>CM060921.1:348649654-350109654 GCA_030737875.1 Allium sativum | reverse complement strand
CCCAATTTCGGGAAAATCCTGCCTACATCTTATCCCAATGTTTTTGAATTAAATAATACAACGCATGCAAGCACTGTAAACTCGTGACTTTCAATCACATGACAATTGTAACCTTCCGCTCAAAACTCAGTTTCAAAGTCTCTACCATGAATTAAACAATATGACGCTTATAAACACAGTAAAATCGAGACTATCGCTCATCTGATTCTTATAACTCTACGCTCAAAACTCTATCAGTTGCGAATTCTCAAACTATTTTACAACCAAGAAAATTTTGATTTTTAAAATAAAAAATTACAACTTAAATAAATCAAAAAATGGAAAAACCATAATATTAAAAAATAAGGCCTAAACAAGAATTGTGATAACAAAATATTGTTGGTCAGTTTATACGTTTAATATACAAGCCCTAAAAAATGAAGCAAGCGTTCTCCTTTTATTATTTGCCCGGTCGCTTTTTCAAATATGGTTTCACCAACATAAAGACGTTACTTCTCTTTGCTCCTCGATCAAATACGTTGTTTGTCTTTGATTGTTTGATCGATCTCCAACTTACTCTATTCTCGATGGCTTTATCGAGATTGGTTTATTCAATCAGATATTTCCATTTACAAGGGATTTTTGACTCGTTCAAATTCAGCTTGAATTTGGATGAATTAAATATTGCGCGGTTTTGTTTTGCACTATGTATTTTTCTGTTTAATTTTCTACTACCATGTTTACTTGGGAGTTTGCCCAACTTCCTTGCACCATATGTGGTATTGTGTTAGCTGTTTGTGTTGACATACATTGGTCTTAACTGGTGTACTTTCTTTGTGCATTGAGTTTCCTTTTCTTTCTAAGTTGTTGCTTCAACCTATGCACCTAAAATTGCATTTGCAACTCAATCTGGTAAAATGTTGATAATACAATATTGTACAATGATAATAGATTAATAACATAGTTGTAGAAAATAGAAGCAATGACGATACGACAAGATGCAATGATAATATAACAATAACATAAAGATAATACGGTATTGTACAAGAATAATACAACATCATCATTAGCATGCCTAAAGACAGTCTACAGATCAACGAAGTCAATATGGTCAAAATCTGTTATATCTTCATCGTCATCTCATCGAGATCTAGAACTGTACCGCTCTTCATCAGTAATGGTCGGCTCGTTATTACGAGCTGTCAAATCATCTACACTAGGTCGATGCTCGTTGTACATAATTTATTGCAATTATAACTGCATTTGATATAAATTCTTGTATGAAAACACAGCTAGATTTTTGTACTGGGTAACCTCAACTCCAAGAATATCGACGTATCTATCACCATCTAACGCAGTTGGAACACCCACTATCCAACCATGATCTGTTGCATATGATATGGAGATGGAGCATGATATATTTTTGTGCATAATGTCAAGTCTGTAAGCATTGGGCTAACAATACCAGGTCGGGTCGCAGGGGGCCAACCAATTCAACTAATGCAACATGAATGAAAAGAGCCGTATGCACTGGAGTGCGGAATCTACACCAAAACGTTGCATATTCTAGATCGATGATGATGAAATAATCAACAGGGAGCTAGTCATAATTCCAAGCTGTATGAAAACCGCCACTATCATATCCTTGTAAATAGTGTATCTGGATGTAGATCATCAATCACCATCTAGGATCTACCTCCAACTACGTTCCCAGAGGAACCATCCACCTCTGGGTGAAGATGACACCAAACGAAAATGTCTTACCAAGAGCAACCCAACGTGAACTATTCTCTCGTTGGTCCTATAAGGCGAACCCTCGTAAGGCTGCCAAATAATTCTCTCCCATGTAATGCGTAACTTGATTTGACTATGAGCCACAACAAATATATGTTGGGACTGGCCACTTTCCACTGGCCTCTAGTTCACACGAGCTCACTCTTTAACTAGAGGAAAGAATATAGGTAAAGTAGATTCTATTGTCAGGTAAGTCATATTGCGGAAGAAATCATAGTGCTATTATTGTAAAATCTGCCAAAAACTTGTAATGAACACAACTCTCTGCCATACAATGCTTTGGCTGTCTAAATAGCGATATAAATATGCTAAGATCAGAACCTTCCAACCATATATGACTGTTAGGGATTGTGGAATGGATCGTTAAGGCAAAACTAACACTAGAGGGGGGAGGGTGAATAGTGTCTTTGAAAAATTAAACAAAATCTAAAACTTATGTTATCTGTTATTTGAATCAAACACTACATAAACCATCACAGACACAAAATCAAACATAAACACAAAGATAAACAAAAATAAAATGCATAAAAGGAAAGAACACACTGGATTTTATATTGGTTCAGGATTTCTCCTACGTCCAGTCCCACGCAACGCTAGATTGCGCAGAGTTTTATTACTAAATCAATACCCAATTACAATCCTCTTCTTGATTTCACAGCTACAAGGGATACCACTGATTCTACACACACTTGATCAAGTATACTCTCCTTGATTTCACGACTACAAGGGTAACACCTATTCCGCTCTCCTTGATTTCACGGCTACAAGGGTCACACCGATTACATACGCTTCCCAAATGATTACAATAGCCCTATAATAACTCTTCAATATCACTTTGATTAAGAGAGTAATGAGTAGAGAGTGAGAAGAGAAAAAGTTTTATGTAAATAGAATTTGAATTCAGCAGAGTGTTAGTGTAGAAATCATAAAAATGAGAAGATATAATGGAGTAAAGAAAGGAAATGAAGACGGAGAAGAAGAATTATGAAAAAAATTCGAAATCATCCCTTATTTATAACATTTGAAAGGTTGCAACGTTTTTGGAGCGTCACAAATAGTGAAAAGACACTTTCAATTTTCAAAAAGTGACAGTTATATGTCGACATAGGGCAAAATGTATGTCGACATAAGCATGTGTAAACTTGAATTTTGAGCATCTTTGAAGTGTTTTGATATGTGTATATATATATATAATTCTTGAATTAAAACGTAGTGTTGTAAATGAATATTATAAAGTAGAAAATCATATAAAAACATAAATATAAACTATAAACATATCTATAGAATTGTTGAGTTTAAAACTATATAAATATAAAGTATATAATATATAAAACTTATAAACTCTAAAACTTGAGTTTGTTTAAAAAAAGAGTAAAGAAAATAGAATAGGGAAGATAGAGATTGAAGATAGAATTTGAAAACTGAATTTGAAATCAAAAATTAAAAAACAGAATTTGAATTTGAATTTGAATGTGGAGTGCTATTCAGAGTCTTACATAAACTAGACTCTATTACTATATTTATCTTGTACTTTTGAACTCTTGAAATATTGAATACTCATGAGTCTTGAATCATCTCTGAATTCTGAATCTCTTAAATCTTTAAACTCTACAGTCTTCAATAATAATTCTTGTATATATATATATCCGGCATATGTATATATATTCTAGATAAAAGTGTTAGTATATATTTTATAATCAATTAATATTGAAATACGGTTGTTGTCATCAAAACTCCATTCTCCAACAATGACTAGATGACCAAATGGTAAATCATAATTGCTGCTATATGTCCAGTCGACTATGTGTTTTATGGGTTTGAAAAGAATTGGTTTTAGATCAAGAATAGAATGAAAAGTAATGCTATCTCCAAATTGTTTTCTTGGTTGTATGAATTTTTTAATTCTTGGATTCCCAACCTAATGTAGCCAAGTCGCAGCTACACTCTGGAAAAAAAATCGATCGCGTTTGTCAATATGATGTGGTGTAGCTAGTAAAAGGTTAGAGTGTCGATACTGCTCATTGTATGGTAGTGTCATTTTGTATCCTACCGCTAATCCGATAAGTGTGGTAAGGTCTAAAGGGGTGGAACCTAAATCTCCAAAACTAAAATGAAATGTAAGAATGGTCTTCCACCAATAAGCGGTTAACGAACCAGTCAATTGAACATTCAAAATTAAAATATTTTGAATACTTAACCAAAATTTATAGTTACATGAAGCTATCAAAAAGTATGAAATAAATTCGTGATAGTTAAGTGGAAACACACTTTTGAAATCACCAAGTTCCACTTTCTCAAGGAATGTATGAATAATATCGTGTGTATCAAAATTACTAATCATATTATGTAAATGGATAACCTATACCAAGACTCATGAGTCCGATGAGCCTAGTTATAAATGAGTTGATTTATATTTTTTAATCCAACACGTAAAACTACTACTTAAAACTAAAATTATACAACTTGCATAATCCTCAACGCATCTGCTTAAGTGAAGATTTATCAACGTCTTGTCAGGCCCTAAATTCTGATCGATTTGCGGATCTAGACGTGCTTCCCATCTAGCTTGTCATCGCCTAATTAACCACATCACGTCTAGTAGGAGATGTGACATTTACATCTTGAATCATAATGTTTGTATTTTCTTGATTTGGTTTGTATTCTCCATCTGCTTGTACGTTCCTACATTGTGATCCTTTCCCTGCCTCACAATTACCTCATGCCCTACTCATATTTTTTTTTTGGAATTCGATGAAAATGGCGGAGGTAGAGAAGGGGAGGTGGGTGAAAGGGAGGAGAAAAATGACGGAAGTGTGTTTTAGCCGGCTACAATACACTTAGTTAGCCAACTAAAGTTTAGTGGGCTAACAGTGTGGTGTGGATTACAATCGAATGGTTGTGGATTGTAATCAAAACACTATGTCTAAGCCAGCTAATATTTAGCCGGCTAAGAAAAGAACCATGCCCTTGTTGGGGGTGCTGTTTTTCTCCCGTTGGGAGGAATTGAGGGTCAACCAGACCTGATTTGACTTTCACCACTCTCTCCTTTTGGGAATGGCCTAACGTTTCAAGCACGGAATTTGACTATCAAGAAATTAGTGGGGGACAATGCATTGGTGTCATCCATGAACCGCTACTTAATTTTCACCTCCTCATTCCTCGTACCAATTCACCCCTTTATTCCAAATCCACACGTCAAAAATTCCTACCTTCAACATTATTCACATTCTAGTCCAATTCTCTTTAAGGTACTATTACATTTGTGTGTTTATTTCATCCTAACTTATAACGTATATTTTTATTATAGTTTCATTATTATTGTAATGTTTAGGGCATCATGTGGATCTTATGCTTCTGCATCAATAAGGTTTATTACTTTATAGACACTAAAAAGAAGAGAATATATATATATATGTGTGTGTGTATATATATATACTTGTGTTTAATTTTTACTGGAAAGAAGGAACTTTGCCAACTCGTTTTATGCCTCGATGGAAAATGTATTTAACACTAAAACGAACTACGACCGGTCTCTTGCACAAATAAAAGAAAGACAAATTAAAGAATTATTGAGTTGATTGGGACAAAAGACAATTGCTAAAATAAGGAAAGTGAAATTTGGAGATAAATTACGTGGACAGTCTCGAGGAGTGACAAATATTTGATACCTCTTATGTCAACCGCTTTACATGGACAATCATGGTGAATGAACAAAAATATTTCTCTTTCAAATTCAGATAGTATTATCACATTTTTTGAGGTTTCGCATGAAAGGGCCTTTGTACGTATATGATATTTCTTACCTGATCTTATATACCTGTTACTATTGGCAATACAGATTATTACTTTGATTGGTATGTCCATGACACTTAAGTTACTACGCCACCTAAACAAAAATGACATAAAAAGCATGATAGCTCAACTAGGCATAAGGTTGGAATGTCGATGTCAATGCAGATCGTTTCAACAATGTCATGAAATGCTACACTATATTATTTTCTAATATATTCAACAGTACGAGCTTGTGTTATCATTTTTTCATGAATCCACTAACTTAGGTATTGTTGAAAATTTGATTGATGAAGAGTAGCAAGATTTATGCTTTACGAGTTAATGTTGTTGTGTGATCACTGTTAATAGCTTTTATTTTATTTTTGAAAGTATGTGAAATTCAAAATGTATTTCTTTGTTTTAATAGAATATGCAATTTATCATTTGCAATTACTAAACGCTTATTACATACTATATACAACTGATTAATTAATTATGCATTAATTAAAAAAGAATCATATTGTAAGTAGTATGCTCACGTCTTTCGTATCGTCAAATGTTTCTCTTTTAAACCACTTTTCAATTCAAATGTTTTTTATTGCCTTGTTAACTCTGTCTGGAATATGAACCAGCAGTTTTAACTTCACATGAGCTTTGGGACTTATGAATATCACGGATCATCGGATTATTAGATTTTTTTTACTTTGATCCATACATGATTAGATTTTAGAAGAAATAAAAAGTGAAGGAAAAAGCATACAAATTCATATAAACAATAACATTTATTTAATTCACCAAAAAAATGTGAAGGAGGCCCGTGAAATTGAGAAAAATTATCAGTTTCCGCAAACGTACATTATTCCCCGTGCACATTTAATGAGCTATATACATGTCTATTTATTATAGCCTTGACAAAATATCCTTTTTAAGAAACTATTGAATACGTCCATAAATATTTCTCATGTAGATAGTTTGTTTCACTCTCTGATGCAATAATAGATGCAGCTTATCACTCAACCAAATCCAAAAAAAATCTCTAAAACGCATAATTAATCACATTTTAAAATCTACTTAATCCATAAAATAGATAATGAATTTAAGTCGTAATTCTACATAGACTAAAATATCTCAAGGGTCTATTCAAAAATAGAATATCATATCACCCAAATCTTATAACCTCCACTTTGATATGATATTCCAAAAATGTCATCCAAACTTCTCCTAGAACCCCAAACTCTAAAAAATCTTTGATATTATTAATAAAACAAATGTCCTCATTCTAAAAATTGCCAACTTACAAACCACATAATTACACATGCTTCTAGTTAAGCATGCTTATCTAATAACCTAGAATCACTTGTGTTGACCTGCCTTTCGGCAAGACGGTCACATCACGGATTTTGTACAATCAAAATGTTCTGGATTTGGACGTAGGGTAAGGAGAGCCCGAACTCGCTTAATCTAGATGGCAAAACACAAAAATGTATGTGCATAGTACTTACGGATTTCAGATCGATCAGGGTTGGTTCGACCTAATTCAACAAAGCTTCTCTTCGGATCGATATAAGTTCGAATCGATACATCCGAACTGGCTAGAAAGCTTCATCACTTCATCTCGTATAGATAGGTTCAGTGTAATTCAGGTAGGTATACTCGGCTTGACATGGTGATGTTATCACTAATTATCACATCATTTGGTTCGGCTCAAATCAGGTTTTGGAATGGCACGGACTTATGGAATAAAGAAGGAAGAGGAGTATCTTCGGGTTGGTTCGACATTATCGAACCAAGGACGGTTTGACTAAATCAAACCGAATGTTGGCACGAGGGCATGGCCCATTCTTTTGGCTAAAAACGTAGTCAACTACTCCTACAACATCGGATCGATGGACACCTATCATGGTCGAACTGGAGAGGACTTCTCCTACGACTAAAATAAGCGGTCTGCTAACTCCTGGATGCTCGGATCATCCACTACGTGCCTACGTCAATACGAGCCATTCACTCCTATAAATACAAGGTTTTTCGATGTTTTGAGGGATCTTTTGGCTGTTTAACTACTCCTAGGATAGCCAAACAAGCAAGGACATTGTTTAAGCCTCAATATCACTTCCTTTCTCTACTTTCTTTCATACAAAATCAACTGTAACCTGTAAACATAAAGTGTAATAAAAGATTACTTGGAGTGGACGTAGGTTGGATTGCCGACCCACTATAAAAATATTGCGTGCTCACTTTAATTATTCCATTCAATGATTGTGATATATGTGATTTGCCTTATTTGGGTGTTGATTGTCAAAAGACCCCTTTTTGACATTAACATTTAGGCATGCCAGGAAGGGGGAACGCAACCTGTTAATTGCAAAGGTGATTGGATTGCTTTGAATTTGGAATTAGTAAAAATGAAAAAAGGATGGAACGTTGTCCCATACTAGTGACGTTGGTACTGAAGTCACAAGGAACGAGGAAAGTTAGGAGGCTTCCTTCTATGATCCTTCCATTTATCTCACATTAGAAGAGATGGATGGATTGTTGGCTAAGCCAAGGTCGCGTATAGAACGACAAATGAGCTTCTCCTCAACTAGGAGAAGATAATGAATACTTTATTTTCAAGATTTGATGGATTTGGAAGTACAAAACCTAGCAGGAACTAGCGGTTTTGCAGGGATGGAAGTAGCAGCGGTGGATCGACCAAAAAGCTTGACCCAAATCACACAACATGAATTGTTGGTTTGACCAGACATCAATGTCGAACTAGGCATGGCTAGAGCAGGCGGCAACCCCATTGAAAATGGAAACTTACGTAGCAACAATTCGACTCTTGATGCTCTCGATGGAAATGTTAGGAACACTAGTCAGGCTCATCTCGATATTGCTCTGGATGGGATGTGTGTGGAAGCACCAGGAACTCCTAGAGCTCGATTTGATTGTACCAAACCAACCCAGTACGACTATGTCAAACCGAGGATTGGGTGCATGCTCAAACTAAATCAGGATGTTAAGAATCAACATCACACAACTATAGCTTTGGATACTAGAGGCACTAGCTTTGGATTGGATGACAAGCTGCTGCTTCTCAGAGACGGAACCGAATCACCAATGTATTTCAATGGTTTGCGAGAGGAGGGGAATCCCATGATGACATGGATAACATTAGTCAAAACCCTTCACTCGGGTCATTTGAAATTCCTAAAACCCCATGGATTTCAAACTACCAATTTTGGAGGTTTACTATGGTAGGAAGATCCTACCAATTTTATTTCAACATTTGAATAGTACGAACTTTTAACTCCACTATTGTACAAATTCACATTTATGTTCAAATGCATTGCTTCCTCACTACAACACTCGGATTTCACTCATATACATGCATACATTCAATCACACAATCACTCAGTTACATGTACATTTCACTCTGCTCACTTAGTTACACACACTGACTCACTGCTTCAGATTCAGTCCAGTCACCTATATACCTGCCACAGAAACACACACAGTAGAATGGAAGAAAAATTGATTTAAATGTTGATGAATATAAATTTATTTAAAATTTTACTTGCCTCAGAATTTGGGTGTGTTTCTCATCATATTTCTGGACTTGGACTGATATGTGTATGTATATATATGTATATATATGTATATATATATATATATATGAGTCTAGGTTGCTTGTGATATTCACAGTGATTCACTGTAAATACCATAAGGTAGGCTATATAATCTTTGCATGCATATCAGCTCTAACACAGTATAGTGGTCTGCTGATCAAGACCGGCCACAACTCATAATTGTGGTCTGTTGATCTTGACCAGCCACGACACATCATACATTGGTCAGCTGATACTGACCAGCCATGACACATCATATGGTGGTCTGTTGATCTTGACCAGCCATGACACATCATAAAGTGGTCTGCTGATGCAAATAGAAAATGTAATTGCACATGCATGATATATGTATACACATACATATGTATGTATATACACATATATATTTATAATGTGCAGGTGCATATGTTAAGAATATAAACAGCATGAACAAGTGAGACTACGACTCAACAAGGGCAAAGAGTACGAATGCACATTTTGCAATCAACATTTCTGGCGAACGCAACAGGGAACAAATACACAATGACATACAACTACAAATGTGCATGGTGACATTACATCAAGCATGCAAGGAGCAAGTGAAAATATAGGTCAATACACTGAAATAGACCAAGCATGGTCAAGATAGCATGAAAGTCAGTTTCAAGTCACATAGGGCAGAAATAAAATGCACAAGAGTTTCAAATGGAATAATACAAAGCAGCTCAACATTGTCAAGCAACACATGCACTCGTCAACCATCACAAGGCAATGAACACTGATAAGGTGCCAAAACTCATAAGGTCCAACAAAAACTCAAGCTATAATGGTTCAAGTACATTGGTACGCACATGTCCAAATCATGAACAAGCACAAAGGAAAGTGACAGCATGCAACATCCCAGCAATGCCATGAAGAAACAAAGGTTCATGCATGCACATATATGGATAAATCAATAAAAATATGTCCAACTAAAGTTATAGGTTTAAGTATACACATGCATAGCAATATGCAAATGGCAATATGGAACATGTACAAGAGCATTGTTGAATGCACAAAACTGAACCAAAGATACAAGAATGCCACAATTGCTTCAACAAAAACACGTAAACATGGCACAATGAAGAGTGCATTTCTGGATCAGGGAAAAACAATTTGGGTAGCACAAGGATAGAAGACTAGATGTGCAAACTCAAGTTCATAGCCCAAAACAACAAAGTACAATTAGCAAGATGTGGCAATAGCATGTGAAAGTGGTGCACAAGTACAAGTCCAAATGAACATGGCAATGCAAATGTAAATTGTTCACCTTCGTATATAAGGAACCACAAGCAAAGGCAATCACTGGCCAAAGAAAAGGATACATGCAACAACAAATATACACACATGATGTGTTTGTATACACGAAGTAAGCATGGTGCAGCAAAAACATTAATAGAGAAAACCAGACATGCATTATTGTGCATGATAGAGAGAAAATAAAGTGTGCAGACAACAAATTACAAATGCACAGTATATATGTGTATGCATTAATACACACACATACATAATGTATATGTAGGGTCAAGTAAGTGATGGAGCAAACAAATTAGCATGCAGAGCTTTGGGAAAGTCAAGCCATACATAAAGTCAGGTGCAAGTTAAATCTTTTGGTCAAAGCTAGGAAACATATATGTGCAATATGTAGACAAGAATCGCAAGTGAATGAAGATCAAGTACAAAGCTCATGTGATACGTTGCAAGCTGATCAACTCAAGGTACAAGGAATCACACAAACCCAAAGGAAAATGGATACAAGAATATCATGCAAATACAACAGGATTACAAATAGCCATGGGTAGCAGCATCAACACAAGGCTGTGCAGATGTACGGTAATGAGAATTGGGAAACTATTCGAATAGTTTCAGATGAAAAGGATTTTTTTTCACTGGTTCAAATAACGGAAAGAATTCAAACTTGCATTGATGGCATAAATATATTTGGAAATTGGAAAAATACTAATTATCTCTCTAAAAGGAACGGTGGAAAAAACGTGGGCTAATACATACAAAAAAAAATTGGCATGTGTCTATCAACAAAATCGAAGGATCAAAGTCATGGCATGATTTTATTTACATGTTCGAATAATTTCAAAAAATTAATAGATACATTTTTGGGCATGAAAGTCATCTTAGAATTTATAGGAATCAAATAACATTCATGACAATTTAATCAAGCAACAATCACGCATTATCAAGCCTGAGTCTATTGCAAATGAAATTAGAGATATATGGGTTTCTAAAACCTATAAACTACACGCAATTCATCATTGGAAGAGCATTGAAAAACAAAGCAACGAATTCGAGTGTAAGTGAAATTCAAATTAGAATTACTAACGAGATATTTTCAATCGCAAGCCCAAATCGGTGGACAAGAGAGAAACTATAATTGCAAGCTTTAAAAGAATAATTTCAGAATTCAAGAGTATCGATTTGGAGCAGAAAACACTAGATTGTCAATCGGCCACCATTGAAGTTCAAAGAGGAAGTCGACACTCAAAGAGACGAAGCACAAAACAAAAGGGGTTGGCTTAGTTATCTTTATGTTAAACTTTGTTCATAAATGACCTAGGGTTTTGTTTAGTTTTATTTTATTTTTTGTATTTCTTTTGAAATAATTTTACAGTTTTCTGTTAACTAGGCTGTCTAGCTGTAGGATTTATAGTTAGGGTTTATGAGTTATGGGTTTGTAATTTGGGGAAAATACGATCTTAGGGACAAAAAATAGTGCAGTGTTTTGAGTGCAGGATTAGAACAGTTAGGAGCAGGTGTCGCGAGTTTACAGGGAATTGTAAGCATAGAGGTTGTTTTAATTCTAATAGAAACCTTGGGGAATGCAGCAGTATGCAGGGGTCTGCCGAAGCTGGGTAAAATATGTGTCATTTACTTTCTGCATTTATTTATTCTGTTATGATTTGAGCTATGATATTTTTCTTATTCCTCAAAATTGCAATAAATCTATTCACCCTCCTCTTGGGTTAATCTAGATCCTACAAGTGGTATCGAAGCAGGTTTTTTATTAACTCTAGAGTCATGGTTTTCCCTAGTTGTCAGTCTAGCGAGAGTCGGTCCAATAATACTCTAACTATTTTAGATGTAACAGATTTTTTAAATTTGAAATTAAAAATGGAATTCTATCTAATCTGTTAATACTAAATGTTGGGATATTGTTATCGATGGATGTCATATGGTAGTTAGGGATAATATTTTGATAAATTCTTGTGCACACTTATTCTATATTCTTATATTGATGATGATCAGTATAACTATATTTCCTATAGTTCAAATACATAGGAAATCTGGAATGCTCTCGATGCGAAGTATGGAAAAGATAAGTGCCCAAAACCCTCAATTGTCGTATCAATTTGGATTTATGATAGAGAGGATATTGATGAACGAAATTCAGCAGATGATGGAAGATGTTATTTTTCTTTTGAAAAAATAATATCTTTTGTGAAAAATTAACTAAAACCGTCGACAGTCTCAAATCGAAAAATAAAATCTTAAGATATGAAAATCTTGAGTTTATCAGCAAAAATAATGATTTGGAATTAAAACTTGAAAACATCAAGAAATTTTCAAACTCTAATTGCAAAAGTTGTTTGAATTTGGAAAACAATTTTGTTCATCTCGATAAAATCATTTGAAAGCCTGAAAAGGAAATTCAAATTTTAAAAGAAAACATACTGGGTTAAAAAGCACAAATAATTTTTTGCAAAAGAAATTGGAAAATTTCATGACAACAAAACATTCCGAACATGAAATTGTTAAAAAAGAAAATCTATTGAAAACAGAACTAATTTTGAAAGAGCTTTAGAAAGAAGTTGAAAATCAAGAAATTAGAGTTTCAACAGCAAAACATTTTGAATCTGAAATTTCTAAGTCTACGGCCAAAATTAAATCGCTTGAAAATGAAAATTTGGTTTTAAATCAAACTTTGGATATGTTTTTTAATGGAGAAAAATCATTGAATATTTTGTTGACAAACCAATTTTATTTTGGAAAAAAGAGCGGTCTCGGTTTTAGAAAAATTGATGTAGTTAAATAGCAAAATTCCAATGATTTTAAAAATCCTTCAAATCATTTTGAAAAAGTTCATTTTGAGAATTTGAACTCAAATAATTTCAAAGGATTTTTAAATCATAAACAAGACGAGTACTTGTTTAGTAACAATCCAATTAAACAAGTTTAGGTCCCAAAAGGAAACTAAATGAGCTTTGTTAAATTCAAATAGATTTGGTTTCCTAAAGGTATATTGGTAAATGCTAATGGATTGTTGTACAAACAAGTTTGGGTACTGAAGAAGGTATGTGTGAACGGAGCTATGAGTGGTAAAATAACCTTTGTTAGACCACTTAATCCTATAAACAATTAGGTACTGAAGAAGGCTGAGGAAAAACTATGCAAAAAAGAGATTGAATTCATGTTGTTCTATATCGACATCGAAGCTAATTTTCATGTTCCTTAGCCAAGAGTGATGAGTTGGAGATTCACCGATACACAACGTCAATTGTAAATCAGATATGATCTCTTAGCTCACATTTTTTTTCTGTTTCTATCCTTCTTTCTTATTCTTCTTTTTATTCCTCCTTTATGTTAATATTGTTTCCCTTTGTCACTGCCATAACAACTTTGACAGTTCTCGAGCTTTCTAACTTTCAAATAGCAAAATTCTTGATTTTCTGGAAATTAGATTCATTTATCTAAAACTTTCATGTTTTGATGATTTTCATATTTTGAATTTATATTTGTAAATACTTTGCAATTCTTTAGATGTTTAATTTGTTGACTAGTTCCTGAATTTTTAATACTACTATAGTATCTTGTACATATCTTAGATACTCTTATTTTGAATTCTAATTTTTTTTTTGAACATCTGAAAAGCTAATGAAATTTCACACATCTTTGATGTTTAGAGTTTCTCGTAATTCATCTTGGAAAAACTTGAAAAACTACACTCAATACAGCTCACTACTTGAAAGCTATAAGTTGCGATAATTTCTTAGTTTTTTGTCTTGGCTTGACTATTTTATTTTTGAAATCATTTGTGATTGATTGTATATTGGATCTCATGGATACAATGTTTAGATTTGACTTCCGAAAAGAAATTCCATCAAGTGATTTCAAATAACTTGCTTTTGATTTTAATCATTAATTGTCTTGGGCTTGATGTTAATAATTATGGAAAAATTCTCTTGTGAATCTTGCTTTGAAACTAATTTTTCTACTGCTCTGATAAAGCAAATTGAATTGTTAGATTTGTATTTTTTGGGCTTGGACAAATTGTAATTATAGGTATCAGGACCTACAAGGATACTTTGTAATTATAGGCATAAGGACCTACAAGTGATATCTATCTTAGTAGTAATTCACATTCACCTGATCGGTTGTTTGAAACTGATTTTCAACATGTATAGTTCTTTTAGAATCCCTTATGAAATTGATTTTCTCAATTTTAAAATCGTTTATTATTATTTATTCAAAAATTGAATTTATTGACCAAATTGAACTATATTTGGAACTCATCAAAATTATTATTAGATTTATGAAATTGTGATGAGTTGTGACTATAGTATATTTCACATCAAGAGGAAATTTTATTTAAATTCTCATGATGATTGAACAGATTTTGTAATACCTTGAATTGGTGCTTATTTTACGAAAATATTTTTCTACCATTTATCTATCATTCGTCGTGGTTTTATTTAATGTGGAGAGTTTAATTTTATTTTCTTTACCAAAGAAAGAACAGTTTCAAAATTTATGATGGAAATGTGACTATATTATTTTTCAGAATGAGAGAGAGATGAAATTTTTCAAAAGTCATGATACGATTGAACATAGTTTATAATATAATTAATTTAGAAATCTATTTACAAACATCTCTATTTCTATCATCCATTTTGCTTTTATACAATGAGAGGACTTTTATATAATAAGTGTTTCTCTCATCTCATTTATAAAACCTAGATATGGTCATGCATTGTTAGAGAATGCTTATAATTTAACTTGCGACTGACCTCATTTAAAAGTCCTTATGGTTATGCGTGGTTAGTGTGCTCTTAAATAAAATGGAATAGAATAAAAAATGCGAAAAGAAAATAAAAGGAAATGGAAAGAATAAAATTTATAAATATGAAATACTCCTCAATATGCAAAACCGACCTATCAATCCAATTTTTGAATTGTGGAATGTGTTACTTTTTTATGATATATTATGATTTTTTGGTTGATAGTATTGGGAACTGTGATAATTTGATTTTTGCTCTTGATTTGAACTTATAACCATAGTCCAAATCCATCGCTATTTGTGTTTAATTTTGAAAAAAATTAGAATTCATATCATTTTATAATTCTCTTCATTTTATAAAATTCATCGTAAATCCATCATTCTAAAATGTGAAATTTGCTTGTAGCTTGAAGAGTATTACGATTTTTGTTTGATTTAATTGAGGTTTACAATATATATTCTCTCTCTTGATTTTTAATTTATATTTCTAGTATATATTCATCGCTATTTCGATTTCTTTATCCTTTTTATGATTAAAATGTTAAGATTTTGATTGACGAGTGAATATTTCAAGAATATTTTATTGGAAATTCAATTCATTTCTCACTCATATGCACATATATAGTGGGAGCATACATATAAGGGGAGTACTACACTTCACAATCAAACAAATTTATCAAATCTTATGTGTATGTTTGTCATCATCAAAAGAAGGAGATTGTTGAATATAATAATATGATATTTGTTTGATGATAACAAACGTATATATTATAATATAAATGTGTTTGTAACTGGACTATCCTATAATACATCACATACATAAATAAATATTTAATCTGATTAAGATGTTGCTGCACAAGAATTTATAATTCAAACGATGTTTTTATTCAACATAAATATTTTATTTCAACGAATAGTACAAAATTTTGACTCCACTATGGTACATTTCACTGTCATATAACAATGTTGTACAAAATAACATTTATGTTCATATACATTGCTTCCTCACTACAACACTCAGATTTGACTCATATACATTCAAACACTTGGTCATACAATCACTCAGTTACATGTACATTTCACTCTGCTCTTTCAGTTACACACACCGACTCACGCTTGTCTTTAGTCTGTTCACATTCATCGCAGTCACCGGTATACTTGTCACAAAAACACATACAATAAAATGGAATAATAATTGATTTAAATGTTGGTGGATATAATTTTATTTTAAATTTTATTTTCCTAAGAATGTTGGTGTGTTTCTCATCATATTTCTTAACTTGGTCTGATATGTATATATATTTGATTCTAGACTGTTTTGATACTCACAGTGATTCACTGTAAATACCACACGGTAGACTATATAATTTGTGCCTGCAGATCCGCCTCAACACAACTATAGTGGTCTGTTGATCAAGACCGGCATCAGCTCACAATTATTGTCGGCTAATCTTGACCAGCCACGACACATCATATAGTGGTCTGCTAATCTTGACTAGCCACAACACATCACATAGTGGTCTGCTGATGTAAATAGAAAATATAATTGCACATGCACGATACATGTATACACATACATGTGTATGTATATCCACATATATATATTCATATTTTGCAGGTGCATATGTCGAGCATATAAACAGCATGAACAAGTGTGACTACAACTCAACAAGGGCAAAGAGCACGCATGCACACTTTGCAATCAACATTTCTAGCAAATGCAACAGGGAACAAATACACAGTGACATACAACTACAAATATGCATGGTGACATTGCATCAAACATGCAAGGAGCAAGTGAAAATATAGCCCAGTACACTGAAATATATCAAGCACGGTCAAGATAACATAAAAGTCAGTTTCAAGTCACATAGGTGCAGAAATAAAATGCACAAGGGTTTCAAATGGAATAAATACAAAGCAACTCAACATTCCCAAGCAACACATGCACAAGTCAAGCATCATAAGGCAATAAACACTGACAAGGTTCCAAAACTCATTAGGTCCCACAAAGACTAAGGCTATAAGGGTTCACGTACATGGGTATGCACATGTCCAGATCATGAACAAGCGGCAAGTGACAACATGCAACATCCTAGCAATGCCATGAAGTAACAAAGGCTCATGCATGCACATATGTAGATAAACTAACAAAAAAGGTCCAACCAAAGTTTTCAGGTTCAAGAATACACATGCATACCAATATGCAAATGGCAATAAGGAACATGTACACCAACATTGTTGAATGCACAAAACTGAACCAAAGATACAATAATGCCACAATTGCTTTAGCAACAACATTTAAACATGGCACAGTGAAGAATGTGTATCAGGCCAAAACAACTTGGGTAGCACATGCATAGATGAGCAGAGGTGCAAACTCAAGTGCATAGCCCAAAAAAAAAGCACAACAAGCAATATGTGGCAATAGCATGTGAAAGTGGTGCACAAGTACAAGCCCAAATGAACACGGCAAATGCAAATGGTTCAACTTCAAATACAAGGGACCACAAGCAAAGACAATCACTGGCCAAAGAAAAGATCACATGCAACAACATATACACACACATGATGTGTTTGTATGCATGAAGTAAGCATGGTGCAGCAAAAACATTAATAGAGTAAACCAGACATGCATATGTGTGCATGACAAGCAAATAAAGTTTGCAGGCAACAAATTACAAATGCACAGTATATATGTGTGTACATAAATTCACACACATATATACAATGTATATGCAGGGTCAAGAAAGTGCTAGAGAAAACATATTATCATACAGATCTTTAGGAAAGTCAAGACATACACAAAGTCGCAAGTCAAGTCTTTTGGTCAAAGCTAGCAAACATATATGTGCAGCATGTAAAACAAGACCATCAAGTGAATGAAGATCAAGTGCCAAGCTCATGTGATACATTGCAAGCTGATCAACTCAGGGTATAAGGAATCACACAAACCCAAAGGAAAATGGATACAAGAATAGCATGCAAAAACAACAGGATTACCAATGGCCATGAGCAGCAGCATCAAAACAAGGCAGTGCAGGTGTACAGTATTGAGAATAAGGAAACTATTCAAATAGTTTCAGATGAAAAGGATTTTTTTCACTAGTTCAAATAATAGAAAGAATTCAAACTTGCGTTGATGGCATAAGTACATTTGGAAGTTGGAAAATACAGTTAATCTCTCCAAAATGCACAGTGGCAAAAACATGGGCAGATACATCCAAGACAAACTGACAAGTGTTTATCTACAGAATCAAAGGATCAAATTTATGGCAAGGTTATGTTCACATGTTCGAATGTTTCTAGAAAATCACTAGACACATTTTTGGGCATGAAAATCATTCCAGGAATTCCAGAAATCAAATAACATTCACTACAATTTAATAGACAATCATGCATTATCAAGGTCGAGTCTATTGCAAATGAAACCAGAGATATACGGGTTTCTAAACCCTATAAATTACTAGCAATTCATCATTGGTGGAGCATCAAAAAACCAAGCAAAAAATTCAAGTGTAAGTGAAATTTAAATCAAAATTACTCACGAGATTTTTTCGCATGTAAGACCAAATCGGTGGACAAGAGAGCAACTAGATTCTCAAGCCTTCAGAGAATAACTTCAGAATTCGAGAGTATTTATTTAGAGCAAAAAACCCTAGATTGTCAATTGCTCACGGTTGAAGTTCAAAGATGAAACTGACACTTAAAGAGACATAGCATAAAACAAAACGGGTTGGCTTAGTTTTCTTTGTGTTAAACATTGTTTATAAATGATCTAAGGTTTTGATTAGTTTTATTTTTATTTGTTGTATTTCTTTGAAATCATACTATAGTTTTCTAGTTTTCTGTAAACTAGGTTGTCTAGCTATAGGATTTATAGTTAGGATTTACGAGTTACGGGTTTGCAATTCGATGAAAATCTAATTATGGGGAGAAAGATCAGTGTAGGGTTTTGAGTGTAGGATTAGAACAGTTGGAAGTGGGTGTCGCGAGTTTATAGGGAATTGTAAGCGTAGAATTTTTTTTTAGTTCTAATAGATACCTTAGGGAATGCAATGGTAGGCAGGGGTTTGTCGAAGCTGGGTAAAATCTATGTCATTTACTTTCTGCCTTTTATTAATTCTAGTATGATTTGAGCTGTTATATTTTTTATATTCCTCAAAACTGCAACAAACTGTATTCACCCCTATCTAGGGTTAATCTAGATTCTACAAGTGGTATCGAAGCAGGTTTTTTATTAACTCTAGATTCATGGTTTTCCCTGATGTCAGTATCGCGAGAATCGGTCCAGTAATACCCGAACTATTTTTGATGGATCATATTTTTTAAATTGGAAATTAAAAATGAAATTCTAATTAAAATCTGTTAATGTTAAATGTTGGAATATTATTATCAATGGATGTGATATGGTAGATAGGAATGTTATTGTGATTAATTCTCATGCAACACATATTCTATATTCTTATATTGATGATGATCTGTATAACTATATCTCCTTTGGTTTAAATGCACATGAAATCTGGAAAGCTTTCGATGTGAAGTATGGAAAAGACAACAAGTGCTCAAAACCCTCAATTGTCAACTCAAGTTCAGATTTATGCTTGATAGGATATACTGATGATGGAGACTCAACAAATGATGAGCGATGTGATTTTCTTTTGAAGAATTAGTTTTCTTTCGTGAAAAATTAACTAAAACCCTTGACAGTCTCAAATTGAGAAATAAAATTTTAAAATCTGAAGAACTTGAGTTGATCAGCAAAAATCATGATTTGGAATTTAAACTTGAAAACATCAAGAAATTTTCAAACTATGATTGCAAAATTGTTTGAGTTTGGAAAACAATCTTGTTTATCTCAATAAAAACATTCCAAAGCTTGAAAAAGAAATTCTGATTTTTTTTGGCAAAGCCAACCGGTTTTTAGTGCTCCGTAACGCTCTTTTATTTAAAAAAAAGACACAATAAAGTACAGGTGATATGCATTAAACATAACTAAAAGAACTTCCGTGCATGGAAGTAAAAACATTACAACTTCATATTGCATACACACATTACTTAACCTACGCTACATATATAAGAAATTACATAGAACATTACAATTCAATTTGACTTGAACTCCATGAAGAGTTCAACAAACACAACTGTTTCATCCTTTGTCAACATTGAGCCCTTTTAGGAGCTCGATCTTCTTGCTTCGGGTGATTGGCGCACTTCCTATCTTATGCCCAGATGAAGTAGCAGTTGTGGGCGAGTTAATGAAGATGTCTGGCAGTGCTTTATGTCCTGGTGGTGGCAGAATATAATCATATGGACTTGCCTTTCTTTGCACAGTGTCTTTGACATTGATAACAGAAACTAGGGACACTAGATTGGCTTTGCCGGGTGACGTTGGTTTTTGAAGATTGAGAAAACCATGCTTTAACATTTCCTTGCATTACTTATTAATAGCATCAGGTGCATTGACAAGTTCATCAGAGAAAATACCGGCCGCACCTTGCCATCGTCATTTTGACCAAACGCACTACCATCCTTACTACCAATAAAAGTATCCATTTCATTGTCTTTACCGATTTCAAAACACATTTCAGAGAGACTAATGTTATCCATTACTATTTCATTATCATTGTTATTCCTTATAGTTTCCAAATTCACAGTATATTTTTCTTTGCAACAATTAACAGTGCCATCAAGAATTTTTCCTTAAATAGCTCCATCCTCATGCACAACAACCATGTTGTTTCACAAGGTTTCATTACAACTTTAGAAACATTGGTTTCAAGCACTGGATTGCAAATACTGCTAGCAACAAATTCGGGGTTGGAGATATCATACAATTTATCATTATGGTGAAGGCTTTAGTGAGTAAATCATTGATTTGCATAATTTCCCCATCCTCTTTTTCATTAATATTAACCATCCCCATTTCCTTCTCATTCCAGCCATCTAGAGTTGAGTGTCGGTTAGTTACTTTTCCTTGTTCATCTGCTATTTGTTTACCCTTGTCCTGGAAAACCACTACTCCTTTCTTCTTCTTCACAACTTTTCTCCATTCACTGTTGATCACAGGCTGTGTACCCTTACCACTATGCACATTCACATTTGCTTGTATATTAGTTTTTGCTCTTCCAGAAAAGGGGGCATCAGTTGCTATCTTATTAACATTATCCTCGATAGATTTGACTGTGGAATTCACACAATTTTCAAGGAACGCCCAAAAACTTCACATTTCGCGCATATATCCGACTGCCATAGGTAAGTAACATAAACAACCTGCTCGGTACCATCGAGTAGTTGAACCAGGAAATCAATGGATAATTCATGTGTAGGTGTGACCTCTGCCATATATTTAGTGAACTCTAACTGATCTAGCCTCTCGGTAGAGATGTCCATACGAAGAAATTTACCCACTCTTGTCGCTAACTAACTAACACCATATTTGGACCAAGCGTACCGTGGAAAATTCGAAAGTTTAATCCAAACTAGGACCGATTTAACATTCTTACTGAGGTCTCCTAAACTAACATCCCATGGTCTCACAATGTAAAGCTTATTTTGGATAATCGTTGGGACAACATTCAAAATTCTGTTCCTACCTTGAATATTCGCAATAAGAAAGAAGAAAACTTTACCTATAGATCTAATTTTGGTTCCACCAAATGGATTCCAGACTCGATGGAGGTGAGAAGTGACCACGGAGTATGATAATGGCTTGTCAAGAAAATGACTAACCAAATAACTGCTCCACTCTTCGTTAGCAGCCTCAATGACTTCGTCAGTGGGAAGCAAAGTATTGCCAAAGAACTTTAGCGAAAAGCTTGGCGGAGTGAAGTTACCTGAATTTCTAGGTTTCGAATCAAATAAAGAAGGCCATTCCTTAGCTGGCAAAGAGGGAAAAGAGTTGGTTCTGAAGAAGAAAGGACATGAAGAACCAGATTAGGAGGGTTGGTGGCAGGGGAAGATCTAGCAGTGGTGGTGCAAGTGGTTATCGACTTGGGAGGAGGAGAGACGGGAAGATGGGAAAGCTAAAAAAGGAGGAAGCCATTTTTAGAGGAGGAAAACTATTGTGAAAAGTTTTTGAAATTCTGATTTTAAAAGGAAAAAAGATTGATCTAAAAAATAAAATCATTTTTTACAAAAGGAATTGAAATTTTTTAAGACAATTAAAAATTCAAAACATGAAATTGCTGAAAAAGAAAATCTATTGAAAAAAAAACTGATTTTGAAAGGGCTTGAGAAAGAAATTGAAAAATTCAACAAATATGCATTTGAATAGCAAAAACATTTGGAATCTGAAATTTTTGAGTGCAATACCAAAATTAAATCATTTGAAAATGAAAATTTGGATCCAATCAAACTTTGGCTAAGTTTTCAAATGGAGAAAAATCGTTGAATATTTTGTTGAAAAATCAATTTTCTTTTGGAAATAAGAGTGGTCTTGGTTTTAGAAAAATTGATGCAGTTGAATTCATTGGTTCCATATCAACATCGAAGCTAATTTTCATGTTCCTTATCCAAGATCGATGAGTTGGAGATTCATTGGTATGCAACGTCAATTGTGAATCAGATATAATCTCTTAACTCACATTCTTTTTCTATTTCTATCCTTCTTTCTTATTCTTCTTTTTATTCCTCCTTTCTATTAATGCTTTTTCACTTTGTCACTGCCATAACCACTTTGACATTTCTTGAGCTTTCTAACCTCAAATTGCAAAATTCTTGATTTTTTGGAAATTAGATTCATTTATCTAAAACTTTCATGTTTTGATGATTTCCGTATTTTCAATTTAAAATCATAAATATTTTTCAATTCTTTTGAAGTTTAATTTTTTTGTTGATTCCTGAATTTCTGACACTACTATAGTATCTTGTACATATCTTGGATACTGTTATTTGGAATTCTAATTTTTTTTTTTTTGAAGATCTGAAAAGCTAATGAAATTTCACACATCCTTGTTGTTTTGAGTTTTTTCTAATTCATCTTAGAAAACCTTGAAAAATGCACTCAATACAGCTCGCTACTTGGAATTTATAAGTTGTGATAATTTCATAGTTTTTTGGCTTGGCATGACTGTTTTGTTTTTGAAATCATTTGTGATTGATTACATATTAGATCTTGTGGATACAATATTTAGAATTGACTTCCGAAAGGAAATTCCATCAAGTGATTTCACATAACTTGCTTCTTGATTTGAATCATTGATTGTCCTGAGCTTGATGTAAATAATTGTGAATATTCGCTTGTGAATCTTGCTTTGTAACTAATTTTTCTGCTGCACAGATAAAGGAAATTGAACTGTTAGATTTATTTTCTTGGGCCAGGATACATTGTAATTATGGGTGTTAGGACCTACAATTGATTTCTATCTTAGAAGTAGTTCACATTCACCTGATTGATTGATTAAAACAGATTTTCAATACGTATAGTTCTTTAAGAATCCCTCTTGAAATTGGTTTTCTCAATTTTAAAATCATTTTTGATTATTTATTCAAAAATTGAAATTATTATTAGATTTGTGAAATTGTGATGAGTTGTGACTACAGTATATTTCACATGAAGAGGAAATTTTATTTAAATTCTCATGATGATTGAACAGATTTTATAATACCTTGAATTAGTTCTTATTTCATGAACATCTTCTTTTTCTACCATCTTTCTATCATTCATCATGGTTTTATTTAATATGGAGAGTTTAATTTTTTTCATCAAAGAAATAACCGTTTCAAAATTTGTGATGGAAATGTGACTGTATTACTTTTCAAAATGAGAGAGAGCTGAAAATTTTCAAAAATCCTGATACGATTGACCATAGTTCATAATATAATTAATTTAGAAATTTATTTCACGACCATCTCTAATTCTATCATATACTATCATCCATTTTGGTTTCATGTAATGAGGGGACCTTTATATAATAAGTGTCTCTCTTTTCTAATTTAAAAAACCTAGATATGGTCATCCATGGTTAGAGAATGCATATAATTTATGTTACGACTGACCTCATTTAAAAGTCCATGTGGTCATGCATGGTTAGTGTGCTGTTAAATAAAATAGAATTGAATAAAAAAAGGAAAAAGAAAACAAAAGGAAAGGAAAACAAAACAATTATATATATATATATGAAATCCTCCTCGTTATGTAAAAATGACCTATTGATCTATTTTTTAAATTGTGAAATGTGTTACTATATTATGAAATATTATGATTTTTTGGTTAATAGTTTTGGGATTTGCGATAATTTGATTTTTACTCTTGATTTGAATTTATAACCATAGTCCAAATCCATCGGTATTTTGTGTTAATTTTTTTAAAATTTAGTTGAAAATAATTATAATTCATCTCATTTTATAACTCTGTCCATTTTAAAAAATCCATCGTAAATCCATCATTATAAAATGTGAAATTTGCTTATAGTTTGTAGAATATTATGATTTTTGTTTGATTGAATTGAGTTTTACGATATATATCCTCTCTCTCGATTTTGAATTTACATTTCTAGTCTATATTAATCACTATTTCGATTTATGTATACTTTGGTGATAACAAAAGGGGGAGAATGATTAAGATTTTGATTGGTGAGTGAATATTTCAAGAATATTTTAATATCAGAAATTCAATTCATTTCTCATTCACTCATATGCCCATATATAGGGGAGTTCCGTTGTGGGAGAGGAGCATACATATTAAATGAGAACTACACTTCACAGCCAAACACATTTAGCACATTCAAAATTTTATGTGTATGTTTGTCATCATCAAAAGGGGGAGATTGTTGAATATAACAATATGATTTTTGTTTAATGATAACAAACATATAGATTATAATATAAATGTGTTTGTAACTGTATTATTCTATACAACATCACATATAGAAATGAATATTTAATTTGAATAAAATGCTATAGTACAAGAATTTATAATACAAACGATATTTTTGTTTAATATAAATATTTTATTTCAACATTTGAATAGTACAAACTTTTGACTCCATTATTGTACATTTCATTGTCACGTAACACTATTGTACAAATTCACATTTATGTTCATATACATTACTTCCTCACTTCAACACTCAGGTTTCACTCATATACATTCATACACTTAGTCACACAATCACTCAGTTACATGTACATTTCACTTTGCTCCCTCAGTTACACACACTGACTCACACTTGTCTTCAGTCTGCTTTAGATTCAGTCCAGTCACCTATATACCTGTCACAAAAACACACACTGTAAAATGGAATAATAATTGATTTAAATGTTGGTGAATATAAATTTATTTTAAATTTTATTTGCCTTAGAATTTTGGTGTGTTTCTCATCATATTCCTTGACTTGGTCTTATATGTATATAATTTTGAGTCTTGACTGGTTGTGATATTCACTATGATTCACTGTACATATCATAAGCTAGACTATATAATCTGTGCCTGTAGATCAGCCTCAACACAACTATAGTGGTATGTTGATCAAGACTAGCCTCAACTCACAAGTGGTCTGCTGATCTTGACTAGTCATGACACATCATATAGTGGTCTACTGATGTAAATAGGAAGTATTATTGCATATGCACGATACATGTACATACATACATGTGTAATTATATATGCATGTACATTTATAATGTGAAGGTGCATATGTCGAGCATATAAACAGCATGAACAAGTGTGACTACAACCCAGCAAGGCCAAAGAGCACGCATGCACACTTTGTAATCAACATTTCTGGAAAATGCAATAGGGAACAAATACATAGTGACATACAACTACAAAAGTTCATAATGATATTGCATCAAGCATACGAGGAGCAAATGACAACATAAGTCAGTACACTGAAATAGACTAAGAACGGTCAAGATAGCATAAAAGCCAGTTTCAAATCACATCGGTGCAAATTAAAATGCACAAGAGTTTCAAATGGAGTAAATACAAAGCAGCTCAATATTGCCAAGCAACACATGCACCAGTCAAGCATCACATGGCAATAAACACTGACAAGGTGCCAAAACTCATCAGGTCCAACAAAGACTCAGGAAATAAGCGTTCAAGTACATAGGTATGCACATGTTTAGATCATGAACAAGCACAAAGGAAAGTGACAACATGCAACAACCCAACATTGCCATGAAGTAACAAAGTTTTATGCATGAACATATGTGGACAAGCTAACAAAATCTGGTCAACCAAAGTTTTTAGGTTCAGGAATACACATGCATAGCAACATGCAAATGGCAATATGAAACATGTACAAGATCATTGTTGAATGCACAAAACTGAACCAAAGATACAAGAATGCCACAGTTGCTTTAGCAGCAACATGGCACATTGAAGAGTGCATTTCAGGATCAGGCCAAAACAATTTGTGTAGCATAAGCATATATGACCAGAGGTGCAAACTCAAGTACATAGCCCAAAACAACAAAGCACAACAAGCAAAATGTGGCAATAGCATGTGAAAGTGGTGCACAAGTACAAGCCCAAATTAACATGGCAAATGCAAATGCCAATGGTTCAACTTCATATACAAGAAACTACAAGCAAAGACAATCATCGACCTGAGAAAAGATACATGCAACAACAAATATATACACATGATGTATTAGTATGTATGAAGTAAGCATGGTCCAGCAAAAACTTTAATAGAACAAACCGGACATGCATATGTGTTGACCAGCCTTTTGGTAACGCCGCCAAAATTCATTAACATTACAGACTTCGTCCCATGGACGAATCGATCCAAATCTGAGACATAAGTCGAACACAAGAACCTAATACGCGATACAGCTGGAGCCCATGAAATTTGGACTAACTGGGTCAGGTTTGCCTAACTCAATACAAGATACACTCCTGAATATTTGATCTTACTCCAACTTAACCACTCGTAGTCATCCCTAGTGATCAGATTGGATGCCACCAGCCACTACCGATTCAAATTATGCCGTTCTCCAAGAGAAGAATGACTCTTCAGAATCTCTTGAAATCCTGGATCGAATAGCTCACGCTTCAAAAAATTCAAATGTTGTAGCATCTATAAATTGACCTTCTGGACTGAGAAGAAGGATCTTTTGGACGATTATCTGATTATATTATTGCTATAATTATTTCACCTGTAATAGTTGATTTCTTATAGAAGAGATTATATAGTGGACGTAGGATCTATAATGCTAAACCACTATAAACTTGTATGTGATTACTTTTCTCTTTATTTTTCATTTATTATTCTTCATTTTTTCTCTATGATTTCATTTCTTGGGTGTTGTACCATTTTTTGGTGTCAACATTTTGGTGCTTTCACTGAGAAAGCTGATCTTCTCGTCATTTGGATGATTTTTCTCTACTGTCGAATCACCAAGTTCGAGATGAAATCATATGTATTTTTAGATATCATTGAATCATGGTTGCCAAATCCTCGGCACACAATACCGGAATGCTACCCAAACAACCCATGCTCCTTCTTTTCCTACTAGACGTCCTGTACACTATTGGGATATCAGGGATCGACGAAATTACGCCCAAAAGACGATTCGGGCGACGTTGCCTACAGAGGGAGCAGGGAGAGTCCGATCGGCCGATGAGGCTGATCTATGTGCACTTATCCCTTAAGATTTGACTTCCATGGTGCGGCAAATCGTGAGTGACAGCAAAGGATATAAAAATGAAGATTGGGGGATTGACCGAAGCCAAACGCCGCTTGCAGATGATGTTCTGCAGGAAGAATTCCCAAGAAGGTTTAATACGCTTCAAATGAGCCATTATGAGGGAACCACCGACCCACAACAACATTTGATGAGGTACTCATGGCATATGGAGGTAGTTATAGCTCCCGACACCATCGAATGCAAAGCTTTCCCGATTTTCCTGAGCGGAGTAGCGCTTATGCGATTCACTTGACTTCCTCCGAGATAGGTATTGAACTTCAAAGATTTAAGTGAGAAATTTCCTGAATTAATTCCGCCTGCAAGCCTCTAAGTCAAAGCATTTCATGGCTCTTTCTACAATAAAGCAAGGAAGGGGTGAATCCCTGTGGAACTATCTCAGTTGATTTAACCGGGGCGCCACCGAAATAAGCAATCCTAACCATGAGATAGTTTTGATGGCCATAGTAGACGGTATTGACAAAAGAATAGAGTCCGGGAAGTATCTGATTGGGAAGCCACCAGTGACAATTGAGATGTTCAATGGAAAGGCCGACATCCGATTGCGGTAGGAAGATGTACAATTAGATGAAGAGGGTGGGATAAAAGATGTATCTACCAAACCCATTCAGTGTATTGTAGCAGTTAAGCAGTCTAAAGATAATTCTGGGAAGGAGGAAGTGAATGTTGGAAATCATGGAAAACGGAATGGTAATAAGCCGAAGGGAGCTAATGGAAACCTTGGACGAAGAGGGAATTCCAGGAAGCGACCACTGCTCCAAGTCTTTGAAAGTTATACGGCGTTGAATGACATGCTTGAAAACATCTATCTCGCCATGTGTAGTACAGTTCAATACAAGAAGCCGCCCTTACGTGAGTCCACGGAAAAAGAACGGGCGACTGGGAAGTCTTGTTTGTTCCATGAGATTTATGGGCATGTGACCAATGACTGCCAACATCTTCGATTGCTGAGAAGTTGTTTCGAGAGGTAAAACTCGATGAGTACAAGGTGTCCTTGAGGGACATAGGGCAAGGGACTTCGACATTTAAGAAAAATCAGGTGACGCCTAGAGCCACAGCCCAAGAAAAGGCGAAGGGGATAGTGATCAATGCCATTATTGGAGAACCTCATCTAGCGGGGCATAGAGTTCGGACTACGTAATGGTATGTAAACTCCGCAAAACATCTGGACATTATGGGGACCAACACCCCTGAATATGCGAGTCCCATAAAACAAAGAAAGATGATGAATGATGACCTCTTTTTCCGCGAGTGGGAGTCGATCGATATAGAAACCCCAAGCATTGACCCGTTGGTCATAATTGTCATTATTGGCCCGACCACAGTACGAAAGATTTTGGTCGGCAATAGGAGCTCGGCTAATATCTCGTTCAGACATTCTTATGACCAGATGAAGTTGGAATTGAAGTACTTGAAGCCATGCACGGGCTAGATATGTGGCTTCAATGGGTCGTCCACTGAGTCGGTCGGCCTGACTGACCATTCAGTAGAACTAGGAGACGGAGACCATAGGAGAGTATGGATCCTACCATTTGTTGTAATGAATATAAACTCCCAATACAATGGATTTTTGGGACGACCGGCCCTAGCTGAGTTTAGAGCTTGTATTGCTCCTTAGTGCCTACTTCAGAAATTCCTGATCGATGGAGGGATTAGAACGGTGCGCGAGGACCAAGTAATGAGGCGAGCCTACTATTAGGCAGAATGGAAAGAACCGTGAAGCAGAGATAGCAAGGAATTATAAGATAACCCTGCCCCTGCGGAGGGGATGGAAGCATAGCAACTACAAAAAACATCCTGACAAAGACCGTCCATCTGCCAACTCAAGGACATCGATCGAAGAGAGGACGAAAAACTGGGATGCATGAAGGAAAACCCGAATGAAACTATTGTGGGGATCTCAATTGACGACGACGACCCAATGAGGGTCTTGAAGATTAGGTCCCACCTTGACCTCCTCCGGACGAGGAAGTTAACCGAATTCCTCCATGCTAACCTTGACGTGTTTGTGTGGACCCATGCTGACATGTATGGGATTTCATTCTCCATCATGACCCATTCCCTTAGCATCGACTGAAAATATACCCATGTAACATAGAAGAGGCGGATGCTCGGCCTAGAGAGGTCTTCCGCTCTGAAGAAAGAAATTGGAAAGCTTCAAGTCAATGGGTTTATTCGGGACGCGACTTATCCCAAGTAGATAGCAAACCCTGTGCTTGTGAAGAAGGCCAATTGAAAATGGCGAACTTGTATCGACCTCCTTGATTTGAATAAGGCCTACTCGAAAGACAGTTTCCCATTACACAGGATCAATCAACCGGTTGATTCAACCACGAGGAACAAACTCCTCTCATTCATAGACGCGTACTCGGGTTATAACCAGATTGCAATACATGACCCCGATCAAGAACATACCCGCTTTATAACCGACCTTGGGCTATATTGTTACGTGTTCGTACCCTTCAGACTGAAGAATGTGTGGGCAACATATCAGCGCCTGGTCAAGCAAATGTTTCATGATCATATGGGAAGAATGATGGAGGTTTACGTAGAAGATATGCTGGTGAAGTTAAGGCAGTCATCCGATCATGTTAGAGACTTATCAGAAATGTTTGGCATCCTCCGAAGTAATGGAATGAAGCCTAATCCCTTGAAGTGTTCTATTGGAGCAGCATCGGGAAAGTTCTTGGGTTTCATAGTACTCCCATGGGATCAAAATCAACCTGACCAGATCATAGCAATCAAGGGAATCCAAGAGCCAAGGAGGATTAAGGATGTGCAAAGTTTGGCGGGCATAGTCATAGCAATGAGTTGATTCATATCTAAAGCAAGCGATAAGTATTTACCTTTATTTTGAGAGAGGGAAACAAAATTTCGCCTGGGTACGTGACTGTGTCGAGGCCTTTCAGAATTTACTCGACCACCTGGAAAAACCTCCAATCCTGTCCAAATCGATCGACCATGAAGACTGCTTGTGTACCTGGTAGTATCCGTATATGCAATCAGCTCGGTCTTAATCCGTGAATAGGATTAGGTTCAACGAACAGTTTATTATGTAAGCAACTAACAAGGGGTGAATGCAACTACTCAAAGATCAAAAAGCTCACTTCTAGTCTGATGATTGCATCACGAAAGCTCCGACATTACTTCTAGGCTCACCCTATCAATGTGTTCACCGACCAACCATTACGACAAGTCTTGCAATGACCCGAGGCAATCGGGAGATTGCTAAAATGGAATATCGAGCTGAGTTAATTCGACCTGACTTTTGTCCAGCGGAAGTCCATCCGGGGACACGCAATAGATAATTTCATAGCCGATTCACCACTCCGAAAGACGACAGCTCATAGGATGGTACCAAGCCTCCAGATACTAAGTTGAGATCAAACACCTGGAAGTTGTATACAGATGGATCCCACAAGGATCGACGTTCTGGCGCCGACATAGTATTATTATCCCTTAAAGGCAGTCGATCTATTATTCCCTAAGAATGAATTTCTTAGCTACCATCAATGACGAATTTCTTGGCTACCAACAACTACTCCGAGTATGAAGCCCTGATTGTCAGGCTCAAGCTCGTGAGGGACTTAAGAATAACATTGCTTAGTATTTTCAGTGATTCTCAACTTATTATGTTTCAAGTTCGAAAAGAGTATCAGACTAAAGGAGTTCGACTTGCCGCCCATTTAAAACAGGTCAAAGAATTGTTGAATGACTTTAATCAAATAGTGTCTCCCACATTCCTAGATGGGGAAACCAGAAGGCAGAGAAATTGGCAAAACTTGCTTGTTCCGACAACGCGGACGAAACAAAACTAGTCCCTAAAGAGACATTGAATATTCCAAGCATAGATTAGATGGAGGTCAATCAACTAGAGGCTGAACCTAAAAAGAATCCTGGTTGACTCCTATCAAGAATTTTCTCCTACATGGCACTCTCCCTGAAAGGAGGAATGAAAGACGAGCCCTAGTATGACAAGATTCTAGATACATCATTCAGCAAGACCAACTTTATAGGAGAGGTTTCTCCACTCCAATGCTTCGATGTGTAGCTAACGATGCTATCAAGAGAATACTGAAAGATGTGCACGAAGGAGATTATGGCGCCCATACCGAAGGACAAACCCTGGCTAAGAAAGTGCTGCGATATGGGTACTTCTAGCCGAGCGTTAGTAAGGATGCGGCTAATTATTCTAGACGATGTGATAAATGCCAGAGACTTGCGCAAATTCTACGAGCCCTACCAACAAAAATCACTCAGATGGTCAGCCTTGGTCATTCGCCATTTAGGGAATAGATACTATCGGAAGCTTAACATTATCAAAAAGGAGTGCAAAATATGAGATCACGGCTTTAGACTACTTCACAAAGTGGGTGGAAGCCGAACAACTAACGATGAACCTAATATAGCGAGTCATCAATTTTATTGTTAGGAATATCATATGTCGATTTGGTTTGCCTCGGGCTATCATAATTGGTAATGGGACTCATTTCGACAACTCGGAGTTCAGGGACTTCTGTGAAAGGTATCACATCGAGAGAAAAATACACGACGGTTGCACATCCACAGTCTAATGGATAGGTTGAAGATTTTAATAAGATTATCAAGTCTATCCTGAAGAAGCGCCTGGAACGAGCCAATGGAAAGTGGGTCGATGAATTGTCCTGAGCCTTATGGGCCTATCGAACGACTCATAGATTGCTACAGGTCATGCTCCTTTTGCCTTGTCCTACGGCTCGAAGGTAATTATTCCTATAGAACTTGAAGTTCCTTCTCATAGGACCACATACTATGACCCACTATCAAATAAAGCCCTTCTCTTGGAATCATTAGACATGATTGATGAAAAAAGAGAAGAAGCAAATATCTGTGTCGAAACCCATCGACGTAGGGTCGCTCGGTATTATAACAAGAGGGTTAGACCCCAGACCTTTGATGTCGAGAATCTTGTTCTAAAACAGGTCTTCCCGACTCCCGTACATATAGGCCTCTAGTGGGAAGGGCCCTACGTCTTCCAATAGAAGCTTGATAATGGAACCTTCAGGCTAGTGACTATTGATGGCGAGGCTTTTCAGAGAGTACGGAATGCTGAGCATTTATGACATTATCTTTCTTAGAACTCTTATTTTCTCATTATTTTATCTATTTTAGTATTGTAATAAAGTTGTGTCTTATCACCTATGGTAGTCTATGAATAAAATCTCCTTTCCTGCTATATCTCTTTACTGTAATGACTATATGTTGTTATTCGGCTAAGACCTATGTCAAAAGCCTATCCCCAACCTACCGGTCCATATCTTAACGAATCGATCTCGTTTAGGAACCGAAAGGAAATACAGGGCGACTAATTTCGAGCTTGATGATGATGCTCGAATCTTCAGATCCCAGTTTGTAGACTAAAAGTGTGAATGACGCTGATATAAACAACATGACTGCCTGTATAAAAAACCTCTGATTCTCATGACTTGAGAATGAGTACAAAATTTTGGATGAGTGTGAAAGGTAAACCCTGGCAATAGACCACTTGATCCCTAGAACTCTAACCCTTGAAGGCAAAAGGAGAGTATAAAAAGACTTATATATCCCTAACCACGATCGTTCGACCCCAAACTGGTCCAATCGACCTTTGTATCGACAGGAAGACTCGATGTACGAACCAATCCCTCATGACATTGGGGGAATGAGGATAAACAAGTGATCTGAATATGAGTTTCACTTAAATGATCCTCAAAGTAAGAGAACGATTTGGGTATTAATATTGTTCCCCTAGGACTTTCACAAATACTTGGACATATTAATAATACAAGTATTTAAAAGAAATTAAACATTGCTAGACATTACCACAAGCTTTGCTTACTACATAACATTGTTTATAGGTAAATTAAACTTCATCCGCAAAATACAAGACTTGAGAATACAAAAACGCGAGGGTTGCACTCGCAAACAATTCTCAAAGGGCTGAAGACATGCATACATCAAAGGGCTTATAAGCCTGGAGGGGCTTACCACCAGACTTCTCGATTTCCTCCCTTTCTCTTTCTCTCTTCTTGATCAACTCCTATATTTCCTTGGTAGTCAAACCATGCTTTGGTCTTTTGAGCGTGCTACCAAAAGAAACAGATCGACTAGATGTAGTGGTGTCATGTTTTCTCATGCTCGGATTAGTCGGAGCCGGAAAAGGAGCCACATTAACATATGAAAGAAAAGTTGGTGGAATATATTGGAGAGGACGGATGTCGAGGGCTTCGTTAGTTAGTTCACCTTTGAGGGAAGAGACTTTTTCCACGTTCCTATCCTTCATTTTTGCAATAGATGGAAGGTCAGACTTCTTGGCCTCTCACACAAATTCCACATCATCATCCTCCGACTGAACATCGTGAGTCTCTAGCTACTTCAGAGCATCGGTCATTCTCTCACCATCGCTAAGAACGGTAGCGGGGTCCCTTCCTGGCGATTTAGTCTCCACCCAGTGGCTTCTTTAGCCAATAGAGTACATATGACAGGAAGAAAAAAAGTTATGGTCGAAGGAATAGACGATCGATAGGACAAAGAAGGAAGGCGTGAATTACCTACGATTGCAGACTCTGGTGATCGTTACAAAGCCTTTTTTTCTAGGGCGGGAGTAGCTAAACTTTTTCCAGATAGGGGAATGAGAGGATCGTCCAGACTATTTTCCCCCGCTGCTCTAGAGGACTGATTTAGAGGAGGAAGAATATAGGATGTCCCGGCCACGTCTTTTGCAGAAGAGATGGAGAGATGCTTTTACCTTACTTACGCTAGTCCCCCCCTCTGGGATTGACTTCCCCTTAGGCTTGTATCATTCAACATCTCTTACTTCCTTTAATTTTCTTTTCCCTTCAGCCAACACCTCTTGTTCATCATCATGCAAATATTGGGTCATTAATGCTTCTTTGTCCACCGGGTTACCTTTTGCAGCCCAGAACTCTTCTTTTACCAACACTTCCCATGCATCATTTTTATTACCCGCTGATAATTTCCCATCCACGATAGGTACATATGAGGAAGAACGCGGGAGAAAAACCACAGAATGTTGGCACCAAATCTCTTGCTTATTTCTCTTTTCTCAGCGACGTGCTCGACTCTGATCAAATGCACCTCAATACCATGTTAGAGCTGGCATTGCCAGCATTTTCTATCGCAGCAGCAACATTGTCCTCAGCCTGTTTTCTAACGAACTCAGATGAATTGAGACGAGCTTTGAAGTCTTGCACCTCACGATCTATTGACCTTTGTTATTCCCTAAGGACTCATTTTCAGTTCTCAAGGATGCACACTCCTGGCTCACCAACAGAAATCGAGCCTCTAAGTTTCTCACAATTTCTTGGCACTTTTCTCTAAGAGCAACCACTTCAGACTCACACTCTTCTGTCCTCTTTTTGAGTGACTCAAAAGCCCTCATGTTAGCATCCAGATCCCTCCGTAGGTCTTCACTCTCTAATATCCTACTCCTAACCACTTCACATACTTGTCTTGCGTACACATACATCGCATCATATTGAGTTAGGGCGAAGTCAACATTCGGTCACATTTGATTATGAAGGTTTAGTGGAAACGGTTACAGCATGGGGGCAAGTTCAATTCCAGAAAAATAAAGCCTAGTAAGAGCTCCTTCATCTCCTTGACTCGATCGGTAGATGAACTCTCTTGATCCGGAGAAATCGACGCTTAGGGACTTTTCCAAGACGACCGGGAGGAGGGATCCAGCCATGATTGTGTGATCCAGTTGATCACTCCCTAGGGGAAGGGTCGACCGAAAATTGGGGATAGCCTAGAACCGCTTGAAAATGTTTGTCATCGCCCTTAGGAGATTTGTCCTGAGATCGAGATGAAGATTGATGTTTGGACATCTCAGGATCATCCTCTTTTCCATGGGACTATCCCCCCTCCGCTTCCTTCTCCTTATGTTCTCGATCTCCCTTCACCTGCGTTTCTCTCTTCCGAGCTTTCTCTCCTTCCTCTTTCGTTATCTTCTCTTTTCTCATTTTATTTGTATGACTATCATCCTTGTCTCCACCACCTTGTGCGACTTACTGTGAGACCGACCCAATAGGTTCACCTTCTCCAAAAAGAGAATCAAAATTGTCATGGGAATACTCGTTATCCACAGCCCCTGCATTATGACAAAGAAAATTTTGATCAATGTTCAATATACACTAGAGAAAATAGTATTGTCTCGCGCAGTGCTAGTGCTTGTATACTCAAAAGTGGTTCTCCTAAACCAACCAGAGCCTGAAATTTTGTTTGCGTCTCGTGTGTTTTTTGGATCGACCGGTGTGAAATCTTCTCCAGACTTAGTATGGAAAAACTCATCCGGATCCAAGTTTTAAGAAGAAATGATTGTATCCGGCATTCCCACATTTTGTAAGTCGTGGAAAGAAAAGGTCACTTATCCTCCTAAAGAACATGAACATGGGAAGAATATCTTCTAACACTGGAGTCTTTTGGTTGACGATCGTCAAGCTCTTCCTCGACTATTTCCTCTCGGATCTCCCCCGGAGAACTTCCGGCCAAGCTCTTCTGCATTCCTAGTCAGTAATGGATTCCTGAACCAATCTCTTCATAGCAGGCATCTTCCCCCTCACACGGGGACGAACATTCTTTTTCCCTTCGGACGAGGGTCGGACGGACGACCCCCCGATTGGGGGCATGTCCCTAACAACGTTCGATGTCCTTTGAGATGGAAGCACCACAACCTGGTCATTGAGCGAAGGAGAAGCTTGATTATCCAAGGATCCTAATGTCCTCCCTCATCTAAGACATGATACCGATGAAGTTTGGCATCAGTCAAAAGCATCTTGTAGTGTCGACGTTTCACATCGAGAGAAGCCATGGTATTCACATGCTACTGAAACACTATACTTGTGGGTCTTTTGGGTCATCACCTACATAGAAACAAATCATATAAGAAGCCTGCTTATGGTTAAATCAACTGGAATAAAAAAAACTTACGGCATCAGAGCCAGTAGTGGGTGCAACCTGATTGTTGCTTAATGTAAAACCAATCGTGCTTAGTATCTACCATCTTCTTGGGGATGCCATCAGTAACTTTTACGGATGACCTCAAAGAAAAGAAAAGAAGGAGACTTTTTCTCTTGATGTTTAAAGTTGAAGAAAACACTATGTCATCAAGTGTTGGGAGTCGGTTCAAATACTTCATGTATAGGACACATAAGGACATAAGATTGGTATATGCGACTGGATGAAGTTGCATAGGCGCCAGATTTATTTACCTTAAAAAGTCTATTACAAACGGGAAAAGAGGGGAGATATCCGCGACAATGCACATTAGGTGATTAAGTGCCATATGGCCACTCGGAGGATTATAAGGAAGATCTACCTCTTTGGGAGAAAGGATATTGAGCCATGGGATCCCATGTTTCATGCTTAAATTTTTCAGCTGTCTTTCGCTCATCACACCGGGCCAAGAGTCGGGAGGGTCTCTTAGAAAGATAGCACCAGGGAGAGTATCGGGTGCATCTACCACCCCGCTTGATTCCCCTATTTCCATAGCAAGAGATGGATCAGTTGATCGACCTTTGGTATTGACATTAACGTTGGACTAGGGATCGGTCCAAGTTTCAGAAGATGAACTGTTTTCCAAGTTAACATGAGTAGATAGGTACTTATCCTTTCCTGCTTTAAGACTACGAGTGTTGCTTCGTTCGACCATTTTGAGTTATATTGCTAATGAAAAACCATCGGTCAGATTAGTGAGATCAAAATACCTTAACATATGCATTGATGTATGTATGAAGGTGAAGTGACATTTTAACTTAGAAAGCAATATCCTAGAGCATGTTCAATTTCATGGCTTTCGACGCTAAAGGGGTCGACCGGTAACCTTACTGACCTAGGGTTGAATATTATTCCCAAACATGATGAAGGTAATTACTTAGTCTACAGTGCCAAATATGCAAGCACCGGTTTTAAAGTCATCTTTCATCTCCATCCGCCTGACTATACGAAAAGCCCCATCATTACCTGAGCATGCCTGTACAATTGCTCCTTCTCTCCTACTGCAACGTGCCCTCAGAACTGGTGGTGCCTCGAAATTTAAAATGTTTTGAAGAACGAGATACCACTTCATTCCATGACTTTTCATAAGGGAAACTACGCTCTCACCGCTGACTATCATCGCTGTGTTATCTGAGATACATGTGATCGCCGCCTTACCCCCAGGCCACGAGTCCGGCGAGTTCGGCGACGACTCAGACCGTGGATTATATGGAATACGAATTGAAGAAGAAAAAGAAGAGCAGGGAAGATTTTTGTATGAAATCGCAATGTTTAAAAAAATGAGGAAATGTACATTAATACTTGTAGAGAAATTGGAGAAGACGATCTTGATCTTCGGCGAAGGCAATTTTTCTAATTGTTTTGAAAAGTAACTGATCCGGCTGCAGTAAAAAAGTAAAAGTTAAAAAGAAGGTGAGCCAGCCTTTTATAATGAAACAAAGAGACTCTTAGTTTTCTACTGAAAAGACCGTTGAACCCGACACGGGGACTAATGTGTTAGTCCATTAATGAGCCAAGCATGATCGAATGGACGCATAACATGGGGGCTTCATCAATTCCCGAACTAATTTTAATTTCCAAGGCATCTAGCCGACCCTTAGCTCACAAGATTCATGTAGAGATTTTCAAGTTGATACAAACATATTCTTCTGATTTTCTTGCGGTAAAGGATGATCCAGAATAAAATATACAAAGCAATCCTTGTTCTTAACATGGCATACTTTGGGGGGGGGGGTGAGTGTTGACCATCCTTCTCGTAAGGCTGTCAAAATTCATTAATGTCACAGACTTCGGCCTATGGACGAATCGATCCAAATTTGAGATATAAGCGAACACAAGAACATGATACGCAATACAGCTAGATCCCATGAACTTTAGACCAGTTGGGTCAGGTCCCGCCTAACTCAATACAAGAGTACTGAAGATTCTGTCTTACTCCATCTTAACTGCTCCTAGTCATTCCTAGTGATCAGTGGATGCCACCTATCACTATAGATTCAAATTATGTCATTCTCCACGAGAAGAACAACTCTTCAGAATCTCTGAAATCCTGGATCGAAAAGCTCACACTTCAGAAAATTCAAATGTTGTAGCATCATAAATAGACCTTTTGGACTGAGAAGAAGGATCTTTTGGACGAATCTCTGATTATATTATTGCTATAATTATTTGACCTGTAATAGTTGATTTCACATAGAAGAGATTATAAAGTGGGCGTATGCTCGTTAACGCCGAACCACTAGAAACTTGCGTGTGATTACTTTTCTCTTCATTTTTCATTTATTATTGTTCATTTGTTCTCTACGATTTCATTTCTTAGGTGTTGTACCATTTTTTGGTGTCAAGAATATGTGTGCATAAAAGAGAGCAAATAAAGTGTGCAAGCAAACAAAATACAAATGCTCGATATATATGTGTGCGCATAAATTCACACACATACACAACGTATATGCAGGGTCAAAAGGGTTGGAGCAAACTTATTAGCATGAAGAGTTTTAGGATAGTTATGCCAGATACAAAGTTAGGTGCAAGTCAAATCTTTTGGTCATAGCTAGAAAACATATATGTGCAGCATGTAGACATGACTCACAAGTGAATGAAGATCAAGTGCAAGGCTCATGTGATACATTGCAAGTTGATCAACTTAGGGTACAAGGAACCACACAAACCCAATGGAAAATTGATACAAGAATAGCATGAAAATATAGCAGGATTACAAATGGGCATGAGCAGTAGATCCAACACAAGGTAGTGCAGGTGTACAGTAAGAAACTATTCGAATAGTTTCAGATGTAAAGGATTTTTTTCAGGGGTTCAAATAATGGAAAGAATTCAAACTTGCATTGATGGCATAAATATATTTGGATATTGAATAATACAATTTATCTCTCCATATTGCACAATGGCAAAAACATCCAAGAAAAAGTGGCTAGTGTTTATCAACAGAATTGAAGGATCAAATTTATGGCAGTATTATATTCTTGTGTTCAAGTGTTTCCAGAAAATCGCAAGTCACATTTTTGGGCATGAAAATCATTTCGTAAATTCCAGAAATCAAATTACATTCATGGCAGTTTAATCAAGCAATGATCATGCAATATCAAGGCTGAGTCTATCGCAAATGAAATCGGATATCGCAAATGAAATCGGAGATATACAGGTTTCTAAACCCTATAAATTACACATAATTCGTCATCGGTAGAGCATCGAAAAAGCAAGCAACAAATTTGAGTTTTAGTGAAATTTAAATCAGAATTACTTCGGAGATTTTTTGATCGTAAGCACAAATCGGTAGACAGGAGAGTAACTAGAATTGCAAGCCTTCAGAGAATAATTTCAGAATTTGAGAGTGTTTATTTGGAGCAGAAAACCCTATATTATCAATCGGTCATGAACGAAGTTCAAAGAGGAAGCCGACACTCAAAGAGACATAACACAAAATAAAAGGGGTCGGCCTAGTTTTCTTTGTGTTAAATATAGTTAAAAAGTGACCTAGGGTTTTGTTTAGTTATATCTTTATTTGTTATATTTCCTTTGAAATCATATTTTAGTTTTTTTTTTTTTGAAAGAAAAAATGTGTGATCATCTAAAAGAAGAGATCACACATATATAAACAAATAAAAATAAAGTCTACAAAATCAGTCTATAGGTCAGAAAGGTAACCAAAAAAGCTACACAAGACATGACTATATGTATGTATAAGATAGCAGATAGACGAGCTCCGGATAAACCACCGCCCATCATACTTCAATATCAAATTCCTGCAACCCGATAGTGAAGTATATCTACTCCTATACAATAAACTAGTCCCTCCAAACTAAATACAACAAAAAACATGTGAACAGAACAACACGAAAACTCTCCAAAACTGACTCTAGAAAACTCCAAAGCAAAAATCATCAACCACCCAAAATATCTTCCTAACAAGATCCTCAGCTATAATCAACTAGCTATGACTTGAAAGAAACTAGCAAAACCATAAGCTACCATCACACATATATATATGAGTATATATATATGTATATATATAAATATATCCATACATATATGTGAAATAAGGAGAAAAAAAGGAAAAAAAGAGATAAGCATGAAACACAAAAAAGCTGAAATCAATAACAAATGCAAATTCTATTACGGCTAAAATATCTATTAATTCTAACATATAAACTCAAATTATATCTAACCTTAATCAAATATCTCTCAAATCGCAATTCTCCATATAACTTACAATGAGAGTTAGACATCCAATCCAGACAGAAGGTAACAATCCTAATGATTAAATTATCAACAGGATCAGAAATAGAATGAAACAATCTCTGATTTCTTTCCAACCAAGTGAACTAACTAATAATAGTAACTAAAGAATCCAACACATATCTTTGCCTAAAATTAAAAACAAATCTACAACAATTCCAATAATAAACATAGTTACTAAAAGAATTTAAAGAACTAAAAGCAAAAATCCTTAAAACCATATTGAAAATATAATTGGTATTAGAGCAAGAGAAAAATAAATGATCAACATTTTCATACAAAGTACTACAATAAAAACACTTAACATCAAAAATAATATTTTTCTTCTTTAAAATCTCAATCGTACTAAGCTTCTTATGAATAATCAACCATATAAGAAGTTTAGCTTTAGGCGGAGAATTAGATTTCCAAAGAAACTTAAATAATAAAAATAGAAACACCAGACAAATTAAGAAAGTTACATATAGAATTAGAAGTGTACACAAGACTCTTATCAAGACCCCAACAAATACTATCATCATTATCATCCAAATGATACAAAGCCAACTTAGCTCTCAGTAAGGCTAATTTCCTTAACACTGCCCCTTCTAAAATATTTTCAAAGATTGACTCCCACGGGGGATCTAACTTACCTCTATAAACATCTATAATCAAAGCATTCTTAAAGAAGCAATTCTCAAAAAGCTCTCTAAATTCTTTTTGAACGGGCACCAGAGAGATCAAAGCATCATGCCAAAAGAAAGTAATATTACCCGAATGAACAGTCAGCTTACAGCCTAAATTAAAAAATCGAAACAATTCAAAATAGACTTCCAAAAATAAGATAATCTATTAAAGCTATAACTAGAATCAACTATAAATTCGCACCTAGAATAATAAAATTTGGAAATAATTTGCTTCCAAGTAGCCGTCACTTCTGGGCTCCTAAATCTCCATAACCATTCGGATAACAAGGAAGAGTTAAAATTAAATAAATTAATGATCCCAAATCCCCATCATCTATAGTAAACTTCCAAGTTAACTAAACATTTATAGCCTTTACATAAGTTATCTCCACTCCAAAGATAATTACGCCTAATTCTGTCGATTTTATCAATTACCCATTGAGGAAATCGAAGAACGACCATCCAATAAATAGGAATAGTCGACATCACAGAGTTAACAAGAACTAATCTACCAGCTCTTGATAGAAATCTGCTATTCCAAATAGATAATCTATTATTAATCTTATCTATAATAACTAACCAATCTTCATTTTGAGCTTCGAAGGCCTAATTTTAAAACCCAAATAATCAAAAGGAAATTTCATAGTAGAACAGTTTAAGGTATCAACAACTTGATTCTCAACATTGTTAAAGTCATTAAGAACCATAATAGAACTCCTATCAAAATTGATTCTGAGATCAGATAACATCTCAAAATAATAAAGAATAAACTTCAAAGTAATAATATGCTTGGGTAAGTGAGAGAAAAATAATAATGTATCATTTGCAAATTGAAGAATAGATAATTCATTGTTAAATTCCTCATTACCAGAAAAACCTAAGACACCTAATCTATAGCTCTCTTAATAATTTTAGAGAAAACATCAATATAGAGATTAAATAGGAGAGGTGACACGGGATCACCTTTTCTAAGACCTCTTTTAGATTGAATTTTCTTACCAATAACCCCATTAACTACAATATTAGAGCAACCAGATATGAGCAAAAGCATGATCTAATTTATCCATCTAACCCTAAAGCCCCTAGCTAAAAATAACTCGCAAATAAAATCCCAATCAACAGAATCGAAAGCCTTCTCAAAATCTATTTTCAAAATATCACAAGAAAAATTATTTTTACAACAAACATTATTATACTCTTGAACAGCAGCCAATCCATCCACTATGTTCCTGCCTTTTATGAAGGCAGTTTGGGAACAATGGGTAAGGTCGTTCATCTTGATACTAAGCTTATTTGCTAGGACTTTGGTAATAATCTTAACGGAACAATTAATTAATGAAATAGGCCTAAAATCCTTTAAAGAATTAGCGCCTTCTTTCTTATGAATAAGGATAACGTTAGCAAAGTTAAAGCTACCTAAACGCAAATTGCCATTACAAAAATCATTAAATAAGTTGATAATATCAAATTTCAAGACTTCCCGAAATTGCTTATAAAAAAGAAAAGAAAAGTGATTTGGACTAGGAGCTTTGTCACTAGGCATATCATTTATAGCCTTACATATCTCCTGTTCTGAGCAAGGTTTATTTAGAACTGCTAAATCTATCTTAGCAACAGAAGGATAAATATCATTCCATCTAACATTGATCCTTCTCTTAATCTTAGAACCAAAAATCTGGTTACAATACCCAGTAAAAGCCACATTTAAATCACTCTGAACGGACAATTCCACATCATTAACAAAAATAGAATGAATCAAATTATTACACCTCCTCTTATTAGCCATATTATGGAAGAATCTCATGTTATTATCCCCTTCCCTAATCCATTGAACTCGGGCCCTTTGCTTCCACATGATCTCTTCTTTTTCCAAAATCAACTTAAGATCATGCCTATGGGTGCAAAGTTTATCCCTCTCACTGGAATCAAGAATCCTGGACTCACTAATCTTGTCTAAATCTAACATTTCACACATAATCTTGTCTTTCCAAATTCTATCACTACCAAAAATATATTTATTCCAATGCTTGAGAAAAAATCTTAACTTACCTTACTTCGCAACAAAAATATTAGCAGAATTACCACTATACAAATTATTAAAATAAAACAAGGAGTTCCACTTAACAGAAACTAAATTAATAAAACTAGTATCTAACAACCACATCTTCTCAAATTTGAAACTGGTACTAATGGAAATATTCGAGTCACAAGAAAGAATGATGGGACAGTGATCTTAATATAAAAAGGCAAACCTTTAACTCTACAAATAGAAAACCTATCTTCTATCTCATTACTAATAAAAATTCTATCTAATAAAGCAAATGAAGGATTATCTCTCACGTTAGACCAAGTAAACGATCTATTATTAAGAGGGATCTCAATCAAATTATTATCTAAAATGAAATCATTGGATTTCTCCATATTAGAGAAATCACCCTCTCGAGGTGATCTCTCCCCTAAAAACCAAGTGACATTGAAATCTCCCCCCCCCCCACAATCCATTGATTGGGGACAAGATTCCTAAAATCAATACATTCTACCAACAAGAGACTCCTCTCTATTGTTGTATGAGGACCATACACATTAGTAATACCCAAAATAGAATTATCTGTAAAGGAGGTAAAATGATGTGCAAAGAATACAAATTATGAATCTCCTGAATGAGTCTAAATTGATTATCCTTCCAACCAATCATAAGTCCCCCGGCACTACCTATGGTCGGATGACAAGCCCAATTGCGAAAGTGAGACCCACCTAACCTCGTATAAAAACTAAGATTAGGGTTCTCAATTGGGGGGGGGGGGTTGAAATTACTCTTTTTGGAATGCTTGTTCTCATACAAGAAGAGTCATTCCAAAAAGAGTCATTCACGAAAGATGGGTTCTCATATAAACTAGGGTGTCTAGTTATAGGATTTACGAGTTATGGGTTTTAATTCGGGGGAAACCTGATCTTGGGGATAAAGATCAGTGCAGTGTTTTAAGTGTACGATTATAACAGTTGGGAGAGGGTGTCATGAGTTTACACAGAATTGTGGTCATAGAGATTGTTTTAATTCTAATAGAAACCTTGGGGAATGCAGCAGTCAGCAAGGGTTTGCCGAAGCTGGGTAAAATATGTGTCATTTACTTTCTTCATTTGTTTATTCTGCTCTGATCTGGGATGTGATATTTTTCATATTACTCAATACTGCAATAAACCCTATTCATCCCTCTCTAGGGTTAATCTAGATCCTACAGATATCGCTGCTGTGTGATTTCGGAATTTGGAAAACGGATTGATCAATAACTGAAATGTGTTGGTCGCGTAATTTATTGAACAATTTAGGGTTCATATTTGCAATCAAGTAGAGGTTTGGAGAAACTCTATGATCTTTCTTAGAAAGATTTAATGCGGAAGTAGCATCAGTGGATCGACCGTAATTGTCCATAGTATTGATGCCAGTTGTTTCTGGAATCTTGGATAAAACAGACTTTAAGATCTCTTTGCTATGGGATCCACCAAGGGACCTTGGCAAACTTTTCTTTGAAGCAGATAGGTTTCTATATGATAAGGGTGCTAATGTCAGGAAGGACATTTTCGAGGTCAATATGGTTAAGGATGGAGGACCATCCAAATATGGAAAGGATAAAGATGAGGACAAAGGAAAAGCCTCAGCTAACAATGATCAAAAGTTCCGTCTCAGGAGATAGCCTAATTTCAATTAGTACACTGAGCTTACCCAAGGATTAATAGACATCTATATGGATAAGCATTCCTATGGAAGACGTGTTTTATATAATCCAGAAGTCATAATTCGAAGAAAGTCCAAATAGAAACAGAATAACCAAAAATCCAGTAAATCACGATCACGTCGGATCATATTGGTAGAGAAAGCCAAACTAGAAAACCATTCTAATAACCAGGAAGCCATGAAAGACCCAAAATCCAGAATATCCAATGCTGGCATAGTCCATACCTATGAAAAACCAAATGAATATTTTTTAAGTCCTAACAAAATGACCTACAACTAGTCGAGCATAGTCCACACTATCGCCGTAATTGAGCGGCCATACCAAGTCCTGACTAGACAACCTGGCTCTACCCAAGCAAAGTCCTTACTTGGGGACCAGCTTATTTTCATACTTAATGAGCACAGTCCGTACTCACTAAATCCTTAAAGTATGAAATTCCAGTTCCTAATTTCATACTTCATAAGCATAGGCAATACAAGAAAAGTAATTTTATTAAAGTGTTGGAAAAGTTTTAAGTTTTTAATAAAGACAAAAGAAATCCTAATAGTGTATTGCTAGGTAGAGATAATTACTGGGGGTTAAGTCATAACCCCGTACGTGGATGAGCCGACTTCGCCGTTTTCGATTACAAGTTTATTAGATCTTGTTAAGTATGAAGGTGGATCTCACCAGTTTCCGTACATGAGTAAGCGGGCTTAGAAAACAAGAAAACCAAGGAATTTTATTAACCATAAGATGGATGATTTATAATCGATACAAAGCAAGCCTAAGGATTAAGTCTTAATCCAATACACGGGTAGACCGACTTAACCATTCGAAACTAGAAAACTAAATATACAACATCTAGAGGGATGAAGCCTAAACAACCAAAGCCTAAAAGCCAAAAGCCAAAATCCTAGCAAACAAGTAACCAAAATCCAAAAGCTAGAGTACTATATCCGAAAGCCAAAAAACCAAAATCCAAAATCCAGAGAGACAGAATGCCAGAAAGTCAGAAAACTAAACAACCAAGATCTAAAATCCTAAAGACACGAATACAGAGAGTTCTATATCAATCAATGACCAATCCACTTGGGTGACACCCTACCGTCCCTATTCTAAGCCAGGGCAGTCAACTGCGCATGTTTCAGTACTACAACCCATTTCCTTACATATTGTGGTAGCTCACCACGTCTGACATGTTCCTCGATCATATTTTGAAGGTTCCTGCAGTTGTTTGTATTATGGTCCTCAAGCTCATGGAACAAACAATGTATACCATTATCCGTTCCCTTTTGTGTGGGATCCCTCCTGGGAGGATTTCTGAAGGGAGCAGTTGGGTGAACATCCAAGTAAATTTCTTCCATAGAAGAAGTAAGCTCCGTGTACGAAGGGAATTTAGGTACCTTCCATTCTGGGTATTTCGATTTTTCCAAACAAGGCTTTCCCTTTGCCTTTATCCATGCTGGATTCGGAAGATCCTTCGCCCTTAACCATATTAAGCATGATAATTTCCTTATCAGTTCTAGCATCCTCTTCACACAGTAACCTATCGGCTTCAAAGTAGAACACACCAAGGTCCCCCGGTGGATACCTTTTAAGCAAGATCTTGAAATCTGTTTTATCTAAAATTCCAGAAACAACAACCATCAATACCATAGACGGATCGGGTCGACCAATCAATGCCATCGCTGCACTAAAACTTTCTAGGAATTTCAATAAAATTTCTCTAGATTTTTGCTTGATTGTCGCAAGGGCCATAATGTTCTTAGGCCGAGAAATGTGGACCCTGAACTTTTCAACTAGAATATTCCAATATTCGATACACTCCTATTCTGACTGCCTGAACCACATGGTAGTAATATCTATAAGGCAAAGCGGAAAACATTTTACCATGACGTTATCAAACGCCGCTAACTCTTCCATTGGCGCATATAACGAATCAAGTGAAAGGTAGGATCCTTCCTACCATTATAAGCATCCAAAAATACCAATTTGAAGTCCGTTAGGTTCTAAGAATTCCTGATAGCCTGGGTGAATGGACTGTGATTAACGTAATTCAATCCTAAGTGAGGTGCACTGCTTTGAGTAAACCGTCTCATCACATCCGCAGTTCGATTACCATTTCCTAGCAACTGCCTCCAATCTTCCAAACTAGCACCGGTTCCCTGATGTCCAATCCATTCTGAGTCATTTATTGATTTTCAACACGAACATCTGCTTCATCTCTGAGTTGAAGACCTTCCGTGGGTGCAAACCTAACCTCCAAAGACATAGGAATTCTTCCAACATTTTTAACCTCGTGCACCAGCGCTTGAATAACATTTCCAAACTCCTAATCCCATAGCCTGACCAACCAAAACCTCTCTAACCACCCTTTCATCAGGATTAAGGGAGATTCCACTAACCTGACTCGGACTGACCTTGGGGTAATTTGGGGGAGCTGCCCCTAAGTCCTGCAACCTTGAGTGCCTTGCTCACTCATTCCATCTCGAGTTCCTTGGCATGTCGGCCTTCAAATCCTTCCATCCGAGCAAAAAATGTGTTTATCATTTATTGTTTCTTTGTGACGAGTTCGTCTTGCCATTGCATGCATGTACGCAATTCCTTAACCAATTCGTCTATCTCTTTTCCAGTTAAATAGTTTGATGGATTTCCAGTAGAGGAAATCTCCTGGCTTTCTTATATTCCATCTCCTTCGGAACGAGCTAAAGTAGTATCCTTCTTCCTTTTAACCATTCCCAAAATTCTGAGCAATAGAAATCCTCAACAATCCAAAGGTTATGCTCGCCCCCCTTCCTGGAGCTCCAAAATGTTGACGTGGGAAATCGTCCGCTTTACACGCCAACTCCCTATGTTTAAATATTATGAATAATCCAAATAAATCATTCACATAAATGTAAAAAAAGAGTAAACAACACCAAAGATTTATAGTGGTTTAGCAAATTGGGCCTACATTCACTTTGATGTAACTTCACTTACTTATATTGTATAGTTACAAGTATAGTCCTTTTGATTATAAAGTAAAGTGTTAGCAATGGCAAAGTCCTTGCCCAAAGCCAACAAGTCCTGTTCCAATGTCCAACTATCCAAATAAAAGCTTCTATATCCAAAAGTTCGAGGAAGAGGAAGATGATCTTATGTCCAAAAGAGTGCAAATAGCAAGCCAAATGTCCAAAAGATTCAAGAATCCAATCCAATTGCCAAGTGGAAGTTCACAAGTCCAAGGGATAATCCAAACAAGAAGAATCCATGAGAGATGCCCTTAAAAAGATCCAAGTCCTTAAATCCCATATCTAGAAAATGAGTCCCAACCTCCTGAAAACACCCCAATAATAAGGCTATTTACAGGTAGAAAGGGAATAAGACACATATCACGAAGAAATCATCCAGTATCAGAGCTAGTGAAAACCAATGTTTCGCTTCGAAACATCCCTTGATTTCATAACTAAGCCAATTCGTGTCCTTAGCATATGGGAATACAAAAAAGCCAACACCAATCCAAGGAGCACATTGAGTTTACACTGATCCCAAATTTCATATCGCAGAATATGAAATCAATAGCCAGATCCAAACTTGACGTTGCACTAATCCGTGAGGAGACGAAATAGAGAATGCCAATCTTAAAAGCCTTAGATAAATCCATGCCAATCCGAGAATACAAAAAACTCCAAGCATTGGTCCTAGGATACGAAATTGTTATAGCCGATCCAATGATATGAATTGCAAAATACCAATCTTGATACTTAGAAGTATTTCCATCCTTTTGTGAGTTGTACTGATCCAGGAGTGTTTCGGGGATACATACCAATCCCGAAACACTTAGCAAAATTTTTGATTTTTTCCTGAATCACTCGACTTCGTCCAATTCGCCTTGATAGAAAATCTTGATTATGTTGATTGGATAATTTTCCAATTTGTATGTTATGGAATAGACCAAAGTCTCTTGTCGCTCTAAGAGTAAGAAAAGAGTAAGAACGCAGCGGTACCGTGCCAAAAAAGGGGGTAAGGGACCGCCGAGTTATCCAGAGTCTGTGCCTAAGTCCTGGGCACTCGGATAGCTAGAATTCCAAAGCGTGAGTGCATTGTAAAAGGGCAGGGAAACATAAGGTCATGCTAAAAAATGTGAAGCGTTACAGGTAAAAATACATAAATCACAGACTAAGATCTAAAGACGTAAAAACATAAATACAGCAGAAAAATTTTTATTATTAAAAGATAACATTTACTTCAAAAACCATAAGTTATTTCAGTTTCAAACTACATGTCTCACGAAAACCATATCTATACCATAAATCAAAGCACAATACAAATATCCCTCAAAAAAGCCAACAATAAAAAAACCAACACCAAGAAATAAGATAAAAAAGGTGAATACGTCTACAACAAGAATAAATCTTCAAGAATAATCCTTCAAGAAAACCAGAACTAAACACCTCTACCCTGGGAGCTTGGAAGGGAAGAAAAAGGAAGAAAGAGGAGTGGGTTGGACATAAAGCCATCTGAGTGTTGTAGCTACTATTATGATTGGATAATAAAAGAAAGATAGAATCAATATTTATCTAGCATCAAATAAGGGAAGTTTCCATATACAACTAGAAAAGGGGAACATACTGGAATGATATATAAAGAAATATACTTAAAATGTACGAGTATAGGTTTGTTCGATTATTTGCACTTTCTCAATTGTTGGACTTGATAAAGATTATAATATATTCCTAATATCGCCCATCGATGGATTACTAATCTTCCTCCTACATGGTAGCTTATGTCACTATGGATCTCGGGTTTTATCCGACCTAACCCATCAGTAAAGACATAACATAATTGTTGTTGGATGTAATAGTGACTTATTTTCTGTGTTTGATGCACATGCATGCTCATTGCACTGCCGGAACACACCTACATATGGCCCGGTCTCTGTTGATCCCTTATTTACCCTATTCAGCATAAGCATGCACGACCTCTGCCACCATCGATTGTGAGATCATCAATGATAAGCCTCAAAGGTTATTCTGTCGATACGGCTCCTAGGAAAGGAATATTCTAATTTGTGCCTCTGTCCAAATTCCCCTTGATTCGGTTCTTATCTTTTGGTCGCTTATTTTTCTCATTTAGCTCCCGTGCTGCTTGAATGGACCATGATAAGTGTATTCTTATCATCTTATATCGCTTATTTCCTAAATCTTGATCGTGCTACTGGAACAGACCATAACCAATACATGTTTATTAAACTTAACCTTAGTTTTAATTTTATGTCGATAATAAGCACTTCCATCGATTTGTCCAACAATAATCTTCTTGTTATAATTATATTTTTAAATAAACCCAATCTGTTCAATATGATTTCTACCTGTGTTTGTATAATTTATCATAATATTAATTTTACAAATATGTTCAGTCTTTTCCAATTACAACCCATATCACAATTCAATTGCAAGTCTACATTGATTTTCCCATCTCAGTCCAATCCCTTTTTAATTTTTATCTATATTTTATGCACATTTTTCTATAAATTTAGTTTTTAACGTTTAATCCATATTTGCAAAATTATCCTTTAATTTTATTATATCTGCATGCAAGATAAAAGGGACTACATTAATCGTTAGAGCACCAACATTTACATATCTATGCAATTTTTAGGCATAAACCGCAAACTGGTATAGAAACTTTAAATTAACTGATAAATACAAAAATAGGGAAGAAGATGGAGAGAATAGCATGCGGTACTGAAATAAAATAAAACTATAAGAATAAGGCTGAAAACCCATGGGAAATAAATTATAGAAATTACTAACTTATGAGAAACTAATTAAAACTGTAAGAAAACTGAAAAGAAAAACTATATAAAACTCTATAGCTATTTGAAATCCTATTTTTCTAAATTATCAGAAATCTAAATAATTACAAACTCACTCATGGTCGAAAATATTCCTCCGTGGCCCTTGTAGATCCCATCTCTGAAAGTTATAAATATTTATTTTTATAAATCTTTTTTCCTTAAAAAATTTAGGTTAGGTCCATCTTATGAGAGAACCCAGATAGGAATAGACTGTATTGTAAAGAATTATTTGTGTCTAGGGGTCTATTTATAGTTTAGGCTAGGGATCTTAGACTGGTGGATTTTTAGATTAAATTAAGGCCAACTACATCAGTCGACCATTAGGAACTAGCTACGTCAGCATAAATTTAAACCTTGCAAATAGATTTAAGTCATGTCGGCACATAAAAAGAAAAAAACTCTTAGCTTCGTCACTGCACCCGCCTAAACGCAAGTTACGCCCAAACTTTCGGGTAGGTCGACCCACACCTTTTTAGGTCGACCCAATGGTCGATCTAGGTCGACCCACACCGAGTAATATATATATATATCTTCTTTTTATGTTCTTAATTTTGTTTTTTCCATAACTTCTTGTTTTTAACTCTGTTTCTCGCAAACTAAATATGTAAATTGACCAAAATTTTTGCCATGAATCCAATGATACAATTTCCATAACCATATTCTGATAATTTTACAAATTATTATTTTATTTATTAATTCTTTAATTAATAATATACCTTAAAAATTCAGATTGTTATAGGGGCTATGTGGAGCCATAGCCACGGAGAAAGAGTCAAGCCAAATTTGGAAATTAGTCATAGCAACCTGAAATTTTTTAACAAACAATAATTAATTATCAAATTAAATAATTAAGAAATAAGAGAAGAAAATAAATACTAATTAGAAAAATATTGAGAATTAGGCAACGGGGTTGCGCCATTGGATTAGTTACGAAATTTTGGTCAAGATCGACATTTGGTTTGCTGAAATCGGACTTAAAACAAAGAAGTTATAGTTGTTTGATGATTAAACATAAATCAGAAGTTAAAAAGGCATATATATATATATACTTTTGTACTAGGACAACCCAATCCCTACTGGGTCGACCACTGGGGCCACACAAGACCCAAGTAGGTCGAACAAGGTCGTAGGCTGGCAACGTTGTTTGCCAGGAACGATTTTGACCGATTGGGCTATGTTTCGGGGTTTTGCTTCCAGACCGTTCTTCTAATCTGACGACCTAAAATATAAACCTAAAATCCAACGAACCTGGACATCCTAACTCTATTATAAATAACCTCTAAAGCCTAACCTAATCCTCACTACTCCATTTCTATGCCTCTCTCAAATAACCCACTTCTCAAATAAAATTATAATCGAGTATTGAGGCTTGGTTCAATACATGTTCTTGGAGGGTATTCATGGGTAGATAAATTTATTGAGGCTTATTGAATTAGCTCAAATTTTAGGTAAGTATTTCTATGATTACGAGATTTCTGCCAAGTTGAGGTTAAAATTGATATAATGGTTTTTAGGATGGTTTTAAATTTGATTCTTTCTATAGTTGTACACAGATCTTGTTTATTTACAGATCCAGTTATCCCTAATTATTTTCTCTGTAAATATTTTTTTAGATCTGAATCTATTCCTGTTTTTCCGTTTTTCCTATTTCAGTAAATCCATTATTGTACTTTATTTTAGGTATCTATACATTTGTTCTTCATATAAAATTTTATTATAGTTATGTTATTAGCCATATTTTTATTTCAGATCTACTTGTGCCTTTTCGTGCCTAGGCCGTGCGACAGACTAGGCCATCTCGTTTTTATTATCGACGTTGAGTTCAGGCCTTTTTGAGCATAAACCTTTCATTCTTTCTTATTTTGTGCAAATTGGGCTAAAATGTGAGATGCACAATAATAGCGAAATTGGATAGTAATAAGAAATATGTATAAAAATGGAATAATAGGAGCTAAGTGAAATTTTATATAATAATGAAAATGGGTATGAAAGAGGCATGTTGAAATTTGATTAAAAAGATGCAATCAACAAACGAACTGTAATATTGGTAGCTGATGAAGTTAGAGAAGGATTGCAATCTACAGATGAACTATAACTTGGAAGATAATGAAAGTAAAAGAGAAAAAAAGATGATTAGACATATTAAACGTTATAATTAGTATTGGGCTGCAAATTTAGGATAAAACTTAATATGTAATTGGAAGTCATGCAAACATATAAATTGAATAAGGTAACTTAGTTTGATGCTAAGTAACGTGGGATTGGGTTGAATAAAATGATAACATTAATTAAGAATATTTAATACAACCTAGATATATAACATGTGGTTATATTAGGATTATTAATAAACTTAAACATGTTAAGTTAACTTTGTGAGATTAAAAAGCTAAGATAAAGGGAGTCTGTTCCTGTATCACGTGGCTGTTTGGAAGAGAAAAGGGAATCGTAGATTAGGTCCATTCCGGTAGCACGGGACTGATTGCGGAAGGTAAGATGCCTAATAGTATAACAAAATTCTAGTAATAAATTGGGGACCAACTCCAAGGGTGAGTTGTGGAAATTGCATTTTTGGTCGGGAACCCGTATCAGTCAGTACCCCTTGTTATTATGGAGTCTCAAAGTGGGTAGAGGCTGGGGAACGATTTATTGAACTGGATAGTAAGTGGTTCAAACAAGGTGGGTACGTGGGTGTTTCGGTGGAACGGTGAGCATGCATCGTTCCGATTGGGGAAGATAAGACACAGTAATGCCTGTGATTAACAGCTATGTCCTTTTAGTTGATGGTTTTAGGATTGATAGCCCCGAATTTCATAGTTGGCGCAGGTTATTCACATTTTGGGTTAGGGGTCGATCGATAGGTAGTATTAGGAAATTCCTTCCTAATTATTTATTTTGGTTTAAAGTTGTAGAAGTGCAAAACAATCAATCAGTTTACTGATCATTAATATCTTTTGGATAAGAATAGTTAACCCTTTATGTCAATTCATATTAGTAATCACTCACTTTTGAGTGTTCACAAACACTTACCCTTTTACGACACAAGAACTATTGTTTATTTATTTTGCTTAACTTAGTAGTCGTGCTAGTAATCATAGAAGCTCACCGTACTTTATATATGACCCATTTCCTTTCTTCTTTTCTCCTTTCTTCTCCCTAGAATTACAGGGAGGAAGTATATAGTTCATATATCTTGATTGATTCCATCGTGATGGATGTTTACAAAAGTTGGATTACTTCTTGTTTCCTTTTGAACATTAGGTTGTATCTTTTTGACTATTTAAAAAATAATATTATTTTGTACTCTGATGTTGTTTTGATTGATATTTTAAACATGACATTTTGTAACTACTTAATTAATTTAAATAAAGATGGGTTTGTATTTAAAAATGAAATTGTCTTCACCCATTGTAAATTTATAATTTTATGTCTTGTGAAATTTTAGTCTCTGTGATGTTTTATATATGTATAACTACAATGCTCCATATTTTCTTAATGAAATCCTCATATGGGTGACATTAAGGAATGTGCAGTGTTACATTTGGTATTAGAGTCTAAGGTTACAAGATCATTAAAATTTTGTTTTGAAAGGAAGTATTTTCAAAAGAAAACACCATTTTTCAGAAACTTACTTTTGAAAATAAAAATATCCCCTCTAGTCAATTACAACCTTCCTAAACTCTTTTGAATTCTAAATCTTGATCTTTTTAGTTGAGTTATAAAGCGGTATATCTAAGATTTTCTTTATAGGTTGAGAATTTGATTAGTGGGCACCCGTTTAGCTCAGTACTTTAGAAAGTTCGATGAAAGGTACTTGCTGCTTGAAAAATATTAAGAAGGGTTAATCAAGGATGGAACATCCTTATTAGTTTAGTGATAGAAGGATAGTTTGGAAGTTAAGAATAACCTAGATTGGTTGGTTAATAAAAAAGGATGTATTTCCATAGTTTGTAAAATGTCACTGCAAGAATAAATGGAATGGAATGAAATAGGGGTTTACCCGTATTGCACACTAACCGTCAACTTAAGGGTAATCGAAAGGAACTATCTTGCAATTATGGATTTTTTTAAATTAGATTAAATTATACTATGAAAATAAATTTTTGTACATTTTTGGTAACCAAAATTAGGAACGAGTAGAACTTCCTTAAAGGGAAATTTAAGGATGGCAAATGAAATATCAACATGAGTACATTAATGTCGAAAAGATTATGAGGGAAGGTACTGATCAAAAGTGACCAAGGAATGAGAGAAGGAAACAGTTGGTAAATGAAAGAATGTTATCCATCTTTAGTTCTTTCTAGTTTTAATATTTTGTTTAGGGAAATTTTGTCCTTTTACCTTTGATATGTTGATTGGGTTGGTTACATGGGGACATAGCTGTTGTATATGACGTAGTTGTATACACAATTATATGATTTTTGTTTGATGATAACAACCAAATAAATGTTATTTTTAATGTGTTTGTTACTGTACTGTTCTATATATAGAAACACAGACAGAAATATAATATTTATATTTAAATAAAATACGACTGTACAGACATTCATATATTCATATAGTATTTTATTTAAATTGAATATTATATTTTAAACATTCAAGCAGTACAAATTTTTATAACTCCTCTATTTATTCAATTCACATGATATTGTATTTGTATATAAACTGAATATGAAAAACAAATTTGCTTGAACACAAATTTGAGCACAATAAAATAATATTTTATTTCAAACAAATTTGTTTAATACAAACATCAGTACAATTCCATTGTTACACAGCTCCTCACTATAACACTCAGTCTATACATCTTATATATATATATATATATATATATGTACAATCACTCAGTTTACATTTCAATTTATAGACACATTGACACTGATACATTGACACGTCTTCATATTGTCTTCATCTTCAATCTTTTGTCTTCACAGCTCAGTCGGTCCAATCTTCATACCTGTCATATACAGAAACACACACACAGTATATGGAACAGAAATAATATTCTAAATTCTAGCAGATATATTTTTTATTTTAAAAATTTATTTGCCTCAGAATTTTGGTGTGTTTCTCATCATTTTTCATGACTTCATCTGATATGTGAATATAGCACACGCACGATATATGTATACACACACATGTGTATGTATATACACATATTATTGTGCAGGGACAGGAAAATCCATTCAGATGGCTGCATGTACACACGTGCATGTACATACAAGTGTGCACTGCCTCGCCAAACTGAATGTTGTGTGCGACTCAGAAGTAGCCACGTAGGCCATCTCGACTCAGTGCAACATAGTCAACAAAGTCAAGTGTCAAGCTCAACATACATGAAGCATTAACATCAACAGAATGGTTCAGCAAAGTGGTGCGACAACAAGTTCAGATCAGCCCAAACAAGTTGACAAACATGTGAGGTCACATTCAGATTATGCAGCAAAACTCATTGACCAAAGTGAAACAACACAGAAGTGCTCATGCATGGAGCTACAGCATGAAAATAGAAATAACAACAAAACAACATGTAAAGTGGAAATGCCTTTCATGTGTGAGAACAACTTAAGTTTTGAAGCACGGGATAACTTTCAGTTCTGCAAGTTCATATGAAACCAAAGTGCCAAAGTAGTCGAGGACAAAATCTGGTGCAGGAAAGTAATGTCCAATGCAAACATGCATAGCTTGAACTGGAATATATATATATATGTGTGTGTGTGTGTGTGTGTCATCATTTTCAAGCTAGCATGGATGTAGCACAATCTGGTGCAGATTTGCACAGACATGATCGCATCAGTAAGGTGGCCAAAGCAAGTGATTAAACAAAGGAATGCAAAGTGATTAAGGACTTCAGTCAAAGGCTTCAACATGGGACAAAACAACTATACAGGTCAAACATGTTTCAGCATGAATTGTAGAAGAAGCTCAAGTGGAAAATGTTATATCAATAACAAGAAAAACACCAAATGGTCACACACTCAACTAATTGATTCAGCAAGAAATATGATAGCAATATGTTCAAGTGCATGACCAAGTTTTCAAGCAACACTAGGGGACTGTTCAGTTTCATGGATGACAAGAGAGTGTACATAGCAGAATTTTCAAGTCTAGTTTTTCATGATATATGTAAACAATGGAAGTAGTATTGATCAGTGCACAGCTGTGCAAAAGGCTATCTCCAATAAACACAATTCAAGTGCTAGGACATGCACAAGTGTGCAGCTTTTCAAATTTTCCAAGAAATACCACACAGTAGTAAACACAGCATAACAAAAGCACAACATCAGGGCAAAAGAATATAGTTCAGGCAAAACTGTGTAAACATGGAATGATCAACACAAAATCAATTCTGGTGTAGCATGTTTATGGAAATAGTTCAAGTGCTTTATGAAATCAAGACAATCACGATAAATTTTTCAAATCAAATTAATTTTGGCAAGGCAAAAAATTGGCAGATTTATTTTTGGAAGTCAAGGAATTTACTTCCTTTTTTTTTAACAAACTTTATCCACTCAGCAATTAAGTGATGTTGAGAAGGGTTTTTAAACTGCAAATCATTTGTTTCCTGTTTGTTGAATAAATCAGAGAATTATGGAAGAGTAGATATCATGCAAGGAAAACAATTAATTTTGTTTTCAGTTTTTGATAAGCAGTTTGGAATATCAAAATCACGCAAGAGAAAATCAAGGCAACAATTCAAAAGGGGCAAGTTTTTATTTTTCTAGATTTGCCACATTCAAAGCCGGTTCAATCAAAAATTTCAAAAGAGGAAACCGTGGAAATCAACCTATAAATCAGCCAAGTCATTTAGATTGAAATCATAGATTTATAGGATTTATAATCCTTTTTATGTCACCATTTTACATCACAGGCAAAGATAGATCGAAACAACAAAACAAATCAAAAAAAATTTGAAGAGATAATACAGAGAACTCACAAATTTTTCAATCGTTTTTCGATCAAGCAAATCCAAAATCCAAGCATCAGAAAGCAATAGAGAAGTCGAGCATCAGAGAACTTTATTTCATCAAGAGATCGAATCGATTTAGAGGATCTTAGAGAAACCCTAATTCCCAATTCAATCGAGGCCGCCATTTTTAACTTCCAGAGCTAAAGAGGAAAGCATCAGGCAAATAGAATGGAGCAGGCCGGCCTATTCTTTACATGACTAAGCCAAAAGTCTAATTAAAAAAGGGATGACCCTTTCTTTTTAAATCCAAGGGTTTTAGTTCATGTTTTATTTTTTGCTGTTTTTAATTCGTGTTGTAAAAACAAACGAATAGTTGCTTGAGTCTGTAAATCTTGAGTTACTGGTTATGGAGTCGTAATCAGGGAAATCTGATTGAGGGGATATCGATCAGTCTAGGGTTTTGAGTGTAGGGTTAGAATAGGAGCAGGGTTTGCGAGTGTACATGGTCTTGTATGCGGGATCTGTTCTATCACCTAGTAGAAACCTTAGGAATGCAGCAGTAGGCAGGATTTTGCCGAAGCTGGGTATCTCTGTGTGTTATTTACTTTCTGTATTTTTATATCTGCTGCATTCTGTGATCTGATTATTATTCCAATATCCTGTTAGATTATAACTCTACAAAATTTTGTAATAAACCGTATACACCCCCTCTAGGGTTAATCTAGATCCAACAAGTGGTATCAGAGCTTGGTTTTCTTTAACCCTAGAATCATAGATCCTAGTTGTCAGTCTTCTGAGAATAAGTCCAGTCGTATTCCATTTATTTTCAATGGTATATATTTTTTAAATTGGATTAGAAATGGATTTATATTTAAAATCTGTTGATTGTAAATGCTGGGATACTATTATTAATGGTTATGATATGGTCAATAAGAACGATATTGAATTTAATTCTCGTGCTATTCACACTTTGTATTCTTATATTGATGATGTCCAATATAACCTCATTTCTTATTGCTGGACTGCATAGGAAATATGGAATTTTCTCGATACGAAGTATGGAAAGATTGACAACAGCAGCTCAAAAACCAAAATGGTCAACTCAGATTCAGATCTATGCTCAGGAGAAGAAACAAATGAAAATTCAAGTAGATCAGATGATGGAGACTCAACAGACAATGAGACTGAAAGCTTCTCATATGAATTGTTGGTTTATATGTGTACTGATTTAACAAAAATCGTTGATAAACTCCATCGTAAAAACAAATCTTTAAAATCTAAGAATCACGAGTTAAATAGCAAAATCAACTATTTGGAATCAGAATTTACAAATGTCATGAAATTAGAAAATTCTGACTGTGAAAATTGTTTGAAATTAAAAACTGACCTCGTTCATCTCAATAAAAATATTCAAAGGATTAAAGAGGAAATTCTGATTTTAAAAGATAACGAGGTTGAACTAAAAGATTCAAACAATTCTTTGCAAAAAGAATTTAATAATTTTAAGGCCATCAAAAATTCCAAACATGAAACCACTGAAAAAGAAAGCTTGTTGAAAAGTGATTTAATTTTAAACGAGCTTGAAAAAGAGACTAAAAATTTCAAGAAACTTGAATTTGGAAAACAAATTAAATTTGAATCTGAAATCTTTGAGTCCAGGACCAAAATCAAACTTCTTGAAAACGATAATTTGTTTTTGAAACAAAATGATACTTAAAGGAGAAAGATCAGCATTAATCGTTGTTCAAATCTAATAAAAGAAAATTCTGATCTTAATTCCAAAATTCAACGATTAGAATCAACTTTGGATAAATTTTCTAATGGGGAAAATCGTTGAGTATGCTGTTACAAAACCAATTTTCGGTTGGTCATAAACGAGGTATTGGTTTTGGAAAAACAAGTGGTTTTGAAAAAGTGAATTCTTGTGATTTTAAAAATCCTTCAAACTACTTTGAAAATAATCATTTTGAAAATTTAAACTCTGATAATTTCAAAGGATTTTTAAATCATGAACGAAACAAGATTCTGTTGATAACAATCTGTTTAATCCTTTTTGGACCCCAAAAAGAAATAAAGTGAATTCTCCTAAAGTCAAATAGATTTGGGTTCCTAAAGGTACGAAAATAGATTCGAATGGATTATTATACAAATAGGTTTGGGTACCAAAACGTACTATTATAACTGTAAGTGGTTTTATTACTTTCGTTAGACCACTCAATCCTCTTAATAGTTAGGTACCGAAGGAGGCTGAGGAACTGCATAACTAAAATTGGATTCAAACTTCTACATATCATAGAATCATTCACAGTTCCTTAGCCACATCTGATGAGTTAGAGATTCTATTGTTTACAACGATTTCAGGTATAACCTCTAAACTCATCTTTGTAAGTATTTTTCTTTTTCTTTGTGTATTTCTCCTTTTACCCTTTCTTTTTCTATTTTCTGTTTTGTCTGTCATATCATTGTAACTTCTACTGGGCTTCATTAACTTCCAATTGTAGAACTTATATTTTCTGGAAATTCGCTTTAGTCGAATAGAACTCTGATGTTTTAATTATTACCAGATCTTGAATTTAATCTTGTAAATATCTGCAATTGTTTTGAAATTTATTTTTTCCTGATTTTTGAATTCATAACAGTGTTGATGTATTCTTGTCATATCTTGAACACTATTAATTAGAATTCTAAATTCTTGAAGACCTGAAAATTTGATGAAGTTTAACACACCTTTGCTGTTTTGAGTTTCTTCTAATTCATTTTAGAAAAGCTTGAAATATTATACTCATTACAGCACTCTGTTACTTATCAGTCATGATAATTTCACCGATTTTCATATTAGCTTGGATATTTTTGATTCATCTTAAATCATTGCTTATACCTTGATATTCACTGTTATTCATGATCATCTAGTTTAGATTTTTGTTTGTTTGAGATCATTTGAAATTTCTAATATGTTGAATCTCACACACCTCTCAGGTCTGAAATTATTAATTCTTTGTGATTTATTCATTGTATCTCATGATCTACATCCATTCAAGTGATTTCAAATAAATAATTTTTATTTTTGGATCATGAATATGTCTTCAAACTTGATGTAAATATTCTAGAAAATTCCTTGTGCTGGTCAGAAATACTTTGAAAATTTTCTTTGAAAATTTGTTCTTAAATCTCATTGTTATTTCATGATTATTTGATTTGAATATTCGTTTGTTTAAAATTATTGATTTATTGAATCTCACACATATCTTGGATGTATAATCTGGTGTGACTGATTCATTAAATCCTGATATCTTCATATTCCTTCAAATGATTTAAAATAAACCAAATATTTAATCTTGGATCAAAAACCATTCTTTGACTGTTTGCAATATCTTTGAAACATCTCCTTGACAAGTCTGCTTTTGAAATGGTTTCTTGCTGCTCTGATACTATTTTTGAAAAATGTTTTCAAAAATCTGCTTGGTTTTGACTGCTGCCAGGATAAGTGAAATTAATTTGCTTGTCTTGTCTGCTTGGGCCTTATGATTGAATTTCTGTTTGTTTCTGATATCCTGGTTTGTCTCCAGTGCCTTTTTATAATCCTCATTAATGAAGACACCAATTGGTATCAGAAGTGCTGATTTTTTTTGGTATATATTTTCTCCATTCCCTCTTGCTTTGTATTAAACCTTTTAATTTCCTCTTGTAATTGATTTTCAATTTTAAAATTATTTATTGATTATCTATTCAGAAATTGAAATCGATAACCAATTTGAACTGTAGTTAGAATTCATCAAAATTATTATCAGATTATAAAATTGTGATGAGTTATGACTACATACTTCACAACAGGAGGAGATTCTACTTAAACTTTCATGATGGTTGAACATTTATTATAATATCTTTGAATTGGCAATTATTTCACGACCATCTCCTTTATCTATCATCATTCTGCCGTCCATGATAACATTATATTAATGTGGAGAGTGTAATATTATTCAGAAAAAATCTTCTTGAATAAACAATGATAACATAGTGATAGAAATTTGACTATGTTATTATTCAGAGTAGTGATAATTGAAAATTTTCAATGATTCTGGTACAGTCAAGCATATTTCATAATATAATTCATTTATAAATTTATTTCATTGTCCATTTCTGTACCTACCACATTTCTATCATTCATATTGGTTGTATATACTGAGATTTTTTTCTATTTAAAGCTGAAAATGATAAAATATATAATTAATACACAAGTGTGTATCTAACCTCATTTAAAAATCCAAGCTCTAGTTATGCATGGTTGAAGCGACCCGAACTTCCCCGGTCTCCGAAGAGATGAGAAAGAACGAATTACTGTGAGGACAAGACAAAACAGAACGCATACGGAAGAACATTTCATTGTTATTACAACAATGCATCAGATTACAAGAATATACAGAGTATAAAAGAATATTACACAGAAATATCAGAGATTTAAATTACATTTAAGTACATAGCAGCGGAAAATAATATAATACACAACTAGAAGAGATATACGGATACAAAGCTTTCCGGATATCATTCCAGCTGTAAACCAGGATCCTGTGAGTATAAATCTGCAAAACCAAAACTACTAGCTGCCCGTGTCGAAAATAAGGGCACCCAGAGTTTAGGTTAAAACAATAAACTCCAGGTCAGTCATGTGACTGGTGTGAGAACTAAAACAGTTATTTGAAACTTTACTTTAAAAGAGAGTAATTCAAGGGACCACGCCGTATAACACGGAACGGGTTTCCTCCCAAGAATACTAGTGCATAGAATAAACAGCGCAATGCTTTTTCGAAAAATGAAGCTATTATAAGACCCAGGTCCCATCACACAATGCAACGCAAGCCGGAGGATAGGGTTTTACCTTATAACAGCCAAACATGCTTGATACGTTTAAAACAAATCATTTGATACTATAATAAGTGTATAGTGTCAAAAACAATTTCAATCATAAATATAAATCATAGACGGCATGAGTGCCCCATCCCACTATGTCGCCATACTAGGCTATACAAATAAAGCCGAAATACACGTATCGGAAATTGGATTTCCATCATGGTGGCTCCTGATTCGAAAGATCGATCGCGTAGTACAAATCACCGCGGCTTACGTCTCAACGAGAGAAAACACCGCTATGCACATCCGCACTTTTGGGACTCAAGTATCACCGCGGCTTACGTCCCAGCAAGAGAAAACACCGCTTACTCTATCCCTCCGAGCACGAAGCTCAATATCGGTCGACCGAATCCACTACACTAAAAATGTATACTGATCAAACCATCAGTTTACCACCATCCCGGGCTGTGAGGCTCGCGGATCAACGCTATACACAAAGCCATGCTATATCAGTTGCACTTTGATCATCAACCACCAAACTTTGCTTTTCAACAAAAGTCTGGATCACTGCATCTCAGTATGCCACACTATCAATCCATATCGTACCACTGATTTCTGCCAATATATAACCTCTGAGCTCATATGTCTCAGAGAAGGGCGTTAAGCAAGAGAATAAATTCTCCGCCGCCAAACAGATATATATTTAGCAGAGATCAACAAATACAATATAAAGGAATACAATGTCGGACACACAATCCATTTACAAGTTCGTTCTGGGTCTGAACGAAACCGGAGGCACTTTCCTCGCATATCCATCCATCTCCAGGTACGTCTGGACGATCACCAACTGATTCCCTCATCCTGGGTGTACAGCCCAATCAAGATCATCAGTAATCACCCGAACGATGTGAAGACTTCCGGTCTTCAACCACCGTCTTCATCTTCGACATCTCGTCGAATCGGTTATTCAGAATGGGTATAAACCCGGCCTTTCTGAATAACCCACGTATATAATAAACGAATGTTACACAAACACAACAAACGCCTCATTCCAATTCAGAATATTATTTTATTCACAAAATCACATTCTTTAATCCTCCTATGGATATCATTTCAAACTTAGTCGGGATTAACGAACCACACCGAAGTAATTATTTATTTTATTTCCCAATCCCAACCTATATATCCCATGGAGAAAACTGGTAATACTCCACATCTAACACCACGGTGTTATCGGTAAAATTAATTACCATTTCACGTTCAAATCTAATTAAAGATTTAACTATCGCTTTGGAGCAAAACTGGTGATACTCCACTCTCGATCACTTTTCAGATTTTGATAATTTAAATAATCAATTCATTTTTTTCAATCTAATTAAAGATTCATTAAAACTCCACTTAGTTTTAATCTTCTCAAAAATCGATATCTTGCCTTTAACTGGGTTAAAGAACCAATGTCTTCTAAAACACGATTCACGATAAACCCAAATCACATTTGATATTAAATACAAGGCTCTGAATAGAAAATATATCGGCTTACATTCAATATCAAATTCTGAAACCAACATATATCGTATTGGAAATAGCGATATAAAATATATCTTTCAAATCCCCATAACAATATTTGTATAGTCACGAAATCCAACATCGAAATATCCCGAAGATAATTTCGATTCAACTCCAGTCCAATCCACGTATTGGGAGTATTGATTATTTTTAAAATCACTTTCAAATTCAATTTATTTGTTTCAAAAATAAATTGATTTTAATTCTAGTTCAAAACTAGTTTATTTCGATAAAAATCTATTTTTATCTTTTCAAATGTGGAATTTTCCAGCTCAACTCTTTCCAATCCATATATTATGATTTTACACAAATTATAGATATTTTTAATAATTTTACCAAGGCCCGTACAGTCGATTTCCAACAACGGCCATCGAACTGCACTTACAGCGACCTTTTTCGAATTTTATTTGGACATAACTCCAAATCCAACCGTTAGATTTCAAATTTCTAATATTCATTGGAAAGCTCTTTTCGATACGAACCCAACGGTTCCGGTTTTAGGAGAATCCGACGGTCGGATCTCCCGCAATGTCCGTTTGAAATAAATGGTCGAAATTCACGAACTGCCGCGACGCGGCGCGTTCTATTCAGGCCATTATATATATAATATATATATATTATATATATTTCGTCGATTTCCTTTTAAAACGAATTTTATAAATAGTTCTACATTCGTTTCAAAACAATTTCAACTTCCATTTCAATTCAAATCAAAATTGAATTCTTCTTTATAAATTCGTTTTAAAATTCATTTCTATTCAATTCAATTTGAATTCATTTCGAGTTCGCTTTCAATTCAATTCATTTCGAAATCGTTTTCAATTCAATTCATTTCGAAATCGTTTTCAATTCAATTCATTTCGAAATCGTTTTCAATTCAATTCATTTCGAAATCGTTTTCAATTCAATTCATTTCGAAATCGTTTTCAATTCAATTCATTTCGAAATCGTTTTCAATTCAATTCATTTCGAAATCGTTTTCAATTCATTTCATTTCGAAATCGTTTTCAATTCATTTCGAAATGAATAAAATCGATATAAATATCGTTTACGTCAAAATGGCGTCAATCTAATCAACACGGCTTTATATTTTCAAAACTTCTTTATTCTATCCAACAAATGAATATTTATCCCATTCAACACATGAATCTATATTTATTTCGACACACGACTAATCTCAACACATGAGTACTGTCAACACATCACTATTTTTATATTCAACACATGAATTTTCTTTTATAATATTCATTACTTTCCCGATTGGAATGAGGTCCAATCAATCACCATATGACGTTAATTATATGGATTCCATACAACACATGTATATAATAGCAATAATAAACAATCAAACATCAACCAAAGTGCACTACACTGTATAAGCATCAAATATAGATATCTTACGCTTATAACAGCCTGTCAATCAATCGATCGACATATTTAATCAATCAGGTTGAGTGAACTTCAAATTTCATCCCAAACCCGTGTGGGGTTTCAAACAATCAAACACAGATTTTTAGTTGTGCGGTTGGGCGATGTGTAAAATTTATCGACCCATTCAATATCAGTCAAATCAGTGTATATAAACAAATCGGCCGATTTGTTTATAAATATTTATTTATTCACTTTCACGTTAAAACTATATTTTTAATGATAATATATTTTATTTTAACACATGAATTTCTATTCATTTCATTTACACAATAAAAATGATATTTTTGTTTTTCTAACATATTTTAGAAAATTTCGGCGGCATAACGGCACGATACTATAAACGGGACGAGGCCTAGCCTTATCCCCGGTCTAGTGAAGGCCCACGCCATTCACACATCAATCAAATCAATTTTATTTCAGCAAACAATTCAGTTCAAACCAAATAATCTAACCAACTACACAACCAAACAACTTAACAAACAAGCCATCCATGGTCTGTGGATGACGGGTGTCGGGTGCTACTAAGCACCGTCTGCATCCTAGTATATATATATTACTAGAAAAAGAGAATTTAGAGTGAGAAGTTCTCACCGAAAGCTATCCTAGCTCCACGGCACTTCATTGATAGAAATCTTCGTCGTTATCCCATCTTCGTCATCTTCGTTGCCCGTAGTCACTATATATATAAAAATCACACATTTTTATATTTCGATGCCTTTAAAATAAAAATCACATTTTTATTTGTTCACTTTCAATTTAGAAATCATATTTTTATAATCACTTCATATATTTAAAAATCAAATTTTTACTATGCTATTCAATATATAAAAATCGAATTTTTACTTTGCTATTATATGGATAAAAATTATATTTTTATCTCGCTATTCGCTATATAAAGATTTCGCCTTTTCGAAAATATAGATTTCACCATTATAAAAAACATCACTTTACTTCAACGTATATAAAATAAAAATCAGATTTTTATTTCGCTACATATACAAAGATGATATTTTTATATTCTCTATCCTATAAAGATTATATTTTTAATCTTTCTACAATATAAAAGATTATATTTTTACTACTTTAAAAATATATAAATCATATTTTATTACTTTAAAAATCAAATCTTTTCTGCTTTAAAAATCACGTCTTTTATAATTCTAAAAACACTGTCTTTTCTAATTTCAAAATACTGTCTTTTCTAATTTCAAAATACTGTCTTTTCTAATTTAAAAATACTGTCTTTTCTAATTTCAAAATACTGTCTTTTCTAATTTAAAAATATTGTCTTTTATAAAGTTTAAATCTTTTCAAAAAAAAAAAAAAAATCAGTTTTTAAACTTTTCAAAAATCAGTTTTTAAACTAAAAATCGAAATTAGTTTTAAACTTTAAAATAAAAACAGTTTTTAATTCTTTTTTTTTATCTGTTTTTATAAAACAAAAATAAAATAATAAATAAAAAGAAGAAGAAAAAAGTTACTGAAAGGGGGGGGGGGTTCGATGGTGTTCGTCGGCGGCAGGCATCAGGGGGGGGGGGCGTCGCTGTGGTGTTCGAGGTGGAGGCGGCGGTGGGTGAAAGCGACGGGGTGGGGGGAGAGGGTTTGCATCGCGATTTGAGGAGGAGAAGAAGAGGGCGTCTTGAGGTAGGAGGAGGTTGGCGGAGCAGAGGGGAGAAGGGCGGCGGTCCCCCCCCCTGGTGGCGGCGCCGTCTACGAAGAAGAGAGGGGGGGAGGCAATCCCGTCGTTCATCATTTTTTTTTTAATCTGTCAGTTTTGATTTCGAAAAGGGGGGGGGGCCAGAAGTATTAAAGGGAAGAGGGATATGTTTTTTTTTATTTTATTAATTTAATTTTCCACCCAAAAAGCAACTTTTATTTTCGACCTCAAAACGGGGCCCACCGCCTGCCGTCCATAGCTAATTACCCCCATTCCGAACACAATGGGATATGTATCGTAGGCTGATTCGGCTGTTACAATCAGTTTTCGCTGAATTTACATTTAAATCATTATATTGAATTTTAAACGTATATTTCAAATTACCGAGGTCACATACTAACTAGAAAAATTCTAGAAAAATATTTTCTAGCTTCGTATTGACGATACGGTCCTAATAAAACTAGTTTCGTCGAATTCTGAGACCGTATGAAAAATGGCCAATTTCCAGTCGATTAAAATCAACTGAAACTGGTCAAACGCGTTTTCCTTTGCCACGCTCACATATTGATTCGAAAAATTATGAAATTTGAAACCTAGCAATAATTTGACATCACAGACCCAATAAAAGTGGTTTCGTCGAAATCCGAGGTCGTTTGCAAAATGTCCATTTTTAAGGGCCTGAATTCCATAGCGACTATTCAGAATTTTCAACTGGACATATCTTATCATTTATAAAGTGAAATCTCAGTTTGTTAACTTCGTTGGAAAGATATCGTCAATTAGATCCTAATGTTTTTGGTTTCACTAAAATCCGGATTGTTTTGCTCCCGGTACATTCAATTGAAGTTTGAAATCGAATTATCGAACTACCGCGCCATTTTCAATTCTATTTATAATTATATATAAATATTTATATTCTAACGATGGCGTATATAAATATATACGTCGAATTCAATTCAAAATAAATTTCTCGTCGATATTATTTAAAATAATGATTTTAAATGTGCAAAATTCGCTAAAATTGCGAAAATAAAAATTTTAAACTGGCCCAGATTTTCGGGTTATTACAATCTCCCCCACTTAAAACTTTTCGTCCCCGAAAAGGAACAAAGTCGAAAGTGGTTTGATAATTCAACTCTACGTTCGATCTGGCTTTCGTTCTCCAACTTTTCAGTTTCTGAGAATTTTCAAATTCTTCAAAAATTTGGCTAACACCCTAAATTTTTGAAAAATTTCGCCATAACCTCCCCTGCACCGGGAGCATCGGGGAATTTCAAATGGCTTCCCCGGTCCTTCAGATCTCAAAAAGAAAAAGAAAAAGCCAAGCGGCTAGCTAATAGGCTCATACAATCATCATCACCCAAACAAAACAGGAAATTATGTAGTAAACATGTACCTATTTGTCGGGCAAACAAATTTTATTCTCTGCTCTAGCCTCCTTGCTATGACCTGTTCAATGTAAGTATATGTATATGCCAGCAAATGCGACCAATTTTCAATATAGTTCGATATTTGATTCAATTAGGCATAATGGTTCAAATTAGCAAACAAATAAACAAACAACACAAACATCAATCAATTAGTAAATTAGAGTTTCTAATTCATAAATTGATATATATACAGAAAATCTTGTTTTTGATGCCAATTCACAACAATGTGTTCTAACTATATAAGTTTTGGTTCTCACACCAGTCTAATGGAAATATATAGATATCACACCTTCGTTACTCGAACATGAATACTAATGACAACTAGTCAATCATCAGAATCATCTTCGGGCCACTAGAGTATGATTCTATATCTATCCAGTATATTAAAACTTCGAATATACGTTCATGACGCGTATACGCGAAATCTATATATACTCGATTGTCCATATTCAAAATAAATAAATATTCAAATACGTTTAAAACGATTTAAATTTTCCAAACAAAATTTTTCATTTGAAAAATATACTCTTCACACTCGTTCTAGGATACTACTGATCCTATCTCTAACGAGTAATTCTAATTGGATATTGCTAATCCAATATCTGATGAATTCTTTCGTATGGTTCTAATGTGTCTTGTTCTCGAGCTCTGTAAACCAAAGCTCTGATACCAACTGAAGCGACCCGAACTTCCCCGGTCTCCGAAGAGATGAGAAAGAACGAATTACTGTGAGGACAAGACAAAACAGAACGCATACGGAAGAACATTTCATTGTTATTACAACAATGCATCAGATTACAAGAATATACAGAGTATAAAAGAATATTACACAGAAATATCAGAGATTTAAATTACATTTAAGTACATAGCAGCGGAAAATAATATAATACACAACTAGAAGAGATATACGGATACAAAGCTTTCCGGATATCATTCCAGCTGTAAACCAGGATCCTGTGAATATAAATCTGCAAAACCAAAACTACTAGCTGCCCGTGTCGAAAATAAGGGCACCCAGAGTTTAGGTTAAAACAATAAACTCCAGGTCAGTCATGTGACTGGTGTGAGAACTAAAACAGTTATTTGAAACTTTACTTTAAAAGAGAGTAATTCAAGGGACCACGCCGTATAACACGGAACGGGTTTCCTCCCAAGAATACTAGTGCATAGAATAAACAGCGCAATGCTTTTTCGAAAAATGAAGCTATTATAAGACCCAGGTCCCATCACACAATGCAACGCAAGCCGGAGGATAGGGTTTTACCTTATAACAGCCAAACATGCTTGATACGTTTAAAACAAATCATTTGATACTATAATAAGTGTATAGTGTCAAAAACAATTTCAATCATAAATATAAATCATAGACGCCATGAGTGCCCCATCCCACTATGTCGCCATACTAGGCTATACAAATAAAGCCGAAATACACGTATCGGAAATTGGATTTCCATCATGGTGGCTCCTGATTCGAAAGATCGATCGCGTAGTACAAATCGCCGCGGCTTACGTCTCAGCGAGAGAAAACACCGCTATGCACATCCGCACTTTTGGGACTCAAGTATCACCGCGGCTTACGTCCCAGCAAGAGAAAACACCGCTTACTCTATCCCTCCGAGCACGAAGCTCAATATCGGTCGACCGAATCCACTACACTAAAAATGTATACTGATCAAACCATCAGTTTACCACCATCCCGGGCTGTGAGGCTCGCGGATCAACGCTATACACAAAGCCATGCTATATCAGCTGCACTTTGATCATCAACCACCAAACTTTGCTTTTCAACAAAAGTCTGGATCACTGCATCTCAGTATGCCACACTATCAATCCATATCGTACCACTGATTTCTGCCAATATATAACCTCTGAGCTCATATGTCTCAGAGAAGGGCGTTAAGCAAGAGAATAAATTCTCCGCCGCCAAACAGATATATATTTAGCAGAGATCAACAAATACAATATAAAGGAATACAACGTCGGACACACAATCCATTTACAAGTTCGTTCTAGGTCTGAACGAAACCGGAGGCACTTTCCTCGCATATCCATCCATCTCCAGGTACGTCTGGACGATCACCAACTGATTCCCTCATCCTGGGTGTACAGCCCAATCAAGATCATCAGTAATCACCCGAACGATGTGAAGACTTCCGGTCTTCAACCACCGTCTTCATCTTCGACATCTCGTCGAATCGGTTATTCAGAATGGGTATAAACCCGGCCTTTCTGAATAACCCACGTATATAATAAACGAATGTTACACAAACACAACAAACGCCTCATTCCAATTCAGAATATTATTTTATTCACAAAATCACATTCTTTAATCCTCCTATGGATATCATTTCAAACTTAGTCGGGATTAACGAACCACACCGAAGTAATTATTTATTTTATTTCCCAATCCCAACCTATATATCCCATGGAGAAAACTGGTAATACTCCACATCTAACACCACGGTGTTATCGGTAAAATTAATTACCATTTCACGTTCAAATCTAATTAAAGATTTAACTATCGCTTTGGAGCAAAACTGGTGATACTCCACTCTCGATCACTTTTCAGATTTTGATAATTTAAATAATCAATTCATTTTTTTCAATCTAATTAAAGATTCATTAAAACTCCACATAGTTTTAATCTTCTCAAAAATCGATATCTTGCCTTTAACTGGGTTAAAGAACCAATGTCTTCTAAAACACGATTCACGATAAACCCAAATCACATTTGATATTAAATACAAGGCTCTGAATAGAAAATATATCGGCTTACATTCAATATCAAATTCTGAAACCAACATATATCGTATTGGAAATAGCGATATAAAATATATCTTTCAAATCCCCATAACAATATTTGTATAGTCACGAAATCCAACATCGAAATATCCCGAAGATAATTTCGATTCAACTCCAGTCCAATCCACGTATTGGGAGTATTGATTATTTTTAAAATCACTTTCAAATTCAATTTATTTGTTTCAAAAATAAATTGATTTTAATTCTAGTTCAAAACTAGTTTATTTCGATAAAAATCTATTTTTATCTTTTCAAATGTGGAATTTTCCAGCTCAACTCTTTCCAATCCATATATTATGATTTTACACAAATTATAGATATTTTTAATAATTTTACCAAGGCCCGTACAGTCGATTTCCAACAACGGCCATCGAACTGCACTTACAGCGACCTTTTTCGAATTTGATTTGGACATAACTCCAAATCCAACCGTTAGATTTCAAATTTCTAATATTCATTGGAAAGCTCTTTTCGATACGAACCCAACGGTTCCGGTTTTAGGAGAATCCGACGGTCGGATCTCCCGCAATGTCCGTTTGAAATAAATGGTCGAAATTCACGAACTGCCGCGGCGCGGCGCGTTCTATTCAGGCCATTATATATATAATATATATATATATTATATATATTTCGTCGATTTCCTTTTAAAACGAATTTTATAAATAGTTCTACATTCGTTTCAAAACAATTTCAACTTCCATTTCAATTCAAATCAAAATTGAATTCTTCTTTATAAATTCGTTTTAAAATTCATTTCTATTCAATTCAATTTGAATTCCTTTCGAGCTCGCTTTCAATTCAATTCATTTCGAAATCGTTTTCAATTCAATTCATTTCGAAATCGTTTTCAATTCAATTCATTTCGAAATCGTTTTCAATTCAATTCATTTCGAAATCGTTTTCAATTCAATTCATTTCGAAATCGTTTTCAATTCAATTCATTTCGAAATCGTTTTCAATTCATTTCATTTCGAAATCGTTTTCAATTCATTTCGAAATGAATAAAATCGATATAAATATCGTTTACGTCAAAATGGCGTCAATCTAATCAACACGGCTTTATATTTTCAAAACTTCTTTATTCTATCCAACAAATGAATATTTATCCCATTCAACACATGAATCTATATTTATTTCGACACACGACTAATCTCAACACATGAGTACTGTCAACACATCACTATTTTTATATTCAACACATGAATTTTCTTTTATAATATTCATTACTTTCCCGATTGGAATGAGGTCCAATCAATCACCATATGACGTTAATTATATGGATTCCATACAACACATGTATATAATAGCAATAATAAACAATCAAACATCAACCAAAGTGCACTACACTGTATAAGCATCAAATATAGATATCTTACGCTTATAACAGCCTGTCAATCAATCGATCGACATATTTAATCAATCAGGATGAGTGAACTTCAAATTTCATCCCAAACCCGTGTGGGGTTTCAAACAATCAAACACAGATTTTTAGTTGTGCGGTTAGGCGATGTGTAAAATTTATCGACCCATTCAATATCAGTCAAATCAGTGTATATAAACAAATCGGCCGATTTGTTTATAAATATTTATTTATTCACTTTCACGTTAAAACTATATTTTTAATGATAATATATTTTATTTTAACACATGAATTTCTATTCATTTCATTTACACAATAAAAATGATATTTTTGTTTTTCTAACATATTTTAGAAAATTTCGGCGGCATAACGGCACGATACTAGAAACGGGACGAGGCCTAGCCTTATCCCCGGTCTAGTGAGGGCCCACGCCATTCACACATCAATCAAATCAATTTTATTTCACCAAACAATTCAGTTCAAACCAAATAATCTAACCAACTACACAACCAAACAACTTAACGAACAAGCCATCCATGGTCTGTGGATGACTGGTGTCGGGTGCTACTAAGCACCGTCTGCATCCTAGTATATATATATTACTAGAAAAAGAGAATTTAGAGTGAGAAGTTCTCACCGAAAGCTATCCTAGCTCCACGGCACTTCATTGATAGAAATCTTCGTCGTTATCCCATCTTCGTCATCTTCGTTGCTCGTAGTCACTATATATATAAAAATCACACATTTTTATATTTCGATGCCTTTAAAATAAAAATCACATTTTTATTTGTTCACTTTCAATTTAGAAATCATATTTTTATAATCACTTCATATATTTAAAAATCGAATTTTTACTATGCTATTCAATATATAAAAATCGAATTTTTACTTTGCTATTATATGGATAAAAATTATATTTTTATCTCGCTATTCGCTATATAAAGATTTCGCCTTTTCGAAAATATAGATTTCACCATTATAAAAATCATCACTTTACTTCAACGTATATAAAATAAAAATCAGATTTTTATTTCGCTACATATACAAAGATGATATTTTTATATTCTCTATCCTATAAAGATTATATTTTTAATCTTTCTACAATATAAAAGATTATATTTTTACTACTTTAAAAATATATAAATCATATTTTATTACTTTAAAAATCAAATCTTTTCTGCTTTAAAAATCACGTCTTTTATAATTCTAAAAACACTGTCTTTTCTAATTTCAAAATACTGTCTTTTCTAATTTAAAAATACTGTCTTTTCTAATTTAAAAATACTGTCTTTTCTAATTTAAAAATACTGTCTTTTCTAATTTCAAAATACCGTCTTTTCTAATTTAAAAATACTGTCTTTTATAAAGTTTAAATCTTTTCAAAAAAAAATCAGTTTTTAAACTTTTCAAAAATCAGTTTTTAAACTAAAAATCGAAATTAGTTTTAAACTTTAAAATAAAAACAGTTTTTAATTCTTTTTTTTTTATCTGTTTTTATAAAACAAAAATAAAATAATAAATAAAAAGAAAAAAAAAACTTACTGAAAGGGGGGAGGGTTCGATGGTGTTCGTCGGCGGCCGGCATCAGGGGGGGGGCGTCGCTGTGGTGTTCGAGGTGGAGGCGGCGGTGGGTGAAAGCGACGGGGGGGGGGAGAGGGTTTGCATCGCGATTTGAGGAGGAGAAGAAGAGGGCGTCTCGAGGTAGGAGGAGGTTGGCGGAGCAGAGGGGAGAAGGGCGGCGGTCCCCCCTGGTGGCGGCGCCGTCTACGAAGAAGAGAGGGGGGGGAGGCGATCCCGTCGTTCATCATTTTTTTTTTTTTAATCTGTCAGTTTTGATTTCGAAAAGGGGGGGGGGCAGAAGTATTAAAGGGAAGAGGGATATGTTTTTTTTTTTTATTAATTTAATTTTCCACCCAAAAAGCAACTTTTATTTTCGACCTCAAAACGGGGCCCACCGCCTGCCGTCCATAGCTAATTACCCCCATTCCGAACACAATGGGATATGTATCGTAGGCTGATTCGTCTGTTACAATCAGTTTTCGCTGAATTTACATTTAAATCATTATATTGAATTTTAAACGTACATTTCAAATTACCGAGGTCATATACTAACTAGAAAAATTCTAGAAAAATATTTTCTAGCTTCGTATTGACGATACGGTCCTAATAAAACTAGTTTCATCGAATTCTGAGACCGTATGAAAAATGGCCAATTTCCAGTCGATTAAAATCAACTGAAACTGGTCAAACGCGTTTTCCTTTGCCACGCTCACATATTGATTCGAAAAATTATGAAATTTGAAACCTAGCAATAATTTGACATCACGGACCCAATAAAAGTGGTTTCGTCGAAATCCGAGGTCGTTTGCAAAATGTCCATTTTTAAGGGCCTGAATTCCATAGCGACTATTCAGAATTTTCAACTGGACATATCTTATCATTTATAAAGTGAAATCTCAGTTTGTTAACTTCGTTGGAAAGATATCGTCAATTAGATCCTAATGTTTTTGGTTTCACTAAAATCCGGATTGTTTTGCTCCCGGTACATTCAATTGAAGTTTGAAATCGAATTATCGAACTACCGCGCCATTTTCAATTCTATTTATAATTATATATAAATATTTATATTCTAACGACGGCGTATATAAATATATACGTCGAATTCAATTCAAAATAAATTTCTCGTCGATATTATTTAAAATAATGATTTTAAATGTGCAAAATTCGCTAAAATTGCGAAAATAAAAATTTTAAACTAGCCCAGATTTTCGGGTTATTACAATGGTTATGAGACAACTTATAATTTAAGCTGCGACTGAACTCATTTAAAAATCCAAGCTCTGGTTATGCATGGTCAGTGTGCTCTTAAATAATATAAAAAGAAAAAGGAAATAATATGCTAAATTGATATTAACTGAAATCTTCCTTTGTGTATAAAAACCAGCCTATCAATCCATTTTTCTAATCTGAGAAGTTTGTTGAAATCTTATGACGTATTATGATTTGTTGATTGATGTTTATTGGGATTTGAGATTATTCAATTTTGTTAATTAAATTGAATTATTAACTATAGTCCAAATCCATCACTGTTTTTGTGCTCAATTTGACAAAAATCTTTTGAAAATAATTGGAAATCATATTTTTGTATCTCTCTCCATTTTATATAAAATTCATCGTAAATCTGTCATTCTCTACAATGTGAAATATGCCAAAAGGGGGAGAATATTATGATTTTTGTTTGACTGATTGAGATTTATGATGACCATTCTTCTTCTTAAGCTAATATTATGTTTTAGTCATTTTTCAACCATATTTTAAATTCTGAATCCTTTTGATGATAACAAAAGGGGGAGAATGGGGTTGAGATTTTTATTTATGAGTGAATTTTTTATAAATATTTTAATTTTGAAAATTCCAATTTTTTTAACACTATTCATTCATGCACAGTTATAGGGGGAGTTTCTATGGTAGAGGGAGCTAATAAATATGGGGAGTTTAATATTCACTGTCAAACACATTTATTGTGCTCAAAATCTTTTATTTGTTTGTCATCATCAAAAGGGGGAGATTGTTGTACATGACGTAGTTGTATACACAATTATATGTTTTTGTTTGATGATAACAACCAAATAAATATTATTTTAAGTGTGTTTGTTACTGTACTGTTCTATATATAGAACACAGACAGGAATATAATATTTATATTTAAATAAAATACGACTATACAGACATTCATATATTCATATAGTATTTTATTTAAATTGAATATTATATTTCAAACATTCAAACAGTACAACTTTTTATAACTCCTATATTTATTCAATTCACATGATATTGTACTTGTATATAAACTAAATACGATAAACAAATTTGCTTGAACACAAATTTGAGCACAATAAAATATTTTATTTCAAACAAATTTGTTTAATACAAACATCAGTACAATTCTGTTGTTACACAGCTCCTCACTATAACACTCAATCTATACATCTTATATATATACACATACAATCACTCAGTTTACATTTCAATTTACAAACACATTGACACTGATACATGGCACGTCTTCATATTGTCTTCATCTTCAATCTTCTGTCTTGATAGCTCAGTCAATCTAGTCTTCATATCTGTCATATACAGAAACACACACAGAGTATATGGAACAAAAATAATATTCTAAATTCTAGCAGATATATTTTTTATTTTAAAAATTTATTTTCCTCAAAATTTTGGTGTGTTTCTCATCATTTTTCATGACTTGATCTGATATATGAATATAGCACGCGCACGATATATGTATACACACACATGTGTATGTATATACACATATTACTGTGCAGGGACAGGAAAATTCATTTAGATGGCTGCATGTACACACGTGCATTGTGCATTGCCTCGCCAAACTGAATGTTGTGTCCGACTGAGGAGTAGCCACGTATGGCATCTCGACTCAGTGCAACATAGTCAACAAAGTCAAGTGTCAAGCTCAACATACATGAAGCATTAACATCAACAGAATGGTTCAGCAAAGTGGTGCGACAACAAGTTCAGATCAGCCCAAACAAGTTGACAAACATGTGAGGTCACATTCAGATTATGCAGCAAAAATCATTGACCAAAGTGAAACAACACAGAAGTGCTCATGCATGGAGCTACAACATGAAAATAGAAATAACAACAAAACATCATGTAAAGTGGAAATGCCTTTCATGTGTGAGAACAACTTAAGTTTTGAAGCATGGGATAACTTTCAATTCTGCAAGTTCATATGAAAAACCAAAGTGCCAAAGTGGTCGAGGACAAAATCTGGTGCAGCTAAGTAATGTCCAATGCACACATGCACAACTTGAATTGAAATATATATATGTATGGCATCATTTTCAAGCTAGCATGGATGGAGCACAATCTGGTGCAGATTTACACAGATATAATCACATCAGTAAGGTGGCCAAAGCAAGTGATTAAACAAAGCATTGCAGAGTGATTAAGGACTTCAGTCAAAGGCTTCAACATGGGACAAAATAGCTATACAGGTCAAACATGTTTAAGCATGAATAGTAGAACAAGCTCAGGTGGACAATGTTATATCAATAACAAGAAAAACACCAAATGGTCACACACTCAACTAATTGATTCAGCAAGAAATATGACAGCAATATGTTCAAGTGCATGACCAAGTTCTCAAGCAACACTAGGGGATTGTCCAGTTTCATGGATGACAAGAGAGTATACATAGCAGAATTTTCAAGTCTGGTTTTTCATGATATATGTAAACAATGCAAGTAGTACTAATCAGTGTACAGATGTGCAAAAGGATATCTCCAATAAACACAATTCAAGTGCTAGGACATGCGCAAGTGTGCAGCTTTTCAAATTTGCCAAGAAATACCACACAGTAGTAAAAACAGCATAACAAAAGCACAACATCAGGGCAGGAGAATATAGTTCGGGCAAAACCGTGTAAACATGGAATGATCAACACAAAATCAATTCTGGTGTAGCATGTTTATGGCAACAGTTCAAGTGCTTCATGAAATCAAGACAATCACGACAAATTTTTCAAGTCAGATTAATTTTAGCAAGGCAAAAATTGGCAGATTTATTTTTGGAAGTCAAGGAATTTACTTCCTGTTTTTTTAACAAACTTTATCCACTTAGCAATTAAGTGATGTTGAGAATGATTTTTAAACTGCAAATCATTTGTTTCCTATTTGTTGAATCAATTAGAGAATTATGGAAGAGCAGATATCACGCAAGGAAAACAATTAATTTGGTTTTCAGTTTTTGACAAGTAGTTTGGAATATCAAAATCATGCAAGAGAAAATCAAGGCAACAATTCAAAAGGGGCAAGTTTTTATTTTTCCAGATTTGCCACATTCAAAGCCGATTCAATCAAAAATTTCAAAAGAGGAAACCATGGAAATCAACCAATAAATCAGCCAAGTCATTTTGATTGAAATCAGAGATTTATAGGATTTATAATCCTTTTATATCATCATTTTACATCACAGGCAAAGATAGATCGAAACAACAAAACAACTCAAAAGAAATTTGAAGAGATAATACAGAGAACTCATAAATTTTTCAATCGTTTTTCGATCGAGCAAATCCAAAATCCAAGCATCAGAAAGCAATGGAGAAGTAGTCGAGCATCCGAGAACTTCATTTCATCAAGCGATCGATTCGATTTAGAGGATTTCAGAGAAACCCTAATTCTTAATTCAATCGAGGTCGCCATTTTTAACTTCCAGAGATAAAGAAGAAAGCATCGGGCAAATGGAACGAGAGCGGGCCGGCCTATTCTTTACATGACTAAGCCAAAAGTCTAATTAAAAAGGGGATGGCCCTTTCTTTTTTAATCCAAGGGTTTTAGTTCATGTTTTGTTCTTTGTTGTTTTTAATTTGTGTTGTAAAAACGAACGAATAGTTGCTAGATTCTGTAAATCTAGAATTACTGGTTATGGAGTTGTAATCAAGGAAAATATGATTAAGGGGATATTGATCAGTCTAGGGTTTTGAGCGTATGGTTAGAATAGGAGCAGGGTTTGCGAGTGTACATGGTCTTGTATGCGGGATATGTTCTATCACCTAGTAGAAACCTTAGGAATGCAGCAGTAGGCAGGATTTTGCTGAAGTTGGGTATCTCTGTGTGTTATTTACTTTCTGTATTTTTATATCTGCTGCATTATGTGATCTGATTATTATTTCAATATCCTGTTAGATTATTACTCTGTAAAAATTTTTAATAAACCCTATTCACCTCCCCTAGGGTTAATCTAGATCCAACAATAGCCACATTAATATGAGTTGAGTCACGTGGAGCATCTGTACTGTAGGCGTAACGAAGATGTCTGACAGATGTAGTAAACCCTGAGGGTGAGATGATAACACTAGATGACTGTTTTAAAGTTAGGCCCAGCATTAGTTTCTGAACCCCGTAGGGAGATTGGATTGATTATCAATTGTGAGTCGGGGTTGAAACAAGAAATCTTGATTTAGAAGATTCTTGAGGCATTTCCAAGAATAGGTTGGTTTTGGGTCTAAATAGATCAACCTTATAATTGGTTATCCCGGATTTTTGCACTAGCAGTTGGGTTCGATTGAGATGCTTATATTATAAGGTTTGGAGGTAGGAAAATTAGGAGGTTGGATTAGATAGCCAATTGGGGGCTATTTAGACTGTAAAAAGAAAATAATCAGGCTAGGATATGTGGTGGACTTATTTTTGAGACTTCTTCTGACTCGAAGGGTCAGTCAAGTTGATATTCCATTTTCTTAGTGCATCTCTAGGCAGTATCGATTCAGTTCTCATTGTGTTGTATATTTCGAATATTGTAAACAGTTGAAAGATTATCTCTTGGAGTGAGACTGATTATTGAATCTATATTTGTTACGACACTGAACTTTTCGCATTTTGGATAAAGCATATGGTTTTGCGGATGTAAGTGAGAGTTGAGTTTCATGGTTATGACTGGATTATTTCCTGAATAGGGAATCGTGCTTTCGGTGAATGGTTTTAGAGTTTAGGCAAGCTATCTGTATCATGAGTCATCTTAAATTTTGGAAGGAAAGTGGTTTTTCTTGGGAGTACGCACCATATGTGAACCCGAGTTGACCTGTAAAAGATTAGTTGGATTGGAAAATTTTACACCCTAAACCCTATCTTTTGAAAGGAATAGTGTGGTGCTTATGTTGGAACTTTTTGAATATATTTTAAGAAAGGAGCTGGACTTCATTTATTGTGAAAAGATTTTGGGAAAAAACCAAATATGGAACTTTTCTAAATGATTAATGAGTATAAGCATATTTGGGTCAGAAGTGTCATTCATCTTCGGATAGTTCCCTTGGTTTAATAGTAGTCAAAAGTGAATTGTGTGGAAATGAACATTTCTCTTAACTTGTGTGGACGGTTTTCCTAGAATGATTGAGAGCCAAAATTTCCATATGGTTAGATTTATTTGCTTGGGATTTCCGACAAAATTCGGAGCAGTGGTAAGAGGAATATAGGAACGAAGGTTGTTCACGGAACGTCCAATGGATTTTTTAAAATAGTAGTCGTGCGTTTTTGGCTGGCTTGTACCTAATCTTAGTTATTGACTTATGTAGTAGGGAGATTGGTAAAGTCTGTGTTGGTGAAATTTTGGTCTAAAACAGAATGGGAAAAGCTTTGTCGGATTAATGCTTTAGTACCAATTCTATTAAGAGTAACAATGGAAACAAAACCTTTAAGGTTAGTTCTCTTAGATTAACTACCATTAGTTTGTTATGAGAGAGGGACCATTACCTACCATGAGAGAATTCTGAATTTTCAGTAACCATAGGTTGTTAGTTACTTGTTTCCTTACTATGAATTGGGGATTTAAGACCAGGGAAATATATTGAACTTAAGTGTCTGATGATTTTTAAAGAATTCCTTATAAAAATAAGAATGTAGTCAATAATTTTTGGCTTTTTGGAAGTTTAAGGGTTCATGTAATATAAATGGAAATATTTTGTATACCCAAAAGATTTAACCTGAGATTGTATCTTAAGATTGGATAGAAATTCCCCATTTGTTAAGATGTATTATTGAGATTTGATGCTTATCAGGATTTTTGTCATTTGGACAAAAGAGGTGGATTTTAGGAGTTTCGACAAAATCTTTATATAACAACATAACTGAGGCAGGTTATAAGTTTGGTTAATGGATAGTTTATTAGAGAAAATATAGAGATTTCAAACGGATAATTTTGTTCCAAGGCAAGAGTGTAACAAGGAGTGTTTTATTGAAATTTGTGGAACCACTTTGAGTCGAAACCCCATATGTATAAAACTTTAGAAATGGGATATTTGAAGGACTAATGTATTTAGATATTAAATTTGTATTTTTGGAACTTCATAATAGCAAATATATATATATATATATATATATATATATATATATGTGTGTGTGTGTGTGTGTGTGTGTGTGTGTGTGTATTTCAAAAATGAAATTTTGGTAGCTGAAAATTTTACCTTATTAAGGTTTTGGAAAATAATATATACAAAATGTGAGGCGGTAGATAAGTCTTTATAGTGGTGGACAATATAAGTAGAACGAACTAAAGATCACAAGATGGGTAAAGTAAAGACTAGAAATTAGAAGGTGGGAAAAGAGAAAAAGAAGTTTGACTCTACTTATAAGGTTAAGATAAGATTTTGGATTAGTTCACTTAAAATATTTCTTCCTAAATTAACTAGGATAAATGAGATGAACGAACTATACCAAGGAATTGGTTAAAGCAACTCAGCATTTTTAAGAGGAACTATTCAGTTTAAAAGATTTGGAAAGAGTACGAGTTAATAGTAAGGCTTAATGCTGTAGGATATTAACAGACCCAGCTATAAAATCATTTATCTCATAAGGGAAAATCCAAGTTTCTTACTTGTGTTCTTTTAACAAGTATTTCGCCTTTTGATATTCTACCGGTAGCTTCTTCTTTGATTTGGGAGTTTCTACTAAGATATCCTTGGGAAGGGTATACCTTAGGATTTGAGCTTATAGATCGTAGGACATGATTGAAACATATGTTTAAGACTTGTTATGTTTGATGTTTGCAAGTAGATGCAAGTGCATATTGTCGATGCATATACACACAATAGGCACGAAGATCGGTTGAATAAGACACTTTCATACAGATGTGTGCATTTTTCTATAATTTATGGATGAAACATATGGATGCTATCGTATGGTTATCTCATATAGATAGTGTTCAATGCACGCATATAGAATTATCAGTATCCTTAGGATTATTGCATACATTTGGATGAATGGCACAAACATAATTGCATAAAAAGAAGGTCGACTGAATCAGTAGACCACCTAATCTTTTGCATTAGTCAGGGTAATACACACTACACTATTGCATCAGTACATAAATTGTATTAGAAATAAATTAAGGACCATGGTTACTAGTGGATGATGAATTAGTAGATGGATGTAGAAAACACTTGTGCTATTCTTCCATCTTGGAGATTTTGGGGACGAAATCCTTTAAGGAGCGAAGAATGTAACTGCCCGATTTTTTTAACAAACAAATTAATTAACAAATTAATTAATTAAGGAATAAGTTGAGAAAATAAATATTTATTAGAAAAATATTGAGAATTAGTTAATGGAGGTTGTGCCATTGGGTCCGTTATGAAATTATGGTTAAGATAGACATTTGATTTGCTGAAATCAGACTTAAAACGAAGAAGTTATAGCTGTTTGAAGATTAAATTAAAATCAAAAACTAAAAAGAATTATATATATATATATATATATATATTCGCTGGAACTGAGAAGACCCAATTCCTTCTCGGTCAACCATTAGGTCGACCCAGTACCCACTCAAGTGGGTCGACCCCTATGTCGACACACATAGGGGGTGGGTCGACCCATGTCATGGCCTGGCAACGTCGTTTGCTAGGCCGATTTCGACCGATTGGGCTATGTTTTGGGGTTTTGCTTCCAGACCCTTCTTCTAATCTGATAGCCTAAAATCTAAACCTAAAATCCAACGATTCTGGACATCCTAACTCTATTATAAATAACTTCTAAAGCCTAACCTAATCCTCACTACTCCATTTGTCTACCTCTCTCAAATAACCCTCTTCTCAAATAAAATTCTAATGGATTATCAAGCTTGATTCTATACATGTTTTTGGAGGATATTCATGGATAGAGCAGATCTACCGATTATTGGATTTGCTCAAATAGGTGTGTATTTCTATAATTATGAGATTTCTTCCAAGTTGAGGCTAAAACTGATACAAAATTTGTTATAGTGGTTTTAAATCTGAATCTATAGTTGTACACAGATCTAGTTTATTTATGGTTTAATTCCCGATCTAGTTATTCCTAATTCTTTTCTTTGTAAATAATTCTTTTAATCTGATTTTTGTTCCTGTTCTTCCTTTTTGCCTGTTTCAGTAAATCCATTATTGTTGTTTATTTTAGTTATCTATACCTTTGTTATCTGTATGAAATTTTATTGCAATTCTATAATTAGCCCTATACTTCTGTTTTCTGAGCCTAGACCATGCGAGAGCCTAGGCCATTTCCTTTTTATTTCCAACATTGAGTTTAGGCCTTTTTGAGCCTAAACCTTTCATTCTTTCTTATTTTGTGCAACTTGGGTTAAAATATGAGATGGTACAATAATAGTGCAACTGGATTATAATAAGAAATGTGTATAAAAAGAAATAATAAGGGCTTAGTGAAATTTTATATAATAATGAAAATAAGTATGGAAGGGGCATGTTAAAATTTGATTAAAAAGATGTAATCAACAAACGAACTGTAACATTGGGAAGCTGATGAAGTTGGACAAGTATTGCAATCTACAGATGAACTGTAATTTGGAAAATAATGAAAATGAAAGAGAAAAAATAGATGACTGGAGATATTAAACATTACATCAGTATTGGGCCGTAAATCAGGGTAAAACTTAATATGTAATTAGAAGGTCATGCAAACACATAAACTGAAATAAGGTAACTTAGTTTGACGCTAAGTAACATGGGTATGGGTTGTATAAAAGGATAACATTAATTAAGAATGTTTAATACAACCTAGGAATATAACATGTGGTTATATGGGGCTTATTAATTAACTTAAATGTGTTAAGTTAAATTTATGATATTAATAAGCTAAGATAAAGGGAGTCCGTTCCGATAGCATGAGGCTGACTGGGGAAGATAAGAGGCTCATATATTAGGTGTGTTCCGGCAATAAGAGGCTGATTTAGGAAGATAAGAGGCCTAATAGTATTATGAAATCCTAGTAATAAATTGGGACCAATTCTAGGGTTGACTTGTGTCAATTGCATTTTTGGTTGGGAACCCATGTCAGTCAATATCCCTTTGTTATCACAGAGTCTAACACCAGGGCTCGCTTTACTGAATTGGATAGTAAGTGGTTCAAACAATGTGCGTATAGGTCATTCCGATTGGGGAAGATAAGACATTGTAATGTTTATGATTAATGGTTGTGCGTAATAAACCGAGTCCCAACAGACCGATTTTTTTTCAAAATTTTAATATATTGAAACTTGTGCTGGTTTGTCTGGTATCCTACAGAAAAGACAGAGATATCAAATATATCAAAGCTTAGAAAACATCTCACAGCGGAATGGATAAAATATAGTATAATCAAAATATAGCCTTACCCAGATAATAATACTGCCTAACCAGTATCCAAAGCTATCATATCTCTGCCACAAGTCTAACCTGTGAGTATGTTATGAGGAGGGGGTCAAAACACAAGTTCTTGTGACTGGATTTAAACTACACATTTTGGATAACCCTACATATATTGTTCAGGTACATTTTCTTATTTATTAGGTTACTCGGGTTAACAATACTCGGCTTACACTCACGTCGTACCCATCTACTTCCCAGTAGATTAACCTAATAAAGTACATATGTAGCAATCCCCAATATTAGGGTCCACCCCATGGTACTCCACTCGCACGGTCTCCGGCGTAACACAACAGAAATTTACGCAGTCTCTTATCCGCCGAAGCGACGTACAGATCGCTATATAACAACGTTATGTTCTGCAGAGAACCGCCATCGCCATGCTACGTAAGCGTACTGACTGCCACCTTCGATCAAATCAGATTCCATCACAGAGTAATGCCCCAGGGTCTACGATACACCACCCAGAGAAGACATGCATGTATCTAGATTTTCCAACGTACGTATTATCAATCGTACTCGATGCCTTAACCGCACATATCCTCAACAGTGCACCGAGTTCTGTAACAGGGCTGTACAAGAAACACGGAACTCGGGCGGGAGATTTTCAGATATCTGTATACATAGATGCTAAGGTCTGCATTTTTAGTGGTTATGGTCTCATCCGACCCTCCCTTAACTGTTGAAAGACAAACAGTATTGAGAGCTAGTGATGTGGCCTCATAAAACAACAAACAACATCCTAATTGGTATGTCTCGCAACCAAAGCCTTGATAGTGAAAGGTCGATGGTGTGTACGTTTAGCTCTCCATCTTTCCGCATCATGCATTATGCACCACGCTGACTATCGATGGTTGGTACCCGATGACTGCCATCCACGACCCACCAAAGGTAACCTAATAAAATGGTCATAACCCACCTAGTCACAAGGCAACCTGATCGTCAAATCACCTATGCCACCCTACAGCCTTCTGACTGCCCATTATCGTGGTTGTCAAGGTATATTCATCGGGTAGTTACGCGCGGACCTAACCTCTACGTGCACAGTCTGAACGCTATCACCACACAGAGGACTACCAGGAGTACCCTCCATGTCCCTGAAAGCCCCATGTGCTTCCCTTTCCAGTCCTTCGGAGCCAGCAGAACAACAGAATAATTAAATGGACGTGCGCTCACCTCGTGCCTCGAAACACCTTGATGATCTACCTTAGGGCTACTATGGTAATGGTTACCGTTACCATTTGGCAAATGCCGTTACTACACCATTTTTATTGGTAAGCCATAACTGCTTACCGTTACCGATCGATTTGTATATTGAAGACGGGGATACCAATAATCTAGTAATCGTTGGACTGGTAATTGTAAATTACCGTTTATCCATCAAAATTTATATCTCGACATGTTTTTTGCACATAATGCATATTTATTATACTATATGCAGTGTTAGTTTATCATAAAACATAAACAAGAAAGAAAATAAGTGTACTTGGGATTATTTTACCTGATTATTGAACAAAATATAATCGTTCATTTGGTTCTAAATGCATGTAATAAAGCATATCAGATGAATATACATATGTTTTAAATTAACTGGTAAAATTACCATTACCGTTGGAATTGAAGAAACACTACCGATAATTTACCGCTAAAAATGGTAAATTTATCGTTACCATTCCGTTTTAACTGGTATACTGATTTCAATCAAAAATAGTTACTGATCGACTGGTAATGGTATGGTAGTGGTAAATTTAACGTTACCGTAACAGCCCTAATCTACCTCATTGGGTTATTCACCTTCAAACGTACAGGCTGGTCCATACGCCTCAGGTTAATGAGTTATTAAACCCTATGTCTAATCATTCAATTACGCGCTTGCTCTACCTTTTCAGATTTCCAATTTAACTTGGTTATTTCAAGTCATATTGACTTCTTATTCAAGTTACCAAGTTCCTCTTGCTTATTAATTTCAGTTATATAATTTAATCCCTTTAAGTTTATCAATAAGTCCATAACATCTTATTTTCTAGATTGTAATCCAAGGTCTGTAATCTACAATCTCTTTTATTCATTGTCTGGTTCCATAGTTACAATAACATGTTCTACTTGATATGTAATTAAGTTTATTTTATCTCAATTCATATGCTTTCTGTTTAACATGCCACTTAATATTTATGATTAAATATAACTTATCTCATCCCATAAATTCACCTCGTTCTTTCTTATTTAATCATAATTCCATTTTACACTGTCAGTACAACTTGTTGTTGTTTACTTATTAACTTAGTTTTTCTAACATAGGTTTATTAATAAGTTTCCTTTTCATTTATTATAACTTATGTTATAATTTCCACTTGTCCACAGGACAAACCTACCTATTATCTTTTCCTTTTTCCCCTTCAAGTTTATTCATAATAGGTTATTATCATTCCCTGTTCATTCCAATCCTTTTACTGTTGTAACTTCCATTCATTTCCATTAATCACAATTAGTGCCATTTATTTCTATCCTTTTATACGCATATATTTATATATATGTTTATTCTCACATTAAGTTGACAACATGTGGATGTTGGATTTGTCGGGCGGTTCCAGGCAGACTTCTACCATAAGTTGGAATTAACCTCGTGTCTTAGCACCGTTAGATGTACATTTACGCACTAGACTCCTCACATTAAATTAACAACTTGTGGATGCTGGATTTGTCGGGGGTTCCAGGCAGACATCTACCACAAGTTGAATTTAACCTCGTGTTTAAGTGCGGTTACCATTTCTTAATTACCGTCAATTTTCCATATAATTTAGACGTATCCATTCTTCAAATTTTTTACTATAATTCTATTTTTTTTATAAGTCATACTTAATATCTTATTAAGTACATTCTAACTGATTATCATGTCGCATGTTCTTCCAAATATGTAATTAACTCCATTTTAAAAGAATAACATGTAATCATCCATTCATGTAGTTATTCCAATTTATCAAATTAACATGTAATTATCCCAATTATTACAGCTAAGGGTTCAAGTACATAAGATGCCACAGATTAACTTGTAATTATCCCAGTTTCTTACAGCTAATGGTTCAAGTGCATAATATTCCACAGATTAACATGTAATTATCCCAATTTCACTGTAACTTAACTTACAGTATCCAATTAGCAAGTTATTAGAACATGTAAATATACAACAGTAATCCTTTTCACATATTATAACAAGTTTATTCATTTCAGCAGATTTACATATTGGCGGATATATACATTTTAGTAGATAAATCATTTCAAAAGATTTATTATACATATTAACGGGAATGCCAAACGATAAATATACCATTATCAAAAAGGCATAACTTAAATCCACTCACCTAATTGCTTTCCAATTCATGAATCTGGTCCAGACGTAGCATTCCCTGGCTCCGCTAACTGAATCTAGAACCTAAATAACCATGGATTCACAAATCCTTAAACTAAAATAAAAGGGAAGAAAGAAGAGAAATTTAAATTGACCAGATCCAAGAATTGACCTTACTTCGAACAGAATTCTGAACATCCATTTGCAGATATACATTCTTTTCCTCTAAATCTTGATTCAGAATTTCCTTAGACTAATTATTCTGTTTTCTGAAGAGATTTGAGGAGGAAGAAGAATGGAAAAGTCTAGACGTCCTATCAGATAATATGAGATTTTGGTTAGGCTCTACTGGCCTATTTATAGGTGTTCATGCACACACAACGCTGAGTCAGCAAAGAATATGGCCACAAAACAGTCCAGATTCATTAACGAATCTGCCTAGATCTGGGGTGGGTCGACCTTAGGGTCGACACACCCTTGTAGGGGTCGACCCATAGGATGACCTCGTGGGGGTGTTGGTCGACTCCCATGGGTCCGGATGCCTGAAACTTACACTGGCGCACTCCACAAGTGCGCCAGTGTAAATAAACCCTGGCGCACTTGCCAAATGAGTCAGTTACACTAGCCTGCTTCCTGCTTGCTTCGTCAAACTTCTACCGTCCATAAATTCTTCATACGTTATCCGTTATACGCAAACTCAGAGTCTATATGAACCAGATTTCCGAGATGAACACAATGGTACAGTCCGTTTTACTTAATTCCGAATGTTAAATTAAGTTATCCCCAATGTATTATCTTTAATTAAAAATGTGGGGTGTTACATTCTCTCGCCCTTAAGAAATTTTCGTTCCTGAAATTTGATAAGGGTAAAAACTCAGTAATTCCTCGCATAAATCACAACCATCATGTGTTCATCCAATTTAGCAATCATTTGTGTACTAGCATGAAGTATAATTCAAAATAATACATGAATGAAATGAATGCCTAAGTGGTACCTCCTATAATAATATACTGATAGATTGCTGCTTAGACCAGATGTGATATGAGAGACTTCCGAGAAGGTCATTCTGATAAAGAAAAAGATGAACGTGGCCCAAGAATGACAGAAATCCTATGTTAATACTAAGAGGATAGATTTGGAGTTTGAGGTAGGGGATCTAGTTTTCATGAAGGCGCCGTCACTTAGGAATGTGATGGGGTTTGGTTTGGTAGGTAAGTTGCTTCCCAGATTTAAAGGACCATTCCCCATTGTGGATAGAGTTAAGCGGATGGCGCATAGAGTTAGAATACCTGAGAGACTTTCTAGAGTTCACTTCGTATTTCTTGTTTCGCACTTGCGACAGTATTTGCATGATTTAGCTATGGTAGTCATGCCCAATCTACTAAAAGATATGGAGATTGAGAGGGAGGCGTTTGTTCATCGCATGCCTACACGGATTCTAGATCACGAAGTCAAGAAGCTTAGAAACAAAGAAGTACGACTAGTAAAGGTTCGATGGGAAGACGGTGGAATAAGGCTGCATGGGAAGCCGAAGAGAAGATATGGTATTTCCTATCCGTTCTTTTTGATGATATTCTTTGAATTTTTCCATCGTTGGCTTTGAATAGGTTCAATCTTTCCCATCCTTTAAATCAGTGGGTCTTAGGTTATAATCTATAGAGGATAGGATTTGGTTGGAACATAAAGACAGAACATGTTATGTATGATGTATGCAAGTGGTTGCAAGTGTTTGCAATTGAATGCGCTGGATGCATATACACATACTAGGTACTATTAGTAATCAATGAATTAGGATGCTAAACATGTGCATATGGATGTGTGTCCATTTCTACTTTATTTCTGTGGTTGAGATAATGTATGACTATCAAATGGTTATTGCATATGAGTGATGTTTGAAGCATGCATGTAGAACTATCTGTTATCATTAAGATTTTACATACATTTGGATACATTACACAAGCATAATTGCATATAAAGGAGGTCATCTGAGTCAGTAGATCGCCTAATCTTTTACATTAGTTAGGGACTTACACACCACATTATTTCATAACCACATAAATTGCGCTAGAAAACTTAGGGATAGTGAGTGCTAATGGATGATTTTTGAGTAAATAGTTAAAGGTATTTGGATGAAAATTGTAATGGCCTGAATTTCCGTACACCTTGAGTTGACTAATTACACTACATGTCCAACCCAAATTGCATAGAAATACGAATCATTAATAGAAAGAAGTTAGAGGATGAGAAATAGAAAGAAAGAGAAATTAGAATAGGAGAAAACGAAGAACACAAATCTAACAGCGGAACAAACAAAATATACTACATAACATAACTTTTGAAGTACAAATTAGTAACTGTATATACATACCATCATCAGAGCACAACAACAATTCTGGAACAGTCATAAACACTTGTTTCCAGATACAACATAATGCACAGTGGAAAATATTATAGTCTATAGCTAACTAACAAAGCCTCATGCTTCAAGCTCCTCCATGTGAATCTGCAAAATCCTGACTGCTTGATTGCCCGTACAAATTTGGGCACCCAAGAGTTTAGAAAACAAAATAAAATAAACTCTGGGTCAGTCATGGGACTGGTATGAGTAAACTCTAGTCATTTGTTTAACTTTAAAAATCCTTTCGAAAGAAATGATAATCATGAGACCGATCCACACATAAACACAGATGGTTTTTATCTTACGATAACCAAAAATATTTTTGATATCTAATCCAGTGATATTATAATAATGTCTACATCAAATAAAAAGAATCTAGCGGAATGCTTGCATCTCACGCTCCATATATAATATAAAATTGAAAATCGCAGGGCGCTTATTGGAGATTGGATTTCCAACATGACAAGGTACGGAACCGGCTTCCAATAATGTATCTCTAGAGAGGAATACACTGGATTCAATAAGAACGTCTTGCAACCCGGCCCAAACATGGCTGACCACTCATTTAACTTGAGTGTATCGAGCATATTATCACCAACGGTCGTGATCAGTAACCGTTACCGATGGCATACAACAGCGAATAGAATAAGAAGAAAATGAAATTTCGCTAGATCAGATGATAATATCCCTAATGGGAATGACACACATGACCATGCTGCCTGCCCGATTTCTGTCATTTTCTGGTTGATGAGGCCTGAGGTCACGATTATCTTTCAGAACATGTTTCCATCATTTACTTTGAATGCCACATCATCAGATCCTTCCATATACGTTGTCCTGGGACCGGACAAACCAAAGGCATCATTCTATTATTCCATCTTGGTTAATTTCTACCTAGGATTAACAGAACAACCCTTGCATTTTACTCCGTCTTCAATTATCTTCAGCATCAGTTGATTTGTAACGCTTATGCCAATACGGAGTGGTTTTCAGATAATAAATCTGATCCCGGTCTCTCCATATTGACAACGGAAGTATAAAATAAAACTTTGATAGTCGGTGATTTAACTATCAAAGGAACATCTATACAACCAACGATCCTATTTCCAAATGGAAATTCTAACGATCAACCATCAAATAACACTGGCCCTTTAACTAACATTAAACTAATCAAATCATTTCATAATTCCCTTTCAATATATTTACTCAAATATTCTTTAAAACCCGATTAAGCTCTCGCTATATTTGGAAAAACATTTCCAATTATATAACTATTTTATTTCCTATATTTTAGAAAGTATTCCTTATCACATTAGGAAAACAGTTCCATATATCAACAATTCCTTATTTTCTATATTTAGAAGATACATGTTTTACATTGGAAAACATTCCCGTATGATCCATTTCTTCCGCCCATTCATTTATATAGTTAAGAATAACCATTCCTAAATTTGGATAACATTCTCATTTCTTAACTTCTTATTAACCCAATTTATCTCATTTCCTATATTAGAAACGTCTCTGATATTATTCGGAAAACATTTCCAAAACTTCTAAAACAGATATTAGATAAAACATCTCTATGCGAACCCACCATTAACACTCATTAACTTACTTCACTTAACCATCTAACTATCGTACCTTAACCATCCCTTAGTTAACAATGAAGCCAATCAAGTTGGGGTATAATTACCTCTCAGGCCTTGATGGAACCACATTATTAACTTCAAAATGGACAAAGCTCACCACTTCAATCTTCAACCAACATCTCATACGTAACTCTCAGATTCAATTTACGAATACACTTCTTTTATGAAAAAGAAACATTGATTATAATGGTAGCGTTATAATCGCTGTTTCCGAATATTTGATTTATAAAACATTTATTACAAAGGTAGTGTTAAAATCGCTGTTTAGATTTATAAAACATTTATTATAACAGTAGCGCTATAATCGCTATTCAAATTTATAAACATTTATTATAACGGTAGCATTATAATCGCTGTTTAGATTTATGAAAACATTTATTATAACGATAGCGTTAAAATCGCTGTTTCCAAATATTTGGTTTGTAAAAATATAACTTGTACTTAATAAATAAACTAATAAGTAAATAAACAATTAAATTTGATTCAAACGGAAAGTAATAATAACTACTTCCCTAAATTCGATATGATCGAATTCCAATAACTAATTCTCTCTCGAATAATCTATATTCGATTATATTCCGAACTTTAGAATTTATCTACCATTTTAGGTTAATTCAGATTCCCAATTTCACTTTTGAACTTATCCTTTCCAAATCATTACGAAATTTCTTTATAACCATTCCAGTCTACAAAACGTTATCACACTTCTTTTTACATTCCGAATTTTGAACTAAAATGATTAACCATTTCCCTTTTCATTTAATTTCCAATATGGATTCATATTTCCAAACTAAATTCCTTTAGAGATAGTTCACTTGCAAAATATTTCCTTTAAACCATTATTCACTATAATCATGAATATATTTCTTTTATATATAATCAAATCAGTTTGATTTCATACTTGTAAATAATATCTTAAACCCAAATTCTATTTATAACTTCTACTCAGAATTTTACAAAAAAATCTCATTTTTATTCCAATCATTTAAAACCACTTTTATCATTTCCTTTATAATTTGCTAAGTTGAAATCTATTTTCAAATATTCGTTTCAAAACCGATTTCACTTTCCCATGTAAATTCATATTTGAACTTATATTTCAATTTATCCAATGATTTATAATCCACTTAATTTATATTTTAATTTATAACAACTTCTTGATTTATCCACTTGAACAGATTTCTATTTTCAACTCTATTCGAAATTATATTTCTATTTTGGAAATAAACTCCATTTTTAAATCCCTATTTCTTTTTCTGCATTCTAAAATATTTTACGGTATCTAAAATACCAAGTTCCTATGGCCATGGTAAATCAAACACAACATATCCAATTATGGATTATATAGCACATCATATATCACAATCAAATAATGACAGTAATATAAATGTTGAGGAATCCAGTTGGATTCCTCCAACCTGTTTCTCTGCATCCACAAATAACAATCAACATCTGTTTCACATAAATATGAAATATTATAGTAAATAGAACTAATAATCGATCAGTGATATGATTGTATCAACCATTTCAACCAATTTTGTCAACCATTCATCCACACAACCATCACACAGTATAAAATTACCATAAATAAATTCAAAACTCGTTTATATAAAAAAATATACACGAGTTAGAGTTAGTGAATTTACTCACCTTGTTCTGCAGTTGAAGATACTGCTTTTGTTCAGTTTTAGAATCAAACAAGCATTTGATTTTTCCTATGAAATTTCAGTTGCTCCATTCTCCACCATGTCAGTTCGACAACGTAGATGGCGTTGTTACGATTCCAACGGATCTGTCCGGGTTCGATCCTGATAACGTATGTACAGATTATAAACAATATAGGTTAGATGATTTAATTAAATTAATAAATCACCTAAATAAATTATTAGTTAACTTTAATGATGCTTAATTACCCCCATAAATCTCGATTTGGCATGCACTCACATCATCACGTTTTCCATGAATATAGCTTCCCTCTCACCATTGATTCCCATTGTGAGAAAATAACATTCACTCTTTAAATCCCTCGCTACTTTTAGAATCAAAACCACCCTTTGATACACGTTGAACGCATCTTCTCCTCCTATCATCAATGCAACATGCGAACAACCCATTTATCAGTCCAAGTCAACTTCGTCGCGACCATTCATAAGCCTTTCACGTGAATTATTATCCCCGGGCAACAATCTCTAAATGCTTTAAAAAAATAAACACGCTTCCTCCTCATCACGAATATCAACATCACCTCCTCTGTACACAGTGCATTTTCATCACGCCATCCTTTCTTATTCCAGTTATTCACCCTTCTCTTGTTCCAGGCGTCATTGAAGCCGCTGTCAATACACCTTCCACCAACGTAACTTCTACTTTTCCATTAACACAATCGAACCCTGTTATCATGAAATCTCACCAAATATCCACAGCTCAAGCCAAACTTCACCATGAATCCCATTACAAGCTTCGATTCATCAATTAAACAACACATACGAGCAAAGATATGACTTCAACTCCACCCTCTATTCTAAACTCATACCGTATCTCCCTTTCACCGATGCCTTCTTCCAGAAAATGAATACAACGCCTTTCCCCATCAAAAGTCCACCACCGCCTAGCCTACAGACCGCCGAACCTTCGATCAAACTCTCCACCAGAACCTCCTCCGCGAGTCGCCACATCACTAACCGTCCCAACCCCCAAAACCAACCTATCTAACAAGAATCTCAACCAATCCGAAAACCCTACAAGTGCCTGAAACCCCCACCTTTCCTCTGCGTCCGACCGAAGTAAGGCTGGCTCATCTATTCAGTTTTCGAATGTCAGGGAGAGGTGATCGAGCTTTGTGAAATTTACATGGGGAGGGAGCTCTCGTTCCAATGGTTTCAATAAATCCGATTACAGAATTTATCATTGAGTTTTTCATTTTTTCATATTTGAGAGATCACGGTTTTTATTTTAAGTTATTGTTTCAGAAGTTGGCTTTGGTTTATTGAAAAATAAAAAGATCGAATTGGGATGGTTTCTTTTATTTATAATAGTAGACAGCTTGGCCAGCAGGGTTATGAACAGCTTGCTAAGCACAGTTTCAGATGGCTCGGTAACCACGGATTCGAGGCTTGAAGAGCACAGGATGAAAAAAAAAAGATTCTGGCAGTCATGTTGTTCTGAAGGGTAAGGTAGTACCGCATCAAAAATATAGCCAAATTTTGCTTTACTACTGGTACGAGTACATTTTGCTCAGAACCGTGCTCTCCAATATCAAAGCACCGATTATCAATTTTGGTATATCTATTGACTACTTGAAGCTTGGTTTGAATAGGATCAAACCCACTTAAGAATTGGAATTTGGAGTATCAAGCGATATTAAAGAAAAAATAAAAAAAAAATAAGAAACTAATGGTATAATCTATGGTTGATATTTAAAACAAGGTATGGGACCCAAAGATCATACGTATGACCGATTATCAGAGCTAATGGTACTTGTAATAGTTTCTTATTCATATGGTCGTAGAATGTTTGACAAAATTTGGGCCATGGTAACGTCCATTAATCACTTTAGTTAAATTTAAAATTCTTCCAAAGGTTTTGTGCTATTTAAAATGTGAATTCCTAACGATTAAATAAAATGTTTGTTGTGCCCTTCTAAATGACAGTTCATTTAAATTCTTATCAAATAAAGTTTAATGGTACACCATTACGTAAAACTTCGTTCGCTACGGACAAAGATTAAAGTATAATCATGACAAGCAATGCGCCTTGATTCCAGAAATATAATAAAATGGACTAGTTAACTCATTTTGTGAAGTTCCAAAAACACTGATACATGGTGTCATACACTTCAAATAAAAAGTTGCTATATTTTAAAAATAAAAATTATAGGAAAATTCTATAAATTAAATTATAATTACATCATAAAAATCTTATCCAAAATCGAAACCAATATTAAATTATATTCAAGAAACCGTTATGTTTTATACACGACTCCACAACGACTTTCTGAAAATTTGATTTGGACATAACTCACGATTTATTAGACCAAATCTTGATTTTTCACCTCCATTAGAAAAATATAATCAAATAGATCCAAACGTTTCTTATTTCAAAGAAAGCTGACTTATAATGAATCCTGTATATTCAATTGAAGTTGAAAACGTAATATTACAAACTACCATGACGTTATGAGCTCGATTTAAATTATATTATAAATTATATGTTCAGCTTCGTTTTTAATAAATAATTCCTCATAAAAATAAATTTATATTTCAAATTTAATATTTAAAACAAATTAAATATTTAAAATTAAATATTTAAAATTAAATATTTAAAATTAAATATTTAAAATTAAATGACTAAAAATCCGGGTCGTTACATTCCCCCCTTAAAATAATTTCATCCTCGAAATTGCTAAGCAGTAAAAATGTTATAACTCTAACTCCTCATAACCTACTTAATTGAAATCTTATATTCCATATCTTCGTAACCCAGTTCTTACCCAACCTTTGAATTCTTGTACCAATACTCGACCGTTCATATTTCTTTCCAAAAGATCTGTCCACCATTTTTTTAACAATCCATCATCACTTTCTTGTCTTCAATCCATATGCTCTTCTGCATATCCATACCCATTCCAATTGATTTTAAATCCATTTATCAATTTCATTATTCCACTTGAAATTTTATTAACCAATTCTGGGTTTCTTATTACAATTAAAAACTCGATTTTTAATTATCAAAAAAGTTTCTGGAAAATTTTCTAACTCTTTAAATTTCTGAAAAATTTCGCCGGCATCTCCTTTGCACGGGTTAATCGGTACAACCACAATTCGCCTTTCTAAACCTTCTCTAATCCAGAATAAAATCAAAAAGCCAAGCGACTTGCCTATATGCTCATAAAACCATCAAACTCAAGCAATATTGTAAACATGTACCTTTTTGTCGGGCTTAAATTCTATCTCTTGCGTTTACTTCCATTCAATCCGTGCTCAACACACATATATCCATTTCTTGTTGGTTTCAAATTAATCCAACCTCCATTTTATCCATTCAAATCTTATTTCTATTTAAGTCAATCTACTTATTATACTTGAATCCATATTTATCACAATTCAATTTCAATAAACAACATCCAATATATATTCAACTTGCTTATTCATAAGCTGAATTCATATTAATAATTCGAATCTCAACATTTCTCTTTATTTAATTTCATTCAGAATTATTTCTAATTCAATCCAATTTTGTTTTACTAAACTTAAGTTAAATCTTTATTATATTTGATTTACTTATAACATTTCAATTCATTTTATCCATTTTGATCTATTCCACTTATACAAGTTAAATTTTAATTTCAGAATTAAAATTCCTGGGTTTTATTTCAAATCATATATATATATATACACATATTTATAATCAACTCAATTCAAAATAATTGAAATTTTTTAAACTAATTTGTCTTTCTGAAATAAATTTTCCATTTACAAATTATTATAGTAGCAATTTGTCACTCAGAAACTTGAAAATGAATACCGATAATGTTGCGATCCATTATCAAAATTATTTTCTCGCCACTGAAGTGATTTTGGTGCTTAATCACTTTCAAAATCCATTTAAACCCATTTTTATTCAAAAATCCCTTAAAGTACTGATATATTACCTTTAAAATACTTCAGAAAATAATTATTAAATATCCGGGATTTAAATCCACAATTCTAATCAGAATCAAATTCTTATTTAGCTTATTTGTATATTCCATTCTCATACAAATTCTACTTGGTTTCATATAACCATTTCGATATTATAATCTCATTTGATTATAATAACAACCAACCAAATTAGTAGTTCTAGAAAAATATTCCTTTTATATCAAAAATAGTTTTTGGGCAAAATTATTTCATTTACCCATTTTAAAACAATACTGTATCGAATTGCTTTGTTCGAGAGTTTAGAAACATCTATCGATACAGTTGTACATTCTGTATCAACAGAATTCATAAACCACTCAACAAACCAGTCAATACAATATAAAACAATTTTTATACAATCTAGAAAGACGCGCTCATATATACACACTCAAACTCAATCTAGGGTATTACTAACCCCATCTCTATTGAGTTACACCACAGAGCCAAGGTTACAACTCAACCTTCAGCTCTGATACCAAATGTAATGGCCCGAATTTCCGTACACCTTGAGTTGAATAATTACACCACATGTCCAACCCAAATTGCATAGAAATACTAATCATTAATAGAAAGAAGTTAGAGGATGAGAAATAAAAAGAAAGAGAAATTAGAATATGAGAAAACGAAGAACACAAATATCACAGCGGAACAAATAAAATATATTATATAACATAACTTTTGAAGTACAAATCAGTAACTGTATATATATACCATCATTAGAGGACAACTATTTCTAGAACAGTCATAAACACTTGTTTCCAGATACAACATAGTGCACATTGGAAAATATTATAGTCTATAGCTAACTAACAAAGCCTCCTGCTTCAAGCTCCTCCATGTAAATCTGTAAAATCGTAACTGCTTGACTGCTCATACAAATTTGGGCACCCAAGAGTTTGGAAAACAAAACAAAATAAACTCTGGGTCAGTTATGGGACTGGTGTGAGTAAACTCCAACCATTTATTTAACTTTAAAAATCCTTTCGAAAGAAGTGATAATCGTAAGACCGATCCACACATAAACACGGATGATTTTTATCTTACGATAACCAAAACTATTTCTGATATCAAATCCAGTGATATTATAATAATGTCTACATCAAATAAATAGAATCTAGCGGAACGCATGCATCTCATGCTCCATATATAATATAAAACTGAAAACCGCAGGGCACTTATTGGAGATTGGATTTCCAACATAACAAGGTATGGAACCACCTGCCGATAGTGTATCTCTAGAAGTGAATGCATTAGGTTCAATAAGAACGTCTTGCAACCCAACCCATACATGGCTGACCACTTATTTAATTTGAGTGTATCAAGCATATTATCACCAACAGTCGTGATCCGCAACCATTACCGAAAGCATACAGCAACGAATAGAATAAGAAGCAAATGAAATTTCTCTAGATCAGGTTATAATACCCCTAATGGGAATGACCCACATGACCATGCTGCCTGCCCGATTTCTGTCATTTTCCGGCTGATGAGGCTTGAGGTCAAATTATCTTTCAGAACATATTTCCATCATTTTCTTTGAATGTCACATCATCAGATCCTTCCATATACGTTGTCCTGGGACCGGACAAACTGAAGGCACCATTCTATTATTCCATCTTGGGTAATTTCTACCTAGGATTAACATAACAACACTTTCATTTTACTCTGTCTTCAATTATCTTCAGCATAAGTTGATTCATAACGCTTATGCCAATACGGAGTGGTTATCAGATAATAAATCTGATTCCGGTCTCTCCATATTGACAACGGAAGTATAAAATAAAATAAAACTTTGATAGTCGGTGATTTAACTATCAATGGAACATCCATACAACAAACAATCCTATTTCCAAATGGAAACTCTAACGATCAACCATCAAACAACACTGGCCCTTTAACTAACATTAAACTAATAAAATCAATACATAATTCCCTTTCAATATATTTACTCAAATATTCTTCAAACCCGATTAATCTCTCGCGATATTTGGAAAAACATTTCCAATTATATAACTATTTTATTTCCTATATTTTAGAAAGTATTCCTTGTCACATTGGGAAAACAGTTCCATATATCAATAATTCCTTATGTTCTATATTTAGAAGATACATGTTGTTACATTGGAAAACATTTTCGTATGATCCATTTCTTCAGCCCATTCATTTCTATAGTTAAGAATAACCATTCCTAAATTTGGATAACATTCTCATTTCTTAACTTCTTATCAACCCAATTTATCTCATTTCCTATATTAGAAACGTCTCTGATATTATTTGGAAAACGTTTCCAAAACTTCTAAAATAGATATTAAATAAAACATCGCTATGCGAATCCACCATTAACACTTATTAATTTACTTTACTTAACCATCTAGCTATTGAACCTTAACCATCCCTTAGTTAACAATAAAGCCAGTCAAGCTGGGGTATAATTACCTCTCAGGCCTTAAGTGAACAACATTATTAACTTCAAAATGGACAAAGCTCACCACTTCAATCTTTAACCAACATCTCATACGTAACTCTCGGATTCAATTTATGAATCCACTTCTTTTACAAAAAAGAAACATTGATTATAATGGTAGTATTATAATCGTTGTTTCCAAATATTTGATTTATAAAACATTTATTACAAAGGTAGTGTTAAAATCGCTGTTTAGATTTATAAAACATTTATTATAACAGTAGCGCTATAATCGCTATTTAAATTTACAAACATTTATTACAACAGTAGCATTATAATCATTGTTTAGATTTATGAAAACATTTATTATAACAACAGCGTTAAAATCGCTGTTTCCAAATATTTAGTTTATAAAAATATAAGTTGTACTTAATAAATAAATTAATAAGTAAATAAACAATTAAATTTGATTCAAACAGAAAGTAATAATAACTACTTCCCTAAATTCGATATGATCGAATTCCAATAACTAATTCTCTCTCGAATAATCTATATTCGATTATGTTCCGAACTTTGGAATTTATCTACCATTTCAGGTTAATTCAAATTCCCAATTTCAATTTTGAACTTATCCTTTCCAAATCATTACCAAATTTCTTAATAACCATTTCGGTCTACAAAACGTTATCACACTTTACTTTACATTCTGAATTTTGAATTAAAATGATTAACCATTTCCCTTTTCATTTAATTTCCGATATGGATTCATATTTCAAAACTAAATTCCTTTAGAGATAGTTTATTTGCAAAATATTTCCTTTAAACCGTTATTCACTTTAATCGTGAATATATTTCTTTTATATATAATCAAATCTATTTGATTTCGTACTTATAAATAATATCTTAAACCTGAATTCTATTTATAACTTCTATTCAGAATTTTACATAAAAATCTCATTTTTATTCCAATCATTTAAAACCTCTTTCATCATTTCCTTTATAATTTTCTAAGTTCAAACCTATTTTCAAATATTGGTTTCAAAACCGATTTCACTTTCCCATGTAAATTCATATTTGAACTTATATTTCAATTTATCCAATGATTTATAATCCACTTAATTTATATTTTTATTTATAACAAATTCTTGATTTATCCACTTCAACATATTTCTATTTTCAACTCTATTCAAAATTTTATTTCTATTTTGGAAATAAACTCCATTTTAAATCCCAATTTCCTTTTCCACATTCTAAAATATTTTACGGTATCTAAAATACCAAGTTCCTGGGGCCATGGTAAATCAAACACAACATATCCAATTATGGATTATATAACACATCATAAATTACAATCAAATAAAAACAGTAATATAAATGTTGAGGAATCCAGTTGGATTCCTCCAACCTATTTCTCTGCATCCACAGATAATAATCAACATTTGTTTCACATAAATGTGAAATATTATATTAAATAGAACTAATAATCGATCAGAGATATGACTGTATCAACCATTTCAACCAATTTTGTCAACTATTCATCCACACAACTATCACACAGTATAAAATTACTATAAATAAATTTAAAACTCGTTTATATAAAAATATAAATGAGTCAGAGTTAGTGAATTTACTCACCTTGTTATGCAGCTGAAGAACTACTTTTATTCAGTTTTAGAATCAAACAAGCATTTGATTTTTCCAATGAAATTTCTTTTGCTCCGTTCTCCACCACTCAGTTCCACAATGTAGATGGCGCTGGACGATTCCCACGGATCCTTCCGGGTTCGATCCTGATAACGTACATACAGATTATAAACAATATAGGTTAGACGATTTAATTAAATTAATAAATCAACTAAATAAATTATTAATTAACTTTAATGATGCTTAATTACCCCATAAATTTCAATTTGGCATGCACTCACATCATCATGTTTTCCATAAATATAGCTTCCCACTCCACCATTGATTCCCATTCTGAGAAAACAACATTCAATCTTTAAACCTCTCACTACTTTTAGAATCAAAACCACCCTGTGATACACATTGAACGCATCTTATCCTCCTATCATCCCTGTAACATGCAAACAACCCATTTATTAGTCCAGGTCAACTTCATCGCGACCATTCATAAGCCTTTCTCGTGAATTATTATTCCTAGGCAACAATCTCTAAACGCTTTAAAAAATAAACACGCTTCCTTCTCATAACGAATATCAACACCACCTCCTCTTTATGCAGTGCATTTTCATCACGTCGCCCTTTCTTATTCCAGTTACTCACCCTTCTCTTGTTCCAGGCGTCATTGAAACCGCTGTCAATACACGCCCCCCCCCCACCAATCCAACTTCTACTTTTACATTAACACAACTGAACCCTGTTATCACGAAATCTCACCAAATATCCACAGTTCAAGCAAAACTTCACCGTGAATCCAATTACAAGCTTCGATTCATCAACTACACACCACATACAGGAAAAGATACAGACTTCGGCTCCACCCTCTTTTCTAAACTCATACCGTATCTCCCTTTCACCGATGCCTTCTTCCAGAAAATGAATACAATGCCTTTCCCCTTCATAAATCCACCGCCGCCTAGCCTACAGACCGCCGGACCTTCGATCGAACTCTCCACCAGGACCTCCTCCGCGAGTCGCCACATCACTAACCGTCCCAACCCCCAAAACCAACCCGTTTGGCAAGAATCTCAACCAATCCGAAAACCCTACAAGTGCCTAAAACCGCCACCTTTCCTCTGCGTTCGACCGAAGCAAGGCTGGCTCATCTATTTAGTTTTCGAATGTCAAGGAGAGTGATCGAGCTTTGTGAAATTTACATGGGGAGGGAGCTCTCGTTCCAATGGTTTCAATAAATCCGATTATGGAATTTATCATTGAGTTTTGATTTTTTTTTCATTTTTAAGAGATCACGGAATTTTTTTTAAATTATTGTTCCAGAAGTTGACTTTGGTTTATTGAGAAATAAAAAGAATGAAGTGGGGATAGTTTCTTTTATTAATAATAGTAGACATCTTGGCCAGCACAGTTTTGAACAGCTTGTTAAGCACGGTTTCAGATGGCTTGGTAGCCATGGATTCGAGACTTGAAGAGCATAGGTTGGAAAAAATGGATCTTGGCAGTCATGTTGTTCTGAAGGGTAAGGTAATACCGCATTAAAAATTTAGCCAAATTTTGCTTTACTACCGGTACGAGTACATTTTTCTCAGAACCGTGCCCTCCAAGTATCATAGCACTGATTATCAATATTGTATATCTATTGACCACTTGAAGCTTGGTTTGAATAGGATCAAACCTGTTAGACCAAAAAGTGGTTCTAACACCCAAATTGACTGGAATTGTAATAAAATGAGATCAAAAACAAAAAAGAGACACAGGATTTATAGTGGTTCGGCGTTAAAGAGCCTACGTCTTCTTTATATCACGTTGTTTGATGATGTAGATGAAAATACAATAAGATATTCACTCAATCTCTCTTACTTTTCATATACATTCACTCAATTATCTCAAAATACTTTGAATGATAATTTGGATTGTTTGGGAATGCTGGAATTCGGTTTTCAAAGATGTTTGAACTCTCAGAGTGCTAAAAGATCCCTTCAAATGACCCTTGGGGGTCTATTTATAGGTGGAAACTTCTCTAGAATTCGGTTCGGATCGGGTGCACGTGTCCTCCATTCCATGACTTTCGGGATCGGATGAGTTCTGGTGTTGCCAGCGCATCAAATAAGTGGCCATTGTGGGTAGAAAGTGGGTGTAACTGCCCCGGATATTCAGGAGATCATGGTGCGGAGTAGCAGGGTGAACTGGGTTCGGATCAGATAGGGTAGCAAAATGGGGTTCGGATCGGAGCTTCCCCTCCGATCCGATCCGGCTTGAATTTTGCCTTTCCTCACTTTGTCTCGCTTTGCTTTTCTTTGACTACGCCCGATCCGATCCGGCTTGATCTTTTAGCTTTGTGTTGCTTCTGTCCTTACCTCTGTAGCTCCGATCCGAACCGGATGTGTAACAGAGTGTCCTTTGTCTACTTGATCTTCTGACTTCTTGACTTTTTATAGCCTAGTTTACAAAGTAGGCTAACATTTTGCCCCCTCAAAGGATGCTTCTGTTGAAGACGAAGCGTGCTGTACATCAATCTTTCATTCTGAATCATTGAGAAGTCGTTTCCGCTGATACATAAAGATACGTTGTTTCAGAAAGTTGTGTCTCTTGATGTCTATATATATGTTGCATAGTGTGTGGATCCCTTTCTTTATTTTCAAACAATTTTTAGAACTCTTCCTGATTTCAGCGATTCCTCCAAGTAATCTTTTTCTTCATTTTTCTTTGAATTTAATTTGCACACCGAGTCGTTGTGCTCAATTCATTCGGTTCGGACCCGATCCGGAGGGACTCCCTTCGTATTACTTGATGCTGGTGCAACAGGCCAGAATGTGTTCGTGGGCTTGTATCCCGGTCCGAGCGGGGAGAAGAAAACTGAGAATACGATTAGTCACTGAGAATACATATATAAACCCACTGCCTATTTCCTTCTTCCTCCCTTTATTTCATTAATCTCGCTCAACAGTTTTTACGCTGAAACCCTAGCTTTCAGAAAGCTCCAAAACTCTGAAATTCTCTCGACAATTTTCAATTTAAACATCTCGGTAGGTTTAAAACTTCAATTATCTTAGTAATAATTGGTTCCAATTGAAATTTGCGGTTGATTTGAGTGATTTGAGTGTGGTTATCGTTTGGCTTCGACGCCGTGACTCTCTCTTCCCTCGTCGTCGTCGTTGGTGGCTCCGCCATCACATCGAAGCGATGGGATTGAGTTTGGTTGTGACCGAGGGGGAAGAGAAAGACGAAGGGCATAGGGAATCAGTTCGGGCGAGGAGATATGGAAGACGGAGGAAAAGGAAAGGAAGAAAAGGCTCAGAAGGCCAGATCGGGTCGGGGCAAAAGTTGAAGAGGGAGACAGAGCTCACCTAACCGGATCGGGTCGGATAGTACTCTCGCAATCGGATCGGATCAGAAAGTGAAATAAAGGAGGAGAGGGGCATGGTCACTTAATTCGATCCGGACCGTTCGAGGAGCCTACTTCCGAACCGATCCGACTTTGATCCCTAGGCTTCAATGTTTGTCTGAGTCCAAGGCAAGGCTGTGCCCCCGATCTGATCCCAATGAATGCATCCGAACCGAACCGAAGAGCAGTCCAACTTAATGCATAAGAACTTGTTTAACTGGCCAAATCAACTCTTGGCATAATCTTCAAATTAATGGACAGTTAGGATAGTGCCTCGCGAACATAAACGAACATCAAGAACTGTTCTTAACATCATTGCGTTGCCAAGATTTTGCCTTACACTTTCGAGTGTTAACTTTACATCTTCTGCACACACCGTACACACTTTAGTTCACACACGTGCACAGGGGGACACGAGCTAATTTACTCTAACTTCTGTTATTACTTCTTCGATAGTTTAGTGATCATGGCCAAGAGACATTCTTCTAGACTGGCAGAAAAGAAAGAGGTCCCAGAGACACCCGACAAAGTTATTCTTGACGACATATCTTCTTCCTCAGACCCTGAATGGGATGACGAGGGATCAGATTATGAAGTGGGGGCGCATAGCAGTGGAACATCTTATGACAGTGAAGTTCTCTGGGTTATGAAGAGGAAGGAGGGGTTGGAGATACTCGAGCTCCTGACGAATTTGAATCTGCCATCATATTGGAATCACCTCAAGATTCTGTTGAATCGACAATTGACTATGACAGGCTCCTTCGAATATGCTTGAAGTACAAGATACATAAAAAAGATACTCTGGTGTCATCTAAAACCGACCGTCCTCATAATCCTCCGGAGGGATTTATGGCAATCACTCGATTGATGTGCATGGTCGGAGCTATTCCACCGTTTTCTCCCTTTGTCGTCGAGTTTTTAAGACAGATGTGGATTGCCCCCTTGCAGCTGCATCCCAACTCCTATGCTTACCTGCATACCTTATATGTAGCATACCGCGAGATCTTAGGCATAGAGCTTACTTTTGATGACGTTCATTTCTTTTATAACTTCAAGCATCAGATTCGAGAAACTCCTTCTTTCTCTTACTTCGAGTATGTCCCAAAAAGAAATATAATTTCAGCGCCCTTCAGTAGCAAGGCCGGCGAATCCAAGCTGGAATGGTTTTATATAAGGCAACAGCCGGGGTGTGCTAGGAGATGGACAAAATCGAGTAAGGCACTGGTTTTCTAAACCTCGACTCTGAATGTGCACGCCAGCACATTAATCCGTTTTCTTTTTGTTTGCAGTTGACAATCCAAAAAAGATATCGGGTCAAGTGTTCTTTGATCGGATGCATCAGCTCCTTAATGGTGATCAAAAGTTTTTAACTATCGACGAGGTCCTCAAGGACGAATATCTCCATCACCACAGGCTGCTATCCATTACCCGTAGTATAGGTCACGGGCCAGGTCCATATATATATCCCTCCGGTGGATGTAATTCCAGAAAGGGCCAGAGCTCGAAAGGTCCTGCCATGCCAATTCGAACTTCACCGTCTCGAAGTTCAACTCAAGACGATGAGTTTGCTAATTTACCTGAGAAGCACCAAGAGGGGTACATCACTCCTGGGGACGTTATTTCTCCTGAAAAGTCACCATCTCCTAAAGAACAACCAACAGGGGCTGCCCAAAGAGATGCCCCTACCATCGATGATCCTACATTTCAGGGCTTGGGAGACCTCCCATTTCCTGACACTATTTACACTTCCGAGGATTTTGGCATAAATCCTTTAGTTTTTACTTCTTCAGAGGGGGTCACTCCTGTTAAGGCCAAACAGCCCTCTCGCACTGGCTCAGCGTCAGACTCTGGTTTGTCGGAGGGGGACACTACTTAGGATGCACTTAACACAATTGCACCCCACTTCATAGCACTTACGTCTTATGAGAATACTGATTCTGAATTCCACTTACATTATTGTGCAGGTACAATGTCTCGTGCTTACTATGACATTAGGAAACTACACCGCAACATGACCAGACCCCCTCATATTGCTGAGTATGATCGTCGCGAAAGCTGCGGTAGGGAGGATAGAAGGCTCTATGATTCTTATCAGTCGCAGTCCTCGCGCTCTCGCTCTCCCATTCGGTTAGATTCAGAGCGATATAAGGGCTACCAAGGTCGTTGAGAAGATGACAAGCCGCAGTCAAAAGACCCAATTTCTTCTCAAGAAAAGCGCAGTAGGGAAAGGAGCCCGCCGAGAGAATCCGACTCGCGAAGCAAGCGAAAGGTTCCTGTTAAACGACCTAGAAGGGATGAGGAGGCCATTGAGCCCTCCACACATAAGGATACCGAGATGACATTCTCTGCACCTCCACTGTTGGATGCTGAAACTGCAGTTAAGCGGGCGTATCTGGAGGAGCAATTTCCCGATCACTACTTTGAAAACTTAACTTTTGTACCTGCTCTTGAGCCTATTTCCTCGAGGTGGGCAGATGAGGCCAAAGCAAAAATAGACGCGGTCGAGAAACAATATTCAGAGATGTTCAAGTATTCGCGCAACCTTTCCAGAATCATCCGAACTCTAATCACGAATACTAGCTCGATGCAGAAGACCGCAGAAGATGATGCAAGGGCCTTAAAAATTTTGGGAAAAGACCTCGAGGATACACAGGCTCAACTTGTTATCGCTCAACGGGACGCTGCTAACTTCAAGCAACAATTTGAAGATTTACAAAAACGCTATCATGACTTGCTCGAGTCCCATACTCAAGAGCGTTCGGAGCTGAAAAAGCAAGCGGAAGATGCCAAGTCAGATGCTGCCAAAATGCAACTTGCTTATGCTGACCTTGAGTGAGAAAAGGCCGAGTTGGCGAAGAAGAACGCCGAATTGGAGAAGAAAAATGCTGACTAGGCTTCCAAGTTGATGGAGGCCGAGAACAGGGCTGCCCTGGCGGAGGGTAATGTTGAAAGCGTCATCAAATCGGCCGAAGAATCCCGCAAGCAGCTAGCGGAGGCTCAGGGGGATGTGCAGGGCTTTGGTGAATTACTGATTGAATTTTTTGCACATATAATCCGCCACCGAAACATCTCTTGGATCGATGATTACCCGACTACCTTGGTTCATGTATGGAGCCAAATTGTTGAATGGGAAAAATAAGAACTCAAGGTAGATTCCATCGACGAGGACAAACTTACGGAAAAGTATCTAAGAGATGACGAGCCGGCAAGTCTAGCCGAGGGGCGTCGCCTAATTGCTGCCGCCATGGATGAGGAAAAACGGAAGGCTAAACAAAAAGACATCTTGGAGGCTGGCTCTTCTTCCACTGCCGCTAAAAATCCTGAAGTAGAGGGATACGACCCCAAAAACCCGGCGATCCCTCAGACATCTCTTTTATCTCCTATTCCTGAATCGGCTTCATAGGCGGCAGCTACTCCAGGTGAGAAATCATCGGAAGGTATTTCTACCTTTTCACCCCAATTCGTCAAAGCTGTCTCCACTTTCCATTGCATAGTCGGACAATCAATGAAGGACCCTCTATTTTCTCCCGAGTTGATAACTGTTACTTCTCATTCTGCAGGTGCTGAACCATTCGAGAAGGCAGACGTGCCCCAGGGAACCACTGCCGAAACAAAGTCAGCGGAGAGGGATGAAGGAGACAAGGGTAAGGCCGACGCTCCTCACGACGACAAGATGATAGATGCCTTAAAGGATGATGGTGGCGACGAGGGACATGAGGAGGACCCTGAGGTGGCTATAGTTGGGGAATCAAAAACCGCCGATGACATTACTTTAGCTGCACTGAAAGCCGAACAAGACAAACGCATGCAGCTTAAAGTTGAAGACCTAGACCCCGAAAGCCTTAAGCCTCTCGCAGTAGTGGATGCTGGATCAAGGTTAGTTGTTAAGCTTTCGACTAGATCTATTACAGATGAACTTGCTAAAAAGTCTTCTCTTGATTCCAGCGTTCCGCCTCCCGGGAAAAAGCCAACCGATTCCAGCACTTTAGTCTCAGGGAAGAAAAAACCAAGGCGCATCTTAACTGATGCTGAAAAAGAGGTGAAGGATGCTCAGAAGGCCGCTAAGAAATCCAAGTCCACTTCCAAGTCTAAGTGGTGAAGTGCTTTGCTTTATTTTAGCATTTAGTTTGCCCATAATTGTTGCAGCGAGTGTGGCCCTCGCTTCTTCTTTTTGCCTGTTTTCCTGTACAAATTCATGCATTTGTAAATAAATACAAATAATTCATTTCCTGCAATGCCTGTCGTCAGTTCATTACTTATGTAAAAATGCAAATGCATGTCCTACTAAAGTCGTATAATGGAGTCATAGTGGGGGGGGGGGGAATATGTATGTACATATATGCCCCCAGTGGGTCTTGAAAAACTATTCAAGATTAAATTAAAAAGTTCGAATGTCCCCGATTCTCTGACGGGGGTCACATTCCTTGTGTCATTGATGCCTGTTCTTTTCTGGCATCTTTTATACTCTCCTATCTTATATTCAGGTTAGAGTTCTTGCTGAGGCAGTCTCTTGTCTGGGTGCAACTTCATGCCTCAGAGGACGTCGTCTTCCCGTCCTTTATACTCTCTCCCAATTCTTGAGAGTTAGAGTTAAGAATGTCGTCTTCCCATTCTTTTATGTCTTATTGCACAAACAGTCGTTGTGTTTGTTCCTGCATATAAGCCATCTTCAACTTTTCAGATTTTAAATTAACATCTCATATTCCACAGTCACAATAGAATAATAGTTGAAGATATAAATAATGCAGGAAAGTAAATGGCACACGATATTTTTATAGTGGTTCGGCTAAGTCATAGCCTACATCCACTTTATAGTTCTTTGTTCATATCAACAGACTTTTCTAAGGAAAGTCGTGCCTTTTTACAGAGTTCATAAGAAAAACAAAAGGAAATACAACACCCCTAATTCAAATATCGCATCAAGTGTTGGGCATTCCAAGCCCTAGGCACTTCTTCGCCATCTACGGTCGTTAACTTGAAGGCTCCTATCTCAAGTTTCCGTTGGATGACGAATGGTCCTTCCCACTTTGGACCAAGGTGTGGAAAGGAAGGAAAAACTCGCTTTAGCACTCCTGGTTCAAAGGTTCTAAAACGAACTTTCTTGTCATAATAGCGTGCCATCTGACGTCGATGTCTTGACGCACGCAAGTCTGCCTCGTCCCTTTTCTCTTCGATTTCATCAAGGGACTCGAGGAGGAGTGCCCGATTCGTCATCGGGTCATAATATGTCACCATGTGAGAGGGAACTTCAAGCTCTATTGGGATTACTGCTTCCGAGCAAAATGAGAGAGAGAAAGGAGTATGACCGGTAGCTGTTTTAAACGTTGTCCGATATGCCCACAAGGCCAAGGGCAATTCACCCACCCATTTTGCTTTTGCACGTTCCAATCGCTTCTTGAGGATGGACTTTATGACTTTATTTATTGCTTCTACCTGTCCATTCGACTATGGATGGGCGACTGCAGTATACCGCTTGTCGATCTTGTATTTCTGGCAGAAATTTCTGAATTCGGCACCATCGAACTGGGTTCCATTATCAGTTATAATGGTCCTTGGAATCCCAAATCGGCATATAATATTTCTAACCACGAAACTTATCAACTTTCTTGCTGTGATTTTGGTTAAGGGCTCAGCTTCCACCCACTTAGTAAAATAGTCCACGACGACTACTGCATATTTCGCTCCTCCTTTGGCAATCGGTAGAACTCCGATGATGTCAATTCCCCACATGGCAAACGACCACGGACTCACCATCGACTTGAGCTGGCTCGGTGGTGCTCTGGGGATCTTGGCGAACCTCTGCCACTTGTCGCAGCGTCGTGAGTAATCAGCTGCATCTTTGTTAATTGTGGCCCAGAAATATCTATACCGCAATACCTTTTTTGCTAAGGTCTGACCTCCCATATGATCTCCACACTCACCTTCGTGCACTTCTCTTAGTACATGCTTGATGTCGTCATGCGCTATACATCGTAACAGGGGCATAGAAAATCCTTGCCGATAAAGGATATCATCTTGAAGGATGTATCTGGTAGCTTTGCAAACTATGGCTCGCCTCTCACTCTTCTTTGGCGGGAGTATCCCATTTCTAAGGAAATTCTTGATTGGGGTCATCCACGACTCCCTCTCCGGTTCTGCTTTGAAAGCTAATTCAATTTCCATTGGCTCAAAGCTAGGCGATCCCAACGTCTCAATTGGAACCATTTCGGTTTCCTCCGGATTGTCGGAACTAGCCAGCTTTGCTAGCCGGTCTGCCTTCTGGTTTTCAGTTCTTGGGGTATGCGTTATGTTATACCGTTCCAAGTTGCTCAACAGCTCCTCCACTTTTCCGAGATAGGTAATAAGTCGAGGTCCCCGGGCCGCAAATTCCTTTCGCACTCGGCAGACGACTATTTTGGAGTCGCAAAATATATCCAATGCCTTTATTCCGAATTCCTTAGCAAGTTTCAGCTCGGCAATCAGGGCTTCATATTCAGAGTCATTATTAGTCGCTGAAAATTCTAGTCGCAGAGCATAATATAACGATCGTCCTTCAGGAGTAACTAAGACGACTCCAGCTCCGAACCTTCGGCCGTTCTTGGCTCCGTCTGTGTACAACTTCCATGGATCTAATTTTAATTCCTCCTCTGACTTGACCACCTTGTCGTTGATCATTTCCTCCTCCGAAATTGTGAACTCTGCTATAAAGTCAGCCAGAGCTTGCCCCCTGATCGATCTCCACGGCTGAAAATTTAAATCAAACTGACTTAATTCAATATTCCACTTGATCAACCGTCCCGATGCTTCAGGTCTTTGCAACACCTGTCTCAGAGGCTGATCAGTGTATATGGTTATTGGGTGAGCTTGAAAACAATGGCGAAGTTTTCGGGAGGCAATCAGAAGGCTGTAAGCAAGCTTCTCAATCCTTGGGTAGTTGCGTTCTACTGCTGCCAATTTCTTACTTACGTAATATACCAGCCTTTGCACCTTGTCTTCTTCTCGGACCAAGGCGGTGCTAACAGCATGAGTCGATACTGCTAGATAAACAAATAGCTCTTCATGATCCACTGGCTTCGACAAAATCGGTGGTCCCTCTAGTAAGTCCAATAGATTTCGAAAGGCCTCAATACAGTCCTGAGTCCATTCGAAATTTTTCTTTCCCCTTTTTATTAAGTCGAAAAACGGGACGCATTTGTCCGTTGCTTCGGAGATAAATCTACTCAACGCAGCCACTTTCCCCGCAAGACTTTGGACGTCTTTGATTCTCCTTGGTTCCTCAATGTTCTTTATCACTGCTATCTGAATGGGATTGATCTCAATCCCCCGAGAGCTCACGATGAATCCTAGAAACTTTCCAGATGCCACCCCAAATGAGCACTTCAAAGGATTTAACTTCATCTGATACTTTCGCAGGATTCCGAACATCTCTGCCTAGTCTTGCGTATGGCTGGAGGACTGTTTCGATTTGACAAGCATATCGTCCACATAAACCTCCATAGTCTTCCCTATTTGATTATAAAACATCCTGTTCACCAAGCGTTGATAGGTAGCTCCATCATTTTTCAATTCGAACGGCATGACCACATAGCAATACAACCCCAAATTTATAATGAAGCTCGTGTGCTCTTGATCGGGCACATGCATGGGAATCTGGTTGTATCCGGAATATGCGTCCATGAAAGAAAGAAGTTCATGTCCTGCTGTCGAATCCACAAGCTGGTCTATTCTGGGGAGTGGGAAGCTATCCTTCGGGCAGGCTTTGTTCAAGTCTGAAAAATCAATGCATGTCCGCCACTTTCCGTTTGACTTCTTTACCAAAACAGGATTCGATATCTAGTTGGGATATGTCGAATCTCTAATAAATCCGTTCTCTTTCAGCTTCTCCACTTCTTCTTTCAGAGCTGCCGACCTCTCTAGGACCAGCATACGTCTCTTTTGCTTTACAGGCGGGTGTTTTGGGTTTATACTCAGCGAATGACTCATGATGGATGGTGATATCCCACACATGTCGGCGTGGGTCCAGGCAAACACATCCAAGTTTGCCTTCAGGAAGTCAGCCAATTCTCTGGCTCGGTGCGGATCCAACTGGGATCCGATCTTCAAAACTTTTGCTGGATCAGCTTCATCAATGGGTATATCCACTGTCGTTTCGTTAGGAGTTGCCTTTCTATCCTCAGGTTCCTCATCTTCTCTGGGAACCAAGTCTTCAGGCATTCCCTTGGGCAACTCCTTCGAGGATGATCCCTCTAATTGCTACGCCGAATCCTCCTTTAGAGGAGGTGAGGTACCTTTAGTCTCGATGTTGAGTCCCTTCATCAGCATCTTTAATTTAGCAATATAACAAGCTCGTCCGGAGACTTGATCTTCTCTCATTACTCCTGTTCCAGCTTCAGTTGGGAACTTTAGCAATAAACACCATGGCGCGATACAAGCCCTGAACTCTGCAAGGGCAGGCCTTCTTAAAAATGCGTTGTAGGGCGAATCTACATCCAGCACTACGAACTGAAGCATTCGTACTCTTCGAGATCCCCTTGCCCCAATATTACGGGAAATTCTATCTACCCCATTGGAGCCGTCGATGCCCCATTGAAGCCTCAGATCCAACCTTCACAGGGCTTCAAATCTCTAGACTCAAGTTTCATCTGATCAAACGACTTCTTAAACAAAATGTTGACAGAGCTTCCATTGTCCACCAGTACCTTATGAACCAGTGTCGGTCCAATGGTAGTAGTAATGACCAACGGATCTTCGGTAGGTGACTGGATTCCGATATCGTCTCTGGTACGGAACACTACATCATCGAACATTGTCTTCTGCTGTTTCACAGGGGTGATGTATTCCAAATCATCGCACTCGTCCACATCTATGTGCTTAACTGCATTAATGTATTGGTCCATTGCTCTGAAACTGTGGATATCTGGATGGAGTCCACCTACTATGGTGTTAATGACAATCTCTTTGCCTTTCTGTTGCGCTGTAGGCTTGGGAGCAGACTGATTCTGGCTTGGGGCCGGTCCTCCTTGCCCCATGTCCCTTGGGGCAGCCTTATACTCATCCAACTTGCCTTCACGCAACAACTTCTCAACCACATCTCTCAAGTGTCGATATTCATTTGTTGAATGTCCGTGAGTTCCGTGAAATAAACAAAACTTTCCGGTAGCAATTTCTTTTTCGGTCGAATCTCGTGGCAGCGGTCTTTTATATTGCAAAACATTATACGTGTCCAAATAAATGTTCTCCAACATGTCATTCAACGGTGAATAGTTTCCAAATGTCTGGAACTGGGGTCTTTTGTCAGAATTACTTCCTCGGTTCCTATTTCTCCTATTACCGTTCCCACTGCGGTTGCTGCTGCCCCGTTTCCATTATTATTATTTCCATTCTTATTTCCCACATTCACTTCGACTTTCCCAGAGCTTTCTCCAGACTGCTTTACGGCAACATTACTCTGAACAGCTTCTTTTGAGGCCGCTCCGAACTTCCTCTTTCTGCTTGCCCTTGCTTCCTCCCGTCTTAACTGAATATTGGCCTTCTCATAAAACAACTCTCTTGTAGGAGGTGGCTTCCCAGAAAGATATTCTCCAAACTCTGAATCAGGGTCAACTCCTTCCATTAAGGCCATCAAGATGGTAGGCTCATGCGGGTCGCTGACTTCTATTACAGCTAAATTGAAACGGTCAAGATACGACTTCAAAGACTCACCCGGCGCTTGCTTGATTCTCGATAATTCAATAACATTCTTTGACTTTCGGGCATGAAGTCGGAACTGATTCATAAAACGTTCGCTTAGTTCTCTGAAATTCGATATCGATCGAGGAGGAAGTCGGGTAAACCATAGTAATGCTACGTCTTCTAAGTAAATCGGGAAAGCCTTACACTTCACAGCGTCAGGGGCAGCGGCAGCGTTCATAAGCCATGCGTATCGCATCAAATGTTGTCCCGGGTCGGTTCTCCCGTTATACCTGTCCATCTGCGGTAGATTAAAACATCGGGGGAACTGAAAGTCAAGAATGTCATCAGTAAAGGGAGTATGGCTTCGCTAAATACCATAATCTTCATTGGTGTAGTTTCGACTCTCAGACATGATCTGGCGTACCATAGCCCATACATCAGCATTAGTCAAGGGTCGTTCAGGCTCCCTGGCTCTAATGTTCGGGTTTCCTCTGGGCTCCTGATCAGGGGACGCCCTCCTTCTTCTAGCAGCTTCTGCTCTACTTTGCTCCCTACGTTCCCGGTCGATCTCGGGAGGAAGAGGCTGAAGCATTTGTCCCTGAGTGGGATTGGTGAGGTTAGGATCTCTAGGCAAAACATGGGATCCTCGCATTGGTAATAGCATAGGCTCTCTCAAGCTTGGATCATTGGGTCCTAGTACACGAGCAGCGTCCTCGTGGGATCCCAAAGATCCGAAAGTCATTTGCTCCAAATTTTGAGGTCGTTCGAGCGGCCTTCTTTCACGGGGCCGTTCTTCCTCAGAAGAAGAAGACTGATCCATTGCCGTATGATGAACTGGGGAAGGGGTTCTCTGCCTGCGGAGCTCGCCAATTTCCTTATTCATGATTCTCATATTCTCTTGCATCATAAGATTGGTGCGCTCGTGGATTCTCATAGCCTCCCTAGTGCTCTCAAGTATGTCAAGAAGGCGCGACAAATCTCCTTGGGTGACAGGCGCAAATGAATTGATCTGGTCATTGGTCCTGGTGGCTGGAGTCGGAGCATTTGGAGGGGCTCGAGTAGAGGTTCTAGCATCACCTAGAGTCGGATCGGATCAAAGCAAAGTACCCTGGACGGATCGATTCAGGTTGGGGGAGTGCACCTCTCCAACGTCTTCCACTCGGTTCGGATCGGAGCTCTCCCTATGTGATCGATTCGGATTTCCTGAACCTGTCCGATCCGCTCCCGAACTCTACCCACGAGACCTCGTCACGATCGGATTTTGCTGATCTTCAGCAACTTCGTTCCCTCGACTGGTTTGAACTTCCTTGCCTTTTCCCTTGGCCATAATTCTTCAACAATCAACCAACAAGTATTTAAAAGCGTCAAAAATTGGGGATTAACTTCTCTGAACTCAACGGTCCAAAAAGTAGAACGATAATCCAAAAAAAACAGAGAATTCAAATTCTTCTCAGTGAAAGCACCAAAATGTTAGACCAAAAAGTGGTTCTAACACCCAAATTGACTGGAATTATAATAAAATGAGGTCAAAAACAAAAAAGAGACACAGGATTTATAGTGGTTCGACGTTAAAGAGCCTACGTCCACTTTATATCACTTTGTTTGATGATGTAGATGAAAATACAGTAAGATATTCACTCAATCTCTCTTACTTTTCATATACATTCACTCAATTATCTCAAAATATACTTTGAATGATAATTTGGATTGTTTGGGAATGCTGGAATTCGGTTTTCAAAGATGTTTGAACTCTCAGAGTGCTAAAAGATCCCTTCAAATGACCCTTGGGGGTCTATTTATAGGTGGAAACTTCTCCAGAATTCGGTTCGGATCGGGTGCACGTGTCCTCCATTCCATGACTTTCGGGATCGGATGAGTTCTGGTGTTGCCAGCGCATCAAGTAAGTGGCCATTGTGGGTAGAAAGTGGGTGTAACTGCCCCGGATATTCAGGAGATCATGGTGCGGAGTAGCAGGGTGAACTGGGTTCGGATCGGATAGGGTAGCAAAATGGGGTTCGGATCGGAGCTTCCCATCCGATCCGATCCGGCTTGAATTTTTCCTTTCCTCACTTTGTCTCGCTTTGCTTTTCTTTGACTACGCCCGATCCGATCCGGCTTGATCTTTTAGCTTTGTGTTGCTTCTGTCCTTACCTCTGTAGCTCCGATCCGAACTAGATGTGTAATAGATTGTCCTTTGCCTACTTGATCTTCTGACTTCTTGACTTTGTATAGCCTAGTTTGCAAAGTAGGCTAACAAAACCCAACTTAAGAATTGGAATTTGGAGTATCAAGCGATATTAAAGAAAAATAACACTAATGGTATAATCTATGGTTGATATTTAAAACAAGGTATGGGACCCATAGATTATATGTTTGACCGATTATCAGAGCTAATGGTACTTGTAATAGTTTCTTATTCATATGGTCATAGAATGTTTGACCAAATTTGGGCCATGGTAACGTCCATTAATCACCATAGTTAAATTTAAAATTCTTCCAAAGGTTTTGTGCCATTTAATATGTGAATTCCTAACGATTAAATAAAATGTCTGTTATGCCCTTTTAAATGACAGTTCATTTAAATTCTTATAAAATAAAGTTTAACGGCACACCATTACGTAAAACTTCGTTCGTTCTGAGTCGCTACAGACAAAGATTAAAGTATAATCATGACAAGCAATGCACCATGATTCCAGAAACATAATAAAATGGACTAGTTAACTCATTTTGTGAAGTTCCAAAAACACTGATATATGGTGTAATACACTTCAAATAAAAAGTTGCTATATTTTCAAAATAAATAATTTAGAAAATTTTTATAAATTAAATTACAACTACATCTCAAAAATCTTGTCCAAAATCGAAACCAATATTAAATTATATTAAATAAACCGTTATGGTTTATACACGACTCCACAGCGACTTTCTGAAAATTTGATTTGGACATTATTCATGGTTTATAAGACCAAATCTTGATTTTTCACTTCCATTAGAAAAATATAATCAAATAGACCCGAACGTTTCTTGTTTCAAAGAAAGCTGACTTATAATGAATCCAGTATATTCAATTGAAGTTGAAAACGTAATATTACGAGACGTTATGAGCTCGATTTAAATTATATTATAAATTATACGTTCAGCTTCGTTTTTAATATATAATTCCTTATAAAAATCAATTTATATTTCAAATTTAATATTTAAAACAAATTAAATATTCAAAATTAAACGACTAAAAATCCGGATCGTTACAAAAATACTTAGCTCATTCTGTCGTCTTGGATGATTTCAGGGATGAAATCCTTTAAGGATGAGAAAATGTAACAACTTGAATTTTTATGACATGGTAAATAATTAATAAATGAAATAATAATTGTCAGAATTTGGTTATGCGAGTTGCACCATTGGGTCCATGGCAATTTTCTGTTCAATTTGCAAATTTGGTTCATTGGAAACGGAGTAAGAACAAATTAATTATGGCGAAACAAAATTTAAGAGGAAGAAAAATAAACAAAAATAAGTATACCCATTGTGGGTCGAACCAGGTAGGGGATCAGTCTACCCACCCATAAGTCTAGGCGCAAGCCACTCCCAAGCGAGAGATGTGACTAATGTCTTATTATATTACCTAATGTGGTTTAGTTTTATTTGCTGGTTTTGAAAGTTTTGCTGACATAGCAAGTTCCTATCGGTTGCGTGATGTAATTGGCCTATATTTAATCTAGAAATTTAACGGTCTAATAACCTTAGCCTAAACTATAAATAGAACCGTAGACCTAGTTAATTCTTCACAACACAATCTTTTTCCCTTTAAGTTTTCTCTTTTTGACACAGATCTGACCTATATTGTTTTAGGAAAATGATTTATTAAAATAAATGAATGTATATATATATATATGTATATATATAAATATATATACAGAGGCCACGGAGAAACACTTTGGACCATGAGTGAGTTTGTAATTACTTTAGATTTTTGATAATGTAGGAAAATAGAGTTTTTAATAGTTGTAGAGATTTCTATAGTTTTCTTTATATAGTTTTTATTAGTTTTCTATAAGTTACTATTTCTAGTAAGTTATTTTCTACAATTTTTCAATCTTTTTCCTTATAGATTTATTTTATTTAAGTATTGTAAGATATTCTTTCAGTCTTCTTTTCTCTTTCGGTATTTGTGTCTATCGGATATCTTGTAGTTTCTATACTTATTTGGGTTAATGCCTGAACATACCCAGATCTATAAATGTTAGTATTTTGACGATTGATATTATTCTTTTTATTTTACACGCGAAAAACAGAATCAAAGAAATAATTATACAAATGTGGATTAAAAGTATAAGACTAAATTTACATAAAATTATACATAAAATATAAATCTATACTTTAAAAAAATTGGACTGAAATACGCAAATTAAGGGAAATTTGCAATTAAATTATGACATGGGTTGTAATACGAAAAGACTAAATATATTAAGAGGGATATAGTGATAAATTATAGAGATATATACAGAAATCATAATGGTCAATTAGGTTTATTTGCAAATATAATTATAACATGAAGGTTATAATTGAATAGAACGATGAAAATGCTTGTTATTGATATAAACTTAAATCTGAGGTTAAGTTTAATAGATATGAATCAAGTTATGGTTTGTTCCAATAGCAGGGGCTGATTTGAAAAAATAAGTGATATAAGTTAATAAGCATATACCGGTTGTGGTCTAGTCTGGCAATATAGGGGCTGATTGGGGAAAATAAGCAACTAAAAGATAAGGCCCAAATGAAGTGGGATCTGGTCTGAGGTGCAAATTAGAATATTTGTTTGCTAAGATCCATACTAACATCATTTCTCTTCAAGTTTATCGCTGATGGTCTCACGGTTGATGGTGGTGGAGGATGTGCATGCTTATGGTGATTATAGTAAATAAGGGATCAACATAGACAATGTCGTATGTTCCTGCATTCCTACAATGCAATGAGCGTGTGTGTATTGATGAGGGAAAATAAGTCACTATCGCATCCAACAACGATTATGTTATGTCTTTACGGATAGGTTGAATCGGATAAAACTTGAAATCCATAGTGACATAAGCTACTATATAAGATAGTAGAATAGTAGCCGATTAGTGGTTAATATTAGGAATTCATCCTAATCATGTTTACCAAGTTCAGTAATTGAGAGCATAAACAATTGAAAGAATCTTTACTTGTACGGTTCAAATATATTTCTTTGTATGTAATTCCAGTATGTTCACCTTTTTGTAGTTATACGCAGACACATATTCTACTTGACACAAGAACCATCGTTGAGTCTAACTTTCTTTACTACTCAATTATGTTAGTAATTCAATTATTCACCAAGCTTATGCTTGACAAGCTCTTCTTTCTTCCTTTTTCTTCTCTACCAGGCTTGCAGGATGGAAGTGATTAGTTTAGATTTATTGGACGATTATTTTTGTAGACTTGATCTCGTTGTTGTTGATGTATTCATCTTTTGTTTTATCTTATTTTATGGAGTTGGTTGTATTGTTGACTATTTTGAGAGATATTCACATTATTAAACTTAAATTTGTGATTGGATTGGTATTTATATGAGACTGAATTGACATGTGATTTTCTAAATAAATGTTATGTTTTTAGCTTTAAAAATGTTTCTGCTGTAATTTGTATTTTATGTTTTGCAAAATCTTAATCTCTATGATATATGTCCTTGTATCTACAATGCTTCACATTTCTTAGTATGACTCTACTTTGAAGAATGTTAAGGGGTGCGAGGAGTGTTAAAAAAACATTATTATCTAAATCAAAACAAGCAGTTAGGGGTGTAAATCGGTCGGACCGGACCGGACGGAGGTATGTTCAGTTTCTGTCCTAAAAAAAATCGGACCGAACACGGACCGGACCAAATTTTTTCTCGAACAAATTTCTTTGTCCTAATTCGTGTCCTAAATAAAATCGGTCGGACACGGACACGATCGGACTAGTCGGACTCGGTCGGACATGGCTATTTATATCACATTTTGTACATTTTACTAGATTTTCTCTCTACTATACGACGAATTTCAAATAATTCGGACGAATTCGGACGAGCCCGGACCGGACATGATTTTTTCTCGTACAAATCTTGTTGTCCTAACTCGTGTCCTAAATGAAAATCGGACGGACTCGGACGGACGTATTTCGGTCATGGACACGAACGGACGTCGGACATTCGAACAAAATTTACAGCCCTACAAGCAGTTGAAACTAACGGGTTGTGTTTAGGACTTGATATGTGGTTGTAATGGGAACGACAGATGGTCGAGCGAGGTAGGTGCGGTGGAGCATACATTATGAAGCAACAGGTTGTTAAGTAAGCGATGGTATACTGCTATATTGAAGAAGGCACGGAGAGTTTAAGGTTTTAAAACTGGATTGACCGCCAGTAAGCATGGTTTAGAGAAAAAGAGAAATAAAATATAGTATCTTGTTAACATGAAATACTAAATGAAGAATATGAAGCGTGCACTACTACTGGACTCGATAGAACGAAAGACCAAGAAAAAAACAGTAGTTGCTGCAGTATTCTACATACCAAAAATAAGTAAAATAAAATAAAAAGGTTAAAATTACAAATAAATAAAATCTGCACAACTTCTCATTTTGCTCGCAGAAAGAACTCCAATGAATTCAATCCAAATGCGTTCATCTTCACAGATACGTACACAACACGAATATTGCTACGGTTTGAATATGTAGATATCAAGTAGCAGTAAAAGTTAACTTAATATGGAATCAATCAATCAGGCTGTAAACAACGGAGAGCTAGTTTGTTCACACTTATTTAACTGATGTTATGTTCACATCACTAACAGTGTTAGATTTGTGCGACTGAGATTAAAAAGTGAAATTCATGGGTCAATCATAGCCCCACACCACTAACACCGTTAGTGGTGTTATGTTAAAAAGATGTGAACAAACTCCTACTGGTAAATAACGTAGCTATATTTATTAACAGTGGGAAACCGTACTAACCGATCACTATAACTGCTTTTATCATATCATAATAATAATAGAATAGAAACTGAAGGCACGGGCGAACCACTCAATTCGCAACACCACTGAGCTGCAACAAAAAAGTGGGGAAAATCGATATAGTAGGCATTAATAATAATAATAACAATGCACGCACACATGCACGTTGGAAGCAATGTTTGTTTAGTAGTATAATAATAAATGAAGCAAAGCAGAAACAGATGAGCGTGCAAGGGTTAAGTAGCATGTGGGTGGTCTCGAGGAATGGTGCAGCCCATGGTGGTGCAAAGTGACAGAGACAGCCAGCACTCACATTTTTCTGCTTTTTTTCTGTTTTATTTATTTAACTACATACTAAGTATAATATAAGAGAAAGGGACTTCTTTTTGTGCTATAAACATGGTGGAAAAAAGGTGATTTATTAGGGGATGTCTGCCATGAACTTTAATGTGTTGTCGGCCCAGAGCCTAACACTTTTCCATTTTCTAAGCTGTCGCATGGCCCAATTAAGAGCCAGCTGAGATTTTCCTGTTTTCCATTTCTAACTCAATTCCCACTTTGCTACCACCACATGCAACGCTGGCCATTAATTCATGAAATTACCAAAGTTTTTACTCGGGGACATATGTGCAAAATTTCGTGCATTTGCCGTGATGAATGTACACATATCGTGAAAAACGACGTCAAATTCATCCATTCACCGTTCTCAATACCCTCCGTCATCCCCTCCGTCTTTAGTCCATTACCCTTCAAATCTTTGCATCCGTCGAAATTAACGTTGAAAACTCAAAACACAAAATAAATCAAACACTACTGAAGTTTTTGAATTGCACAAGGTAACATCTACATTTCTTTTTGGTAAAGCTGATCAATTTTTAAAATGATCCATAACATTTTTTATTTATAACAAATTATAAGGTTATTAATACAAAAACTAGACAGTTTGCCTAACCACTACAACTGATTTTTAGAGTGCACCGACAATCATTAGAAGTAAACTAACATAGCTTAGGAATTAGTCAAAATGACTAGACTACTGTAAAAATTACACAACAATCCGCTTTGCAGGGAGCATAACTATCCTGCCAAAAGGCAAAATGAAGTGTTTGTATTGTTTGTTGTATATCTCACATTTCTATCACATTATGTTTTACTACATGAAGTATTTGCTTATTTAGTCCATGCATACAACCATTATTATTATGAATATATAAATTATAATTGATTTGACCACACTTTTATCTACAAAATGTTTACTCAAAAATGGACAAACACATCCTATTATCATCAAAAATAGCACTCACACGTCAAATGCAATGAAAAGTTGATTCCACATATCCAAACATAGAAATGTAGAAAAACGGTAATGAACACATGGTTTTTATATTGATTCAGAAAACTGTGGCCTATATCCACTTGAGTAATCTTATTTATATTGTTAATCATAAGTATAGTTGTTTGTTTAAAAGAAAGTAAAGATAAAAAATTCATTGTTACTCTCTAGAAAATGGCTAAGCTTCTGCATCCAGAGCGAAAAAGGAAGATCATTTTTCAGTTGTGATAGGTCTCCCATTTATAGTTGTAGGTGAATTTGCATGGAGCGAAAAATATGCAAAGTAGTCGATGGAGTCAAGACGATCAAGTCCTAGGTGTAAAAACACATCTTTTATGTACTGGATGACTATATAGTAATTCTATTTAATTTATATACGATTGTACCATTTAAATATTTTGAAACATATTGCTTCGGGATATTCTACATACCAATCATTTTTACCAAATTTTTGTGTGATCATTTTGCCTTTGAAAAGACTTTGGCCATAACTTTTGATAGAAACCAAATCAGATTCTCTAACCTATTTTGTTGTTTTGGAATGTTGATTTCTCATTCCATAAAATGTTCACATTAAGAAAACAGATTGGTACTTTTAAAGAAAAGAAAGTATTAAGTTCTAAAAGCTGTTAACCGAATTTAGAGTAGTGTTAATGGGCTGAGTTAACAAGCCAATAAGTCTATCATCTTTGGTTATAAATAATGTTGAGCTGATTCATTTTTATTCCTATCTCGTTCTCTCATAAGTCCTAATCCTAATTATACTATAATCCTCCCCCAAATCTTCAACAAATTCATTATCAAATCATCTCAAATTGCAAGTTAGATCTTACAATACAACATTTTGCTAGACCTCGCTAAGAATTCACACATTTGTGAGATAAGGTGAGTGATAATGATCTCTCAAACGTTTTATATTTGATCATACTTAGATTTGAACATTTTCATCATCTATTTATTAAATTCAACATAGATTTGATTAAACCTATAAATCGTATATCCAGAAACTTTAAAACTAATCAAAGCAAGAAATATGATGACTCTGATCGAATTATTCAAGATTCGTGACTTTAGTTTACTGTTAATGGTTGAATTCATTGTTTGAATGTCTGAGCAAGTTGAATTACTTGCTATGCATGATATAATTTGTCAATGTTATGCTTATTTTATATCCAAATGTATCATCGAAGGTGATCGAAAGTGATCGGAGCAGGCTGGAGAGAGTTTGGAGAAAACTGAAATTTCCAGGTTTTGCTTAAAAGTGCTCGAAGCCATTAGGAAGCTCGAAGCAATAGATAGTTCGAAACATGTCCTAATGGTTTGAGGCAGTGTGACTACAAGCACAAAAGGAAACTTGCTTCGAAGCAGTAGTTTAAAGAGAATTTGTGGATTGAAGCGGATGATTCGGACCTAGGGTGGTTAGAAATGAATTATTCGAAGCAAATAGAGGTGCTTTGAAGCCGTCGATTAGAAGCAGGAAAGGGTTTCAAAGCGCGTTAACTTGGGACAACAAAGAAGTAATTCAAAGGAAGGCAAAGATTAAGCAAAGTAATTTGGTACTCAAAGCAAGATGGAATTTGACTCAAAGGATTTTTTCAAACTAGTTTATATAAAATGTTCCTTTTTTTAAAAGAAAAATGCTTCAGAGTTCAAAGCCAAATATTTCAAAGCAAGTGCTTTCAAGCTCGAAGATTAGTGCTTCGAGGCTTGAAGCAAGTATTTTTGAAGTAGGCGCTTCTAGGCTCCAAGCAGGTGTTTCGGATCATGAGTTAAAGTGCTTCGAGATTCGAAACATAATTGTTTTGAATCCCAAAGCAGTGTTTCATTTTGAACTGATTTCAAGATGGTTAAAGATGCCTTTAAATCAATTCCAAGTTGTTCGAAACAAAACCAATGGCTTATTCGAAACAATATAGTCTAGGATTCGAAGCAAGAACACTACTAGTGTGGGATTAAAGCAAGGTGACTATTACATGAAGAGGCAAGAAAGATTGTGCAAAACTATGGTATGAAATGGTGCGTCTTCAATGTTGAACTGAAGGAGTATGATAGCCAACAGAAGAGAGGCTGTTGAATAGAAGCTTGGACTACAATTGGGACTCAAGTAATGAGGTTTAACTGAAGAAGTATGATGGACGGCTCGAGGGAGGTTGCTGAATGGAAGCTTTGACTCTCCAATTGTGGCTCAAGTAATTGGGTTGAACCGAAGGAGTGCAATCACTACACCATATATGCAAATTAGGCTATGTTCTAGGTCGTATCTACTGCAATTAGGCACGGCCCTAAGCCGTATCAAATAATAGCATGTTTAAATATTAGATACAGCCATAAGCCGTATCTAAATCAAAATTTTATACGACTCTAAGCCGTTTCTGAAGTACAAATAGATACTATTGTAAACCGTAACTCACTGCGAATAACATTCGATTTTAAGCCGTATCTAAATTATTACTAGATACGAATATAAACCGTGACTCATAAAAATATGGAAAAATGTGTAAAAATTTTAGAATGATATTTTGTTCACTGATATAAATTTGGGTTAATTTGGATTAAGTTTGTTAATCCCAAAATTTAGGGGATTAAGGGGAAAAGTATGGATTTGGGTATGTTTGATCTAAAATAACCTATGTGACTGATGTTTCGATCTTTTTGATTGAACCTATATGTTGCTACTACTGCTTGGTATATTTTATGATTGTTTAGTAAAGTTAGAATGGTTGAAAACGCCGTCATATGGCGAGAATGGACGATACGAGCATGCTGGAAATTCTGCAGCAACCCGGATCGGATCGGCTAGGGGGATCGGATCGGCTAGGGGATCGGATCGGATGAGTTGAACCAAACCGGATTGGGGCATGGCGAGAAGGAAGGCCTCTTGCATAGAATTGGAGTTGGAGTGGGATTCGGATCGCACCAGGAGGCACCGAACCGAACCGCACAAAGAAGCACCACGACCCGAACCCAGGCAATGACCACGAATCGAACCCAAATGGAAAGCATGAACCGAACCGATGAGCCCGAACCGATGAGCACGAACCGAACTAGGGTATAGACCACGAGCACCGAACCAAACCGGATTTGTAGTTACTACTACGCGACGACTCTTCTGAAGACCAACTCCAATCCAACCAAAACCCGAGATGCAAAGGAAGTACAAATAAAAGGTTAGAACCTAGGATCAAGATGGGAACCAACGAATGAACTTCAAGAGTTGGACTTTGTTGTGGGACGTGTGCAAAGGGGTTATCGATATCTATAACTTTGATTCACCGTTTAGTAAGGGGGGTAAGGGCATTGACTATGGACTAGTGCAGTGGGGTCAGAGGTTGTATGGAGTTGGAATCCATCAGGGCTCCAAAGGGCAAAGTGGTTGTAGTTATAGTTGTACGGAGTTGGACTCCGTCATGACCCCAATGGTCTGGTGATCAAAGCGGTGGATATCGTATGCTTTACGCACCGAATGAGAAATGTGAGGATGATTGCTATGCTTGATGTTTGCTATCACCATGACATGTACACTTCCAATTACACTCTATGTTAGTGTCACCTTATAGTATTGTACATCTTGTTGTGCTAACTCTTTGGTTGTAGGTCCACGTCAGGTATGATTACTTGTACATGTTATTGCTTTATTTAGTGGTATATATTTGCTATCACTCATACCAGACTTTCGTCTGACCCAGAGTTTTATGCCTCTTTTTATTACTCTGGGTGCTCCTAAACGAGCAGACTAGAGACAGGTTAGGTGGTTATGCACGAGTAGCTGTCTGGAGACGAGCAGGAGGCTTCCACGTACTATATACATATATTCTCCCTGTGTTGTTGCTGGTCACTGCTTTGGGCATTAGTAGTGTGCCTCTTTTACTTCCTTTTTAGAGATAGTATTTTGAAGTTGTAATAATGGTTTGGATCATAAGTTGTATTTTGGATTCCACTGCTATGATGGTTTAGTTTTCAACTTATGCACCGTCTCGCCTATTTTATGTCAAGTTATGTTTTTATTATATTTAATTCCATGCATTGTGAGATATACTACAGGATTTTAGTAGTTCATCATTTTAAACCCTTTTCTTTTGACGATCGTCCTGTGCCAGTTGGGCATTGGCACAACGCATTCCAAGAGAAATGTTTGATGGTGCGAGGCGACCATCACACTTGGTATCAGAGCCAGGTTGCATAGTTAACCTAGGGGAAGACATCAGGGCGAGATATTATACATATATAAGAGTGCGTATTTGTGATATTTTGGTTTTCAAAAACTATATAAATATACTATTAGTATACCTAAGGATGAAGTCGCACTGCATGGGCACCACTAAGGAGATGGTTAATCGTTTTCTCTTTACAGATTGAACAATAAGCCGAAATACGAGGAGTACGGGTTCAGGGGCCAACAATGGGAATGTACCAGATATAAGGACGGTGTTTACTGCCTTCATGCGAGAGATGCTTAGGGATGCTCAGGGAGCAGTTCCTAATGCTGCTAACGGCGGTGGTGCAGTAGTGCAGGCGCCTAGAGCCGATTTCGCCAAGCTCAGCAAAGATTATACCAATCTTGGTGGGAGGTCGTTCCATGGAACGGAATCGGCTACAGAGGTTCAAGATTGGCTTGATAGTTGTGTGCGCATCTTCGAGGATTTGGGGATCGATGATGCAATGAAGAGAAAGTTAGCATCACGTCAGCTTCAAGTACGGGCTATGAATTGGTGGAATGCCATTAAAGCGGCTACTCCCAGGGATCAAGTTACTTGGAATCAGTTTAAGACTCGTTTCAGTGAAAGTTTATTCCAACTGCTCAGAAATCAGAATTATTTAGGAAATTTTTGGAGCTTAAGCAGAATGGTAGGGCAGTCTCGGAATATATTGCTGAATTCAATACCTTATCAAAATATGGATTATCCCTTATCAATACTGCCGAGAAGAAGAACGAAAAGTTCATAACTGGCCTAGATAAGTACTAGGGGGAAAGGCTGATAAATCATATAGATGAGACTTTTGAATCTGTTGTGGGGAAAGCATTGAGATCAGAGAGCCTTTACCTAAGCCAAAGACTGAGGTTGATATTGCATCTGCAGGAGAGCCAAAACCGCAGGCAAGCGGAGAAAGAAAAACCAAATCAAGGATGGTCAAAAAAAGAAGGATAAGAAATATATCGAATGCTTTAGCTGTGGCAAGAAGGGCCACTATGCCAAAGATTGTCGAGCAAAGTCAGCGGACAGGAAGTGCTTTAATTATGGCCAAGTGGGACATCACAAGGATAAATGTCCACAACCTCCTAAAGAGAAGCAGATCGTGAATGTATATGCTATCAACGTGGTTCCTTCTTCGTCGAATATCCCAATTGCGGCGAAGATGGGAAAGAGTATCGTTATTCAAGGTATGCTTTCTATTTATGATGTTCTTGTTCGAGTATTGTTTGATACCGGGGCTTCCCATTCCTTCGTATTTAGTTACCTGGTATATAGGTTGGAATTGGAACCCGAGATTGTCGATAGACCTTCAGTTGTGACGAACCCGATTGGTGGTTCGACTAGCCTTTGTATGATTTGTCGTAATTTGGTCTTATTGAGTCATGGATGTGTTTTTTTTTGTGATTGCTTTGTTTTGGGCTTTACTGGGTTTGGCATTATTTTCGGAGTCGATTGTCTCCAAAGGTACGGAGTGGTGGTAGACTGTGAGGGGTCTTCGGTGACCATTAGAGCGGATGATGGGCGGAGGGTGGCATTGGGTTGCCTACCTAGTGATGAGGTGATGATTAGTTTTCTAAATTCCCTTGACATCCCGTACCATGAGTTATTAGATGTGCCTATTGCTGGCGAGTATCCGAACATCTTTGGGGAAGTGATCGGACTTCCACCACACCGGGAGATCGAGTTCCGGATTGATTTATTGAAAGATGCCAGACCTATAGTGATGCCACTTCGTCGTATGGCGCCAAGGGAGCAGCGAGAACTCGAGGTGCAAGTAGGCGATCTTTTGAAGAAGGGATTTATCTGAAGAAGTGTTTCCGAGTGAGGAGCACCAGTTGTATTTGCTACCAAGGCCAATGGTTCCCTTCGCTTATGTGTGAACTACCGCGAGTTGAATAAGGTAACTAGGAAGAATAAGTATCCTCTTCTACGGATAGATGATTTGTTTGATCAGTTAAATGGAGCAAGAGTGTTCTCCCAGTTAGACCCTGCGACAGGATTTCATCAGCTCCGAGTAGCAGTTGAAAGTATACCTAAAACGACATTTTGGACGCCGTCTGGGCTCTATGAGTGGTTGGTCATGCCACTCGGATTGACCAATGCACCCGCGTATTTTGTGGATCTTATGGATAGGGTTTTCAGGGATCAATTAAATAAGTTTGTTCTTGTGTTCGTGAATGATATCTTGGTTTAGTTAAGGACATAGGAAGAACATAAGGAACATTTGAGGACAGTGATGGAGGTGTTGAGGAAACACCAATTGAAAGCAAAATTTTCAAAGTGTCACTTCTGGAGGAGGGAAGTGAGGTTCGTGGGCCATGTTGTTTCAGAGAATGGTATTGTCGTTGATCCGGCGATAGTGGCTACGGTGCAAACTGGTCTACACCCAAGAACGCAACAGATGTGAGAAGTTTCTTGGGGTAAGCTGGATATTATCGTAAGTTTATCCAGGACTTCTCCAGATAGCAACACCGTTAACTCATTCGACCAAGAAGAATCAAGATTTTTCCTAGGACGAAAGGTGTGAGAATGCATTTAAAGGTCTAAAGGAGAAGTTAACATGTGCACTAGTGTTAGTTATTCCTAAGGGGAACGAAGAGATGACGGTATAAACGGATGCCTGTGGTACTGGACTAGGTGTCGTACTGATGCAAGGAGGTAGGGTTGTAGCTTATGCTAGTCGGCAACTGGAACCACATGAGAAAAAAATATCCTACCCATGATTTGGAATTGGCAGCGATCGTGTTTGCATTAAAGATGTGGAGACATTATATCTTAGGAGAAAGATACGAGTTGTTTACCGATCATAAATCATTAAAATATCTTTTCTCTCAAAAGGATTTAAATCTTCGTCAGCAGAGATAGTTAGAGTTCTTTGCTTCGTATGATTTAAATATCGCATACACACCTGGAAAGGGCAATGCGATAGCGGATGCATTAAGTAGAAGACATGCCAGTTTAGGGGCTATGTTTCTGGAATGGAAGCAACTAGAGTATATCGCGGGATATGATTTCAGGCCTAAGTGTGAATTAAATCCAGAGATGTTAGCAAGTTTAACGATTAGACCGACTTTGATTTAGCAGATCGATTCCAGTCAGGGGGACGATCCTAACCTACTGGAAGTCATTTCCAAAGTAAAGATGGACATCGACAGTGAGGAGATGAATATGTATAGACTAGATCGAGAAGGATGGCTTCGAAAGAATTGGAGACTAGTTGTACCCAATGTTAATGGACAGAGAGATGAAGTGCTTAGAGAGTGTCATCACCCGAAACTGACTATACATCCCGGTGGTAACAAAATGTATCGAGACATGAAGCAGACCTACTACTGGGAAGGGGTGAAGAGAGTCGTTGGGAAGTTTATATCCAAGTGCATGAACTGCTAGCTAGTTAAAGCCGAGCAAAAGAAGCCTAGTGGTCTGTTACAACCGCTGGAAATCCCCGAATGGAAATGGGAACAAGTCTTAACGGATTACATTGATGGTTTACCAAGGACTAGATCGGGTCATGATGGTATTTGGGTGATTGTGGATCGATTGACCAAGAGCGCAATGTTTATACTGGTCAAGTTGAATAGAACGACAGCTAAGTTAGCGGAACTGTATATAAGGTGGGCAGTGAATTTCATGGAGTACCTAAAGGTATTGTGAGTGACCGAGATCCGTTATTTACTAGTGGGTTTTGGAAGAGCTTACAAGAGACTTTAGGGTCAAAATTACATCTCAGTACCACGTACCATCCCCAAACCGACAGGTCAAACAGAGAGGGTGAATCGTGTATTAGAGGATCTCTTGAGAGCTTGTATACTAGATTTTGGAGGGTCATGCGATGACCATTTTCATCTGGTTGAGTTCGCATATAATAATAGTTATCAATCCAGTATTGGTATGGCTCCATTTGAAGCTTTGTACGGATGACTGTGCAACTCAACCTTATGTTGGTTGGAAACCGACGAGAAATTTGTGCTTGGACCAAATATAATAAGAGAGACTTCAGATAAGATCAAGGTTATTCAATAGCGGATGAAGGCTTCCCAAAACAGGCAGAAGAGTTATGTTGATAAAAGGCGAAGAGATTTGAAATTCTCCGTTAACGACTTGGTATTCGTCAAGATTTATCCATTGAAGAGTGTAATTCGGTTTGGTAGGAGAGGTAAATAAGCAACAAGGTTTGTTGTCCCATTCCCAATTCTCGAACAAGTTGGGAATTTAGCGTATAGAGTTGGATTACCTGACAAGATGGCGGGAGTGCACAACGTATTTCATATTTCCCAGTTAAGAAAGTTCATGCACGATTCTGATAGACTATTTCACCAGATCAGTTGGATGATATCGAGATAGAACCCGAGGCAGTTGGAAACCGCAGATCAGTTCGTATTATCGAACATGATACAAAGTAACTCCGAAGGAAGACGGTGAAGCTGGTTAAGGTCCATTGGGCGATAATGAGAATGAGTGTACTTGGGAAACCGAGGAGAACATAAGGAAGTCATATTCAGAGCTCTTTACTTGGTAAGATTTTAATCGCGATATAGTTATTCCTCGTTAGTAAACCACATGCTAGGATAGGCTTGTTCTGTTATAATGTATGTTTGATTGTTTGTAAATGTCTGATAGGCATGCGGGGCACCATTGTATGTTTTGGTTAAGGAATTTCGAGGGCGAAATTTCTTAAGGGGAGGGGGGAGGAGAGAGTGTAACGACCCGCATTCTACGTATCGTAGGATCGTAAAATATTTATTTTATTTTCATACGAAGTCATATGGTCGTGTAACTTTGGGGGGGGGGAGGGAGTGTAACGACCCACGTTCTACGTATCGGAGGATCGAAGAATATTTATTTTATTTTCATACGAAGTCATATGGTCGTGTAACTTTGGGAAACGACTATTGGGGTTATTTCCCACATTTACGATTTTTGCCGAATTTAAATGACCTTTTGCCCCTGGTGAATCTTATTTCCCCGATAACCTTTGATTGGTAAGGAGTTTTGACCTCAAACCACTTCCATTGGATTCGGATGATGGTTTCAAATTCCGTAGAGTGGTCACATTAATCAAACGGGCTTACTGTTCGGGAGATATGGCTGAAATAAGATTCGAAGATGGAAAAACAGCCTAATCGGGCTTAATAGGGTGATTATCAGCTAGGCCCGTAACCCATTTCGGGATTAGGATTTTGGGAGGGCTGAAAGGAGTTGGAGAATTATCTCCTTTCATTTTTCCAGCCGCCACAAACATTTCTCGAACCCTAGTAATTGCCCCCCATCTTCCAAATCTCTCTCTAATCACATATTAAGCAAATCAACATCAAATTAAGGCTGATTAGCATCAAAATCGAGGTAGAACTGCTGCACTACATAGGAATCTGAGCCAATTCAGTAGAAGTTTGGCCAAAGGTGAGTGATTAGCATGTTTATTCATTAATTATGGCTAATTAGGGGTCATTAATGATAATTAGTGAAATTATGACTCAGAAAAATATGGAAGAACATGTAAAAATTCTAGAATAATATTTTATGTCACTTATATAAATTTGGGTTAATTTGGATTAAGTTTGCTAATCCCGGAATTTAGGGGATTAAGGGGAAAAGTATGGATTTGGCCCATTTGAGTATGTTTGATCTAAAATAACCTATGTGATTGATGTTTTGATCTTTTTGATTGAACCTACATGTTGCCAGTATTGGTAGGTATGTTTTATGATTGTTTAGTAAAGTTAAAATGGTTGAAAACGGCGTTGTATGGAGAGAATGGACGATACAAGCTTGTTGGAAATTCTGCAGCAACCCAGATCGGCTAGGGGATCGGATCGGCTAGGGGATCAGATCGGATGAGTTGAACCGAACCAGATTGGGGCGTGGCGAGAAGGAAGGCCACTTGCATAGAATTGGAGTTAGAGTGGGATTTAGATCGCACCAGGAGGCACCAAATCAAACCGTACCATGGAGCATCACGACTCGAACTGAGGCAATGACCACGAACCGAACCCAAATGGAAAGCACGAACCAAACTAGGGTGTGGACCACGAGCACCGAACCGAACTAGATTCGAAGTTACTACTACGTGGCGACTCTTCTGAAAACCAACTCCAATCCAACCAAAACCTAAGATGCAAAGGAAGTCCAAATAAGAGGTTAGAACCCAGGATCTAGATGGGAACCAACGAATGAACTTCAAGAGTTGAACTTTGCTGCAGGACGTGTGCAAAGGGGTTATCGATATCTATAACTTTGATTCACCATTGAGTGAGGGGGTAAGGGCATTGACTATGGACCAGTGCAGTGGGGTCAGAGGTTGTATGGAGTTGGACTCCATTAGGGCTCCAAAGGGCAAAGTGGTTGTAGTTATAGTTGCACGGATTTAGACTCCGTCATGACCCTAATGGTCTGGTGATCAAAGCGGTGGATATTGTATGCTTTACGCACTGAGTGAGAGATGTGAGGATGATTGATATGTTTGATGTTTGTTATCACCATGACATGTACACTCCCATATTACACTCTGTGTTAATGTCACCTTAGAGTATTATACATCTTGTTGTGCTAACTCTTTGGTTGCATGTCCAGGTCAGGTATGATTACTTATACCTGTTATTGCTCTATTTAGTGGTATAGAATTGCTATCACTCATACCAGACTTTCGTCTGATCCAGAGTTTTATGTCTCTTCTTATTACTCTGGGCGCTCTTAAACGAGTAGACTAGAGACATGTAGGTGGTTATGCACGAGTAGTTGTTTGGAGACGAGCAGGAGGCATCCACGTACTATATACATATATTCTCCCTGTGTTGTTGTTGGTCACTGCTTTGAGCATTAGTAGTGTACCTCTTTTATTTCCTTTTTAGATACAGTATTTTGAAGTTGTAGTAATGGTTTGGATCATAAAATGTATTTTGGATTCCGATGCTATGATGGTTTAGTTTTCAGCTTATGCACTGTCTCGCCGGTTTTATGTCAAGTTATGTTATTATTATTATATTTTATTCCTTGCGCTATGAGATATACTACAAGTTTTTGGTAGTTCATCGTTTTAAACCCTTTTCTTTTGATGATCGTCCCATGCCAGACGGGCATTGGCACAGGGCATTCCAAGGGAAATACATAGTAACACATACTTTGAATTGGAATCTCACACAGGGGAAAGAGAAAATATATTACAAAAAATAAGATGTACCATTTATATTTCAAAATTACGGAAATACATAGTCGCAGTTACATTTATTCAATAGGTACATCAAATAGTTCATCCAAAAGAAGTAGGTACATCAAATAGGTCACATGTATTTGAGTCATCTGAGCTGACTAGCGTATTTGAGCATGTGTTTAGTCTGTCACTTTGAATCTAACAGTTCACACTGTACCTAAATCAGTGCATTTTGATTTACAGATTAAAGCATACAATAACAAGTATTTTGTATAAGTTACCTTACTATTATAGGGTGCATGTTCATATTTGGCATTTATTGACAACGTAGGACGAGTTAAGTTGACAACCAAACATTTGCGCCCAGGCTGTTTACAGAGAGCATTTTGCTCTCTGTTAAGTTGAAAATGCTCTTTGTTTGCTTATAAGCGCAATCTCGTCTGCAATGTTAACAAGGAGCAAAATGCTACTAATATCATAATTACTTCATCTTCTTCGTCATCTTCAATCAGGACTTCATCCATGGCTTTACCCCATCTACTGACTTATTCGATGTTAAGGACAGGGGGTTAGAACATAAATTTCTGTGTGACTGGAATAAAGTGTTACTTAATGGCCATACCCTATATTTTTAGCAGGTTACATATGTCAATGTATGTCTATGCAGCACACAGGAATTCACAAAATATAAATATCTAACCAATGGGGTGGATATCCAAGTCAACCACCCATTAGTGTTTTTAGGGTAAAGCCCCAACGATGTGGCATTCTCAGTCACTTATGACCCTATTAAAGGTGGATTCTTACAATCTCCTATGACCTTGAGGCGGACCCCTATCCATTTTAGAACCCCATCCTAGTATGTTAACATTCTTAAGTCTATTCTCTCATTTGTAATATGAGTAATAGTATTGCGAACATTGCTACTTAACTGATATTACCGGGTAGGACACCTATGTCACTTAAGACTTCCCTTAGACAGTTGGTAAGCATGTGATGGCCACATATCCTTTGATTACCAAACTGTCCCTAGTTGAGCCCTTACAAGCTTATAGAGGAAGTTGACATCCACCGTGAACTACCCTACTCCGTTAACTGTTTTATGCCTAACCACTTTTAAAGAAGGAGGACCCAAAGACTTACCTTAATACTAATAAGGGTGGGTCCCATGACTTGGGTTCCGCTCCAAGGAATAAACCTTCGGAGGGATCCTAGTCCTAACCGCTTAAGACTTGAATTAGAGAAAGAGGTGAGTTAGCCACTTAAGACCTTCTTAAGGTGTAGTAAGCCTATTTATTTTCACACATCAACATATATATACATATATTTATATATATACACACTAGACCTCACACATTAACCCATATACTTGTAGATGCTGGATATGTTGGTCGGTTCCGGGCGTGCGTCTACTACAAGTCGGTTTAACCTCTTGTCTAGTGTACTAACTTTATGAATGGCCCATGGCATCTAGATATCTCACATTAGTTGGCCCTACTTGTAGTTGCTGGATATGTCGGTCGGTTCCGGACAGACTTCTACCACAAATGGCAACTAACCTCGTGTTTATATGTCATATATATATATATATGCCATTCTATATATATATATATATATATATATATGCATACACAAGCAAACAAATATATGTGTATATTTGTTAAGGGGACATTTCAAATTCAAACTCTAACCTAATCGCATTTATTATGCTAATATAATGTTAATTACGTTTAAATAAATAATATAGTAATAGCGCATAATTAACGTAATATTCATATAAACGGGGAACGTTCTAATCGGGATGGCAGTTGTCATTTATCCAAATTAAGGCATACAAGTTTAGGTCTTTCCATATTTTACCGCTACAACATAACATGATGGCATAATCAACATATAGCGAATAGTAGTAATGGAAAACATACACATACATAACAATTACAACTTGTATCCTAGACATGTAGAAAAAGGTTTCAATATTAAATTAAAATTAGAATATTTCATACATTCATACATGTATGTTTACATTCTATATTTCACCCATTTCACCCTTTTTGTAGTGTTATGCACCAAAAAATGTTTACATTTGACTCATTCCAATTTATGAATGCATCTACACCCAAATTAGGATCCAAATCCAATTCAACTATGAAACAAATTCAAGTCCAAACCTTTTTAGGCCAAATCAATTGATAATAACGGTGAATTGCATAAAATATAAATAATAAAATAATACTATTTTTTACCTCTAATCCAATACAAAAACCAAAATTCCACAAAACCAATTTAGCATGACAATTCCTACGTGATTACAAAGTAGAATATTTGGGGATTTTTCATGTCATATTATCGCATAGCCAAATCTTCATAGGCATAACAATTCATATAGTAAACTGATAATAATATGAATATGCCTTTAAGCAAGACTAGATTCCGCTCACAAATTAAGTGGGGATGTGATAAAAATCTCAAGATCTATGATGGTTCTCAATGTTCAAGCAAGCTCTGATTGATCTCCTAACAATATAAATATAAGAAACATATAATTAGATTCTTATATATATTGTTTGTGCTAAATTCCAATTTCCTAAACTTATATAAATTTGAAATAGAGAGATATAGAATGGAGGTAGAGAAGTAGAAGAACCTTCGCCATTTTTCTCTTTATTTTCCTATGGAATTCAGCAGCATGGAGGCAGAGGTTTAGAATAATTGGGGTTTCTAGTGTGTTGTTTGAGGGGTTATTTATACTTGCTTGTGTGAGTAAGAGATGTCAGATTTATAAAAATTTAATCTGAACCATTCATATAAACATAACTTCTTAGAAAACCCTAATCACATAGCCTCATTGGGTTGTTCCAACCGTCAGGGGGATCGATCCCTAGTGGTCGACCATCGGTCGACACCCTTTATGGGGGTGTGGTCGACCTCCTTCGGGCTGGAACCCCCAATTTGGCTCGTTTGCCGAGCTGTTAATTTTTATTAATACGTTTCCAATTCTTTTTATGTTATTCCATATTTACAAGATGCGTTGTCCCCTTGATCTTATCTCAAATTCAAATTTGAATTTCCCTCTTTTTATTTTAATTTATTATTTGGACAATATATATAGTATTCACATAATTATATATATATTTTGCGTACACTGTATTTGCTCATAACTTCTTCATACGTTGACCGTTTTCAACATATTATATATGAAAACGATTCAGAATTTCGCCACGAATCCAAAGAAAAGAATTTCATAGACAAATTACTAAAGCTCCGAGATCTCATTTTCCAGCCATATCATTTGATTGCTTATTTCTAATTATTTAATTTATTATTAATACTTGTGAATTTTACGGAGTGTTACAGAACCAGACCTTTATATGGAATTCTAGGTATGAGCATGCTTTTGTGACTTTAAATGAGGGGTTACAGAGTGCATCGGTGTTAGCTATCCCTAGTAGGAATATTGAAATGACTGTTTTATACTTATGCATATGGTATCGATTTATGAGCAGTGTTGATGCAAAGTCGAAAAGTTATTGCTTGTATTAGTCGATAACTGAGCAGGCATGAAATGTATTATATTACCCATGATCCTAAGTTAGCGGCTACCTTGTTTGCTCTAAAGATATAGAGATATTATATATATGGAGTAAGGTTTGAGTTGTTTACAGACCATAAATCATTGAAATACCTTTTCTTCCAGAAGGATCTTAACCTTTTACAGCAGTGATGTTTGGAGTTTTTGACTTCATATGATGTTGACATTTCCTACACTCCAATAAAGCAAAGGAAAGTGTAGTTGCAGACGCACTAAGTAGAAAACATGTTGGCTTTTGAGCAATGTACTTAGAGTGGAAGCAATTGGAGTTTCGTATTGGATTTGATTTCATGCCGCACTATAAGTTAGAATTTGAAATACTGGCAAGTCCATCCATTAGATATGCTCTCATTGAAATGATTGGAGCTAACTTGAAATGTCAGGGCATTGGTTAGTCCAAAAGGATAATTAACCACTCATAAAATCCATTAATGGTCCTAAAAGAACTCTTTTCTATGATCTCCTTCGCTACTCTCAACAGATGGAAACAAGTAGTAGATCCAGCTACAAGAAAACTTGGTTCCAACAATTGATCAAAGAGATTGTCTATGCGGGGAAAAGGATAGTGATTCTTTTTGCCAATTTATTTAACTCCATATAATCATTGTAAACCCTGAGTGAACCATCCACCATAGTGGCAAAGACGACTGGTGCCCTCCACTAAGAAATACTTTTCCTTATAATTTTTCTCTCCAATAATTCATTAATTTGTTTGTTTAGCTCATGTCTTTCTTTTGTAGCCATATGTCCCACTGGTAAAGAAACAAATGTAATATTATTAACAAGATATAACTGAATTCAATTTCACTCCACGATGGAAGTCCGGTTACTTCCTCAAACAAACTTAGGAAAACTCTCACTAAATGTAAGATACTCAACTCGTCTGAAGATAGGTTATAAGAATAAAGATAACTCAACACAATTGATCCTTTTGAATTACAGGAAATCTCTAAGGCACGTCCACCACAAGTATCTAATATAACTATCCTCCTATCTCAATACGGGATAGCCATATACATGCTAGTTAATCCATACCCAAAATCAACTCGTAACCAGAAAAACCAAAGCATATGCCTCACAATCAAACTCAACACCTAATATCATCAATTTCAAATCTCGGCGAACAATAGACAAATGAGCCAATCCATCAACAGGGTTCAAAACTACTACAGGGTCTGTGATTATTCTAACTTCTAGGTATAGTTTATCTAGAAGTATATTAGACATGAAAGAATGAGATGCCGAGAATCAAATAAAACACCAGATAAACCATAAATATATAACATGTCTTTCAACATTTATCTTCTTTCGTTTATCCAAATGCCTACTAGTATAAGGAACAACCTCCAAGGCATAAGCCTGAGCTAGCTAGGTAGAAGTCTAAGAGATGAAGCTCTAGCTCTAAATGGGAAGCTCTAGCTGATGTGTGATTCTTGATCACAAAAGAAACACTTTATCTTCAAGCGATCCAGCCTACAATCCTTAGTCTAATGCCCTATCTTGTTACAAGTGTAACACTTCACCTCTTTCTTTTGAATCTTCCCTTTAGCTCCTGATCATTCTCCTTCCTTTTTTTCTTGTCTTTCCAATAATTCCTTCCTTTATCCTTTTGTGTAATCTCACCTTTCATGTCCTTCTTATCAACATCATCCAATAACTGCATTTCAACTATGCTTTCAAATGTCGTCCCCATCAGAATGTGACTTCCTAATAAAAATTGCAATGGTTGGTTTAGCACCTTGGTGAACTTAAGAAGCTTCTTGTGTGGCGTATTCACCATTTCCATCCCAAACCTCGATAGTTTATTGAATTGATTTACGTATTCCTTTATTTTCCTATTACTTTGCTTCAAATTAACGATTTTTTCCAAATAAATTCCCTCTTAAGCTTAAGATATGAACTTCTTATTAATTGTTCCCCGAAAACAATCCAAAGTCATTAAACCAATTTCGGTTTTTAATGCATCCCACCAACAAAGAGCTTCTCCTTGCAGTTGCCAAGGGGAAAGTTACCTCCTAACCATGTTTTCTAATCTCGTTAGCCCAAATACTCCTTTGCAACTGTGAATCCATGACCTAGCCTCCATGCACAATTTTGTATCCTTAAATGCAAGCCCTTTAAGATTCACATAGTATTTGCATAATTGAGGAAAGTCATCCAAGCCAGGTGAACGAATAAGGGTTCCACCACGGGGACACTTCCTTGCTCATAGTTCGGATGGTGCCATGGCTTGAAGGTATATACAAAACCATGTAGACATATTAATGACCAAGATATCAGAGATATATAGAGTGCTAGCCATTTCTATCTTTAGATAACATTACCTTATGGATAGATCAATGAAGGAAAGAGGAAAATTTGGATAAGGAAGGGAGACATGTATAAGGCATTTTGATACAAATCTTTTTGAGGATAACTATATTTATACTTTCTAAAATACTTTCTTTGAAAGCCTTTTGAAAAATACTTTACTTTTAAAATTATTTTTAGGAATGTTGAAACCTGGAACTCTGATACTAGCTGTGATAACACACATCTCTTTACATAACCCAATCACGATCATATCAAAGTATATGGATCGTCGAGTGCAAACAGGCCACACGAAGACTAAGATGTCAATATATTATAAAATAAATAATATCACAATGATAGAAATAAATTTATGGAAACACTTAATAAACCACCATTTCATAAAATACCAACTAATAACATGTCAAAACATTACAATATCTAAATACCAGAAAAATATCAAAGTACATAAAATATCAAACATCCATCTCAAAATGTCAAATCAAAGATACCAAATGAAGATTAAAAAAATGGTTAAGGCAGAGCATCCAACAAATCATTGGAATTGTCCAAGAAATAATAAGCTACTACCTTGCACTCCTAAAGTGGGGGAAAAAATGAGCGGATCAGACATAGAGTCTTGTGAGTGAGAAATAAACTTTGAAAGAAAAAATATCAAGTGCAATCAGTCTTAGATTATTATCATAAAGGTATAATGTTCATGCTTTCCTATATTTTAAGAAGAAGTTATTTGCACCTTGTGACCTGACCTAAAGGTCAACCCAAATATGCTCAATGATCGACTTATCGGACCTCTGTCCCTTCTCTACTCTATTACACCTGATGAAGGGAACAAAATGCAATTTCACATAATGACACGGAAAATATTTTGATACATAGTAGTAAATTAACTCTTATTTCTTACTTCAATATTTACACCGATCAAATGTCGTTTGGATGAGTCAACTCTTTTGTGGTCTCCTATTTTCAACGTCGAAGTTGTTTGCAAATTCTCCGTTATGGGCACCACACCTATTAGCGCATGAGTACCTAGAACCTCTTATTTCCTGCCCCGATGTTTGCATGTATGAATATTGCCAGGATGGAGTCCCTTTGTTTCTGTTTTCCTCTATGTCCTCTTATCTTCAAATCAGATGTTCATGTCCTTTCATCGTTAAAACGAGCCTCCAATCAATGATCCTATTTGTGCTTTCAAACTCAGCGTCCACTGAGTTTTACCCGTGGCCTCTTTTCCCAATCCAACGTGTGTGGTAAACGTCGTGAGGATGACCCTAATAATATAAATTTCATTTAGGAGGTATATCAAAGTCTTCCTCCTCCAATAACCAAAAATCAAGGAAATCATCACGTATAGGCCTTTTATTTCACTACATAGTTATTCATGTTAATGATGATTTATTACTGTAATCATTATGCATTTAACCCTTTTATTATAGCTTAGATTTAATTTATAATTCACATTCCAGTATTACACTTAGGTTAAGTTTAGTCTTTTAATATTCTTTAGATCATGTTACAAATCTAGGCAAATCACTTGCATATTTAAGTTTCACATTTAGATGTTAAATTATACTTTACAATTAAGTTAGACTTTTTAGTTTAGTCCAGATTTACATGCAAGCCTATATTTTACTATTAGGTTCATAACTTACACCAAAGCACATAATTTATACATAAATCTACAACTTTTAATTAAATCAAAAATATTAATAAATCTTGTTTATACATATAAGCCAAATCTATTTTTGAGAAAAAAATAAGACTAAGTGATTAATCTTTCTGATTTGAGACAAGTAAATATCTTAGTCACCTTAGGTCCTTAGCTCTCCCTTATGACTCTTTGAGAATCCCTTCTTTCCTAATCTGTTTTCTTTAACTTGTCTTTATTTTATTTTTATTTTTGGTAGTTTTAGGAAAAGGTAGAAGAATGGAGGAAGGATGAAGAAGTGGGGAAGAAACATGGATGAGAAGATTTGTATGTCTCAGGGTTATAGGTTTAGTGAAGAAGATAAGACCGTTAGATTAAATCTGACTCAAACTGGTGAAAGTATGTCACGTACTATTTCCTACCCATTAGATTCAAGGTTTGGTTCATATCAAAACATTGCAGAAGAAATATGTCCACCCAAAAATGTCAGTTTTCTCAATTAGTATCTGTTCAAAATCACTACAAGAAAAAGTAGAATAGACATCACAGTTTTAACATCGATCGTAAATTCAACCATGCCAAAACGTTTTTTTAACATCGCTAATTTTTAAAGTGATGTTGTTGGTTTCTCAGCATTGATTTATTGAACGACTGATGTCTTAAATACATTTTTAAAAAATTGAACTTAGGCCATACCAAAAATCTCGTCTATTACATCACTTAATAAAATAGTTGTTGTCTATTACATCACTTGTTAAATGTATTATTGTTAATGATTAATAATTAGTAAATTTTAGTTAATATTTATTAATTATATTTTATAGTTAATAATTATTAATTATATTTTATAATTAATTTTTTTTGGTAATTATAGTTAATATATATTAATATATTATAGTTAGTAAATTATAGTTAATATTTTTTGGTAATTATAGTTAATAGTTAATAATTATTAATTATATTTTATAGTAAAATTATATCTTACATTAATAAATAAATTGAAATGTGCTTTAACATCAGTTTCTATGCATCATTTACATCAGCTTCATGTGCGATGTTAAAGGTCTCATAATTTGCTTTCCTTATCAATCCGCACCACCCATAATTTCTTTATCTAGCCGTTGATCACTTATACTAATCCGCAACCATCAAAACCCTCCAGTCAGCCTCTTCCACGTCATTAGCAAATTCCCTCTCCAAGTTTCAACACTCCCGCTTCACTTTTCACCCCTTCGCGTTTTATTTCTCAATGCAAACCAAATCTCTTCCTCTTGATACCCAAATCGAGATTCAGCCCTCAAAAATCCCGGAATCGAAATACCGCCAACAATCACTACCACGGCTCCTCCAAATCAAAGCAACCACCACCACATGCTATCAAACCCAACCGAATCCGCTTAGCATTCACACCGTCTTCCACCTTGCCCCGCTGAAAAAATCGCTCCACTGCAGCCCTCCGACGTTCGCCACCACCATTCGAACTTCGCCATTCGTGCCACCCTGCCCGATGCCGCCATACCCGTCCTCGCTTTCTCCGAAGCTTTGTCGCTTCGTCTCTGTCGTCCCTTGTCGCAACAAAAGCAAGTTTACTTACAATTATATTTGTTTCAAGCTTTTCTATTTTGCAGTTCACAAAGTATGATTGTTTCGACTGTTTTACCAATGTTTTCCGTCGTTGGTTAGCTGTCTTGGTTGGGGTATAAGAGAAAGAAAGAAAATCATTGGTGTCACATATCATGACAATACAGATGTTTAGTTAAACTGGAAACTGGTCAAGTTTGTGTCGATTAGGCATTAAAATAGCAAAGTTAGACTGAGTAGTTGATGATTATTAATTAGATCCAGTCCACGGATTGAGTTGAACTTATATTTGTCATATGTGCTAAGCTATGAAGGAAACACTAGTAATTGAACTAGTATTAAGCTGAGGAATACGAGGAATTTTAGGGGGGTCACTGGAAAGAAAACAAGAACAGATAGAATGAGATCAAGGAGGTATATGATGATGAAGAGAATACAGTCGGGGCATGTAGTGGCATAGCCAGAAATTTAGACTGGTGCGGTCACAATATGAAATGATTTTTGGTTCCGAGGAGATAACCCTGAAATTCTTTTTCCCTGCATTCTTTTTTGGCCAATTATTAGAACAGGGAATTTTATACTTTTAGAAAAATTACAGCTTAACTACTTCCATTAGCTAATAGCAACTTCAGTTTAAATGTGAAATGCTGAGATTTTATTTTTTAGCATTCATGGTTGAACTAGAAACATAAAAATGTTCTTTTAAAGCATTATGATATGAAACAAAAATTGTAACATAAGGTTATGTGGTGATACTACGCTTGGGAAATTAATAAATAAATAGGAACACTGATATGCATTATAACTAAATATTATATTTCCTATTCAAGTTTACCTAAATATTGAGTAACAGCTTTTTTCTGGCCCCAACGGCTGCTTTGACTTTGGAGTCATAAAAAGTGCGATTGTGGAGACTTCTGCACCATTCATCACTGTCGTACGAACGTTTGACAAATACCGACAACTATCCGCAGGAATGAAGGTATGCATGCATGTATGTATGTATAAAATTCAAAATATAAAAAGTGAGGCTGATGGTTCTGATAGTAGATTTTTTTTAGTATACAAGAAACTTCATAGGTACATCATGCACAGGTGGTAGGTGTAATACTATAATTACTTTAAAATTTTAATTTTATGTATGTAAATTTTGGTTTCTAGCTAGATTCAAGTATATACTACTTTATGCTATAGCAAAACAAGAAAAACAGAGTTCCGTTGCACCGATTCAGAGTTTAGCGGCGCCTTACAGACAACAGAGAAGTAATGTGTAGTTGCTGATTCGAAGGGAAAAAGTATCGTTACTAGCAACAAAAGGAGAGCCGACAACAACAACAAACCATGCACAGGTGGTATTCCTGTATGCCTACTTGTAACACCCCACCTCCTCCAATGCCACTCTTGCAAGCACACTAGCTTTGGAGGGGCGTTAAACAAGGTAAACATGCTTGCAGATATCACAAGACAGAACATATAAGTAAAAACAGAGTAAATAAAGTAGCGGATAAAACTAACATTTCAAAACCATAGTCAAGTTACATCAAAGTACTTGGTCATTATTTTCCATAAAACATAGTCTAGAAACATCAACTGGAAAACTGGAAAGGAAATCATAAAGTAACTATCCCCAAGGTAGAATAAAGCCATAGCAAGCTCAAGTCCAAACCGTACATGAGCTATCCATAAAAGCAGCTAAAGATCCAAGCTAGGTACCAGTGTTCCCACCCTGTAAACCTGAGGGGGGAAACGGAAGAAAAGAGGCGAAAGAAAACAGGTCAGTCAAAAAGACTGGTAAGTCCTATCTACTATTAGTATAAAAACTAATAAAGTTAACTGAACATGTAAAACAGAGATGAGATGTAAGGCATGGTGAAAAGTTAACAAGATAGATCAAGTGTGGCATTGCATATACAAGGTTAAGTTGCACCAGGTGTGTACTAGTATTCCAATCCATGTCAAGTATAAACAAGAAATGATCCCTTGGCCCAAAGCTGGCCCACATCATGAGATAACCTAAATCGAGGTCCAACTACTCGGTCTAGTCGATCGGCTCCCTATAAGCCTAACTCGTCGTGTATCAGTGTCATACGACTTAATCGTGGAATGTAGTTAACTGTGCTAGGTCCACCCCAGGGTGTATCCAGCCCTAAGGTGTAAACCACAGACACAATTCAAGCACGCACAGTCTAAACCTACTGGTGCCCATGTTCAACTCCGGACTTAATGTGCACGACCATGGTCCGCCTGAACAACCAGTACACCCTTCAGCCGTCTCTTTTGGTCTCTTACAATCAGTTCAGTAATCGTGCCCCACCCTAGCCTAGTCCAGGGTACCCATGATACTTCCAAGTAGGTTACTGCTGAAAAGGACCATGTAACTAGGATTTCAAGTGGGTTAAGTGTGGTTAACCCTATCCTAACCATGTATTGAGTTGGTTAAGTGTATTCAAGCAGTTCATGACTTAACCCTATCAATACATCGGGTTTAATTGGTTAAGTATATTCAAGTAGTTCATGACTTAACCCTACCAATCCATCGTGTTTAATTGGTTAAGTATATTCAAGTAGTCCATGACTTAACCCTACCCATCCATCGTGTTTAATTGGTCAAGTATTCAAGTAGTCCATGACTTAACCCTATCATGTGGCATTAATTAATTTAATGCACCCAACCTCTCACATTAGACCTTGTTGTGGTTACTAGTTAAGCCGGGCGGGTCCGGGTAGCTTTACACCACAACTTAGTCTAACCTCGGGTTTCAAGTGCGACATGACCAACTACTCACATTGGGTCCTATTGTTTGTAGCCACTAGTTAAGCCGGTCGGTTCTGGGTAGATTTATGCTACAAACTCAACCCAACCTCGAGTTGGCCACACTCATATTTTCTAAGTGTCATGTCCATCATTATGTTTACAAACATAATCACAAGTCAATGTTCATGTCATATTTTAAAACCATGTTTTCATGTCATTAATATTACCCAAACCCAACGCATTCCCATCGCATGTACGTTTCGCATAACATAGAATCAAAAGAAGGAACTTGGCAAAAGCATGACAAAAGGGCATAAGGTAACAAGGTTGGCCACAAGTTAAACATGGTGGCATATGAGGCATAAATATGTTCATTTAAACTTGCATGTTACATGCATAACATTCAAACTTAGCGAATATGTGATACATGGTCCTAGATGACATAGGATGATGACTAGAAGTTCGCATATAACATTATATGCAAGTTATCATAAAGGTTATGAGAGTTCTCATGTTGCATAATGCAACATTTCAAATCAAAGGTCATAGCTTTCTATGCACAAAGTCAAGATGATAGCTTTACAAACTTGCATAGGGTAAATCTATGCATAACATGATAGAATCAAAGCACAAATCATACTTAGGCCCAAACTCAAACTTGCAACATGTCATATTTAACTTCATAGTTAGAATCTAAGAGTAGTATAGGGCTTACAATGCTATGAAGACTAGAATAAATATGAAATAAGATTGAGACGAAGCCACACTAGCAAATCCGCAACCAAAGACGATAAACTCCATTTCAAGACTTGAGAACAAGAAGGAATAACCCCGAAGACAAAGAAAGATGGCTCTTTTACTTAAGAATGATGGCTCCTTTATGACATAGATTGATTTGAGACACTCATGCTCTCATGAAGAAGGTGGAGGCCATGATTAGTGAACATTTGGGCAGCATTTAGTTGTAGGAATGATTAATGAAGGTTTAGGCTAGGTCTAGGGGTCTTTTTATAGAGATTAGGGGTAGTTTAGACCATAGGATTAACCCTAAAACGAATCTGAACCATTAACTCCTGTCAGAAACCAACAAAAGAGGACTCAACATGCCAAAATGGTGCACCAGAAAAATTGGTCCGACCGGGGGGGTCGACCCCTGGGTCGACATGGGTGTCGACCCATTGGGGGGGGTCGACACAGGTGTCGACCCCTGTGTCGACCCTGCCTGGGGCGGGAAAATTCCCGCCTATTCTATTTTGGCTGAAATTCAAATCTGAATTCGAATTTGAACTGTTTTCGGGCTTGGAATTTTCTGAAAACTTCATTGGGCCATAACTTGGTCATACGGACTCCGTTTTTCGAAAACTCGGACTCTATTTCGCGTATTTTCCGAGACGAACGCAATGGCACAGCCCATTTCCCTTAATTCAGATTTTAAAATTTAATTCTGCCCTGATTTACATTATAACATGTTATTAAAAAATACGGGTTGTTTCATCCTCCCCACCTTAAAGGATTTCGTCCTCGAAATCTTCAAGTTAGGAAGAACGTATCCTACCATCCATCATCCATCTACTCAAAACATCATCCACAAGTAATCATTGTCCTTAGAAGATTCTAAATGCTGTATGAACATATGCAAAGGTGTGTGTATATGTACTTATCTAATGCGAAAATCAGGCGGTTATTGATTCAATAAACCTCCTTAATGCAAAATATGTTAGTGTAATGAGTCCATATGTATGCAAATTCCTAACATAACTTATAGTCTCTACATGAGTGCACATAACATCCATCCATATGCAACATCCATGTGATAGCACAACAAGTTTCATCCATGAATAAGTATCATCACTCATGCATATGCAATATGAAAGTGTGTGAGCCGATCTTAGTGCCTAATGTGTGTCATGCATCCACGAGTATCCACTTGCAAACACTTGCAACCACTTGCAAACATCAAGCATAACATGTTTCAAATACATGTTTCATCCAAAGGGTTTCTACTTAAGGTTCTCATGACAAGGTTAACAAGATAAACGGGATAAACATGGATAGCAAAAAGAAAGATATGCTGATTAGGAAAGGAGATTGAGCATGTACCCTCAAAAAGTAATGGATAAAGCCCACGCATCTTCTCCTCGGTTTCCCAAGTTGCATCTTCATCGGCTTCACTCCACTGAACTTCCACCAATTTGACTTCTCGATTCCTTAACTTCTTGATCTCTGTTCCCAAGATACGAATCGGAGCTCTCCTCAAGGTTGCCTCTTTCTCTACCTCCACGACTTCAAGAATGCTTGGTTCAACCACCTCAGCGGACTCATGTAGGCACTTTCGGAGATGCGAGACATGAAAGACATTATGCACTCCGGCTAGCTTCTCGGGCAATTCCCCCTTATAGGCCATCTTTCCAATTCTCTCTATGATAGGGAAGGGTCCTACAAACCATGGTGCCAGTTTCCCAACTGCTCCAAAACGTACCACATTACGCAAAGGAGAAACCTTCACGAAAACCATATCCCCAATTTCGAATTTCGAATTCCAAATCTGTCCTTCGCTTGTCAGCATAGGATTTCTGTCTGTCTTGGGCCGCTTTCATCCGTCTTCTCACCAATTCAACTTTCTCTGATGTGTCCCGTATCATATCGGGCCCAAGTATAAGCCTATCTGTTGTCTCCCACCAACAAGATGGTGACCTACACGGCCTCCCATACAAAGCTTCAAATGGTGCCATCCCTATGCTGGCTTGATAGCTATTATTATAAGCAAACTCTACAAGAGGAAGGTGGTCTTCCCAAGTACCACCAAAGTCAAGAACACAAAGCCTCAAAAGATCTTCTAGCACTCTATTCACCCTTTCGGTTTGGCCATCCGTCTGGGGGTGATAGGCTGTACTCAGATTCAATCGCGTACCCATCGCTTCTTGCAAACTATTCCAGAACTGGCTAGTGAAAATTGGGTCACGATCGCTAACTATGCTAGAAGGAACTCCATGCAACCGCACTATCTCTCGAAGATAAATAGATGCTAGCCATGATGCGGTCCTCTTGCTCTTCACTGGGATGAAATGAGCACTCTTCGTAAGTCTGTCAACTATGACCTATATGCTCGTGTTCCCTTTCCTTGACTTAGGCAATCCATCCACAAAATCCATAGAAATACTCTCCCACTTCCATTGCGGGACCTCCAATGGATGTAATAGCCCACCGGGTTTCTTCGACTCGGCTTTCACTTGTTGGCACACCATGCACTTTGAAACATACTCTGCCACATCTTTCTTTATTCCAGCCCAAAAGAAAATGCGCTTCATATCTCTATACATCTTGTCTCCTCCAGGATGTATAGTCATCTTCGAGTGATGTGCTTCTTCGAGAACTTTACGCACTAAGTCTCCTACTTGTGGAACGCATAGCCTTCCATCACGCCTTAGCCAACCCTTGTCATCAATAGTATATCTAGCAAGGTGACTAGACGTCTCACCACGGATCAACTTGCCCATGATCTCAACTATCCGCGGGCCTTCCTTCTGTGAAGTCCCTACTTGATCAAGAAGTATAGGTCTAAGCTCAAGGGATGCTAACGAACCCGTCATCGACTCAACAGCCGTCGTGAAATCAAAGGTTGCCAAGAACTCTAAGTTCTTCATCTCAATAAACAAGGGACTCAAAGTCAACCTCCTTCTGCTTAGTGCATCTGCCACAACATTACCCTTGCCAGGGGTATAAGCTATCTCGAAGTCATATGATGCCAAGAATTCCATCCACCTTTGCTGCCTTAGATTCAGATCTTTCTACGAGAAGAGGTACTTGAGTGACTTGTGATCAGTATACAACTCAAACCTTTCGCCTAGAAGATAGTGGCACCAGGATTTGAGTGCAAAGACGATCGCCGCCAACTCCAAATCATGAGTGGGATAGTTCTTCTCATGAACTTTAAGTTGCCTACCCCCATAACATATCACTCTTCCCTCTTGCATCAGAACAGCACCTAACCCCGTGCCACATGCATCGGTGTACACGGTAAACATCTTACCGCCATCGGGTAATGCCAAAACTGGAGCTGTGGTAAGGGCCCTCTTGAGCCTTTGAAAAGCAAGCTCACACTCTAAGTCCCATGCAAAGACTAAGTTCTTCTTCGTCAACCTAGTAAGAGGGGCCGAAATCTCAGCGAAGTCCCTGATGAACTTCCTATAGTAGCCCGCCAGACCGAGAGAGCTTCTTACTTCGGTTGCATTCCTCGGAGTCTTCCAGTCTTGAACTGCAACCACTTTCGCGGGATCCACCGCTATGCCTTGCTTAGAAACTATATGTCCAAGAAACCGAACTTCCCTTCTCCAGAAATGGCATTTGGAGAACTTGGCTTTCAACTGATGAGCTCTAAGTGTATCCATCACTTCCTTGAGATGTCTGGCATGCTCTTCCTAATCCTTTGAGAAGATCAGAATATCATCCACGAAGACAACCACGAACTTGTTAAGGAACTCCCTGAACACCCTACTCATCAAATCTACGAAGTAGGCGGGTGCATTAGTCAAACCGAATGGCATGACAAGCCATTCAAAGAATCCATCTGGAGTCCTAAACGCAGTTTTATCAATACTATCCTCAGCCACTCTAAGTTGATGAAATCCGGTGGCTAGATCGAGCTGAGAGAAAACAGAAGCAGCAACAAGCTGGTCAAAGAGGTCGTCTATCCTCGGTAACGGGTGCCTATTCTTCTTTGTCCGCTTGTTCAACTCTCGATAATCAACACATAGACGAAGCGAATCATCCGCCTTAGTAGCGAATACCACAGGAGCACCCCATTCAGAAATGCTTCGCCTTAAAAAATTCTTTTCAAGCAACTCCTTGATTTGCTTACTGAGCTCTCTTCTTTCTCGTGGGGCCATGTGCCTAACAGGCAATGATACTGGCCTGGCATTATCGACTAGATAAATGCGGAAATCTATCTCTCATTTAGGGGTAACCCCTTAACTTCTTCAAAGACACCAGGATAGTCTCGGACCACCCTTAAAGATTGCAGATCATCGATGGATGAGTCAAGAGATTCAAGATAACATAACATGACGGGACCTCTAGGGTTACAAGAAATTTCTAGGGTATTACCGAGGCAAGTCATGAGCCTCACCACCCTATGCTCACAATCGAGAATGGCTCCATAACTGGACAACCAATCCATGCCCAAGATCAACCCGTATCCCGTGAATCCAAGAACATAAGCATTACACATGAATTCCACGGTCAAGATAGAAATCTTTAAATCCACACAAATCATAGATAGATGGGCGGAACCCCCAATTGGATTTGAAACACTAACGGGATCCTCAACTTGACTAGTACTTAAGTGCAAACTTTCAACAATGTCAGAAGAAATAAAACTATGCGATGCGCCAGAATCAAATAAGGTGCGAACAGGATAATCAGAAATATAAACAAGGCTTTCTACAGAATACTACCTTGGTCCTGAACTGGAGCAGTGTTGAGGGCATGCACTTGCCCTCCAGAAGGTACTGCATGCTGAGTCTGTCCTTGCCCTTGTCCTTGCTTCTTGGGGCAATCCTTGCTAAGGTGTCCAGGCTCTCCACAGTGAAAGCATTCGCCCAACTTCCTCTTCTTCTTTCTGCAATCTTTGGCTATGTGCCCAACAATCCCACAGAAGTTGCATTTTTTTGGGTCCTTTGCCTTGCTGTTGTTGGCCTTATTGCCCTTGTTGTTTTTGTTGTTCTGATTGCTCTGATTTCCTCCCCACTTGTAGTCCGTCTTCTTGGCTTGAGTCTCATTAGGCTTGACTTCTTTCTTGCCATTCTTATCGTCTCCTTGAAGCAATGCCATGTCTACTAGGCCTTCAAAAGTGGCCCCCATGGGTATATGAGACAGGGCTAAACCTTGTAATGGCTCATTCAACCCTCGTGCAAAAAGCCTTCTTCTGGGGAGTATTAACCATGTCCAAACCGAATCGAGCAAGCTGGTTAAACTTATTTACATACTCCCTTACTGTCATGTCCCCTTGCTTCAAAGATATAAACTTCTCCAATTGCAGATTTGCCTCAGCAGATGATAGAAACTTAAGCCCAAACCTCGTCCTAAAGTCGGCCCAAGTCTCTATAGGTCTAGTAGCATTGCTGACCTCCCACCAATAAGCAGCTTCTTCTTTTAATAGCCACGCTTCCAACAGAACTTTTCTATGGTCTTCCACATCAAAGATGGCGAAGAGATCTTCAGTTTCTTTCAACCAATTTCTTGCCTCCACAAAAGTCTCCATCCCAATAAAATTCTTACCACCCATTGCCTTAAAGTCCTTGCAAACCTTTGCGAAATCTACTTGTGGATGCTGAGGAGGAGGAGGAGGAACCTCAGTTACGGTGGGGGTATTTGCTGGGCCTACATCGTTGGCCCTAGCTTCCAAGTACCTCCGGAACCATCCGGGAATGGTTACTCCCTCGGGAAGGTTAAGATCGGCCATACTGAAAAAGAAAAAGATAGATTCAGAATGAGGAAATGAAGGATAGTGCTAATGGCTTTTGGGGAATAGCCTTTTAAAATAACTAGACTTTTCTTGGAAAAATACTTAATTGGTTTTGAAAATAGTTTTCAAAAGGTAAGTTTTAAAAACTTTTTGCTCAAATCTTGTAAACCTTATGCTCTGATACCAAATGTAACACCCCACCTCCGCCAATGCCACTCTTGCAAGCACACTAGCTTTGGAGGGGCGTTAAACAAGGTAAACATGCATGCAGATATCACAAGACAGAACATATAAGTAAAAACAGAGTAAATAAAGCAGCGGATAAAACTAACATTTCAAAACCATAGTCAAGTTACATCAAAGTACTTGGTCATTATTTTTCATAAAACATAGTCTAGAAACATCAACTGGAAAACTGGAAAGGAAATCATAAAGTAACTATCCCCAAGGTAGAATAAAGCCATAGCGAGCTCAAGTCCAAACCGTACATGAGCTATCCAGAAAAGCAGCTAAAGATCCAAGCTAGGTACCAGTGTTCCCACCCTGTAAACCTGAGGGGGGAAACAGAAGAAAAGAGGCGAAAGAAAACGGGTCAGTCAAAAAGACTGGTAAGTCCTATCTACTATTAGTATAAAAACTAATAAAGTTAACTGAACATGTAAAACAGAGATGAGATGTAAGGCATGGTGAAAAGTTAACAAGATAGATCAAGTGTGGCATCGCATATACAAGGTTAAGTTGCACCAGGTGTGTACTAGTATTCCAATCCATGTCAAGTATAAACAAGAAATGATCCCTTGGCCCAAAGCTGGCCCACATCATGAGATGAACTAAATCGAGGTCCAACTACTCGGTCTAGTCGATCGGCTCCCTATAAGCCTAACTCGTCGTGTATCGGTGTCATACGGCTTAATCGTGGAATGTAGTTAACTGTGCTAGGTCCACACCAGGGTGTATCCAGCCCTAAGGTGTAAACCACAGACACAATTCAAGCACGCACAGTCTAAACCTACTGGTGCCCATGTTCAACTCCGGACTTAATGTGCACGACCATGGTCCGCCTGAACAACCGGTACACCCTTCAGCCGTCTTTTTTGGTCTCTTACAATCAGTCCAGTAATCGTGCCCCACCCTAACCTAGTCCAGGGTACCCATGATACTTCCAAGTAGGTTACTGCTGAAAAGGACCACGTAACTAGGATTTCAAGTGGGTTAAGTGTGGTTAACCCTATCCTAACCATGTATTGAGTTGGTTAAGTGTATTCAAGCAGTTCATGACTTAACCCTATCAATACATCGGGTTTAATTGGTTAAGTATATTCAAGTAGTCCATGACTTAACCCTACCAATCCATCGTGTTTAATTGGTTAAGTATATTCAAGTAGTCCATGACTTAACCCTACCCATCCATCGTGTTTAATTGGTTAACTATTCAAGTAGTCCATGACTTAACCCTATCATGTGGCATTAATTAATTTAATGCACCCAACCTCTCACATTAGACCTTGTTGTGGTTACTAATTAAGCCGGGCGGGTCCAGGTAGCTTTACACCACAACTTAGTCTAACCTCGGGTTTCAAGTGCGACATGACCAACTACTCACATTGGGTCCTATTGTTTGTAGCCACTAGTTAAGCCGGTCGGTTCCGGGTAGATTTATGCTACAAACTCAACCCAACCTCGAGTTGGCCACACTCATATTTTCTAAGTGTCATGTCCATCATTATGTTTACAAACATAATCACAAGTCAATGTTCATGTCATATTTTAAAACCATGTTTTCATGTCATTAATATTACCCAAACCCAACGCATTCCCATCACATGTACGTTTCGCATAACATAGAATCAAAAGAGGGAACTTGGCAAAAGCATGACAAAAGGGCATAAGGTAATAAGGTTGGCCAAAAGTTAAACATGGCGGCATATGTGGCATAAATATGTTCATTTAAACTTGCATGTTACATGCATAACATTCAAACTTAGTGAATAGGTGATACATGGTCCTAGATGACATAGGATGATGACTAGAAGTTCGCATATAACATTATATGCAAGTTATCATAAAGGTTATGAGAGTTCTCATGTTGCATAATGCAACATTTCAAATCAAAGGTCATAGCTTTCTATGCACAAAGTCAAGGTGATAGCTTTACAAACTTGCATAGGGTAAATCTATGCATAACATGATAGAATCAAAGAAAAAATCATACTTAGGCCCAAACTCAAACTTGCAACATGTCATATTTAACTTCATAGATAGTATCTAAGAGTAGTATAGGGTTTACAATGCTATGAAGACTAGAATAAATATGAAATAAGATTGAGATGAAGCCACACTAGCAAATCCGCAACCAAAGACGATAAACTCCACTTCAAGACTTGAGAACAAGAAGGAATAACCCCGAAGACAAAGAAAGATGGCTCTTTTACTTAAGAAAGATGGCTCCTTTATGACATAGATTGATTTGAGACACTCATGCTCTCATGAAGAAGGTAGAGGCCATGATTAGTGAACATTTGGGCAGCATTTAGTTGTAGGAATGATTAATGAAGGTTTAGGCTAGGTCTAGGTGTCTTTTTATAGAGATTAGGGGTAGTTTAGACCATAGGATTAACCCTAAAACGAATCTGAACCATTAACTCCTGTCAGAAACCAACAAAAGAGGACCCAACATGCCAAAATGGTGCACCAGAAAAATTGGTCCGACCGGGGGGGTCGACCCCTGGGTCGACATGGGCGTCGACCCATTGGGAAGGGGGTCGACACAGGTGTCGACCCTGCCTGGGGCGGAAAAATTCCAGCCTATCCTGTTTTGGCTAAAATTCAAATCTGAATTCGAATTTGAACTGTTTTCGGGCTTGGAATTTTCTGAAAACTTCATTGGGCCATAACTTGGTCATACGGACTCCGTTTTTCGAAAACTCGGACTCTATTTCGCGTATTTTTCCGAGACGAACGCAATGGCACAACCCGTTTCCCTTGATTCAGATTTTAAAATTTAATTCTGCCCTGATTTACATTATAACATGTTATTAAAAAATACTGGTTGTTTCACTACTAGTGTGTGCTCACTAACTTTCCTGTAATAAAAATGCAAGTATTGCAATTGTTTGTTGGTTGGATCAGGCACACAAATGTCTTGTATGTTGGGACTAGATGATTTGGACTATATTTCAATTTGGATATCTTGTATTTCCACCCTTAAATCGTCTTGTATTTCAATTTGGGTTGGATGGTTACAAACTTTTTACCTTTGTTATTTTTCTAGATTGCTTGATATCAACAATATTTACAAACTTTTTGAATAGGAACTGATGATTTTTCGGAACACGGTTTTCTGTAATGTGTTTGACTTTTTTATTTTATTTTAACATGCACAAAATAAAAATAAAGTACTATAAAGGAATAAATGTCGAAAATTTCTGAAACCTTCATGAAGACATTTAAAAAAAAAAAAAAATTCAGCGATCAATGATTTCAAATGTAATAATGAACTTAAAGAAACCAAAACAACAAGCATCTAACCGACTAATAAATTAAGAAATTCATCATGTTAATGAATTAGGTGCAGCAACTGCAGGGGATGCAAGGTTTAGAGAAACAAATGATGTCTGCAATGCAACAGGGGAATGCCATGAGCATGAGTCAAATGCATGGAGGCCAACCAACTCCTCTTATTTCACAAAATGCTGCTCAATTTGTACATAGGTTGCCTAACATTCAAGGAGTGCAGAATTTCATGTTCAATCTTCAATAGCCGGAGCAAATGCCACAAGTTCCCGGATTAAATAATTTTTAGGTACATCATATTGGTCTAACTTATTCCTCATCATTTCTCCTTTTTATATTTGAACAATCTAATATATATGATCCACTGTACTGGTGCAGCCTGGAATGATGCCTGGTGAAATTAAGGGACTGTAAACTCTGAAGCCATGCCCAGATCTGGCCATGCGACTGTAAACTCGCACCAGCAACCTTTTCTTCTGCCTCTCTCTTCTCATTCGGTTAGTCTTTTGCTACTCACTTTTTATTCTCTTTTAATTAGTCGAAATTAGTTGAAAGAGTTGCCTTTATTCAGTCGCATTTCTGTTTGGTAGAAATACGAAGGGGAGTTCATGTAGGAACATATTATTTAAGAATTAGGAATTACGCTAGCTTTATGGGAGCTGTAAAATGCATGTGATTGTTTTGGTTCGAAGTTGCATATGTTGATGACTTAGCTTTTATACTTTTGCTTTTGGTTTTTAAACTAAGAGTAAAAAGTTGAATAGGGCTTTATGCTGCAATTGTGCAATTTGGAACTAATGAAATAATGAAACCAGTCAGGCTAAAAGAAGATTTGATCCTCAAAAGAGAAATTGAAATTGGTTTTGTTATTGAATCCCATTCACATCAATTTCTAACTTGTTTTTATTGTCGAGCTTGTGAGTCCATTTCCACATCTATGATGTTTTGATCATGCCGCATGTTAGAAACACGGCTGTCACTTGTCATGCTTGCTGCCACATGTAACCTTGAATTACTATTCAAATTATATTATATTTCAAAGTTTACTGCTCTAGAAATGTACGTGACAGGTACAGAAGAGTGGACAGTTAGAGTATAAGCTAGACAATGAAAATCAAGATCAAGTCAGCTAGAGTGATGAGTGTTGTAGCAAGGTGGCAATTTAAAACTGATTGTGTAATGTATTGAATTGTGTATGAGAAATGTGAATATAAAATAGTTGGAGTCAGAAATTTGTGCTATTTCATATGTTGAAATAAAATATTTAATTAAATAAAAATACTGTTTGAATATTAAATTCTGTGCAATAGTATTTCATTTAATAAATATTTATTTCTGTATATGAGATGAGAAAACAACATAAACAAGCCATCATAGACATCAGTCAAAAGCTGATATGGTAAAATACTTATTACAACAATTAATTAATAAATTTATGATGTCTTAAAGCTGCTTTGACATCATCTTTCAACTGATGTAAAAAGGGGTACTTTAGACATCACCGACAAAGACATCACACCAGAAAAATGAAGACATCGTTTTTTAGCCGATATGTTTGATTTTCAAATAGAGTGAGAGGTTGTAGAATAGATACAAGTTTGTAATATTATTGATAGAGAATTGATTACAGAGTGTATACAGTATAATGATTTATATAGATGGAGTACATAATGGTAACAAGTTATAAGGGGAAAATAATATATTATGAGTTGGATCTTTATCCTGTGACGCAACATGATGTATGTATGGATAAGCATCCTTACCCTGTGATGCAACATGATGTGTATGGATGAGCTGGATTCTTATCACCCTCCCCCCCCAAATATAATTTAACAAATTAGGGTGCAGCCGAAGAAGGAAATGAAAGTGGCGAATAACATTCTTGCATCGCCAGCACAATAGAGAAGAAAATCCAAGCTGTTAGGTTAACAGTAGATTAGAGGGAGAGAGAATTAGACATTATTCAGGTAGATAAGTCAAGGCAGTGGACCGCAGCTTCTCTTCTTCCTCGTCTACATTCAATTCATGTTTCTGCTGTGAAAATGTTGTCTTCGTAAGGTTTTGGTGAGTAAATCCGCCTTTTGACACTTCGACGATATGTATCCTACTTTAATTTTCCCGCTAATGACTTGCTCCCTGATAAAGTATAGGTCTAGTTCGATGTGTTTAGTTTTTGAGTGCAATTTTGGGTTTGCTGTAAGAGCTATTGAATTGACATTGTCGCACCGCACCGTGGTTTTCTTGTCAGTCTCCATTTTGAGTTCACTTAATAGAGATTGTATCCACAATATTTCTATCGCACTGCTTGCTACACTCCTGAATTCTGCTTCAGTACTTGAATGAGACACAATGTTTTGCTTTTTTGAGCACCAGGATACTGGATTTTTCCCCACAAAGATGCAGTATCCTGTTGTTGATTTTTTGTCGTCTTGATTAGTTGCCCAGTCTGCGTTTGCATAAGCATTTATAGCTAATGATTTGCTGGTCTGCAGTATTAGTCCTTGATTAGTAGTGCCTTTGATGTATCGTAGAATTCTTTTAACTACAGTCTAGTGATCATCTTTAGGCCACTGCATGTATTGACTCACTTTATTGACACTATAAGAAATTTCAGGTCGAGTAATTATGACATATTGTAAGGCTCCTACTATGCTTCGATATAGTTTTGGATTTTGGAATGGTTGTCCCTTGACCTTTGAGAGTTGCTGATTTGTTTCCATGGGCGTTGGAAGTGGATTGGCTTCGTCCATGTTGGCTCTTTGTAGTATTTCACGAATGTATTTTTTCTGGTTAAGATACATTTCAGTCCTTGCCTTCCTTTTTACTTCAATGCCTACAAAGTAATTGAGTTCCCAAGATCTTTTATAGAGAATTCAATGTCTAGTAGCTTGGTGATATTGTTGATTTCTGTGTCACTGTTTCTTGTTATGATGAAGTCATCAACATACACTAGAATGTAGGTAATGTTGCTGTTGGAAAACTTTGTAAATATGGAGTTGTCTAATCTTGTTGACTGATAGCCTTGCTTTACCAGTGTTGCTTTTAGTTTATCGAACCAAACCCTGGGTGCCTGCTTGAGTCCATATATTGCCTTATTAAGTTTGCATACCATAGTTTTTTGTCCTTTCTTAATAAATCCCTGCGATTGTTCCATAAAGATATCTTCCTGCAAAACACCATTTAATAAAGCGTTATTGACATCTAATTGCTTGATAGGCCAGCTCTTATATAAGGCTATGGTTAGAATTACTCGAACTGAGGTGGGTTTCACGACAGGTGAGAATGTTTCAGTGAAATCGAATCCATATTGTTGTGAGTAACCCTTTGCTACAAGCCTAGTGTAACAACCTGTATTTTCAATAACCTGTTATAACATAAATGGAGGCAGAATTAAACTGTAAAATCTGAATCAAGGGAAACGGGCTATGCCATTGCGTTCGTCTCGGAAAAATACGCGAAATAGAGTCTGAGTTTTCGAAAATCGGAGTCCGTATGACCAAGATATGGCCTCACGAAGTTTCACGAAAAATTCCCAAATTAAAGTATACTTAATTAAGTGAAATGGGTTGCGCAGAGAAATATATATATATATATATATATAATTGAAAATTTAATAAATAAATATGCAAAAATGTTCAAAACAGCGAATTGGGAGAGGGGAATAACCGAACCGGCCGATTTTTGAGGTCGACCCGAGCTCGCTGGGTCGACTAGGGGTTAATCCAGGGTGTTTGGCTGTCAACCCGTGGGCCGATTCGCTCAAATGCAGATTTTGCATTTGGATGGTTATCATGGTTCATCTTTAATCTAAAGGCCCTAGATGGTTCCTACACTTGACTTCTTCCCCAAGACATGCTTTGATGGCTTGGATTGAATCAAGGTTTAATCCTATGGCCTAAAACACTTGCCTAATCTATAAATAAGACCCTAACCTATCCTAAACCCTCATTATTCATTCATGCAACTAAACTATGGCAAAATTGCTACTCTCATGGCCTCCACTCAACTATCCTAGCCTCCACTTCATTTCTATGAGAGGTTTCATGATCATGAGAGTATTAGAGAGTCCCTATGTTAGTATGAGAGCTTCTCAAGTTGATCTCAAGGCTAAAGCTTTGATCTTTGTTCATAAAGATGGGATTTTTATCGATTTGGAGTGTTCATCTTTGGGTTTTTGGGTGATGGCATGCATAGGCTTCATCACAATCTTTGTTTTGCATTTCGATTTGTGCCTTCATAACAATGTAAGCCCTTTCCCTACTCTTAGATATTAACTATGAAGTTAAATGTTCATGTTGCAAGTTTGGGTTTGATCATTGAGAATGATACATGTTATCATGTCATGCAAGCTTATGAAGTCATTATCTTGATCTTATGAGCTAAAAGCTACAACCTTTATGTTGAAATGTTGCATTATGCAACATGAGAACCTTCATAATCTTTATGTCAACTTGCATATGAAGTCTTAACCCTTATATGATGATACATGCGAGTTTCTAGTCATCATTCCATGTCTTTTGTCACCATGATTCGTTTATGTGCCAAGTTTGGGTTTATGCATGATTTTGAGGCTTAAGAATGTAACATGCAAGCTAATGAACACATTTGTGCCTCATTTGCCACCATGATTAACTTGTGGCTTAATATCCATTTTTGTCATGCCTTTGCCAAGTCTCTTCTTTTAATCCATTAAGTTGTTGCGAACGCATATGCGAGTTTAAAAGCGTTGGGTTATGTTATGGGTAATTTCTAATGACATGAAAATACAACTTGAAAACATGACTTGAATCATAACATGGAAGTTGACATGTAAGTATGCATAAAAACATAAGCTTGGGAATTTACCTATTAAGTTAGGTCTACCCGTTGGGAATTTACCTATTAAGTTAGGTCTACCCAATTGCTTGAAAACTTGACTATGAACATGACACTAGACTAAACATGAAAGTGGCCAACTCGAGGTTGGGTTGAGTTTGCAACGTAAAACTACCCGGAACCGACTGGCCTAACTAGTAGTTGCAAACAATAGGACCCAATGTGAGAAGTTGGTCATGTTGTGCTTGAACCCGAGGTTAGACCAAGTTGTGGTGTAAAGCTACCCGGAACCGACCGGCTTAACTAGTAACCACAACAAAGTCTAATGTGAGAGGTTGGGGTGCATTAAGTAATTAATGCCACATGATAGGGTTAAGTTAATTTGATTAATGACTCTTAACCAAATATGACATGGGTAAATGGGTTAAGTAAATTGGTTAGGCTAATGATACTTAACAAAACATGACAAGGTTGGGTAGGTTAAGTGATTTGATTTGCCTAATGACGCTTAACCATTTTTATACGACTAGTGGACGGGGATTAAGTTAACCAACACTTAATCAATCCAACATGATAATTTGGCAAGGTTAAGTAAGTTTTCTTAATGACACTTAACCATACAAGATGATTAGGGGATGGGGTTAAGTAATTTGCACCTAACTAATCCGACACGGTAATTAGATGGGGTTAAGTAGTCCACACTTAACTAATCTAAACACGGTAATTCGATGGGGTTAAGTTAAACACTTAACCCATTTAAACTCGGTAATTCAATGAGGTTAAGTAACCAATACTTAACCAACTTAACGTGATAATTTAATGGGGTTAAGCAACTTATACTTAACCAATTATACACGATGATTTGATGGGGTTAAGTAACTTACACTTAACCAATCTAATACGCGGACCTGATAAGGTTAAGTCACAAGACCTTTTTAGAATATACTTAACCATTGTAGTACGATTAGAGGATGGGGTTAAGCCAACCTATACTTAACCAATCCGACTCGATAATTTGATGGGATTAAGATAATCTATGCTTAATCGATCTAGCAAGATAATCCGATAGGATTAAGGTAAGCTAGTACTTGACCAATTTGACTTGATAGGGTTAAGTCATGAGCCTCTGGGTACACTTAACCAACTTGTGGGACTAAGTCTTGAACTTAAATACTTAGCCAATCTTTGACCACTACAACAAAATGACCCTATTACAACTTTAATTTTACAACGGTGGTAAAAGCACCGTTGTAATAAATGGTTTTTTACAACGGTGGTAAAAGCATCGTTGTAATAAATGATTTTTTACAACGGTGGTAAAGACACCGTTGTAATAAATGGTTTTTTACAACGGTGGTAAAAGCACCGTTGTAATAAATGGTTTTTTACAATGGTGGTATTCCCTAAAGTTGTAATAAACGTATTTTTAACAACTTTTTGTTTTGTTAGTTGTAATAGATGCCCATTACAAACTTCATGTTTATAATATCTATATTTAATAACTAATTATATTAATATTTAATAATAATTAATAATAAACTTAGGAATCAATAATATTTATTAAATAATTAATAGTTAATAAGTGGTAATTAATGTTTAATAGTTAATGTTAACTGCTTATTAATTAATATTTAGGTGACATATACATTATAAGCTTTTAATAGTTATTACTCGATTATAACTAAGTAGAAATAAGTAAAAGTTAAATAATAACTATTGTTAATATGAAATAATTAATCCTAATTAATAATTAATTTAAAATATGAAATAATCCTAATTAATAATTAACATTTAATTAATAACTAATTAGTAAGTAATAATTAATAATCGATAATAAGTAAACAAATAAATATTAATTAATTAATAATTTACAAATAATTCACTGTTAAATACTAGTAATTAATGATTGATAATAATTTTCAATAAATAATAATTAATCAAATACTAATTAAAAATTATAAAATAATAATTCACTGTTCAATACTAATAATTAAAATATAATAATTAATGCTAATCATGAATAATCAATGATTGCTATTAATAATTAAGAAGTAGAGATTAATAATTAAGAAGAAGAGATTAATAACTAAGATTATATTTAATAGTTAATTTATAATATTGATCTCAATTTTCAAAAAAAAAAATATTGATCTCAATTATATATATATATATATTTAGGGTGGATAAATGAATAAATAAATAAATCATTTATTTATGTACATATTGAATATATAAAAATTGTACATTTTTTAAATTGTGAACAAATATACATGCTAATTTATATATTGTGTGTGTGTGCGACATTAAAATTCGTCCAAGTGTTGTAAATATTGATTTAAGTATTATAAAATGGCTTAAGGGTTATAAAGCCCAATAAAACCCTAGGGCCAAAGTTGTCAATTGGCAGGAAAATAACCCTAGCCGTGTTAATGTAAGAAAGGAGAAACGAGCCGTCATTTTCATTTATCTCGTTCAAAATAAAAGGCAACAATAATGGCTGAAGCCCTAGCGACTGGAAATTGGGGGAAAAGCGATCAATCCGATGCCTCGCATCAGATTTGTAGTCGGATTCGTCGAGGGCGAGAGCAGCGAGTCTAGGAGAAGGCACGTTTGTTCCCATGAGATTTCAGCATTTTTTCCCCATAATTAAATCCTCCAAAAATTTCAAAATGAATGGCCACTGAAATGGCCATCGCCGTCATCCCTCTGCTGCACTACCCGTTCGCTTTCTTCCACCGTCGCCACCTGAACCAATAGCCGACCTCCCTCCTCATCGGAAGCCGCTCCTTCAACCGATTGCTCCGCTTCACCTTTCAGCAATCGCGCTGCCATCTCCTCCTTCCCATAGTCAGTCAACCAAATCGCCAGAGCTGCCATCGGACAACGCACAGCTCAGACCAGTGCCACAACTTCACCCAATGGAGCTCAGTCACCGTGAACTCTTGCTCGCTCTTCATGCTTCTCGGTCGTCAACGCTGGTAATTCATTTTGCTTCTATCACTTTTTCCTATTCTATTTTCTTTACTTCTTTTACTTCTTTTAATTAAAATGAAGGGTGAGAACTTTTGGTATTAGATAACCCGCTCAACCTATAATTAGAAATTATGATAAATGTTAGTGCTACTTTGGGTCTGCTGTAGAGGATTCACGTTAAAGGGTATGTTTCGGCCATTACACTTTGTCCCTTGCATACACAAGGATTGTTTAGTCCTGAGAGCGTCTAATTTGTACAGATTATATTAAAACTTTGATCATTTTATTATTTGAATGTTATTGGCGAGCCTTGGTCTGATATTCAGGTGCACAGTTCCTACTTTTTCTTTGCTTTATGTCGTGCATGCTTGCCTACTGCACTTGTGATGTTTGCCATAAGTTGATTTTGCTAACTACATGTTGACCTGGCCTGAATTGCTTAAACATTAGCGTGAGTCTGATTTATGCACTTATGCTTTATCAACCCAATTTTTTTTAGACATTGAATTTTTGAGTAGTCGATGAGTTGGCTGTGCATTTTCAATTTTTCGACGCTGTCTTTGTTGGGTTCTCTTGTACTGCACTGAAAGGAGTCATATGACTTAATCTTTGTAGTTCGTTTTTTTTTCAAGTAATAATAAAATTGGTTAAGGTATACTGTTAAGGGTCTTTAATAATTTGGAGATAATAGTAGTGTTGATTATAAAAACTTGTTAAACTATGCTCAACAGAAGAAAGATGATGCAGCGAGTCTAGGAGGATCAATCCGATGTCGTTCAATAAGTTTTTAGATGTTTTCCTTATACAGAAAAAGTAGGTTGTTGTTATACTGGTTCCATGAAAGGGTGGCTACGAGTAAATGAGGATTGCTATTGTTTGTCATTTTGTTTCTTTTACTATTTAAGTTTTGAAGACATGATAAGTTTTATTTTGTTTTTTCAGTTGTTGCGCTTCTCATATATAAGATAGGAGAAGGCACGTTTGGTCAAGTATTGGAGTGTTGGGAGTTGGGACAGGGAAGGTAAAGAAATGGTAGCCGTAAAAATTGTTCGAGCTGTAGATAAGTATCGTGAGGATGCTATGATCGAGATTGATGTACTTCAACAGCTAAAGCAGCATAGCAATTCTTCTATCTGGTTAGTTCTACTTCTTTATACCCATTACTTTTGTTCGCTCAATTTATTGTTGTATTGATTAGAATAAACACCGTGCTGCTTATTTTTGCAGTTGTATGCAAATACGGAACTAGTTTGACTATTGTAATCATATTTGTATTGTAAGCTCGTAACTGGTACCAAATAATTACCTCACCGGTTTAAATATACAATTGTGTCCAATTCTATGGCCATACTGCCAAATACGTTCATTTATATATGAATTTATCTACATCCATACACCTTATCATGACAGCTAAATGCTATCACATCAACGCAGCTTCACATACTCATGTCTTTTATATAATATCTCTTAACTTTATTTTATATTCACGGTTGTATTCAGTCTCAGATTATTAGCAATAAAATCAAACTCATGCAAACTCATTTTTAACATACAGCTGTACTCAATTCCAGTTTATTAGCAATGAAAACAACCTCATGAAAACTCCCTTTTAACGTAAGAAGAATGATTCATTTCCAGTACATACGTTTAGCTATTCCAATCCAAACTTTTAAGTTAGTGATTGAAACTAAGAATTTCACTAATGATACATTTCTCATGACTGTCTAAACATACCATGCTTTAAATCTCATTTCATTTGCTTCAGTAAATATATACAGTTAAAACAAAATTCTTTAACAGCCTTTTTGGCTTAATCCTTACTATCATCTTTCATTACCTTAATTAACTTAAACACATTAAAAGAGCAAAGCAGTTCATGGTCATTACGTATTTCTTAAACCAGTAAAACTCTTATATACTCTTAGATTACTACAAAAATACATGCATTGCATTTTACATAGTTTCAACTCCTCATCCAACTTGGAAGAAAAGTAGATATCCACCATTTTATGTTTACAACAAGCTTAAGGTTATGTTTATATATATGCATGTTTTGTGATTGTGCAGGTGGTGTCTTGTGTTGGTGGGGAAGTTGAGGAAGTGCAAAGATGAAGCAAGCTGATAGTTGAAGCAAAGTTTTTGGATGGTACTAATTTGTAATCATTATTTGTAATGAAGAATTGATATATTAACGTGATGATGTATGATTCATTTTTTGCATTTTGAATATAAAGTTGTAATGTTTTTTGTATGAATGGATCTGTTGCTTTGAATTTATATCAATTTGTTTTCTGTTTATTCAGCTTTTGTTGCATTTGCAAAATTTATTTTTTTTAAAACCCAAATATCAATCACAACGGTGCATAAATGTTGTAATAAAGTTTATTACAACAGTGGAAAAAAGTTGTAAAATATACATATTACAACGGTTTTGCAACAGTGCAGAAAAGTTGTAAAAGATATTAGGCTATTACAACTTCTTAAGACACGACGGTTTGCCCACCGTTGTAAAAACCTATTACAACGGTGTTCCACCGTTGTAATAGGGTCATTTTGTTGTAGTGGACGTGATTCGTGGGCGGGTTAAGTCATGGACTTGAATGATAACACTTAACCCAATAGACAAACCCTAGCTAGAAGAACTAGGTAGAAAACCGTGGTTAATCAAGGATAATGGGAAAGGAAGCTAAGTGGTAAACCTTAGTTAAGGGTAACTAAGTAATAATTCTTAGCTAAGGACATAGGACTAATTCTCAAAACGATGAGTAACCTGATACGGTAGGTCATCGCTTAGTATACGAGGGGGAGCAAGTTATCTGACTTGGATAAAAGCTCCAGCGCACTGGGTGCCGAAGTGGAAGCTTTGGGGGACGTGAGGATATTCTTGGGATCACTCTGTGGGCTACCAGGTAATTATACTAGGCCCATGAGAGGTTAAGGTCCGCGTTAGAAGGACCAAGAGTATGCCTTGGTTGCTATGCGAGCAACCTAAAGACTGGGATGGATTAGCGTGGATTCGACGATTCTTGTTTTTTCCCTGGATAGCACATCGCCGACTACCTACCATCTTTAGTCAATCGTGTACGTGCGGAAAGGCAGGGAACCCCCAACAGACCATGTGCTTGCTATCGAGTCATGGGTGAGGTTGGCCCATAGGAAAGTGGGCTATAGTGGGGCCGTGGAGTGGTTCTTATACATGATTTTTCTTGGATTGCCTTTCAGTAGTTGAGGGAGGGGTCACGTGGGACCATAGCCACGGGTACAAAAACAGACCTTGATATCTGCATCGGCAGACGATTTAAAGCTCCCGACCGAGTTCCGTATTTCTTGATTTGCCCTGGCACGGAACTCGGATGGCACATTGGGGAACATGTGCATCTAGACATGGAAAACGATTCACGATACATACGTGGGATCAAGGGCGCGGTTGACGGGTGGCGTAATCCCTAGTGGTCCAAGGTGGCCAAAACCCAAACCGAGACACGGAAACGTTCATTAGGTAGCATAATCCCTAGCGGTCCTAGGTGGCATAAATCCTAAGTGGACGCGCGATAATTCATGGTAAGGAAACACAACTAGATCCAGGGTTGCAGTCCAAAACAACTTCAAGGATAAACCGTTTACATGGGAAAGCCCGTATAGCCTACGGCAAAGGACTGAACTTATACATGGAAAGAAGCATATGAGTTGAGTAACCTATATATGCGGCATATTAGGTTAACATGGACCATTACACGACTTTTTGAGTAAGGGTCATTCACGGATAACTCGTAATACAGTTGGGGTACTAGTACGGTAGGTGCAGAGCGGATATACAGGATAGATGCCATGGGACGTTATACGCGATAGATATCTTGGGATATTATACTTGATAGAAACCTGACAATGTGATACCTTGTTTTATCTTGACATCGTATTTTTATCACGACACCCTAGTTTATCTGAGTTCAGTAGTTCATCCTGTTATTTTGATTTGGCTTATCTATCTTGTTATCATGCTTATGTTCATCTCAGTTTCTCATGTCAGTTAACTTTACTAGTTTTTATACTAATAGTAGATAGGGCTTACTCAGTCTTTTTGACTGACCCGTTTTGTTTCGCCTCTTTTCTTCCGTTTCCCCCCCAGGTTACAGGGAGGAAACACTGATGTTTAGTTCGGACTTCTTCTGCTTGAAGGTCATCATGGATGGCTTGGACTTTTCCTGGCTATGGCTACTTTACTGTTTTTACTTGGGGAATAATTTATGAAAATGTCTTTATGCTTCTTTACTATTGCAAGACATGTTTTGATGTACTCTGATGTAAAAGGCTTTAGACCTTATTTATTCATGTTATGAAAGTTTGATTTTACTTCCGCTATTTTTATATGTTCTGTCTTGTGATATTTCTGTGCATGTTTACCAATAATGCCCCTCTAAAGCTAGTGCATTCCTTTGCGAGTGACCCTAGCGGAGGCGGGGTGTTACATTTGGTATCAGAGCAGAAGGTTACCAGACTGGGCAAAAGTTTTTAAAGACCTTATGAAAACTATTTGAAAATCGTTTACAAAGAAGCATTTTTCAAGAAAATTTTCTTTTAAAAGAAAAAGGCTATTCCCCAAAGGCCATTAGCACTATCCTTGTTTGCTTGATTGAATCTCTTTTCCTTTCTTTCCTCCATCTGTAGTCACAGTGGTCTTAACTGCGACTAGTCTTTTCTTTCTACGAAAGTGTTTTCCACACGATGGAGGTGGTTCTCGAGAGGCCAGTGGCCGAGTTATAAGAAAGGATAGTAAGAAAGAGGATAAAGGATACAAGCTTAAGGATAAGCAACCTGTTGGTATGGCTCAACCCAGGACATGACAAGAAAGTATCTATGGTATGGTGAAACGGGACAGATAGTTAAGTATTATGGACAAGGACAAGATCATCATACCCCACTAGAGTACCTGAGAAGGGGGATAACATCCTTGTGGAAAGTTTAGTTATTCTTTTCTATCATCCCGCCAAGACTTAGTTTTGATCACCGCATCATTTAAGTCCGCTTCGATAGTTGAGTCTCTGCACCTTAAGTACTAGCGTAATAGAGAATCCCATTTTTGTCTCAAAGTCCTATTGGGGAATCAGTCCATTTATGCATGACTTGTTTGGATTTGAGAATGTTTATGCCAAGAGTTGAGTTTGGAAATAATGCTTATGTTTATAAGCTATGGATGGATTCTAGGGATGAAGTGGTTATCCAGTAGGGGGTGCCACTCTCGGTTTTGATAGGAGGGTAGTTAGACCTTTTGACTAGCCTTGGTAATGCCCTCGAAGTACCGGGTAACCTTTTTGAGGTTCTGTCATGACTAGTTACTTAGAATCCCTTGATGCCTTTATTGGAAATTTGAAGCCCGATCGAGTGGTGTTCGCCGATAAGACGGATGGTTTACTTCACTTATGCGTGGGTTATAGAAATCACCCTAGTAAGTGCGCTTGATAACCTGGTTGGCATCTGTTTACTTTCAAGAGAAAGTTCTTCTACGTGGAATACCTTGTGGTACGAGGTCCGAGATTCACTTGTGAATTTTGGAAAGCTTGCATGAGATCATGAGTACGCAGTCATGTTTGCGCCAAGTGTGCAAGTGGAACGAGAGGCGACGAAGAAATGAGTTCCAGCTCATGTTATGGAAACAGGAAATAGGAAGCTACGAAATCGCGAAGTTAAAAGACGGTCAAGGCACAATGGAATTAAGCTCGAGGAAATACGACTCTGATGGTCAAAGACTATATACGCGCATGATATCTCTTTTGGGAGTATACCCTTGATCCCTGTTTTCTGTAGAGCTTACTTGTAGGCTATCTTTTGTGGACATCCTCTCGGTCCTATTTTCTGTTACAAACCCCGTAAGGAGTTTGTCTTGTTTTTCTTCTCGACCCTGTTCCAGGGAATCCTATGTAGAACCCTATGGATGTAAACATGTATTTGAAACATGTTATGATTGATATGGTTGCAAGTGGTTGCTCGTGGATGCGCGAATACACATTAGATACTAGCTCGACTCGGTCACATTTCATATTGCATATGCACGAGTATTTATACTTGTTTATGGATGAAATCGAATGTATTATCATGCGGTTGTTGCATATGAATGAATGATTTTGCACGCATATAGTACCTATATGGCTAGGACTTTTTGCATACATGTTGGATTCATGGCACTATACATATTTTGCATTAGAAAGATTATTCAGGCCTGATCATTAGCATTAGCTAAGGAACATGTACACACACGTTTTGCATATATTCATACAGCATTAGAAATCATCTAAGGACAATGGTTGCTTGTGGATGATGTTTTGAGTAGATGGATGATGGATGGTAGGATATGTTCTTCCTAACTTGGAGATTTCGGGGACAAAATCCTAAAAGGTGGGGAGAATGTAACAACCCGTATTTTCAATAACCTGTTATAACATAAATGGAGGCAGAATTAAACTGTAAAATCTGAATCAAGGGAAACGGGCTATGCCATTGCGTTCGTCTCGGAAAAATACGCGAAATAGAGTCTGAGTTTTCGAAAATCGGAGTCCGTATGACCAAGATATGGCCTCGCGAAGTTTCACGAAAAATTCCCAAATTAAAGTATACTTAATTAAGTGAAATGGGTTGCGCAGAGAAATATATATATATATATTGATATATATATATATATATAATTGAAAATTTAATAAATAAATATGCAAAAATGTTCAAAACAGCGAATTGGGAGAGGGGAATAACCGAACCGGCCGATTTTTGAGGTCGACCTGAGCCCGCTGGTTCGACTAGGGGTTAATCCAGGGTGTTTGGCTGTCAACCCGTGGGCCGATTCGCACAAATGCAGATTTTGCATTTGGATGGTTCTCATGGTTCATCTTTAATCTAAAGGCCCTAGATGGTTCCTACACTTGACTTCTTCCCCAAGACATGCTTTGATGGCTTGGATTGAATCTAGGTTTAATCCTATGGCCTAAAACACTTGCCTAATCTATAAATAAGACCCTAACCTATCCTAAACCCTCATTATTCATTCATGCAACTAAACTATGGCAAAATTGCTACTCTCATGGCCTCCACTCAACTATCCTAGCCTCCACTTCATTTCTATGAGAGGTTTCATGATCATGAGAGTATTAGAGAGTCTCTATGTTAGTATGAGAGCTTCTCAAGTTGATCTCAAGGCTAAATCTTTGATCTTTGTTCATAAAGATGGGGTTTTTATTGATTTGGAGTGTTCATCTTTGGGTTTTTGGGTGATGGCATGCATAGGCTTCATCACAATCTTTGTTTTGCATTTCGATTTGTGCCTTCATAACAATGTAAGCCCTTTCCCTACTCTTAGATATTAACTATGAAGTTAAATGTTCATGTTGCAAGTTTGGGTTTGATCATTGAGAATGATACATGCTATCATGTCATGCAAGCTTATGAAGTCATTATCTTGATCTTATGAGCTAAAAGCTACAACCTTTATGTTGAAATGTTGCATTATGCAACATGAGAACCTTCATAATCTTTATGTCAACTTGCATATGAAGTCATAACCCTTATATGATGATACATGCGAGTTTCTAGTCATCATTCCATGTCTTTTGTCACCATGATTCGTTTATGTGCCAAGTTTGGGTTTATGCATGATTTTGAGGCTTAAGAATGTAACATGCAAGCTAATGAACACATTTGTGCCTCATTTGCCACCATGATTAACTTGTGGCTTAATATCCATTTTTGTCATGCCTTTGCCAAGTCTCTTCTTTTAATCCATTAAGTTGTTGCGAACGCATATGCGAGTTTAAAAGCGTTGGGTTATGTTATGGGTAATTTCTAATGACATGAAAATACAACTTGAAAACATGACTTGAATCATAACATGGAAGTTGACATGTAAGTATGCATAAAAACATAAGCTTGGGAATTTACCTATTAAATTAGGTCTACCCATTGGGAATTTACCTATTAAGTTAGGTCTACCCAATTGCTTGAAAACTTGACTATGAACATGACACTAGACTAAACATGAAAGTGGCCAACTCGAGGTTGGGTTGAGTTTGCAACGTAAAACTACCCGGAACCGACCGGCCTAACTAGTAGTTGCAAACAATAGGACCCAATGTGAGAAGTTGGTCATGTTGTGCTTGAACCCGAGGTTAGACCAAGTTGTGGTGTAAAGCTACCCGGAACCGACCGGCTTAACTAGTAACCACAACAAAGTCTAATGTGAGAGGTTGGGGTGCATTAAGTAATTAATGCCACATGATAGGGTTAAGTTAATTTGATTAATGACTCTTAACCAAATATGACATGGGTAAATGGGTTAAGTAAATTGGTTAGGCTAATGATACTTAACAAAACATGACAAGGTTGGGTAGGTTAAGTGATTTGATTTGCCTAATGACGCTTAACCATTTTTATACGACTAGTGGACGGGGATTAAGTTAACCAACACTTAATCAATCCAACATGATAATTTGGCAAGGTTAAGTAAGTTTTCTTAATGACACTTAACCATACAAGATGATTAGGGGATGGGGTTAAGTAATTTGCACCTAACTAATCCGACACGGTAATTAGATGGGGTCAAGTAATCCACACTTAACTAATCTAAACACGGTAATTCGATGGGGTTAAGTTAAACACTTAACCAATTTAAACTCAGTAATTCAATGAGGTTAAGTAACCAATACTTAACCAACTTAACGTGATAATTTAATGGGGTTAAGCAACTTATACTTAACCAATTATACATGATGATTTGATGGGGTTAAGTAACTTACACTTAACCAATCTAATACGTGGACCTGATAAGGTTAAGTCACAAGACCTTTTTAGAATATACTTAACCATTGTAGTACGATTAGAGGATGGGGTTAAGCCAACCTATACTTAACCAATCCGACTCGATAATTTGATGGGATTAAGATAATCTATGCTTAATCGATCTAGCAAGATAATCCGATAGGATTAAGGTAAGCTAGTACTTGACCAATTTGACTTGATAGGGTTAAGTCATGAGCCTCTGGGTACACTTAACCAACTTGTGGGACTAAGTCTTGAACTTAAATACTTAGCCAATCTTTGACGTGATTCGTGGGCGGGTTAAGTCATGGACTTGAATGATAACACTTAACCCAATAGACAAACCCTAGCTAGAAGAACTAGGTAGAAAACCGTGGTTAATCAAGGATAACGGGAAAGGAAGCTAAGTGGTAAACCTTAGTTAAGGGTAACTAAGTAATAATTCTTAGCTAAGGACATAGGACTAATTCTCAAAACGATGAGTAACCTGATACGGTAGGTCATCGCTTAGTATACGAGGGGAGCAAGTTATCTGACTTGGATAAAAGCTCCAGCGCACTGGGTGCCGAAGTGGAAGCTTTGGGGGACGTGAGGATATTCTTGGGATCCCTCTGTGGGCTGCCAGGTAATTATACTAGGCCCATGAGAGGTTAAGGTCTGCGTTAGAAGGACCAAGAGTATGCCTTGGTTGCTATGCGAGCAACCTAAATACTGGGATGGATTAGCGTGGAGTCGACGATTCTTGTTTTTGCCCTGGATAGCACATCGCCGACTACCTACCATCTTTAGTCAATCGTGTACGTGCGGAAAGGCAGGGAACCCCCAACAGACCATGTGCTTGCTATCAAGTCATGGGTGAGGTTGGCCCGTAGGAAAGTGGGCTATAGTGGGGCCGTGGAGTGGTTCTTATACATGATTTTTCTTGGATTGCCTTTCAGTAGTTGAGGGAGGGGTCACGTGGGACCATAGCCACGGGTACAAAAACAGACCTTGATATCTGCATCGGCAGACGATTTAAAGCTCCCGACCGAGTTCCGTATTTCTTGATTTGCCCTGGCATGAAACTCGGATGGCACATTGGGGAACATGTGCATCTAGACATGGAAAATGATTCACGATACATACGTGGGATCAAGGGCGCGGTTGACGGGTGGCGTAATCCCTAGTGGTCCTAGGTGGCCAAAACCCAAACCGAGACACGGAAACGTTCATTAGGTAGCATAATCCCTAGCGGTCCTAGGTGGCATAAATCCTAAGTGGACGCGCGATAATTCATGGTAAGGAAACACAACTAGATCCAGGGTTGCAGTCCAAAACAACTTCAAGGATAAACCGTTTACATGGGAAAGCCCGTATAGCCTACGGCAAAGGACTGAACTTATACATGGAAAGAAGCATATGAGTTGAGTAACCTATATATGCGGCATATTAGGTTGACATGGACCATTACACGACTTTTGAGTAATGGTCATTCACGGATAACTCGTAATACAGTTGGGGTACTAGTACGGTAGGTGCATAGCGGATATACAGGATAGATGCCATGGGACGTTATACGCGATAGATATCTTGGGATATTATACTTGATAGAAACCTGACAATGTGATACCTTGTTTTATCTTGACATCGTATTTTTATCACGACACCCTAGTTTATCTGAGTTCAGTAGTTCATCCTGTTATTTTGATTTGGCTTATCTATTTTGTTATCATGCTTATGTTCATCTCAGTTTCTCATGTCAGTTAACTTTACTAGTTTTTATACTAATAGTAGATAGGGCTTACTCAGTCTTTTTGACTGACCCGTTTTGTTTCGCCTCTTTTCTTCCGTTTCCCCCCCAGGTTACAGGGAGGAAACACTGCTGTTTAGTTCGGACTTCTTCTGCTTGAAGGTCATCATGGATGGCTTGGACTTTTCCTAGCTATGGCTACTTTACTATTTTTACTTGGGGAATAATTTATGAAAATGTCTTTATGTTTCTTTACTATTGCAATACAGGTTTTGATGTACTCTGATGTAAAAGGCTTTAGACCTTATTTATTCATGTTATGAAAGTTTGATTTTATTTCCGCTATTTTTATATGTTCTGTCTTGTGATATTTCTGTGCATGTTTACCAATAATGCCCCTCTAAAGCTAGTGCATTCCTTTGCGAGTGACCCTAGCGGAGGCGGGGTGTTACACCTAGCCTTATATTTTGATACTAATCCATCAACATTTCATTTTAATTTATATATCCATTTGCTTTCTAAAATGTTTTTGTCGCTTGGCATCTCTACCAATGTCCAAGTTTTATTTTTGAGAAGTGCATGTACTCGTCCTGCATTGCATCTCTCCATTTAGCACTTGATGTGGCTTCCTTGTATGACATGGGTTCTGTTGAGTCCAGATTTATGTTAAAAACTTTGGGCTTATAAATGTCACTCTTTTCCCTTGTCATCATTGGGTGTTGGTTAGTTATGCCTCTGACAGGTTCCAGCTGGTCTGTGTTGGTGCTGCTGCTTGCTTCACCCTCAGGTATTCTGTTTTCTTCACTTTCGTTCCTGCTAATCTGTTCATATGAATTGCTCCCTTGATTGGTGTTGTGACTTAATGTTGTGTGTGTACCCCCCTCTTGATTTGTGTTGCATGATTCTTGTTGTATTGGCTGAATCATGACTTCATCATCATTGAGATCATACTGTCTGGTATTTTGGACTTTTTGGGTTGTTTTAATTTCTGATGTGCTAAAAGGGAACACATCTTCATTAATTACCACATGTCTTAAAATATAGATTTTATCTTTGTTGTCTTTGCATTTATACCCTTTGTGATCTTTGAGGCAACCCAGAAATGTACATAGTATAGACCTGTATTTTAGTTTGTGTGCATTGTATGGTCTTAACCAAGGGAAACACTGACATCCAAAAACTTTTAGGTGATTGTACTCTGGTCTAACATTGTACACCACTTCCTGTGGGCACTTGAAATTAAGTATTTTGGTTGGCATGATGTTGATCAAATACACAACAGTGTTGAATGCCTCTGGCCAGAACTTCAGTGGTACAAAGGCTTTTGCAAGCAATGTTAGACTAGTCTCTACAACGTGTCTGTGTTTTCTTTTAATAAAACTATTTTGTTATGAGGTATGTGGACATGTAATTTTGTGTTCAATCCCCTTGTTTTGAAAAAATTGTTTTAGTGGAAGGAATTCTATTTCTCCATCAGTATGAACTTTCTTAACTTGATGACCAATTTGTTTTTCAACAGTATTTATAAACTGCATGGTAATATTGTTTACTTCAGCTTTTGATTTTAAAAAGTAAATCCATACAAATCTAGAGTAAACATCAATAAAGGAAATGTAATATATGTATCCATAATCAGATGTTATGGGTGCATGTCCCCATACATCGGTAGCAACTAGTTCTAGTGGTGTTGTGTATGTGGTTTCAGAGTGTGGGAATGCAAGTTTATGGCTTTTACCCATTTGGTAGAATTCACAGACATATTTATTTGGAATGTCATTGATAGAGATTTTATTCTCATCCAATACAGCTTTGATAATTTTTATGCTTGGATACCCTAGTCTATCATGCCAGAGATTAAAAGAATTAGAAACATTGTTTATATTTGGACTGTAATTGTTACAAAATTCAGACTGTCCCATACTTGCAGTACACTTGTATAGTCCATTACTTTCCCTACCCTGCAGAATAGTTTCTCGAGTCAGTATATCTTTGACTAGACATATGTTTGGGTAAAATTCAAAGAAGGGTGCGTTTTTTACAGGTCCCTATTAAGTTTCAAAATATAAAAAAAACCCAGCGATAAAAATAATATAGAAAACATCCCTATTTTTGAATTTCCGCAAAAAAAATTCCAGATCTACCCTTACACACCTAAAAAACTATCCAACAACTGTTTGTCCTCATTTACTCAGTCTTTCGTTCCTATTATCTCGCTCATAAACCTAATCCTACAATTCTGGAAAACAGTCGATCACTCCAACAGCGGTTTTTTTATTAATTTTTTTGATTTTTACAAAAAACTAGACAATTATATACATATATTACGTAAAATGATTTTTTTATTACATTTTTTTATTTTTACGAAAAACTAGACAATTATATACATATATTACGTAAAATTGCATACATTTATGCAACTAAGTATAATAATTGCATACATATATTAATATTATGCAGAAAATAAATTATTAGTTTTGCGCAACTAAGTGAAATAATTGCATACATATACAGAACTGTACTGCATAATTGCTGAAACAAAAGAAATGACAAAAAAGTAAATACATATAATTATAACAAGATGCATATATATATATATATATATATATATATATATATGCAAATAACACAAATATGTGCATACTTACATGAAAATTTTCATAACATTTACATGTACTACATCAAAAAATAAGTACAGACCACATTTACATGTACTACATCAAAAATTTCAGAACATTTACAAAGCAGAGATGATGGTCTTTTGAAGAACAAATAATTTTATTAAGACTCAGCTTATTGCGCAAACCACATCTAGTAGTCTCTGTAGAAACACATGCAGATTTTAATAATTTGGAAAAAGATGAACGACCAATCTTCAACAACACGATAACACCAATATCCGCCGGAACACTGTTATGAAAAAAAAGAAAATCAACATTAATAAGCTTAATGTGCAGTAACCTAAATTACAAAAACTGCTTCAGAATTATATAAATACATGCGTACAATTCAGCAAAATAACATATAATTTCTGAATATTTAAATGTAATTATTCTACATATATGCATAGAAATATGAATATATTTGTAAAATAATATGTTTTTCTGTTTGTTTGATAAAAAATTGCATACAGATATGCATATATTTAGAATAGATGCATATTTGTCCGCAAATTTTTATCAGAATTTCAGCAAAAACCCACAAGTTCTAACAATGGTTTCATGGATATATGTTTTTTCAGGTCCTTATCATATGAAAAATCGTATTTTTATGCTAATAAAAACCTTATATTTATCCTACAAATAAAATCAGAAAGAAAAGAAAAAATAACAGCTTCAGATTAATATAAATACATGCGTACAATTCAGCAAAATAACAATAATTTCTGAATATTTATATGCAAGTATTCTACATATATGCATAGAAATATGAATATATTTGTAAAATAATATGTTTTTCAGATTGTTTGATAAAAAATTGCATACAGATATGCATATATTTAGAATAGATGCATATTTGTCCGACAATTTTTATCAGAATTTCATCAAAAACCCACAAGTTCTAACAATAGTTTCATGAATATATGTTTTTTTCATGAATATATTCAAGAACTTTACAATTGAAATGTCGCCTCCAGATCTGAAATCAGTTTTTATAGCGATAAAAAAAATCAGTTTTTATAGTGATAAAAATCAGAAACATATAGAGATTAAAAATCAGTTTTTATAGAGATTAAAAATCTATTAAAAACTCACCTTTAACTGTATATTGTTTTCCTTAATCCCTCTATGTGTCATCGTCTTCACGTTTGAATTCCTGATGCCTGGGCCGATGCTTCATCTTCTCGTTTCACCCAGTAACCAGCAACGCTCACGAACCCACACCCGATACTTAGGGTTTAAATTGCACCTCCAAATACGCAGCTGGAGTTGGATCCGCCGCCACTACGGTGATCGCATTCTAGAGTTCTACCACCGGCCAGAGTGTGGGCCAGCTCGGTGGCGATTCTCGTTCGGATTTGGGGGAAGCTGCTGGTTCTTCGATGAAGCAAGGGGAAGGAAGGGGAACGATGCAAGGAGGGAGGCGCCGGGCGAGAGGTTGTGTGCTTCGCCTTCTTCCCCAACCGCCATGGATTAGGTTTGGTTTTGGATCCAGCCGCCATGGATTTCAAAATTATGTTTCTGGAAATAATAGAACCCTAATACATAACATATACACAAAAATGAACCGTGAAAATCGAGTGAGGGCATTTCCGGAAAAACATAAGCTGTGTTTTGAAAATAGGGATGAGATTTATAAGTTTCAAAAGGGGAGGATGTGAGCCTAATTAACTTTAGTTTTAAGGATGTGAGCCTAATTTATACGTTATTATCTTTGGCAAATTGTGAAACACACATTAGATTTCTTTTGATTTCTGGAAGACGCAGCAAATTATTTAAAAACAGAGTTCTAGAACCATTTAAACTTGCATTTCCTGTGTGTGATGTGTATATTATTACCATTACCAACATTTAAGGTCTGCGTACCTTTGTACTCCATATTGCCGAGATTCATGTTGTTTAAGTTGTTTGTCACGTGCTGAGTTGCACCCGAGTCAGGATACCAGCACTCATTATTTATGGCTTCAATTTTTTTAAGTATTATGAGCCTCTACTTCCCCTAGATTGTCTTTGCGTGTGTTTGCATTGATAGTTGAGTTGTTTGTGTTGTTCTGGTTTGGGGTGTAATTAACGTTGTATCTGAAGTAGCACTTGTTTGCACTGTGACCGTACTTCTCACAGATCTGACATCGAATTCTGTTGTTGCTATTAAACATGCCTTCCCTGCATCTGGCTCTATTGACTGACTTCCCCTCTGATTATAGTTGTACTGTTGCTGTTGCCGGAGTCCATAGCTCCTTTCTGGTTGTTTTCCTTTGTAGCTAGCTGTGTAGTTGATATTGGGGTCTGGATTAGCTATTTTTCTTTGCTCATCCTTCCCTCGTGAGCTAGTAGAATAGTGTAAACATATTGGAGAGTATGGGTTGGTTCAATTGCGGATATTATAGCAACAACAGCTTCATAGCTCTCATCAAGACCACTGACAATAAACAGAATTTGCTTAGTTTCATTGATTTTATGGCCGGCAACGGATAGCTGGTCACAGATACCTTTGACCTTGAGAAAGTATTCATTCGTTGTCATGTTTTCTTTCCTTATATTGTTTAATTGCATCTTAAAGTGAAGTATACGTGCAGAAGACTGCGAGGTGAAATTCTTTTAAATTGCTTCCCACACATCATGTGTTGTTTTGTAGTCGATGATTTGTGGTAACAGTGATGTGCTGATGGTTGACATCAACCATGAAGAAACTAGACTGTCTTGTCGCTGGTGAACTGTGTACTCTTGGTTTGTTATTAAATTGTCATTATAATCTTTTATAAATTTGGCTGGAACTTGTTTGGTTTCTAAGATGTAATCTTTAAGATCGTAACCTCTAACGGTTGTTTCGACTTGCAATTTCCATAACAGGTAATTTGAGTCATCTAGCTAGACCGAGATCAGATTAGACTGGGGATTAGTGATTGCCTTTATCAGGTCGAGAGTGGCCTCTTGAGTACTTTAAGCCACCCTCGAGGCTGACATTGGTAATGAGTTTTTATCACCCATTGTATAGCATAGCAAAGCAGAGAAATTGGAGAATAGAGAAGGTTTCTAGAGTAGATCGGTTCAGGCACAGGTATGAAGATGCAATCTTGCTGCCTAGATGTTGAGCCAAGATGAGATCTGGTAGGTAAGCTGTTAAGCTTCAGGGGATAAGCTGTTAAGGCTCTGATACCATATTTGATTTTCAAATAGAGTCAGAGGTTGTAGAATAGATACAAGTTTGTAATATTATTGATAGAGAATTGATTACAGAGTGTATAAAGTACGGTGCTTTATATATATGTAGTACATAACGGTAACAAGTTATAAGCGGAAAATAATATATTATGAGCTGGATCCTTATCTTGTGACGCAGTATGATGTGTGTATGGATAAGCATCCTTATCCTGTGACGCAACATGATGTGTATGGATGAGCTGGATCCTTATCGTGATGTTTATGTGAAGTTCTTGTAGCGAATATTCTCCGATACGTCACGCACCTGGTCGAAATTGCGTCCAGGTGAGTGCATGGGTTGGCCGCCATGGTTGACCGTCCCCAGTGGTGGCAGACCTGAGCATTAAAGTTCACGCAAATTTTTTCCCTCATTTAAAATTTTGAACGCTCTTCCCTTTATATCTCTTTTATATTGATGGGGATCTTGATAAGTTATAACTGAAATATATCTAAAAATTTGCTATGAACACAATGGTGAAGTTCATGTAGCTAAAATTGAGCAACCACAGAAATTTTACTTTTTAATTCACTTTCTTATTCAACTTATTATTATTTGTATATTTTTGGAGAGGTACAAAGAATATTAAAATAATTGTACTTGTACCTCAAAAAACTTCTTCTAAATCAAGCATCCAATGAATATAATTATGGGCATATGTTAGAGGTTGCCAAACCACTATAAAATTTTGATGTTTTTATTTTTATTTTTATTTTCAACATGATCAAGTTCTACAATGTTTTATCTTTGAGTGTCAAACTTTTGGTGTCAACATATATAAATGAGCATTGGAATATATGGCTGTGATTAATGATATAATGACGTAAGTGATATACATGCATACATATATGTGTTTATATATAATAAAATTATTGTTTTTAGGTCGCATTTTTTTAAATATATTGAATATTATTTTAATTTTAACTTTAAATCCATATAAGATATTTTTTTATATGTGTGTTTTTCCGGTTCCAATAAAAAATTTGCAAGTGCAACCGAGTATTGCTTTTTCTAAGAATTTTCTGCATTTTGATGTACATATTGTTATATAACGACAGTTGGAACAAAACCATTCTTCCGTTTGCATAGGGCGTACACATAATCTATATGAGTTGGCACACGCATCCTTGTAACAAAAGGAATTCCTGATGTCACATGTCTACCAATTCACATTTGTACTCAACATTTTCAATTTATTCAGTAATGTTGAACTATTTATTCATATCATCGTTTTTACCTTAACAACATGCAAGACAATCCTTACACATGTACATTAAGTATATTCAATAAATCAATATAGTTAAAAGTAAGTAAAATAAAGTTCATTTTGAACAAGATACTTTACTTTAGTAAAGTTACAAAATCAAACCGTATAATTGCCCCAGGACATAGGTTAATTTCATAACCCATGGAATTATTATTTTTGCATGCCTTTCTTCTAATGAAGAATGCATCCTAACTTAATCTAAACTGCACTTACAAAGATAATACCCAAAAATTTATATCTACATGCAACATCATCCCATTTGACTCACTTTCCAATTAATGAATCGAGTAAAAGATTCTGTAAACGTATGCATAATTAATCAAGCAAGCTCAAAACAAGTGTTCAGCAAGGATGGCATAGCAATACAGTACCATTTCACTAATCAGTGAAGAGTTCAATCAACACAAAGTTACAACTGAAGGCGATACATGAAATAAACTAGAAGCTTTAAACAAGAAAAGAGAGAGAGAGTGAGAGAGAGAGAGAGCAGAAACATGGCTTTAAAAGCGTCAGTGTTGTTGTATGGCAAAGGACTGACCAAACCATGGGTTGAAGGCAGACAAAGCTGCCATAAATATATATACAGATATATATATTCATTGTTTAACAACAGTTAGCTTTGTACTTTAGAATGATGCATCCTTGCGCAGTTTTACACCTTTTACCATCATGCTATCCACTAACACTGACAACCACTCTATTTTTCCCTTCCTTTTTAGGTTTTGGTTTTCCATCTTTTCCCTATATTTTACAGCCTCTCTTTCCTTTTCCTTTTTCCTTTTCCTTTTCCTTTGTACTGCTCTGACTGATATCATTGTGCTGCCTGCAACTGCAAGGACCGTTCCTTCATTTACATGCACACAAATATCCAGGTCCAGCTGTGTGTGTTTCAACTTTCAAATGCAACTTTGCTTAAAAAGAAAAACATGTACAAAATCCATGGGACTCCTTTCCAACTCACTGCTGTTGTTTATTCATCCATGAATTCAGAGTAGAATAAACATATATATATATATATATATATATATATATATATATATATATATATATATATATATATATATATATATATATATGCGCGTGTGTGTGTTATTGGTATGAGTTATATTGGCCATGATATTAGCCCAGAGTCATGGTGGAAAGAATGTTTTTAATGTTAGTCAAATGGATTCAGCTTTCGAGAACTCTAGTTTCGAGTATCACAATTCACATGCATGCGAGTATTTTTCTTTTATATTTTAGTTTACTTTGTTAATATGGGTGAGGAATATAAGGCAGTAGTTTAGTTTAGTTTAGACTTTAGGGTTAGGGAGGTTTGGTTAAGTTTTGGAAGCAACGTGCAAATGTGGATAGTTGGACCACAGTCACACAGCCCATGTGAATAGTTGGAGAAGTGGGAATACTGAAGTAGGAGGCTACATTCCCATGATGGCTTGGCCCACGCCCACATGATTTCGTGTCTTCCACTAGTCCAGGTTTCTCAATTGTGGCCCCTACTTATCTTCCTCCTACGCTACACTCCTCTTCTTCCAACCTCCTTTTATATATATATATATATATATATATATATATATATATATATATATATATATATATATATATATATATATATATATATTGTTGACTGACAACACTATTTGTAGGTGCTCCGCGAATAAATCATGCTCGAGAAGGAATTGATAATACTTATTTATTTTAGGAAATAAATAAAATAAGAAAACAGATTAGGAATGCTACCGTAACTCCAGATTTGGGCACAACTCTTTCTGTTTGCATGTATACTCGTTAACGGCAGTTGTCTCCTTAGAATACCTAGCAACCGTACTAGGAAAAAATTAAGCTAGCGTTTGATTTTTGGACTGGACAGTTAAAGTTTATGTCTGCGTCAAACGCGTCGGAAGTGCCTGACGTGGGACCCACACGAATGCCCATTAGAGACGAATGTTTGAAAATATAACTTTCGCGTCAGATGCTTATGATGGCTCAGACGCGCGTCCGACGCAAAATAAAACTCTGGAACCGCCGATAGTCCTCTTCTTCTTCCCCTGTATATTAACTCACATTCATTCTCATACCTCACCAAAAATTACACATCCAATCCTTTACTATTGCTTCTCCTTTCATGGATCGAGAAAAGCTTATTGCTTTGTGCATGGCAGTACGTCAAGATGAAGATGGTTATCTTGAGTGAGAGCTTGAGGTTATTCTATCAGCTTAAACAATAGAAGGGGTCCCAAACTATGTATTTGTTGTTGTTTTTTATTAAATGGTATTCTGCGTTGTAATGGTGCTTGAATTATTAAATTTAAATTCTACAATTTGTATTCAGTCTCATCAAATGTTAGAGCAATAGAAATTGGATCAAACTGCTGTGTATATTCAATTCATGTTCATTCCCAGTTTTTCGTTTTTACCATAGTCATCGAATAATCTTTATTTTATTAATTATTAATTCTTTGCGCAAGTTTACCATAATCTCATTTTCAATTCTGCAGTCTACTATTATGTCCGACAATAAACACACACAAATTGCTATGTATATTCAAACAAACTGTCACCTACCAAAGAATTTCAATCCATGATTATTTGGTTGAACAAAATAGATGTATGAACTATTGCAAACTTGCGAGTTCAAACTTCAAACAGAAAAATAGATGTGGTTTAGAACTGATGGGAATGTCTAAAAAGGAGGGTAAGCTTAACAACTTTGGAAAGTGGGAACCACTTAATCAGGTATATACCATTTGTAAATCCACTCGATGTTACTATATATTCCTTTTTTGTAACTCTAATATATCCATAAATTTCAAAATCTTAAGCAAAATCATACGATCATGTATTCCAAAATTTGTATTCTGCATTCTACTATTCTGTTCGATAATAAACACACACAAACACAAACAATAAAAATAATAAATACAAAAACAATAAAATAATAACTTCGCTCCTTCCAATTTGCCCCTCCGTAAAAAAAAGGAAAAAACAAAAGAAAAAAAAACAAACACATTCCCCGTTCACAATAATTCCCCTTCAAATACCCTTTTAAATTCCCTACCAATTCAAAATCAACCGCACCGTAAAGCAATAACTACTCCTTTTGAGACATTCAAAATCAAACGCACCGTAAAGCAAAATCAAACATGCAATGAAATAAAAAAACAAACTAAAGGTTTAGGTCTTTGAAATCAAACTTAATACACGAAAACTCTTTTTTTTTTTTTTTTTTTTTTTTTTTTTTTGTAAATTAGGTTATTAGAAATTAATTACTGAACAATTGCATACGATAATGCAATTATTCAATAAATAATTGCAAATACCTATGCAATTATTTTAAAAAGTTGCATAAAAGTCTGCAATTATTCTGTGAATAATTAGAGATATTTCCATAATTTTTTGATGAATAATTGCGGAAATTTCCACAATATTTTCAAAAAACTACGGAAATTTCTGCAACTTTTTAGTGAATAATTACGGAAAATTTTGCAAATTTTCGTTGAATAATTGCAGAAGTTTCAGCAATTTTTGGATATAACTGCATGAATGTCTACAATTATTAACTGCATGAATGTCCGCAATTATTAACTGAATAATTACGTAAATTTATACAATAATTCAAGGGACCTAGCCTATATACTTTTTTTGATAAAAATATAATGTTTGTCTATATTGAAATTTAATATGGATTTTAGCCAAACTGTTCCATAAACAAATTCTTCTCCATGCATGTGCACTACTGAAAGCCCACACTAATATCTCATTGAATTCCCTACGTGTGTTTCTAGACCCAAGCGTCACATTCATTCTCTTATCTATCTAATCTTAATCTAAATATATAATTTGTCCTCGTTTATTTTGTTTTCAATGCATTGACCTGCCTCCCTCGAATTGGGCCAGTTGGCCACAGTGCTACACCGTCTCGCTTGCCTGTTTTATAATTGTTGCATTGCTCCCCATTATCAATGGTTACCACCTTTTTTTAACATCAAGTTAGCTATCTTGAAAAAACTTTTGAATCTGAAACCGCATTATTCTTTCTCACTCGTTTGTTTGTTTGATTCTTTTTAGTTTGAACTAAAATCCACTTTACACATATATCGATTCTTCACTCTCTCCCTCTATATTTTACAGTCACGCAGGCCGTTGAAAGGCCCACTACAAGAAAAACCGAGATTAGCGACAGATTTTTAGCAGCGGAAAATTCCGTCGCTAATTAGCGGCGGATTTCCATGTAATCTGCAAGGGATAGTTTTTTTAAATTTTCAACTTTTTTCTTTTATTTATTACCGTCGTTTTCTGCCATCCCTCACCAAGCCATTGCAAATTGCGTCAAATTACCGACAGAAAATTTCTGCCACTATTTTCCGCTGCAAATCCAGGCAGAATACCGACGAATATTTATCGATGCTATTTTGCAACAGAATTCCAATAGATTTTGCAAGAGATGTTTATATTATTTTCTTAGATATACTTTAGTGTTAATTTTTAATAATTATTAATATTAAAAATTAAAAATTTCCAAGATAAATTTATTAATATTAAAGAAAAAACTAGAATTAGAAAACTACAAAAAAATAATTAATTGACAATTAAAATCACTTTAAATAATTCAGAAGCGATACTTAATAAGCATGACTAATAATTAATAATTAATAAATAACATTTATTTATTTGAAAATAAGAGAGATACCATTAATTAATAATCTTTTATAATCAAGTGGTAGTGTTTATTTCTTAGAATTTAACATTTAATAATTATAATTTATAATTATATTTAACATGTAATTATTTCTAGAAGTTCTAAATATTAAGACTAATTTTAATATTAGTAGTTATCAATTAATAATTACTATTGAATAATTAAATTTTAATACTTATGCAATAACTAAGACTAATTTTAATAATTAATAATTATAAAGTAATATTTTGTATTTAATAATAAAATTTAATATAACACTTGGGATTACTAATGAGTTTACTACTTCAAAAACAGAGTCATCCAACGCAATGATAACAACGTATTTAATATAAGCTGACTAGCTCCGTTGATAACTTAGCAAGCAATGGTCATAAATAACAATCCGAAACAGCTGGTGCTAGCCAATAGGATTGCAAATTGATTAAATCCAATGTTCCATATACCCCGAAAGGAATTTACTCGGATCGCTATTAATCCAATAGTCTCCGACAAAGTAAAAAAGCACGGCCACGAAAAAAAACGATAAGCATCTCTAATTTCAGTAAATCCCCAAATAATCGTAGAAATCCCTAAATTGTAAATCACAAAATCCACTTCGTTCCCAAATCTTCTTTTCCACTTCGCTCCACTTATTTCATTAATGCTCCTTCAACCGGTTTTACAACCGGATCTAACCGCAGAAGATATGGTCTCCAAAGATTACAACCAGATTTCCTCTACTGAACGCCAAATCCATGCTTCTCGTACTTCACTTCGCTAGTCGTTCTTGCAAAGCTCTAAACGATTTTCATCGAATTATTGGGTATCGATGCCTCCACATCAGGTTCGTTTATAGATCTATCCGATTTGGCTCTATTGATCCTTAAAAGATATTTCCTTTTTTATTTTTAAGATTTTTTTGGTTGTTGTTTATTTTATTTTTATCATCCGCTTTGAGATGTCATACTACGTTTGTAGATCTATCAGGATCGACTTGAAGCATTTTGGGAATGGCTTAAGGTTATGCTGAAATCCTTGAGAACATATAACTGATCTGAGATGTCATACTACGTGTAAGAAGTGATGAAGTAGTGATGATGTTGTGCTGAAGAAAGAGCCGAATATTGGTAGTAGAAATTTGGGCCAACAGAAGCATGCTTTATGGGATCAGGTATGATTCCGTTCAATGAAGCCTTTTGTTGTTTTTTCAAACTTATGCACTTGTATTGAGTGGGGTTGTAAAAGGATCAGGTATAACCCTTGTGACTGAGTGCTACGAAATTTATAATTTGTTAGCTTGAATATATTCATTCACATGGTAAGTTTTTTTTTTTAAAAAAACAATTAGTTGTATCATATTGTTTCTCATTATCTAATTAAACGCTATTTTACATCAATGATTAAATTTGTGTTTTAGCCAATTGGTTTGCCAGCAAGGCTGCTGGTGACTTCTTTGTGTCTTATCCGCTTATTCCTTTGTTGAATACATCTGGTTAATGCAATATACTTTGTTACTGAAATGTATTTCTATAGTTGCTGTTGATACTTTGAATAAATGGTATTCTGTTGGAAATAAATTCATTTCAATAATGATTGATATATTTTCTTGTTCATGTTTGTTCATGCTATAACATGAATTTAACGATTCTGGCAGTCTTTATATATATTTTAAATGGATGATCAGTCGACTGTTGATGTTCAATTAACTATTAAAACGGCTATTAGGAATGTTTTCACATTAACTTAAGCATCCATATTTCCTGTCTGAAAAACAAAAAATGGGAACATTAGTTGTATGTTGAGTAATGATACTTTAGTCATATTTTATCGATTTATTGCAATGGTATTTGTCTTGTGCTGTAAATCCAAAATGGAAACACAAAAATGACAGTTTCTCATAAATTAGCAAATGCTATTCATTTGCTATTCTGTATTTATACAGTTTTATTAATCATTTAAAATGAAATTATTGTTTAATTGTTCAAAATCCTAGCATGATTGAGTCAATGACACACAAAATAACATAACATTATAAATGCTAAGTTATTCAATGCAAATACAATTTTTCTCTGTTCAACAGCATATACAATTTTGTTCTTTACATGTTTGTCTTTCCAGGCGTGAACGACAAACTGCACCTTTCAATCGACCGTCTTCTTCAACTTCACTAAATTGACGACGATGCAGAGCCCACTATTGAATGGTTATTAATTTGCATCAGCTGTCATTTAATTTCAGTTTCAGTTTCACAATTCTGGAGTTGCTACCTTTACAAATGTTGGACCAAAATATTGAAGGTATATATCAATTTTAGTTTCAAAACCCACTATTGAATGATTATTAACTTGCATCAGCTGTCTTTTAATTCGTTTTATTGATTTGTTTCGTTTGCCTACCTCTCTGTGCATTTCCCTTCCCCACACTTCACCTCTGCCTTTTACCGTCACCTTTCTACTGTCCATTTTCATGCCATGCTTTTACCGTTTTATTTTACCATAACTCCCATCAATTACAAAACTTTATGTGCTTTACATATTACAGCCAATATTACAAAGATTTACAGCCAATTATTACTTTCACTTTCTATTTCTGCATGGAAAAAATTGATATCATTTTAGGGCTATATCTGAAAAGTACATATCAAGCTTCAAAGTTGTCATTCTTTTTAACTGGATTGCCACTGTCTTGGATATTTTATACAGTTGTTAACATTATTGTTGTGACAAAGAATGTAACAACGATGAACTTTAATGAACCCACATGGCTTCTACCATATGTTGAGACCTTAATTGTCTTTTAGTTTGTAATTAATTATCATCTGAGACTATGCTAATAAAGTTGTCATTCTGGTCCTGAATTTCATAACATAAAATGCAGTACTTGTTTATTTCAAATAAAGGTGTAAGATATGTTTCAAGTACCGCTACTTGTTTTATAAAATCTAACTATTCATCTTGTTGTAGCACTTATTCTGAAATCTAAATACTATATTTGTAAATGCAGAAATAATTGGTAGAGATAGTGGGATAGATTTACATAATTGGTGCTCCTTCGGAAACGGATTGGCCTGACTTGAGGACTGCTCATTGGAAAAAATCAATGCAGTGCAGAAAAGAAGGGCTGAAACAGTGACAAGACCGGGATAGTCAAGCCTCACGTTCCTTGCGATTTCGCCGTTGTCATCTTCGTAGATTAGTTGGGTATGCTAAGACTTATTTTGATGTAAATATAAGGTTATGTGGTTTTAGTACTATTATGGATGAGAAGTGTTTATGTATGAGATAATGTTAGCATTAGTTGAATAATTTTGATATTTATAATTCAGTTTGATGAATGAAGTGATGGAAAATTATGGATATTCTTTTCAGGTTAATATTGTTAGCAAATTTATCTTTTTTTTGGGTATGCTATTTATTTTAGTATTCACAGTTGAATGATATTAGTTATATATATATATATATATATATATATATATATATATATATATAGGCAGATCAGAAGGGGAATAGCGACAGATTACCAACAAAAAAAGTGAGGTTAAGTTTACTTTAATTTATTTACCGTCGCTAATCCTTTGGAAATTAGTAAGAGTTTACCAACACATTTTATAAATAATAATTTATTATAAATTACTTATCCGTCGGTGAATAGTCGGTAAATAAATTAAAATTAAATTAATAAAAAAAATTATATTTTTATTATATAAATAGTAAAATGACGGAAAACTGTCGGAAAACTCATGCTATATTCCGTCGCTAAATCTGACACAATTACCGTCATGGTTTTTACCGACCACCGTGTTATGCAGGAAATCCGTCGCTAAAGCCGATATAGCGATGGATTAGCAGCGGATTCTGCCGCTGCTAAATGCTGTTTTTCTTGTAGTGGCCATATGTGTTTTGTTTGATTTTCACCCTTGTCAAAATATGTACTGCTTTTTAATCATGATTTTGACTTTAAATTTTAAGATGGATTATTTTCGTGAAACTTCCAATTTTCGCTTCTCACTAGTGTGATAGTCTCATGAGTCCAAATGATCCAAGTTTTGAAGAAACTTATTATATGAATAGACATTTGGTTATATAATTATTATAATTTGTATTTATTAAGATACTTCGTAAAGAAAATGATGTTACAATTCCAGTGAAGAACCTAACCGATTAATTTATTGAACTGTAAATTCATATATTTTTTTTGATTTTTTTTCTAAGTGCTGTTAACCAACTTTAAAGTGGGCCCTGCCACTTTTATTAATAAAATGAAAACATGTATTCTGCTCATGCACAAAACAGCTATGATAGTTTTTTGGTGACCATACCATTTAATAAATGCAAGATATGTAAGAGAAAAAGATGCCTCAACGACTATAAGAATAATAAGAAACAATACAAGAGTTAGACGACATGCTTGAACTACCAACGATCATGCTAACCCTTTCAAAAGAGGAGGAACTGCTACAATCATCCATCGAATCAGAACCATTGATAGACATAAATATAAAGAAAAGACGAGCAAGATTAGAAGAAACAAATCCAATGGAGGCATTTGTGTATTTGTATTTCCTACCCCAAGTGGCATCCCAAAACTTTTTTTTGCACTTCACCAAAATGACGCTTCATAGTAAGGTCCAGTCCCTCAACCTCAATGTGATAAAATAGACACCAATATTGACCTTCATCATCACCCACAACTTGTGGTAAACATCACTGTCATGAGAATATCTCATATCAAAAGGAATGTGTATACAAGTTTGTTCAACAAAGTTTAAGATAATAGTATCAAAAGGAGGCACCATGGTTGAAGAAACTAGATCAATAACCACCTTTGTGTCGACAAGAAGAGAAGGAATACTAGCTAAGAGAGGAACTACATGGAGAGGTGAAGCTACATGAACATGACGAACTTTTGGGTCCCACTTCATGACAGAGAGCCAAGGAAGAAAGGTCATATCGATAAAAGGAATTAGATTAACGACAGGTTATAGAAAATAAGCATCCATAAGATGGCTAAAAGACTTAAAGTTGAGCAAATACTGAGTTTCAAACTAAACCAAATAACAAACCAACATTACGTCCCTCAACAATTCTATAACAACATGTATTTTATGTATTAAACAATTGTAAAATAATTCTTTTAATTCGTTTGAGGTCGTATGACTCTAATATTTTGGTATGGTTCTTATGAGTATTTTACACACCTGTAACCTTTTTGAATTTTAATGTGATCGTTTTGCCCGGTAATATTTATTTTGACTAGGGCGGGCAATTAGAACCGAGAACTGAAAACCCGAACCGACCCGAAAAGGCCCGAACCCGAACCGAACCCGATAGGTCTCGGCTCGGGTCTAGGTGATGAAAAATACCATCAAGACCCGATCAAACCCGACCCGAAAGACCCAACCAAAAATCATTGAAATATATGTATTTTTTGTGTTATTATTCAATCGGACCCGAACCGATCCGACCCGACCCGAAGCCCGAGTCAGGTCGGGTCCAGATTGTTAGGGACTGCGGAATGGATCATTCAGACAAAGCAAACACTAGAGGGGAGGTGAATAGTGTTTGTCAGAATTTAAACAAAACTTAATACTAAAGAGAATTATGGAATGAATTAAACACCACAAACACAATTACAGACACAGATTCAAACACAAATAAGATAAACAGGAATAAAAATGCAGAAAAGGAAAGAACACACCAGATTTTATACTGGTTCGGATTACTCATATGTCCAGTCCCACACAACGCTGGGTTGTGCAGAGTTTTATTACTCATTCAATAGTTAACTTCACCCTCTTTGATTTCACGACTCACAAGGAGACACCGATTCCTACTTTCTTGATTTCACGGCTCACAAGAACACGCCGACTCCTATTTCCTTGATTTCACAACTCACAAGGACACACCGACTCCTCTTTGACTCACAACAAGGTTTATTCAACCCAACCAATTACAAAATAACCCTATAACTCTTCAATAACACTTGATTCAGAGAGTAGAGAGTGTTGAGAGAAGAAGTTTTATCAAAACAGAATTGAATTCGACAGAGTATAAGTGTAAAAACCATAAAAATGATTAAGAATAATGGCAGGATGAAAGAGGATTAAAATGGAGAAGAAGAGATGTTAGAAAATTCGGTTTTAACATCTTTTTATAGGTTATGAAGGGTTGCAACGATTATAAAGCGTTTCAAATAATGAAAAGACACTTCCCTTCAAATTTAGAAAATTAGCTGTTATATGTCGACATACATATTTTGCTATGTCGACATAGCCATGTGTAAATTTTATTTTCAAAGCATTTTTCAAGTGTTTTGATATAAAATTAATTCTGAAAATTCTTGAATAAAATTCTAATGTTGTAAACCAATATTATATGATAGAAAAACATATGAAAATATATTTTTAAACTATATAAATATATTTAGAAAATTATAAGGTTTTAATGTATACAAAATATAAATAAAGTATATATATAAAACTTAAGTTTGGAAATCAAAGAAGAATCAAAATAGAATAAAATAGAAAAACAAAATAGATAAGATTGAGGATAAAAAGAAAACAAAAATAGAGAGGATTAAGGATAGAATTGAAAATTAGAATTAGAATTTGAACCTAGAGTGTTATTTGGAGTCTTACAAAATCTAGACTCTATAAAAATATTATTCTTGAACTCTTGAGCTCTTGAAATCTTGATTACTCATGAGTCTTGAATCTACTCTGAATTCCGAATCTCTAAAAGCTCTTAAACCATACAGTCTTCAGTACTAATTCCTGTATACAAATCCTACATGTGTGTGTGTGTATATATATATTCTAGATAAAGATGTTAGTATATATTTTATAATCAATGATAATTGAAATAAGGTTATTGTCATCAAAACTCCATTCTCCAACAATCTCCCTCTTTTTGATGATGACAACCTTAGTTTATAAAATATCATACCTGTATATACCTGTTTGATGATGTTCCTTCTATACTCCCTCTGCCTATAAAATCTTATAAACTATGCCTATGTTTTATAATTTCTCCCCCTTTGGCATCATCAAAAAGAAATTCTAAACATACTCCCCCTTAATCCTATAACTATCTGAATAATTCTTATACTAAAGTAAAGTACTCCCCCTGAATCCTAAACCTATCTATACCTTATAAAATACTCCCCCCTAAATTTATGCCTATATAATATTCTACATCTATAATTCTTCCTTAATCGATAATTCTTTTTAAATTTCTATAACTCCCCCTTAGTCTATGACTACACTAGTCTAGTAAACTAAATAGAAGGATAATAAACTAAGCAAACCAATTAATTCAAACAAGCAAATCCATCCAAACAAGCGATTCAAACAAACAATCTAAACAATTAACTCAAACAATCTACTCAAGCAATCAATTCAAGCAATCAACCAAATCAACCAAATTAAATAATATGTGTTAATAAACACTTCTTGAACCTTTAAATAATCCTAGAAACTATAAAACTCACTCTTAATCTAATACAAGACTAAACCTCCAATTGTTAGGGGTCATCACCAACCAGTAGCCTAGCATATACTCTAGTTCCCTTAAAACTATAATAAGACCTTACTCTAGACTTAGAAATAACTCTGATAAGTTATCCTTAAAATTATGATAAGTAAAGTAATTCAATCCAATCAATTAATCAATTTAAGTTTTGTTGTCACAAAACATCAACTCAAATATGAAACTAAACATTTCTTGTAACTTCTATCTATCCTAAAACCTATAAAGCTCCTATCAATTATAAATTCATAAGTGTATTTCTAACAAAATTATTGACTACTAATGAAATTTAACCATGTCAAGTAAGTAAATCAAGTTATTCAAGTCAAACGAAACAAACAAACCAAATAAGTCAATCAATCAAATTAATCAAGACAAAGTAAATATGTTATGTATCCTATATTTCTATAAAAAAAACTATTCGTAATATATACTTGTTATGTGTGGAGTTAAAGTTAACATGTAATGCAGTGTGCGAAGTATGTTGATTATAATGTAGTATGAAATGTATGTCATATGCAAAACAATATGAAATGCAACTTATGGTGTGAATAATCTTGATTTGAAATGCAATTGTAATTTATAATGATGATATGAAATAAGATGTATAATAATAATATGCAGAATGATTTGGTGATAATATTTATTTAGGTAAAATATATTCAGATACTATCTAACTATTATAAACTATTTGAATCAAACAAAGATAATGTTAATTTCTAGACTTAGGTTAATCATTTTAATGAAATTGATTAAAAGATCAATAAAGATAAGAGTTTAAAAAAAACATTAATGATAAGTAGCAAAATATTTAGAAAAATCATGAAGTTAAATAATATTAGTAGGGTAAATATTGTAAAAATTGAAGATCTTTCTAAAGAGAATATAAAATTTGTATAATATAAAAAGCTATATAAACATATATTCATAAGCATATATAAAACTAATTTAAAAAGAACTTAATATTTAATAAATGAGATATACATTTAAATCAATTTTAAATTTAAGCTTTAGAAATCAAAACATATTTATTTGCTAAAAAATCATTTATACTTTAGAAGGAAACATTATAAAGTAATCAATAAAACTTCTTATATTTAAACTATTAAAAAAATCATGTATATATATTTCTTTATATTAAGTAAAATATACAAGTTTTATAAATCTTAATAGGAAGTCAAAATAAGTATTAAGTTACAAATAGTATTTGTGATAATGTAACCCAAAATTGTTATGAAATCATAAGAATAATATATAAGTTAGACTATGCATGTTTAAGCTATATAAAAGATGAATAAATTTATATTTTATAACAATATCAAAAAAATTGTATTAACTCTGTATATCATATTAACATGTTTATATAATTTTATTAAATATTATATTTTAGTATATATATTTTGAAATAAGATATAAGAAAATAAGTATACAAATAAATTTAATAACTAGAATTTAAACTGGCATTTTCTAATTGAAAAGGATGGAGGGAAGTTTGAAAGTTTAAATCTTTGAGATAAAAAATTTGAATTTCATTCTATAGTCTGATATGTTAACATATATATGTTGACATATATGTATTATTTCAATGAGAATATGGTTTTGTGACTTTGGTTTTAAAATATCGATTTATATCTCAGGTTTAACTATTTCTTGACATAATTCTAATCCTAACAAACATCCAAAATTATTTTATTAATATATTAATTTTATTATAATTATTTTTGAATTTCAAACTTCAAATTTGAATTTTAAATTTCAAAATTGAACTTTAAAGTTTAAATTTCAAATTTAAAACAAAGCAAAGCAAGCAAAACATCCACTCAACCAAAAATTTAAAAATTAATTAAGGCGTACCCGGTTTCTAGATCCATTTCTTCGATATTCTCTGAATTCTGAATTGATCTTCTGAAATTTGATGATAAGATCTGCTTTATTGCGACGGGCTCGCATTTCTGATCAGGATAGTGTATTCATTTGCTGAATTTGAACATCGTATGAGAAAGATATTGAAAATTTAGTAGTTCAACCAACTTGGCGCCAAAACTTGAATTTGAATTTTGAATGAATGGACACTTCAACTATTATATAAAGGCCCAAAAGTCATGTCTCTTCATAACTACTCCTCCTCTTCTTTCTCCTCTCGTTTTTCACTCTTAATCAAACTTTCAGAGACATAACTTCTTTGTTTCTTAAAGGAATTGGACGAAATCAGCGGCAAATCGAGGAGGAATTCGAGGACTACGATTTAGTAGCAGTTTGGGGATGAATTTGGATGGTATTGGGGTGTAGAAAGTCGAAACAGTAAAAGGTATGCATAAAATCCCGTAATAGTTTTCATTTTTGAATCGCCAACTTCAAACTGCCATATCTCACTCAATTTTGATCGGAATTTGACGACCTACCAATCAAATTGACCGCAAGAACAAGAACTAAAATCTGGAAAAGGATTTGATACAAAATAGTCTAACCTGTGGATACAATTTGAAGATAACCGTTGACAGTTTTGGTTTCCTTCTCTCTTTATTCACCAAAACTTCATTTGATCATTACTTAATCAATTCTTGACGGATTTACATAAAACCAGCAACATTACGAAGCAAATGAAGAGAAGTACAGTATGAAGATAAGTTGTAGATGAAAATCCAAAGTTGTAAAGTGATCTGGTACCCATTTCTTTGCTGATTTAAATTATATATATCTATTTCTTCTTGATGTCTCTTCACCAACCATCATTACTCTTCTCCTCTTTTTCATTTCTTTTCAGAATTTGAATTTTCAATAGCCACCATTTTGGAATTTGAATTTCCAATAGCCACGTCAACCATCTTTTTAGAGTTTGAATATCCAATAGCTATATAACCCATCTTTTCCTGTAAAACAACACAACTTTTCAAATAATCAAATAACTTTTCAAATAATTCAAATGTCTTTTCTAATATTCAAATGACTTTTCAAAGTAACAATAATATCGTGATGGTTTCGTAATATATCCATACATCAAAAATTTTAAAAATTTAATTTTCAAAATTTAAAATTTTGAATTTCAAAAATATTATCATAGTAACTTGATATACAAAACCATTGAATGCAGACTCATCTAATACTTGATGCAATACATGGATTAAAACTAGTGTTCAAAATTTGCCATTTAACATTTTCAAAAATCAGATTATGAACTTTTTGAAAGACATTGCTCTGATACCAATTGTTAGGGATTGCGGAATGGATCGTTCGGGCAAAGCAAACACTAGAGGGGGGGGGGGAGGTGAATAGTGTTTGTAAGAATTTAAACAAAACTTAATACTAAAGAGAATTATGGAATGAATCAAACACCACAAACAAAATTACAGACACAGATTCAAACACATATAAGATAAACAGGAATAAAAATGCAGAAAAGGAAAGAACACACCGGATTTTATACTGGTTCGGATTACTCCTACGTTCAGTCCCACACAACGCTGGGTTGTGCAGAGTTTTATTACTCTTTCAATAGTCAATTACACCATCCTTGATTTCACGGCTCACAAGGAGACACAGATTCCTCCTTTCTTGATTTCACGGCTCATAAGAACACACCAACTCCTATTCACGGCTCATAAGGACACACCAACTCCTCTTTGACTCACAACAAGGTTTATTCAACCCAACCAATTACAAACAACCCTATAACTCTTCAATAACACTTGATTCAGAGAGTAGAGAGTGTAGAGAGAAGAAGTTATGTCAAAACAAAATTGAATTCGCCAGAGTATAAGTATAAAAACCATAAAAATGATTAAGAATAATGGTAGGATGAAAGAGGATGAAAATGGAGAAGAAGAGATGTTAGAAAATTCAGTTTTAACATCTTTTTATAGGTTATGAAGGGTTGCAACGATTCTAAAGCGTTTCAAATAATGAAAAGACACTTCCCTTCAAATTTAGAAAAATAGCTTTTATATGTCGACATACATATTTTGCTATGTCGACATAGCCATGTGTAAATTTTATTTTCAAAGCATTTTTCAAGTGTTTTGATATAAAATTAATTCTGAAAATTCTTGAATAAAATTCTAATGTTGTAAATAATTATTATATGATAGAAAAACATATGAAAATATATTTTTAAACTATATAAATATATTTAGAAAATTATAAGGTTTTAAACTATACTAAATATAAATAAAGTATATATATAAAACTTAAGTTTGGAAATCAAAGAAGAATCAAAAATAGAATAAAATAGAAAAACAAAATAGATAAGATTGAGGATAAAAAGAAAACAAAAATAGAGAGGATTGAGGATAGAATTGAACATCAGAATTTGAATTTGAGTTTGAATTTGAATTTGAACCTGGAGTGTTATTTGGAGTCTTACAAAATCTAAACTCTATAAAAATATTATTCTTGAACTCTTGAGCTCTTGAAATCTTGATTACTCATGAGTCTTGAATCTAATCTGAATTCTGAATCTCTAAAATCTCTTAAACCGTACAGTCTTCAGTATTAATTCCTATATACAAATCCTGCATATGTGTGTTTATATATATATATATATATATATATATATATATATATATATATATTCTAGATAAAGATGTTAGTATATATTTTATAATCAATGATAATTGAAATAAGGTTATTGTCATCAAAACTCCATTCTCCAACAATCTCCCTCTTTTTGATGATGACAACCTTAGTTTATAAAATATCGTACCTATATATACCTGTTTGATGATGTTCCTTCTATACTCCCCCTGCCTATAAAATCTTATAAACTATGCCTATATTTTATAATTTCTCCCCCTTTGGCATCATCAAAAAGAAATTCTAAACATATTCCCCCCTTAATCTTATAACTATCTGAATAATTCTTATACTAAAGTAAAGTACTCCTCCTGAATCCTAAATCTATCTATACCTTATAAAATACTCCCCCCTAAATTTATGCCTATATAATATTCTACATCTATAATTCTTCCTTAATCAATAATTCTCTTTAAATTTCTATAACTCCCCCTAAATCTATGACTACACTAGTCTAATAAACTAAATAGAAGGATAATAAACTAAGCAAACCAATTAATTCAAACAAGCAAATACATCTAAACAAACAATGTAAACAATTAACTCAAACAATCAACTCAAGCAATCAATTCAAGCAATCAACCAAATTAAATAATATGTGTTAATAAACACTTCTTGAACCTTTAAATAATCCTAGAAACTATTAAACTCACTCTTAATCTAATACAGGACTAAACCTCCAATTGTTAGGGGTCATCACCAACCAGTAGCCTAGCCTATACTCTAGTTCCCTTAAAACTATAATAAGACCTTACTATAGACTTAGAAATAACTCTGATATGATATCCTTAAAATTATGATATAAGTAAAGTAATTCAATCCAATCAATCAATCAATTTAAGTTTTGTTGTCACAAAACATCAACTCAAATATGAAACTAAACATTTCTTGTAACTTCTATCTATCCTAAAACCTATAAAGCTCCTATCAATTATAAATTCATAAGTGTATTTCTAACAAACCTATTGACCACTAATGAAATTTAACCATGTCAAGTAAGTAAATCAAATTATTCAAGTCAAACGAAACAAACAAACCAAATAAGTCAATCAATCAAATTAATCAAGACAAAGTAAATATGTTATGTTCCCTATATTTCTAATAAAAACTATTCGTACTATATACTTGCTACGTGTGGAGTTAAAGTTAACATGTAATGTAGTGCGCGAAGTATGTTGATTATAATGTAGTATGAAATGTATGTCATATGCAAAACAATATGAAATGCAACTTATGGTGTGAATAATCTTGATTTGAAATTGTAATGACCCGTATTCTACATGTCATAGGATCGTAGAATATTTATTTCTTTCCCATATGAAGTTGTATGATCATGTAACTTAGGGAAACATTTATTAGAGTCATTTCCCATGTTCATGATTTTTTTCGATTTTTAAATGACCAATTTGCCCCTAGTTGGTACTGTTTTGGCCATAACTTTTGATTGGAAAGGAATTTTGACCTGAAACCACTTCCATTGGATTCGTTTGATGGTTTACCTTTCCGTAGAGTGGTCACAATAGCCAAACGGACTTACCGTTTGGGAGATATGGCTGGAGCAAGGTTTGGAGGGTGAATAACTGCTTAACCGGGCCAAATCGGGTGATTAGCGAGTAGGCCCATAACCCATTTCGGGATTAGGTTTATGGGAGGGCTGAAATGAGATGGAGAATCATTCCATTTTAGTTTTCTAGCCTCCACTTATCACCAAGGATCCCTAAAAATGGTCTCTAACCTCTAAATCACCTCCAAATCATCTTTTGGTCAAGGATTTGGCTTAGCAACCCCTAATCAAGGAGGACCTTCACCAAATCAACAAAGGAGCTGCTGTTTGGCATTGAGATTCACATCAGATCAGAGATTCATTTCAGATCTTAGTTTATTTTGTGGCTAAGGTGAGTGATTTGCATAGTTTTACACTAATTATGGCTAATTAGGGGTGATTAGTGTTAGTTAGCGAATTTAAACATGATAAAATTCTGGAAAAATGTTTATAAAATTCGGAATGGTGTTTTAGACCTCTGATATGAATATGAGTTAATTTGGTTAAGTTTTGATGATCCTATCATTAGTTTCACCTAAATATGCTTAAGGGGAAATATGAGAGTTTGGGTATGTTTGATCCATTTTTACCTATCATATTGATGTTTTTGATGTTTGTGGTTGATTATGCATGTTGCTATGACTGTATGAAATGCTTTGTGACTGGTTAGAATTGTTGGAATGGTCGAAAACGCCGTCGAGGGGCGTAAACAGTCGCTGGAACAGTTGCAGGAACTATGCAGGGATCCGGATCGGATCGCATGCCACACCCACGAACCGATGGTGTCGATCCGATCCGATCAAGATTTCGCGAGACGACCCGTGTTGCTTCACGAAGAGGCGACCCGATCCGCTCCTATCTTCCACGAACTGACCAGCCTCACGAACTGATGGGAAGTCACGACCCGATCCATGTAGCACGATCCGACTCGTTGGAACGCGATCCGCAGGGAGTTCACGATCCGACCAGAAGAAGAGACCCGATCTGATGGAGACTGGATTCACGAGACAATGGAGGAGGGCGATCCGATCACCTGGAGGATCACGACTCGATCCGGTGTAGGAGGCGCGACCCGATCCGAATGCCTAAGGCCGATCCGATCCGATGAAGAATGTGAAGGCTGATCCGATCCGATTCGATGGTAATGACCAATAACCCGAGATGCAAAGGTAGTCCAAATGGAAGTTAGAGCTCAGGATCCCGGAACCAGTGGGGAACTAAGGAGTTCACTTCATGAGTTGGGCTTTGCTGCGGGACGTGTGCTAAGGAGTTGTCGACGTTCATAACTTCGATTCACCACTAAAAAGGAATGATGGGCTACTTATCAGTGCAGTAAGGTCATTATGACCTGAGGGGCAAAGTGATGGTAGCAAGACTACGTTATCAGTGCAGTAGGGTCATTACGACCCGAGGGGCAAGGTGATGCGTAGTAAGACTATGAGCTAGTGCAGTGGGATCCTTGTGACTCCATGGGGCAAAGTGGACATAGCAAAGGATTTGTGGCTACGTTATCAGTGCAGTGAAGCCATTTATGACTTCATGGGGCAAAGTGATCGTAGCAAGGAATGTTGGGTGATCGAAGTGGTGAATATCGTATGCTTTATGCACCGAGTGAGAGATGTGAGGATGGATGCTATGTTTGATTGTTTGCCATCCCTATGACATGCACACCTCCCCCACCTCCGTATCTTTACACTGTTCGATATGATACCTTAGAGTGTTGTACAGTATGTAGTGCTAACTCTTTGGTTGCAGGTCCAGGTTCAGGTATGTTTTAGTCTACCTGTTATTGTTCACTTTAGATGCTTATCGCTCATACCAGGCTTTATGTCTGACCCAGAGTTTTATGTCTCCTCTTATTACTCTGGGTGCTCACACGAGCAGACTAGAGACAGGTTAGCTGGTGATGCGCGAGTAGCTGATTCGGAGGCGGGCAGGAGGCTTCCACGTATTATATATATATATACACATTCTCCCTGTGTCGTTGGTGGTCGCTACTTGGGCATTAGTAGTGTACCTCATTTATCTTACTTTTGCTTTGAGACAGTTTGAAAAGTTGTAATAAGCTGTATGTTAGATTTCCGCTGCTATGATGTTTAGTTCTGATTTTCAGCTTATGCACTGTCTCTCCTATTTTATGTCAAGTATACTATTATTATATTTTGTTCTATGCGCTGTGAGACATTCTACAGGTTCTTTTTGTTCATTTCCTTCTTCCCTTTCCTTCTGACGACCCGTTCCATGCTAACTGGACATGTGTACAGCGCACTTTTGGAGTAAATGTCGGTTGGTGCGGGGCGGGCCGTCACACTTGGTATCAGAGCTCTAGGTTGCGTAGTTAACCTATGGAAAGACACCAGGGAGAGATAGTACGTATATGAGAGCGCGTATTTGTGATTACTTTGGTTTTCAAAAGCTATGTATATATATATATACTCTTAGTAGTATAAGAATGAAGTCGCACTGCACTAGCACCACTATGGGGTCGTTAATCGTTTCCTTTTTCAGATTGACGATGAGCCGAGACACGAGGGGTGCTGGTAGAGGGACCAACCAAGGGAATGCTGCTGACATGAGGGCTATGTTTACTAACCTCATGAGAGACATGCTTAGAGAAGTTCAAGGGGCAGTTCCCAATCCCGGAGTTGGCGTTGGCCCAGTAGTGCAGGCGCCTAGGGTCTATTTCGCCAAGTTGTGCAAAGATTACACTAATCTTGGTGGAAAGCCGTTCCACGGAACGGAGTCGGCCACAGATGTTCAGGACTGGATGGATAGCTGTGACCGTATCTTTGACGACTTGGGTCTCGAGGATGCGATGAAGTGAAGGCTAGCGTCTCGTCAGTTGCAAGGACGAGCGATGAATTGGTGGAATGCTATCAGAACAGCTACTCCAGAGGATCAAGTTACGTGGGATCAGTTCAAGGCTCGCTTTAGCGAGAAGTTTATCCCAGCTGCCCAGAAGTCGGTGTTGTTTAAGAGGTTCTTGGAACTCAAGCAGAACGGGAGGACAGTTTCTGATTATATTGCTGAGTTCGACACTTTGTCGAAGTATGGACTGTCTCTCATTGACACTCCTGAGAAGAAGAATGAGAAGTTCATTACTGGTTTGGATGGATACTTGGGGGAAAGGCTTATCAACCACATCGATGAGACTTTTGAATCAATCGTGGGGAAAGCTTTGAGATCAGAGAGTCTTTACCCTAAGTCAAAGACTGAGGCTGCATCTGCAGAAGGGCCAAAACCGCAAGCAGGCGGTGGAGGCAAGAATAGCTCTCAGAATAAGAGGAAGCAGGACCAATCTAAAGGTGGCCAGAAGAAGAGCAAGAAGGATGTTGAGTGCTTCAGCTGTGGAAAGAAGGGCCATTATGCTAAAGAATGTCGGGCCAAGCCAGCGGAAAGGAAGTGCTACAACTGTGGTCAAGTGGGACATCAGAAGGATAAGTGTCCGCAACCTCTTAAGGAGAAGCAGTTTGTGAAAGCATATGCTCTTGATGCTGTTCCTTCTTCGTCGAATGCCCCAACTGCGGCGGAGAAAGGAAAGAATGTTGTTATTCAAGGTATGCTTTCTATTTATGATGTACCAGTTCGAGTTTTGTTTGATACTGGGGCTTCCCGTTCCTTCATATCTAGTGACCTGGTAGATAGGTTGGGACTGGAACCCGAGATAGTCGATAGACCATTGATTGTGACGAACCCGATTGGAGGTTCGACTAGCCTTAGTATGATTTGCAGGGATTTGGTCTTATCGAGTCATGGATGTATGTTTGTATGTGATTGCTTTGTTTTGGGCTTTACTGGGTATGCATTATATTAGGAGTCGATTGGCTCCGAAGATACGGGGTGGTGGTAGACTGTGAGGGCTTTTTGGTGACAGTGAGGGCGGATGATGGGCGGAGGGTAGTGTTTGGTAGTCTACCTAGTGATGGGGTTATGGCTAGTTTTGTAAATTCCCTCGATATCCCGCAGGATGAGTTGTCAGATGTGCCCGTGGTTGGCCAGTATCCGGACGTCTTCGAGGAGGTGACCGGGCTTCCACCACACCGAGAGATTGAGTTCCGTATTGATTTAGTGAAAGATGCCAGACCTATAGTGATGCCACTTCGTCGTATGGCGCCAAGGGAGCAGCGAGAGCTCGGGGTGCAAGTCAGCAATCTTTTGAAGAAGGGATTTATTAGGAGGAGTGTCTCCGAGTGGGGAGCACCAGTTGTGTTTGCCACTAAGGCAGATGGTTCCCTTCGTTTGTGTGTGGACTATCGCGAGTTGAATAAGGTGACGAGGAAGAATAAGTATCCTCTACCGTGGATAGATGATTTGTTTGATCAGCTGGAAGGAGCTAGAGTGTTCTCCCAGTTAGACCTCGCGACAGGATTTCATCCGCTTCGAGTAGCAGATGAGAGTGTTCCGAAGACGGCATTTAGGACGCCGTCAGGATTTTATGAGTGGTTGGTCATGCCATTTGGGTTGACCAATGCACCAGCCTATTTTGTGGATCTTATGAATCGAGTATTCAGAGATCAGTTGAATAAGTTTGTTCTTGTGTTCGTGGATGATATCCTTGTTTATTCAGGGACAGAGGAGGAACACAAGGGACACTTGAGGACAGTGATGGAGGTGTTGAGGAAACACCAATTGAAAGCGAAATTCTCTAAGTGTCATTTTTGGAGAAGGGAAGTAAGATTCTTGGGCCATGTTGTTTCAGAGAGTGGTATTGCCGTGGACCCTGTAAAGGTGGCTACGGTACAGGATTGGCCTACACCCAAGAATGCGACAGATGTAAGAAGTTTCTTGGGATTAGCTGGATATTATCGTAAGTTTATCCAGGACTTCTCCAAGATTGCAGCACTGTTGACTCAGTTGACTAAGAAGAATCAGTCCTTCGTCTGGGATGGAGTGTGTGAGGATGCCTTCAAAAGTCTAAAGGAGAGGTTGACGCGTGCGCCCGTGTTAGGCATTCCTAAAGGGAATGAAGAGATGACGGTATACACAGATGCTTGTGGTACCGGACTGGGTGCAGTATTGATGCAATGAGGTAGGGTTGTAGCTTATGCTAGTCGACAGTTAAAGCCGCATGAGAAGAAGTATCCTACCCATGATTTGGAATTGGCAGCGATTGTATTTGCGCTGAAAATGTGGAGACACTATCTCTTGGGGGAAAGATTCGAGTTGTTCACCGATCATAAAATGTTAAAGTATCTCTTCTCTCAGAAAGATCTGAATCTCCGTCAGCAGAGATGGTTAGAGTTCTTGGCTTCGTATGATTTTGATATCGCGTATACACCTGGGAAGGGTAATGCGGTAGCCGATGCCTTGAGTAGGAGACATGCCAGCTTAGGGGCAATGTTTCTTGAATGGAAGCAACTGGAGTATATAGCGGGGTTTGATTTCAGACCAAGATGCGAATTGGATCCAGTTATGCTAGCTAGTTTGACGATCAGACCCACTTTGATAGAGCGGATTGGTTCCAGTCAGGGGGACGATCCTAATCTATTGGAAATCATCTCCAAGTTAGAGATGAACATCGACGGTGAGGAGATGAATGTGTATGGGCTTGATCGAGATGGATGTCTTCGGAAGAATGGAAGAATAGTTGTGCCCAACGTGAATGGTTTGAGAGATGAAGTGCTTAGAGAATGTCATCACTCAAAACTAACTATACATCCCGGTGGTAATAAGATGTATCGAGACATGAGACAGACTTACTACTGGGAAGGGATGAAAAGAGACGTTGGGAAGTTTATATCCAAATGCATGAATTGCCAGCTAGTTAAAGCCGAGCAAAAGAAGCCTAGTGGGTTGTTGCAACCATTAGAAATTCCCGAATGGAAATGGGAGCAAGTCTCGATGGATTTCATCGATGGCCTACCAAGGACTAGATCAGGATATGATAGCATTTGGGTAATTGTGGATCGATTGACTAAAAGTGCCAGATTTATACCAGTCAAATCGACCAGGACGGCAGCCAAGTTGGCAGAATTGTATATGAAGTGGGTAGTGAGATTTCATGGAGTGCCTAAAAGCATTGTGAGTGACCGAGACCCGTTGTTTACTAGTGGGTTTTGGAAGAGCTTACAAGAGGATCTAGGGTCAAGATTACATCTCAGTACAGCATATCATCCTCAGACCGACGGTCAAACGAAGAGGGTGAATCGTATATTGGAAGATCTCTTGAGAGCGTGTATATTGGATTTTGGTGGATCATGGGATGACCATTTGCATCTAGTTGAGTTTGCATATAATAATAGCTACCAATCCAGTATCGGTATGGCTCCATATGAAGCTTTGTACGGAAGACCGTGCAAATCACCATCATGTTGGATAGAGACTGGCGAGAAGTTTGTGCTTGGACCAGATGTGGTGAGGGAAACTTCAGATAAGATTAAGATCATTCAGCAACGAATGAAAGCTGCCCAAGATAGGCAGAAGAGTTATGCTGATAAGAGGAGAAGAGACTTGAAATTCTCTGTTGATGACTTGGTGTTTGTCAAGATCTCTCCGTTGAAGAACGTGATACGATTTGGCAGGAGAGGCAAGTTGGCACCAAGATTCGTTGGCCCATTCCCTGTTCTTGAATTAGTCGGGAATTTGGCGTATAGGGTTGGCTTACCAGAGAAAATGGCAGGAGTTCACAATGTGTTTCATGTTTCCCAACTAAGGAAGCTCGTTCACGACTCAGATATGACTATTTCACCTGATCAGTTAGAGGACTTCGAAGTAGAACCTGAGGCGGTTGGGAGCCGCAAGCCGATTCGTATTGTTGGGCCCGATACGAAGCAACTTCGAAGAAAGGCGGTGAAGCTAGTCAAGGTTCAGTGGGGCGAGAACGAGAATGATTGTACTTGGGAGACAGAGGAGAGCATTAAGAAGGCATATCCAGAACTCTTTGTCTGGTAAGATTTACTTTGCGATTTAGTTATTCCGCATGCTAGGTTAGACTTATTCACTTGTTTTGCATGTTTGATGGTTGTTTTATGATTGATAGGCATGCGGGAACCTTTGTGTGTGTTTTGATTAGGGAATTTCGGGGGCGAAATTTCTTAAGGGGGGGAGAGTGTAATGACCCGTATTCTACATGTCATAGGATCATAGAATATTTATTTCTTTCCCATATGAAGTAGTATGATCATGTAACTTTGGGAAACATCTACTAGAGTCATTTCCCATGTTCATGATTTTTGTCGATTTTTAAATGACCATTTTGCCCCTAGTTGGTACTGTTTTGGCCATAACTTTTGATTGGAAAGGAATTTTGACCTGAAACCACTTCCATTGGATTCGTTTGATGGTTTACCTTTCCGTAGAGTGGTCACAATAGCCAAACGGACTTACCGTTTGGGAGATATGGCTGGAACAAGGTTTGGAGGTTGAAAAACTGCTTAACCGGGCCAAATCGGGTGATTAGCGAGTAGGCCCATAACCCCTTTCGGGATTAGGGTTATGGGAGGGCTGAAATGAGATGGAGAATCATTCCATTTCAGTTTTCTAGCCTCCACTTATCACCAAGGATCCCTAAAAATGGTCTCTAACCTCTAAATCACCTCCAAATCATCTTTTGGTCAAGGATTTGGCTTAGCAACCCCTAATCAAGGAGGACCTTCACCAAATCAACAAAGGAGCTGCTGTTTGGCATTGAGATTCACATCAAATCAGAGATTCATTTCAGATCTTAGTTTATTTTGTGGCTAAGGTGAGTGATTTGCATAGTTTTACACTAATTATGGCTAATTAGGGGTGATTAGTGTTAGTTAGCGAATTTAAACATGATAAAATTCTGGAAAAATGTTTATAAAATTCGGAATGGTGTTTTAGACCTCTGATATGAATTTGAGTTAATTTGGTTAAGTTTTGATGATCCTATCATTAGTTTCACCTAAATATGCTTAAGGGGAAATATGGGAGTTTGGGTATGTTTGATCCATTTTTACCTATCATATTGATGTTTTTGATGTTTGTGGTTGATTATGCATGTTGCTATGACTGTATGAAATGCTTTGTGACTGGTTAGAATTGTTGGAATGGTCAAAAACGCCGTCGAGGGGCATAAATAGTCGCTGGAACAGCTGCAGGAACTATGCAGGGATCCGGATCGCATCGCATGCCACACCCACGAACCGATGGTGTCGATCCGATCCGATCAAGATTTCGCGAGACGACCCGTGTTGCTTCACGAAGAGGCGACCCGATCCGCTCCTATCTTCCACGAACTGACCAGCCTCACGAACTGATGGGAAGTCACGACCCGATCCATGTAGCACGATCCGACTCGTTGGAACGCGATCCGCAGGGAGTTCACGATCCGACCAGAAGAAGAGACCCGATCTGATGGAGACTGGATTCACGAGACAATGGAGGAGGGCGATCCGATCACCTGGAGGATCACGACTCGATCCGGTGTAGGAGGCGCGACCCGATCCGAATGCCTAAGGCCGATCCGATCCGATGAAGAATGTGAAGGCTGATCCGATCCGATTCGATGGTGATGACCAATAACCCGAGATGCAAAGGTAGTCCAAATGGAAGTTAGAGCTCAGGATCCCGGAACCAGTGGGGAACTAAGGAGTTCACTTCATGAGTTGGGCTTTGCTGCGGGACGTGTGCTAAGGAGTTGTCGACGTTCATAACTTCGATTCACCACTAAAAAGGAATGATGGGCTACTTATCAGTGCAGTAAGGTCATTATGACCTGAGGGGCAAAGTGATGGTAGCAAGACTACGTTATCAGTGCAGTAGGGTCATTACGACCCGAGGGGCAAGGTGATGCGTAGTAAGACTATGAGCCAGTGCAGTGGGATCCTTGTGACTCCATGGGGCAAAGTGGACATAGCAAAGGATTTGTGGCTACGTTATCAGTGCAGTGAAGCCATTTATGACTTCATGGGGCAAAGTGATCGTAGCAAGGAATGTTGGGTGATCGAAGTGGTGAATATCGTATGCTTTATGCACTGAGTGAGAGATGTGAGGATGGATGCTATATTTGATTGTTTGCCATCCCTATGACATGCACACCTCCCCCACCTCCGTATCTTTACACTGTTTGATATGATACCTTAGAGTGTTGTACAGTATGTAGTGCTAACTCTTTGGTTGCAGGTCCAGGTTCAGGTATGTTTTAGTCTACCTGTTATTGTTCACTTTAGATGCTTATCGCTCATACCAGGCTTTATGTCTGACCCAGAATTTTATGTCTCCTCTTATTACTCTGGGTGCTCACACGAGCAGACTAGAGACAGGTTAGCTGGTGATGCGCGAGTAGCTGATTCGGAGGCGGGCAGGAGGCTTCCACGTATTATATATATATATATACACATTCTCCCTGTGTCGTTGGTGGTCGCTACTTGGGCATTAGTAGTGTACCTCATTTATCTTACTTTTGCTTTGAGACAGTTTGAAAAGTTGTAATAAGCTATATGTTAGATTTCCGCTGCTATGATGTTTAGTTCTGATTTTCAGCTTATGCACTGTCTCTCCTATTTTATGTCAAGTATACTATTATTATATTTTGTTCTATACGCTGTGAGACATTCTACAGGTTCTTTGTGTTCATTTCCTTCTTCCCTTTCCTTCTGACGACCCGTTCCGTGCTAACTGGACATGTGTACAGCGCACTTTTGGAGTAAATGTCGGTTGGTGCGGGGCGGGCCGTCACAGAAATGCAATTGTAATTTATAATGATGATATGAAATAAGATGTATAATAATAATATGCAGAATGATTTGGTGATAATATCTATTTAGGTAAAATATATTCAAAGTACTATCTGACTATTATAAACTATTTGAATCAGACAAAGATAATGTTAATTTCTAGACTTAGGTTAATCATTTTAATGAAATTGATTAAAAGATCAATAAAGATAAGAGTTTAAAAAAAACATTCATGATAAGAAGTAAAATATTTAGAAAAATCATGAAGTTAAATAATATTCGTAGGGTAAATATTGTAAAAATTGAAGATCTTTCTAAAGAAAATATAAAATTTGTATAATATATAGTAAGCTATATAAACATATATTCATAAGCATACATAAAACTTATTTAAAAAGAACTTAAAATTTAATTTATGAGATTTACATTTAAATGATTTTAAATTTAAGCTTTAGAAATCAAAACATATTTATTTGCTAAAAAATCATTTATACTTTAGAAGGAAACATTATAAAGTAGTCTATAAAACTTCTTATGTTTAAATTATTAAAAAAATCATGTATATATATTTCTTTATATTAAGCAAAATATACAAGTTTTATAAATCTTAATAGGAAGTCAAAATAAGTATTAAGTAACAAATAGTATTTGTGATAATGTAACCCAAAATTGTTATGAAATCATAAGAATAATATATAAGTTAAACTATGCATGTTCAAGCTATATAAAAGATGAATAAATTTATATTTTATAACAATATCAAAAAAATTATATTAACTCTGTATATCATATTTACATGTTTATATAATTTTATTAAATATTATATTTTAATATATATTTTGAAATAAGATATAAGAAAATAAGTATACAAATAAATTTAATAACTAGAATTTTAACTGGCATTTTCTAATTGAAAAAGATGGAGGGAAGTTTGAAAGTTTAAATCTTTGAGATAAAAAATTTGAATTTCATTCTATAGGCTGATATGTTAACATATAGATATATGTATGTTGACATATATGTATTATTCCAAAGAGAATTTGGTTTTGTGACTTTGGTTTTAAAATTTCGATTTATATCTCAGGTTTAACTATTTCTTGACATAATTCTAATCCTAACAAACATCCAAAATTTATTTGATTACTATATTAATTTTATTATAATTATTTTTGAATTTCAAATTTGAATTTTAAATTTCAAAATTGAATTTTAAAGTTTAAATTTCAAATTTAAAACAAAGCAAAGCATGCAAAACATCCACTCAACCAAAAATTTAAAAATTAATTAAAGCGTACCTGGTTTTTAGATCCATTTCTTCGATATTCTCTGAATTCTGAATTGATCTTCTGGAATTTGATGATAAGATCTGCTTTATTGCAATGGGCTCGCATTTCTGATCAGCATAGTGTATTCATTTGCTGAATTTGAACATCGTATGAGAAAGATATTGAAAATTTAGTAGTTCAACCAACTTGGCGCCAAAACTTGAATTTGAATTTTGAATGAATGGACACTTCAACTATTATATAAAGGCCCAAAAGTCATGTCTCTTCATAACTACTCCTCCTCTTCTTTCTCCTCTCGTTTTTCACTCTTAATCAAACTTTCAGGAGACATAACTTCTTTGTTTCTTAAAGGAATTGGACGAAATCAGTGGAAAATCGAGGAGGAATTCGAGGACTACGATTTAGTAGCAGTTTGGGGATGAATTTGGATGGTATTGGGGTGCAGAAAGTCAAAACAGTAAAAGATATGCATAAAATCCCGTAACAGTTTTCAGTTTTGAATCGCCAACTTCAAACTGCCATATCTCACTCAATTTTGATCGAAATTTGATGACCTACCAATCAAATTGACCGCGAGAACAAGAACTAAAATCTGGAAAAGGATTTGATACAAAATAGTCTAACCTGTGGATACAATTTGAAGATAACCGTTGACAGTTTTGGTTTCCTTTTCTCTTTATTCACCAAAATTTCATTTGATCATTACTTGATCAATTCTTGACGGATTTACATAAAACCAGCAACATTACAAAGCAAATGAAGAGAATTACAGTATGAAGATAAGTTGTAGATGAAAATCCAAAGTTATAAAGTGATCTGGTACCCATTTCTTTGCTGATTTAAATTATATATATCCATTTCTTGTTGATGTCTCTTCACCAACCGTCGTTGCTCTTCTCCTCTTTTTGATTTCTTTTCAGAATTTGAATTTTCAATAGCCACCATTTTGGAATTTGAATTTCCAATAGCCACGTCAACCATCTTTTCAGAGTTTGAATATCCAATACCATTATAACCCGTCTTTTCCTGTAAAACAACACAACTTTTCAAATAACTTTTCAAATAATTCAAATGTCTTTTCTAATATTCAAATGACTTTTCAAAGTAACTATAATATCATGATGGTTTCGTAATATATCCATATATCAAAAAATTTAAAAATTTAAAAATTTAAAATTTAAAATTTTGAATTTCAAAAATAATATCATAGTAACTTGATATTCAAAACAATTGAATGCAGACTCATCTAATACTTGATGCAATACATGGATTAAAACTAGTGTTCAAAATTTGTCGTTTAACATTTTCAAAAATCAGATTATGAACTTTTTGAAAGACCTTGCTCTGATACCAATTGTTAGGGACTGCGGAATGGATCGTTCAGGCAAAGCAAACACCAGAGGGGGGGCTGAATAGTGTTCGTAAGAATTTAAACAAAACTTAATACTAAAGAGAATTATGGAATGAATCAAACACCACAAACACAATTACAGACACAAATAAGATAAACAGGAATAAAAATGCAGAAAAGGAAAGAACACACCGGATTTTATACTGGTTCAGATTACTCCTACGTCCAGTCCCACACAACGCTGGGTTGTGCAGAGTTTTTGTAGGGATAGTATAGGAATAAAATCTTTTATGTACGTGTAGCGTAATAATAAAAATATAATCTTTACAGTATATGAAGTGAAATAAAAATATGAACTTTATTTTTATCATGAAGTAGCGAGAATAAAAAATATGATTTTTATACGATGGAGAATATAAAAATTTGGTTTTTATATTTGTAGCGATATAAAAATGCGATTTTTAATATAAACCTCATATTAAAAATGTGATTTTTAATATGAACAGCGTGGAATAGACTGCGGTAGAATTTTGGGCAAATTCAGACGGTTCAGAAATTCAGAAATATAGAATGGAGGAGTGGAACCCTCGGTGAGAACTCCTCACTTTTATTTTAATTTCTGGTTTGAAATATATACTAGGATGCAGACGGTGCTTAGCAGCACCCGACACCCGTTGTCCACAGACCATGGACGACTTGTGTGATTGTTTGTGTTGTGAAAATTGACTGTTGGTTGTGAAATAAAATATATATTCATGTGTTAAAATAAAATATATATTCATGTGTTGAAATAAAATATATATTCATGTGTTGAAATAAAATTTATATTCATGCGTTGAATAAAAATATATATTCATGTGTTGAAATAAAATATATATTCATGTGTTGAATACAAATATATATATTCATGTGTTGAAATAAAATATATATTCATCCGTTGAATAAAAATATATATTCATGTGTTGAAATAAAATACATATTCATGTGTGGAAGTAAAATAAATATTTATAAACAAATCAGAACGATTTGTTTATGTACACCCATTTAACTGATATTAATTGGGACGATAAATTTTACACATTGCCCAACTGCACAAATAAAAATCTGTGTTTGTTGATTTGAAACCCCACTCAGGTATTGGGATGATAGTTGACGTACACTAATCCTGATTGTTTTAGTTGTATGTCAATCAATGGGTTGACAGGCTGTGTAAGCATTAATTATTTATATTTAATGCTTATGCAGTTGTGTGGTGCACTCTGGATGATGGTTGATTATTTATCGTTGCTATTATATACATGTGTTGTATGGAATCCATATAATTAACATTATATGGTAATTGATTGGGCCTCATTCCAATTTGGAAAATAAGGAATATTATAAAAGAAAATTCATGTGTTGAATAGAAAGAAAACTCATGTGTTGAATAGAATTGTGATAGCCCGTAACTTCCCCGGTAAGGAAAGCCCGAATTACCTTGAGAACACAACCAATCAGAACGCAAACAGAAGAACATTTCATTGTATATTACAACAATTCCATCAGAATACAAGAATATACAGAGTATGAATTAATATTACACAGAAAATATCAGAGATTTAAATTACATTTAAATACATCGCAGCGGAAATAATACAAAACACAACAAGAAGAGATATACAGATACAGAGCTTTCCAGATATCGTTCCAGCTGTAGATCAGGATCCTGTGAATATAAATCTTCAAAACCGAAACTACTAGCTGCTCGTGTGGAAAATAGGGGCACCCAGAGTTTAGGTTAAAACAATAAACTCCAGGTCAGTCATGTGACTGGTGTGAGAACTAAAACAATTATTAATCTTTGTTTTTAAAGTTAGGTAAATCAAGGGACCACGCCATATAACACAGAACGGGTTTCCTCCCAAGAATACCAGTGCATAAAACAAACAGCGCAATGCTAAATAAAGAACAATGAAGCTATTATAAGACCCAGATCCCATCACACAATGCAATGCAAGCCGGAGGATAGGGTTTTCCCTTATAATAGCCAAATATGCTTGATACGCGAAATTTCATCTTATATTATTACTATATGTGCAGAAAACAACTTCAAATATAAATATATCAATCATAGACGGCATGGGTACCATATATCATGTCGCCAATACTAGGCTCTACAATCAAAACCGCAAAATGTCATATTTGGAAATTGGATTTCCATCATGGTGGCTCCTAATTCGAAAGATCGATCGCGTAGTGCCATCTACAACGGCTTACGTCTCAGCTAGAGAAAACACCGTAATGCACATCCGCAGTTTTGGGAAATCGAGTATCACTGCGGCTTACGTCCCGGCGAGAGTAAACACCGCTTAACCTATCCCTCTGAGCACTAAGCTCAATCTCGGTCGACCGAATCCACGACACCACGAAGGTGCCCATCCTCTAAAAAGCATACTGATCAAACCATCAGTTTACCACCATACCGGGGTGTGAGGCTCGTGAATCAACGCTATACACAAAGCCGTGCTATATTAAAGTTGCGCTTTGATCATCATCCACCAAACTTTGCTTTTCAACAAAAGTCTGGATCACTGCATCTCAGCATGCCACACTATCAATTCATATCGTACCACTGATTTCTGCCAATATATAACCTCTGAGCTCGTATGTCTCAGAGAAGGGCATTAAGCAAGAGAATAAATTCTCCGCCGCCAAACAGATATATATTTAGCAGAGATCAACGAATACAATATAAAGGAATACAATGTCAGACAAACCATCCATCTACAAGTCCGTTCTAGGTCTGAACGAAACCGGAGGCACTTTCCTCGCATATCCGTACAATCAACAAGTACGTCCGGACGGCTACCACTTCAGCCCCCTTCAAGGTAGCTACTCCCATCGTGAGCATCAGTAGCACCCATCCATTCGATGTGAAGATCGTCGGTCTTGCACCGTCTTCAATCTCTTCGACTCGTCGTTGAATCAGTTATTCAGAATGGGTTATACCCGGACTTTCTGAATAACTCACGTATCTTAATCAACAAGTGCTATAAAACACAATATACGCCTCATTCCAATTCAGAATATTCTTTTATTCAGATATTCACACTCCTAGGGAAAGGTTCCCGTTAATTTTATCAAAGATAAATTCTTTTAAATTTATTCTTTAATCTTCCTTTGGATATCATTTCAAACCATATTACGGTTTTCCAAACTAGTCGGGATTAGCGAACCACACCGAAGTAATTATTTATTTTATTTCCAAATCCTAACCTATTTATCCCATGGAGCAAAACTGTTATTACCCCATAACTAACACCACGGTGTTATCGGTAAATTTAATTACCATTTCACGTTCAAATCTAATTAAAGATTTAACTATCGCTAGGAGCAAAACTGGCGATACTCCCCTTTCGATCATTTCCAAATTTTGATAATTTAAATTACCAATTCTCATTTCAATCTAATCAAAGATTCATTAAAACTCCATTTACTGGGTTAAAGAACTGATGTCATTTAAAACACAGTTCACGATAAACCCAAATCACATTCTATTTCAATTCCAATAAAATATATTAGAAATTCTGGTTATTTAAAACCTATTTCAAATTCAATTTATTTATTTCAAAAATAAATTGGTTTTAATTCTAGTTCAAAACTAGTTCATTTCGATAAAAATCTATTTTTATCTTTTCAAATATGGAGTTTTTCATCCCAGTTTTCCCCAAATCATTTCTTATGATTTTAAACAAATTATAGATATTTTTAATTATTTTACCAAGGCCCGTACAGTCGATTTCCATCTACGGCCATCGAACTGCACTTACAACGACCTTTTCCAAATTTAATTTGGACATAATTCCAAATCCAACCGTTAGATTTCAAATTTCTAACATTCATTGGAAAGCACTTTTCGATACGAACCAAACGGTTCCAGTTTTAGGAGAATCCGACGGTCGGATCTCCCGTAATGTCCGTTCAAAGTCAATGGTCGAAATTCGCGAACTGCCGCGGCGCGGCGCGTTCTATTCAGGCCATTATTTTTTATATATAATATATATATATATAATATATTTCGTCGATTTCTATTTAAAACAAATTTTATAAATCGTTTAAATTCGTTTCAAAAACAATTTCAACTTCCTTTACAATTTCAAATCAAAGTTCAATTTTTCCTTATAAGTTCGTTTTAAATTCATTTCAGTTCAATTCAAATTCGATTTCAATTCTATTCAATTCGAATTCATTTTCTATTCTATTCAATTCGAATTCAATTTCTATTCTATTCGACTATATATTTCTATTCTATTCAATTCGAATTCAATTTCTATTTTATTCAATTCGAATTCAATTTCTATTTTATTCAATTCGAATTCAATTTCTATTTTATTCAATTCGAATTCAATTTCTATTTTATTCAATTCGAATTCAATTTCTATTTTATTCAATTCGAATTCAATTTCTATTCTATTCAATTCGAATTCAATTTCTATTCAATTCGAATTCAATTTCTATTTTATTCAATTCGAATTCAATTTCTATTTTATTCAATTCGAATTCAATTTCTATTTTATTCAATTCGAATTCAATTTATATTTTATTCAATTTGAATTCAATTTCTATTTTATTCAATTCGAATATATATTTTTACATCTCTTTCTAAATATTCATTTTAAAAACGAATATAATCGATATCTATATCGTTCGCGTCAAAATAGCGCATCTCTAATCAACACGGCTTTATATTTTTCAATAACTTCGTTATTCTATTCAACAAATGAATATTTATCCTATTCAACACATGAACCTATATTTCTTTCACCACCTGACTAATCTCAACAAATGAGTACCGTCAACACATTAATCTTTATTTTCTAATATTCTTTATTTTCCCAATTGGAATGAGGCCCAATCAATTACCATATAATGTTAATTATATGGATTTCATACAACACATGTATATAATAGCAACGATATATAATCTACCATCATCCGAAGTGCACCACACAACTGCATAAGCATTAAATATAAATAATTAACGCTTACACAGTCTGTCGACCAATCGATCGACATACAATTAAATAATTGGGATTAGTGTACGCCAAATATCATCCCAACACCCGTGTGGGGTTTCAAACAATCAAACACAGATTTTATTTGTGTAGTTGGGCGATGTGTAAAATTTATCGTCCTAATCAATATCAGTCAAATCGGTGTATATAAACAAATCGTCTGATTTGTTTATAAATATTTTATTTTATATGCATGTTAAAAATTATATTTTTAACTATAAAATATTTTCCACTATAAACTATTTTATTTCATTTCACATCACACAATCAATTCTATCAAATTTATCGACCACACAAATAAATCAATCACCAAACAATCAACTAAACAAACAAGCCGTCCATGGTCTGTGGACGACGGGTGTCGGGTGCTGCTAAGCACCGTCTGCATCCTAGTATATATTTTTAAACTAGAAATTTAAAATAAAAGTGAGGAGTTCTCACCTTGGAGATCCACTCCTCCATTATCTATTCCTGAATGGTTCGGATAATGCCAAAAATTCCAATACGACCATTTCCTGCTGTTCATATGAAAAATGTTCATATATATTTTCTAATAAAAAATGTTCATATATATTTTCAAATCAAAAATGTTCATATATATTTTCCAATCAAAAATGTTCATATATATTTTCCAATCAAAAATGTTCATATATATTTTCAAATAAAAAATGTTCATATATATTTTCCAATCAAAAATGTTCATATATATTTTCTTTCGACGGTTCTTTCTATATAAAAATTATATTTTTATATTTCTACTTCTTCTATAAAGATCGTATTTTTATTGCTATTCTATATATATAAAAATCAAATTTTTATCGCTATAAAAATCCTATCTTTTTAACTATAAAAATCCTATCTTTTTAACTATAAAAATCCTATCTTTTTAACTATAAAAATCCTATAAATTCAGTTTTTAAAAATAATGCTTTATACCTAAATAAAACTGATAAAAAAAATATGTTTTAAATTAAAGTATAATCAGATTTACTATGCTTTATATAAATAAAAGAAACTGATAGAAAAAAAACTAGTTTTATAAAAAAAACTCACTTTTAATCGATTTCTGCTGCGTCGAACTAGGGCTGATGGTCGGAGGGGGTATTGGGGGTCAGGCGGAGGCTTAGACGACGGCGGAGGGTCGGGGTTTGGCCCCAGTGCGGGCGGCGGTGGTCAGTCAGCGCGTGGAGAGGCGCAGCTAGGTGGCGTTGGGTGGTTTTGGGGCTAGGGCGCGGGTTTCTAGAAGGAGGGAGAGGAGAGAGAGGCGGTGGAGGAGGGATTGATGGCGACGGCTGTAAGAGGGGGTGGCGGAGGTCTCCAGCGGCGAACTCGAGATCGAAGGCCAGCGTTTTTTTTCTTTCCTTCTTTGAAAACTGATTTTGGGAAATAACGAAGAGGGGGGAGGGGGTTGACTTCGGGTAATAGAGAATAGGGGTTTATTTGAAATTTTTATATAATTATTTATTTAATTAATTCCCATAAAGTTACCTTTTATTTCGACCTCGAAACGAGACCCACCACCTGTCGCCCCTAGCTAATTACCCCCATTCCGAACCCAATGGGATATGTATCATAAGCTGATTCGATTGTTTCGATCAGTTTCCGTCAAAATCAAAATATAACTCTATATATTGAATTTGAACACGCATTTCAATTTACCGGGGCCACATACGAACTTTAAAAATTCCATAAAAATATTTTCTAGCTTCGTATTGACGATACGGTCCTAACAAAACTAGTTTCGTCGAATTCTGAGACCGTTTGAAAAATGGCCAATTTCCAGTCGATTAAAATCAACTGAAATTGGTCAAACGCGTTTTCCCTTGCCACGCTGACATATTGATTCAAAAAATTATGAAATTTGAAACCTTGCAATAACTTTACATCCCGGATCCAACAAAAATGGTTTCATCGAAATCCGAGGTCGTTTGCAAAATGGCTATTTTCTAAGGGCCGAAATTCCATAGCGACTATTCTGAATTTTCAACTGGAGGTATCTTTTGATTCCCGCTATGAAATTTTGATTTTTCGGATTCGTTGGAAAGATATCCACAAATTGATTCTAATATTTTTGGTTTCACTAAAATCCGGTTTATTTTGCACCCGATACATTCATTTGAAGTTTGAAATAGAATTATCGAACTACCGCGCCATTTTCAATTCCTTTTATAATTTAAAATAAATATTTATTTTCTAACAACGATCTATATAATATATACGTTCGAATTCTATTCAAAACAAATTTCTCGTCGATATTATTTAAAATAATTCATTTTAAATAATCAAAATTCATCAAAATTGCCAAAATAAAAATTTTAAACTGGCCCAGATTTTACGGGTTGTTACAAGAATGAAAATTCATGTGTTGAATAATATAAATTCATGTGTTGAATAGAATAAATATTCATGTGTTGAATAAAAATATATATTCATGTGTTGAAGGAAATATTCATTTGTTGAATAGAATAACGAAGTTATTGAAATATATAAAAGCCGTGTTGATTAGATTTACGCCATTTTGACGTGAACGATATTTATATCAATTTTATTCATTTTTATAATGAATATAGAAAAGGAAGTGATTTCAAAATATAACGTTTTGAAAATATTATCATTTATAGATTAATGATATGGAATATTCAATTTTGATTCGAAATTGAATATGAAGTTGAAATCGTTTTGAAAACGAATTTAAAACGATTTATAAAATACGTTTTGAAAGGAAATCGACGAAATATATATATATATATATATATATATATATGTATATATATATATATTATATATATATATTTTATATATATATATATATATAATGGCCGGAATAGAACGCGCCGCGCTGTGGCAGTTCGCGAATTTCGACCATTGACTTCGAATAGATATTGCGGGAGATCTGACCGTCGGATTCTCCTAAAAGCGGAACCATTGGGTTCGTATGGAAAAGAGCTTTCTAACGAATGTTAGATATTTGAAATTAACGGTTGGATTTGGAATTATGTCCAAATCAAATTTGGAAAAGGTCGCTATAAGTGCAGTTCGATGGCCGTTGATGGAAATCGACTGTACGAACCTTGATAAAATTATTAATATTGGATCTAGATTAACCCTAGAGGGGGGTGAATTTCTGGAAATCGACTGTATGAACTGATTTGTTCACATATGCATTTCTGGAAATGAATTAATCACTTGCCACAATATTTATTCATTTATGAAAAACAATTGCATATGTGACCTTGAACATGATTTCAGGAAATCATTCAATTGTTTTTCTTGGCCCCGAATTGAAAAACACCTGCATGTTGATTTTGAACATCTTGAAAACTTGCCAATAAATTGTTGCTTGATTAGCTCTTGTAGCTTGCAAAATATGAGTTTCTGGAAACATTTTATGGAATAAATATTTGCATTGAAAACTTGAGTTTGTGGTCCTCCTTGATTTTATACTTGCCAAGAACTTGCACCCTTTTGCTTCTCCAATTTGGTGTTGAAAAAAAAACTTTCCATGCTAAAGATTCCATTCACTGCTTTGTCGTCACTGATTGAATATTCATTTCTGGAAATGTTTTAAAAATAAGAATATATGCTTGCATTCATGACATTATTTATTTCTAGAAATGTTATTCGATTGAATGTATTAAAAAAAACTCCCCTGACATTTCATGCATGTTGAAATCCAGTTTTGTCACCATTTCTTTGAGCTAGTACTTGAAAGCTGCAACATCACATTTGTGCCATCTTCATGTTGACATTTCTCTTGCCCAAAACTGTGCATGCTGAATGCGTGATTTGTTGATTTATGGAAATGCTTTAAACTCTTGCCAAAAAAAAATTCTTCAATGCACTGATGTCTCATGTTTAGTTTCTGCAAATAAAAATAGATTCTTTCTTGCCCAAATTTGTACTTTGTTGCCTTGTTCGAATTTTTTTTTTGAAACAAATAAAAGATTGCCAATTTTCCAAAATGAATTCCTTGAATGCATTCCTTCTTTGCATACACATATTTCCTGAAATAACTTGAGTATTGATTTAGCACTTGATTTCTTTCATGCTAAAAAGATGTGTGTCATTTTTTGGAGTTTCTTTGCAAGATTAAATATGATGCATTCATGCTAAATATGCATTCATCCCAAATATACATTCATGCCAGATATGCATTCTACCAAAAAAAATTATCTAAACAGATTGAAGTTTCCTTGCATGATCAAATGCTTCCTTGCAATTCATATGAATGCACTGCTGTGATCTTGCATGATTGACAAGAAAATAAAATGTTTTCCAAAGAAAAATCTGTTGCTAAACTTGTTGTTCCTTTTTTTTTATGTGCCATAATTGCAATGTGAATGAGTGAAATGCAGTAGTGAGGCAATGACTGTATACTAGAGTGATGAGAGTTGTAGTGAGGAACAAATGTACAAAAATGAGAAAAATTATACCGATATTTGTAATAAACCAATTTGATTGAAATATATTATGTTCAAACAAATTTTTTAACATATTCAGTTTATATACAAGTACAATATCATATGAAGAATATACAAATAGTGGAGTTATAAAATTGTACTGTTTGATTGTTGAAATAGAATATTATATTTAATAAAATACTGTTTGAATATTTAATTCTTGTCCAGTAGTATTTTATATAAATATAAATACTATATTCCTGTCTGTGATATAGAATAACAGTACAGTAACAAACACAAAAATAAAATTTATTTGGTTGTTATCATCAAACAAAAATCATATAATTGTGTATACAACTACGTCATATACAACAATCTCCCCCTTTTGATGATGACAAACAAATAAAAGATTTTGAGCATAATAAATGTGTTTGACAGTGAATATTGAACTCCCCCTATTTATTAGCTCCCCCTATAACAGAAAACTCCCCCTATAACTGTGCATGAGTGAAATGAATGAATAATAATGAATTTTCAAAAATAAAATATTTATAAATTATTCGTTCATAAATCAAAATCCCAACCCATTCTCCCCCTTTTGTTATCATCAAAAGGATTCAGAGTTTAAAATACAGATGAAAAATGACTAAAGATATAATTTCATCTTAGGAGAAAGAACGGTCATCATAAATTATAATTAGTCAAACAAAAATCATAATATTCTAAGAACAAGTGGCATATTTCACATTGTAGAGAATGACGGATTTACGATGAATTTTATATAAAATGGGGAGAGTTAGAAAAAAGAGCTCCAATTATTTTCCAAAGAATTTTTATAAAAATGAGACACAAAAACAGTGATGGATTTGGACTATAATTATAATTTCAACTTAAGTGACAAAATCGAATAATCTCAAATCCCAATCGCTATCAATCAACAAATCATAATACTTCATAAGATATTAACACATTTCACAGATTAGAACATGGATTGATAGGCTGGTTTTTATAAATACCAAGGAGAATTTCATATTAATTTTACTTTATAGCGCATTATTTCCTTTTTCTTTTTATCTTTTATTTAAGAGCACACTGACCACGCATAACCAGAGCTTGGATTTTTAAATGAGGTCAGTCGCAGCTTAAATTATAAGTTGTCTCTTAACCATGCATGACCAGAGCTTGGATTTTTAAATGATGTTAGAGACACACTTATATATTAATTATATATTTTATCATTTGCTTTAAATAGAAAAACTCCTCGGTATATACAACCAATATGAATGACAGAAATGTGGTAAGTACAGAAATGGACTGTGAAATAAATTTCTAAATTACTTATATTATGAAATATGCTCGATTGTGCTGGGATCATTGAAAAATTTCAATTGTCACCAATTCTTAAAAAAAATAACATAGTCCAATTTCTATCACAAATATTTTCATTGTTTATTCATGATGATTTTTTTTTAAATTAAACTCTCCACATTAATATAAAATTATCATGGATGGCAGAAGGATGATAGGTAATGAAGATGGTCGTGAAATAATTGCCAGCTCAAAGATATTATAATAAACGTTCAACCATCATGAAAATCAAAATAACATCTTGAGACGACCCCAAATCCCGTTCCGACGGAGACAAGGGTTATCTTTGGAAATATAACACAGAAACTGATAATAGCAGAACAGAAATAAATAAATACACCAGATAATGAACAATATGGATAAAAGTAATCATCAGAGTTACACAGTATACAGGATCATACTTAGTACAAATACAGTTCAGCTATACATAAATGTCTACAGCGGAAAACAAACAAAATATGTACAATAGGAGCTGAACAGCATAAAAAGAGATAAATGATAGAATCCATCTTCAGCTCCAGCTATCCAGAAAGAACCAGCTAAACCTGAATACAAGGCTACCCGTGTAGAAAAAGGGGCACCCGAGTTTGAAAGTGAAACAAACTACGAGTCAGTCATGGGACTGGTATGAGAAATCTATTCAACACATATATATAATTTGGTTAATCACAGGACCACGCCACTTTCGTGGAACGGGTTTACTCCATTGGATTGCCAGTGCTTTAAAACAAATCTTTCTTTTAAACATCGCTATGCTTTTTATAAAAATGAAGCCGTTATAAGACTCAGTTCCCATCACACAATGCAACGCAAACCGAAGGATAGAGTTTTACCTTATAATGGCCAAAAATATGATTGATACGAATAAAACAAAAGCATTTGACATTAAGACTAGTGTTTATATGTTTCAAAAACAATTTCAATCATAACTATCAATCATAGACGGCATGGGTACCATATATCATGTCGCCATATATATATACAATCAAAACCGCACGATGTCGTATTTGGGAATTGGATTTCCGTCACGAACCAAGGCAAAAGATAGTCCTTACCGACTTCGAGACAATCTAGACCATGTCTCCGGAACAGCCGCAACTGCCCCTTGGAGCGACAGGGCCGGTCCACACGGAGTGGATTATAGTGCCTGAACAATACGTTTCTCCGCCCTTTGGGGCGTAAATGAGCCAACGAATGACTCCATCGGACCCGGATCGTCCGATCAAACCGAGGCGCCTGGCAACAGCAACAACCACATAGGTGAAAAGTATATAAATGTCAGGGCTGGTAGGTCACTGACACCACCCTAGCTAGAAAGAAATGCATGTCCTCCCTGAGGTCCTTCTCCCGTTTCTGGTTCGTACCGGGGTGTGAGGCTCGCGAATTTACGTTATACACAAAGCTACGTCACACTGGCGGTGCTTTGATCATCACCACAAGACTTTGCTTTTCAACAGAAGCCCTGATCACTGCATCTTAGCATGCCACACAGGCAATTCATGCCATGCGACTAATGTCCATCAATACACAACCTCTGAGCTCGTGCGTTTCAGAGAAGGGCGTTAAGCAAAAGAATAAATTCTCCGCCGCCAAACAGATGTATATTTAATAGAGATCAACCAACACAGAATAAAATCCAATGTCAGACACACAGTCCATTTACAAGTCCGTTCTGGGTCTGAACGAAACTGGAGGCACTAAATACCTCGCAAACCCATCGATCACCACGTACGTCGGGACGATCACCACTCATTATCCATATTTCGGGATGCCTCCCAATCAGGACCTCGGTTACCATCCAAACGAGGTGAAGATCTCCGGTCTTCGACCATCGTCTTCATCTTCGAATTTCAACCGTCGGTCAATTATTTGAAATGAGAATTAACTCGGCCCTTTCAAATAATTCATGTATATTTAGAATTTCAAATCAATTTATTTCAATGGTTAAATTATTCGACAACACCAATTTTGTTCTTCAATGTAATTTTCCCACCAAACACATTCAACCATCAAATACTACATAAATCGAGCTAATTCAGTTTATTTCTATTCCATATCATTTATGATATTTTATAACGATTTATCACTATTTTTATTTATTTTAACGTAGCCAATTTATTCAAAACGACGCTTCGGGCCATAACGCGGCCGTGGCGCTGTTTTTATTCAGAATTGATTTACACATATCTGAAAATCTAACCGTTGGATCTTCACAAAATTTTCATAATTAGAAAGGTCTTTTCAAAACGAATCCAACGGTTCCAGTTTCGGGAAAATCCGACGGTCGGATCTCCCGGTACAATCGTTTGAAGTTTCGATTTCAAAATACGAACTGCAGCGTCGTCATTCGATTAAATATAATTATATATATATATATATATATATATATATATATAATTGTTTCTGGCGCTGTTTTTCTTCAGATTCGAATTAAACATTCCAGACTATCCAACCGTTGGATTTTTACAAAGTTGGTGCCGTTGGGAAGATATTTCCAAGGCGAACCCGACGGTTGCGGCTTCGGGAAAATGCGATGGTCGGATTCCTCATACCAATCGTTTCAAATTACGATTCCGAAACACGAACTGCACGACTTCGATTCCTTTTAATTATATTTATATTTATATATATAAATATAGTTCATTCTATAATTTCAACTATAGTTCGTTCTATATTTTCAACTTCGTTTTCACTTCAAATATTTCACTAACGCCTTAATATTTCGAAAAATTTCGCCATAACCTCCTTTGTACGGGGAGGGGTTTGGAAATTTATTGGGCCGTGTTAGGTACCCAATAAATCCTAAAAAGCATTCACATATTTATAGTGATATATTCTGGTGTTTACGGGGGAGCATGTATAGATAATCACTCCAGAGAATAAATTCTCGTCACCCCGTTTCCGTGTGGAAATAAATAGTCCATGTGCCGTATCTAATAACTAGAGAGACGTGATTATTGTCAACTCCAGACCCGTGTGGGGTTTTTATTAATCTGGCAATTTATCGTTATATTTTATAGAGTCCATATCAGTCATCAGTTCAACCTGTAGTATATAATCATCGCCATACAAGCCTCTCGCTCGTATGGTAAATCTTCAACCTCGTCACACAAGCTCCAATTGCTTATGTGGAATATGATGAAGTATGCCTATCGTCAAGAAGTATGCCATGTAGCGTAGTTCAAATTTAATTGTTACTATCCTATGGCGATATTTATTATTTCACACAGAATAACCAGCACTCCGCATCCAATGGCATTCACAGGAGTTGATATAAAAATAAAATTGCGCAGCCAACTCATCAAGGCTTACCTATTTGTCGGGCACGCAAATAATTTCTTTACTCTACAGCTAATCCATTTTTTTCCTGTTCAACACATGTATATATATGCAGAACAAAGCCAATAATAATATTTCTAGCAAACTATTATTTATTTCAACACGTGTGTATTTTTATCAAAGCGTATACATGATAAAAGAAATATTTTTATCATCAAAATATTTATTCAACACGTAAATGTTTTTAACACTTCATATTCACAATAAAAATGTAGTTTTTATTGTCTATTCAACTTATTTTAAAATACGATAACATTCAACACATGAATTTCAACTCGACGAACGAATTTCAATTCAACACATGAATATTCTCTATAGTTTGTATATATATATAAAAATTTAATTTTCATCGCAAAAACTATTTGTTTAACTTCAAATAATATTCAACACATGAATTTCAACTCAACGAATGAATTGCAACTCAACACATGAATATTCTTTCAACCTATGTAATTTATTTCAACGAATGAAAATTATTCTAACACATGTATATTTCAGAAAAATTCGGCAGCATAACGGCAGGGTAGTTAAAACCGGGACCGTCCCTAGTACGGCTCCTCGCTCTACCTTAAAACCTCGCGGTTTTTGACAATGGGGATCATGCATCTAGTTCGCACGCAGGCGGCATGTATATATTTATTTCATTTCCACAAACTAATCCTATGTGGTTTCAACCAAATATTTCTCAACCACAAACGGGTATTTTTCAATCACAATCAATCAATATCAACCATAAACAATCCCAAACAACCATTCGCTATCAATCAATTTGCACACCAATCACAACCAATAAATATCGTCCATGGTTTGTGGACGAGGGGCGTATATATATATATATATATATATATATATATATATATATATATATATATATATATATATATATATAGCAATTCACTTTTATTTCAACACATATATAATTTTTACAACGCATATATAACTTATACATCGAACGTACAACTTATACAACGCTTATACAAGAGGTGTACAACGCTTATATAACTCATACATCAACTATATAATTTATACATCGTCGTTTTCCATATTGTTTATAAATTAGAAATCTCACATTGTGTTCCACTCCACCAAAAATAGCAGAAGGCTCAGAAAAATATGCGGTCTCTTCTAAAATGTAGAAGGCGTCCACACGAGTCCACTGTTTCTTGTTTCACTGAATTTCGTTAACGAAGCAAAAAGATATGATTTTTCAAAGTTTGCAACGGTTTTAAACTGTTAAAATCAGTTTAAAATAAAAACAGTCGATACCTGCGTGAAATCTTCGAAACTAGGTTTCGATTTTTCGATCAATCCGTGCAATGGTTCCACGATCGGGTTGCGCAGGGTCGAAGAGCTACGTGAGGCGCACGTGCGCCAGGGAGGAGGGTCAACTCGGTGGCTTCTGGTGACGGCGGCGGCGATTTTAAAGTCGAAACTTCACGGAGGTGGTTCGGGCGATTTACACAACTATAATTGCTACTCCCTATATGGATTTGAAGATCTCTCCAAGCTCTACAAAATCCTCAACAGGAGGGAGGCGTAATATTGCTTGCAGGAGGAGAAACGGAGGAGAGAAGGCACGGGGTGGTTTCCGCCGTATATCGCGATCGGGGAGAGAGAAAATTTAAAGATTTTTTTTTATATAAAAATTTTGATTGGCCGATGGGTTTTATAAGGGGTTTTCTTGGACGAACTCGAAATCCAACCCAACGACTGTCGTTCCTAGCGTTTTACCCCCATTTCGAACACAATGGGATATGTTTCGTAGGCCCATTTGACTGTTTCAGTCGGTTTCCATTCAAATCAAAATATAAAACATTCAATATTTAATTTAAACGTGTATTTCAATTTGCCAGGACCACAAATTGATTCGAAAAATTCCAGAAAAACAAATCTAGCTATGTTTTGACAATACGGTCCCAACAAAACTAGTTTCGTCGAATTCTGAGACCGTTTGCAAAAAGGCCCATTTTTGGTCGATCCAATTTAACTGTAATTGACCAAAACACATTTTCCTTTGCCACGCTCACATACTAGCTTCAAAAATTATGAAATTTGAAACCTAGCAATAACTTTACATCCCGGATCCAACAAAAGTGGTTTCGTCGAATTCCGAGGTCATATGCAAAATGGCCATTTTCACGGGCTATATAAATTCCATAGCGACCGTTCTGAAAATTCATTCGGCCATAACTTTTGCTTTCCGCTATGAAAATTCGATTTTTCAGATTCGTTAGAAAGGTATTCACTAACAGATTTAAATATTTTTGGTTTCACTAAAATCCGGATTGCTTTGCACCCGGTACAGTCCGACAAATTTTGAATTCAATTTTTGAAACTACAGCGCCATTTCAGGCCTTGTTTATAATTATAATTAATTATATTCGTTTTCAATTGTCGATTCAACTCACTTTCATTGCCATTAGCTAAAATATTTAAATTGGTTCAGATTTTCTGGGTCGTTACACATCTCCTCTTGTTGTGAAAATATACTGCAATCACAATTCATCACAATTTAAAAATCTGATACTAATTTTGATGAATTATATATATAGTTCAAGTTGGATATTGATTTCAATATTTGAATGAATAATCAATACATAATTTTAAAATTGAAAATCAATTACAAGAGGAATTTATACAGATTTATACAAGGGGAAAAAATGTGTATGGTGTCTATACAAGGTGAAAATTCAAAAACAGATGGATGAAAAAGCTGATACCACTTGTAGTCTCATTCTCGAGGATTTTAATCACACCCTAGATTAAAGAAATTTCAAACACAAAGCCCAAATAGACAAGATTACAAATTTGGCACAATTATCAGAGCAGCAGTCAGATTAAAGCAGGCAGTTATTTGAAAACAGTATCAGAGCAGCACAGAAAACAATCTCACAGCAGACTTGTCAGAGGATGGTCACATAAGATCATTCATGATCCAAGATTAGAAATACCGTTTATTTGAAATCATTTGTGGAATATGAAAAACTCTAGATTCAATGAATCGATCACACCAAATTATTAGTTTCACATTCAAGATATGTGTGTGATTCAGTAAATCAATAATTTCAAATGATTTTAAACAAACAGATATTTAAATCAAATAACCATGAAATACCAATAAATTTCAAGACCCAAAGTTTTCAAGGAATTTTTCAAAACAATTTCTGACAAGCACATGAGTAATTTCAGATCATTTACATCAAAATTAAGAGATATTCATGATCCAAAAAATTAAAAAATAATTTATTTGAAATCACTTGAATCAATGTCAAGTTTTGAGATATAATGAATCAGTCACACAAGATTGAGAATTTCAAATTTAAGAGGTATGTGAGATTCAGAATATCAAGTATTTCAGATGATTTCAAACAAATAGATTTCCACCATAAAATGATCATGAATATAAGAAGAATTTTTAGATGTATCACTGTAATTCAAGACATTTCAAAATATCCAAGCCAATCTGAAAAAACAATGAAATTTTCACAACTGAGAAGTAGCAGTGTGCTGTAATGAGTATAATATTTCAAGCTCTTCTAAAATGAATTAGAAGAAACTCAAAACAGCAGAGGTGCGTGAATTTCCATTTAATTTTCAGATCTTCAAAAATTTAGAATTCACATTAACAGTGTTCAAGATATAACAAGAATACATCAACACTGTTATGAATTCAGAAAACAGAAAATAAACTTCAAAACAATTGCAGATATTTACAAATTTATATTCAAGATCTGAAAAAGACTAAAACATCAGATTTTCATTCAAGTGAAGCGCATTTCCAGAAAATCAAGAGTTATGCAATTGGAAGTTAATGAAGCCCAAAAGAAGTTACAATGATATAACAGTGACAAATCAAAACAGAAAACAAAGAAAAATAAACAGAAGGGACAGAAGGAGAAATAAACAAAGAAAATAAAAACAGAGAATATTCACAAAGGTGAGTTTAGATATCATACTAGAATCCAATGTAAATCAGAATCTCTAACTCAACAAATCTTGGCCAAGGAACTATAAAGAATACAGAAATATAGAACAACTTGAAATCAATCTCTTTTCCGCATAGCAGTTCCTCAACCTTCTTCGGTACCTAACAGTTGAAAGGATCGAGTGGTCTAACAAAATTTGTAAAACCACTCACAGTTTTGTTAACATCTTTCAGTACCCAAACTTGTTTGTATAACAATCCATTTGAATCTACCTTTGTTCCTTTGGTAACCCAAACATGTTTAGTTTTTCCAAAAATCATTATATTTCTTTTTGGGGTCTACAACTGTTCAACTGGATTGTTATCAAACCAATTCTTGTCTCGTTTGTGATTTAAAAACCTTTTGGAATTTTCACAATTCAAATTTTCAGAATGACCCATCTTGAAGCAGTTTGAAGGATTTTTAAAATCACACGAGCTCAAAAAATCATTTCCTTTCCCAAAACCAATACCCTTTTTATTTCTTGAAAATTGTTGATTTTTCAACAACATATTTAAAGATTTTTCTCCGCTAGAGAATTTGATTAGAGTTAATTCAAGTTGTTGAATTTTAGACTTAAGGTCAGAATTCTCTTTCATTAGATTCGAACAACGATTAATGCTAATCTTTCTCTTTTCAGTATCTTTCTACTTCAAAATCAAATTTTCATTTTCAAGGAACTTGATTTTGGTCTTGGATTCAAGAATCTCAGATTCAAAATTAATTTGTTTTTCAAATTCAATTTTCTTGAAATTTTCAATCTCTTTTTCAAGCTCATTTAAAATCAAATCACTTTTCAACAAGCTTTCTTTTTCAGCAATTTCATGTTTGGAATTTTTGATGGCCTTAAAATTATTAAATTCTTTTTGCAAAGAATTGTTTGAATCTTTTAACTCAACCTCATTATATTTTAAAATCAAAATTTCCTCTTTATGCCTTTGAATATTTTTATTGAGATGAACGACGTCAGTTTTCAACTTCAAACAACTTTCACAGTTAGAACTTTCTAATTTCACGACATTTGTAACTTCTGATTCCAAATAGTTAATTTTGCTATATAACTCGTGATTTTTTGATTTTAAAGATTTATTTTTACGATGGAGTTTATCAACGATTTTTGTCAAATCAGTGCACATATAAACCAAATCTTCATATGAGAAGCTTTCAGTTTCATTGTCTGTTGAGTCTCTATCGTCTGATCTACTTGAATTTTCATCTGTTTCTTCTTTCGAGCATAGATCCGAATCTGAGTTGATCTTTTTGGGTTTTGAGCTGTTTTTGTCAATTTTTCCATACCTCGTATTGAGAGTATTCCATATTTCCTGGGCAGTTAAACAATGGGAGATAAGGCCATACTGAACATCATCAATATGGGAATATAAGATATGTGTAGCATGATTATTAAAACATTTATCTTCCTCATCATAACCATTAATAACAACATCCCAACGTTTAAAATTAATAGATTTTAAAAAGGATTCCATTTCTGACTTCCAATTTGAAAAATCTGAACCATTAAAAATAGATGGAATGCGACTGGACTGACTCTCTAAGGACTGACAACTAGAATGACCCATGACTCTAGAGTTAAAGAAATAACCTGCTCTGATACCACTTGTTGGATCTAGATTAACCCTAGAGGGGGGGGGGTGAATAGGGTTTATAACAGTTTTTAAACTGAATTGAAAAACTGACAGGATATTAAAATAATAAACAGATCACAGAATGCAGCAGAAATAAAAGTGCAGAAAATAAATCACACATAGATATACCCAGCTTCGGCAAGACTCTGCCTACTGCTGCATTCCTAAAGTTTCTACTAGGTGATAGAATAGATCCCGCTTACAAGACCATGTAAACTTGCGAACCCCTCGCTCCTATTCTAACCCTACGCTCAAAACTCTAGACTGGTCTATATCCCCTAGACCAGATTTCCCCTAGTTTTACAGACGCTAGTAAACTGCCAGTTAACACCCTAACTGGATTCCCCTAGAATTTTACAGACTCTAGAAACTGTCAGTTAACTCCTAACTGAATCCCCTAGAATTTTACAGACTCTAGCAACTGTTCAGAATGGTTTACAAATAAAAAAAGAAAATACAATACAACCAATAAAACCCCCTTTGTCTAAAGTAATATAAGCCTGCCACTTTGCTTTGTCATTAAAAAACTTAGTCTCCTCTTTGTTGATGGCGGCTGAGAAATGGGAAATAGGGTTTTGCCCCAAATCAATTTGACTTCAAAAAGGTTGGCTCTGAATTATACTCTGATGCCCCGATTAGTTGATGCTCCTTGGTCGATTGATTTGGCCACTCTTTGGCGATCAAAAATAATGAAGTAATTTTGTGAGTTTATCTGAATTTGATCTTTCAATTTTGCTTTAGTTTTTGATGTCTGCCCATGTTGATTTGTGTGTGCTTATGTAAGGTTATAGAAGACCTTAAGCCCCTCTGATTTCACAAAAAATGATTTGCTCTGATTGTGCATGGACTTTTATTTGTTGCCTTGAATTGAAAATGATATTTGCGTGATACTTCCCCCTTTGCTTCATGGCATTGAATGAATTGTCTGCTGTCGAGTGAATGCCATGTATGATTTGTTGAATTCAGGAAACTTTTCAAATTGTTTTCATGGTGCTTGCATATTTCTGGAATCAATAAAGATCCTTTCTTGCCTGGTCAATTTTTGTCCCTCTTTGAATATTGAGAACAAAAAAAATTGCCAAAAATATTTAATGCCACAAATGCACATTTAAATACTTTCCATTCATTTATGTGCTGCTTTAAAATAATTCCTGCACCATTTCTTGCATGCCTCTTCTATTATTTGTCTTTTGCTATGGACATTCAATTGCAATCAAAGCATCATGCATCAGCTGATTTTTGAATTGCTGCCTTGATTAAATTGGCCGAGAAGTCTAGAAGTAAATTTTTGGCCCTTTGAAAATTGTTGCAAAAAACGTAGACCATGAATGAATCTTATTTGTGGCCCCTTGAAATAAATAATCATATCTGGAAACAAATGATCTCTTGGCAACATGATTTCAGAAAACAATAAGCATTGATTGCAAAACTGTAATTCAAAAATCTTGCCATATATACATGTATGAACTGATTTGTTCACATATGCATTTCTGGAAATGAATTAATCACTTGCCACAATATTTATTCATTTATGAAAAACAATTGCATATGTGACCTTGAACGTGATTTCAGGAAATCATTCAATTGTTTTTCTTGGCCCCGAATTGAAAAACACCTGCATGTTGATTTTGAACATCTTGAAAACTTGCCAATAAATTGTTGCTTGATTAGCTCCTGTAGCTTGCAAAATATGAGTTTCTGGAAACGTTTTATGGAATAAATATTTGCATTGAAAACTTGAGTTTGTGGTCCTCCTTGATTTTATACTTGCCAAGAACTTGCACCCTTTTGCTTCTCTAATTTGGTGTTGAAAAAAAAACTTTCCATGCTAAAGATTCCATTCACTGCTTTGTCATCACTGATTGAATATTCATTTCTGGAAATGTTTTAAAAATAAGAATATATGCTTGCATTCATGACATTATTTATTTCTAGAAATGTTATTCGATTGAATGTATTAAAAAAAACTCCCCTGACATTTCATGCATGTTGAAATCCAGTTTTGTCACCATTTCTTTGAGCTAGTACTTGAAAGCTGCAACATCACATTTGTGTCATCTTCATGTTGACGTTTCTCTTGCCCAAAACTGTGCATGCTGAATGCATGATTTGTTGATTTATGGAAATGCTTTAAACTCTTGCCAAAAAAAATTCTTCAATGCACTGATGTCTCATGTTTAGTTTCTGCAAATAAAAATAGATTCTTTCTTGCCCAAATTTGTACTTTGTTGCCTTATTCGATTTTTTTTTTTGAAACAAATAAAAGATTGCCAATTTTCCAAAATGAATTCCTTGAATGCATTCCTTCTTTGCATACACATATTTCCTGAAATAACTTGAGTATTGATTTAGCACTTGATTTCTTTCATGCTAAAAAGATGTGTGTCATTTTTGGAGTTTCTTTGCAAGATTAAATATGATGCATTCATGCTAAATATGCATTCATCCCAAATATACATTCATGCCAGATATGCATTCTACCAAAAAAAATTATCTAAACAGATTGAAGTTTCCTTGCATGATCAAATGCTTCCTTGCAATTCATATGAATGCACTGCTGTGATCTTGCATGATTGACAAGAAAATAAAATGTTTTCCAAAGAAAAATCTGTTGCTAAACTTGTTGTTCCTTTTTTTTATGTGCCATAATTGCAATGTGAATGAGTGAAATGCAGTAGTGAGGCAATGACTGTATACTAGAGTGATGAGAGTTGTAGTGAGGAACAAATGTACAAAAATAAGAAAAATTGTACCGATATTTGTAATAAACAAATTTGACTGAAATATATTATGTTCAAACAAATTTGTTTAACATATTCAGTTTATATACAAGTACAATATCATATGAAGAATATACAAATAGTGGAGTTATAAAATTGTACTGTTTGATTGTTGAAATAGAATATTATATTTAGTAAAATACTGTTTGAATATTTAATTCTTGTCCAGTAGTATTTTATATAAATACAAATACTATATTCCTGTCTGTGATATAGAATAACAGTACAGTAACAAACACAAAAATAAAATTTATTTGGTTGTTATCATCAAACAAAAATCATATAATTGTGTATACAACTACGTCATATACAACAATTAAAAATAGTAATAATTTGTGGTAAATCATAAGAAATGATTTGTGAGGAATTGAGATGAAAAATTCCAAATTTGAAAAGATAAAAATAGATTTTTATTGAAATGAACTAGTTTTGAACTAGAATCATAATTCCATTTATTTTTAAAATAAATAAATTGGAGTTGAAATGGTTTTGAAAATAACCAGAATTTCCAATAATTGAATTGGAATGAATTTGAATCGAAATTGTCTTTGGAATATTTCGATGTTGGATTTCATGATTATCCAGATATTGTTATGGAAATTTGAAAGTTATATTAATATCGTTATTTCCAATACGATATTTGTTGGTCGTAGAATTTGATATTTAATATAAGCCGATATATTTTCTATTCAGAGCCTTGTATTTAATATCAAATGGGATTTGGGTTTGTCGTGAATGGTTTCTTCATTAACACTGTTCTTAAACCCAGTTGAGAAAAAGATTAAATCTTTTTATTTAGATTTAATGAAGTGTACCAATTAAATGGTATTTAATTGGAATTGAATAGAATGTGATCTTGGGTTTATCGTAAACCGTGTTTTAAATGACATTGGTTCTTTAACCCAGTTAACGACAAATTGTGATTTCCCAAATTAAATAATAATTGATAGTGATTATTGGGAAGATTAAAACCAAGTGAAGTTTTAATGAATCTTTAATTAGATCGATATAATCGAGAATGGAGTATCACCAGTTTTGCTCCAGGCGATAGTTAAATCTTTAATTAGATTTGAACGTTAAATGGTAATTGAATTTACCGATAACACCGTGGTGTTAGATATGAAGTATGACCAGTTTTACTTCATGGGATGAATAAGTTGGGATTGGGAAATAAAATAATGATTACTTCGGTGTCGTTCGCTAATCCCGACTAGTTTGAATTGATATTCAAAGGAAGATTAAAGAATAAATTTAAAGAATTTATCTTTAATAAAATTAATGGGAACCTTCCCCAAAGTATAAGAATATTTGAATAAAAGAATATTCTGAAGTGGAATGAGGCGTATGTTGTGTTTGTGTAACACTTGTTTATTATATACGCGAGTTATTCAAAAAGACCAGGTTTATCCCATTCTGAATAACTGATTCGACGTGGTGTCGAGGATGAAGATGGTGGTTGAAGACCGGAGGTCTTCACATCGTTTGGGTGATTACTGATGACCTTAATTGGGCTGTACACCCAAAAGGAGGGAATCAGTTGGTGATCGTTCAGACGTACTTGGAGATCGATGGATATGCGAGGTACAAGGTGCCTCCGGTTTCGTTCAGACACAGAACGAACTTATAAATGGACTGTGTGTCTGACATTGGATTTTATTCTGTGTGATTGATTTCTATTAAATATATGTCTGTTTGGCGGCGGAGAATTTATTCTCTTGCTTAACGCCCTTCTTTGAGACGTACGAGCTCAGGGGTTATGTATTGATGGATATCAATCGCATGGAGTGAATTGCCTGTGTGGCATGCCTATGTGGCATGCCTATGTGGCAATTGATCAAGGCTTCTGTTGGAAAGCAAGGTCTTGTGGTTGATGATCAAAGCACTGCATGTGTGGCATAGCTTTGTGTAACGTTGATTCACGAGCCTCACACCCCAGTTGTGAACCAGAAACGGGAGAGGACCTCAGGAAGGGCTTGCATTTCCTTCTAGCTAGGGTGGTGTCAGTGACCTACCAGCCCTGACATTTATATTATTTTCACCTGTGTGGTTGTTGCTGTTGCGAGGCGCCTCAGATATATCGGTGACTGTGTGGAGCCGATGGAGTTATTTGGCTCATATACGCCCCAAAGGGTGGGGAAACGCAATGTTCAGGCATAATAATCCACATCGGTGGACCGACCCTGACGATCCATGGGGCAGTTGCGGCTATTCCTGAGGCTCGGGCTAGACATTCTCGAATCGGTGAGGATGATCCCTTGCCTCGGTTCACAGACGGAAATCCAACTTCCAATACGTGACTTTGCGGTTTTTGACTGTGGAGCCTAGTATGGCGACATAGTGGTATGAGGAACTTATGCCGTCTATGATTGATACTTATGATTGAAATTGTTTTGACACTATACACTAATAGTAATAATAAAACATGAAATTTCACGTACCAAGCATTCTTGGCTATTATAAGGTAAAAACCCTATCCTCCGGCTTGCGTTGCATTGTGTGATGGGACTTGGGTCTTATAATAGCTTCATTTTTCTTTATTTAGCATTGTGCTGTTTGTTTTATGCACTGGTACTCTTGGGAAGAAACCCGTTCCATGTTATACGGCGTGGTCCCTTGATTTACCTAACTTTAAAAATAAAGATTAATAACTGTTTTAGTTTTCACACCAGTCACATGACTGACCTGGAGTTTATTGTTCTAACCTAAACTCTAGGTGCCCTTATTTTGACATGGGCAGCTAGTAGTTTTGGTTTTGCAGATTTATATTCACAGGATCCTCATTTACAGCTGGAATTATACTCGGAAAGCTCTGTATCCGCGTATTCCTTTCAGTGTGTTTTTATATTATTTTTCCGCTGTAGAAATGTATTTAAATCTCTGATAATTTATGATGTGTAATATTTATTCATACTCTGTATATTCTTATATTCTGATGAAATTGTTGTAATAAGCAATGAAATGTTCTTCTGTTTGCGTTCTGATTCGTCTTGTCCTCAAAGTATCCGCTCTTTCCTTCACGGGGAAGTTATGAGTTACTACAGTTTTATTACTCTTTCAATAGTCAATTACACCCTCCTTGATTTCACGGCTTACAAGGAGACACCGATTCCTACTTTCATGATTTCATGGCTCACAAGAACACACCGACTCCTATTTCCTTGATTTCACGGCTCATAAGGACACACTGACTCCTCTTTGACTCACAACAAGGTTTATTCAACCCAACCAATTACAAACAACCCTATAACTCTTCAATAGCACTTGATTCAGAGAGTAGAGAGTGTGGAGAGAAGAAGTTTTATCAAAACAGAATAGAATTCAGCAGAGTATAAGTAAAAAACCATAAAAATGATTAAGAATAATGGTAGGATGAAAGACGATGAAGATGGAGAAGAAGAGATGTTAGAAAATTCGGGTTTAACCTCTTTTTATAGGTTATGAACGGTTGCAACGGTTCTGAAGAGTTTCAAATAATGAAAAGACACTTCCCTTCAAATTTAGAAAAATAGCTGTTATATGTCGACATACATATTTAGCCGTGTCGACATAGCCATGTGTAAATTTTATTTTCAAAGCATTTTTCGAGTGTTTTGATATAAAATTAATTCTGAAAATTCTTGAATAAAATTCTAATATTGTAAATCAATATTATACGATAGAAAAACATATGAAAATATATTTTTAAATTATATAAATATATTTAGAAAATTATAAGGTTTTAAACTATATAAAATATAAATAAAGTATAAATATATAAAACTTAAGTTTGAAAATCAAAGAAGAATCAAAATAGAATAAAATAGAAAAACAAAATAGATAAGACTGAGGATAAAAAGTAAACAAAAATAGAGAAGATTGAGGATAGAATTGAAAATCAAAATTTGAATTTGAACCTGGAGTGCTATTTGGAGTCTTACAAAATCTAGACTCTATAAAAATATTATTCTTGAACTCTTGAGCTCTTGAAATCTTGATTACTCATGAGTCTTGAATCTACTCTGAATTCTGAATCTCTAAAATCTCTTAAACCATACAGTCTTCAATATTAATTCCTGTATACAAATCCTGCATATGTGTGTGTATATATATATTCTAGATAAAGATGTTTGTATATAGTTTATAGTCAATGATAATTGAAATAAGTGTTATCATCATAACTACGTTCTCCAACACAGATTTTTGAAATATATAGTTTAGACCCGACAAAACCTAACCCGACTAGAACCGAGACCCGCCGGGTCGGGTCTGGATCCATCTGGTCGGGTCTAATTGCCACCCCTAATTTTGACTATATCTTTTAGTAGGAGCCGAATTAGATTCTCTAACATATTTCACCACTCCAAGATGGTGGTTTCCCATTCCGTAGAATGGTCATATAGGAAAATTAGACAAGTGATTAAAAGTTTTAGAAATTTTACGCTTGTCAAAATTTTGGCTAAAATTAGAGAGTAACTAATGAGCTCGGTTAAGTAGCTCACTAGTCCAATTGTCTTTAATTATAAATACAAGCTGTGAGGAACACTACAAAAGTAACCCTCTCATTTATAATTTGACCAAAACTTCAGATGTGCTCAGTTCTCTGTCTAAATTCACTAGATTTCATACTCAGTCGTCTCTAATTGCAATTAATTAGAGGCTAAATTTACAAATGTAAGCTTGATCTAATCAATCTGATTGCATCTACATTCGACTTTTCATTGTTCGGACCATATTTGTCCTTTATCTATTTGATTTTTCTGAACTGGTGAGTGGTTTTTATTTCTTACTAGTTTGGTATTGGATTTATGCAAGAATTAAATGGTTTTATGTTATAGTACCGAGTCTACACTCTTAATTGATATAGATTTAATTTCATATTTAAACCCTAATTTAACCTAATTATGCATGTAATCAATAATTACCTTGATCTAGTGTTATATGTGCATATAAATCCATGTAACTAGTTAGATATATTCTTAGATTGTAATTGTTTGTTAAACTAAATGTTCTAAATGTTTGAATGAATGAAATTGAGTAAACTGGATGAATTATGTTGTTTGGATCAATGATATGTCTGAACTGGATGTTATACTTGAATTGTTTGCTAATGTTGTGTTGTTTAAGCTAATCAGATCAGAGATTAGAACATATTAGAAGCCAAGTTCTTCGAAATTGTATGAAACTTGAAGGATAGTTTCTTGAGCAAAGTAGAAAGATACTCAGAAATTCGCACGGGAGTTGGAGCTATGTATGTGAACGGGTACCAAGTCATCTATATGACTTGATACCAAGTCATATGGAGAGTAGCTATAGTGTTGCGACTCACAAGGGAGTTAGAGAATGATTCTAGGAGGCACTCGGCAACTTGATGTTGATGGGTATGCTGAGAATAAATGAAAGATGAGTCATCTTCTATGACTTAAATTGTGATGCTTGGAAAAGAAGATTGGGATGCTGTAAGAGATAGATTGGGTTTAACGATACAGATTTTGCCCGGACCTAATCGATCGCTAAATCGACCAAGACCGTTCGAATCCCGCATACGCTAACTCTGAGCATAAACACATCAGAACAAATAACAGAAGACTTCTATAAACATCATAATAATGTTACATCAGAGTACAGAAATATCAGAGTACGAATAAATATAATACAGCGGAAGATTTATTTACAATAATGTAATACATTGCAGCGGAAACAAATAAAATAACACAGCGGAAGACTATCAATGCTCTGGACACAGCTTTAAGCTTCAATCCAAAATCCTGCTCAATAAATAAATATCTGCAAAACAAACCACTCGACTGCCCGTGTGGAAAATAAGGGCACCCGAGTTTGCAAGGGAAAAGAAAACTACAGGTCAGTCATGGGACTGGTGTGAGAAACTCTACAGTTAAAATTAACTTATCAAAATGATAAGGCAAATCACGGGACCACGCCGCTAACGCGGAACGGGTTTACCCCCATGAATGCCAGTGTATAAACAACAATCAGTAATAGAGATATGGATCTACTATGCATCAACCAACATGCAATATCCCGGTCTACCCATTTAGATTAATCACCACACTTAGATTTTCCAAGTGAATTCAATTTACAGAAATTATTCCTTTGGATTTTACTTCCCGATTTTTATTTCAAATCATTTGAAATACATATCTAACTTTTATATCAAAGTAGATTTCACTTCGGGATTTCAAACCAAATCTTTGGAAATATGAATTCCAAAACATAACAGTGCATATAAACAGGTATGCAACCAAATATCGGGCTCCCCTCAGACAAGGCAAAGGGCACATACCTAAGCAACTCGATATATATATACACCTCCCACACATGGAGCAGGCTACACACTGACCACTCACACTAAGGCACTGGATCCCACCCATACTTTTAGTAGACCGGGTTACCAAATCTTTAGCCACATACCAAATCATTTCATATCCCGAAGTAGGGAAACCATTTCACAACATAATAATCACAAGTACTTTTAAAATATAGTACTTCACATCAGCAATTCACACATATGATTAGTCACTATTAATCACATAACCTTTGAGCTCGTACGTCACAAAGAAAGGTGTTAAGCAAGAGAATAAATTCTCCGCCACCAAACATATACATCATTAATAACAACTAATCGAATATGTGATGAAGTACAATGTAAAACCATAATACATTTCCAAATCATTTCGAAATCATCGGGTTTTAGCCCTCGAAATCCTTTCTGTTTTATAAAACATTTTTATAAAACATTCCCTGTCCAAAATCGGGAATATATTTCTTTTCGCTTAAGAAAAATATCATTTCAAAATCATTAATTAAATTTAAAATGAACTCCACATCTTCGCTAACACCTCATAGTCAAATCGTGAAGTGTTTCACAAGGCGTTAGCATACCAGCATTTCTACCCAATCCAATGTTAAATGTAAAAGCATATTTTGCTCATAAACTAGTCGAGCACAATCCAAACAATCAATCAATCAAAATCATGAATATCAACAACCAAGTAAATTTGGTTTAATCACATCATGTGTTTTGGTAAATTCAATTGCCGTTTATTCATTCACCATATAATTAGAGATTTATTCAAATTCCAATTGGTTTCAATCCCAATTCTTTCCTTATTGATTGTTCAACTTTCTGGAAATTAATCCTGCTTTAACTAGGTTAAAGAACTATTGTCATTTCAACAAACCCCAAATCCAATTCGATAATAAATACAAGGCTCTGAATGGAAAATATATCGGCTTATATTCAATATCAAATTCTGAAATCAACAAATATTGTATTGGAATAACAATATATAGATCTTCCAAATTCCTCCACAATGTCCGTATAATCAAGGAATCCAATATCGAAATATTCCGAAGATAATTTCGATTCAAATCCATTCCAATTCATATATTGGAAATTCTGGTTATTTTTAAAACCATTTCAAATCCAATTCATTTATTTAAAAATATTGGATTATAATTCTAGTTCATCACTAGTTCATTTTGATAAAAAACTATTTTTATCTTTTCAAATATGTAATTTTTCATCCTAATTCTTTCCAAATCATTTCTTATGATTTTACACTAATTATCGATATTTTTAATAATTTTATCAAGGTCTGTACAATCGATTTCCATAAACGGTCATCGAACTGCACTTACATCGACCTTTTCCAAATTTGATTTGGACATAATTCCAAATCCAACAGTTAGATTTCTAATTTCTCATATTCGTTAGAAAGCTCTTTTCGATACGAACCCAATGGTTCCGGTTTTAGGAGAATCCGACTGGCGGTTCTCCCGTAACGTCCATTCTTAGTCTATGGTCGAAATTCGCGAACGGTCGCTGCGCGGCGCGTTCTATTCAGGCCATATAATATATATAATATATATATTATATATACTTCATCGATTTCCATTTAAAATGTATTTTATAAATTCGTTTGAAAACGATTTCAATTTCTATTCTGGCTCAAGTTCTTCAACTTTTCAGTTTCTAAGAATTTTCTAATTTTTCAAAAATTTGGCTAACACCCTAAATTTTCGAAAATTTTCGCCATAACCTCCCCTGCACGGGAGCACCGGGAAAATCCCGAAATTGCCATACAGGCCTCTCCAATCCAAAAAGAAAAAGAAAAAGCCAAGCGTCTCATAAAATCATCATACCCAAACAAAACAGTAAATATGTACCTATTTGTCGGGCATACAATTTTATACCTCTTCTCTAGCCTCCTTGCTATGACCTGTTCAATATACCGTATATGTATATTTTCATACAACGCCCATATATACATTTTCATATGACGCTTTTATATATTTATTCAACGCATATATAATTTCATACAATGCATATATAAGCCAAACATAATATTATTAGTGAACTAATAATATTTCCATCGCATGACAATTTTATATATTCCATATATACGCTAAAAATGATAATTTTAGCGAACTAGTATTTATTTCAAGGTATGACTATTTTATATACACATATATGTGTTAAAAATGTCATTTTTAACAGACTAGAATCAATTTCAACGTATGACTATTTTTTATACTTTACATACATGATAACAATGTTATTTTTATCGTTCAAGGAACTTATTTCAAAAATGAATATTTCATATACTTCATACGTACAATAAAAATGTTATTTTTATTGTTCAAATAATTTATTCAACATATGAATGTTTTATTTACTTCATATATACGATAAAATGTGAATTTTATCTTTCAAACAATTTATTCAACATATGAATATTTCATTTACTTCATATATACAATCACAATCAATTTGCACAACACAATCAAACAAACAAGTCGTCCATGGTTTGTGGACGACGGGGAACTGTTCATATATGCAGTTACATAATAAATAATTGTATAAAGAAAATTATAGTGAGGAGTTCTCACCGTGGGTTCCACTCCGCCGTGCTTTGATTGTCGATCTATGTAGTACACCTACGTTAAAAATTATATTTTTAACCAATCAATAATTATTTCTTTGTATGATTATTCTATAAATAACATACATAGGCTAAAAAATATATTTTTATCTTTCTAAAAATAATTTCATATTTTCATAACCACGCTACATAGTTAAAAATCACATTTTTCTATCGCTACTATGTAGATGAAAATCAAATCTTTCTATCGCTATGGAATATATAAAAATCACATTTTTACATTGCCATTCAAACGATAAAAATCATATTTTAACTTTGTTACATATATGATAAAAACCACATTTTTATATCGTCACTTGATATATAAAAATCAAATTTTTATATTGCTCCATCTATAAAAAGATCACATTTTTATATTGCTTCATACATATAAAAGATCACATTTTTATATTGCTTCATACGTATAGAAGATCACATTTTCATTTTGCTTCATACATATAAAAGATCACATTTTTATCGCTACTTGATATAGATAAAAATCACATTTTTGTTTTTGCTATTCATGTTAAAAAAAACTGATTTTTTCTTTTGTGCTATTCGTGAAAAAAACTGATTTTTCCTTTTGTGCTATTCATGAAAAAAAACTGATTTTTTCTTTTGTGCTATTCATGAAAAAAAACTAATTTTTTTCTACTTGCATAAAAATCTAAAATACTTACATCGAAAGAAGAAAAAGGGGTTTTCAGTTGAAGAAGAAGGAGAAGAAGAGGGAGGCGGCGCTGGTCTCTGAAGGTCGGGGTAGGCCCTACAGTCGCGACGATGGGCGGATGGGACTTGGGTTTCGTTTGGGGGAAAGGGGAGAGGAGGAGGGCGAGAGGGTGTAGCGGTTGGTCGGAGGAGGGGGGAATCGTAGGTGGAGGTGCGACAAGAGAGGCGGAGGTCGGCGGTGAGCGCGGTGGGCTGGCGAGCGGGATCCGTCGTTCTTTTTTTTTATTCGTTTCTGATTTTGAACGGTGGGTAGAAAGTGTGAGAGAGAGAGAATAAAAGGGGAGGGGGTATGACTTTTATTTATAATTATTTATTATATTTTATTTTGTACCAAAAAGTAACTTTTTCGTTCGAACTCAAAACGAAACCTACGATTGTCGTCTATAGCAAATTACCCCTATTTCAAACACAATGGAATATGTTTCGTAAGCCAATTTCCCTGTTACGATCAGTTTTCATCAAAATTAAAATATAAATCAATATATTGAATTTGGACGCACATTTCAATTTACCGGGGCCACATACTAGTTCTAAAAATTCCCAAAAAGTATTTTCTAGCTTCGTATTGACGATACGGTTCTAACAAAACTAATTTCGTCCAATTCTAAGACCGTTTGAAAAATGGCCATTTTCTGGTCGATCGAAATTGACTTAAACTGTTAAAATACGTTTTACTTCGCCACACTCACTTATTGATTTAGAAAATTACGAATTTTGGAATCTAGCAATAACTTGACATCCCGGATCCAACAAAAGTGGTTTCGTCGAAAACGGAGGTCGTTCACAAAATTTCCATTTTTAAGGGCTACATTTCCATAGCGACTATTCTGAATTTTCAACTGGGCATAACTTTTTATCCCCGCTATGAAATTTCAATTTTTTGGATTCGTTGGAAAGATATTCTCAATTAGATTCTAATATTTTTTGTTTCGTTAAAATCCGATTTATTTTGAATCTTGTAAATTTATTTGAAATTTGAAATCGAATTTTCGAACTACCGCGCCATTTTCAATTCCTTTTATATATAAAAATAAACATTTATATTCTAACGTCGATTCAAATAAATATATATGTTCTAATTATATTCAAAATAAATTTCTCGTCGTTATTATTTAAAATAATTCATTTTAAATATTAAAAATTCATCGAAATTGCTAAAATAATTTTTTTAAATTGGTTCGGATTTCCCGGGTTATTACAATCTCCCCCACTTAAAATCTTTTCGTCCCCGAAAAGGAACGAAGCTGAAAGTTTTTTTACAAACCAACTCAACTTTCATTATTTTCATTATGGCTTAAGTTCTAGGGCATTTCAAACCCCATCTCTAATGAGTCAATCATTCTAGAATGCTACTGATTCTATCTCTAATGAGGATTCTTCTATAGGATATTACTAATCCTACCTCTGATTGGTCTTTTATTATGTTCTAAATAGTTGCACCTCAAAGATTTGAGTTAACCAGCTGTAACGATACGTATTTTGCCCGGACCTAATCGATCGCTAAATCGACCAAGACCGTTCGAATCCCGCATACGCTAACTCTGGGCATACAAGACATCAGAACAAATAACAGAAGACTTTCATAAACAACATAATAATGTTACATCAGAGTACAGAATATCAGAGTATATCGAAATATAATACAGCGGAAGATTTATTTACAATAAATGTTATACAATGCACAACGGAAATATAAACTAACACAGCGGAAGACTATCAATGCTCTGGACACAGCTTTAAGCTTCGATCCAGAATCCTGCTTATATATCTGCAAATGAACTACTCGACTGCCCGTGTGGAAAATAGAGGCACCCGAGTTTGCAAAGTGAAACAAACTACGAGTCAGTCATGGGACTGGTGTGAGAAACTCTACAATTAAAATTAACTTATCAAAATGATAAGGCAAATCCGCTAACGCAGAACGGGTTTACCCCCATGAATGCCAGTGTATAAACAACAATCAGTAACAGAGAGATGGATCTACTATGCATCAACCAACATGCAATATCCCAATCTACCCATTTAGATTAATCACCACACTTCGATTTTCCAAATCCAATTCAATTTAGAGAAATTATTCCTTTGGATTTTATTCCCGATTTCTTATTTCAAATCATTTTGAAATAATATCTAGCTTTTATATCAAAGTAGATTTCATTTCGGGATCTCAAATCAAATCATTTGGAAATATGAATTCCAAAACAAATGCATACAAACAAGTATGCAACCAAATATCGGGCTCCCCTCAGACAAGGCAAAGGGCACGTACCTAAGCAACTCGATATATATATATGCACCTCCCACACATGGAGCAGGCTACACACTGACCACTCACACTAAGGCACTGGATCCTACCCATACTTTTAGTAGACCGGGTTACAAAATCTTTAGCCATATACCAAATCATTTCATATCCCTAAGTAGGGAAAATCATTTCACAACATAATAATCACAAGTACTTTCATAATATAGTACTTTACATCAGCAGTTCACACATATGATTAGTCGCTATTAATCACATAACCTCTGAGCTCGTACATCTCAAAGAAGGGTGTTAAGCAAGAGAATAAATTCTCCGCCACCAAACAGATAGATCATCAATAGCCACTAATCGGATACGCAATGAACCACAATGTAAAACCGTAATACATTTCTAAATCATTTTAGAAATCATCGGGTTTTAGGCCTTAAAATCCTTTCTGTTTTATAAAACATTTTTATAAAACATTCCCTGTCCAAAATCGGGAATATATTTCTTTTCACTTAAGAAAAACATCATTTCGAAATCATTCATTAAATTTGAAATGAACACATCGCTAAACACCTTATCGTCAAACCGTGAAGTGTTTAACAAGGCGTTAGCACACAGATATTTCTACCCAACCCAATGCTAAATGTAAAAGCATATTTTGCTCATAAACTGGTCGAGCACAATCCAAACAATCAATCAATCCAATTTGACATTAAATATAAGGTTTTGAATAGAGATAGTATTGACTTATATTCAACAACAAATCTTGAAACCAACAGATATCGTATCGGGAATAACGATATCTTCCAAATTCCCATCACAATATCCGTATAATCACGGAATCCAATATCGAAATATTCCGAAGATTATTTCAATTCCAAACCATTCCAATTTATTCGTTGGAAAATTCTGGTTATTTAAAACCATTTCTCAATCCAATTTATTCATTTAAAAATAATCGGATTATAATTTGAGTTAATAACTAGTTCATTTCGATAAAAATAAATTTTTAACTTTTCAAATATGGAATTTTTTATCCTAATTCTTTTCAAATCATTTTTTTGATTTTACACAAATTATTAGTATTTTTAATAATTTTATCAAGGCCCATACAGTCGATTTCCATAAACGGTCATCGAACTGCACTTACAACGACCTTTTCTTATTTTGATTTGGACATAATTTCAAATCCAGCCATTAGATTACAAATCTCTAATATTCGTTGGAAAGCTCTTTTTGATACGAACCCAAAGGTTCCGGTTTTAGGAGAATCCGACTGTCGGATCTTCCATAACCTCAATTCAAAGTCAATGGTCGAAATTCGCGAACGGTCGCTGCGCGGCGCGTTCTATTCAGACCATATATTATATATAATATATATATATATATTATATTTCGTTGATTTCCATTTAAAACATATTTTATAAATCGTTTTAAATTCGTTTGAAAACGATGTCAATTTCTATTCTGCCTCAAGTTCTTCAACTTTTCAGTTTCTAAGTACTTTCTAATTTTTCAAAAATTTGGCTAACACCCTAAATTTTCGAAAATTTTCGCCATAACCTCCCCTGTACGGGAGCACCGAGAAAATCCCAAAATTGCCATACAGGCCTCTCCAACCCAAAAAGAAAAAGAAACAGCCAAGCGGCTGGCCAATCGGCTCATAAAATCATCATACCGAAACAAAACAGTAAATATGTACCTATTTGTCGGGCATACAATTTTATTCCTCTCCTCTAGCCTCCTTGCTATGACCTGTTCGATATATTATATATGTATATTTTTATACAACGCCTATATATATATTTTCATTCAACGCTTTTATATATTCATACAACGCATATATAATTTCACACAACACATATATAAGCTAAAAATAATATTATTAGCGAACTAATAATATTTCCATCGTATGACAATTTTATATATTCCATATATATGCCTAAAAATGATAATTTTAGCGAACTAGTATTTATTTCAAGGTATGACTATTGTTAATAGCTCGTATACATGTTAAAAATGTTATTTTTAAGAAACTAGAATTCATTTCAACGTATAACTATTTTTATTACTTCACATACATGATAAAAATGATATTTTTGGCAAACAAAAATATATTTCCACTCATGGCTATTTTTAACACTTCATATACATGATAAAAATAATATTTTTGGTGAACAAAAATATATTTCGAATCATGACTATTTTTAACACTTCATATACATGAGATAAATGTTATTTTTGGCGAACAAAAATATATTTCGACTTATGACTATTTTTATTAGTTCACATACATGATAAAAATGTTATTTTTATCGTTCAAAGAATTTATTCAACACATGAACATTTCATATACATCATACGTACAATAAAAATGTTATTTTTATCGTTCAAAGAATTTATTTCAAACATGAATATTTTTATATACTTCATTTCACATCACAAACCAAATTCACACAAACAAATCAATCCAGACACACAACCAAACAAACAAGTCGTCTATGCTCTGTGGACGACGGGGAGCAGTTTATATATGCGGTTATAAAATAAATAACTGAACAGAAAGTTTTAGTGAGGAGTTCTCACCTTTGGGTTCCACTCCGTCATTCTTTATCGGACGATGGTTTGGATTTACCCGACATTCCAACTCCATCTTTCCACGTTGTTCATAAATAAAAATCACATTTTTATCTCACCGCTACTTGGATAAAAATCACATTTTTATCACTTCGCTATATTTATAAAAATCAAATTTTTATAGCACTAAAAATCGAATTTTTATATAACTAAAAATCAACTCTTTTCGCTACAACATATATAAAAATCGAATCTTTATATTATGAAAAATCATATTTTTATTTCAATTCTCTATATGTAAAAATCGTATTTTTATATTGCTAACTTCATAGTAAAGATCGTATTTTTATATTGCTAACTTCATAGTAAAGATCGTATTTCTATATTGCTAAAAATCTAGTCTTTCTTTAAATAAAAATCAATCCTTTTCTTTTTATAAAAATATAAACTTTCTCTATATAAAAATATAAACTTTCTCTATATAAAATAAAAAAAATCTCATATTAAAAATAAAATCTTTCTCATATTAAAATTATAATCTTTCTCATATTAAAAATATAATCTTTCTTAAATAAAAATCATATTTTTCTTTCAACAAAATCATAGCTTTTCTATCAACAAAAATCATAGCTTTTCTAGCGTAAAAATCTAAATTTTACTAGAATAAAAATCTATTTTTTTTACTAACTCTAAAAATCTAATTTTTTCTTGCTATTCATGTATAAAAAAACTAATTTTTTTTCTTGCTATTCATGTATAAAAAAAACTATTTTTTTTCTTGCTATTCATGTATAAAAAAACTAATTTTCTACTTGCTATTCATGTATGAAAAAAACTAATTTCCCTACTTGCATAAAAATCTAAAAGTCTTACATCGATAGAAGAAAGAGGGGTTTTCCGTTGAAAAAGAAGGAGAAGAAGAGGGAGGCGGTCTGAGGTAGGGGGAGGTGGCGCGCGGGGTCGAGGTCAAGTGGTCGGGGCGTTTGGTTTTTGGGCGGTGGAAGCTTAATGGCGCGGTTGCTTTAAATTAGTGGAGAAGGAGGACGAGGGGGGAGCTGAAGGCGGAAGGGGGTGGCCAGGCGAGCACGGCGCGGCGGAGCTTGGCGGTGGGGCAGCGCTCCAGATCGGTGGTGGCTCCGTAGCCCTTTTTTTCTTTCTTTCTGATATTCGATTGAGCGATGGGAAGAGGAGGGAGTATAGAGGGCGATGGGTTTGACCCGGTTGGCCACGGGTTGGGAGATGTGAGAGGGAAATTAGGTTTAGAACCTATATATTATATTATTTTATTTTTAGGTTCCCTTCTATAAAGTTACTTTTCCATCTGAACTCTAAATCGAACCCACCGACTGTCGCCCCAAACTAATTACCCCCATTCCGAACACAATGAGATATGTATCGTAACCCAATTCGTTACGATCAGTTTCCGTTCAAATTAAAATATAAATCAATGTATATTGAATTTGAACGCACATTTCAATTTACCGGGGCCACATATTAACTCTAAAAATTCCCTAAAATTTATTTTTAGCTTCGTATTGACGATACGGTCCTAACAAAACTAATTTCGTCAAATTCCGAGACCCTTTGAAAAATGGCCATTTTCTAGTCGATCGAAATTGACTGAAACTGTCAAAACACGTTTAACTTCACCACGCTCACATATTGATTCAGAAAATTATGTATTTTGGAATCTAGCAATAACTTGATATCCCGGATCAAACAAAAGTAGTTTTGTCGAAAACAGAGGTCGTTTGCAAAATTTCCATTTTTAAGGGCTTTTATATATATATTAAAATATATATAAATTCCACAGCGACTTTTCTGAATTTTAAACTGGACGTATCTTTCAACTTCTAATGTGAAATTTCAGTTTCTTACTTCTGTTGAAAGATATCGTCAAACAGATTCAAATATTTCTTGTTTCGTCCAATTCTGACTTAAAACGAACTATGTATATTCATTTGAAATTTGAAATCGAATTTTCGAACTACCGCGCCATTTTCAATTCCTTTTATAATTTAAAATAAATAATTATATTCTAACGTCGATTCAAATAAATATATACGTTCTAATTATATTCAAAATAAATTTCTCGTCGTTATTATTTAAAATAATTCATTTTAAATATTCAAAATTCATTAAAATTACCAAAATAATTTTTTTTAATTGGTTCGGATTTTCCGGGTTGTTACATTGGGGGTCTGTGGCACCAAAAATGGATACACCATAGGGTAAAAGGGAGTTTGGAAAATTTAGCTAAGTGTATGAGTCGATGATGACACATGCTTATAAGTCGACACCGACTCAAGGGAGGATTTAAATGGATTTACGACTTATAATATAGTATCTTGGGTTGTTATGGATCATGCTTGAGGCGATGACTCGTTCATAATACATAGGCTGATAAGTTTACAACATGATGAAATTATGGTTCTTCGGTCGAAAACTCGTGTTTGGATTTGGATTGAAGATGGAAGCTTAGTATGAAATGAGGCCGCAGATAGTGGATTGGTCCGAGTGTTAAGGCTTATGCCAAAAAATGGAGTTGTTGGAATATCTCGAATATCATTGGTGTGCCAAGAAATTGTTGATAACTTAGATTGTTCTCTTACACTCAAAGTGTGGGGATGCTTAATAAATATTCATGTTCCCCCTCCCGAAAAAGTCAAACTTGGAACAAAAATTATAGATTATTACTATATGGGACCCAACGAAAATTGCAGTGACAATAGATTTTTAGTCTTCAATTTTGATATGACATTAGTATAAACACCATCATGCATACAAGATATGCCTCATTTTTTGAAGATGTGTTTCCCCAAAAAAGGAACGATGGAACTTATGTCACTACAAGGACAAGAGATGAAAAATGAATCACATTAAAATGAAACTCATTGTAATGAAGTTAATATTGAATCAAGAGGAAGCACAAGGGAAAGAACCTCCAAGACATTTGATTTGAAATTTTAACATACATATTAGAAAATGAACCTTAGACATATAAAGAAGCAATGTCATCTTCGACCTTTCTTATTTGAAAGAACCGGTCAAGAAATTGATTCAATTTTAAGTAATAAAACTTGGGAAATAGTTAAAATTCCACATGGAATACAACCAGTTAGTTGTAAATAGATCTCCAAGAAAATATTAAACCAAATGGCTCTGTTGACAAATATAAAGCTTAATTGGTAGCCAAATAATATAGCCAAAAAGAAGATGCAGACTTCATAATACTTATTCACCGGTTAAATGAACAACCTCTATAATAATGTTAATAACAATTGCATCAATGTGGAAACTGGATATTTATCAAATGGTTGTAAAGAAAACATCCATAAATGAAGATCCTAATGAGTAGATATATATAGAGAAACCTGAAAATTTTGTTTTGAAAGGAAATGAGAACAAAGTGTGTAGATTAGTAAAATCATTATATGGACTTAAACAAGCACCAAAATAATAGCATGTAAAATTTGATAGTGTCATGAAGAAAAATAGTTTTCACATAAATGTAATTTTGTTTATTACAAATAGTTTTTCCAATCATATATGATAATTTATCTATATACGGACGATATGTTATTTTTTGTCTCAGTATTTTAGTTATAGAGACCATAAAGAAAATATGAAACAACAATTTTGAGTTACAGACATTATTTCAAAAACCAAAATAATAAAAGCATCTAACAAAATTAAATTATCTCAGTCACGTTATAGGCTAAGTGATTGAAAAAATAAAAAATTATGGAATTAAGGACGTAGAACTTTTATTTTATTGAAATTACTACATAAAAATACTAATGAGAGTGTAATGCAAATGTGATACTCTCGTGTAATAGGATGTCTAATGTATCTGATGAATTGCATTAGGCCAGATAGCTTATAAGTCAACTAAGTGGGTATATAAGTAATTTAGGAAAGAGCACTGAAAAGCATTAATGGGAGTGTTGTGATATTTAAAGAGTACTAAAATATTTTCCTCCTATTACGAAAAATATCATGTCATCCTAGAAGGATATGGTAATGCAAATTGGATTTCTGATTTAGAGAAACTAGATTAACAATTGGTTATCTCTTAATTCTAGCAAGGGCAATAGTTTTATGGAAACCTTAAACAGACATGCATAGCTCGATCCATCATGGAACCATAGTTCATACTTTAGACAAAGAAGACGAAAAAACATAATGGCTTGGTCATTTTTTAGAAGATATTTCATTTTGACCCAATTTGTACTGGCATAAGCATCCATTGTGATAACCCAGTAGCTTTAAGTTGAGCGCAATTATTTGCGTATAATGAAAAGTCATGACACATTCATTGATGTTAACATCGTAAGGCCATTACTCTCGAATGGAACTATTTGCATTGATCATGTAAGAATAAAAGGTAACCTAGTTGATCCATTTAGTAAAGGTTTATTAAGAGGGTAGAGGGATATAATCTTCAGTCGTTAGGATATAATATTCGAATATAATGCATAAAAATATGGCTCGAATATAATGCATAAACGTGGTTCAAGTGTTAGGTCGTTCTCACATTCCCAAGCTCAGGTCTTGCTGTTCAGGTTGTGTGAGGTAATATCTTCCGAGTGGGTCATCTAGCTTGCATCAACATCAGGTCATAAAAGTCAAGTCGGCTTTGTGGGATCAGGTCATTAGACTGTGGATCGTTTCTTGGGGCAAAAGACAATGTTAGGTCGTGACCAGTCTAAGGTTTAGGTCGTAGCCGACTGAAGACGCTAGGTCGTGCCAAAACAAGTCAGATCGCCAAAGGTAGACCGTTGCTTGAGGAGCACGACAAAGGTTAGGTCGTAACCAACCTAGAGAGCATATCGTTCGACGACCTAATTTCCTGCATACCCTATTTCAAACCTCTCCACCTCATTTCCACACCTATAAATACCCCCACACTTTCACCTTTAAAGGGACCAAACATTCTCTCCACGAAGTGTTGCCAAACTGATTTCTAAACTCCTCTAACTCATTCATAATCCTCCTCCAAGCTTAGATTCAACATATCAATCACCATGGATTTGCTAAAATCATCTAAGTGCTCAAGTTGTTAAAGATCTACTCCCAAAACTATCGTAATCTAAGAGATCTCACCATTTCCTTGGTGAATTCGAGTGAATCAAAAGTAAAAAGATAAGTAGAGAAGATTATTGTAAAAATAGAAAATGAGTGAAATAGCAAAAATCCATGATATTAGTCCAGAGTCATGGAGGAAAGAATGTTTTTAATGTTAGTCAAATGGATTCAGCTTTCAAGAACTCTAGTTTCGAATATCACAATTCACATGCATCCGAGTATTTGTATTTATTTTAGTTTACTTGTTATGGGTGAGGAATCTAAGGAAGTAGTTTAGTTTAGGGAGGTTGGTTAACTTTTCAAAGCAGCGTGGTGCAAATGTTAATAGTTGGACCACAGGCCATGTGAATAGTTGGAGAAGTGGGAATAGTGAAGGAGGAGGCTACATTCCCATGATGGCTTGGCCCACACCCACATGATTTCGTGTCTTCCACTAGTCTAGGTTTATCAAATGTGGCCCCTACTTATCTTCCCCCTACACTCCTCCTCTTCCAGCCTCCTTTTTTTTTCTTTTTTGGATGACTGTGCTGAGAGAAAATGATCGCAAATAAATTAGTCTCCAGAAGGATTTTAAAAATTGTCATGGAGGATTTCCGGCCCAGTCCAAATTAACAATACTTCATTTATTTTACGAAATAAAATAAGAAAACAGTTTAAGAATGCTATCCTAACTGGATTTGAGCAGCACTCTTTTTGTTGGCATGTATACTCGTTAGAGACAGTTATCTCCTTAGAATACCTAATCACGATATCAGGGGAAAAATCAGAGCAATAACATAAAGGCTAATTCTATTTATGCACCAAATATTGCTAAACATATACCAAAAATTATAATAAATTACTATTACTATACACCATATAATACTTTACATACACGGTTCCTTTTACTAAATTATCCATGGTTTTATCATCTTTTTCTTTCCTCTTTCAAACTTAAAGCACAATTACCTAAAGTTAGAAATTATTTGCATCAAATTGAGTAAAATTTAACAAAATAAAAGTTATTTTTTGTACTAATATTGTAGCTTTTATAATTTTTTTGAAAAAAAAAATAATTTCAACAAAATTACTCTAATTTTTCAAAATAAACCAACACTTCTAAATTAGACCATTATTCCTGAATGCTTTTATAATTGAAATTTTAGATTTCATGATTAAACAATTCATTAACATATTTAGTTTTCATCAAGTTTCAATACTTTTAAGAATAATTTGACTATTTATATGCAAAAGTTAAAAAATAAAACTGCGAGAAAAGGTTAATTTAGTAATAGAATTTTAAAGAAAAATAATGGTGTATGTTAAGTGATTTTCGGTGTATAAATAAAATTTGTCTAACATAAAATATAATAAAAAAACGAATTAAATATTAAGTATATATCTTTAAAATCAAACTTAATACATGATATCTTCTCTTAAAAAAAAATAGATTCCTGAAAATTAATTACTATATAATTGCGTACAATTATGCAACTATTTAATGAATTATTGATAACATGCAACTATATCAAAAATTTAAATAAATGCCTTCAATCATTTTGTAAATAATTGAGAACATGTGACACCCTACGTCCGTTAATGTCACTCATTAAGGGTGGGAATACTCAAGCTTGACCAAGATGCTGCTATCATTTTGTTGGAGCTGCTTAGATGTATTGCTCAAGCTCCTATCTTTGCTATTGTGGCTATTTTTTTATTTGGAGAATTTGCTTCTTTTATTTTGTACTCTGATGTTTAAAAGAAAGACAGAATTTTTTATGATGTACTGGTTTTTATGTAATGCAGATATATGATGTTTGAACCACGAGGCTTTATGATTAATAAAGTTAGTTTTTATTCCGCTGCTATTTTAATATCTGTCTTGTAATGTCCTGTTTCTGCTTACCTTTAACGCTTCAGAAACTTAATGCATTCTCTTAGTGAGGGACATTAACGGACGTGGGGTGTCACAAAACATTTCCGTAATTTTTACAACGAATAATTACGGAAATTTTACAATAATTTCAAACAAATACAGAAGTTTATGCAATTATTTAGTGAATAGTTACAAAAATTTCCGCAAATTTTTGTTAAATTATTGTGAAAATTTCCATAATTTTTTGATATAATTGCATAAATATATACAATTATTCAGTGAATAATTGCATAAATTTATACAACTATTTGTTAACTTAATTCAAGGGACCTAATTACAAACTTTTTTTTGATAAGAATGTTTTGTTTATTTTAAAACTTAATAGGGACTTAAGCCAAATTGCCCCGAAAACAAATTCTTCTCCCTGCATCTGCACTACTTAAAGCCCACACTAATTTCTCATTGAATTTCCCACCTACGTACATAGGCCCAAACGTGACATTCATTCTCCTATATGTCTAACCTTAATCTAAATATATAATTTAACCCCATTTATTTCTTTCAGTTAATTGATCTACCTTCATCGAATTGGCCACAATGTGCAGTCCTGTGTCTATTTTACAATTGTTCTATTCGTCCTCATTATCAAAGGGTACTGCCCTTTTTGAACATCGAGGGAGTTACCTTGAAAAACCTTTTGAATCTGAAACCACGTCATTCTTTCTCACTCGTCTGTTTGTTTGATTATTTTCTCTTTTAACTAAAATCAATTATACACAAATATCGATTCTTCTCTATCTCCCTCTATATTTTACCGTTACTTGAGCCGTTGAAAGGCCATATGTGTTTTGTTTGATTTTCACCCTTTTCAAAGTATGTATTGCTCTTTAATTATGATTTTGAATTTAAATTTTAAGATGGCTTATTTTCGTGAAACTTCCAATTTTAACTTTTTGCTAGTGTGACAGCCTGATGATTCCAAATTATCCAAGTATTGAAGAAACTTATTCCATGAATAGGTGTTTTATTACATAAATATTATAATTTGTATTTATTAAGGTACTTCATAAACAAAATGATGTTAAAATTCCAAATGAAGAACTTGGCCGATTAATTATTGAACTATAAATTCATTTCTTTTTTTAAAATTATTTTAAAAGCGTAATTGGCTAACTTTATAGTTGTTCATGCCACTTTTATTAATGAAATGAAAATATGTATTCTACACATGCACAAAACAACTATGACAGTTTTATAGTGAGCATACTACTTAACAAATGCAACATAGGTAAGAGGAAAAGATGCCTCAATGACTATAAGAACAATAAGAAGCAACATAAGAGTTAAACGACATGCCTGAACTATTAATGATCATGACTAGCCCTTTTAAAAGAGGAGGAACTGCTACAATCATCAATAGAACCAAAACCATTGGTATTAATAAATATAAAGAAAACATGAACAGGATTAGAGACAAAGCCAATGGAGGGATCTTTGTATTTATATTTCCTACCCTAAGTGGTATCCCAAAACTTTTTTTTGCATTTCTCCAAATACGACGTTTCATAGTAAGGGTCAGTCCCATATCCTCACTGTGATAGAATAAACACCAATACTGACCTTCATCATCACCTACAAACTTTTGATAAACATCACTCTTAGGAAAATATCTCATATTAGAAGGAACATGTATACAAAATTGCTAGACAAAGTTTAAGATAATAGTATCAGAAGGAGGCACCATGGCCGAAGAAACTAGATCAATGACCACCTTTATGTCCACAAGAGGAGAAGGAATACTAACTAAGAGAGGAACAACCTGGGGAGGTGAGGCTACATGAACATGACAAACTATTGGGGACCACTTCATGACCGAAGGTCAGGGAAAAAAGGTCCAATTGGTAAATGGAATTAGATCAACGACATGTGTAACAACCCGGAAAATCTGAGGCAATTTAAAAATTTTATTTTGGCAATTTTAATGAATTTTGAATATTTAAAATGAATTATTTTAAATAATATCGACGAGAAATTTATTTTGAATAGAATTAGAACGTATATATTTATATAGATCGTCGTTAGAATATAAATATTTATTTTAAATTATAAAAGGAATTGGAAATGGCGCGGTAGTTCGATAATTCGATTTCAAACTTCAATTGAACATACCGGGTGCAAAATAAATCGGATTTTAGTGAAACCAAAAATAATAGAATCTAATTGATAATATCTTTCCAACGAATCTGAAAAATCGAAATTTCATCGCGGGGGTCAAAAGATATGTCCAGTTGAATTTTCAGAATAGTCGCTATGGAATTTCGGCCCTCGAAAATAGCCATTTTGCAAACGACATCGGATTTCGACGAAACCACTTTTGTTGGATCCATGATGTCAAGTTATTTCTAGGTTTCAAATTTCATAATTTTCCGAATCAATAAGTGAGCATGGCAAAGGAAAAGGCGTTTGACCAGTTTTAGTTGATTTTAATCGACTGGAAAATGGCCATTTTTCAAACGGTCTCAGAATTCGACGAAACTAGTTTTGTTAGGACCGTATCATCAATACGAAGCTAGAAATTTTTTTTTTTGGAATTTTTATAGTTAGTATGTGACCCCGGTAAATTGAAATGCGCGTTCGAATTCAATATATAGAGTTATATGTTGATTTTGACAAAAACTGATCGAAACAGTCGAATCAACTTACGATATATATCCCATTGTGTCCGGAATGGGGGTAATTAGCTATGGACGACAGGCGGTGGGTCTCCTTTTGAGATCGAAATTTAAAGCAACTTTTAGGAGAAGTAAAAATAAAATAAAAATAAAAATATATATAAAAATAAGCCCCCCCTTTTCTTTTGCTTTCATCGTTCAGAACCTATACCCTTCCCCTAAAACACCCGTCGCCCCTCACCACTACAGCCGCCACCACCCAAATCGGCCGCCGCCAGGACGTGTGACTCCTCCCCCCTCTCCATCGCCTCCTTCCTCTTCATCTCCTCCCCTAGTCGCCCCCTTCTCCAATGAAACCCATCACCCCTAAATCGAGACCCCCATTGAAGCGCCCCTCCCCGCCGCCGCGCCACCATCAGGACGACGTCACCGACCACCAACACCCCCCTTCCTCTTCTTCTCCCAGCGCCTCTCTCTCCCATTTTCCTGAATGAAAACCGAGCCCAAGACCTCCTCCTTCACCCACCTCTGCCGCGGTCAGCTCCGGTTCCAACTCCGGCGAAAACGAGCCCCCACGCCACCAGTTCATGAAGAAACCCCTCCTCCTAAACAAAAAAAAACTAACAAAAAAACACTGTTAGTTTTTTTTTTATATTTTTTTTCTACTTTCAGTTATGATTTTTATTTGTTTAAAAACTGATTTTTCATTTGTTTAAAAACTGATTTTTCTTTGTTTAGAAACTGATTTTTCTTTGATATATGAATATGATCTTTCATTATAGGAAGATATGATATTTTATAGTGTAAAGAAATTATTTATTTATATGAAAGGTAGGATATTATTAAGTAATGATCTCTTTTAAAAATATAATTTTTATGTGATAGGAAGGTTAAAAATATAATTTTTATAAAATAGAAAGGATAAAAATATAATTTTTACATTATAGAAGTGTTAAAGATTTGATCTTTATTTTGTAGAAGGAGCAAAGATGTGATTTTTATATAAGTGGCGATATAAAAATATAACCTTTATTATATGAATACCGTTGTAAAAATAGAATTTTTATCCCTATAGTAGCGAAATAAAAATATGATTTTTATTATATATATGTTGGGATAAAAATGTGATTTTTTTAGCGATGATATAAAAATTCGATCTTTATATATGAAATAGAAATATAAAAATATAATTTTTATATAGAATAAGCGTTGTATAAATATATGAAGTAAAAATAAAAATATGATTTTTATTTATTGGAATGAAGCAATAAAAATATAATTTCTATTTGAACAGCGTGAAAAGAACTGCATTGGAATTACAAGCAGATCCAGACGGTTCAGCAGTTCAACAGCAAAGCACGGCGGAGTGGAACCCTCTGTGAGAACTTCTCACTTTAAATCTTGTTTTTCTAGTTAAAATATATACTAGGATGCAGACGGTGCTTAGTAGCACCCGACACCCATCATTCACAGACCATGGATGGCTTGTATGTTTGATTGTTTGTTGTGATGAAAATTGATTGTGTGACGTGAAATAAAATATTTATATAGTTAAAAATATTTTATCGTTAAAAATATTGTTTTTAACGTGTGTGTGAATAAAAATATGTGTTTGTTGATTTGAAACCCCACGCGGGTGTTGGGATGATATTTGAAATCCACTCATCCCGATTGATTAGTTGTATGTCGATCGATTGATTGACAGGCTGTTATAAGCATTAGATATCTATATTTGATGCTTATACAGTGTGGTGCACTTTGGATGATGTTCGATTATTTATTGTTGTGATTATATACATGTATTGTATGGAATCCATATAATTAACATTATATGATAATTGATTGGGCCTCATTCCAATTGGGAAAATAAAGAATAGAATGAAGTGTATATTCATGTGTTGAATAGAATAAATAATCATGTGTTGAAAGAAATATTTTAACAGTAAAATTTACATCTTTATCATATTTAAAGTTAGAAACTAACTGGAAAATAGATAAGATGAGTGGTTTCCAGGGTATTGATCTGATATTGGTTCCGGCCTTCGGCGTTAATACTTAGGGAATCATTCTCTTACTACTTTATAGTTGGAGTCTGATTTAAAAATCAAACGATAGATACCATAATTTTATAAAATATATTAAATAATACAAATAGTCATGTGTTGACAGTGCTCATGTGTTGAGAATATTCATGTATTGAAAGAAATATATATTCATGTGTTGAATAGAATAAATATTCATTTGTTGAATAGAATAACGAATTTATTGAAATATATAAAGCCGTGTTGGTTAGAGATGCGCCATTTTGACGTGAGCGATATTTATATCGATTATATTCGTTTTTAAAATGAATATAGAAAAAGAAGTGATTTCAAAATATAACGTTTTGAAAATATTATCATTTATATAGTAATGATATGAAATATTCAATTTTGATTTGAAATTGAATATAGAGTTGAAGTGGTTTTGAAAACGAATTTAAAACGATTTATAAAATTCGTTTTAAAAGGAAATCGACGAAATATATAATATATATATATATTATACATATAATGGCCTGAATAGATGGTGCCGCGCCGCGGCAGTTCGTGAATTTCGACAATTGACTTCTAATTGATGTTGCGGGAGATCCGACCGTCGGATTCTCCTGAAACTGGAACCGTTGGGTTCGTATCGAAAAGAGCTTTCCAATGTATATTAGAAATTTGAAATATAACGGTTGGATTTGGAATTATGTCCAAATCAAATTTGGAAAAGGTCGCTATAAGTGCAGTTCGATGGCCATTGGTGGAAATCGACTGTACGGGCTTTGATAAAATTATTAAAAATATCTATAATTTGTGTAAAATCATAAGAAATGGTTTGTGAAGAACTGGGATGAAAAATTCCACATTTGTAAAGATAAAAATAGATTTTTATCGAAATGAACTAGTTTTGAACTAGAATTAAAATCAATTTATTTTTGAAATAAATAAATTGAATTTTAAGTGGTTTTAAAAATAATTAGAATTTCCAATAATTGAAGTGGAAATGGATTTGAATCGAAATTATCTTCGGAATATTTCGATGTTGGATTTCGTGACTATGCAGATATTGTTATGGGAATTTGAAAGATATATTTTATATCGTTATTTCCAATACAATATTTGTTGGTTTCAGAATTTGATATTGAATATAAGCCGGTATATTTTCTATTCAGAGCCTTGTATTTAATATCAAATGTGATTTGGGTTTGTCGTGAATGTTGTCTTCATTAACACTGTTCTTAAGCCCAATAGAGAAAAAGATTAAATCTTTCTATTTATATTTAATGAAGTGTACCAATTAAATAATGTTTAATTGGAATTGAATTTGAATGTGATTTTGGGTTTATCGTGAACCATGTTTTAGATGACATTGGTTCTTTTACCCAGTTAAAGACAGGATACTGATTTTTGAAAAGATTAAAAATAAGTGGAGTTTTAATGAATCTTTAATTAGATTGAAATGCGAATTGATAATTTAAATTATCAAATCTGAAAAGTGATCGAGAATGGAGTATCACCAGTTTTGCTCCAAAGCGATAGTTAAATCTTTAATTAGATTTGAACGCGAAATGGTAATTAAATTTACCGATAACATCGTGGTGTTAGTTATGGAGTATTACCAGTTTTGCTCCATGGGATAAATAGGTTGGGATTGGGAAATAAAATAAATAATTACTTCGGTGTGGTTCGCTAATCCCGACTAGTTTGGAAAACCATGATATGGTTTGAAATAATATCCAAAGGAAGATTAAAGAATAAATTTAGAAGATTTTATCTTGGATAAAATTAATGGGAACCTTTCCCTAAGAATGTGATTTTGTGAATAAAAGAACATTCTGAATTGGAATGAGGCGTTTGTTGTGTTTGTGTAACATTTGTTATTATAAACGTGGGTTATTCAGAAAGGCCGGGTTTATACCCATTCTGAATAACCGATTCGACGAGATGTCGAAGATGAAGACGGTGGTTGAAGACCGGAGGTCTTCACATCGTTTGGGTGAGTACTGATGATCTCGATTGGGTTGTACACCCAAGAGGAGAGAAACAGTTGGTGATCGTCCAGACGTACTTGGATATCGATGGATATGCGAGGAAAGTGCCTCCGGTTTCGTTCAGACCCAGAACGAACTTGTAAATGGATTGTGTGTCTGACATTGGATTTTATTCTTTGTTGATTGATCTCTATTAAATATACATCTGTTTGGCGGCGGAGAATTTATTCTCTTGCTTAACGCCCTTCTCTGAGACGTACGAGCTCAGAGGTTGTATATCGATGGACATCAGTCGCATGGAGTGAATTGCCAGTGTGGCACGCGTAAGTGGCAATTGATCAAGGCTTCTGTTGAAAAGCAAAGTCTTGTGGTTGATGATCAAAGCACGGCCTGTGTGGCGCAGCTTTGTGTATAGCGTGAATTCGTGAGCCTCACACCTCGGTATGAGTCAAAAACGGGATAGTGACTGCAGGGAGAGCACGACGTTTCTTTCTAGCTAGGGGTGGTGTCAGTGCTTAAAACTGGATGACATTTATATACTTTTCACCTATGTGGTTGTTGGATACGAGGCGCCTCGGATATAGGTCTGTTAGGACCGGGAAACGTGTGTTCAGGAATAATTAATCCTCAAAAGTAAGAGAGGACCGGCCCTGAAGATCCAAGGATTGCTGTGTGCGGTCCTGGGACATTTGCTAGAGTGTCTCGAACGGAGAGGAGCTTGCCCCTTGCCTCGACTCATGACAGAAATCCAATTTCCAATACGTGATATTGTGGTTTTATTTGTAGAACCTAGTATGGCGACATAGTGGTATGGGTCATTCATGCCGCCTATGATTGATATTTATGATTGAAATTGTTTTGATACTATACACTTATAGTAATATCAAATAATTGGTTTTTGACGTATCAAGCATGCTTTGGCTATTATAAGGTAAAAACCCTATCCTCCTGCTTGCGTTGCATTGTGTGATGGGGCCTGGGTCTTATAATAGCTTCATTTTTCTTTATTTAGCATTGCGCTGTTTGTTTTATGCACTGGTATTCTTGGGAGGAAACCCGTTCCGTGTTATATGGCGTGGTCCCTTGATTTACCGAATTTTAAAATAAAGATTAATAACTGTTTTAGTTCTCACACCAGTCACATAACTGACCTGGAGTTTATTGTTTTAACCTAAACTCTGGGTGCCCTTATTTTGACACGGGCAGCTAGTAATTTTGGTTTTGCAGATTTATATTCACAGGATCCTGATTTACAGCTGGAACGATGCTCGGAAAGCTCTGTATCTGTGTATTACTTTCAGTTGTGTTTTATATTGTTTTTCCGCTGCTATGTAATTTATTGTAATCTCTGATATTTATCGAATGTGTAATATTTACTCATACTCTGTATATTCTTGTATTCTGATGGAATTGTTGTAATAAACAATGAAATGTTCTTCCGTTTGCGTTCCGATGTGTGTTGTTCTCATCTCAATCCGGGCTTTCCTTACCGGGGAAGTTCGGGTCGTTATAACAGGTCAGAGAGAAGAATAAACATCCATAAGATGGCCCAAAAACTTAAAGTTTAGCATATATCGAGTTTCCAACTAAACCGAACTACAAAACCAACATTATATCCCTTAGCTATTCTATGAAAACATGTATTTTATATCAAACAATCATATAATAATTTATTTAATTCATTTGAGGTCATATGACTCTTATATACTGGTATAGTTCTTAGGCGTATTTTACACTTGTAATTTTTCTGATTTTTTATGTAATCATTTTTCCCTACAATATTTTATTACGACTATATCTTTTGGTAGCATCCTTAGACGCTCTGGCCTATTTTATTGCCTTAGGATGACGGTTTCTCATTCCGTAGAATGATCAACATAGGAAAATCAGACAAGTGATTAGATAGTTATGGGAATCATGTGCTTTCAAAATTACTAACTAGAATTAGAGAGTGATTAATGAGCTCGGTTAAGTAGCTCATTAGTCCAATTGTCCTTAATTATAAATAAAAGCCAAGACGAACACTTCAAAAGTTTCCCTCTCATTTCTAATCATCCTCAAACTTCAAATGTGCTCAGTTCTCTATCCAAATTTGCTAGATTTCATCCTCAGTCATCTCTAATTGCAAATTAGAGGATAGATTTACGTCTTTAAGCTTGATCAAATCAATCTGATTACATCTACATCCGATTTTTCTTTTTTTGAACTACTATTGTCCCATATCTATTTGATTTTGTTGAACTGGTGAGTGATTGTGATCTCTATAATGGATTTATGTTAGAATTAGGTAGTTTTATGCTATAGTTCCGAGTCTATACTCTAAATTGATGGGGATTTTCATATTAAACCCTAGCTTAACCTAATTATAAATGTAGCCAATAATTACTTAGATCAAGTGTTATATGGGCATATAAATCCACATAATCAGGTAGATATTTCTTAGATTGGGATTGTTTGTTAAATTGATTGTTCTGAATGGATGAAATTGAATAAACCAAATGAATTACGTTGTTTGAATTGCCGCTATGTTTGAATTGGGTTTTGCACTTGAATTGTTTGCTAAAATGCTATGTTGATTAGATCAATTAAATCGGAGAGTAGAGCATATTGAAAGCTAAGTTATTAAAAATCATACAAAATTTGGGGGATAAGTTTTGAAGGAAAGTAGAAAGAAGCTCAAAATTTCACACTGAATTTAGAGCTATGTACGTGATATTAGGGATGAGCAGTATTCGGTTAGAGCTGAATTTACCGACCAAACCGATTTATCTCGGTCGGTTCGGTTTCGAAACTAAATCGGTTTGTAAAATAAATTTTTTTGGTTATCGGTTTAACCGAATTAACCAAACTTTTATTGTATTATATTTTATGTTATTGTTGTACTTTAAATAATTGGTTTAATTATATATTACAAAAACATTTGTTAAAGATAAGCCAGATTTTATTGTAAACATAAAATTTAATGAATTAAATTTCTCCGAACATAAATTTATGTTTTTCTTTGGTTGAATTAATCATTTGAACAATAAGCTATCCTTCAAGTTCGGTTAAATCAGATGCCGACCGAATTAACCGAAATTATTTTGGTTCGGTTTTGAAATTTTTTGGTTCTAATTCGGTTTGAAAAGTTTTACTCCAAAACCAACGGAACCGACCAAACGCTCACCCCTATGTGATACGGTACCAGTGTATATGGATCGATACAAGTCATACGGAGAGTGGCTATGGTGTTGCGACTTACAAACGAGCTAGAGAACGGTCCTAGGTGCACTCGGTAACTTAATGTTAATGGGTATGTTGAGAATAAATGGATGACGAGTTATCTTCTAATACTTAAACCGTGATGCTTGAATAATAATACTGAAATCCTAAAAGAGATAGGTTGAGGAAGTTTGTGGCACCAGAAATGGATATACCATAGGGTAGAAAGAAGTCTAAAATTAGTTGGCTAAGTGTACGAGTCGATTATGAGTCATGCCTATTAGTCAACCCCGACTCAAGGGAGTATTTTAATGGACCGGTGACTCATAATATACTATCTTGGGTTGTCGTGGGTCATGTTATAGGTGGTGGCTCGTTTATATCACATAGGATGACAAAGTTACAACACGATGAAATTATGGTTCTCCAGTAGGAAACTCATGTTTGGATTAGGACTGAAGATGGAAGCTAGGCATGGGGTGATGCTGCAAATAATGGACTAGACTGAGTGTTAAGGCTTGTCGAAAATGAAGTTATTGGAAAAGCTCAATGTTATGGGTGTGACAAGAAATCATTGATAAGTTATATTGTTCTCTTATATTCAAAATGTGGGCATGCTTAGTAAAATTTCATATTCCACCTCCCAAGAAAGTCAAACTTAAAACGAAAAATATAAACTATTACTATATAGAACCCAACGAAAATACTAGTTCCAATAGATTTTTAGTCTTTAAATCTAATATGGCATTAGTATAAATACAATCATGGATTTAAGAGATGCCTCATTCTTTGAAGATGTATTTCCCCACAAAAGGGATGATGGAATTCATGTCCCTAACGGACAAGAGAAGAAAAGAATTAAACATATAGAGATGAAACCGATCGTGATGAAGTTGACATTAAATTAAGAAGAAGCATAAGGGGAAGAATCTTCAAGACATTTGGTTTGGAATTTTTAACTTACATATTAGAAAATTAAGCTTAAACATATAAAGAAGCAATGTCATCTTTCGCTTTTCTTGTTGGAAAGAATCAATCAAGAAATTGATTCACTTTTAAGTCAAAAACTTGGGAAATTGTTAAAATTCCATATGGAATAAAACCAATTGGTTGTAAATGGATCTCCTAGTCTAGATTAAACCAAATGACTCTATTGACAAATAGAAAGCTAGAATGGTAGCCAAATAATATCACCAAAAAGAAGATGCAGACTTCTTAATACCTTTTCACCATTTAAATGAACAACCTCTATAAGAATGTTAATACCAATTGCATCTATGTGGAAACTGGATATTCAACATGTGGATGTAAAGACAACATTCATAAATGAAGATCTTGAGGAGTAGATATTTGTGGAGCAACCTGAAGAATTTGTTTCCAAAGGAAATGAGAATAAAATTTGTAGATTAGTAAAATTATTATATGTACTTAAATGAGCTCCAAAGTAATGGCACGTAAACTTTAATAGTGTCATGATGAAATATAATTTTTGTATCAATGTAAGTGTGTTTATTACGCAATAATTTTTCCGATCATATACGATAATTTATCTATATATGTCCACAGCATCAACCCCAGCGGATAAGGACTTGTGTCGAGGTAACAACAATGCGGGTTCGAAACCCGGAATGGCATGCTACAAGGGTTTACCATTTGCATACGCTACGATTAGCCACATATGTAGTATTCGTGGACTGGGCTAGGTGCACCAAGGGGGGTTTTACGGCTCCGATCGATTTCCCCCCTGAACAAATTCAAAAAAAAAATATCTGTATATGGAAGAATGCTAACCTTTCATCTCATCATTGAAGTTATAGAAACCTTAATTAAAATATTAATTGATAATTTTGAGTTCCAGAAATTATTTTGAATATCAAAATAACAAAAACATCTAATGAAATTATATCTCAGTCACCCTGTAGGCTAAGTGATTGAAAAAATTAGAAGAAAATTATATAATCAAAGAGGTAAAACTTTTATTTTATCAAAAGTACTGCATAATAATACTAATGCGAATGCAATGCAATGAGATACTCTCATGTAATAGGATGTCTAATGTGTCTCATGAATTGCACAAGGTCGGATAGCTTATAAGTCGACTAAGTGGGAATAAAAGTAACTTAGGAAAGAACACTAGAGCACACTAATGAGAGCATTGTGATATATATATATATATAATACTACAAACTTTTTCTTATATTATGGAAAATATCATGTCGTTCTAAATGGATATGGTAATACAAATTGGATTTCTGATTTAGAGAAATTTAGATCAACAACTGGTTATGTCTTAATTCTAGTAGAAGATGTAGTGTACTTATAAAAATCTGCATGCCATACGCATCCATTGTGATAACCCAATAGCTTTAAGTAGAGCACAATTATTTCTGTATATTGGAAAGTCACAACATATTCATTGAAACTAACAGATTAAGGGAGTTACACTCAAATGAAACTACTTGCATTGATAATGTAAGGACAAAAGGCAACCTAGCAAATTTATTTACTAAAGGTTTGTTAAGAGAGAAAATTGATCGTTTATAGAGGTAAATGGGCATAAAGCCTAAACCAACAAAGGTTACTATATATGGAAAGTTATCACAATGATTGAAGATCACATGGATTAGGATTAATGGGCAAGCTAGTTCTGGGTAACATAAGAAGCAATGCATTCTAACTTATTTCCACCCGCGTCTATGGCACATAATAAAACGCATACCTACAAAAGTATTATAAAAGATTAAGCTATTCTTTTCATGATGTCTACATCTTTAGAAACATCAAATGTAGTATATATAGAATATTCTTAATGAAGGCGGTCATCGATGTTAGTGTGAGCTGGATCGGCTCTATGAGAATATTAACTCTTAAATTCTATAAACCACTCATAAAACAATTTTGCTTAAGACCAAAGTAAACATAACCAAAAGACTGGACGTGAAGGGAAATAAGGCTTCATAAAGCTTATTGTCTTGTTATGCTAAATATTGAAGGTTCAAGATGAAATAAGTCGTGGATTAATCAAGTATATCTGATAAGTTTTAATGAGTAAAAGTTCAAAGTAAAATATCTACTTATTCTTGACATAGTATTTTTTTCTTTATATACTCTTGATATTTTCCTTTCTATGCACCACACCAAAAAGTTGTTTTAGCTACCCCTTTTGGATATGGCAACAAGCTGTATCAAATATGTTATGGCCCTTAGTCGTATCTAAATGTTTGAATACGACCAATAGCCCTATCAAATTTGATACGGCTTTCAACCGTATCCAATTTCGTGCCTATTATTGATGGCATCCTTTACACCCAAAACACACGGCTTCCCTCTAAATAATTCTCTTTTCCTCTCGTTTATATACAGATCAAAGTTGTATCAAATATGATACGACTACAAACCATAACTAATTCAGTGTCTATTTTTGGTGCGAACCTTTTACAAGAAAAAACATGCACACCTCTTCATTTCTCCTATGTGTATCCATTTATCCCCTATATAATTTTCCCTAAATTACCAAAACACGTACACCTCTCCACCTCACAATCTCTCATTGGTGATGTTTTTGGCCTCGATCAAGGTGTCATCTTGTGTCTTCCTTGACTAAAGTCCCAAGAAAATGAGACTAAACTTCCAGTATGGGAATTAATGTAGGAAAGTAATCGCACAGTGTTTATAGTGAGTCGGTCTGTAAGAACTATGTCCACTTCGAAGATTTTACATTTTTATTCACTTCTTAGTCAAAAGCACAATGGTGGGAACAATAGTTCCAAGTAACTACAATGGAAATGGTGGAAAGCATATCTCGAAAGATCCAAGTAAGGTCTACTCTTCTTCTTCTCGAAATACCAATGCAGCCCAAAAGATCCAAGTATCCAAGAAGGAGGTAGAATTCTTCTTCCCAGAGTGATGGAGTGAATTTTAGACTCCAATATGCATTATTTTCTTCCCAAAGTGTCAAGAGAGCAAATATCCAACCCTTTACTCGTAGCAGAATATAGGGTATTTATAGGAGAGTGGAGCGGGGGCACGTGGGAACGTGGCCCATGTATTTCGTCTCATAGGATCGATACCGATCCTGGAGGACTTAATTTTTCTTGTGCCTCCTGGAAACCTCTGAACCTCCTTCTCATGCCAACTTCAATGCTTTGTATCCAGGAAATGTTATGAAGAATACCCGTCCACGAGTTAGCATAGGGGATACAAAACCATTCACACTAGATCCCAATGAGTTCCAATATTTTGATGGTGTTCATAAGTTGTATCGATCTTGGAGCTTCCTACATTTCAAGGATGCAAATTTGCACAACACTGATTTGAAGGTCTTCGTGAATACCGATCGGGTATACTTGTATTTTTCTTGATTAATCTGGAAGTTAGGGAAGAAGCACCAATATCTGAGCACTTGAATAAATTTGTTGAGAAGTCTTTGTGTTCGACGATACGTGTCAACCCCCAAGGAAGGTGAATACCAATCCCCAAACACTTAGCCATTTGAAAGCAGTTTTGACGAGCCAAGACGACCATGCTTGTACGACTCCATCCGGGCTTGATCCCTAGGCGTTTGGATGACACTTCTGAGCCGTTTCACCATGCGATAGGCCGAGTCATGTGGGCCTGGACTGTTTTTAATAGCCAAACCAAAAGGCTGAATAATAGTACTATGTCCATCCAAATGGAAAATGCTTAAAGATATGAGAGAGTTGCAAGCCACTAAATTTCTATATGACAACAAATCATCTGTAGTCTTTTATGGTATATTCAAGCAAACATATATTAAGCATCACTTCATTAGTTGAATCAAAACCGAAGAGGAAATAAAACCATCACTATAAGAAAATACTGATTTTGCAGCAGAAAAATCTGTCGCTAAGTAGGAATTAGCGACGGATTTGTGACGGATAACACTGGTCGGTAAATTTCACGTCGGTATTTTGTCGACCATTTCGTGATGGAAGTTAACGTCAGTTCTCCGACACTTTACCGTCATTTGTTAATATATTTAAATTTAATTTTACAAATTTTTATCGACATTTTACCGACGGATATATATTTCTTTAATATATATTTAAAAAAATCCTTTGGAGATCCCTTGCTAAACAACAAGGGATTATAAGAGGATAATTTCAACTTTTTACAGTAGGTCATTACAACACACCTTTTTACAACTGTTATTGACCGTTGCAATAAACTATAACAACAATTAACTCCCGTTGCAAAATGTTGAAACTTGCAACAGATCCAAATACTACACATACTATAATTAAATATTTACGAGAATTGAATATTTAATTCAAAATTTATTTTTGAACAAATATTTATTGAACTTTTCAATAGTACACATAATGTTTCCTTTTTATTACAAAATCACCTGTACATACACTTTCTCACTATATTTCACTCGTACACATTGACTTCTTACTACACACTCATTCATTCATATACGTGTACACACACATGGTACATCATCAGCTTAATTATGCATCTCCATTCTGAAGCTGCACTATTTTTCTTTTTGTGCAAAATTGTTCATGAACATTGATTATGTTTATACTACATACATAATGCTTCCTAACATATTTTGTTGATACTATAACATTTCAGTTTCTTAGATTAGACAGAGGATTAACGAAATTCACTTTCATGGCTAAATGTTATGAAATATATAGAAGAGGGAATCTATGGAATTATTTAAAAGAGGAATCTAAAAGAATTAGACTACCTTTGTTACTTGCTTATATACAGGCACGAGAGATAGCAGGTGTGATTCTACTTGCAAAGTATTCTTCTCCCGCCTTTGCTTTCTCTTCTAAGCATAACTGAAATAGGAGACAAATAAATAAATAAAATAAAATTGATTAGCTTGCCAACAAGTCTATGAAATAAGTCCCTGTAATACAATTTTTTTTGCTGCTGTTGAAATTGAATTCTGGAGTTAAAGTGGACATTTTGTAACCTAATTGGAAGTTACCAGGTAACCGTGACAAAACAATTATGGATTTTTGGTTTGGAGCAAAGTAGTATTCTTTTAAATATTTACTACATGATCTGGTAAGCTTACAAACAGAAATTAAATCGAGAAGATGCACACTGGATTTATACATAACTTAACAGTGAGCTTGTGAATGGAGAATAGAACCATTGGCTTGCATGGACTGCATGTTAACTTCAAATATGAATCGAACTGATTCAGTAAGTTTGTTTACACACTTGAACTAGTATGAATGAGCTTTGAAGGGAAACTGAACCAATCAACTATGAAAAAAACTCGTATTGATGTGTAGGATAAAAGTGTAGCCTAAAAGATGTAGCGGAACATTTCCCTATATATACTGAACCTGAGATTAACAGATGACGTTGATTCGTTCAAAGAATCATTGAATCACAAAAAAGTACTCCATTTAAAAAAAAATCAACGAGCATCTTCCTATACAAGCATATATGTATATCTGAATTAACCTTCGAATAATAGCAGAGTAGTAAAACATCAAGTTAAGGGATAAGAGGTCAAAACTCATAAGCTGATAGTCACACTCCCCTTTTACTTATTTCGATTTGACTAAGGCAAGCACACACCCTTCAAGGTTTAAGTGTGAAAGTCGGTTTTTGCTGGTATTTCAGAAAAAATGTGTTCAAAATTGGATGCAAACATGATTGCGCGTGTATTCTTTTGTAAGAAAAAAATAAAAAATGTAATTAAATTTGGATGTAATCAAGTACATTTTTTATATGATGATGAGCAGTAAGTAACGTTTGCATCATATCATGCATGACTAGGTGCTTGTTATGGTAATTTAAAATTAAAATATACTTGTGAAATTCATATAACATGATATGAGTACGATATATTTATTATTTCTACACTACAAGAAAAACGGCAATTTTCCAACCTAGAATTCCCTACGTCATCCCTACGCGGCGTAGGCGCGACGTAGGCGCGGCGTAGGGAAAACTGGAAACATGTCGATGGTGTAGGGAATGTGTATAGAATTCCCTATTCATTTCCTACGCCATACCTACGCGGCGTAGGGAAAAATGAAAACATGTGGATGGTGTAGGGAATGTGTACAGAATTCTCTATCCATTTCCTACGCCATACCTACGCGGCGTAGGTGCGGCGTAGGGAAAACTAGAAACACATGGATTTTGTGAGGAATGGGTAAGGAATTCCTTATCCATTTCCTACACCATACCTACATGGCGTAGGCACGGCGTAGGAAAACTGAAAACATGTGGATGGTGTAGGGAATGTGTAGGGAATTCCCTATCCATTTCCTACGCCATAGCTACGCGGCGTAGGGAAAAATGGAAACATGTGGATGGTGTAGGGAATGTGTAGGGAATTCCCTATCTATTTCCTACGCCATATCTACGCGGGCGTAGGCGCAGCGTAGGGAAAACTAGAAACATGTGGATGGTGTAGGGAATGTGTAGGAAATTCCCTATCCATTTCCTATGCCATACCTACGCGGTGTAGGCGCAGCATAGGGAAAAGTGGAAACATGTGGATGGGGTAGGGAATGTGTAGAGAATTCCTTATCCATTTCCTACGCCATACCTTTGCAGCGTAGGCACGACGTAGGGAAAACTGGAAACATGTGGATGACGTAGGGAATTCCCTACCTAGATTTTGTTATAAGAGGTTGTGATTTCCCTATGTTATACCTACCTCGAATAGCTATTAACTTTGGTCATTTAAAGCAAAAATATTATACTTTACACGAAAGGACTTTAGAAGAAAAGATACATTATTTTTTAGCTGAAAGAACGCAAAAAAGTGACATTATAATGCTATTATAGAAAAGTGACATTAGTTTGGTTTAAATCAGCCATTTGTAAGGTTTCTCGGATCTTACATCATCGACTTTATCATATATAATTTTAATATGCCTACTATTTTTTGTATTTTCTTATATTTTACTTTATTAAAATGTTTTTAAACACTTCAACGAAAAATCAAGAGTCACATGGAGGTAGAAATGGTTCCGACCATTACTGGAACTGGATTGGAGTTACAAAAAATGATCAAAATTTTACTAAAGTTTTGAAGAATGGATTCATAAGGTGAGGTTCCTAAATGATTCTACATGTTACGAAAGAGGAAAGTATTGTGAACCAAAAAAAGATAATTGGTATGCTAGTGTTAGATGTAAGCCTGAAATATGTTGACTAACATAAATAATCACAAAAAGAAATGCAAGTCAATCAATATGAGAATAACACGAATAAAGAGAAAATATTACAATTTAAGAAGAAAATGGCATCTTTATAAAGTCATGTTATAAAATAAAGGTATCATGTATTACACAGAGGGTGTAACTTAATTTATGCATAAATACTTTTAAAAAAATTACAATAATAAAATTAGGATGATACTAAATTCATTCATTGATAATACTACCTAAATCATCCTTACTCATTGTTACAATGAATATTCTGAACTTGTTACTCATTTCATCAAACAGTTGGTCCACATAAACAAAACAGTATTGTTCCATAACATGAGACAATGATGCTGGTAAGCGATAAACATTGGAAAAAAGATAGAAAAATCACAAAAGAGCTTACAATATTCAATGGTTTTCAAAGCTCAAATGTCCATCTGACAGTTGTGTCCTTCCATGTGCCATGGCAGCGGGTCAACAGTTTGAAAGTTTTTCCTGCTGAGTATGCCGGCATTTTTCCCTATGTGCATGATTAAGTCGGTACAATCAAAACAATTGAATTTAACTTCTAATTTCCAATTTGTTGTGTGCATGTCACTGACAATAGTCTTTTAGTATGACTTCCTATGTAACCCCTAAACAAAAATTGGTAGTAAACATAAATCTAAGTTTACACAAAAAAATTAGTTCTCAAATCAACAACCAAATAATAAAAAAAATAATCCTTATCCTTAAAGGTTAGTGAAAATTACGGTAATTTGTTTTTTCTTCTCTATCAACATTTCATAACAAGTAAGACAAAATAAGCATAGAAAAATTCCTGATTTTAATTGGGGAAATTGTTGATGCAAACGTACATATTGCAATACATATTTTTAGTAAATTAACTAACTTAAATGAGAAGAACTAAAGAAGGAATACGAAAGAATAAACTACTAAGCTATTGTCAGATCTGAAGCAGGAATCGTTTAGTCGAGTGGGAACTGGTAACATACAACAGCAACAATGAATAAATCATACGAAATCGTAGGAACAACCGAAATAGATGAAGAACTAAAGCAGCAACAACGAGCTTATTTTTTTCTGTTACGTCTCACTCAGCGCAGAATTCCGAATAAAATTTTTCTGATTCCATTTCTTATGAAATGGGTATTCGGTCGAAGAAGAAATATCCTACTCCATCGACTCAGATGCTACCAAAAGAGTAATTCTTTTTATGATTCGTTATATTTCCCAGATCCGATTTTTGCTAGGTTTTGAGTATCATTTCTCGCATCATATTTCTACTGTCGGCATTGAAAATATATGGGCTTGCCATTAATTTCTGATGCCATGCCAACTGTTTTACCCTCCAGTGTTCTCACATCCTCATCCGCCAACTACATCGTCGCCAGCCGTCTTTCGCATAGACTTTCAGCTCTAGCACGGCTCCTTAATTGATAAATGGTGTCTAAGAATCTAACATGTGAGTTGATTTGATTCATATCATATTTTTACTCTATGTTCAGATGTCAGAACAAAGCTTCATACTAATATTGAACAGTTCTCAGATGTCTTATTGAAGAAATTATAGATCTTGGGCTCAAAGGATATTACATCCCGTAATATTAAGGCAAATATTACGGGTTCGATTCCGAATTTGTAATTGGACACGAGCGCCGATTTTAATGGCACACTAAGTAGAGCGTCGATTTTATCGGCGTGCACTGAAAAAGGCGACGCTCTATATTAAGCGCCTGTTAAATCGGCATTTTGTTTCTTTTACTTTAATTCGATGACAAATTAGGTTAACAATAATTATAAAATCCATTTTGTTTTACATCTTATACAAAATACATAGTTTACTTTTGACAAACCCAGAAATCCCAAAAGGTCGGGGTAATTTTGAGGATTACGTTTTAACTTCATTCGAATATACATGGCCCGAAGTACAGTGGTAGTCTCCGAAATTATTGCGGTATAATTGTATGAAATTTTTCGATATATTATTTAATGGAAAGGAAAAATTCAAATGTATCTCACGCTTAAATTTAAATAGAGAAGTAAATCTTTGGTTTCAGATAATTTTGTACATTACGGAGTTTAACTCCTAGGGTCGTCCTCTACTATACATTATGCAGTTACTTCACGAGGTGGGTCGTCCTGTAACATAGCGGAGGAGTTAAACTCCTAGGGTCGTCCCCTACTATACATTAAGGAGTTACTTCACGAGGTGGGTCATCCTGTAACATAGCAGAGGAGTTAAACTCCTTGGGTCGTCCCCTACGATACATTAAGGAGTTACTTCACGAGGTCAGATGGGTAGACGACAAGCGTGGATATAAGTGCGCCACTAAGATCATATGCCCGCAATGTGACAGAAAGTGCGAAATCCATATCAAGCTGCTCTAAATCGACGAGTGTTGCTAGGTGGCCCAATCGAATAGTACTCTTTTGGTTCAAAAAGAATGTCGAACCAAAGAGATATAAAATGGTAGCTTAGAAAATGACATCATGCATGGCCACTGTATCCTTATGTGCTAGAATGTACTCAAGTAAATTTGCGATGGACACGGCACCGCAGGTATATGATCGGCGGAAAAATCGGGACGATATTGCAAGTAAGACTGATGAGGCTCATAGGAGGAGTCAAATGGGCATGGGAGTCTATCAGGGAATCCTATCTCAATACCGATAAGCATGTAAAAATCAGCTGGTGTGATACCTAACTCAAAATCAGGAAAATGGAAGGTGTATTTGGTAGGTCACCATCTCTCTAATAAGGTCCCTAACAAAGGTCGATCGAAAGACCGAGCTAGGTGGAATAATCTACAAGAATAGTTCGAATGGACTGGCCAATAGTCTCTCTCAAAGAACAAGTGGCAGTACATCAAAGGCATGTGAAATGAATTTCGCCCAATTCCCACGTACAGAAATGTATCGTGTCTAGTAAAGTTTTATTTGGAATTTTAGTAAACTAAGAATATAAAACAATAGTTCTAACTTCCTACGTAATTCGTTAAAAAATTTAATGGTTCAATAAATATATGGGTTAAAATCAGGAATTATACCTAAACCAGATCAATTAGTAAACTAAGAATATAAAACAACAGTTCTTACTTCCTACGTAATTCGTTAAACAATTTAACGGTTCAATAAATATATGGGTTAAAATCAGGAATTATACCTGAACCGGATCGGTTAGTAAACTAAGAATATAAAACAACAGTTCTTACTTCCTATGTAATTCATTAAACAATTTAACGGCTCAATAAATATACGGGTTAAAATCATGAATTATACCTGAACCGGATCGGTTAGTAAACTAAGAATATAAAACAACAGTTCTTACTTCCTACATAATTCGTTAAACAATTTAATGGTTCAATAAATATACAGGTTAAAATCGGGAATTATACCTAAACTGGATCGGTTAATAAACTAAGAATATAAAACAACAGTTCTTACTTCCTACGTAATTCGTTAAACAATTTAATGGTTTAATAAATATATGGGTTAAAATCAGGAATTATACCTGAACTGAGTCGAGTGCAGTAAAAGATCGATGTGTAAATCCCTCCGGTAGCACATTAAGAATCCGAAGGTCCTCTATCGTCGTCCCCGCCACTGGAGGGTGGTGCGTTGGCCCTGATGCATCCTCTAACTGAGGCCGAATAGCACGTCTACAATCTTCTTCATGCCTGGCAGCATCTGGACGTAGTAATCAAATAAAAAAATTAAAATGGGGAAATTGTGAGGGTGTAGTTGAATTCCGGTCTACCGCGCCCTATTTATAGGCGTTCTAGACCGGGCACCGATTTTGTAGGCGCGTTAGCTTAGCCTAACGCGCCTACAAAATCGGCGCTGTCTGGCGAAACAGAAGCGCACCCATAAAATAGGTGCGCTTCTATTGGGGAAATTTGTTAATTCTCCCCGTAATATTACGGAACGTAATATTACGGGGAGTAATCTTGTTGGAGATGTTCTTATGATTTTACCATATTACGATCATAGCTAGCATTTTGCAACACAACTTCGGTAAACATATATCAAATAAAATGGATAAAAGGGGAAATAGTCTCATTTCATGTTTTTTTTTCAAGTTCTTTCATTCGTTATAGCTGGTTTGTCATTTATTTAATTATTGTGCACTAACTAATGTATATAAGTTATTATGAAATTTACATCTAACTACTTTAAAATATGTAATTTTTAGGACATTTAAAAAGTTATGATGGATCTAAACTTAATTAGACCATATATTATAAGTGTAGCCAGCTAGTTGAACTCATTCACGATAAACCCAAAATCCAATTTGATATTAAATACAAGGCTCTGAATAGAAGTTATATCGGCTTATATTCAATATCAAATTTGGAAACCAACAAATATCGTATTGCGAATAACGATATATATATCTTCCAAATTCCTCAACAATATCTGTATAATCACGGATCCAACAAAAGTGGTTTCGACGAAAACGGAGGTCGTTTGCAAAATGGCTATTTTTAAGGACTATATATTATATAAAAATATATATAAATTCCATAGCGACTATTTATTTTTAAACTGGACATAACTTTCAATTTATATTATAAAATCTCAAATTTTCATTTCAGTTTGAAAGATATTATTAAACATATTCAAATATTTCTGGTTTTACTGAAATCCAGTTTATTTTGAATCATGTACATTCATTTGAAATTTAAAATCGAATTTTCAAACTTCCGCGCAATTTCAAACTCTATTTATAATTAAAATAAATTTATACGTTCTAACTTCGTTTAAAATAAATTTTTAGTCGTTATTATTTAAAATAAATCATTTTAAATGTCCAAAATCCATTAAAGCAACTAAAATAATTTTTTTTAAATTGGTTTAGAAATTCTGGGTCGTTACAGATATTAAACATTCCATTTGAAGGATTCCGGGTCGTTATAGATATTAAGCATTCCGAGACAGATATTAAATCCATTTGAAGGAGCTCCAACGAGGATAGTGACTAATCATGAATGTTGGTGGAGCATACACTTAAGATCTTGTAGGATCAACGTTAGTTGTTGATCGTGCATTTTCGTTTATTTCTATTATCATTAGAACATTTGATATACTTGTTTTCTTATTGTAGTAATGATATTATGCTTGTAGTGTTTTCTACTAGTTTTTAAAGAATTAATCAAATTATTACTGCTAAGTTATCAGATATTAAACACCAGTTTAACGGATGCTTATTTTTCACACAAGTTATCATTAATTATAACTTATAATTAATTATTTAATTTGTTGGTTTCTATTATTAAAGCTAAATTAGCCTACACTAGTTATTATCAATTTTATTATTATATAACACAAGCAAATCATATATCATTTATTACCACTACCATTGTTGACAATTAATCTCTAATTATAATTAGTTAAACTAATAAAATAAACAACATATGCATAAGTTCAAGCTCAACCCTAGTATTTAAAGAATCTAAAAACACATGTTCCCAAAGTTATGTGTTAAACTGTATTTCACGTGGCTTTGTCGGATGTGGTTTATTGGGTACTGGGTGAGTTGTATTTACCCATACATCATGGGATGAAATGGGCTGAAATGCCTTTAATAAAACATATACCCAATTTCAAAGAAAAATATATATAATTTAAGTTAAATGTATATCTAAAAGGAGTAATAACTAAATTTAATAAGTTGAGGTACTAAAGTTAATAGTCAAAAATAGGAAAAATTAAATTTAAGGTATCATAATAGTACATAAAAAATCAATTTTTAATTTTGCTGGAAATGTGACTTTTTTTTGTAATGAATTGTTGTTTAGCTATAATATTGAAAAAATCAAATTTTTTTAATTGATTATGGTTGATTTAAATTTTAGTCCGATCAACATAAACTTGCAAAATATGGATCCAACTTTTACACATTTTTTTAAAGGCTTAAATCTAGTTTCTTTATATATTTATTTAAATGGGCTTTGTAAATATGGGCCATAGGGTAAAAAATATGGACGTTATCCTGTGCGTGCTTCCCCTTAATACGCCCCCATTTCCCCTTCATACGCGCCCATTTCCCCTTAATACTCTGTCGCCATTTCAGATTGTATAAAAAAAGCCCTAAATCGATTCTGCCACCAATTGAATTTGTGCCACCGTCCGTGCTGTCGCCCCGAGTGCCATCCGTATTCCTCCATCGTGCAGCTATTGAAGTATTTGAGGAACGTAGGCAGCAGGTTCTTCTTCATCCTATCTTTAATCTGTGTTCTTTTGGTGCAATGAAAGGCATTTCATGTTGCGCTAACTTTAGGCTTTGAAATAGCAGGTGCGCTTTTGCTAATTTTTAATTAAATCTATTTAAATATGCATGTATTGGTGGATGGTATTTAATCCCTCTTTAAACACCAGCTGCAATGCTAATAGTACCTTGCAATGCTAATTGGATTAATCCCTCTTAATCCAATATTTTAAATGAATTTAATAGTTCATTCTTGTTGTAGTTTCTTTTGACAACGTATCTAATTGGAGGTTATGGTTGAATGACATTGTAATTTGTAACTTGCAGCTGATTTATGACTTTGCGCTTTAGGAAGAATAGGCAATTTCTTTTACTTGGCCTGAGTACAATAACCAAGGTAAAAAGAAAAAATAATGGTATCAAGGATTTCTTATAATTATTTAAAGTTACTACATGGAAAACAATTAAATTGAGAGTGTTATCATCCCATGAGTATTTGTCCCAGTTGTTATGGCCATTGTTTCTATTATGGCCCTGTTTTTTTGTTTCACAGTAATATCATGTGTTCAAAATTTCTTTTATCACGACTACTCAACTACAATGGCATGTGCATTAATCATAAATATTCGATATGTAAAGCTGTTTACATATTTACTTACCTAAATTATACTACTAGATATTAGTAATGAATTTTGTTTTCTTACCTATAGTATTCTGCTTTGATAATTCACTTCGGATAGTGAGTGGTGCACGAAATAAACTCTCCTCACTCTATTGCTTTTTTATGGCATGACTATCAAAATTAATTCCTGCTGCATTTGCTATAAGTAACATGTCTAGATTTTTGCTTCCATGAACAAAGCTATTTTTACGTAATATAAATTTTAGAGACCATAATGATTTATCGGATATGATTCATCAATTTCCTATAATAAATTGACTTCCTATTTTTATTTCCATTTCCAATTTGAAAAAGATTATATTAGGGTCTTTTAAGAAATTTTGTTTGAAGTGCAAAATTAAACAGCCTATTAAGCACCTAGATTTCAATTTTGAGTGAAATTATTAGTAACAACAAATATGTTAATTGTCCTTTACTAAATCCAAATGTTCAAAAATTGCCTTATTTTTGAAAATATATTTTATATTTTCATTTTTTCAGTTGCTTTCCTTTCACAAAGCAAACCAAGCTTAAATATAACTTAGTGATCAGTTATGTTTGTGTTATAGAGTAAGTTATAAGTGGTCTTCCTTTAAAAAAAATGTTTATTAGGCTCTTTTTATGTCCTAATTTGTTTATTTTTATTGCGACACGTTAAATATTTGTACTATTGCTAAACTGAGCAAGTAACATTTGCACGACTAGATTTTTTTGTATGCTCTGCCAGTGCGTTTATTTGTTTACTTTATGGGGTGCATTATGATATTGCTTTTTACATTCCATGAATCTATATTATACCATGTGATCTAAGTGTACGTAAACGATACCAAAGAAATTGTATCCTAAAATTTTATGCAATTATTTCTTCTATATTTGAAAGAATATGAGCCGAGATAAACACATGAAACTACACTGCTATACTAGAAACACCGAGCATCTTCGTACATTCCATAGATTAACGTTTGGCCTCGTTTGATAGGTATCGTATATGATCGATATAAATGTTCGTTTTGTTGTGAAACAGACATCAATATCTATTTAATACGGTATTTGTCAAATTTGTCCTTGTACTGGACAAGTTACAAACAAAACTAATTTTTTACATTACATAAATCAGTTCATTTCAAGTGGTGACAAAATTTTGGGAGTGCTTCTTCTTTTTTCCCCGTGTACGTCCATGCATATGATACGGGGAATTAGGGGAAGTGCTGCCGAAATTTTGTTGTACCACTTGATGCGAAATGATTTATGAAATGTAAAAAATAACGTTTTGTTTGTAATGGGAAGTAGGTTGACTAAGCCCATAAATAAAAAATTCTAATGGAAAATTCGATTAAATAAAAAATAGACAAATTCCTATTAGGGTTACGATTAGATATAATTAATTTTCATAAATGTAAGAATCTAAACATTTAAGAAGGATAACAATAAAATAATTGGATAATTAAAATAATGAAATAACTATAGTTTTATATAATAATAATAGAAGCACTCGCCTTATAGTATAACATATATTAATTGTGCAGTAGAAGATGGAACATTTAAAAGTTCGTCGCGCTTGGATGTACAAAGATGTTGGGCATAGAGGAACAATTCCATTTCATTTTTTAAAAGGTTTGCCCGAGTTCATGCTAGTGGCATCTTCTAATGGGACAAACATGACGGAAATCCGTTGTCCTTGTAAGAAATGCAAAGCCACAAAACATCATACCCATGAAATTGTTCGAAGGCATTTGACTAAAACGGTTTTATGGACGATTATTATGTGTGGATACATCATGGTGAAGATGCGGTGAACGTTATTAATACGTCAGTAGTTGTTGAGGATGATAACATAAATATTAATGTTGATTTTGATGATTCTATTACTACAGAAAATAGAATGACTGAAATGGTTATTGATGCCACGGGTCCGAGAATGTTGCCTAATTCATTGGATGTAGAGGAAAAGCCGCCAAATCCAAAAGCTAAATCTTTTTTTGACTTGTCAGAAGCATAAAAAAAACGCTTTTTGATGGATGTCGTATGACAAAGTTGGCAGCTACTACTAGGCTAGTTGCAATAAAATCCACAAACAACGGTACCCAGAAATTAATGAATGACGTTCTTAGTTTAATTCGAGATGTGTTCCCGTCCGGTTTGCAAACTAGATTGGCTAAAAATTGGTATCAATTAAAAAAGCAAGCGTCCGCATTCAGATTGGCTTATGAAAAATAGATACATGTCGAAGTGGTTGTATGTTATATTGGAAAGAAGACATAAATCGCTCACAATGTAAATTTTGTGGCTTAGGAAGATACGAAAAGAAAAAGGTAACGGTAAAGGTGTGCCTTTTACTCGTTTACATTATCTTCTGATTATTCCTAGATTGCAAAGGTTGTATTCGTCTTATGCCACTGCGGAGCACACAAGATGGCATAATGAACAAGTTCGAGAGGAAGGGGTTTTATGTCATCCTGCAAATGGAGAAGCATGGAAACATTTCGATGACAAATATCCTGATTTTTCCAAAGAGTCACGAAATATTAGGCTCGGTTTATGCACTGATGGTTTCCAACCTTTTAGCCAGTATGGAAAAAAAATACTCCACTTGGCCAGTTATTTTAGCATTTTACAATTTACCTTCTTGGATGTGAATACAAAATCCATACATGTTTTTAACCCTAATTGTTCCTGGACCCAAAAATCCGAAAAACGGAATAGATGTTTATTTGCAACCTTTAATTGAGGACCTGAAGAAAATGTGGACAGAGGGTATTGACACTTACGACGTGCCAAAGAGAAAAAAATTCAAACTATTTGCTTGTTTATTATGGACGATAAGCGATTTTTCTACGTACGGGATGCTTTCGGGTTGGAGTATGGGAGGTAAATTATCTTGTCCTGTGTGCATGGATTCAATAAAAATATTTCACTGAAGCATGGTGGTAAGCAGTGTTGGTGGGATTGCCACCGTCGATTTTTACATACAAATGACACATTTAGGCGTGATAAGAAAAACTTTGAAAGAAAGGAATTTGCAACCGCCGACATTTTTGGAGAAGAGATATTTGATATTGTACAAGGTTATGCAAAATTTCTTGAGACAGGAAACAAAGAGCACAAAATTCCTGGCAAACGTGACTATCACAATTGGTGCAAATAGAGTATATTTTGGGAATTACCATATTGGACGGATCTAAAAATTCGACACAATTTAAATGTGATGCATATTGAAAAAAATGTATTTGATAATTTCTTTCATACAACAATGAATGCGAAAGGAAAAACCAAAGATGATTTGAGATCAAGAAAAGATATCGAATACTATTGTAATCGTCCAGAGCTTAAGATTAATCCTATTCGTCCAAACTTCAAAGTTCTTGCTTGTTATGAGCTGGATAGGATTCGTTGTATAAAATTACTAGAGTGGGTCGATTCTTTGAGATTTCCTGATGGGATTGCTTCTAATATGAAACGATGAGTTGATATGAAGGATCTTATACTGTCAGGTATGAAGAGTCATGATTGCCATGTATTTTTAGAGACTCTATTTGCGATAGTATTTAAAGAGCTTTTACCACAAAAAGTTTGGATGCCTATAACATAACTCACTTTATTCTTTAAAGAATTATGTTCGATAACTCTATCTAAAAGCCATTTGCAGAATCTTGAAAGAGATATACCCAAATTACTATGTAAATTGGAGAAAATATTTCCTCCTGGAGTTTTTAACTGCATGGAACATTTGCTAGTACATTTACCAACTGAAGCATTACTACGAGGACCAGTGCAGTATGGATGGATGTATCCTTTTGAGAGGTATGTAATAATTATATTTATTTACGCAATGTTTAAAATATAGAACATGTCATAGTTAATTTCACACATTTTTCTATTAAGGTATCTGGGCCACCTAAAGATAAAGGTGAAACAGAAAGCACGTGTTGAAGGTTCTACTCGTCAAGCGTATATTATTGAAGAAGCATCCATATTTTTTAGTCATTATTTCGATGATCGTGTGAATTTAAATTTCAATCGTGGTCATCGCAATGAAAATGATATTGTGGATGATTCCGTGGATAACGTTCTCTCCATATTCAAAAAACAAGGACGTCCATCTGGTAAATGGAAGAATGTTAAAGGCTTTGCTACAACAAAGGATTACAATCTAGCCAAAGCAACTGTGCTTCTTAATTGCAATGAATTAACTGATCTTATAAGGTACTATAATAATTTGATTATTCATTAACTAAATTAATTTCAATCTTTTTAAGCTACATGCAATACTCCTTAGATAGTAACATGTATAGTTGTTTTAAACAGCAAGTTCTAAAGTGAATATCCTAGTCTTGAACTCTGTAAAGAATTTGAGGGATGGTTTAAACAATATGTAAGTATGATAAGTCATGTATTTTAATCTTGCAGGTATTCATTATATATTAACTTATGTACTTGATTCAAATCGATGGGTTGATATGAACAACATCACCGACATTTGCTATAGGAAACCTGCTTTTGGTCCGCGTAATTGCTACAGAATACGTCCAATAATGTTTATTAATGGATTTAAGTTCCACACAGAAGAATATGGAAAGAAAAAGACAACTGTTAATAGTGGAGTTTGTATCAAAGGTGGGAACAACAATGATGACATAACATATTATTATGGTGTACTGGAGGAAATAATCGAGTTAACTTACTCGGTGGTGCCGGAGTTAAAAACATTTTTATTCAAATGTCGATGGTTTGATAGCATACCGAATATTGGAGTAAAACACATACATAAGGACTACCCTCTTATTGAAGTGAACGAAAAAAAAAATTCAGGGTATGATCCATTTGTGTTGGCAGCACAAGCTACACAAGTTTATTTCGCACCATATCCTGCTATCGACAACAGTCGTTCAGATTGGTGGGTTGTTATTAAAACAAAACCGAGATGGTCATTTCACTCAAACATGATCATAATTGACAATATGGCATATCAAAATGATCCAGAACCTAATGAACTACTGGATATTGTACAACAAGTAGAACACATAGGATCTCTTATTAATGCGTCAATGATGGGGTCGAAGTAGATGAAGATGACGATGAACAAATTGAAGCAGAAGAAGATGAGTGTGAGCTTGAAAATGAGAGTGTTAACATTGAGAGTGATGATGATAACGAAGATTGGTAGCATGTATATTTAATTATGATTGTTTGCATGTGTTTTTAGTTGCTCGGTTGCTTTTATGTTAATGAACTTGTTTATGTTTAGTTAGCAATAGAATTTTCAATTGTTGATTTACGTTCTATGCTCTTTGATGTATGTTTTCAAACCTTGTCTTAAATATGTTTACTAATATCATTTTGAAATGTTAGATTATCTTATGTATATATTTGCAAATGTCGTATTCATGTAATAGATATGAGTTCTCGTGGTCGTGGTGGTCATAGTAGCGGTGGTGGTGGTGGTCGCAGTGGTAGTGGACGTGGCTTGGGTTTGATCGAACCGGCACCACACTCTATCGATCAACAATCCACCCCTTCTGATAGATGTGATCATGATCAAGGCACCCCTGGGATATCTGAACAAACGTCACAGACTGGCTCGGCTTCTTTAATCGGCACCATGTATATCTATTGTAGCCAAAGTGGCGAGTAAGTAAAAATTTTAAATTATCGAATTATTGTATATTTTAATAATGCATTACATAATTTACTATAATTTGTGCATTAACAGTTGGGAATTTGCGAATAGTGAATTGACATCTCGTGCTATATCTTCTATGCTTAAGGCCCGTTTGACATCATTTTGGCCTTGTTTCAGTGTGATTCCTGCTACTGTTAAGGATCATTGGTTTGAAGAGTTTAAGGTAAAAAAATAAAAATTTAAGTTGTTAAAATAATATTTAGTCCATTCATGATTAAGTTTTTCAGTTTATTTATTTGATCTCGAATTCTTGTGTAGGCATTGTACTCTTGGGATCTTGCCACTTCTTCTGCTGATGTCAGACAGTTATGGGAGCAAAAGTGTTCTTTGAAGTATAGGTATATTGTTGGAGAGATGAAAAGGTATAAAAAGAAGAATGCCTATATAACAGATGAAGTATGGCAACAATTTTTAGCCTACTGGGAGAGAGAGGATGTGATGGAGCTTTCTCAAAAGAACTCAATCGCTCGCAGTAAAAATCCAAGACCACATAGATGTGGTTCTAAATCAATGGCACAATGGATGAACGATATGGTAATTATTTAAATTAATTAATAATAGCATACAATCAAAATAAAGATAAGATAATTTATTTTTATTTTTTAGGAGAAAGAACAAGGTCAAACACCAACATATATGCAGGTTTACATTCGAGCACATTATGTTCCAGACGGTTCTATAGATGGGGGATGGATTGATGAGTACTCGGAACAGTTTGTTGTATGTAATCAACAAAAGTTTTGAATTATAGTTTACAAATTTATAATTCTATTAATCAATACCATACCTAACTTTTTATGTAAATTAAAGGTCAAATACAATGAGCGAGTTGCTCAAATGACCGAGAGTCGGGGTAGGGAGCTCTCTCACGACGAGCTAAACCTTCTTTATATGTAGCTTATTGGAGAAGGTGGGACATGTGCTTCTTCAAGAAGCACACGAAGACCTGGTACCGGCAATATTCCTGGGGTATTGACTGAAAACTTAATTTATTTATTTTTCAATTAGAATGCAATATTCCTTGAGTTTTCGAATTTTTAACTAATAACCTAAACATTTTCTACAACAAATTTCAAATTGAAATGAGAACAAGATTGTAAATTGTAGAGTCAAAGAATGCAATTCAAAGTTTACTCACATTTTTAAAATATATTTTATTTTTGAACTTATACGTCTAAATATAAAAACTTCATTTTCCCTCTTCTTTTGATTTTATTTTGTTTCGAAATGTTAGAACTAGGGTTGTTAATCTCACATTTTGAGAGTAAATTACGATGATGGCAGTACATTAGCTAAGACGTACACAGAATCGTAATGTCATCAGAGTGTCAAAACATTTTCATCTCACAATATAATGATCTCCCCAAGATCTCAAATTACTTGAACGAGATGAAACTTCAAATGTAATTTTTTTTTTGTTCGACACTCATTTTGACTTGAATATATTTATATTTCAGCGCAATTCGCAAGTGGAAATACCATTTTGAGATCCTGCCAGAAACCAAGATTTCTGAACTTAAATATGACAATTGAAATCAGGCAAAGTTGGCATTATACTTGGATCATGTAATATGCAGTTAGGGTAAAATAGAGTATACAACGGGACATTTTTTTAAAAGCTGGAAAGGAAGCAACAACAATCGCTTCTTATTTGAGAGTATGAGCTTAATACAATGGATTAAACCTTAATACAATGTAATATGTGCTTAACACAATCAGTCTAAAATGTATTTAGTTGATATATTGTTCCTTCTAAAGGATTTTTTGTTTTCATTGGATTAAGCAAAACTTCCAGATAAATACTCATGAGAATGAGATTATTTATTTTCATCATAAGACAAATAATAATAATGAATTACTTCAATATGAACTGAAATTATAGTAATTCAACTTTTATCTATACATAAGACCTTTGATGAATATTACTAAATGAGCTGAACAGAAAGGGCATTATGTTCATTTAATTTTGAACTTCGTTTTGCAAGGTAGATATTGAACTTATTTCTACTACATAGCCAATGCAACAGTTTCTCAGCATTTCAATTTTCTAATTAACTTACACAATCATCTTCGTATGAAAATTTAACACCACAATAGTATATTATGTTACAATGCATTAATTAGTACTAAAAAAATGATAGAAGACTTACATGAAAATTAAATCTTGAAATCTTGGATCTTCAGAGTGCTGGAGTTAATCAAAGTCCAAATCTCATTCTCCCTAATGGAACACAGAGAGAATAACGATTGGAGCTGGTACTCTCCTTTTTTTCCTTCTTTTTTATGCCAAGTAGACAATAAATAAATAAATGTGGATTTAGCCTGATGTATTGAATGACCCTAATGCCACTGACCCATTGAAGTAAATACAAGTATCGAGTAATGACCAATGTATCCATTAAATAATATGTGCTTACTTATGCTGATTGTCTATCATCTCCATTCTTCATTGTCATAATGAGTGATTATCTTGTAAATTAGAGTTGTTTACGTCTAATCTATTCAAATGCTTTAGAATGTTACTTCAAGTAGTTAAACTAAACTACGACTCTATAAGCATGTCCGACAATAACTTATTTTAAGTATACATTTGTTTTGAACAATTATCTATTTTTTAGATTTAAAAGGCTATAATTTGAAGTGATAATTAAGTAAGTGATTATTTTTTATGATTTATCAACCTACTTGCTACCTTATGGATCAAAAAATTGAGTAGAATTAGACATAAACTACTGTTAAAAACCCCTTTTGTACCATCATACAGTGACAGAAAAGTCACAGGATTTCCATTATCAACATATTGCTACGTAAATAATCCTTTAATTAGTTTGTAAATACAATGCAATAACGATTCACATAAACGAAAACAAAGTAATAACAATTCCTCAGTCTATTAAATACTAGAAAACAACCAATGCGTGAGAGAGGGGAATATTCACGAGAATCTAAAGTATGAATATGACAGAGATATATAAAATACAGACAAGTTTAAGATATAAAGTATAAACTACACCGATTCTGCTTTAGAGCAAACAGGAGCACGAGGAAAATTGGCTTTTAATTACTGATGCATATTTACATGAAAGATGGTTTACTAGGAAGAAAAAAGTGAAGATTGCATTCGGGTATAACTCATGCGCTCCAGTGTCAATGTTTGCTTATTCTTGTCCTCACACATGTGACCAGATATAATAATGACAACATCATATAAATAGCACATACAACTTGTCCATGCACGCTAACGAGGATATATCCAGATTTCAAAATAATGCCCCCAACAGAATAATAATAATAATAACGAGTAACCGGAGAGTGTCATAATGAATAACGAGTAATACGTGACTTGTTGCTCTAATAATTTGGTCATGCCCTGGTTATTTTATCTAGTTGAAAATATGTTGCACCAGTCTTAGCATATTCGTGTTCACATTGATACTTGGGGATTATTTCGAAAAATCTACTACTGCATTTATTATTTCAGGTGGATATCATTTTAACCGATGTATGCGCACACACATATGTGGTCTGACTCATGATGCTTAATTTTTGTAACTTACCTTTCGGCGCTTATCAAAGAGAAATATGTTGTTAGATTCCAAGTAGACACGTTGAATCATTTGAACCGAAATATATACATATGTGATGTTTATTTGCTAGTCATGCAGTTTGTTTGCCTGTCGCATCTCTTATATATGTTTTCCTTTGAAACTGGGTACATGCATACTACCTTATGTGTTCATGATGTTTGTTTGCCACTCTATATTTCGGCAATTCACTGTCTACCATGCTCGAACCATTTAAAGAAAGGGTGCGTTTTTTACTGGTCCCTATTAAGTTTCAAAATATAAAAAAAAACCGCTGATAAAAAGAATATAAAATACATCCTTGTTTTTGAACTTCCGCTCAAAAAATACCAGATGTACCCTTACGAACTTAAAAAACTATCCAACAATGATACGTCATCATTTACTCAGTCAATCGTTCCTTCTATCTCGCTGAAAACCCTAATCCCACAATTCTGCAAATCGTTCGATCACTCCAGTCGTCCCCCTCCTACGATCTAACATCGCCGTCGTTCCCCCCTGCAACAGCCGCCGCGCCGCCTACCGATGGCTCCACCACCGTCGACAAACCCCAATCGCACAATTCTGCAAAACCCTAGATCAATAAATCGAGTTTAGAATCAAAAGCCGGTGGTTATCATTTTAATCAACATCGTCCTGTTTTGCTTCTCTGTCCTCATCATCAAATTACAAGAAATAGCGAAAAAAGACCTAAATCTGATTGATTTTTTTCGTAGCCTACTATACATACTGTCTTTTGTGATCTGCTTTTTATTCAGTAAATTTGTATGTTTGTAAGTAAGTATGCATAAAAATTAAATGTTTGGATGCATTTATTCGTAGTAGTTACATGTTGGAATATCAGAATTATACAATTCAGCAGAATAACAATAATATATGCATATATATACGCAAACATTCTAGATATATCCATAGAAATATACATATATTCTATATTCTGTTTTTCTGCATGTTCGATAAAAAGTTGCATACAGATATGCATATATTAAGTATAGATGCATATTTGTTGGCAATTTTTTAACATAAACGTTGAATACAGATATTTAAAACATATGCATATATCTAGAATATATGCATACTCATACTCAACTTTTCTGAGTACATGCAAACCCAAGTTATCTTCATTCAATTGTGAATACTGCTATGCATTTCTTAATAATTATTCCATGCTTTTATGCAAATTTGTTTGAAAAAATGGTTTCATTTGAGAAAAAAATCCGTCCTATCTTTTTTTTTTAAATTTGAAACATTGTTGAAAGACTGTATTAATAAAAATCCCAGAATTGTAAAATTGTTGAATTTATTTAAGCAGAAATGTGTGTTGATGATGTGATTTTTATCATGAATGTTGAATAAATATTTGATTTGGATGAGTGTATAAAGAAATTATGAATGAAAATATGGATTTATTTAGAGTTGTCGCATGCTAGTGTGCAACTATCAGCAGATTCATGCATAAATGTATGCATTTAATCACAATTGTTGCATGTAATTGTGCAACTATTAACTGAGTGCTCAATAATTATATGCATTTATCCAAAACTATGACGTGCAATTGTGATTTTATTACGTAATTGTTGCATAATTCTATGCATTTAATTAGCAATATTGCATACAGTACTGAAACTATCAATACATTATTGCATATTTATATGGGTTTTAGCAGAATTGTTTCATGCAAATGTGCAACTATCAATACATTATTGCAACTATCAATACATTATTACATTATTACATAAGCAAAACATGATGCCCGTAGAAAATAAAAATTAAAAAAAAGTATAACTTACCTTGAATAATAAACATTCGTTATATAAATCAAGGATAAATGTAATTAAATCGCTAAAAGAATTCCGAGCGCCGTAGATTTTAGATCGACGGAATGCAAAAATTGGGAACGAAGGAGGCGCCGCCCTGACATAGAAGTATATGATTCTGGAAAAAATAAAACCCTAATACGTATTTTGAATTACATAAATGACGACGTGAATTAAGTGAAAAGGGCAGTTTTGTAAAAAAACAAGCCGCTATTTGAAAATAAGGATGAAATTTATATGTTTCTAAAGGGGAGGATGTGAGCCTAATTAAGTTTAGTTTTAAGGATGTGAGCCTAATTTTCACTTAAATAAATTGGTTTTAAACTAATTATATTTGTATGTTTATCAAAATTGCTGCTTGTAATAGGTTTAATCGTAAGGCAACTTGATAACTCAAAGTTTAACAAGTTATTGTCGTTCTTGTAAAACGAACAAATAAAATCAAACATGGCTGAATCAGAGCGTATGAAATAAAGTGAAACCATATATCCATCTTTGATTAGTGTGTAGGAAATAACTTTAATATGTTTTAACATGTTTAAGCAGGGGAAACAATGGGAAAAAAAATCAGGACAAACAAATTTATATCACAATAACAGTGTGTATAAATTACATGTTTTATTGTTTTTCTTTAAACAACATTTTATTGGGAAGTGGATCCATATGATCTTCTAAAAATAGTATTACAACATAACATACTTCCTGGGCACATTACAATACATACAATTCAACTATTAATATCCTCTTCGAGCCGGTCTCGATGTTTTTGAACTTGAGGTTGAACTTGTTTTATGAAAATTGCCTGGCTTTGCCAAGTGAGAAATGCTGCATACTGTAATGCAAAAATCATGTTTCTTATACCCATGGTTTGGCTTTTATGAAGTATATAGCGAAGTAGATAAAGAATATGTATCATAGGTTTTGTGTAAATCTCCTGTTTTCCCACTTTTCTCAAGTAATTATTGTTAGGTTTGACAATTGGACTTTTTTTCTCGGCTGCTTGTCTTATTTGATGACAAAATACATTTCTCTATACTGGCAAATTTTTGTCAAATTTGGATACACAATGAGAAATATTAGGATTTATCGGCGAGTGATAAATACACCCCCTTCTCTAGCACCACACCATTTCACTCTATTTCTGTCGTGGATATTTGGAATAAGTAGGTGGATTAGTAAGTTAAAATAGAGGAGTGTATTTGTCATTTTATATTTGAAAAATACTATTGCACCTATCTATCCTACTGTCTATTTAAGATTCTGATAAATTTGAATATGCTTAAACTTGACGTATTTTTCATACAGTCATAAAGTCACACTTATGATCAATGTATGTATATGTGTTGCAAACATGGAAACACATAATATTTCCTTTTTAACTCAATTATATCAATTTAGATTATAAACAATTGAAGCAAACTCATGAAAACAAACATATATTGCCAAATTAAGCAAACAGAGCTGAAGTAGAAGAAAACACATAATATTTATATTATATTAACATAGACGTGATATGGTCAAAGTATAAATTAAGATTTTTTTTTTACTCCAGATCTAAAGCAAAGTCAAAAATATCATTTTCAATATTCAATTTGGTATTGTACCTTCAAATTTGTGGAGTTTAAGGTATGACTTGCAATGTTGAAAAATGTGTAATTGCTGATTTGTAAAATCAAAGTGAACTTTGAGTTGCTCCGAAATTCTTTGTAGTTTCTCTAAAATTGATTTTTTGGGTAGGCCAGCTGCCCACCACAGCCTAAAGCAACTTATGTCACTGATTTCATAATCCACTTAAATCATTCTGTTTGATTAGTAGATTTGTTCGAATAACATAACCAATTTAATAATATATGTTTGCAAGCTAGTTAAGGGTTGGTGTTTAAGATTGTTGAAGTTGGATTAAATATAGTGAGTAATGTAGATTTGTAGCTTTTAGTTGGATACAATTTAACTTAACACAAATAAGTTTATACCACAGAAACAAAATTTGATAGCCTTTGCCTTTGTTACCACTTTTACTAAAAAAATTGATCTGAAAGAGATATGTTTTTATCATATAAAATGCCTTAAGGCTTAGTTTTACCGAGCCGGCTCAGTAAAATTGAGCCAGAAAGCTCATTTATACTGAGCCTTAAGGTTCGGATAAACTGAGCCGAAATGAATCAATATAACTGAGCCGAAACAGCTCAGTAAAACTGTGCCATTAGGCTCAGTTATACTGAGCAGAATGGCTCAGTAAAACTGAGTCGTTTCGGCTAAGATATATAGAGCCTTAAGGCTCGGTTTTACCAAGTCGGCTCATTTAAACTGAGCCAAAATAGCTCAGTTTTACTGAGCCTTTCGGCTCAGTTAAACTGAGCCGAACCGGCTCAGTAAAACTGTGCCATTAGGCCCAATAAAACTGAGCCGGAGCCTTAAGGCTCGGTTATACGGAGCCTTATGTAACACCCACACTCTGATATATTTATTCAGAAGCGTCGATGCTACATATAAAATGGTGCTAATAGAACAATATCACAACTTAACATAAACTTGTCGGAACATAAAATCATTCTTAGTACATGATTTTAAATGGAAGAGCTATTATACAATCATCACATCATAAAATATGGTTATAAAGGTTCACGAGTCTAATAATTAAACATAGGAGTACATAACGAGATAATCTACATAATGTAAGTCTTCACTTCAAAGCATCCAACTACCCATCTAAACCTGAAAAGTTTTAAGTGTAGCATCATGAGCAACACAGACCCAGTGAGATAGCTATTTAAGCTTAGTTTACACATCATTTCTTAATGGGTTGTATTATAGTTTCATCATGACTCTTTACTTCGAAGGTTTCATCATTCCAAGTTTTAAAACAAAAATCAAAGAAAACTTCGAAATGCTAAATCAAACAAATTTATGAAAACTTCCTTTCATCAAAACTCATAATTTAACCAATTTATAGTTATAAATCTGAAACACATCCTCAACTTGGTTAGATGTTAGAATATATTATCCCATTGCGGTCAGCATCCCGTCATCAAATAGGATGTACTCTACTCGACTCGATACCAACATAGAGTAACAGTGCACTACCCAAGATCTATTGTCTTATACCGCACCCCATCGAAGTAATATAATCAAGAAAGTGATTCTCAAAAGTAATCTTAAATTACTTTTCTTTAGTATTGAATAGAGTTCTAAATTATTTCTAATTTCAAATAATTTCAAATTAAATTTGAATTGACCTTCATGTTCGTCGGATCAGTTAGGGATAGTCAGGGAGAGCAGGAAACTATATTTTCCAAACTCAAGCCTAGACACTATCCTCTCTGTCACCCTAGAACGTTCCAGTCATTCATTTTGAAAGATACTTTATAAATATATGTGTATTCGCGCAACAATTATATTGGTAATAGGCAAATCTCCTACTTTTAAATTCATGCTTTTAAAGGGTTTAAGACAAAACTAAACTATCTCAAATTATTCCAATCTATGTTAAGAAGAACCTCGAAACTACTTGAAACAAAGAAAAGGTAACATTTAAAAAAGTACTATAAAAAGTTTCAGCATCATAAAATAAAAACTGCAGCGTTTTAAAAGTGTTAGGACAAGTTTCGGATGGTTTTAGGCTCAAAACAGCTATCTACAGCGTTTCAGCCATGCTATGGAAAGTTCTGGTTAGTCTATAATGGTTTTAGACTAAATTCAGCTACTACAGCGTTTCTGCGTGCTATAAAAAGAGTTCTGGTCATGTTCAAGGCTTTATAATCAATTCAGTCAAAAGATAGCGCTTCAGAAGTGCTATAGAAAGTTCTGTTTTGATACACTTCTGCGTTAGGAACATTCAGAAAGCGTTTCAAATTTCCAAAGTGTTTCAAGTTTCGGAAAATCAGCTTTTTTTTCCGGTTTTTGGGTGAAATGTTTGACACTGTTTCTCTATGATAAAAATAGATTTTGACCCCAAATTTTTTACAGAAAGAAGATATCTTTGTCTACTTAATTATCATAAAAAGAAACCATTAAAAATATTTATCTATTCAATAAATAAAATTCAACAATACAAGGCGTTTTTAACATGTCTAATTTGGGCTGATTTTTACCTTACTTTGCATCCAGTGTTCGAGTATGAAAACGACCGAATTAGTAAAGGTGGCCGAATACAAAGTTGTAGCCCTTTGGATTAGCTTTCCAAATTGATAGAGAAGTCGAAATTTCATTAAGGATTGCAAAAGTTATGCCCAAAATACCGAACGTCATTTTCAGGGGTTCACATCCAATCATTTGTTCATAGAATTCTCAACTTTTCTTCAAAATATGAAATGAATAAATGAACTTAAATAGTTTTTCTCATCTTAAACTTGTATCTTGATCTTGTACTTATCCTCTTGCGTTCTCCTAAGCTTCTCCTCTTTATCTTATTTTATTTTTGTTTTCAAAATGAATGAAATGAAGTGAACCTTTACACCCTTTATATAGTAGTTTTCAAGGTTAATTTGGTAATTTAGTTTTGGGCACTTATCCACTACATCTTAATGCATTCTTTAGGATGTAGACACATGCCCTCTTATTTGTCTTAAGAGGTTTCTACACATGGACACCTAATGTGTGTATGTGTCTTAACCTTATTTACTTATGAGACATGTGTTCCTTTCATTTGATGACACATGTCCCTATCACTTTAAGCCATTTTTCTTATTCTAGAATTTGAACACATACCATTTATAAACTATGTATTATGTATATATTTATATATATATCATACATATATATATATGTATGTATTTATCATACTTAAATATCTGTATTGGACTGAACTAACATATTCAAAATTTCTAGAAACTTTTACATACCGTAATTTTTGGGCTAGGCTGTTACACTCTACCACCCTTAGAAAAAGATTTCGTCCTCGAAATCTAAGCTTCAAACAATTCTGGATAATCTTTACGAACTTCTGACTCCACTACCCATGATGCTTCGTCTTCGTTATGATGGTTCCATTGTACTTTTACTAAGGGAATTTCTTTTGTTCTTAGTTTCTTAACTTTTTTGTCAAGAATTCGAATGGGTCTTTCAATGTACTTGGTCCCCTTTTTAACTTCAATGCCGCTTAAATCAATCACATGAGATGGGTCAGAAATATACTTTCGTAGCATTGTTATGTGAAACACATTATGTATATCTGATAATTTTTCAGGTAAATCGAGTTCGTATGCCACTTTCCCAATTTTCCTGGTAATACGAAATGGTCCGATAAATCTTGGTGATAGTTTTGTCTTCTTCTTTCCAAATCGCATTACTCCTTGTACTGGAGAAACTTTAAGAAGGATTTGATCTCCTACTTCGAATTCCAAATCCTTTCTTCTATGATCTGCATAACTCTTTTGCCTACTTTGGGCTGCTTGCAATCTTTCTCTTATAATGGAAATCTTCTCAGTTGTTTCCTTTACTAGGTCTGGACCAAGAAGATCACGATCTCTAACTTCTGCCCAACATACTGGCGAACGACAAGGCCTTCCATACAAAGCTTCATATGGGGCCATACCAATGCTTGCATGATAACTGTTGTTATATGCAAATTCGATTAATGGTATGTGAGTTTCCCATGTGATTTCAAATTCCATTATACAAGATCTTAACATATCTTCTATGATTCGGTTTACTCTTTCGGTTTGTCCATCTGTTTGAGGATGAAAGGCTGTGCTCAGGTTTAGTGATGTCCCTAGTGCTTTTTGAAGACTTCTCCAAAACCTTGAAGTGAATCGTGAATCTCTATCTGAAACTATGGTAACAGGTATATCATGTAGTCGAACAATTTCTTTCAAATGGAGTCTACTCAATTTCTCCATTGAGTTGGTCATGTTGTAAGGTATAAAATGTGCTGACTTTGTCAAGCGATCCACCACTACCCATATTGCATCATGACCTTGTTTTGTCATTGGTAAACTAGTGATAAAATCCATTGTTATATGCTCCCATTTCCATTCAGCAATAGGAAGTGGTTGCAGAAGTCCTGCCGGTCATTGCTGCTCTGCTTTAATTTGTTGGCACGTAAGACATTTTGCCACAAATTCAGCAACATCCTTCTTCATTCCGTTCCACCAAAATTGACGCTTAAGATCCTTAAACATTTTTGTACTTCCTGGATGCACCGTTAGCCTTGAACGATGTGCTTCACTAAGAATTTCATTTTTCAATTCAGTTTGATTTGGAACACAAAGTCGATTCTTGAATCTATAACCGCCATCTTTATCAGTGTTCCAATCCATGGGTTCCTTATCCTTCATTTTCATAAATAACTCTTTTAATTCCTCATCATCTTCTTGAGCTTTCAATATTCTACTTATCAAAGTTGGTTGAATAATAAGATTACACAGAAGTGCTACTTCGTTAATCATGGATCCATTAACCATCCTTGTGCAAGCGTTCATCTCAGCAAGAGTCTCTAGAGCTCTCCATTCTCTTATCATTAAATGAGCTATTACGCCATAGCTTTTTCGACTTAACGCATCAGCAACTATATTTGCCTTTCCTGGATGATAATGTAATGTAAAATCATAACCTTTTATGAATTCCATCCACCTTCTTTGTCTCATATTTAATTCTTTTTGAGAGAACAAATATTTTAAACTCTTATGGTCAGAGTAAACATGGAATTGTTCTCCATAAAGATAATGTCTCCAAAATTTTAAGGCAAACACAATTGCGGCCAATTCTAAGTCATGAGTTGGATAATTAGCTTCATGGGGCTTTAATTGACGAGAGCCATAAGAAATAACTTTGTCATCATGAATTAGTACGTATCCTAATCCTTGTCCGCATGTATCAGAATACACTTTATATGGGACTCCACTCCTTGGCAAAGACAGAATTGGTCCCTCTGTCAATCTTTTCTTTAAGGTTTCAAATGCTATCTTACATTTTTCATCCCAAATAAACTTAGTTTCCTTACGAGTTAGTTTTGTTAATGGACATACTATCTTTGACAAATCTTGAATAAATCTTCGGTAATAACTAGCTAATCCTAGAAAACTTCGAACTTTTGTTGGTGTTGTCGGAGGATTCCATTTCAACACCGCCTCAACCTTTGATGGGTCTACTCCTATTCCATTGTTTGAGATAACATGTCCAAGAAATTTTACTTCCTCCAACCAGAATTCATATTTACTAAATTTTGCATATAGTTGATGCTCTCTTAGTGTTTGGAGACATAAACGCAAATGGCATTCATGTTCCTCCTTTGTCTTAGAATAGATAAGGATATCATCAATAAACACAATAACAAAATGATCAAGATATGGATGGAACACACGATTCATTAGATCCATGAATACTGCTGGTGCGTTGGTAAGGCCAAAAGGCATCACCAAGAATTCGAAGTGTCCGTATCGTGTTTGGAAAGCTGTCTTTGGAATATCTTCTTCTTTTATTCTTAATTGATGATACCCAGACCTTAAGTCAATTTTCGAAAATACAGTAGCTCCTTGGAGTTGATCAAATAAATCATCGATCCGAGGTAATAGATATTTGTTCTTAATTGTTACCTTATTAAGCTCTCGATAATCTACGCATAAACGAAACGTCCCATCGTGCTTCTTTACAAACAACACTGGTGCTCCCCAAGGGGATTTACTAGGTCTAATAAATCCTTGATCCTCCATCTCCTTAATTTGTCTCTTTAATTCTTTATTTTCCGTAGGAGACATACGATATGCTGCTTTAGCAATAGGAGTTGTACCAGGGATTAAGTCGATGCAAAAATCAATTTCTCTTTTTGGTGGTAACCCTAGTATTTCTTGAAAAACTTCTTTAAATTCCCTTACTATCGGGATTTGATCCACCAGTGGACCCTTATCCTCAATATTGATATAAGCAATATATCCAGATATAAAAGCGTCATCAACTTTATCACATGAGTAAACAAAGGTTTCATGTTCCCGAATTGTCAAACTTATGGTTTTGCTGTGACAATTCAAGATAGCTTGATATTCTGTAAGCCAATCCATCCCAAGGATGATATCAAAGTGTTCCATTGGAAAGATAATTAAATTAGCCACCATATCCTTACCGTTAAAGTTAAGGATACAGTTCCTACATACTTTCTCAAGTTTAGTTCTCCCTCCTACTACGCTATATACTATCAAAGGATTTGATAGTTGTTCAATAAATAATCCTATCTTAGTAGCAAATATTTCGGATATTAGAGAATGTGTGGCACCAGTATCGAATAAAATTCTTGCTTGAAAGTCAAAAATAAACACAGTACCTTCTACTTGAGCTTGTTCAGAAACAACTGCATACACTCGTCCTTGTGTCCCTTTTTGTCCTTCCTTGGCTTCTTGCAATTTTGACTAATGTGCCCAGGTTCATTGCAGTTGTAACACACAATCGGCTTTGTGCAATTCGGAGAAATGTGTCCAGTCTCATTGCACCGGAAACATCTCTTTACTTTATCAGGCTCCTTTTCCTGTCCCGTTGGTCCTTTGCTTCCTTCATTTGGTTTCTTCTTTTTCTCATCTGGTTTCTTTTGATTGTCAGAAAGATTGTTTGGTTTCCTTTTATTTGAAACCTTCCTTTCTTGCTGGAGCTGAAGATAGTCTTCTTCCAGATTTAAAGCTTCAACTACTATCATCTCATAAGTTTTACGTCTATCTCCAATAACATGTCTTCTTATGGGAGGAATTAACCCCTTCGCAAATCGTCTAGCACGCTTTTCAGGTGTATCAATTAAGTGATTTCCGAATCGGGATAGTGCTTCAAACTTATTTTGATATTGGGCTACGGACATACCTTCTTGAGTAAGATTTTGAAATTTTGTCCCCATCTTCTCTCCCTCATTCTCTGGGAAATACTTATCCAAAAACTTCACCTTGAATTCTTCCCATGTCATCTGTTCCATCTCGACCGGACTAGTTGTTGTTCGAACTAGCTCCCACCAATTACGAGCTTCCTCTGATAACTGAAAGACAACCAACTTCCTCTTATCAACTTCGTTACATTCCAAAACTTCAAATATATCCTCTAGATGTTGAATCCATTGCTATGCCTTAACTGGATCTGCACCTCCAACAAATTTGTCTGGTTTCAAACTTTTAAAATGGCTTAGAAGGTGATTTGTTGAAGAAACTTGCTCCATCTGCTTGATGAAAGATGCAAACAATTCCATAGCATTTGTTTTCGCGGAGGACTGAGCCTCTTGACTTGGAGTTGTTGAGTTATTTTGATTTGCCATGACCTTCAATAAAAGTATCTTGTTATGGTCACGGATGAAATACACCTTTGGTTATAAGAATATCTAATAACATACTCAAGTCATGAACACACAAACATATTATATTACTTATAACCCTTATTTACAAACAAAATTTGGGTGTTTATCCACAACCTTCCCAAACTATAGATAGTCATCCATACTACTTGATATACTATCTAATACTTAACTTCCTATTTCATTCTTAATCTATCTCTATTATTTCCTTTGATGAAGAAGGGACAGTTTCCTCCTTTACTACTCGAGAAGGTCCAGTGACTTCTTGAGAGTAATCATTTGAGCCAACTGTCTCAGACTCCTCTTCATCATATTGTTCCACTATTTTATTTGGAAGTCGTTTACGTCTTATATTCCCTCCTTGTGGTGGTAATGCTTCTTCTTGCCTTAGAAATTCTAAAGCATCTCCAAAGTCAGTCCGTTCTGCCAGTTTAATCGCCATTGCAAAGGGCTTCATCTTCTGGCGCAGACGGTAAAGAACAAAATCTCTTTTTAGACCATCTTCATAATCGTTAGCCCTATTATAAACTTCATATATCTCATCAAGGAGAATCGTCCTTGCTCTCCTCTTAAGCACATGCTTCTCTATTGTGCGACTTGCAGAAACTAGTCGTTCGTTTGGTATGGTGGTGCACTTAACACCACCCCATGTATCCTCTGTACACCAAGTTCTATTGCTAGCCAAAACTTATAGCTGCAAATAGTCATAAAGATGTCAATAATTGTATAAACTTCCTATTCCGACAAATTAAATTGTGATAATATAAATTTTCCAAAAGCACCCCATAAACCTTGGCTCTGATACCAAATTTGTAACACCCCCATTCTGATATATTTATTCAGAAGCGGTGATGCTACATATAAAATGGTGCTAATAGAACAATATCACAATTTAACATAAACTTGTCGGAACGTAAAATCATTCTTAGTACATGATTTTAAACGGAAGAGCTATTATACAATCATCCCATCATAAAATATGGTTACAAAGGTTCACGAGTCTAATAATTAAACATAGGAGTACATAATGAGATAATCTACATAATGTAAGTCTTCCCTTCAAAGCATCCAACTAACCATCTAATCCTGAAAAGTTTTAAGTGTAGCATCATGAGCAACACAGACCCAATGAGATAGCTGTGACGGCCCGCCCCGCACCAACCGACATTTACTCCAAAGGTGCGCTGTACACATGTCCAGTTAGCATGGAACGGGTCGTCAGAAGGAAAAAGGAAAGAAGGAAATGAACTAACAAAGAACCTGTAGAATGTCTCACAGCGCATAGGATAAAATATAATAATAACATACTTGACATAAAACAGGTGAGACAGTGCATAAGCTGAAACAACTAACATAGCAGCGGAAAATGTAAGTACAGCTTATGATCCAAAGTTAAACATTATTACAACTTTTCAAACTGTCTCAAAGAAAAAGCAAGATAAAGGAGGTACACTACTAATGCCCAAGTAGCGACCACCAACGACACAGGGAGAATATCTATATATCATACGTGGAAGCCTCCTGCCCGCCTCCGAATCAGCTACTCGCGCATCACCAGCTAACATGTCTCTAGTCTGCTCGTGTGAGCACCCAGAGTAATAAGAGGAGACATAAAACTCTGGGTCAGACATAAAGCCTGGTATGAGCAATATGCATCTAAACAGAACAATAACAGGTAGACTAAAACATACCTGAACCTGGACCTACAACCAAAGAGTTAGCACTACATACTGTACAACACTCTAAGGTGCCATATCAAATGGTGTAAAGATACAGAGGTGGGGGTGGGTGTGCATGTCATAGTGATGGCAAACAATCAAACATAGCAACCATCCTCACATCTCTCATTCGGTGCGTAAAGCATACGATATTCACCACTTCGATCACCCAACATATCTTGCTACGATCACTTTGTCCCATGAAGTCATAAATGGCTTCACTGCACTGATAACGTAGCCACTAGTCCTTTGCTATGTCCACGTGCCCCATGGAGTCATTCACCCCATCTGCGCTGGCTCATAGCCATACCAATCCTTTACTATGTCCACTTGCCCCATGGAGTTATTCACCCCATCTGCGCTGGCTCATAGTCTTACCAATCCTTTACTATGTCCACTTGCCCCATGGAGTTATTCACCCCATCTGCGCTGGCTCATAGTCTTACTACGCATCACTTTGCCTCTCAAGTCATAATGACTCTACTGCACTGATAACGTAGTCTTGCTACCATCACCTTACCTCTCGAGTCATAATGACTCTACTGCACTGATAAGTAGCCCATCATCCATTTTTAGTGGTGAATCGAAGTTACGAACGTCGACAACTCCTTAGCATACGTCCCGCAGCAAATCCCAACCATGAAGTGAACTCATCGGTTCCTAATTGGATCCTGAGCTCTAACTTCCCATATTGGACTACCTTTGCATCTCGGGTTATTGGTCAATACTGGGTCGGGTCAGATTCTCTTCAAGCTATCGGTTCGGGTCGGGTCCACTGCGTTGCGTCGGTGCATGGTCTTCCTCTGGTAACGATTCGGTTCGGGTCCACTCCATCGCGTCGGTTCGGGTCGGGTGTCCCCCTTCGGGTCGGGTCGGGTGCCATCTCCCATCCAGTTCATGCTCCCACTCCGATCAGCTCCTTCGTTCTTCACATGCTCCGATCCGATCCCTCCTCCTTTATCCGATCCGATCCCAATTCAATTAGCGTGGCCTTCCTTTTTGCCAGTTTTCTCAAGTGTCAGGTTCCGATCCGATCGAATCCCTTGCCCAGTTCAACTCATCCGATCCAAGCCACCATATCCGATCCGATCCTGCACTGTTTCCTGAAGCTTTTCCAGCAAGTGTTTACGCCATTCGACGACGTTTCCGACCATTCTAACTATTGAAATCAACCACAAAGCATATCATACAGTATAATCAATCACAAACATCAAAACATCAATATGATAGGTTAAAATGGATCAAACATACCCAAAACCTCATATTTCCCCTTAAGCATGTTTAGGTGAAACTAATGATAGGATTAGCAAAACTTAACCAAATTAACCCAAATTCATATCAGAGGAATAAAACATCATTTAAGAATTTATGAACATTTTCCCCGAATTTATTAGTGTATAAATTCGCTAATTAACACTAATTACCCTTAATTAGCCCTAATTAGTGAGGAACTATGCAAATCACTCACCTTAGCCACAAATAAACTAAGATCTGAAATAAATCTCTGATTTGATGCAAATCCCAATGCTAAACAGCGGCTCCAATGTTGATTTGGTGTTGATCTCCCATGATTAGATGTTGCTAAGCTTAATCCTTGATTAAAAGACGATTTGGAGGTGATTTAGAGGTTGGAGGCCATTTTTAGGGTTCCTTGGTGATAAGTGGAGGCTAGAAAACTGAAATGGAATGATTCTCTAACTCATTTCAGTCTCCCCATAACCCTAATCCCGAAATGGGTTATGGGCCTATTCACTAATCACCCTATTTGGCCCGGTTAAGCAGTTTTTCACCTTCCAAACCTTATTTCAGCCATATCTCCCAAACGGTAAGTCCGTTTGGCTATTATGACCACTCTACGAAAAGGTAAACCATCAAACGAATCTAATGGAGGTGGTTTCAGGTCAAAATTCCTTTTCAATCAAAAGTTATGGCCAAAACAAGATCAACTAGGGGCAAAACGGTCATTTGAAAATCGACAAAAATCATGAACATGGGAAATGACTCTAATAGATGTTTCCCAAAGTTACATGACCATACGACTTCATACGGGAAAGAAATAAATATTCTACGATCCTCCGATGCGTAGAATGCGGGTTGTTACAATAGCTATTTAAGCTTAGTTTTCACATCATTTCTTAATGGGTTGTATTATAGTTTCATCATGACTCTTTACTTCGAAGGTTTCATCAATCCAAGTTTTAAAACAAAAATCAAAGAAAACTTCGAAATGCTAAATCAAACAAATTTATGAAAACTTCCTTTCATTAAAACTCATAATTTATCCAATTTATATTTATAAATCAGAACCACATCCTCAACACGGTTAGATGTTAGAATATATTATCCTATTGCGGTCGGCATCCTGTCATCAAATAGGATGTACTCTACTCGGCTCGATACCTCGATACCAACATAGAGTAATAGTGCACTACCCAAGATCTATTATCTTATACCGCACCCCATCAAAGTAATATAATCAAGAAAGTGATGCTCAAAAGTAATCTTAAATTACTTTTCTTTAGTATTGAATAAAGTTCTAAATTATTTCTAAATTCAAATAATTTCAAATTAAATTTGAATTGACCTTCCCGTTCATCGGATCAGTTAGGGATAGCCAGGGAGAGCAGGAAACTATATTTTCCAAACTCAAGTCTAGACACTATCCTCTCTGTCACCCTAGAACGTTCCAGTCATTCATTTTGAAAGATACTTTATAAATATATGTGTATTCGCGCAACAATTATATTGGTAATAGGCAAATCTTCTACTTTTAAATTCATGCTTTTAAAGGGTTTAAGACAAAACTAAACTATCTCAAATTATTCCAATCTATGTTAAGAAGAACCTCGAAACTACTTGAAACAAAGAAAAGGTAACATTTAAAAAAGTACTATAAAAAGTTTCAGCATCATAAAATAAAAACTGCAGCGTTTTAAAAGTGTTAGGAAAAGTTTCGGATGGTTTTAGGCTCAAAACAGCTATCTACAGCGTTTCCGCCATGCTATGGAAAGTTCTGGTTAGTCTATAATGGTTTTAGACTAAATTCAGCTACTACAGCGTTTCTGCGTGCTATAAAAAGAGTTCTGATCGTGTTCAAGGCTTTATAATCAATTCAGTCAGCGCTTCAGAAGTGCAATAGAAAGTTCTGTTTTGATACACTTCTGCGTTAGGAACATTCAGAAAGCGTTTCAAATTTCCAAAGTGTTTCAAGTTTCGGAAAATCAGCTTTTTTTTCCGGTTTTTGGGTGAAATGTTTGACACTGTTTCTCTATGATAAAAATAGATTTTGACCCCAAATTTTTTACAGAAAGAAGATATCTTTGTCTACTTAATTATCATAAAAAGAAACCATTAAAAATATTTATCTATTCAATAAATAAAATTCAACAATACAAGGCGTTTTTAACATGTCTAATTCGGGCTGATTTTTACCTTACTTTGCATCCAGTTTTCGAGTATGAAAACGACCGAATTAGTAAAGGTGGCCGAAGACAAAGTTGTATCCCTTTGGATTAGCTTTTCAAATTGATAGAGAAGTCGAAATTTCATTAAGGATTGCAAAAGTTATGCCCAAAATACCGAACGTCATTTTCAGGGGTTCACATCCAAACATTTGTTCATAGAATTCTCAACTTTTCTTCAAAATATGAAATGAATACATGAACTTAAATAGTTTTTCTCACCTTAAACTTGTATCTTGATCTTGTACTTATCCTCTTGCGTTCTCCTAAGCTTCTCCTCTTTATCTTATTTTATTTTTGTTTTCAAAATGAATGAAATGAAGTGAACCTTTACATCCTTTATATAGTAGTTTTCAAGGTTAATTTGGTAATTTAGTTTTGGATACTTATCCACTACATCTTCATGCATTCTTTAGGATGTAGACACATGCCCTCTTATGTGTCTTAAGAGGTTTCTACACATGGACACCTAATGTGTGTATGTGTCTTAACCTTATTTACTTATGAGACATGTGTTCCTTTCATTTGATGACACATGTCCCTATCACTTTAAGCCATTTTTCTTATTCTAGAATTTGTACACATACCATTTATAAACTATGTATTATGTATATATTTATATATATATATATATATATATCATACATATATATATATATATATGTATGTATGTATTTATCATACTTAAATATTTGTATTGGACTGAACTAACATATTCAAAATTTGAAGAAAAACAGCGCCACGGCCGCGTTATGGCCCGAAGCGTCGTTTTGAATAAATTGGCTATTTTAAAATAAATAAAAATAGCGATAAATCGTTATAAAATATTATAAACGATATGGATGCGAAATTTAGAAACTAACTGAAGGTTGGTTAAGTCGAATGGTTTCTTGGTTGTGGATCTGATGTTGGTTTCGGCCTTCGGGGTTAATATTTGGGAAATCATTCTCTTACTGATTTACGGTTAGTGACTAATGAATTGAAATGATGTGTATGTAGTGTTTGTGTAGCACGTGTTTATTATATACGCGAGTTGCTCAGAAAGACCGGGTTTATCCCATTCTGAATAACTGAATCGACGATAAGAAATCGAAGATGAAGACGGTGGTCGAAGACCGGAAATGTTCACCTTGTTTGGATGGTAACTGATGTCCTGATTGGGAGGCATCCCGAAATATGGATAATGAGTGGTGATCGTCCAGACATACGTGGAGATCGATGGGTTTGCGAGGTATATAGTGCCTCCGGTTTCGTTCAGACCCAGAACGGACTTGCAAATGGAATGTGTGTCTGACATTGGAATTCATTCTGTGTGATTGATAGCCATCAGTTACATGGCGTGAATTGCCTGTGTGGCATGATAAGATGCAGTGATCAGGGCTTCTGTTGAAAAGCAAAGTCTTGTGGTTGATGATCAAAACACCGCCTGTGTGGCGTAACTTTGTGTATAACGTGAATTCGCGAGCCTCACACCCCGGTATGAACCAGAAACGGGAGAGGACCTCAGGAGGGACGTGTGTTTTCTTTCTAGCTAGAAGTGGCGTCAGTGATTTTACACGCCCTGGCGAGTTTGACTTATGTGGTTGTTACTGTTGCGAGGCGCCTCGGTTAGATCGGACGATCCGGGTCCGATGGAGTCATTCGTTGGCTCATTTACGCCCCAAAGGGCGGAGGGACGCATTGTTCAGGCATTATAATCCACTTCGTGTGGACCGGCCCTGACGATCCAAGGTACGGTTGCGGCTGTGCCTGAGACATGGGCTAGATTGTCTCGAAGTCGGTAAGGACTATCTTTTGCCTTGGTTCATGACGGAAATCCAATTTCCAAATACGTGATTGTGCGGTTTTGATTGTATACCTATATATGGCGACATAGTGGTATGGGGCATTAATGTCGTCTATGATTGATACTTATGATTCGAAATTGTTTTTGAAACATATAAACACTAATTATAATATCAAATGCTTTTGTTTTATTCGTATCAAGCATATTTTGGCTATTATAAGGTAAAAACTCTATCCTCCGGTTTGCGTTGCATTGTGTGATGGGAACTGAGTCTTATAAGGGCTTCATTTTTATAAAAAGCATTGCGATGTTTAAAAGAATGATTTGTTTTAAAGCACTGGCAATCCAATGGAGTAAACCCGTTCCACGAAAGTGGCGTGGTCCTGTGATTAGTCATATTGTATAATGTGTTAAGTAGATTTCTCATACCAGTCCCATGACTGACTCGTAGTTTGTTTCACTTGCAAACTCGGGTGCCCCTTTTTCTACACGGGCAGCCTTGTATTCAGGTTTTAGCAGGCTCTTTCTGGATAGCTGGAGCTGAAGATGGATTCTATCATATATCTCTTTTTATGCTGTTCAGCTCCTATTGTACATATTATGTTTGTTTTCCGCTGTTGACATTTATGTATAGCTGAACTGTATTTGTACTAAGTATGATCTTGTATACTGTGTAACTCTGATGATTACGTTTACCCAGTGATTATTTGTTCATTATATGGTGTATTTATTTATTCATGTTCTGCTATTATCTGTTTCTGTGTTATATTCCAATGATTACCCTTGTCGCCGTCTATACGGGATTTGGGGTCGTCACAAACTGAGCCTTATAGGCTTGTGATTTGTAATAACTTCTTGTGTCCCTAGCAATTGTTCTTTTTTCCTGGGTTTCTTGTGCTTTTTTTTTCTTTTTCTTTTTTACTGTGTTAACTATAGCGTATATCATTTTGATCTATGTAGGGTATTTATGTGTTTTCATGCTATCTTTACTGTTTTCATGCTAATGCTCAGTTAAACTGCTAGGCTTTGAGTTATGCTAATTGTATTAAAAAAAATATTCGTTGTGTTAATTGAATTAAATTTTTTATGTGTAGATATATAGAGACAATACATACACTAGTAGGTTTGGAGTTTCAGATGACAGACAGAAACTTGTGGAAGATCTAAGGAGTAAAAAACAAGAAATGAGTGTCACAATTAACAAACTACAAGGAGATTTTGGTTCCATGCAGAAAGAAATGAGTTTTATGCAAGAGTTTATGTGAGGGTTGAGACGGGGTCAAGAATCGGAGATCTAACATACGCTATGAGTTATTCTTATTTTGGCTGTAGGTTTAATGTTTCATTTGTATAATAAGGTAGTAAGGTACATTATGATGTTTGATTTAGATGAAACGACCATGTTTAAGTTATGTAGCAACTTTATTTTTATTGTTAGTTGGATATGACTTGTTTTAAATACACTTGCAGCAAGTTAATGGTAATTTGACGATGATATTCATTCTACATCAATGTTTGTATTGATATATATTGTTACGATTTTGCATGTATTCAGTTTTATTAAAGTATATTATAATATATGTGTAGATGAAGATAAATATAAAATAGACATATTGAATTTTGGTGTATGATGGCGTAGGGAATGCATAAGGAATAGGTAAGAAAAATCAAAAGGAATATGGCATAGAGGTATGGAACTTGGCGTAGGAATGCTGACATATGGAAGGCGTATGGAACTCGGTGTAAGTAAGGCGTAGGAACGCTAGCGTAGGAGACGCGTAAGGAATTTGGCATAGGGAAGGCATATGAAATTTTGGCATAGGGAAGGCGTAGGAATGGTGGCATAGGAAAGGCGTATGGAACTTGACGTAGGGAACACGTAGGAATGCTGGGGTAGGGAAGGCGTATGGAACTTGGCATAGGGAACACGTAGGAATGCTGGCATTGGGAAGGCGTATGGAACTATGTGTAGGAAATGCATATGGAATGTGACGTAGGGAAACGTATGGATTTGGTATAGGGAACCCGTAGGGAATTTTTTGCGACGTCTAATTTCCAATTACTTTTTTGGCATAGGGATGGCGTAGGGAAATCTGATTCCCTACGCCAAATTGGCATATGGAATTCAGACTTCTTTGTAGTGTTATAGCTAAAAGTAAGATATATGGGAAACCAAAGACAAATTAGTTAGTACAGTTAAACTAGTTTAAATTAAGAAGCATACATGAAATTATTAATTTCATTAAAAAGAACTGTGATTGGATGCTAAAAAGCTCAAATGTAAAATATAAAATAGAGTACTAACAAGAGATATGATAGTACACGCTGCATGTCCTATTGTTTTACAAACGGGACAACCTGCATATGAGTCAAAAAGGCAGATGTAATCATAAATAGGAGCTTAGACAAACCTGGAAGTCCACACATATTTCTACACATCTTGGATAAGAAAATGAAACATCGTTGTGATTTCAAAGTTCTAAATTTGATGTTCAAAAAAGATGTTAGAAATAAATATCCTTAAATGTTCTTGAAATAAGCAACAGAATTTTTTACAGCTACATGTTTACACTGTGCTTAACGGACAAATAAGACTTTCTAGTTTCAGTGGCGGCAAGACAAGAAGAATACAAGTAGAAATAAACCATGTATATCAGAAAGAACAATCAGTACAAGTAACTAAGCACAAATAACACCTATTGGATATTAAAATTACAACAGATTTGAATTTATGAATGTTTTTTCACATAAAAGACATGCAGCGGCACAAGGTTCAGAAGGACCTACAACAAGCAACAGTTTTATCTTGGTAGAAACAGGAAACTAAGGACATTATTCCTTGTGTCATCAACAAAAATGGTACGGCCTCCCAGGAAAAGTAAATAAACCAATCGATTACAGCATGACCCAAGCATTCTACATTTGCATTACACGAATACTTTAAATAGGTAAGGAAGATTAAATAGACGATCAGTAGTTATCACTCACAACATAGCAGAGAATAGGTCCAACAGAAACCAGCGTACCCTAAAAGGAATTGCATACTTATTTTGTATGAATCATTAACCCATTGCATAGAAATATATCTTTTTTTTTCCTTGATAGTAAGACAAATGAAACACTTTAACTGTTATACAAGGATGCCTATAGGCAACTCTCCAATTATTTGCTAGCAAAAAACCAAATAAGAAGTTGTTACCTTGCATCAAAGTTGCCGAAACAATTAAGATAAATTCTCATATTGGGCTCTGCACAACAAACTCCTTTGAAACAACAAAAGCTTACCTCAATGTGTTTGTCATGCGTTCATCTATGTTGCTGTGCACTAACCATAACTTGTAATGAACCCACTTCAGATCCGAGATTGGCTTCACCACAAGAAAAACACCATTTTACAACGTCGAACTTACAATTATTCTCCAAAGCATTGAAAAAAGGTTAGAATTTTTTTTTAAAAAAAAAACGTAAAGAAAACGTTTTAATAGGTTTACATGTCCATATTTTTTTGCGTATTATTGTAATGAAAAGAATTTCTTTAGTAGTTTTATGGATATATTACGAGTGAGAAGTGTCATGAATATATCTACTAAGTCTACACAACGTTAAAATAATGATGTAAAAGAATTTATTTCATGCGACTATGGATATGACAGTGGTAAAAAAAATTTGCAGTAATTAAGTAACATGTATCTAACATTGTTAAAATGTTTTTTTCCTTGAGTGCTTGCTTTCCTACCAATGTGACCCCTAAGTGAGCATAGTAGTAAGCACAGTGGTTGTCTTTGGAAGCGATATTTGCATAATAAATTTTACAAACAAATAATGATCTAAAAGGATTAAGCATGCATTTCCCACGTGGCCATTTCATCAAACATCACTAGCTCTCTCACTGACTTTTTAACAAACACACTAGCCGAAATTCCCAAGTTAAAATTTTCGAATAACTGACACACCTTGAAATGGGTACCCAAAAACAACATGACTTGTGCTTTAATTGCGACATTTGTATGCAAGGTACAACATGTTCCAATGGTATTACCTGGTTATGATGACGAGCAGCAACGATTTGTAGAAGATGACGCACTAGATCCACCAACTAACTAAAACCCGACATCAGATCCAATAAAATAATTAATGTTGAACCTCCCATTTCATGCCCTAGTCGTTCCAAATACCTGATAGAAATTCATTCCCCTAAGATTGTAAATAACAAAGAAATTTTCATAAACGTCAATACCGATAAGTTGATTTACACCCACGAGTTGCTCCATTTTCCCCTTTAATCAGATCGGCGAATTTCCTTCGTCGATGTCATTGGTAATGGGAAGAACATGAAGTAAGGGAATTTGCAGAGTGGTTTGGAGTTCAGATGTAAAATCATGATTTTCTATTACTAGCGAAATGATTTTTATTGTAGCGGGGATCAGAATTTTAGGGCTGAGGATGAAAGAACGAAAAATTACATTGGAGAAGAGGAGGGAAAACGAAATGTTAAGCGGGAAATGGAAAGCAAAGCGGACGGGAAAAATGGAAAATGGAAATTGGAGCGGCATTTGATGAAAAAAATGACAATGCTAGAAGGACCGAAAAGTTTGCGGTGAAATTCACCGCATCTGGAAATATGCGGTAGGGAATTAATGCAATTCATGGGTGGTTAAGAATCATACGGTTCTTCTTTCTTCCGCGTTCCCTAATTTAAGAATTGCCGGTCGATACAGCAATTTCGTAAAAAAAACCGTTGTCCTGTTTTTAGTTATAAATAATTAATTAGAACAAATTAATTATGAATTATTGAACATGTTAATAATTATTAAAAAATAATACAAATGTATATTTTAGAAAAATAATATAAATATTTCTTGCAAATCTATTGGAATTATACTGCAAAATAGCTTCGATAATTATTCGTCGGTACTTTGTCTGGATTTACAGCGAAAAATAACGGTAGACATTTTCTGTCGGTAATTTGACGTAATTTGCAACGGCTTAGTGAGAGATGACAGAAGAATACGGTAATAAATAAAAGAGAAAGAAGTTGAAAAAACAAAAAATTATCCCTTGTAGATCACATGGAAATCCATCGCAAATTAACGGCGAAAATTTCCGCTTCTAAATATATGACGCTAAATCAGCATTTTCTTGTAGTGCAAATACCATAAGATTTTTATATATAGTGTTCAAGAGCACTTCCAAAGTGTGTAGTATCCCATTAGCCCCTTAACTTCCACCATCCATTTATAGTAAAATAAGTAAGTAAAGGAAGAAAAGAGTTACTGAAGGGAAAGAGTAACCGAGATTTGAAGTGGAAATGGATGAATAAAGGAATGTTGCACTATTTTGGGGTGCTCTTGATCCTATCTCCTTTCGCTGACAAAAACAAATCACCTTAATTTGTATCAAACTTTTGTGTCTATAGACACAAAATTTTAATACAAATTGAAGAACATAAAATTTGAACCATTGAATTGATTCTTGATTTCCATTTCTCATATAAAGACAAATTAATTATATAGTAAATTTTATGTTCTTTAGTTTGTGTTAAACTTTTGTAGCTTTTTGTTTATTAATTTGTTTTTTAAATTGAAGTGTTCCGTTTTCCCCGAAGATCTGCAACTACATATTCAAGAATAGAAAAGTCTCAATTAAAGGCATACAACGTAAATCCACTTTGTTCAACAAAAAATTTATCAGGAATTGAGGCCGCAACTCAGGCCTTTAGATCTATTCCCCATATACACCTGTTGCTTTCTTCTAGTCCTTTTTTATTTTATTTTGGTCACTTTAGCACTTCTCAAGAGTATATTTATTTCTACATGTTTGCATATTTTTAATGGTATCTTCGTTGCTTAATCACGAAGTACACACACATTCCCTTATCCTGTTCCTCATGCAGTCATGTGTAAACATACTGTCCCTCTTCAACCATGAAAAAATACATACCACATAGAGTAAGACTAGACAAAAATATACGTGTTGTCATTGTTAAGATACATCCAGTTACCGTGTACATGCTTTTCATAACCGCATGCACATACGTAGATTTTGATTCATAGGTATATATACATGATACATCCATATATTCATCTTATTTTGTACAGCGGGACATCGTCTTTCGGAGTAGACCAGGGATACTTCATTGTGGGATCTCTTGGGAACTTTCTGAAGTTGATGAATGGAGCCCAAAGCAACAGCCTACACAACCATACAAATCAATATCATATATAAAACACAAGCCATTAAGTCCATTACTACACTAAACAAATGCATCAAGTCATCACAAACATGAACCAGAAAGCATCATGAATTATACATATACATTAAGAAGACGAATTGTGCATTTACCCAGGGAAGAATATGAAGACAAACATGAACTGCAAATACATCTCCAAGAACTTGCGTTTGAACCACCTCAGCCTCATCCAGTTCATAAGAATAGGCTGCAAGTTCATTAGATAAACATTAAACAACCATTTGTTTGCTCGTAAACGGAACAATACCAAACATGAATCATTAATTTCAACTCACTGGAATAACAAACAAATAGAAAAAAGCGATAATCCCACTGGATATGACTGTAGTCAGGAGATCGTCTCCTCCATTCTCTCCTGTAACCGCCAATGCAGCCGGGGTTTCAAACTGACAAGAAGTTTATGGAAAACCCATTACATAAAATATCATAAAAGCATGAGATAAACAGTAAAGGCAGGATTTTGCTTTACTGTAGATAGCACAATTCCACAGTGAAGTAGCAGAGAACCAAGTTTGTCTAAAGGACCAGCACAACAGCTCTTCTGGTTGCTGGTTTTTATGGCCGTTTTCTGTATTGTAGAGTTAGTGATGCAAAGAGATGATGAAGTAGCTTTTGATTTTATATTTGCTGATGAGAATGCAACTGTGGAAGGGACGAAAGAGTTCCATGAAGAACTGGTACTCATTGTGCCTTGCATATTTCTGTGGTAGTGCAGATTTTGAGACTTTTATCTGCATTATCTTTAATGAATTATATGAAAAAGAATTTGCATGTATGGTTTATATTGTGCCGATGTATGCAAGGCTGTAATGCTTCAGCTGCAACTCATATGTATGGCATTCAAAAACATATATACATCTGCTGCTAGCTCATTTTGTTCAACTAGTATTCTAACAACCGAAATATTTGCGGTGAAAATCGCCGATTCTACAATCACCCGGTTGAAATTTAGCGCAATTCACGGATGGAAAATCATCCGACGGTACCTGTAGCTGCCGCTGTTTTTGACCTACGCAAAATCAGTCGAAGTAGCATTTCTCTTCTATCATTGGAACTGTAAACCCTGTTATTGAACAGTAAACCAAGCCACTTAAGTTTGAGCGTATCTTGTTAAAAATAAATAAATAAAATACAAATCATTTATAAGTTTTCTAAATTATGGAAATGCCTTCCCCGTTAACAAACATCAGGAATAATCATGTATTCTAAGAGCATCCAACAGTATTGACAAGAAAAAAAGTTACCAAAAATACACAAACAAAATGCGAAAGGCAACATACAGACTAAAATATAAACACATCAACCAAGTAAAATGAAGAACATATAATACATAATAGTAGCTCAACATATTGACAATACTACCAAAGCAGAGGGTGAACTTCACAGTAGTAATCTAGTATTGACAAACACAAAATCTTACAACAAGAGGTAACTACAAAAATTTACTGGATATTTCCGCCACTTTGTTGCCAGAGATTAATAATATCAGTAGCTTGATTGAGAAGGATGATGATACGCTTTTGTGAAATCCATGGTTTTTCCTCAAGTTTTGATTTTAGCTCCTCCCATGCATCCTTTCTTGGCCAGAAATAGTATGGGCTTAATGGAACAGATCCGTGGCCTGGTATAACTTGGTCCAATGCTAAACCAATGTTCTTCTCCATCCATATGAATTTCAACACAAGTCGAGGCTTCTCCACTCCTTTGACAACCACTTTGAGCTTCTTTTCCTGTTTTATTATTCATATGCAAAAATAATCCATCAATATTGGTTTACCATTAAATGATACATTGTTCATGATGCTTATGCATGTTTTGGCGTTTGCAATAGGTATAAATAGGACTAAATTAAGTAAACAAAACTCTGTGGTCCTATGAGTGGTTTCGAAAGCAATTGCGTGAATAAAATACAGCACCTTGAATTCACATTCATGGCCAATAGGAATGTATGCCATAGAAGACTATTACACTGGTCATATCTATGGAATCACTGATGTCTTTTTAATTTCATTGATGCATGCATCTGTCTAATATGTTTGAATAAGCAAACCCATAAATGCAAGAACAGTATCTGCCTATAACATCAACGCATGCACGCTCGCACCTGCACACACACACACACACTTTAATCTTGGTAATTGATCAGATTAACACATGCATGTGCGTGTGCGGAGTGCATTTTGTTTCAACAGTCTTCCCATTAGCAAGTTTGAAAACGGGAATATGAGAAAGGAAAGTTGAATATCCAAGTAGTTTACTCAAAATTTTGTGTTCTTAGGATTCTTTTCTAATTCTACACAATATCACTACAAGACGCACAGAAAATAGCAGCAAGAAGGGGTGTGTTGAATTATTAAACTTAATTTGTTATGGTTTTTAGAAGTTTCTTGTTATCAGTGTATTAAAAAACGAGCCTAAGGCGCGCCTTGAGACGAGTCGTGGACAAAAACGCCTTGAGGCGCATCTCATGAGGCGTTTTACCTCCGAGACTTAACCAATTGAGGCGTGAAAACAGCAAAAAACGTGCGCCTCAGAGCCTTAATTAGCAGAGGAATACGTGTTTAAAAAAAAAAACTTACTAGTTTATTTCAAAATATCATACGTGCTTCTCACTTCTTCACTACTTCGTTTTCTAACTTATCGAGCAAAGATTCAGACTTCAAAGTGGGAAAAAAGGTAACCAAATGTTGAAATTTCAAACTGGAATCAAGCTTGATTCCAGTCAGCCTTTTTTTGGTCTTTTTTTCATATTGTCATTTGATCTTTTGCAATTTATATTAGATGTGCAAGAATGATTGTATTTTATTTGAATTGCTTTGTATGCTTTATGGTTATTACTTACTATTTGACGCATAATGTTATTCCATATTAAAAATTAAGTATATGTGTTGCGCTTTTTCTTTATTCGAAAGGCTTACGCTTCAACGTTTCGAGGCTTATGCCTCGCCTCACGTACACCTTTTGCATTTTAAAACATTGCATGTTATTATAGTTTCTAGAGCCTTCTTGTACTTACTGTAGTTTGTTGAGAGATCTTGAATTTTCTAATAGAAATCAGAATTATGTATGGAATCATGTTTTCAGAATCATTTAGAGAGTCATGCTTCTAGAATAGTCTATGAAATCCTATAAATAGATCAACTCTCACCTCATTTTGTATAAAGCAAGAAATCAAGCATCATAAAAAAAAAACTTTCAAGAATAAACGTTTCTTAAATTCTCTTCCTCTTTCTCCAAAAATATTTCAATAAAATAGTATCAAAGCTATAAGATTCTTTCAAAAAAAAAAAAAAAAAAAAGGCGAATAATGGTGTTCCCCTACATGTTCCCATGCTCACCAAGATTAATTAGATAATTGAAGTTTAAGGAAGATTACTCTCCTTGCAGCACACAACGTGTGGGAGATAGCCGAGAATGACTATATTGAACAAGAGAATGAAGATTGTTTATCTCAAACTCAAAAGTATAGTTTGAGAAAATCAAGGGCAAGGGATAAGAAGGCTCCATGTCTAATCTATCAAGCATTGAAAAATGACACTTTTGAGAAGATTTCAGGATCAAAGTTGGCCAAAGAGACATGGAAAAAGCTTTGAATATCTTATATGGGAGCTGATCAAATCAAAAAGGTATGTCTTCAAACTTTAAGAGGAAAGTTTGAAAATTTGCATACGAAAACGACGAGCATGTTCCTAATTACTTCTCAAGAGTTTTGGTAGTTAGTAATAATCTAAAAAGAGATGTTAACAAGTTATATGATGTAAGAATTATGGAAAAGATTCTTAGATCATTAGATCAAACGTTCGAACATATTGTCACCTTCATTAAAGTAGCAAAAATTTAAAGACCATGACAATAAAGGAACTATTAGCTCATTGTATGAAGAAAAGAAAATGAAAGAAGAGACCATAGAGCATGTTCTTTAAACACAAATTGATTCCAAAAAAGAAAATATTCGAAGTCAACAAAGATGGAGATGTGGTCAAGAATGAGGAAGATGTCGTGGATATGTACCTGAACGAGGTTGGAGGCCCAACAATGAAAACAACAGTAGCACCAACAATAAAAGAGAACAAAGCTCAATAAGATGTCGTGGGAGAGGAAATTCAAAATATAACGAGTCAAACATTAAACGCTACAATTGTGAGAAATTTGGACATTAGACCTCCAAATGTAGAGCTTCAAAAAACAATAAAGTTGAAGAGAGAATCAACTACGTTGAAGAAAAAAGTCAAGAAGATAGCACACTACTATTTGCATACAAAGAAAATGAAAAAGGAGAGGAAAATCAATGGTACGTAGATAGTGGTGCAAGCAACCATATGTGTAGAAGAAAAAACATGTTCGTGGGGCTTGATGAATGGTGAAGGGAAACGTAACATTTGGAGATGAATCAAAGATAGCGGTGAAAAGTAAATGAACTGTTCTTATCCGATTGTAGAATGGAGAGCACCAATTCATTTTCGATGTTTACTATGTGCCAAACATGAAGAGCAACATTTCTTAGAGAAAGGTTATGATATTCAGATAATAACCTTTCTATAAGAGATGGTGTAAGTAACTTTATTGCTAAGGTACCAATATCAAGAAATAGAATGTTTGCATTTAACATTCAAAGTGATGTCGCAAAATGCCTTCAAGTGTGCTATAAAAAATTCTTTTGCCTTTGTCATATTCGTTTTGGATATCTTAAACTTCAGAGAACTAGAGTTGCTCTCCAAGAAGGAAATGGTAAGAGGATTACCATGCATAAACCATCATAATCAAGTGTGCAAACGATGTTGACTAGGAAAGGAATTTAAAATGGACTTTCCAAAGGAGTTATACTCAAGAGCTAAAAAGCCGTTGGAACTCAAACATACGAATGTGTAGGCCGATCAAACCAAGTTCACTTGGTAAGAGTAATTATTTTCTTCCTTTCATTGATGATTTTTCAAGAAAAACATAAGTGTGTTTTTTAAGGAGAAATTAGAAGTTTTGAGAACTTCAAAAAGTTCAAGGCCCATCTTCAAAAAGAAAATATTCTTGTGATTAAAGACATGAAATCTAACTGTGGAGGAGAGTTCACATCAAAAGAATTCCAAAAGCACTATGAAAATAATGGAATCAGACGATAACTGAGAGTACCTAGATCCTCCAGTAAAATGGAGTAGCAGAAAGGGAGAATAGAACAATTCTTAAGATGGCAAGGAGCATGCTCAAAAGTAAAAGGCTACCAAATGAATTTTGAACGGAAGTTGTGACGTGTGTGGCTTATCTATCAAACCGATCTCCAACAAGAAGTGTGCGGGGAACGACATCACAAGAAGTACGGAGTGGAAGGAAGCCCGATATTTCTCATCTAGTAGTCTATGGAAGCATAGCTCATGTATATGTACCAGACGAAAAATGAAGCAAATTGGATGGCAGAAACGAAAAGTATATTTTCATTGGTTATGACATCGATTCCAAAGGCTATAAGCTTTACAATCCTGATACGAGGAAGATAATAACAAGCCGAGATGTTGTGTTTGATGAAGAAGAACGATGAGATTGGAGATCACATAATGGAAAATACAACTTCTTTCCATACTTTGAAGGAGATGAAATGCAACAATCAAGAGAAGAGCCCACTTCCTCACTAATTTCACCAATCATAAGTTGTCAAGAAGATGAGAGCTCAAGTGAAATGGTGAGGCAACAGATAATCAAAACAATCTTATTCTCTTTTGTCTATTTGCGGATTGTGAGCCTGTAAACTTCCAATAAGCTTTGCAAAAGAAATTTTGAAAAAATGCTATGAACGAAGAAATCAAGGTCATTAAGAATAATGACATGGGAGTTACTTCACTTCCAAAAGGACACAAGGCAATTGATGTGAAGTGGGCGTACAAAGCAAAGAAAAACGCTAAAAGAAAAATTGAAAGATACAAGACGAGATTGATGGCAAAAAGCTATAGTCAAAGAGACGACATTGACTATAATGAGGTATTCGCTCCACTCGCTCGACTAGAAACTGTTAAAACTAATACTTTCTTTAGCAGCTCAAAACAATTGGTAGATACATCAAATGGATGTGAAATCCGCCTTCTTAAATGGAGTTCTTGAAAAAGAAGTTTATACCGAACAACCACAAGGCTTACGAAGTCAAAGGAGAAGAAGACAATGTATTGAAGCTAAAGAACGAACTTTACGGATTAAAACAAGCTCCAAGAGCTTGGAATGTTCGAATTGATAAGTATCTCCAAGAGAGAAACTTCATCAATGTTCAAATAAGCATGTGCTCTATATTAAAACCCAAAATGGTAATACATTGATTGTATGCTTTTATGTAGATGACTTGATCTTCACAGGAAGCAATCCAATCATGTTTAAAGAGTTTAAGAAAGAGATGATGCAGAAGTTTGAGATAACTGATATTGGACTAATGTTTTGTTACCTTGACATAGAAGTAAATAAGAAGATAAATGCATTTTAACCACTCAAGAAGGCTATGCTAAGAAAGCATCGAGGAAGTTCAAGATGGATGACTTTAACCCAGTTTGCATGCCAATGGAACGTGGAATTAAGTTGTCAAGAGACATGAGAAAGGAGAAAAAGCAGAATCAACACTTTTCAAGAGCATGGTTGAAAGCTTGTAATATTTAATGTGTACAACTATACAAAACCCGACATTCTATATGCAATAGAAGTAGTGAGTTGATACATGGAGAATCCAACAACTCATTTGAAGGCGGCAAAGAGGATTATTCCCTATGTTAAAGGCACAACAAACTTTGGTTTGTACTATGTTTTTGATAATTACAAGTTTGTTGGATATAACTATAGCGATTGGAATGGAGATATGGATGACCAGAAAATCACAAGTGGCTTTGTGTTCTACATGTGAGACAACCTTTACATGAATGTCGAAAAAACAATCTATTGTCACTGTTTCCACATGCAAAGCAAAGTATGTAGCTGCTGCTACACGTGTTTGTCATGTAATCTGGTTACGAAATCTGCTAAAGGAGTTAAAATTGCCACAAGAAGAGCCAACCAAGATTTTTATGGACAACGAATCAACGATTGCTTGGGCAAAGAATCCAGTCTTTCATGATCGAAATAAGCATATTGATACATGTCACTATATCAGAGAGTGTGTCGCCAAAAAGGATGTGCAAACTAGAGTACGTGAAGACGTATGATCAAGTAGCTAATATCTTCACCAAGCCTCTCAAGCATGAACATTTTGTTAGGTTGAGGGATCTGCTTGGAGTCACAAATCAAGTTTAAAAGGGTGTTGAATTATTAAGCTTGATTCGTTATGGTTTCTAGAAGTTTCATGTTATTATATTTCCTAGATTCTTCTAGTATTTAGTATTTACTATAGTTTGTTGAGAGCTCTAGAATTTTCTAATAGAAATAAGAATTATGTATGGAGTCATATTTCTAGAGTAGCCTATGGAATCCTATAAATAAATGATCTCTAACCTCATTTTGTAAAAAAACAAGAAATAAAGCATTTAAAAAAGTTTTCAAAAGATGGCCATCCAACGAGCTATCGACATGTTTCAATGGCTAGCCATTATATTAATTAACCAATTAAGTGTTTGATTGATTTAGTTCCCATTACTTCTTAAAAAAATTATTTAAAAATACCAATTTAATTCCTATAAAATAAAAATGATACTATAGCACAATGCTTCAACAATGACGGCTTGTGATGAGTTAAATTAGTATTTTCGACAATCTAACTTCATGTACTTAGAATATTATCGTTATTGAAATTCTTACTTGCACGACCAATCTATGCAACTTTCAGTCGGTCCACCATACAACTTGGATTATGTATAACAATTTTATAAACTAAAATATATATTTAAATCGTCGGATAAATTAATTATAAATTTTTAAATGCATTCAAAATAATAAAATTATATTTTGCTAAAAAAATAAATTTATTTGACCTTATGTCAATCTAAACTTTAAAGTATTTTGGACCTATTTGCAAAATATGATTAAAAAATAAACAACGGAAGAGCGTCGATCTTGAATTTTCAATTTATGGTCGTTTGTCGACCTACGGACTAAATCCCTTCGTTTGAAAGCTAGATGACCTTCAGACAAGACCAAATTCGAACAACAGATACCTGTAATGTGTTTATCCAATCCGCTTGGTTGGATTCGTAAAAAATTAGCCTAAAAAAGCTCGAAACATATCATTTATAAGTTCTATACAACTCCCAACAAAATAACATATTTGGAGCTTGTGAGCATTTTTACAATTTGTGAGCACGGCTAAGCTCAAAAAAGGCTCAGATGAACATTGTGAGCATTTTTACAATTTGAGGCGTTTGTTTGCAAAATTCAAACAATAATTTACAAAATAGTAAGATAAAAAAAATTGAATAGTTGAATAAATAGTCAAATATGTTTTAGATTTAGTTAATAAAATATTTAAATAGCTGAATGATTATAAAATATGGTTTAAAAATTAATTTATAGTTGGTAAAATAATAAATCAATTTTGTATAGAAGACAAATGAAAATGACCAAGACTCGGAAAAGCCTCAAGGCTCAAGACTTGCACCTTAAAGCCTTAACTATTTTGTATGTGTCTTTTTGGAAGTAGTTTTTAAATAATAATTTTCTTTTGAAACAAATATTCTACTAAAATTAATTTATAAAAAATTAAGAAATATAATGTTAAATTTAAAACAAGGGGTAAATAATATTTTAATAAATACTACAACAAATTAAAGTCATTAATGCCAAAATGCTTTAATTTATTTTTAGCAAATACAACAATACAACACATCCCTTAAACGCAAGGTCATGCGTACGTTACTAAGAAGTGAAATGCTATCGAAAATTCAAACAAATTTATTAAAATTAGATAAAATGTTCAATTATTTTCTAGATCATGATTGGATGTACGACGACTGAACTAGTATGAAATTTTCAGCAAAGAAACAATTTTACAATGGTACCCACAAATTTATTAAATTCGCTAAAAGTAATAATGGAAATGACGTAGACATAAACATTTGCATTGGGAACAAAATGTGACAACCATGCATTTATATTAAGTTAGTTCTATGCCAAAGGGATCATCATGGAGAAATATTTGTTGCACCTAATTTTAAAGCGTTTGAAGACAAGATGAATAACGACTATGTTATAACGAATCCAATAGAAGATGTGAGGAAGATGCAACATATCAATATTCCTTATCATTCGAGTTGACGACGAACATTTAAATGTCGAATAAAATGGATCATGAAAGCGAAAAAAATCTATAATTGTTTGATGCTACCAAGAGACTGTTGTGGGATGGTTATAAAAACAAAATCAAATTATCACTAATTGCCAAATACATTACTACAAGATCAAAATTCACCTTTACATAAATTGAGTTCACAGCAGTTGTATAAGCTACAAAATGACATATACTACCCGATAATCTGATGTGTGGTAGTCATCATAAAAATAAAAAAACTTATATCCGATTTCGGTCCGCTTTACTAAAGACAAATACCTATATATTTGTAATGAGGAAAGATCCAAAGCAAGAAAACAGAAAGGAAAAGAAGTTCTGTACAAGAGAATGTATTACTTATCCATCATTTTTAAACTTAAAAGAATATTATATACACACACGCACACGCGCACATACACACACACACACACACACACACATATATATATATATATATATATATATATATATATATGGGTGGGGTATGCATGTCTTTTACTATCACATCTCATATAAGATGATACAGTATGAGAAAACAAGACGAAAGAACTTTAACACATCCATCTGATGGAGAAGCATAAATATTTTGATAAGACTTACCACACGTTCGATGTAGAGAGCTGCAATGTCAAGCTTGATTCAAGTAAGGATGAGTTTTCACCATTCTCTCAATTTGGTAATAAATATTCATCTTGACATGTTATTGTTACATCTTAAAATATGAATATGTATGGAAACTCCATATAGGTTTCTCACTGTTATCATCCTTGATCCTAATGATCTGACATAAGTAATCAATGTTTATTTGCAGCCATTAACCGAAAACTTGAAAACAATATAACATGAAGGGGTTACATACGAAGTTTCTAAAAAAAGAATCTTTGTATGTTTGTATCTTTGTTATGAACTACTGGATATTCTCCGGCATATGCAATGCTTTGAGTTTGAATTATGGTTGTTCATCTACTTCATTCTCATTGCACGGAAGAAACAAGAGCATTTCCATTACCAAATGAAAATATATACATGGCTTAATTATCATCAATGTTTTTTTTTTCATGTTAATCATGCTTTTATAAGTTAAAAAAATTTTACCTAACAAAGTAGAGACTAGACAACGATCATCGATTTTTTCGAGCCAACAATTACATGGACTTTTTAACGTATATCCAAAAATAAGTGAAACTAAAGTACATACTAAAATTCCAGGTAAATCGATAATTCATTATTGGTGCAAAGTATATTTTAAGAGTTATTTTGTTGGAAAGATCTCTTACTTCAACATAATAGTGACATGATGCATATGAAAAATCACGTTCGATAATACGTTTAATTCAATTTTGAATGTTTAAGGGAAAACTACGGACGATCCGCATTCAAGACGTGGCATACATAATTATGTAAACCTCTTGAACTTAATATGAAATATAATGATAGTGAAAAACTCAAAGATGTTATAAGCTAGATAGCAAACAAGTAAACTTGGTGTAGTTATCCTATAAAATATAACATTATAACACGAAGGGGGATATACATACGAATAGAACATAGATGTGATTTCTTTTGATCTCCATAGATGTGTTTATTTTAAATAAATCGAGTGGAATGAAATGTTACGGTTACCATGTCATGATGTAAAATTTCTTACTCGTAGTTTCCAAGGAACTGTTGCTTATAAAATTAGGAAATGTTATAACAAAATTAAGTTTGTTATGTAAAGCACTTCATTCGACCATGTTAAAAGTCGAGCGTGTATACGTAAAATTGAAGATGATATCCCTATACTGCTTTGCAAAATTGAGAAAATGTTTATTTCATGATTCTTTAATGTAATGAAGTGTTTATCTGTTCATTTTCCATCTAAAGCACCTCTTATGGTCATATGCAATGTTGATGGATGTATTCATTTGAGAGATAATACTAATATTGAATATCCATAATATAAAGTTTGATTACAAAATTAAATTTACATAAATTTAAATTAACTTAATTTTTTTAATAGGAAGTTGAATCATATTTAGAAAAAAAATTAAACAAAGAGAACGAACCGAATGATCAATTTGCAAATTTAACATTGAAGAAGCTTCGTTCTTTCTCTTATTATTTCAGTGACTATATGAACTTATCACTTGTAAGTATTCCTCGTAATGAAGAAGCAACTGAACAAGATTCTTCTCAAGCAATATTATCTATTTTTAACGACATGACTGATCTACTAATTAAATATTTAAATTATACGTAGACGATAGGAATTACCATGTAGCACACACATATGTTCTTAATGATGAAGTTGCATCATTTGTTAAGTAATATATTAAATAATAATTCTAGATAGTATAATTTTAAATTCATATTTACTTCAATTACACTACTAGATTACGATGCAATATATTACATATTTGCAGCATTTATGAATCACAACATCCACGTAGGGATTTCATTAAAGAATCTGCTTATTGATTTTCAAACTACATTTACGATCCAAGAAATTATGTCTATGGTAAAAGATTGAAACAACTTGCAATAGGACCAAAACAAAATGTTAGGACTTATCCAATATTATTAATCAAAGGATTTAAATTCAACAATAAGAAATATGGTGCTCAAAAAACTAACTTACAATAATGGTGTATGAATCAAATGTAGTGATGATTCAGATAAACATGTAATTTTTTTTTACTGTGTCTTAAGTCTATGCTTTAGAACTAACATATTTTATAAGATCTACAGAAAAAGGAAAAAAAAATTCAAATGCAACCAGGTACACCAAGATTATAAACTTATTTAAACAAAGCATAACTCAAACTACAATAAGTATGATCCTTTTGTATTTAACCAAACAAACATTGCAAGTTTAATTTGCTCCGTATCTATCTTTAAAAATATATGGACCAAATTTGTTGATAGTCCTTAAAACAAAAGCAAGATCCAAATTTAACAGAAATAATATTCTAGACGAAGCAACTTATCAAACATATCCCTAGTTAAATAATGAAATGGCAATAATTGATAATCATACCAATTAAAAACCTTTAAACAAAGTCAAATCATTTAATAGAATCACTTGACGGTGCAGAAGGAGAATCACTTGACGGTGCAGAAGGAAATTATATATATATATATATATATATATATATATATATATATATATATATAATACATATAATATATATAATATATATGTGACGAAGTTTGAATCATAAAACGATGAAGACTGATTATTATTTGCATCGCTTACATAATATACACTCTGAGTTTATGTGGTTATTAATAATGATGAGCATGTTGTATGCTATGTTCTATTTCATTAATTCTACGTGTTTATGTGAGTTGTTCTACTTTTGTAGTTTTAGTGGAAGTTATATGTGACTATTAATAAGTCATGTTTTATAATAATAAAATGGGAAAGTATACTCAGACAAGGAAAATAGACACAATTTGTGACATAAAGAATCTCCACCAGTAGATTGCCCCTTGACTTCCCACCTTCCACATAAAGACAAAAAGATCAAATGGTCAAGATATGTCTTCCAGTTTCTGTTTATTTTTGTGTCTAAATAGCTAACTCCTAATAAAATAATATGCTTTTTTATTATATGAAATGATGTATTTATAGTGTGTGTGTGTGTGTAGTCTCGTAGAAGACCTCATTCCAACGGCTATACCGCTGTTGGCAAGGTACATCCTAGTGGCTCCTACGCGATCATTGATGCCCAGAGCTTCTTTGCTTCCAAAATTTGAAAAGTACAATTGCAACTTCATTAATATTTAGTGCATGCTATATTTTTCATTTATTAAATATCTATGCGAAATTAATATAAGGATCTAAGTGTTAGGTGTGACTCGTTTTGTATTAGAGTTGGTGCGTAAATTGAATTTGCAATTAGTTTCACATCACAAGATATCTTAAAAGAAGATGAATATGCATATGAGATTGGTGGCATGTAACAACATATGATTCCTATTACAATAAATGTTGATATGAACATATGTATGCTTTAGAGTGATGTAGATATATCTAGTCATGATGGTAACACCATATGAGCTTCATTCAGTGGTCTTAATCCATCTATGCTGAATGAAGCATGCACATTGTGAAGATGTGAGGGGTGTCAAATTTTTTTGACATTAAGCTGCAGCCTTCTGACCTCATCTTGTCAATCATGAAGTAGAATGAGAGCCAATTAGCTGTTGTGGGATAAAATCTTATATAATATATGAATATAACTATATAAAATGCTATGTTGGTTAGTATAAATTTATAATTTATTTGAAAATAACAAATTAGACATTTGAAAATATACTATGTCTAAACTAATATAATGCGTGTAATTCAATTTAATTTCATTGTGTAAGCTTAGGCTGATATAAAAGAGGAGATAGGTTTAGAATTGGTTAGGAACTATTGCAACAAGAAGATGAAGAATTATAGAGCCAACCCCGTAGGAATAAAACATAAAAAATAAAAAAAATAAAACTGATTGGATGAATGGTTATGTTATTTTTGAAACACTGGCAAAACCCACCATGATAGCAAGTTATTGTTGGAAATGAATGAGTAGGTTTGGCAAAATTCATTTAGTCCCACATCGGGAAAAATTAACACATTTGCCACTACTTATACTAAAGCTTGAGATGTTATTACAAAAGAAAGAGGAGATGGAAGAAAGAGGCTATGTAGGCATGAACACATATTTCATGATTAATATTAAGGGTCAAAGATAGGGCATTGGGCCTTGGGGTCTCGTGATAGACCGGGCCTTCGTTCGAATGCTGATGGGCTTGCCGCGCCGCTAAACTGTCATATTTTTAAATTCGGCGCGCAAATACCAACGGAGATGTCTGTTGGTACAGGGTCGCAATCTTTCCAACAGTCACAGCCGTGGCAATTCAAACAAGCGCGCATGTTCCTAAAGGATGCCTCTTCGCTGCCTATATAAAGGCTTGCGAAAGTCAAAACAAAACACGAATTTTTCATCCTCTTCTTCTCCATCCTCCACTGCTTTATTCTGCAAATAAATACCTATCTTGCGTTCATCGTCGCTCCGCGGTTGTAACGCAACATCGCAGAGCAAGGTCCGTTTAACCTTGAGAGGCAAATTGTTGATCATCTCCTCTGCGTCAGTGGGAGAGCAATATTGCTTTAAGGGAACAGTTTTCACTACTGGACTCGGACATACTGCAAGCAGGCGGACTGTAATCAAACGGTACTGCCTACCTTCTTCTTCTCCTGTCATATACTACTGTATACTATACTGAATTGTAATTACTCGAATAGTAATTGTTGTTTGTCTTGCTTTTGCTTTACTGGTTCTGAATTACTTGGAATAACAATCTTAAAGCAATATTCCTATTTTTCTAAGTAAATTCTTTTGCTTTCAGACAATGGCGAACGAAAGCAAAGTTTCGGCAAGTAAAACTGTTGTGACCGCACCACCAACAGGACCTTTGGTTGCTCCGACTGTCACTTTCTCGCATGGAGAACGTCCGAAAAAATTCACCGGTGTTGACTTCAAACGATGGCAGCAAAAAATGTTGTTCTACCTGACCACTTTGGGATTGGCTAATTTCCTTACAGAGGATCCTCCCAAAGTCGATGAATTGGAGCCTGACGCTACAAAAGTCGAGGCACTCAATGCTTGGAAAAGTTCTGACTTCATATGCAAAAATTACATACTGAACGGACTCGATAACAGTCTGTACAATGTGTATTGTACAGTGAAGACATCGAAGGAACTTTGGATGTCTCTGGACAAAAAGTACAAGACGGAAGATGCTGGCATGAAGAAATTCATCGTCGGTAAATTTCTGGACTTTAAAATGATAGACTCCAAGACAGTGATTAGCCAAATTCAAGAGTTGCAGGTTATTATACATGAAATACATGATGAAGGAATGTCTCTAAGCGAATCATTTCAAATGGCTGCCGCAATAGAGAAATTGCCTCCATTATGGAAAGACTTCAAGAATTATCTGAAGCACAAACGAAAGGAGATGACAATGGAAGATTTGATTGTTCGACTCAGAATTGAAGAGGACAATCGAAAATCTGAAAAGAAAGCAACTAATACTATTGTGGCAAAGGCAAATGTGTTCGAGTCTGAAAAGAACAACAAAAGAAATAGGGAAAACAACCCAAACGCAAAGAAGGCAAAGAAGTTCAAGGGAAACTGCCATAATTGCGGGAAGAAAGGACATAAGGCAAGCGAGTGTCGAGGTCCAAAGAATCAGAACAAGAAGAAAGACGAAGCCAATGTTACTGAATGTGATAGGCTCTCGGATGATGTTTCAGAAATGAACTTATCTGTTGTAATCTCCGAATGCAACTTGATTGGCAACACGAAAGAATGGTTTGTGGACACTGGTACCACAAAACATATTTGCGCCAACAAGTGGATGTTCTCCAACTACAAGCCTGCGACACAAGAAGAGCAACTCTTTATGGGAAACTCTTCCACGTCAAAGGTTGAAGGTAAGGGAAAAGTGGTTCTCAAATTGACTTCTGGAAAAGAACTCACTTTGAATGACGTGCTCCACGTTCCAGACATTCGGAAGAACTTGGTCTCGGGATCACTACTGAGCAAGAATGGATTCAAGTTGGTCTTTGTTTCTGATAATTTTGTATTGTCTAAAAATGGAGTGTATGTGGGGAAAGAGTATGTGAGTGATGGTCTGTTCAAAATGAATGTAATGACTATTGTACCAAAAGATATGAATAAAGTGGAACCTTCTATTTATATCGCTGAGTCATTTAATATATGGCATAATCGATTAGGACATGTTAACTTTGATACTTTGCGAAAAATGGTAAACTTAGAATTTATACCTAAGTTTACCATAGACTCAAATTACAAATGTGAAACATGTGCCGAATCAAAACTAACTAGAACTTCCTTTCATCAAGTTGAAAGGAATACGGAACCTCTAGAGTTAATTCACACAGATGTGTGCGATTTAAAAATGTGTCAAACTAGCGGAGGAAAACGGTATTTCATTACCTTTATTGACGACTGTACGAGATACTGTTATGTATATCTCCTTAGAAGCAAGGACGAGGCATTCGACGTATTTAAATAATACAAAGCAGAAGTTGAAAATCAACTTAATAAAAAGATAAAATCACTAAGAAGTGATAGAGGAGGAGAGTACGAATTTCCTTTTGAGGAGTTCTGCGCTGAACATGGTATTATACATCAGACAACGGCACCATATTCCCCTCAATCAAACGGGATAGCAGAACGTAAAAACCGTACACTAAACGAAATGATGAATGCTCTACTCATTAGTTCTGGTTTACTAGATAATTTCTGGGGAGAAGCTATACTTTCTGCTAATCACATTCTTAATAAAGTGCCTCGAAAGAAGACTTCTAAATCACCACATGAATTGTGGAAAGGCAGACCACCATCCTACAAATACTTGAGAGTGTGGGGTTGTCTTGCCAAAGTAGAAATACCGAAACCAAAGAAGGTCAAAATTGGACCAAAGACTATAGATTGCATATTTATAGGATATGCTCATAATAGTGTTGCTTATCGATTTTTGGTGTACAAATCTGAAATTGATGACATTCATGAAAACACCATTATCGAATCTCGAAATGCAAGATTCTTTGAACACATTTATCCTCTAAAAACCTCTATTGAAACAAGTGTTCAAAAGAGGCCAAGAGATCCAGATACTCCCGAAGATAATGCTGATCAAAGAAAAATGAATGATGAAACTGAGATAGAGGAACCGAGAAGGAGCAAGTGACAAAGGACCTCTAAATCCTTTGGACCTGATTTCTATGCATATATGATAGAAAATGAACCTCTAACTTACCAACAAGCAATGTCATCTCCCGATGCTCCTTATTGGAAAGAAGCACTCAATAGTGAAATAGAATCCATTCTACAAAACCATACGTGGAAACTAGTGGATCTCCCCAAATGATCAAAACCACTAGGATATAAATGGATATTTAAGAAGAAACTAAAGGCTGACGGCTCAATAGACAAGTATAAAGCAAGACTTGTAATAAAAGGATTCAGACAGAAGCAAGATCTGGATTACTTTAATACATACTCTCCAGTTACCAGAATAACATCAATTAGGATGCTTATTGCAATCGCATCTATATTAAATTTGGAAATACACCAAATGGATGTGAAAACTGCGTTTTTGAATGGTGAACTGGAAGAAGAAATATATATGCAGCAACCAGAAGGGTTTCTAAGCCCAGGAAATGAAAACAAGGTGTGCAAATTAGTAAAATCTCTTTATGGCCTTAAACAAGCACCAAAACAATGGCATGAGAAATTTGATGAAACAATGTTATCAAATGGATTCAAAATAAATGAATCAGATAAATGCGTCTATATAAAATGTATAGATGTTGGATATGTCATTGTTTGTCTCTACGTTGATGATTTACTGATCCTAGGAAATAATAAGGTCATAATAAAATCTACGAAGGACATGCTATCCTCTAGATTTGATATGAAGGACCTAGGAGTGGCCGATGTAATTTTGGGTGTAAAAATTATAAAGACACCACAGGGATATGCGTTATCTCAGTCACATTACATTGCTAAAATTCTTGAAAAATTCAAGCAGCATAATATAACTACTGCAAAATCACCAGTAGATATGAACCAAAATTGGGTAAAGAACACTGGTGATGGTATATATCAGCTGGAATACTCTCGTATACTGGGAAGTGTTATGTATGTCATAAATTGCACTATACCTGATATTGCGTACGCTGTAAAGCAAGCTAAGTAGATATACCAGCAATCCTGGTAAAAATCGTTGGAAAGCAATAATCAGATTCCTAGGATATCTAAAGTATACACAAAACTATGTGTTGCAATATGATAAGTATCCTTCAGTAGTAGAAGGATATAGTGATGCCAATTGGATAACGGGCTCAAATGACACAAAATCCACAAGTGGATATGTGTTTACATTAGGAAATGGAGCAATTTCGTGGAAATCATCCAAACAGACTTGCATAGCAAGGTCAACAATGGAATCTGAGTTCATTGCTCTGGATAAAGCCGCGGAAGAAGCAGACTGGCTTAGGGGGTTTTTAGAGGACATTCCAAATTGGGAAAAATCTGTACCTCCAATATGTATACATTGTGATAGTCAATCTGCTATAGGAAAGGCTAACAATACATTGTATAATGGTAAATCTCGACATATTCGTCGTAGACATAAAACCATAAGACAACTTCTCTCTAATGGAGTTATCATTATAGACTATGTAAGGTCAAAGGATAACATAGCGGATCCACTAACAAAAGGCTTGCCAAGAGAGAAAGTTCAAACCTTATCGATGGGAATGGGCTTAAGACCTATGAACTAAAAGTTTTCTAAAACGGAAACCCCACCTAGTTGACTGGAGATCCCAAGATCTAGGTTCAAAGGGACAACTAAGTTTAAGATAAACTTGATGGCACTGTAAATTAAAAACCATTCCTATGATAAGTCAGTGCACAACCCGTTGGAGAATATGATAAGCTTGGCTTTTAATGATGTCTATACTGTGGTGTTACAAAGAACCAAGTGGGGTATTACGGGATACTCTTTTTAGAATCACCTATGTGAGTGCGAAGGCGCCGCTTCAAGAAGAATTGTAAGGTCGAATTCTTCAAGCACTCATGAAACCAAGGCGGTGTTCATGGCAAAAACGAGCACAAACAGAGAACCAAGAGGTTAAAGAGCATTTATCATGTGTTATCTTTATAGACTTACATAAACGGCTTACAGTTCAAAGACAGTCCAGTCCACTGATTCGCCAGTTAGTTATAATGATAAAACACTAGGAAAAGTTCAAGGCCTCTGTGCTACTTTTACCGATATGATAAATGTTACACAAAATTGCAGAATAGATTAAATAATACTCATTCATGTGGGGGATTGTTGGAAATGAATGAGTAGGTTTGGCAAAATTCATTTAGTCCCACATCGGGAAAAATTAACACATTTGCCACTACTTATACTAAAGCTTGAGATGTTATTACAAAAGAAAGAGGAGATGGAAGAAAGAGGCTATGTAGGCATGAACACATATTTCATGATTAATATTAAGGGTCAAAGATAGGGCCTTGGGCCTTGGGGCTCTTGAGGTCTCGTGATAGACCGGGCCTTCGTTCGAATGTTGATGGGCTTGCCGCGCCGCTAAACTGTCATATTTTTAAATTCGGCGCGCAAATACCAACGGATATGTCTGTTGGTAAAGGGTCGCAACCTTTCCAACAGTCACAGCCGTGGCAATTCAAACAGGCGCGCCTGTTCCTAAAGGATGTCTCTTCCCTGCCTATATAAAGGCTTGCGAAAATCAAAACAAAGCACGAATTTTTCATCCTCTTCTTCTCCATCCTCCACTGCTTTATTTTGCAAATAAATACTTATCTTGCGTTCGTCGTCGCTCCGCGGTTGTAACGCAACATCGCAGAGCAAGGTCCGTTTAACCTTGGGAGGCAAATTGTTGATCATCTCCTCTGCGTCAGTGGGAGAGCAATATTGCTTTAAGGGAACAGTTTTCACTACTGGACTCGGACATACTGCAAGCAGGCGGACTGTAATCAAACGGTACTGCCTACCTTCTTCTTCTCCTGTCATATACTATTGTATACTATACTGAATTGTAATTACTCGAATAGTAATTGCTGTTTGTCTTGCTTTTGCTTTGCTGGTTCTGAATTACTTGGAATAACAGTTTTCTTGTTTCATATATCCACTAATACAGTAAACACGAATACAAAACGCTTACAATCAGAATCTTTCTATATCCACCAACCTACTCTATCTAACCAAATTACTAAAAACTACTCCATCTCTATAGAATATACACTACATGCCATAATATATCATCTACTCTACTCTACCCGGCCCACTTCTATCTCATGTACACAGTACAGCTAACAAACTGTTCTTTGTAGGTATTACGTGCACCAATAATCAAGCCAATTAGTTAAAAAAAAGTAGCACAATGGCTCACTCAAAAATAAAATAGCAACTGCCTTTTCAGTCGTTCCATCAAACACGTATCAATGTTCTAGCAACGACCTACTCAATAACCACATCTCCGCAACACGAAAGAATCACGTAATCATTCTGCACATTCCTTCAAAAATCTCATGGAAGAGCCACCTTGTCATCAACCAAACAGCCAGGTGCTAGTAACCATTTAGCAACCGCCTGGTAATTGTTTCTGCCTTGAGTCAGTGAATGTGTGGGAGATTTCCCAGAAATTAGTCCCTTTACCCACACAAATCATCAGATTCAGGCAATTGAAATAGACAGCTCAAAATCCAATTCAGTACTTTTACATGTCTTCTGACTTGTAAATACTGGTGATTACAGTGAATCCTTGAGAGCATAAGAGAAGAAGCATCAAAAAAATACATGGTGCCTTTCCTTTTGCCAATATTGGAATTTGCCACACAAGAACACTATACCTTATGTTTAAATTGGATCTTAATCAGATCCGTCAGTATGCCTAGAGTCTTGTAAAGCAAAAAATCTAGTTTCGCTAGACACGACAGAGGTTCTACCTCCTAATAGTAAAATCATAGTTTCAGAGTACTATTGTCAGCAGATAAGACATAATTAACGGGAAAGCTCAAATTTCTACCAAGATGGTAACACGCCTTTTCAAAAACCGATCTTTGAAACTTTCATTGCCAGAAACAAATTATGAATTCAAGGTTAACATTACTTAACCACTCGCTAATTCTACTCCATGTTATGGAGTTCCACTTGTGTGTGTACACACATACACAACGTATACTTCAGAGGGAAAGTGTTAACTGGTCTTTTTGCAAGGCCGTTACACATCGGATTCAAATGCATGAACTATTTAATCATTATGACGGATGGCCCAGAGATGTGATTAAATGGATTGGAACTAGAGCGCAGATGGTGATATAGAATTGTGGATGAGTGGACACACTCGAGTTGGACTTCGGATCGATGAAGACCTAACACAACTCAATTTCAACTCTTGTTCGGTACATAGTTGTCAAGGCGAAAATGCATCACGCCCTCGCCTAGTGCTTTTTTTTGCCTAATGCTTTTTTGTGTGCCTTGAAAGACATTTTTTACCACTTTTCAAGTAAAAAAGCTGCATTTAAAAAAAACGCAATAAAACATAATTTTTGTTTAAAAAAGAGCGTATTAAAGCAATATTAAAACAAACATCATACGATTAACATAAATCAAACTAAGAATGCACAAACTCATTCAACTAAGTCTACAAACAACAAAATACTTGAAATATAGAAACTACAAACAACATAATGTAAATTCTTATATAGAATTTCAACCTTCCATAAACTAGGTTTTTTTCGATAGTTCGACAAACAAGAGGTCGACGAAAGAAAAACAACGTTTATTTCAGAGAATACATTCTAAATCAATAGTCAAACGAGCGTATTTTTCTTACCATGTTGGAATTTGGGCTTCTATTGAGCTAAATGCTGAAATTTTCAATTTCTACTCAAATGTTGCAAAAAAGGCCCTTTTTGGCACTTCAAAAGGCAAGCCCTTTGGCATCTCACGCATCGTAGGCACCTAGATATATAAAAAAAGCCCCAGACTGAGGGCCTAAGGCTTTTTGGAGCCTAGGTGCGTCTAGGCGAGGGCTTTAATAAGATAGGAGTACACAATGGATCAGTATACCCAACTTCAAAGACAAAGCATCAAATGGACTTTGAATTGGGGGCCGATCCAGAGTCATGAAGCATAGTGAGAATCGTTTAGCATTGGTTGAGCTAAAAATTTGGATCACTACCGATTTGGATTGCCCCGGATCGATACCGATTTGGATTCCAATGATGAGCAATCCAACTAATATTTTTTGAACCTGGTCGCCCCTCCTCACCCGGCTTCTCAGCAAATTTTTAGACCGATCCAGATTGATCTGTGTACATAAATAGACCACGTATAGCACTTGAAAAAAAGGATCTTCTTTCAAGACGTGGAAGCTTGGCCATTTTTTTAGATCAACTACAAACTCTTTACCTCCTCATTCTTATCGAAAACAATTGTAGTGTAATCAAACATTATAAATAAAAGATTATTCTAAATAGAAGTAAGTCAGAGTTTTGCCCAACCACTATAAAATATGTTGTTTTCTTTATGTTTATTTGCATTCTACGACTGGATTTGTGACTGTGCTACAACCATAATACGCTTGGGTGCTAGTGACCAAATCCATTGCTAACACATTACCTTATCACTATCTTGTTCTACTCCATTGTTATGGAGCTCCACTCGCATGAGTTGTATAATATGTACATACATACATGTATACACATACGCACGCGCGCGCGCACACACACACACACACATATATATATATATAGTCATAATATTTAAAATCCTACGATTCGAATCCCATTTTAATCGAATCTCTCTCTTTATGATTGATTTATATTTCGACTCAAACCAAGCTAATACCACACTTTAGAAATTTCATTCAATTCAAATTAATATATTCAATATACTTATTTGAGTCTACAACTCTAACTATAATCGTTTAAAAACAAATTAAAATTGGAACAAGAGAGAAAATAATGTTTTAGATTTAGATGTAGAAGTTTAAACATCAAAATTAATTTCAAAGTGTGTGCAAACTTAAAAATGTATGTTTTTTGAATCCACGATTTACGAATCAAATCCAATATGGATTCATAGTTTGAGTTTTACGATTTATGATTTGAATCATATTTTGAAAACCTTGTATATATATAATACTTTTAAAAGTATGAGCAAGGTCACGTCTCATATTCGGAAGTCTTCACTCGCACCTACGACATTGAGCACACTAATGAGGATGGCTCAACATCATATACTCGGTAAGATACCAAATCCAAAGCATCATGGTAATCATTTTTTAATTTATTTCCCTTATTTTACATTATACATACGTTGAACTTCATTTTGACATAATTCAATTTTAAATCGTAGACCAAGTTCAAAACGGAGAAAGCAAGGGTGTTTGAGGGGACTGACCAAGACAAGCTGACTCCTCAATAGGAGGATATGATGTTTGATATTGTGATCAATGTTTTAAAACGCAAAAGGCGTACGAGAGGCGTTCTCGGGCCCGTGAGGTGAGGCATAAGCCTCGAAGCGTTGAGGCGTCAGCCTTTCGGATAGAGAAAAATCGCAATACATATACTTAATTTTTAACCACTTTCATGCAACATTCTGTTTGTTCATTTTAAATTAACCTAGCCAACAATAGAAATTAGTAATCAACTAAACAAGGGTTTTTCGGGTAGACCTACATTAATTCAAAATGTTTGTCTACACATATTATACAATCTTCTTTATTTTCATTAAATAATTAAAGTTTAATGACATTTATCTGTGTCAATATCTGCAACTAAAGATAAACAGGTTTTTAAGTCATATGCATCAACTGCTTGAGGCGTGTGAATCGTAAGCTTTATTCGCTTTGTATGCCTCAAAATTTTAAGGCGTAAGCTTTAAAGGTAAAAAGCCTTTTGGAATAAGCCTCAAGACGTTTTATCTCTTATATCTTCGAGGCAAGCCTTGAGGCGAGTATCGAGACGGGTTTTTTAAAACAATGGTTGTGATTGATAAGCCGGTGCGGAATAGATGCTGGGGCTACCATAATCAAAAGATAATTTTATCGAGTTAAACTAATTCATTAACTAATTCATAATTTTATTTAATATTGCATATAACGTATAACTTATAACTACTAATTTATAAATTTATTTAATATTGCTTACATGTAATTTATAACTAGTTCATTAATTAATTTTGAGGGTTAGATCTTCTCATGCCAATTATAAGAAAACTCGGGACAAGGCAAATATAGCAATGATAAAAGCTCAAACGGTACAATTCAACAATTGACATAAGAGTAGAGGATTTGATGAATTTGCTAGAAGAGGAGCTTGCGGCTTATATAGAAGTGCATGGGATATTTCTGCCTTCGTGTGTTGTTTATGAGATGAATACATGTACGATTCGAAGGATGCAATAGGTGCTGTTTTTTTAAAACGGATGTTGTCATTTAGTAACGGTGGGCGATGACCTATCTACATTTTTAAATAGCTAGGATTTCATCACGTGTCTTTCAACTGGTGACAACTAGTGACAACTAGTGTCGACTATGTTGTCGATACCCGTCGAAAATGCTTTGACGAGACCATCGCTAAAGCCTTTGCCTTTGGCCCTTTACATTCTTCAATGAGGAAAACAATGATGACTATTTCCAACGACTCTCAACTACTGCCGATGGCTAGATAGCTTATGCTATTAGCGTTTTTCTTGTAGTGCATGTTATTATCACATATTAAACTAAAACATTAGTTTGCTAAGTCCTATAATTAAACACAAAAATACTTGTTTTCTATTCGAAAAGAATATCACTTATTGGTATTAACTGATACTGCTAGTTGTACAGTTGAATGGATTCAAATTTTGTGTCAAAACTGAAAATTCGCAAGTAAAATTTTTGAATTTTAATTAAATATTTTAAGTAACAACTTTGAATGTGGAATTCTATGCTAGTTCAACATCCACGCTGTGTACTTCAGTAATCTTGGTAATTGATCCACTTATTTTATATACACACATGGCCGAATAAAAATGATACTTTATCCAAGTAGAAAGCTTATTTTCATGTCTTGAGGGCTCGAACTCATGATCTCTGTAACTTCAGTCTAGAGCGTCACACCTCTATTAAGCTAGAACTCCTTGACGGTAATTGATCCACTTCGCTTATTTTAGGTCATTTTAGAATTTCTCACTGTAAAAACTATTGTGATGTGTGTAATTCTTATTAGGTATTTCTGGGTTTCACGTCTAACAGAACTTTATTGCCGTTTTACAAATTGAAAGGAGATACCTCTTTGACTCTTAACAATGAAGTTGGAAATTCCTTAAACTTAACTATTGCTTCTTATATGTTTGAATTGTGTACGGTTTTTTTTTTCTTTGCCTAGGTCGCTGTAAAATTCTAGCTCTGTCGTTGTATATATAACCCTGCAGTGTACTTAAAATTGCAAATATTTCTGTGTAACATAAAATCAAATAGCTACTGAGAGCATCAAGACAATGTCAGTGATGATTTCACCAATATTCTTTTTGACGTATATATGCCATAAACATGTTTATATGACAGTTCTACAATGCAGACAAATAAATCTAAGACTGTTATGGTATCGGTAAATTTACCATTATCGTACTGTTACCAGTCGATTGGTAATCTTTTTTGATTCAAATCGGTATACCAGTTAAAACGGTACGGTAAAGGTAAATTTACCATTTTTAATAGTAAATTATCCGTAACATTTTTTCAATACCAGCGGTAACAGTAATTTCACCGGTCAATTTAAAACATATGCATATTCATCTGATATGCTTTATTACATGCATTTAAAAGCAGTCGATCGGTAATGTCAACGGTAAGCAATTCTGGCTTACCAATGGCATTTGTCAAATGCTAAAGCGAACCATTGCCATAACAGCCCTAAATAAACAATATTCCGTCGGCATATCAGTGCTCGATCAAATAATAACACAGCTCGGCATCAAAAAGAAAACTTTTGCAAGTCTACATGAACGGTTTAAGCAACGTAATATAACGCTATAACTATTTAAGTTGTTGAGCATAAAAGCAAAACTCAAAAGGACAGAGAAGGAAATACCTCAACTGGTGCTTCTTGCTGCGTAGTTTCGCCAGTTTGAACAGCTTCAGCAATAGCAGAAATGGAAAACAAAGGCTTCTTGATTCTAGCATTACTATGAGCTAAAAACAATGAAGCGGATTTCGAAATGGGGGTAAAATTGGAATAAATGGCGAATTCGGGAAGTAGTCTATTAGGGTTTGGTTTGAAATGAGTCGTGACATTACAGAGATGGGTTCCGTTGATTGATGTGGAAAAAGCCATGGTTGTAATTTTAGTTTAGTTTGTGCTAGTTTTTGCCTTTGCTACTTGGATAAGTGAAGCTACGAAGAACCTCCGGATATACTGACAGCACAGGAAAGTAGGATGAACGGCCCACTAACTTTGGATCATCAAGGAAAATAAATTGGGCTTCACGTTAAACAATTAAAGATGCATCTCAACGACGAAGTGAATGTCCCAATGTAAGCGCAACACTAACACCAGATATTCGTCGGTGCCACTCATCCCTCTGGTAAGTAAACTGAAATTCTGTTACTTTTAATTTTTTTCCTTTCATTTTTTTTTAATCTGAAATTGTTACTTTTATATACAAATTTGTAGTGAGTTAGATTACTACAGCGGGAATATAACCCATGATTTTTTTGTATCATGTCCAAACTGTTATGCAAAAATTGAGCATATGCGTAAGGGTGAGTATTTGGTTGGTTTGGTTTATCCGATTATGAAAATTGTTAAACCAAACTAAAACCAATAAAAATGAAAACCAATCCAAACCGACCAAATTAAGATTGGTTGGTTCGGTTGGTTATCCGATTTAACCAAACTAAAAATATTTTAGACTTTATGTTCATAAAATTAATTGTAGTTTAAAATAAATTATAAATATATGATTAAAATATTATTATTTATGATTCTTATGCTTCCCAAAAGTAATTATGATACATATGTGATAATTAAAATATACTTAGATAACCAAATTAACGTAAAATATTTACTATAATATAAATAATTTTTAAAATATAATAAAAGTTCAGTTAATTTTGGTTAAACCGATAACCAAACTAAATTTTTTTTCGAACCGATTACAAACCAATCTAATTTCAAAACCAAACCAAACCGACCAAACAAAATTGGTTCGGTTGGTTTATTTGGTTTAACCAAATAATGCTCACCCTTACATATGCGGGAACGCAATAAATAGGATCTAGGTTTGCCCATTGAACACCAATCTAATCTGATAGCAATTATTCTATTACATCAACAAAATAGTAAATAACTATAGCAGAGAAACAAAGAGACCCAATATTTATACTGCTTCCACTATCCTCGAGATAGTGTACGTCCAGTCCAACAGAGAGAGATTTTATTCCACATGAGAGAATTACAAGAGATTACAAAATAAGAGTTTACATATCCAAACCTCAATCAGGTTTAACAAGAAGAGACACCATTTGGGATCACTGGCTCCAGGCCAGGATGGGTTTACACTAAAGTCTACCCCTCAATATATAGCCAGTGCAAATCTATGTGAGTCATCAATTAAATTACCAACATATGGTAATAATATAATGGAGGCAAATTACCATAACAACAAATGTGCAAACATAGAAAGTAAATCAATCCGTTTCTTTAGCATAGATGGAAGAAATTGATCCCTTCATTTATTTCTCTATCACCTCATCAAATGCAATCAATGCATTCCCATTACCGTCCATTCTTTGCAAATCTGTTTCAATCAATTTGTGATTTTGTATCACCAAATTTAACACAAACCTGTTCACCAACTTGGACGATACGTTTGTGTTTTCCTTTGATTTTCTTGTTGTTACTATGTTGTCTTTGTTTATAATCAACCTCGGTTTCAAGGTCAGATGAGTCAGGCTCGCCTAAAGCAGCCCCTTAGAGGTGGCCAACAAAGCGAAGGAGACAAATCAATAGCATAGATTTATTATTATTATTTGTTCAGGAGGGAAACCAATCGGAGTCGTAAAACACTTCTTAGTGCACCTAGCCCGGTCCGCGAGCACCACATAAGTGACTCATCTTAGCGTATGCCCGATAGCATAGAATTATGTTTTATAATGATGATGTGTCTATTCATTGCAAAAGTTGGGTTAGTGTAGTGGTTGTGCACAAGTTTTGCATTTTTTAGGGTTAAGAGTTTGATTCTTTATAACATTATTATTTTATTTTATTTTTTGAATTTGTTCAGGTGGGAAACCGACCGAAGCCGTAAACCCCCTCCCCCTAGTGCACCTAGCCCGGTCCACGAATACCACATAAGTGACTGATCATAGCGTATGCACATGGTAAACCCTTTTAGCATGTCATTCCGGGTTTCGAACTTGCATTGTTGTCACCTCGACATAAGTCCTTAACCGCTGAGCTAATACTACGGACCTAGCGTTAAATTTTTTGTTTGTTTAAGCATCATTTTTTAGCTTTTGACACCTACTTTTTTATGCATTAAAATTTTTCGTTCGACCAATCATCATTTTTTTTACTTTTTCATGCACTAGAATTTTTCATTCGATTAGGCGTCACTTCCTCAGCTTTTGGCACCTACTTTTCATGCATTAGAATTTTCTATTCATTTGGACATCATTTTTTCCATCTTTCTACCCTCAATTTTCTATGATCTACATGTTGCTTGAGTCAACTCTGTTTATAATTAGTCACCTTTGTTTCTTGCTAGGTTCCTTACCATTATGTGTCATAAGGTTTCTTTTCCTCCATAAATTATTTATTTTACTTGATATGTGTCATTTCTTTTTCAAGTGATTTTCCCATGAATTGATTTTTAACTAGCTTCATTTTAGCTCTTGACCTCATGTTTACTAACAACTAATGCCTAATTTAGATTTGTCTGCATAATCACATTAAAAGAGTAAATATTTGTTTGATTTTATCTCTACTTTATATAAAAATACATGCCCAAATTCTTAAACTGCTCCACTTATTTTTTGGGGGTAGCTATCGTCTATATGCAAATATTGACTAAGTTCTTAGTCAACCTTGAAATTATGGTTAGCAATTGACATTAACATAAGGATTTTTGTTATAAATATTGTATTAGAAAAGTGAAAAATGTTCAATTGTGAACTACAACGCAAACAAAAATAGCATGAGATCGAAGTGGTACAATCTTATTGACGATCTGCATCCAATATGGTATTAATATTATTACCGGTTATCTTTCCTTACAATAAATCTCTTAGAAGAGTTTTTTAATTTATTTTGCATGTAAGAAGAATATAGTTCGATACTTGCAAGTGTGCATATGAACCTCTATTTATAGATATAAAGATCTTGCTTTGGAGGACTCAAAATGAAGATATGGACTCTAGTATTCCTCATCGCCTTTGATGATGATGAACAGTTCAGTTGCCGACTAGCTAGGATATAACATCCTGTACTCCAAAATTTCAAACAAAACGTCTATGATGGTGTTGTTATCACTATTTTTTCCAATGACAAAGCAAGTACAATATTTTGTTGCACAGCATAAGTAATTAAAGTTACTACATAACATTTTATGTCATCAAATTGAATTACATTATTAATCGCATCACTTTAACCTAAGTCGTTGCCCAAGCAGGTGTAAATACAAAAAAAAATAGAGTGATATTGCACCCAACATAAAGATGCCAATACAACACATAGCCGGTTATAAATGCTGATTTTACACAGCATAATTTAAAATAACCTTTTTATTATAAGCAACAAGTTTCGTGCTTCATTTTGGAAATATTTATTCGTCCTTCAAAAGTTACCTGCCTAACTCATAAATTTAGCCTATTTGAATGAGTATTCGTGAGTTTACGGGAAATAATAAAAATACCGATTAGATATAAAGCCCGGTGCACGACAAAACGTTTTTCTGGTCATTCGTGGTGAGACTATGCTGCCAACACGGAACAATTTTTCCGCTCACTTCATCGTTTGTTAAGGTGGGTGTTTGTGCATGTGTGTGAGTGAGTGTATGTGTGTGTATATATATATATATATATATATATATATATATATATATATATATTGATATTGGGTAAATTTTGTATCTACTCAAATGGGAAATGCAGCTCAAAGCAAACAACTACAAAAACATGTACGAGTTAGGGTCTCCACATCATCGTGGATCCCAGTTCATTGTACGAGTTTCTTCAATCTCTTCCCTTCGGCTCAACCTCTAAAGTACCGGTGTTTCTTGTTCCTTTAAGCTAGTAAACATTCTCTTCGATAATATATTGATTTGAATTTGGATATCCCTATTAATCTGATTCGTTAAAGACAACGCTTCCTTTTTTATTGTTGAAAGCCCTATCGTTCTGCTCCACCCAGATGTGGTGAATCATAATTGCCAGAAATTTGTTAACCAGCTCTTTAGTTATATAACTCTCGAGTTCAGGTAAACAACGATCTTCTTTAAATTGTTTATGTTATCGGTCATCATACATTTTAATTTTTGGATGGCCCAAACCCATTTGGTGTATGAACAACTAAGAAATATACGATCATAAGATTACTCTTTTAGGTTGCAGAATTACATTTTGAGTTGCTTTTTAACTAAAATGAATAAATCGACAACATGAACGATAGCTAAATCCTAACATGGCACCCTGTCATATTGGGTTTGCAACTAAATCTCATTTAGAGTTTGTAACTATTTTAGGATTGAATCCTGTCATGGTACCCTATCATATACCACTGAACTATAGACTGATAGCTATACCATCCAATAAGTCCATGAGCAGTATATCTTTACAACCATAATTCAATCATTTTATTCATTTATCGTTATGTTCCATGCATGTTAGATAAAATATTTATATCTTTCATTTAAATGATACTCTATCATTTATTTATTAACTTCTCTAGGATTTCTTCAATTTTAAAATAAGTTAACACCATTTCAACAGACAAAATCTTTACTTCCTCTATTAATATCTTGTTAGATCTAGTGATACAATATTTCCATTTCCAGAAGATTTGGAAGATATTATTGATATGGTGATATAATATTTCCATTTAGAGAAGATTTGGGAAATATTGTTAATTTGAGTAATATAATATTTCCAACTACAAAGATTTGGAAGATATCAGAAAATTTATTGTCTCTTTTGTAAAATTAGATAGGGCAATAAATTACCTACATAAGTGGAAGAATATGAAGAAGTTTTTTTTTTTAGGATATTGAAGTAAGGAATCAATTCTCTGATTGATTTATTAAACAAGGAATCTTATCAAGAGCAAATAAATTGGAGACTTAATTAGGCATTGATTTCTAACCATAAATCTATTACTTCAACCCCAAGTATTAATCTGTATATAAGGATAGAGATTAGGTAAATATATGTATCATCTCTAAAAGTTATATTTCTTCTTCTTCTTCTCTATTATCAGTCTTGTTGTAATATTTTCTTATTTAGAAAAGTAATAAAATCTCCTCCCCAACTGGACGTACGCTAATAAGACGTTAGTGGAACCACTATAAATCTCTTATGTTCTTTCTTTTATTGCTTGATCCGTGATTGCTTTGCTGGTAACTATCTGTTGTTTGTTTCACCTCACCATCAATCCATTCTTATTTGTTTTTCTACAAGGTTGGGTTTTATTTCCAAGGCGTTTTTTGGGAAACGTTTCCCCAACAATTGGTATCAGAACTACGAGGTTGATTGAGAAAGGGTGTTAGGCATTATGGCAAGAGATGAGGAGAATTCAACAATTGTATCAAGGCCATATGTCAAAGGGACATATATGGCAGCAGGATCTCAGTTAGCAATAGAAAGATGGAATGGGGATAAAGATTTCGAGAAGTGGCAATGGAGGATGAAAATTGTTTTGATGAGGAACAATGTTCATCCTGTGGTGTTTGCTCCCGAGGAGTTGACGGATGATATTTCAGCCGTGGAAAGGAAAGAGATGGAACGATGGGAATTTACTACTTTACAATTAGCAATGGGAAAGAAATGTCATTTCAGAGATTAGCGATGAGACCACTGCTAAGGACATTTAGACCAAGATGGAAAAACTCTATTTAAAGTAGTCACTAACCAACCGTCTTATTTTGTTGAAGACGTTTTTCACCATGCGGATGAGAGAGGGTACTTCAGTGAAGGCATATCTAAGCTTCTTCGATGATCTCGTGATGAAGATGAAGACTGTTGACTTGAAAGTGGATGAGGAGCAAATAACAATAATTCTTTTGTGTTCTCTTCTGGAGCGATACGCAGGTTTCTCTAATAGTCTTATTTATGCCCGAGATACACTATCAGTAGATGATGTGAAGGAAAGTCTTATATCTGAGGACTTGAGGGATCAGATGAAGGGGTTGAGTGAAGGTAGAGGAGGAAGCAGTATGAAAGCCTTATTAGCTGGTATGGAGAAATGATAGAAGAAGTAGAAAATAAAGTCAAGAGATGGGAAGTGCTACATTTGCAAGAAACCAGGTCATTGGAACAGAGATTGTCTGGACTTGAAGAAAAAAATTGAATTTGGAAATTCATCGGTTGCAGTGGAGGAACTTCTGCCTGATGACTTGTTAACAGCGGTTGTATCAGATGTATCAGACCATTAGGTGCTAGATACGGGGTGTCATATGACACCTAATAAGAATTATTTCAGTTCTTTTAAAAGAAAAAGAGGGAAACTGATTCTTATGGGAAATGATGCTAGTTGTAGAGTCATGGGCGAAGGTACCGTGCAGATTCGCATTTATGACGTGGTACTACGCACCTTGACAGGTGTCCTTATGTTCCAGGTCTTCGGAATTCAATGATATCTCTTGGGCAGTTGGCATCCAAAGGATGCGAGGTGACCATTGATAAGGATAGTCTAAGGGTACATTTGCAGTGATAAAGGGGGATATGTTTCATAATTTGTATCTCTTGAGGGGAAGCACTGTACTTGGAGAGTCAAGGGTTGGAGTATACAATTCTCGTGGAAAAGATGTCAAAGCTAGGTATACGAGAATGGACTTTGAGTTTCTGCATAGGCAGAATATGATCAAAGGGGAAAGCTTCAACAAGGTGGGATTTTGCCAAGAGGATGTGCTTGATAAACGGAAGAAGGGATCGTCTAAAGTTGGTCAGAGATCAAAGGAGAAAGCAGTGGATATGAATAAGTCTTTGCAGACTGCTAAGTTCGGGCGTTACTCGAGCTGAAATCTCTTATCGAAATGCTAGGTGTCACGCGGTGGCATGGTATGGGGAGAGAGTTGTGATGGTTCATGGAGACTTTTTTTCATAGTGAAGATTGATAGGTCTTACATGAAGGGGGTACTTTCAACAATTTGTTGGCAGGCAGTGGCGTTGCCGGAGTTTGTTGACAAAGTGCAATGGGTGATGGCCATGCCAAAGCTCATTGAGGAATTAACCATGGTGTCTTGTCCGAGAAGAAGCTTAGAGTAAGAGTATGTAGGTGGAGTTGGTATGCTTTCAAGGAAATATAGTATCAAGGTGGAGATTGTTAGATTTCGTGATACAATGTTTCCATTTGCATAAGATTAGGAAGATATTATTAATTATGCACTACACCATATATGCTAATTAGACTGTGCTAGTGGCCGTATCTACAGCTATTTGGCACGCCTGTAAGCCGTATCAAAAAAAAGCGTGTCTAATTATTAGATACGACTAAAGGGCGTGTCTAACTAAAAATTTGGCACGCCTACGTAGCCGTATCAATAGTGAAGAAAGAAACGGCTTTTTACCGTGTCTAAAGGGCAACTAGATACGAATATAAACCATAGCTAACTTACAAGGGATGCTGCTTTACTACATTTTAGAAACGACTTTTGACCGTATCTATGACACCCGTATCTTATTATATATATATATATATATATATATATATATATATATATATATATATATAAACAGAAACTACAACACATGTTTTCCATAACACAGACCATATCACAATTTATACAAAGCATAGCACAAATTATACACAAAGCATATCAAGAATTTTCATAACACAATTTATAGAGTGTCGTACAATTATTAAAAGGAAATTGCCACAGATTCTTCATCTAATTACAAAGTCTGATAAAACCGAGCTAGTTATTGAGAGTAGCAAATTTAATAAAGAAAAAACAGATGTGATGAAACTGCAGGATCAGATCGGACTGGGAAGATTGAGCGTGCTGATCATGCTGTGTAGTCCATGTTGCTATAAATTAAAGCAGTGATGAGCAGATGGTGATACTGAATGTACAAAACTTATATGTTTCAAAGCATGCATTGATAACCATATAAGCTAGATGTTAATGTTGATGTGTGCATGCACGGATCATGTGCGCCACAGTTTCAGTGTAACAAATACATGGCATGTAGGCGAATAGGCGCTGCATCATAGAGGTCAGTAATGGCGACAAAGATACATGGGAAAATAGGCATATACATGTGCAAGTTTAAGGGCATCATCGTTATTATGGTAGTAATCGAGTTGACAGACATCCAGTCAGTGGACTCATCGACTATAGTTGGTAAATATATTGCTACTTTCAGTGTATCCACCGACTTTCAATCGACTACATGGAAGGTCACAACAAAGTTCAGGTTCAAGAAGTAGAAATAGGGCATATGGAAGGTCACAACACCAAACAAGCGACAACACGAAACAATTCCATAGACAACAAATACATGGGCAAATAGGTCAACATGATCAAATACATGTATAACAATACTGTTTTGTTTAAAATACTGTTTTGTTTCATATACTGTGATATATGATGTGATATATAATCTGTTGTTGATTATGCGTTTTTGGATGATAATGATCATGGTTATTTGGTATTTTAAATACCATAAGAAATAATGGAATGTATAAAGGGAATTTTCAAAGTATATATAAAAGAAAATATTTGTAAAATAAATAAAATTTTAAAAAAAGATTTATATAAAATGAATAGGATTTATATAAAATAAATAGAATTATATAAAAGGATTTATATAAAATAAATAGAATTATATAAAGGGATTTATATAGAATAAATAGAATTATATAAAGGGAATTATAAATGGGATTATAAGTGTTAGAAGAATAAAATGAGATTTTATATGAATAATTCTATAATTAGAAGTATAAATAGAAATTGGATTTGGGATATTGTTTTTAAATACGAAATCAAACCGTTTGACTGCAAGGAAGAAATAATATTCACATTTAATGTGAATAAAGGATTTAAGTTAATATTTTGTAAATAAAATATCATAAAGGAATTTGGGGTTTGAATTAGGAATTTAAATGGAATTACTGAAATTAGAACCTGACTGGAAATTAGTTGAGTTGAATGGCTTTCCAGGTATCGATCTGATGTTGGTTTCGGCCTTTGGGGTTTATGCTTGGGAAGTTGATCTCTTACTAGTTTATAGTTAGAGACTGATAGAGGTGGGAAGATATTGATGCGTGAATAAGAAATGGAAACGTTTTCCAAAGTTAATAACGTATATTTTCTAAAATTAGAAAATAAGGATTTGATGAATATATGGAAATGATAAATGAGAAATTGGGAAATGAAATGATGATTGATCGGTAAGATTTCCATTTGGGAATATGACCTTTGTTTGTACACATGTATTCCTTTGATATTTAAATCACCGACTATCAAAGATTTTGACCATTTCCGTTGTCAGTACGGAGAGACCGGGATCAAATATATTATCTGAAAACCACTTCGTATGGCATTAGCGTTGCGAATCAAATATGATGAAGATAATTGAAGATGGAGTTATGCAAGGGTTGTTCAGTAAATCCTAGGTAGAAATTGACTAAGATGGATTTACAGAATAGTACCTTCGGTTTGTCCAGTCCCAGGATGACCTGTATGGAAGAATGTCTGACAGAGTATATTTAACAGATCGTGTAAGTTGATCTCTTCAAACGTATTTACGTTTGGTGGCGGAGGAATTCGTTTCTCTTAGCTATTTACCCGTGGTATGTTTGGAGAAATCAATTTGTGATTTGGCGGGTATGACGATGTGACATTCAAAGTGAAGAAAGGTGTGGTTTGTAAAAGGGTACGTTATATCCTCTAGCCTCACAACCGAGAAAAGGTTTAAAATCGGGTAGGTCACATGGCCAAGTGTTAGCTGCCAATTAGGGTGTATTGTCACCTGATCTAGAGAAATTCCATTTACTTCTATAATCTATTTCGAGGTTGTCCCTTTCGGGAAACGGTTGCTGATCCCAACCGTTGGTGATAATATATTTGGTACACTCAAGCGAAATGAGTGACCGGTCATGTTTAGCCTGGGTTACAAGATGTTCTTGTTGAACCCGGTGTATTCCTCTCTAGAGATACACTGTCGGAAGGTGGTCCAATACCTTGCCAGTTGGAATTCATTATCCAATAAGCACCCACGATTTTTGATTATATATTATGTATGTGGAACGTGAGATGAAAGCGTTCTGCTAGATGATTATTATATTGTGGTCGATAGACACTATTATAATATCAAATGAGTTTGATATAAAGTTTATCTTTTCGTTCAAAAAGATTTTGAAATGTTGAATCAAGTGTTTTGGATTCTCATAAGGGAAAAACCCGTTCCGTGTTATACGGCGTGGTCTTATGAGATATCGTTTATTTTCTCAATCTGTTTAAATTGTTTTACTCATACCAGTCCCATGACTGACCCGGAGTTTATTTTGTTTTGTTTTACCCTAAACTCTTGGGTGTCCAAATTTGTACGAGCAGTCAAGTAGTCAGGTTTTATAGGTATACTTTGAGAGCTTGGAGCAGGAGGCTTCAGCGTTAGTTATCTAGTGTTATTTTCCGCTATATTATAAGTGTTGCACTCTGATAATGTTACTGTATACATATACTGATTTTATTTCAAAGTTATGTATCTGTTATATATTGTTCGTTCCGTTGTGAAATTCATGTTTACTCTGATGTTATATGTTCTTCTTCTTCTTCTATTCTAACTTTCTATCTTATCTATTCTCACCCTCTATTTTCATTCATTAACTATCCGGTATTTCCGATGCTTGAATAGTTGACATCAAGTTTATGTCGATTACTCATGATCGCGAAAACTCGGGTCGTTATAGTGGTATCAGAGCTGAAGGTTAAGTGATTACCTTGGCTCTGTGGCGTAACTCGATAGAGATAGGGTTAGTAATACCTTAGATTGAGTTGAGTGTATATATACGAGAGAGCGTATTTGTAGATTTTATAAAAATTGTTTTATATTGTGGAGATTTATTGGTTGAGTTGTTTATGAATTCGGGTCGATCAGTTTGATCCACTGTATCGATAGAGTTTCTAAAACGCTTGAATACGATGAACCGACACTGTATGTTTTGAAAAGAGGGTAAATGGAATAATTTTACCCAAATTATATTTTGATATAAAGAAGTATATATATTGGAATTGTTATATTTGATGTGTTGGTCATTATTATAATCGAATAAGATTATAATTGAAATGATTATAAATAACCAATCCGAATTCGTATAATGTTACGAAGTTAATTAAATGTGAATTTAAATCAGAATTGAAATTAAAACCCTAGAAATTTGGAATAGTGTTTGTAAATGGAATTAGATTATATATATTTTAAAATCCTGGGAGATTTTAAATTGTTTACAAAGCATTGTGAATGGTATTTTGAAATGTATTTCAAATGGAATTGTTTATAAATGGTTTTAAAAGTGATATAGTATTGAACTCACTTCGATCGCTGGAAAATAGATTCCGATGATAACAACTACATCATCGGTGTTCATTTTCGAGTTGCTATGTGACGGATTACTACCAAAGATTTTGTTGTTTAAATTGTTTTGTGGAAAAGCAAGTTGTTTTGAATCCTAGAAAGGGATACCTGGTTTTAGAAAATCTAAACTGTTTAAAATTCCCTGGGGAAGGTTGTTTGAATTAAAACTAATTAAATTAGAATTTGTAAAAGCAAATAGAAATAGAAATTGAATTGAAACCAGTTCAGTGGAAAATGAATTGAAATAGAAAATATCGAATTAGATTGGATTAGAGATAATCTGAAATGGAATTGGACTGGTAAGTTAAGAGTTGAAATAAAAAATGGAATCTGAGTTAAGAACAGAAGTTGGCTTAGGTATAACCGAATGATTGGGATGACATGGGTATATGCAGAATTGGTTACACAGGGAAATGATATATTAATATGTCCGACAAAAAGGTACCAGTTTATATTATATAGGTTTGAGGTTTTGATGAGCCGAATTGGCTAGCCGCTTGGCTGTTTGATTTTCTTTTGGGCTGGAGAAGGCCTAGAGAGGCGAGTTGGTGTTTGAGCTATTGACCAGTACAAAGGAGGTGCTGGCGAAATTTTTTGAAAAATTAAGGTGTTAGAAAATTTTCAGGACTTCTGAAAATTTTCGTTAGTAGGAATGAATAAATATTTAATTGAAATTGAATTGGTTCAGTTGAAACTGAAGTTAAGAAGTGAACAAATAATTTCTAACCCAGTTAATAGGGTTTATTTTCTACCATTAACAATTTCGAGGACGAAATTATTTTAAGGGGGGAAGAACGTAACGACCCGTATTTTTACGGTATTATAAATAATTTATTTAATTATCTAAATAATGGTTTGGTAATTTAAAATGACCAAAATTAAATAATATTGAATATTTAATTAATATAAATAATAGAACAATATATTTAATTTCTGAAATAGTCGGAAATAGGGGAATTCACAATATTGTGTGAATTGGATCATTTATAATATATAATTCAGTATAGAGTTGAATTATATTAACGAATATATTATATAAACGAAGTTTGAATGTATAATTATATTATAATTATAATCGAGCTTGTAAGGGCATGGCAGTTCGTAATTTGGCGATTCGAACTTTATACTAATATACGGGATCCGTTTTAAATCAGATTTCTGTGAAACAAGAAATGTTCGGAGCTAGTGAAGTATATTTTTCTAATGAAAGAGAAAAACCGAGAATTTGTCATGTAGATTTTGAGTTATGTCCAAATCAAATTTTCAAATAGTCACTATGGAATTCCTTTATAATTTATAACGATTTATTTATATTATAAAAGGATTTAAATATAAATCGAATATCGATATAATTGGGAATTCTGAATATCGAGTTATAAATTCAGATAGGAATATTTTGGAGCTGTATAATATTTTATGGGGATATATATACGATAATATTAATTTATTAATATTAAATTTAATTATTTATAAAAAAATTAATATTTAAATTGGTTTATTTAGAGGTTTAGCCATTTTTGTAAACGAACTTCGTTTTCGACGAAACTAATTTTGTTGGATTCGGAATATTAAATTATTATTAGATTTCAATTTTCGTGATTTCTGGAGTCAGTATGTGGTCATATAGGATTTTAATGTGAAATACAGTCGATAATTTGACTTTAAAAATACTTTGTGTGAGCAAACGAACTCGGAATTCGACGATTCGTTGGGTCCGTAATGGCAAAATGTAGCTGCATGTCCATTTTCATCATATTTGGGTATTGTATGTGACCATAAGGATTTTTAGAAGATAAATACAAGCAACAATTGAATAAAAATGAATATAATAATGAATATAAAAATATTTAAATCTTCCTATAAATACCATACGTCTTCCTAACCCTAATTCATTTCATCTTCTGGTCAACCAAACTTCACGTCGCTATTTTCTCCTCTTACAGCAAATATATCGTGAGAAGTAAAAATCATTATAAAATCATAGAACTTTGCTAAAATCCCAAAACCCATATCTTTGTAATCCTGAGAGGAAGAGCTTCAAGTTGATAGGCTCTAAGGGGGTGCACGGGCATCTATATGAACCTCGGTTATAGAAACAACAAGACTAGGGCTCCCACTTTTGTGAAATTGAGGCGATTAAATGGAGATTTAGCTATGGGTTCTTATTCCTATCTTGGGTTAGATTCGATTTTGACTTTCTGGTGAGTTTTGAAGTTAAAAATTATCATGACCTGTATGTGGGTGACGTAGGTTCACCTGAAACCGCGATGAGGTAGATGATGATAGGATAGAGCGTATATAAGATGGCATGAAGGAGAATTTGATGGGGAGGAAAATGATGGTATTTGGAAGAGATATGGTTCTATTTTTCACTGGTGCAACATTTCTTGAGGGAGCGACGCTGTGCTGGAGTTCGATTCTTTCAGGGGGGTAATCGGTCTTTTTGTCAAGTGGGGAGGTGATACATAACATGAAGAGGAGTTTCATGGTCAGGTTGGTTTGAATTTTAGTAGGAGAAAGCTGGGAGTTTGGGCTGTTAAAAGGGAGCGGAAATGAGTTTTGCAAGGAGCATGTTCTGTTGAGGGAGGAACAGTTCGAGTTCGTCACAGATGAGAGGGATGGAAGAGAGGTTAAAGGGGAAAATTACCATGATTTTTGTTTATTTTTAAGAAGCAGAAAAGGATCAATAAGAGCTTGGAATGTCGGCAAGTGTCTATACAGAGGAGGAGCGGGACTTTAGCAGTTGAAGAAGATAATTTGGCCTGGCTAAATTATGGTAAAACGTGATTAAGGATTTATAATTAATCAATATTTAAACTCCTAATGATATTTAACATATTTATAACTTATAAAAATCATATCTTCTTCGTATAATACCAGAATTTGACGAAACAAGATCCGATAGGATCGCATGGACGACGGCTTCACAATGGAACAGACTGGGAGTGAATTGGAGCTCGTTACAATTTACAGCGTAATAAATTGTCTGATCTGAATCAACGACAATTATCGTTATTTAATGATGATCGTCCAATGTGAGTAAATCTCACTAACTCTGATCAGTTTATATTTTTATAACGTATTTTAGAATTGATAAGTGTTGGTTGATTGCTGTGTGATGACTGTTTGGTTGAACTGCTAAGTAATTGGTTGAAATTATAGATCTGGTTATATATATATAGCATTAATTAAATATTGATTCTGTTTAGCAGAATATTTCATATTGAAATGAAATCGATGTTAATTATATTGTTTAACATCTGTGATGCAGGTAAACAGGTCGGAGGAATCCAACTGGATTCCTCAATATTTAAAATACTGTTTTGTTTCATATATTGTGATATATGATCTGTTGTTGATTATGTGTGTTTGGATGATATTGATCATGGTTATTTAGTATTTTAAATACAATAAGAAATACTGGAATGTATAAAGGGAATTTTCAAAGTATATATAAAAGAAATAATTTGTAAAATAAATAGAATATTAAAAAACGATTTATATAAAATGAATAGGATTTATATAAAATAAATAGAATTATATAAAAGGATTTATATAAAATAAATAGAATTATATAAAAGGATTTATATAGAATAAATAGAATTATATAAAGGGAATCATAAATGGGATTATAAGTGTTAGAAGAATAAAATGAGATTTTATATGAATAATTCTATAATTAGAAGTATAAATAGAAATTGGATTTGGGATACTGTTTTTAAATATGAAATCAAACCATTTTGATTACAAAGAAGAAATATTATTCACATTTAATGTGAATAAAGGATTTAAGTAAATATTTTGCAAATAAAATATTATAAAGGAATATAGGGTTTGAATTAGGAATTTAAATGGAATTACTGAAATTAGAAACTGGCTGGAAATTAGTTGAGTTGAATGTCTTTCTGGGTATCGATCTGAACTTGGTTTCGGCCTTGGGGGTTTATGCTTGGGAAGTTGTTCTCTTACTAGTTTACAGTTAGAGACTGATAGAGGTGGGAAGATATTGATGTGTGAATCAGAAATGGAAACGTTTTCCAAAGTTAATAACGTATATTTTCTAAAATTAGAAAATAAGGATTTGATGAATATATGGAAAAGATAAATGAGAAATTGGGAAATGAAATGATGATTGATCGGTAAGATTTCCATTTGGGAATACGACCGTTGTTTGTACACATGTTTTCCTTTGATAGGTAAATCACCGACTATCAAAGATTTTGACCATTTCCATTGTTAATACGGAGAGACCGGGATCAGATATATTACCTGAAAACCACTTCGTATGGCATTAGCGTTGCGAATCAAATATGATGAAGATAATTGAAGGCGGAGTTATGCAAGGGCTATTCAGTAAATCCTAGGTAGAAATTGCCTAAGATGGATTTACAGAATAGTACCTTCGGTTTGTCCAGTCCCAGGATGACCTGTATGGAAGAATGTCTGACAGAGTATATTTAATAGAATGCGTAAGTTGATCTCTTCAAACGTATTTACGTTTGGTGACGGAGGAATTTGTTTCTCTTGGCTGTTTACCTGTGGTATGTTTAGAGAAATCAATTTGTGATTTGGCGTGTATGACGATGTGACATTCAAAGTGAAGACAGGCGTGGTTTGTAAAATCGGGTAGGTCGCATGGCTAAGTGGTTAGCTGCCAATTAGGGTGTATTGTCACCTGATCTAGAGAAATTCCATTTACTTCTATAATCTATTTCGATGCTGTCCCTTTCGGGAAACGGTTGCTGATCCCAATCGTTGATGATAATACATTCGGTACACTCAAGCGAAATGAGTGATCGGTCGTGTTTAGCCTGGATTACAAGATGTTCTTGTTGAACCCCGTGTATTCCTCTCTAGAGATACACTGTCGGAAGGTGGTCTCATACCTTGCCAGTTGGAATTCATTATCCAGTAAGCGCCCACGGTTTTTGATTATATATTATGTATGTGGAACATGAGATGAAAGCGTTCTACTAGATGATTATTATATTGTGGTTGATAGACACTATTATAATATCAAATGAGTTTGATATAAAGTTTATCATTTCGTTCAAAAAGATTTTGAACTGTTGAATTAAGTGTTTTGGATTCTCATAAGGGAAAAACCCATTCCGTGTTATACGACGTGGTCTTATGAGATATCATTTATTTTCTTAATCTGTTTAAATTGTTTTACTCGCACCAGTCCCATGGCTGACCCGAAGTTTATTTTGTTTTGTTTTACCCTAAACTCTTAGGTGCCCAAATTTGTACAGGCAGTCAAGTAGTCAGGTTTTACAGATACACTTGGAGAGCATGGAGCAGGAGGCTTCAGCGTTAGTTATCTAGTGTTATTTTCTGCTATGTTGTAAGTGTTGCACTCTGATAATAATGTTACTGTATACATATACTGAATTTATTTCAAAGTTATGTATATATTATATATTGTTTGTTCCGCTGTGAAATTCGTGTTTACTCTAATGTTGTATGTTCTTCTTCTTCTTCTATTCTAACTTTCTATCTTATCTATTCTCACCCTCTATTTTCTTTCATTAACTATCCGGTATTTCCGATGCTTGAATAGTCAACATCGAGTTTATGTCGATTACCCAGGATCGCGAAAAATCGGGTCGTTACAATGACCAACTACGAAAACCAACTTTCTTCAACGTTCAACCTTGCTCTGTAACCGCCTTTAGGTAAAAACCAATAAATAGCTCTCCGGCCTATAACATGTTGAGCATGAATTGAAACAATAGCGCAAAAAATATCGATTACTAGAAACCGAATCAAACGAAAATTTTACCAGCAATAGAGACGCACGATTTGCAGACAATGACAAAGAAGCAGATTTGAGCAGACAACTATCGGATTTCTATAATTTTTTGAGAGTGATTTTCAGAAATGGAAATAGGGCACGGGATAAAATATTAGACGAGGGAAATTAAAAAAAGGGAGGGTGAGAACTCGAAAGGATCACAGATTTGGACGGATGAGTGTGCTTTTTCGGCCAAAAGTTTTACACAAAGAAGGCACGTATTTGACACGGTCGACAATCGAGTCAAATTTGAAACGATCGACAATCGAGTCAAATTAACCGATCTGGAGCATTCGTGATGAATGGTCAGATTTGGGGTGCCTGCGGTGGTGCGAATCGCAAGCTGTTGTTTGATACGGATGTGAGCATTATCAAATTTGATATGGCTATTAGCCGAACTGTGTACCCGCATCCCTGTGTGCCAAATTCGTTGATATGGTGTAGTGATGGTGATACAGTATTTCCATTTAGAGAAGATTTGGGAAATATTATTAATTTGAGTAAGATAATATTTCCGACTATAGAAGATTTGGAAGATATCAGAAAATTTATTGCCTCTTTTGTAAAATTAGATAAGGCAATAAATTACCTACATAAATGGAAGAATATGAAGAAGTTTTTTAGGGATATTGAAGCAAGGAATTAATTCTCCGATTGGTTTATTAAACAAGGAATCTTATTAGGAGCAAACAAATTGGAGAATTCATTAGGCATTGATTTATAACCATAAATCAGTTACTTCAACCGCAAGTATTAATCCGTATATAAGGATAGGGATTAAGTAAATGTATGTATCATCTCTAAAAGTTGTATTTCTTCTTCTTCCTCTCTATTATCAGTCTTATTGTAATATTTTCTTATTTATAAAGGTAATAAAATCTCCTCTCCCCAAGTGGACGTACACTAACAAGACGTTAGTGGAACCACTATAAATATCTTGTGTTATTTCTTTTATTACTTGATTCGTTATTGTTTTGTTGGTGACTATCTAATTTTTGTTTTGCCTCACCATCAATCCGTTCCTATTTGTTTTTCCGCAAGGTTGGGTTTTATTCCCAATGCGTTTTTTGGGAAACATTTCCCCAACATATCTCACTAGAAAATTTCCCCTATAATGTCCTTAGCATTTTCTCATTTTACTTAAAAAATATAGCATCATATGCTCTCGTGAATTATGGTAGTCATCACGAATTAGCTATCCCATAGCTTTAAATGTTGGTAGCCATCGTGTGTCAATAGCTTTCGAAACTATCACATGTTACCTTTTAAGTGGCCCTTTAGCCATTATATATTATTGTACATAAAGTCATCGCATACTAATTCATCATATATCATCATATGCTGCCCGACTTTTGACCATGTGTGCTGGCTCACATGAAGCCATCATGCTTCATCTCATTCATAGTCATTACATTTCATCCTTTCTAAAGTCATCCCGTGTTATATCTTATGAAGTCATCATGAATAATCTTCTCGGTAGTCATTGTGCACTAACTTCACAAAAGTCATCATGTACTAATTCTCTAAGTGTCGTGACATATATTGATTTATTTTAGCCTCCGCGATTTAATAGTTTTACCATGTCTTCGCATTATGACTTCAAGAAGTCATTATGAATTAATTCCAATAAGTTAGTGTGCTTAGATATTTTTCCCCTAAGCATTCGCATGCTATAATAAACTTGTCATCATGTATAGGTAATAGGCTGGCTTTGCGAATCTAAAGTGGTAAACTTGTAACTGTTTTGAAAACCGATAAGTTTCATTTTTCAGTATTGACTTTCCATCAAATTCCATTTATTATCGAATTCTCGTTGACTAACGTTCAGCTTTACACTTCACTTTTTAAGAAATGAGCTAATAACATCTTCCATTCATTGGTTGATGTCATTAATTAATTATTCATTGGGCTTAACCAATTAGTTCATGTAAAATCGGAAATTGATAAGAAAAATCCTAAACTTCACCAAACCAAATTTTATCAGATTTTCATTTTTACAAAATCTCAAATCAAAATGATTTTTTCTATTACTTTTAGTATTTAAATTCTCGAAATTAACTTTGATTTATGGTAGCCTCTCATTTACCCAAATATATTATTGCCTTGAAATTTATTCTTTATTGTTTTGATATGCTTTCTGGTCTCAGAATTAATTTTTATAAAAGTCCAGTTATGTTGCTAAATGATTTTGATAAGATTGAGAATCAAGTTGCTAATACTTAGAATTGTCCTATTATGAGTTTTCCTTTTAATTTTTTGGTTTTATAATTAGACCATATAAACTTAAACATGACGATTGGTTGATTATTATTGATCAGATAAATAATAGACTCTCTGGTAGGAATTGCGTATTTTTGTCTAGAGTTGGTAGATTAGTTCTTATTAACTCTATATTGTTTGTTATTCCTACTTATTGGATAGCTATGCATCGTATTCCTAATTAGGTGATAGATAAAATTGACAGGATTAGGCGTAATTTTCTTTGGAGTGGGGAAAACATTTACTGTGGATACAAGTGTTTGGTAAATTAGGAAGTTGTTTATAGACCTAAGAAGGATGGTGGTCAAAGGGCTATTAATTTACATAATTTTAATTCATCTTTATTAGCTAAATAGTTGTGAAAATTTAGAAATCCAGAAATGTTTGCGGTTTGAAAGCAAATAGTATCTAAATTTTATTATGATGGGGGTAAAATTATATTTGATACTAATTATATTTGGACTAATAGGCTAACTTCTTTTTGGAATTCCATTTTGAAATGTTTCGACTTTTTTAACTTAGGTTTTTATTTTGATACTACATTCGGGTGATAATACATTTTTTTTTGCATGATTCCTGGATTTCTAGATTGCCCCTTAAAATTGAATTTAAAGAACTCCTTGAGATTTGTTGCTTTAAAAATGCTTTGATTAAGGAACTTTATAGGGAGAGTTTAAATCCCCGGCGGGAATTTACATTTGAGAATATCTTAGATGGATTAGTGTTCAGGCAATTTGCCTTGTTACGAGCTAAGCTATCATCGTATCATATTGATAATAATTGTGATAATATCTATTGGGGCCTTGATAAGAGTCTAAAGTACTCTTCTAGATCTATGTATAAGTTTCTTAATTTTACAAGCATTTCGATTTTAAAATTTAAATTTATTTGGAAGGCAAATGCTCCGCCCAAAGCTAAATTTCATATGAGGCTATTTATTCATAAAAATTAAATACTATAGAGCAATCAAGAAAGAAAAATATTAATTTTGATTCAAAATTTTGTTTTTGTTACCGTTTTGATGAAAATGTTGATCATTTTTTTTCTTATATTAAAACTTTCTATATATTAAATATAGTATTAAGAATTTTTATTTTTATTTTTTCTCATAATTTTATGAATTGTGATTTTTACTGGAATTTTTTTTTAGATTTGATTTTAATTTTAAACATAGATATGTATTTGATACTTTGGTAACTATTATATGTTGGTTTATTTGGTTTAATAGAAATTTGAAAATGTTTCGTTCTGATTCTGATGCTGTAGATAAATTAATTATCAAGATTGTTTATTTTTATTTAGATTGCATGGCTAACCCTTATTATAAGATGATTAGGGTTCCTATGTTTGACCGATTTTTTGCTAAGGTTAGAAATAATTTGAACTTGTTTATTAGAATCACAGAGCATTTTAGTTATAACAGAATCTGTATTTGTAATTGATATATGATTTAGTGGTTATTAAAATTATCTCTATCTTTATTATGTTGTTATTGTATCCACACACACAGATATATATATATATATATATATATATATATATATATGTATATTCTGATATGTACACACATATTTATGTGTGTGTTGTTAGCTTAAATTTCGTTTTGTCTTATTTCAAAGTTGCAGGTTGGTTGACTTTTGTTGAGAAGCTTATTGGAGATCAGTCCTAGAGAGTTATTCTTTTTTTATGTATATTATTTATATGTATTTTTGGAGTGACTATTGTATTATTTAGGAGTAGATATTCTTCACTATCAAGTGGTGGCCTTGTTGGAACTCGATTTTAAAGTGTGATGGGCGGTGGGTTATTCGGAGCTTATCCATGTACATCCTACACTTATGGTCAAAGTCTGAGTTAGATTGTGTACTTTTGGTTACCTACCAGACATGCTGGTAGCTATTGTCACTTGTTAAATATAAATATATATGTGTATATATATGTATATATATGCATATATATATATATATATATATATATATGTGTGTGTGTGTGTGTGTGTATGTGTGTATGCGTGTGTGTACTGTCTTCTTTTTAGAGGTCACACATTTTTGCTTTAAAAAATATATCGAAATTAACTTTTTTTTTTCAATTAAAGAAATTCATACAAACTCCAAATTAATTCAAAAAACTATGAAATCAATAAGCTGTTGTTTTTTCTTCATTATAAGCAACATTTATTTTAATGACATTGGACATGACTTAATCATACTTTATCATGAAACATGAACGTATTTTCTTAAAACATGAGCAAATTTGCTTAAAGCATTAACAAATTTACTTTATTTCAATTTTAAACTTCAGCAAATAATGTTAGTCATCCAAACATGTTTAAAAGCATCAAAATATTCATAGAAGATCAAATCTTAACTCAGTAGGCTAATATAGGATTCGGAAAAAGTTTTTACTCACGTTGGTTTTCCTTTTTCTGATCTTTATTTTTCATAAATTTAAAAGCTTAATCTTCTAGCTTTGAAATTATCCTCTTCTCCTTTCTTTCTTATGGAATTAATTGTTGGCCTGTAGTTAGAGCTTTGAGTGTTTTATTTTATAAAATGAAATGAAGTGGAATGAATAAAGGGTTAAGGTAAAAGAAAGTGGGTCAGTGCTTTTAGCTTGAGCTAATATCGCACTCTAGCCTAGTCACTATTATATTTCCGTCAACATAAATCTTCCCATTCAAAATTTTAAATTTATTTTCATTTGTAGCGCTAGCCTTAATTTCTTTAATTACCCTTGGTCCATTTAATTAACTTTATATAGCGTCGCACGCTTGATTAATCAAATCCCCTTAGGCAACTCTTACAATTAAATTATCTTATTTATTTCTTCAATGATATTATCTTATTTCTCATTTAATTTAATTTATCATATTATTGATATGCTAAATACGGGATGTTGCACTCTTCCATCCTTACCAAAAAAATCCATGAAATTTCTGAACTAGCACCCTAAAATTGAATCCTACTAAGGTAAAATAACAAAATAATCAAATGAAATGTATCAGTATAGATACCATTACAAAGCCATATCATATATAAATATACTAGTAACATTTTAATCCAAAAAACAGCCAATAAACATACAAAGAACCCTAGTGTAAATAAGTAAGTGTCCAAAATCAACTCAGAATAATGTTCCTAATCTTATACTCTACCACATATGTACAATCTTGCAACACCCCTGATATTTTTGAATAATAATAATTTATAATATGAAAATGAATTAAAAAATAATTTTTTCACAAACATCCAAATTTGGGTATGGGGATTTCACCATTGTGTCCCGTAACGATTATAACAATTTTCATATATAACTAATCATGATCCAAGTTACTATAGAGAAAATATGAGGAGGAGATGGAGTTTAATTTTTTTTAAATAATAATAATAACATCAGATTATTGATCGAGGGCGGCTGACTTATACTTAGGGTTATCGACCACAACAGCGAACTTAGACGCAAATTCGAGTTGAGTGCGACTTGAATCCATATACTATCTTGGTCAGATGCAGACTTAACTTGGTCATTATTTTAGGTAATATCTAAGATGTGTCGGAATGGTTAAATTTCCTTCGTGACGTGCTTGGACGGTCGTTGTGACATGTTCTTACAGATGGATTGTGAGGAGCCTCTTGATCGAATAGGTAAGGCGAGGGGAGTGAGACATTCATATGGATTTAATCTAGGGTTAATTTAATAGTTATAAGAACCTAAATAACACTGACCCTAATCATAACCGTAAAACTTTATTATCTATTCGTTCTTCGATCTTCATTCTTCTTTTTCTTCCTTAAAAACCCTTTTCTCTTTCAAAATTAAATTAGAATAAGTTAAAGATAAATCAAATTGTGAGGGGAACCATGGAGGGGGAAACATAAAGGAAATCCATGTTATTAGAGCATAGGCTTCCTAAAGAGTGGGATTTAAATTTCGAATCAAAAAGGTTAAATTCATTAACATTGAATTTCCTATTAGTTAATATGTTAAATGATACATGAATCTGGATTTCTATGTACTTTAAATTTGTAAGTTGGATCTTACTGATTAATCATGATTTTTGGATTTAAACTAAAAATTTGTTCAATGTTTAATTTGTAAATCAAATCTAAATTGAATCTGCAAATAATGATTATGTTAAAATGATTAGATCTAGAAACCTGTTGGTGGCAAAAAATGTATAAACACTCAAGATTCTTAGTTATTTAAGAATTATAGTTTCGTGCAGAAAAGTAAGTGCAGAAACCAGTAAATAACATAAGAGATTTATAGTGGTTCGGTCTCATGAGAGACCTACGTCCACTTTGGAAGAGTCGTTGGAATATTATTAATAACAAAGAGTTACAAGGTTGAGACTATCTCATGACATCCTTCTACATACATCACTAAGTTATATGAAGTCATAATTGCTATACAAATATTAGGGAAAAAAACATTTTTGCCATTCTTCTTCCTCAAAGCATGGATGCCATTAAAGAGGCTACTTGGAGCTCTTAAGAGATGTCAAATCACTAAATTCCAACTCCTTCGAAGTGTGAGTTTGAGGGGTATTTATAATGGAATGGTTAGGTGGGAGTAAGTAGGAGTAGGTAGAAGTAGGAGACTACATCAGGAATCTCGGATCCCATAGTGCAAACCTCCAGAATCTCGGACCCCGTAGCATAAGTGCCAGAAAATCGTACCCCTCCATAGGGTATGATATTCGTACCCAGTGGGGTACGAATTTCATATCCCATAGGGTACGAAATTCGTTCCCCAAGAGGTATGAAATTCATACTTCAAAAGGTACAAAGGGCGCTTGTATGGTGGTGGGGAGTCGAAGTTAATGAGACTCACGACTTCCTAGGGTCGAGGTATGGATTTGGCGATGCTTGGAGGAGTGGTGAGGTTCCTGCCTGTGCGACCCCTTCCTAGCTTGTTTCCTTAACTCCTCGGCGCCACTCCCGGCTTTAACTTCCTGCGATGCATTGAGTCGAGCGTGTCTTACGTACTTTTGGGAACCGGACCAAAAGGACGGTTAACATTTGTCCCCCAAAGTACGTCTTGTCTTGACATGATGTGCTTTGTGTTGGTTGAAGTAATTGTTGGTCGTCAATTTTTCCTATAAACTCATGAAAATAGATGTTAGTTGTTAAGCTCGTGTGTGCTGTAGCTGCAAACGAGTCGTCGTTGGTATGATGTCATGTTTACGTCGTCATGTACACGCACTATATTGAATTTGCGCGCTCGTAACTATTTGTATACACGTGCATCGTGTATATATGCATATTTTTTTTTTTTTTCTTTTCTTTTTTTCTTTTTTCGTACCCGTGTTTGGGGTACGAGAATTTGTACCCTAAATCAGGATATGAAATCTTGTACTCCAATAGGGTACGAATTTTCGTATCCCATTAGGGTACGAGAATTCGTGTTCCGTTGTGGAACATGAAGAGTCAGCAGTCCCCCCTTGTAAATATGGGCTCTCCCATTCTCTCTTTCTTCTTCTTGTTGTTTTTTCTTTGGCCGCCATTGAACACGAGTTCCCGAACCCGACTACTTGAACACTCGACAACAGTTAGGACTCAAAGGTCCTCGGAGGCGCGAGCCTTCCCCTGTCGAGCTCAACCATGGTGCCTAAGGGAAATGCCGAGGCTAACCTCGAGTTTTTCTTTGGCATGGGTTCGGAGTTGGAGAGAGGAAGACATGCGAGAGTGAAAAATAGGAGAGGAAAGGAGGTTAGTCGAGCGCTCGAAGGAGGGTGCGATGGTGAAGGAGAAGAGGGAGTTTTTGGGAGTGGTAGAAGAAAAGTTCGTACCCTTGGGCTTAGGTATGAAATCTAGTACTCGCCAAGGGTACAAAACTTCGTACTCCGTCGGCCTAGAGGTATGAAATCTCGTACCCCCATTGGGGTACGAAAATCATACCCAGTGGGGTACGAGATTTGTACCTAATGAGGTACGATATTCGTACCCAGTGGGGTGAGAGATTTCGTACCCTAGTAGGGGAACAAAATCTTTACGCTTTCCCGGGAGCTTTGTCCTTCTCCACCGCGTCGCGTATTTCTTCTGGAACTCTGAGTTTTCAGCCGCTCACTTCTAGATTCGTACTTCTTTTGTGTCGTTTGCATGGCCGAACCAATACATATGTTGACGATAGCACGATTGACAACTTGAGTTTACACATAGGATTATAGCATATACTTGGACTATCGGACCTTTTTTCGTAGACTTTAGTTGTGATGCCATTATGACTCGGCGTGAATCCAGTAATGTTGGTCGGTCGTGACGATGGCGAATGTCTCAAGGACTTGTGGTCGTCGTCGTGCCCCACGTTCTTAACTTATAAACTGTATCATCTTGACATTGCATAACACTAGCGCACATGTTAGCTTGCACCAACACGAGGAGTGCAGGTTATTCGACTACAATGTCTAACGCTAATGTGTCAAAAGTGTAGCTAGCGATGAAGACGAGGTCTATGACAGAGCAGACTTCAGAAGCTGAGGTCTCTTTACCGTCGTCGCATACTTTTGACTCAACAAGCAATGCTAGCTCAACGGGCTTGAGACTTCTGAGAGATCCACAACTTCTTAGGCCGTAAGTTTATCGGAAGTGCCTGACCATAGGAGCAAACAGAAAGACAACATTCTCTGGTTGTTAGAGAATGTATGGAAATCATTAAGGGGGTGCACTGGTGGCACCGGATACGTTGGTCGATGCTGTTATACTTGAAAATCTGCCGGATTCGGTGCCATCACACATGGACGTAGCGGCGGTTAAGAAAATGGCGTGCACCAGGAGAGGATGGTAGGGATCACGCACCGCCAGAGGGTTATAGTGCCTGGAACAAACAGGTTTGTATTACTGGTTGCGTGTCCTCGACCAACAATTTTATTCGGGACATGCTGTATTTTTTTTCCTTACTCTATCGCAGCTGCATCCAAATGCATATGCTTCCCTCTTAGGCACCTATGTTCTCTATCGGGAGTATTTGCATTTAGAACCCACCTGAAGGGAAATTCGATACTTGTTTCAACTAAAGAGGAGGGCTAATATATCGCCCTCAGTACTTTCTAGAAGCTTCGCCCGCCACTAAGTTTTTCGTTGGGACGTGAACCAAACCGACCATATACAAATATGAATGGTTCTTTGTGCCTTATCCCCCTGGATTCGCGAGGAGGTAGCAGGAAGGAAGTAAGTGTTCTTGAGCTCCGCGTTTTATTTTAAAGTTCGTGGATTTGGTGTCTTATGTTCGACTTTGTTTTGACATGGTAGGAAACCCCAAGGCACCCACCAGCATCGAGTGCCAACAATGCCTTGAGGCTCTACGAGCGATACCGACGAGTCGCGTTCTACCGATAAAGTTATAAGTCAAAGACTCAAGATCACCTCCGTCGTGAAGGACTGCTCCCTGACAATCGAGCTATAATTAGGCTCGCCGTTGCAGGCAGTGGATAGAAAGCAGAGGCAAGGAAAGACAAAAAGGCTCCTAGTCGAAAGAGAAAGATGCCCCCTGCTGAGCCTAAATAGCGAAAGGCTACCCAAACTCAAGGAGAAACTGGCGGGGATGAGGTTGGCGACGAGGAGGCATTTGTCGGGGGAAGGACCCGTTGAATGCTCCCGCTCCGCTTATAACAGACGAGGCGAGGGTAGGAGCATTGATAAGACCACAATCTCCAATGACTCCTTCAGAGATCACCATCCCACTTGAGAAAGAGGGCTTGTTTGATGATCTTAATAAACTTCCTTTAGACTTGACTCTTTGGCTTGGTACGACAAGTATGGAAAAGCTAGCTTTAGCTACGGAGGTGTTCACTCCTTCGGGCGAACCATTATCTGGTATGTTGAGAGAACACTTTGGACATACACTCATAAACACTGCATAACACTGGTCTTGTTCGTGTGCACATAGTGTCTAACTTTGAGTTGTTTCTTTGACAGGTGACATTGCCAGAGGCAGAGGACGTGGTTATGGAGTACGGCGCTACCGGGCCCCGAGAAACACTTTTCTTAACAGTTTTGGAAGAGGGGCCAGCTTGTTTGGTGAATCTCCACCTTCGTAGGACCGCGACAGTGACTACCGCCACAAGGACCGATCTCGGAGACCTCCAACTCCTCTTCCTCCTACCCGATCATCTGGGGAAGATTCCTGATTTCGATGCAGTGGGCTCTCGACACTCTTCGTCGATAGCTCCTTCCCATACTACAGCTTTGGCTCCTGCTCATATCTCCAAAGGAAAGGAGCATGGCATCAGTCATTCGAAGAGGAAGGAGCTAGCGAAGAAGAAGGAGCTGGCGGTGCCTGAGACTCAAAAGCTTTCTGTTAAGGAGAGGAAAACAATGCTGAAGGAGAAATTCCCCTATCCTACTTCGATGAACTGGTATTCCTTTCTGATATCAGTCTGGTTCCTGAGAAGGATACCGAGGAGTTATGGATGCAGGTGAAGGTGGCATACTTTCAGGTTAAGGAGCTTAATAGGTACTCCTTCCACCTCTCGGAACTGGTTAGGAGGAAGAACGTGGAGATTCTAAACTAGAGTCTGACTATTGATGTCGAGCAGACCACTGTTCTTAACTTGGAGAAGGAAATAGGTAGATTTGATTCTTGTGATGTAACTATCTCTTCGTTCGTGTTTGTATCCTCGCGTGCTAACTTTTTATCTTTGTTGTCTTAGCGGAGCTGAAGAAAGCGCATGAGAGGCTAAAGATGGAACGGAGCACGCCAGATCGACTTTTAAGGATACTGCGGCCTCGCTAACAATTGAGAACATGGGTTTGAAAAGGGATAAAGCCGAGCTGGAGAAGTTGAACGCTGAACTAGAAATGGACAATGAATGAGTATCTCAGCTTTAGGCTAATAATGAGACACTGAGGGCAGAGAATGCATGAGAGGTTAAGAGCTAAGAATACAGGAACTTAAAAGCTTCAGGATGAGGTCGCCGAGTTGAGAAGGCAGCTAGAGGTGGCCAGGAATGAGAAGGAAGAGGTTGAGGCAAGTGACAAGGAGGTGTTGGGCTTGGTGGATGGGTTAAAGGCCAAGTACCAGAGGGAAATGGAGCAACTGAGGGAGGAGATCGAGGATGCATATGTTCGGGTGGAGGCTTCCCTCGAGGAGCATATTCGGAATATGTATGTTAAGGTTACAAAGTCCCGCGGAATCTCCTGGGCCGAGGATTACCCTCGGGTGCTGGCGCAAACGTGGGAGTGACTAATGATGTATGAGGCTTATTTACGTCAGTGGATGTGGGAACTTTAGATGAGCATCAACTGATGATCGAGCTCCTAACTTATGAGGAGTGTGACAAGTTAGAGGAAAGGAGGAGGTTGCTACAGGAGGATGCGAAGAATGAGAGACTAATAAAGCGGGTTGCCGAGATGGGAAAGTTTGTTCCTTCGGAGAGCATGCTTGTGGCTGAGACATTTGCAGAAGGAAGCTCTTATCGGCCCCCTGTTCCCAAGATCACCACTACCATTGGTCCCACTGTTCCAATCCCGACCTCAGCTGAATACGACCCCGAGCACCCAAGATTTGGAGTGACTGGAACTACCATGGCTGCTACCACATGCACACTCCCTATCACACCTACACCGCTTCTTTCCGAAGGTAAATTTTCGTTACTACGAATACCGAAGATGACGTGATTACCGAATTTTTGGACTAAAAGGTTTGGTTTTTACTGTACAGCCCCTGCTGGAGCCACTATAACACCGGGCCTTGCCTCCATGCTCCCTAGAACAATGGAATTTGGGTTAGGATTGCAAGTGATGCAGCTTGGAGAGGGAGGTGGCCAGCTGGACACTTTTTGAATGTTGAGCTAGGATCCAGTATCACAGGGGCCTTATAGAGGAAGGCAAGGTTATGGCCGGCCAAAGCGCTCATGTTACGAATCCAGTGGAGGTCGACATGCCCTCAATGTCAGCCATGGTGGAGGCCTAGAAAGCCTAAATGGTGGCTTAGTGTGAAGAGCAAGAAGAGAGGAGGATGCAGGATGAAGCTTCCAGGCAGGAGGCTAAGGCGAAGGTTAGGCAGGAAGCTGAGGAGAGAGTTGCCTCTATAGTTGAGAAGCGGAAGGCCGACCCTGAGGTGGAGAGGGCGAGGGTTGCTAAAGAGGCCAGACAAAAGAAAGCTACAGCCGATGCCGATAAGGAGAGGGTTACTGCATAGGCTAAGCAAAAAGAGGTCGATAATGCTAAACAGAGGGTCGCATGGACCTATGAGAAGCTCAAAGCCGACGACATCGTAAAGCTCAAATCCCAGAAGTTAGCTAACCGAAAAGCTGCTAGAGAGGTTAAGAAGAAAGCGGAGCTGGAGGCAAAGGAAGTTCCGGGGAAGGCTGACCCCGTTCTATCCCTTGCTTCTGGTGCTACCCTCAAGCCAGTGCAGTACATCATCCCTATCGAGATTACGAAGATTGCGAGCGGTGAGGATGAAGGCAGAAGGAGCACCTCGGTTTCTCATGAGTCGAAAACCCCTCCGAAAGGGAAAGGAGGAAGAATCGGGAGTGGATCTGGGAGGAAGAGTCCTACCATTGGGGAGCCGTCTAATGTTGAATTCGTAAAAAGAAGCATAAGAAGAAGAAACATGAGTAGCGTCAGTAACTATCGTAGACGTTACCGTTATTTTGGTTGTGTGGGCTGATAGTATACGCGAGTAAGACCCTTGCTTTTGGTCCTTAAAGACATGGCGTGGTTTTCATATACACCCTATCATTAGAAAGAAAAGATATTAGACATGTAGTTTATTTTATGTGTGTGTGAAACAAAATATTAATTAGTAAAATCGCATTTCGTGTTAAGTGTTCGAACGTTCGTTTTACATTTTCCAGCGTCTTGTACTTGCACAAGCATACTTATTGTTATACTAACAAAAATGTGATCAGTGATCTCACTCTGGGGCATTTCCAACTGTGCGGAGATCGAGAGTTAGTTCCTATTCGTGGGGGGTCTCCCTCAGCTTAGGAATCCCAAGGAATGGAACATGGAAACCAAGCCAGGTGCCTTCTGCCTCGGGCTGCCCGGAGTTTGTCCAAGTAGAGTAAAGGCGAGGACGTTGCGATTCATCCAATTTTTGGCTCTTCTGTTGTTCATTTGGGTTAAGAGTGCGAGGGCATCGTTTATTTGCCTCAGTATGCCCAGATCCAAACCTGGAGGTTGGATGCACTACATCATAATAGCCAATTTGGCATAGATGGATGCAGAGATATAATACGGGTTAAAGCCGTATCATAGATAGTGCTCAGATCCGTATCAAACTATATTTTGCGATCCGCACCACCCCAAATGCCCTAAATCTGACCATCCATCAACGAAGCACTGTATTAGTTATTTTGATACAGCTTTGGGACAAATCGAATTTGTATCATATTGTGCATCACATTAGGCACTCGGAATAAAAAATTTGGCCGCTCCCTTTTCCATTTGTTTTACTTAATGGTGCCCGAAAACCCAAATTAGGGTTTTCGGTCACCAAATCGTGCCTCCACCTTTGACAAAGACGAACAATCTCTCCTTCATCAGAAACGCAGTGACCCTTGGTCTCCCTAGCCCTCCTTTGATAGCGCATGTATGTGTTTCAATTGAATTTAGGCATGCATGATTGATAGTAGGGAACAAATTGAAATCTTTGTGTGATAGTTGATTGCTACTTTGTGTTAGTGTCAGTGGAAGAGCCACTGTGTCCCCAGCTAGGGCACAAGCCCTAGCTCAAAATTGTACATCCTATGTAAAAACTATCATTTTTTTCCAACTGAAAATGATTTGTAAGCAGTTTTTTATTTCTGCCCTATCTGGAAAAAATCCTCAACTCCGCTACTGGTTAGTGTGTTGGCTATTTCAATAGAATTGGTTTGTGTAAGTGTGTTACCTGATTGCTACTTTGTATTAGGGACGGATCTGCGGTTATACCCTAAAATTAGAGAAATCAAATTTGAATCATGATTTGTGATAATGTAAAAAACATCTGAATTGCTATTGGAAACATGTATGGTATAATTTTAGATTGCGGTATATCCATGAAACAAAGAAATAACAATGAGTTAGTTTGGCATGATTTCATCATCATTTGACTGTTTGTTTGCCTTATGCTTGAAATTTAAATTGGGTTGTCTTATAACAAGTTTACTCTGTTTTGAGAGATAACAAGTGTACTGAAAATATTTTAACAGGTTTGTTGAAAATTTTGGTAGATGGATGATTACTAGACTTTCTGGTTAATATTTTACTAGGCGGTCCACCAGGTAGATGCATTTTAGCTTACGCGTAGAGTTGGGTATCCATGCTTATTAGGTTTATCCATATGTCAGCTGCTGCTGCACTTAACCTTAGTAAAAAGCTGCTTTCACTAGCAACTTTCCCCTACTTTGAAGCAGACTATAGTGTAAGTTAACTTGCACTACACAGTCTGCTTCAAAGAAACTTAAAGTTGCAAGTGAAAGCAGCTTTTTCCAAAGGTTAAGTGAAGGGTATTCGACATTTGGATAAAGCTAATAAGCATGGATTACTGACCCTGCGCGTGAGCTAATATGCATCCACCTGGTGGATCGCCCAGTAAATTCTTAATCAAAAAATCTAGTATATGTGTCATCCGAAGACGTTGGAGCAGGTATATATTATATTACACTTAATCAGAAAGCCCGGTAAATTCTTAATCAGAAAATCGAGATTTGGTTTATTTGTTCCTTTTTCTGTGTATAGGAAGATGTTCTGTATGCTAGGGTATGAACTACCGGTGTTGCAGATCGACTGCAGTTCAGGTGATTCTTCTTTTGGGTTTGCATTTTTAATGACTATCAATTTTCCATTCCTATGTACAGTTAATTTCGTTTAAAAGCCTATGGTCATAGCAAAACCAGTTTACAATGTGTATTCATTCATTTTTGAGACATATACTGATCAAACCAAATGCTATTTTAGTTTCTTTGTATTCATGTGTACAATGTCGATCTCCTATATACGATGTTGGAGGTCATGTTAAACCACAAAGAATGTGAGATGCTGGTATGTTTCTAGGTTGTCTACGCAAGTTCACTTTTATCAGTACGACGCTCGACTAGTCGATTCGACTAGGTTGTTATTGGTGTCCAGTGAAGTATTTGTACACAAACACATTGATCGACTACCGTGAAATTACACAAACACACTGACCGACACGATATGCCCTTCACTGTTATTGGTGTCAAGTGAAATTACACAAATACACTGATCGACATACACTTATCTGATATGTATTCATGTTTGCATCTCAGTCACGGTGACTTACAATGTCGATCTCTTGTCAAGTGAAGTATTTGTAACTTGTTTCTTGTATTTTATAGGTAGTCTTGTTGGAGATTTTGGTGCTTTTGTGCTGCTGGAACTCAGGTTGCAGGCTATATATATATCACGATTCAGTTATGTTTGCATGTTGGTGCTTTTATGCTGCTGGAACTCAGGCTGCAGCCCTGTTGGAGATTTTGGTGCTTTTTTGTTAGTTCGTAATGTGATGAAAATCTATTTCCTTCTATTGTATATGTTTGTATGTACATTGTGATCGTGTTATGACAAAACTTGTAATGCTTTGAGTATATATGTATATATATAAATTGTGTTATTCCTGTGTATAACTTGTGGTATATATGCTACAGTTTCTGTTTTTATATATATATACACACACACACATATATGATATATATATATACATGTATATGTATATATGTGTACATACACACATGTATATAAATACGGTCCAAGGCCGTTTATGATTACACTTTAGATATGGCTAAAAGCCATATGTAAAGCCAAATGAGATACGGTTTATAGCTGTATCTAATGATTTAACATGCCAGTTTTCGATACTGCTTATTACCGTGCCTAACTGCTTTAGGTACAGCTAAAAACACAGCCTAATTAGCATATATGGTGTAGTGATGGTGGCCGTTGGGCTTCCCCCAACCCCTGAGGCTTAGGTGAGGAAACGATTTAAGCTCGATCTCGGTGCTGGGCCAAGATTCGAAAGATGCCCAGAGGGAGCCGCGCGAGTAGTTGGTATCGCGCTAGGTTGGCCGGCAGGCTTCCCCCAAGTCCGGGGACTTTCTAGTGGAACAATTAATACTCGATCTCGTTGTTGGGCCGAGATTCGAGTTAGAGCTATTTATATTACGTCGTGTCGCGGGATGGGGACTCGAGTAGCGGTGTCGTCTCCCATTCTCGGGGTGCTGATCGATGCCAGTGGTGTTTGTCCTTGATGTTGGTTCGAGGTTCGAAAGGCTGCATCGGCTCCCGTTCTCGGGGTGCCGATGCAGTGTTCGAATATTATTGTACGTAAGTTTGCTGTAATGGTCAATCAAACATGTAACGCAAGAAGTAAACATGAAGAGGTCGCGGGAAACTGAACATCATTCCTATTGATAACTCTAGCAGTAACAACCTTTACAATGCCTTGAATTTCAAGAAACAAAACATCGTTGGAAAGCGTAAACAACTGTACACTAAGTTATGTAAAGTAGCGGTGAATGTGTTCGTTGTTCCATTCCCAGGGGAGCTCGGCTCCGTCTACGGTTTCTATCTTGAATGTTCCATCTCTAAGCTTAGATTGTATGGCGTATAGGCCTTCCCAGCGAGGACTGAGGCCACTCGGTGGGGGAAAGACCCATTTTAGATGAGGTCGCTAGATCCTTGCGGCGGACTCTAGAGTTGAAGAATCGGGATAGTAGTTGTCATTGGGCGACAACTCTGAGTATAACTTTGTTTCTCTTCTCCTCGAGTAAATCGAGTGATTCCATAAGAAAATCTTGATTGGTTTTCGAATCGTAGTAAGTAAACCAATGAGATTGAAGCTTTAGATCAATGGGGATGACGACTTCGGATCCATAGGCAAGGGTAAATGGAGTGTGTCCGGTTGCTGACTTATGGGTGGCCCGGTAGGCCCATAGGGCCAGAGGGAGTTCATCTGCCTATATGCCTCCGACTTTCTCTAGACACTTCTTGATGATGGATTTGATCACTTTATTAATAGCCTCAACTTGCCCATTGGCTTAAGGGTGAGCTACCGCCGAGAATCTCTTCTCGATGTTGTGCCACTGACAGAAGGTTTTGAATTCGACGCTTTCAAACCGAATTCCATTATCGGAGATGATGGCCTGAGGGACCCCATAGCAGGTGATGATGTTGCAGACGACGAAGTTGATTACTTTCTTTGGTGATAATCATGGCGAGAGCTTTGGCTTCTGCCCATTTGGTGAAGTAATCAACTGCGACGATGGCATAACGTGCCCCCCTCTAGCCATTGGAAGAGTTCCAATGATGTCTATTCCCTACATGGCGAACGGCCAAGGACTTACCATTTGCATCAACTCGGTAAGTGGAGCTCTTGGAATCTCTGAAAAGCGCTGCTATCTGTTGCACTTACGGGCATAGTTCATGGCGTCTTGATCGAGCGTGGGCCAAAAGAAGCCATGCCTGATGATTTTTCTTGCTAAGGTTTGCCTTCCGGTGTGGTCGCCGCACTCGCCTTCATGTACGTCTGTTAGTACACGGTTGGCGTCATTGTGGGCTACGTAGCGGGATAGAGAAGCCTCTACGGTAGAGTACTCCCTTCAGAATGATGTAGCAAGCTGACTGGTGAGTGAGTGTCTGTCTTTCCTTGCAACGCCCCGGGAGGGTCCCGTGTTGAAAGTAGTTCTTGATCAGTGTCATCCAAAATTCGGGTTCGGCCTCGGTGTTCATCACCGAGTCAGTCTGTGTCTGATTTATGCTTGGTGAATCGAGCACTTCCACTGGGGCGAGCCCATTGAGATGTGCATCCTCAGAGCTGCCAACGTGGCTAACGAGTCTACTTTCTCATTTTGTCCTCGAGGAATGTGTGTGATGACAAAGTGTCTGAAGTTGGTGAGCAATTCCCGAACATGGGTAAGATACGGAGCGAGTCGTGCCCCCTTGGCTTGGTACTCCCATTGTACCTGGTGATGATGAGCTGTGAATCAAAGAAGATTTGGATGGCCTTTAGGTCAAGTTCAATTGCGATTCTAAGTCCGGCTATCAAAGCCTCATATTCCGCGTCATTGTTGGTAGCGGGGAAGTTGAGCTTTAAAGCGTAGCATATCGGGCGCTCTTCCGGAGCGATGAGCATGACTCCGGCTCCAGAGCATTTACTGTTATAGGACCCATCTAGAAGTAGCTTCCATTGAATATCAGGAACTTCAATGTTTTCAGGAGGAGACTCCTTGGAGGTGGTGAATTCTACTATGAAATTAGCAAGAGCCTCCCCGAGGATAGCTCAACGGGGGATGAATGTTATCTGAAACTGACTTAGCTCTATATTCCACTTTAATAGCTCGTCCGGATAGTTGCCTCAAGTCATTGCAGGACCTGTCATAGTGGCTGGTTAGTGTAGACCTTGATGCACTGAGACTGAAAGCATGGTCGCAGCTTCCGAGAAGATATCAATAAGCAATAGGACAGTTTCTCAAATTTCGGGTAATTCTTTTCTGCCCCCGTCAACCTTTTGCTGATGTAGTAAATGGGTCGCTGGACACGGTCTTCAATGCGTATCAGTGCCGAGCTGATTACCTGCATGGAAATGGCCAAATAAACATATAAGTCCTCATGGTCCATGGATTTGGACAGGATAGGTGGTCGCGCTAAGTGATTCAATAAGTCCTCGAATGCCACGACGCATTTTGGGGCCCACTCGAAGTTGCGCTTCCCTTTCCAAAGTAGGTTGAAATAGGGAATGCATTTGTCAGTAGCCTTTTAGATGAATCGACTTAAAGTGGCGACCTTCCTATTTAATCTTTGGACAACTTTGATGTTTCGAGGGACTTGATTATCATGGTGGCTTTGATTTTGTCTATATTAGCTTCGATGCCTCGGGAATTGATGATGAAACCCAAGAATTTTCCTAAGGTGACTCCAAAGGAGCATTTCAAGGGATTTAGTCTCATGTCGTAATGGAGGAGGACATTGAGCATTTCGGAGAGGTCGCGAATGTGGTCACTCGATATCTTAGATTTTACCAGCATATCGTCCATGTATACCTTCATGGATTTCCCACTCTAGTTTTTAAAAAGGAAATTAACCATCCGTTGATAAGTTGCTCCTGCATTTTTGAGACCAAAAGGCATGACATGGTAGAAATAGAGCCCGATGTTAGTTATGAAGGAGGTGTGATCCTGAATAGGGAGATACATCGGAATCTGATTGTAGCCTGAGTAGGCATCCATGAAGGATAAGAGATGGTATGCGGCGGTCGAATCAACAAGTTGGTCGATCTTCGGAAGTGGGAAGCTGTCCTTGGGGCATGCCTTGTTTAAATTGGAGAAGTGAACGCACGTTCGCCACTTGCCATTTGCTTTTTTGACCAGAACCGGGTTGGAAACCCATTCAGGGTACTAGGCTTCACGGATGAAATTGTTATTGAGTAGCCTGTCTACCTCTCCCTTGAGTGCATTGGATCTTTCAGGTCCCTAGAAGCGGTGTTTCTGTTTGATCGGAGTAGCGTGGGATCGATATTCAGCTGGTGGCGAGAAATTGCTAGGTCGTTGCCCTTCATGTCCGAGTGGGTACAAGCGCACACGCCTAGGTTAGCCCTCAAAAAATCCACAAAATCCTCTTTTATTACGGGGTGGATTTGCGACCCCATTTTCAAGACCTTTGACGGGTCATCAACGCTAATCGAAACATCCACCTTAGGTTCAACTGGAGTAGTCCTCTCATAGTCGGGCTCTTCGTCCTTCCTCGGATCGAGATCGTCGGAAAGACAGCAATGGCGCCTGAGCCAAGGTCCAGACGCCTTTGATTGCTATGCCGACACGGTCTTGGCGCATGAGGGCAGAGACACAGCCTTGCTGTTGTCCTTGTTGTGCGTGTTCTTCCATTCAATTGTGTAACAATCTCCTGCAGTTGCGTGGTCACCTTTGACTGTTCCGATCCCGTTTTCCATTGGGAACTTCATTAGGAGGGACCAAGTGACATGCAGATTCGGAATTCCGTAAGGAAGGGGGTCCAAAGAAGACATTGTAGGGAGAGATAATGTCGATAACCACAAAGGCGAGGACTCGGACCCGGCTCTGATCCCCTTCACCAAGTTCAATGGGTAGGTCGATCATGCCCACCGGGTGATTGGAGGATCCGTTGAAGCCATGGATTGTGGCATGGCAAGGTTTTAATTCTGTGGTCTCCAACTTCAACTGATCGTAGGCGGCTTTGAAGATAATGTTAACTGAACTCCCTAAGTTGATCAATACTCTTCGGACGGAAGCAGAACCGATCTGAGCAGTAATCACGAGAGGATATGTGGTTGGGATCTCAATTTTGGTAGACTCCCTTTCTCGGAAGATAATGTCGTCCCACATCATTTTTTGAAGCTTGGCCGGGGTGGACTCATCCGAGTTGAGCAAGATACTTAGGCAGCGTGCTTTATAGTACTCACATATTCTTCTATTTTTTGAAAACTTTCATGCGTGGTGTAAGGCCCGCCACAGAGGGTGTTGATCACAATACCCCGCCTTTGGTTAGACGGACCAGGAGCCGCTTTTTGCAGGTACTGGAGGTGCCGGTGGACCTGAGTTTGATTCGGGAGGAAAAGGTTCATGAACGGACTGCTCAAGGCACTTTTCGCGGATAATCTTTTCGATTGCGTCCTTAAGTTGACGGCAATTATTGGTATTGTGCCCATATATGTCGTGGTATCGACAGCACTTGCCGGTGTTCTTTTCATGGTTAGTGGACTCTTTGGAGTGTGGCTTCTTATACTAAAGCGTATTACATGTATCTATGTAGATTGTTTCCAAGTCTTCGTTCAGCGAGGTGTAGGTCTCGTAAGCATGGCAGTGGCCTGGCCTCTTGGGATCCGCTGGAGCCTGGTTGGTATTGCGGTTGCCCTTCCTGCTGTTACCTGGCTTCGATTTATAGGGACTTTCCCTTTGTCCTTACCGAAGGGTTCCCCAACCTGTTTCCCTTTGGTCCTGTCATCGATGGTATTGACATGCGAGTTGTTGGAATGACTAGCCCAGGAGATTTGGTTACTCCTGGGTTCTTCTTGACACAAGAACTGTCCGGCCTTTACACAGAAAGCGTCGAGACTCTTGGGTTGCTTTTTGTCGATTCAGGCCCTCGAATTCGGAAGTGGGGAGGACGCCTTTTACAAGTTAGAAAAGCACGGTACGAGGCTCTGGTTCGTCTACCTTGGCAAGGGCGGTATTAAACCACGAGAGGTAGATCTTGAGTGACTCGGCGGGTCCTTGGTACAAATTAGACAGAGTAAGGGCGTTTTTCGGAGTTGGGACATGCATTGTTAATTGCTTAACCAATTAGGTGGCCAATTGGCCGAATTTGTTGACAGAATGGAGCAGAAGGCGAGAGAACCAGAGTAAAGCAGTGCCTGACAAGAAGACCAGGAAACACTTGCATTTTACTGGGTCGGTGGCCCGACTAGAGTCTATTTGCCACTCATAGCGGTTCAAGAAGGCACATGGTTCGGTCATGCCGTCATAAAACGACATTTGCAACATGCTGAAGCGTCGTGGCCATTCGACTTCATGCACAATCCTCGTGAATGGATTACGCCTTAAGTGGATTTCCCATGAGTCGTTGGCATTCCCTCGCATTTCTCTCATGATCCTTCAGACCATGTCAGGGAGATAAGTTGGATGTGGGTCTGCCTTCGGAACCCATGGGTTTCGTCAAACCTTGGGAGTCCTCTCCGGTGGTCGCCTTCTATGATGCACATCCAGGTCATCCTCTTCCATGTCATCAACATCTATGATCGAGTTTTGGCGTGGGTAGAGAGGCTGATCAGGTTGATGCGCATCTTAATTTGGAAGAACTTGGGCCTGCTGGGTAATCGGGAAAGTAGGTCCAAGGTTATGAGTGGCGATAGTTAGGTTATATCGAGGAGGGGGTCGGTTTCTCGGGATCAGCTCGTCATTGATAATCAGTCGGGAATGATCACAATACTTGCCCCCTCACTGTAAGTGACGGTAGTTTGGTAGTCATTTCCATTACCATTACCGTAGTCATTGGCATTGCCATCGGTATGGGCGTTGGAGAGGACGGCGACATTTTTGATGAGGCTAAACCTCTTTCTATGATGTGGGCCCCTAGACTTGGAAGAGGAAGTTTCTGATACGGTACGCTGAGGTCGGGCGTTGTTCCAAATGAGCTGAAGTCGGGCGACAACGCATTGACTTTCTTAGAGTTGGTGCATTAGGTCGATGTTATCTCTCAACACCTGATTGAGCTCGAGAGTTGTGCTCTCATACTTATTATTAAGCGCGTGGATGTGCATTTGTATTGCGGGAGCTTTGGGGTTCACAGGAGGAAGGGTCTCAGTTGCGGTCGGGATATCCGCCGGCTGAGGTTGTTGAGATGTTCCAGCTTCAGCTATAGTAGAAGAGAGGAACATTGCATTCTTTAGTCGCTTCGCCATCGTAAGCGGACTTGGCGACAGGTTAATGAAGGAATCTAAAGCACATGGGAGTCGAGATGGTGATGTGCGACAAAGAAGCAAATCCGAGTTCTCTCAAAATGTTGACGGCGAAAAATGTCGTAAACACCCAAGATTCTTAGGTACTTAAGAATTATAGTTTCGTACGGAAAAGTAAGTGCGGAAAGCAGTAAATAACACAAAAGATTTATAGTGGTTCGGTCTCGTGAGAGGCCTACGTTCACTTTGGAGGAGCCGTTGGAATATTATTAATAACAAAGAGTTACAAGGTTGAGACTATCTCGTGTTATCCTTCTACATACATCACTAAGTTATATGAATTCATAATTGCTATATGAAAATATTAGGAACAAGACACTTTTGCCCTTCGTCTTCCTCAAAGCATGGATGCCATTAAAGAGGCTACTTGGAGCTCTCAAGAGATGTCAAATCACTAAATTCCAACCCATTTGAAGTGTGAGATTGAGGGGTATTTATAGTAGAGTGGTTTGGTGGGAGTAGGTAGGAGTAGATAAAAGTAGGGGACCACATCAGGAATCTCGGATCCCATAGTGCAAATCTCTAGAACCTCGGACCCATAGTACAAGTGCAAGAAAATCGTCCCCCTCCATGGGGTACGAAGCTCGTACCCCGTAGGGTACGAATTTCGTACCCCAAGGGTACGAAAGGTACTTGTATGGTGCTGGGGTGTCGAAGTTAATAAGACTCACAACTTCCTAGTGTTCGAGGTACGGATTTGGCGATGCTTGGAGAAGTGGTGAGGTTCTTGCCTGCGCGACCCCTTCGTAGCTTGTTTTCTTAACTCCTCAGCGACACTCCCGGCTTTAACTTCATGCGATATGTTGAGTCGAGCATGTCTTACGTACTTTTGGGAACCGGACCAAAAGGCCGATTAACAAAACACTAATCTATAGTATACTGAATCTAAATGAAGGATAAACTAATCCTAAACCATGATCTAGAAATTAAATTAAATATTAAATTAACCTAGAGTGGAAACCAAATTTGTGGAGGCGGAATAATCAACTGTTTGCCTTATTGATGGTGTAGTTAATCGTGAGCTTAATAGCCTAAGTTTGATGGTTTATTTTTTGGCTTGATTTTGGATATCTGGGTTGTGAATTTAACTTTGAGAAGGAGGAAGACGTCAACTTTCCTTCTAGTTAAACAAACTTATTTTTCGTGTCTGCAACGTTGGCATAGGCAGTCCATTATGGATAAAATTTAGTTGTCCGCAACGTTTGGCAAATGAGAAGTAGTCCATTAGCGCAACATAGACATGGGCCACTACAAGAAAAGTGGCTATCAACAATACTAAAAAAAAGCGTATTACGTTGAATGTTGTTGTTGAACCTTATTTGTAAGTAGGAAGATCTAAAACAGTATAACAAAACGTTGTATAATTAATTCACCGCAAAAATAATTGGCGGTCTTTCACTAATTTCATAGGCCATGCTCTTTCCCCATTTCTTTCTTTTGTTTCCCCGCTTTACCTAATTTGCTTTCTCATCTTCGCTTCCTCATGAAACTCTAAAATTCATATTCCTTCAGAAAAATCCACTGCTATTAATAAATAAATGTGGGTTACAACTCCCGATCGAAAAATCCTAAGCATCGGTCTTTGTGCTTTCAAGAGCAAAGGTAAGGTTTTACTTTGTTTTTGGATTTTGTATGTAATTTAAGCTGAATCAAACCTTTTACTTAATTTTGTTTGCTCAAAGGATTGTGAACCCAGTGAAACTTCAAACAAGCTTCTACATCGATTGTATGTACTACAAGGTAAATATATGATTTTTCAGTTTATTTTGGAGTTTCTTTTAAATGGACTTGTAAAATTAGAAACCTTTAGCACTTTTATATATTGATATGGTTTATAAATAACGAAATTTATGACCATTTGTGAAAGTTTACGGTCATTAGGTGGATTATTTTAAAGTTTTGATTCATTTCAGTATATAATTCGCAACCCGGGTGTAACAATTAGATGTTTTCGGGATGAAAGATTACGATTTGTTTATTTTATGTTTTGTTTGCTTGCTGTTTTTGATTGATATCCCTGATTGGGTGCACTTTTCAAGTAAAATAAGATATGGAATATAAAAGTAGTGATAGTTAACTGTGTAATTTCCGAAGTGTCATTGGAAATCTATAAAGTTGATTCATTGCAAGTTCATTTTTTGATTTAACACAGAGGCATAATTATTATCATCTACTGACTATGATTTTGTTTTACAATGTGGGTAGTTAGGGGTCAGGGCATAATGTTATGCAATAATTATGATGTATTACATACTTCCCTTATTTAACATTAATCATATTACAGGGAGCTATGGCTTACTTTCAATATGTCTATGCTTTAATTAGTGTTTACTACAACAATAAATCCAATGAAATCTAAACTTTCACTAACTGAGTCACTGGAAGTCAGTACTAAAGTGGCTGGTAGGAGCAGTGGAAGAAGCAAGTTGTCGCGCAGTTGCACTCAGGTAGCACATTGCTGAAGTAGCTTAATTTATCCATTAAACTTCAAGATGACAACGAATCAAATTCATACAACCATCGCTTGATAATTGCATTTAGGTGACCTTTTTTTATTTCCACCCATCAACTAATTTTATGAGATGCTTAGTTTAACATATTATAGAGAAGATGACAAATATGATCTTTATATTATTGTATGAAAGTAGACTTACTTAAAGCTTATGATAATGTTGACTGGGAATTCATAATACTGTGTATAAGCTAGTTAATTGAACTAGAAATTGTATGGCCTATTAAGGAAAGAAATTAAAAAAAATTGAATGATTCTTTATTCAACCGATTATATCACAGGATGTAGGTAATATGTGTATAATTGAAATAGCTATACAAATTCTTATTATTTGTTTACTTCTATTTTCATTTAACTGTTAGTATCATTTTATGATTGTATAATTAACAACAAGATTTGGTATGAATGATTCGCATACTTTTTGCGTCTCTCTTTTTTCATTGAACATGTATATATAGCCTCAAAAGTTACCTTAATCTATTTTACTATGTTGTATAAACCAGAATGGGTGCAGACCACATCCTGTCGAGTTCGAAACACCATGTATAATTGTGTCAAACCATGTATCTTATCTGGACATTTTGTACTACACATCAACGTTCTTTCCAAGTTTTATGGTGAAGGTATGTGGAAGATTCAATTATGAATCAAAAGACTAATTTTTTATGCTTGGAGGTATTTTATAACTGTGTGTTAACATATTTACTTTTTTACGCTAAAATAATGGATATTGTTACTGAAGCGGTCAGTTGGCAAGTGTAACAACCCGAAAATTCTGAGCTAATTTAAAATTTTCATTTTAGCTATTTTTATGTATTTTGAATATTAAAATGATTTATTTTAAATAATAATGACTTGGAATTTATTTTGAATAGAATTAAAAAGTATAAATTTATTTTAATTATATAACGAGCCTGAAATGGCGCGGTAGTTTGAAAATTCGATTTCTAACTTTAAATGAATGTACAGGATTCCAAATAAACCGGATTTCAGTAAAACAAGAAATATTTGAATCTGTTTAATAATATCTTTGAAATGAATGTAAGAAATTCAGATTTCATAATATAAATTAAAAGTTATGTCCAGTTTAAAATTTAAAATAGTCGCTATGGAATTTATATATATTTTAATATAATATATAGCCCTTAAAAATAGCCATCTTGCAAATGACCTCCATTTTCGACGAAACCACTTTTGTTAGATCCGGAATGTCAAATTATTGTTATATTCCAATTTTCATGATTTTAGGAATTAATATGTGAGCATGGTGAATTAAAACATGTTTGGTAATTTCAGTTTGAATTTAATTGACTGGAAAATGACCATTTTTCAAACGATCTCCAAATTTAATGAAATTAGTTTTGTTAGGACCGTATCGTCAAAACATAGCTAGATTTATTTTTCTATAATTTTTGGAGTCAGTATGTGGCCTTGGTACTTTAAAATGTACGTTGACATCAATTTTGAACGTTATATTAATTTACATTTTAATTTTGATGAAAACTGATCGAAATAGTCGAATTCGCTTGCAGGACATATCCCATTGTGTCTGGAATGGGGGTATTTAGCCAGGGGTGATAGTCGTTGGGGTTGATTTGGAGTTAGAATGAAAAATTAACTTTTTGGAATATAAATTAATATTATTATATAATTATATAAACCCTAACCCTCCCTCTAACCCATTGTTCAAAATTGAAAAAGAAAAAAAAAACCCGATCCCTCCCCCGTCGCCGCCTTCCAGGCCGCCTCCCCATCACCACCGCCGACGCCCCTCCGGATCCCCTCCTCCTTCCTATGACCTCCTCCTTCTCTCTCCGCCTCCTTCTTCTAGCCCAACCAGCCCCAAACCCCACCGTCGTGGCCCCCGCTGCCCGCCGCTGGCCATCTGCACCACCCCACCCCCTCCCCGCTCCAGAAACCCCCGCTGCCGCCAATGGTCACCCACCTCCGACCATGGCCCTCCCCGTGACTAAAAATCCAATTTTTTTTACCATTTTCAATATTTACAAATAACACCCTGACCTATTTTAGCCAATATCTTCCAATCCGATCCTTTATGACCAAAACTCCACAGTGCCAAAATCGAAGAGCATGATTTTCTCTTTGATTTGAGTATATGTAAGTCGTATTTTGGATTGCGGAGTCGTTCAGAAAACGCGTCCAAAGTCTGCTATCCAAATATTGTCTTTTCGCAAATTCTGGCGAAATGGAGCAATTTCGGAAGAAATGCCACTAGGCGAAAGTTGTCCGTAATGGTGCGTTTAAGCTAGAATAAAAGATGATGTGGAGATTGGAGCTCGTCTGCAAATTCTGGAACCAGAAAAGCAATTCAGAACGTCAGAAAACAATGGCGGAGTGGATCTCAATATGAGAACACCTTCTCACTCAAATTATTTTACAGTTACATATCTCTTACGTTGCAGACGGGGCTTAGTAGCTCTTGACACTATTTATTGTACAAACCATCGTTGTTTGTTTGGATTGTATTATGAGAAAATTGACTATATTGTGGTTATTGATTGTATTGTGATTTTGTTGATTGGATTGAATATTGTGTACAGCGCGATCCAGTATCAGGAGAGGGGTAATGCTAGACATTACTCCGGTTCTAATATCACGCCGTTATAATGCCGAAATTTTCAGAAATAAACTATATAAAATATTCATGTGTTGAATAAAATGTTTGAACAATAAAAATATCATTTTTTATTGAATGTACGGACTATATAAAATAGTCAAGTGTTGAAATAAATATTTTATCGTTAAAAATACAATTTTTAATGTATTTGTGAACAGCATAAAATTCTCCTGAAATGAAAATGAATATTCATTTACAAATCGGATGATTTGTTTATGTACACTCATCTAACTGACATGGATTGGGACGATAAATTTTACACATCGCCCAACTGCACAAATATATTCAGTATTTGTTGGTTGAATCCCCACACGGGTATTGGGATGATATCTAACATACACTAATCCCAATTGTTTAGTTGTATGTCAATCGATTGGTTGATAGACTGTTGTAAGCGTTAATTATTTATATTTAATGCTTATGCAGTTGTGTAATGCACTCTAGATGATGAATGATTGGTTATCATTGTTGTTGTATACATGTGTTGTATGAAATCCATATAAATAAATTATACGGTAATTGATTGGGTCTGATTCCAATTCAGAAAGAACGAATATTTTAAAATAATATTCAGTAAAGGATTAAAATGTGAATTTGATGTCCGATTTTGGATGGATACGAAAATATTGAATTATGTGAAGCCGTGTTGATTAGATTTGCGCCATTTTAATGTGAATGATATTTATATTGATTTTATTCGTTTTTATAATGAATAGCGGAAAGGAAGTGATTTCAAATCTAATATTTCGTAAATATTATCATTTAAATATTATAATGATAAGGAGTATTCAATTTTGATTTAAAATTGAAATGAAAGTAGGAATCATTTTAAAACGAATTTATCAAATATGTTTTGAATGAAATATATATTATATATATATATATATTAATGGCTTGAATAGAACGAGCCACGCTGCGATCGTTCGCGAATTTCGACCATTGACTTCAAATTGACATTACAGAAGATCCGGTAGTCGGATTCTCCTAAACCGGAACCGTTGGGTTCGTATCGAAAAGAGCTTTCCAATGAATATAAGAGATTTGAAATCTAACAGATGTATTTGGAGATATGTCCAAATCAAATTTGGAAAAGGTCGCTATGGATGCAGTTCGGTGGCCGTTAATGGAAACCGACTGTACGGGCCCAGATAAAATTATTAAAAATATTAATAATTTGTGTAAAATCATAATAAAGGATTTGGAAAGATTTTGGGATGAAGAATTCCATATTTGAAAAGATAAAAATATGTTTTTTAATCAAAATAAACTAGTTAATAACTAGAATGAAATCCAATGGTTTTAAATAAATAAATTGGATAGGGAAATGGTTTCAATTTAACTAGAATTTTTTAAATGTATGAATTGGAATGGAATTGAATGGAAATAATCTTCGGGATATTTCGATATTTGATTCCGTGACTATACGGATATTGTGGATGAATTCGGAAGATAGATATATATCCCCATACGATATGTGTTGGTTTCAGAATTTGATATTGAATGTAAGCCGATATAATTTCTGTTTAGAGCCTTATATTTAATATCAAAGTGGATTTTAGGTTTGTCGTAAATGGTGTGTTCAGTAACACTATTCTTAAACTCATGTGAAAAAAATAAATCTTTTAATTAAGATTATTAGAGTTTCCAGTTATATTTGGTAATTGGAATAAAATGGAATGTGAATTGGGTTTATTGTGAATTGTGTTTTTAATGTGAATTGGATGATTTAGTTTAAAAATATTCCATATACTATTATAATACGATATTATGAACTATGATGTAGGAAATAACAGGTTGGAGAGATCCAACTGGATTCCTCAAATAAATTTTATGTTGTTTATTTTTCATATTATTTATATATGAATTATTCATCCCAAGAAATGTTATATCCTGATTGGATGTTGATTTTTGGTTGGATGTTGATCGTTGAATTGGAATTCAATGATCATTGTGTTTTTAATTAATAGATAGTATTGATTAAGTGGTTGGCAACAAATAGCCTAAAACCCTTATTTTTAAGACATTAATTTGCAGTTAGGCGAATCAATGTTTTTAAGTCATAAAATTTATTTTTATAATGAAAACAAAGTTTTACACTATAATTTAGATAAAATAAATGTTTTATCCGTAAATTAATATTCTATATTTATAAATGATTTGTTTTGACGTTTAATAATTTTATAAGCAACGTAGTTAGAAATTGACCTTAGAGTTGATAAATTTGGAACAATTGTTATTAAATTAATTATATTATTAATTAATTTAAGAGGAGGGATTAATGGAAATCAACTAGCATGTTAACTGATGATTATAAGTTTACTAAGTCAACTGTTTCATTTGAAATTCATTATTTGATTAATTTGGTTTTCAATTGATCTAATAGAAATAGTTTACGAACAATCGTTAAATTAACGAATGTTCTTAAAGGTTAATGAATCTTTTGATAACCATATTTTAAGAAGATTGTCGAGAATTTATTTATTAATAAGATAAAATATTATTTTAATGACCATTTAGAAGGAATCAATTAATTAACTGAGTTAACTGCTTATATTTTAGTAACGAGGAAGTTAATAATTATTTTAAAATGATCATCTTTTTAAATGAACTTCATTTGAAAAGAAATTAAGTGGTAGAGAGATTCTTGGTTTAATCAGATTGAGGAATTTTAAAATGAATCAAAGTTATGAACGAAGTTATGAAGAGATTTAAATTAAGGTGAGGGTTTTAAGATAAGTATTTTGCTTAAAATTTTATTAAGTAAATCATTTGTAATTTGAAAGGAGATTTCAAATGCAAGTAAATGGTTTACAAAACCATGTTGAATAAAAAGGGAACGGTAAATAGTACTTATAGGATTTGTTTTTGAGTTACGAACTCGTATCTATCTTAAGATAAGAACGTTGTCGATCAAGGTCTGAGAGGTAACTAAAATACCCAACTTGAATGACTTCACTATTATTGAGGGATGGTATTTATTTGTAGTGGTTAGGAAGAGTTTGGAAATGAACTTATTATAAGAAGTAAGTAAAAAAACTAAAATCTTTGAAAGATAAAATAAGAAGTATATTATTTTGAAATAGAAATGAATGTTGAAAATTGAATTAATATTTCCGTAAGTAGTATTGTTAAATCAGAAACTTTGAAATAAAAGGTTTTCAAGGTTTATATAATAAACAATATGACATACAAGACTTGTAATTGAACTTATATCACTTGGTTAAGGAAATAAGATAATATTTGTAAAGGAAAGGAAATACAAAAGGGTTTGAGAGTACAAAACGTTATTTCCAAAGTAAGGAAGTATAAATGAGTTGGTGAAATATATAAGTATTTTCGTAGTAAAGAAATATAAAAAGGGAAATGGAATACGCCTATTCAGAAGATATAAGATATAGTTTTGTTTACAATGGTTTTGGTTTTCAAGAAAAATGAGAATAAGAGGTTACAGTGGTTTTGAAATGGAATTGGATGTTTGAGGTATAATTATAATATTTCCATAAGAGAGAGCGTAAACCTTTATTGACAAAATTTTAAAGTTAAGGAAACTGATTAGAGTTTATGTCGCTTGACGTTATTTTGACTATATAAGACTGGTAATTAAACCTATATCAATTGGTTAGGTGTATATAATGATATCTCCTAGATTAGGGAATAAAAGAGGTTTGGTGAATTATAGGATATTTCAAGATAAAAGATTTTGGTAAATATGTTATTCCAATGATATAAGTATTGATTAATGTTTCCAAATAACAAAAATTGGAAAGTTTTATTAAAGATGAGTTTATGTAATTGATTTTTTTAGAATCGATAAATAGTTCAATGAATGATTTGATAAAAAGGACTTTAGGAAAATATAATGATATTTTCGAAATAAACATACGAGTTTTGGAAGCTGTTTACTTTAAAAGGAAAAATGTTGGGAATAGAAGAAGGTTTTGTTGAGATAAGTTATGGAAAAGATTTTAAATCGATAAAATGGTTTTAAAATGAATGGTTTTTAAATGAAAGGTGAATGCTGCCAAAGTACTACTCCATACTAATTGAGATGATAGCTGAAACCCCGACTATCAACGAAATATCCCATTGGACCTTTAACGAGTTAGTTCGACGAGATCGGGATAGGCACTAGCCCAAAACCACTTTGAACCAACTGTGCGTTCGAACTAACCTGCAGGGATGTTATAAAGATGGAACATTAAAGGTCGTGGATCTTCATGAGTTGAAAAACTACTCGTTAAATTTCTCTGGTTCACTGGTATATACAAATGTCTAATAGAGTATTTCTTGATGATCACATACGTTGATTTTTACAAATATACCAGGTTTGGTGGCAGAGAAGAAACCTTCTCTTATTTTAACACCTAGAGTAAATTTATGGACGTCAATTAGTGATTTGATGGATCTGACGATGTGTCATTCAAAGTGAATGATGATGTGATGTTCTCATAAAGGTAATCGTGACCTCAAGCCTCATCAACCAGGAAATGACAAAAATCGGGAAGACAGCATGGCTATGTGGGTCATTCCCATTGGGGTGTATTGTCACCATTTAGAGAAAATTCATTTGTTCTTCTTTAGTTTCTGTATCTCCGCGGAATACGATGGTTGCACAACCATAGTTTGACAATATATTCGATACACTCAAGTTGGATGAATAGTCGATCATGTGTGGCCGGGTTGCAAGATGCTCTTATTGGACCCCTGGTGGACCCATTCCATATCAAGTTGGAAATCCAAACTCCAATACGAGCCGTACGTTGTTAGTTGTATGCCAACTATGTTGGAAAGTGAGATGCAAGCTTTAAGGTTATATTCTTATTCATTTATGGTTTGATAGACATTATTATAATATCACTGGATTTTGATATGAAAAGGGTTTTGGGTTATCATAAGGTAAAAACCGTTGTGTTTATGTGTGGATTGGTCTTACAATTACCCTTTTCTTTCATAGGGTTTCCTAAAGTTAAGCAAGTTGTTGTGTTATGAATTTATCAGTGAAAATATTCTAGAATGATCTAGGTTGATTTTGCTTTGCTTCAAATGTACTCGGGTCAGACCGAGTATATTATTAGGTTAGGTTTCGCTTCGAAATTTAGAAGAGAAGCTGGAGTCGAGACGTATATCTGTATTTTCTGGTAATAAATTATTTCGCTGTATGTGTTGTTTTGAAATGAATGTGTACTCTAATATATATATATATATATATATATATATGTATGTATACAATTTCTTTTTGTGCAAAGAGTTGTTGATATATTATATTTTGTCCATTCCGCTGTGAGACTCTGGTCTTCTTATTCTAATATTTCTTTCTTTTCTCACCCTCTGATTTCTTTCTATTAACAATCTGGATTTTCGATACTTTGGTTTGGATAAGTCTACATGATTATGTATTATTGTTGAAAATTTGAGCATTGAATTTTCTAGGTTGTTACATGTAGCAACTTCTTAGTGCTGGTTTTTCAAGTGAAGTTATTGATGTCTGCCTTGTAGCATGTCAGTAAGTGGTGGGTGTTAGTGCGGCAATTGCCTTGCTGCTTCTGGTGGTGAAGAGGAATTTTGGCACGTCATGGTGTTTGGAGCTTGTCATGAGACTTTGTTGATCTTAGGTAGCATGAAATTTACTCTGGTCTTTTTGCTTTGACGCTAGTATAGGAATTGTTACTACATGTTGCAGTGTGCTGTTTATTCTTGTAATAGTAGTGTTTGTTACACTATGTTATTGTTTGGTGTGACTGCCTTGGCAACATAATTGTTGTAAATGCATTTTGCTTTTTAGTTTCTAGCTACTTCTCACCTTACGTGGTGGTTTTTGTTTTAGAGTTAGGAATGTATGTAGCGGATTAGAAATCCGCCAGTCTCATGTATTATTTTGTACTTAATATTTGTTGTAATGAGAAAAGTGTTATGGATCACTTTAAAAATCGGAAATCGGTTGGCCTTGCCAAAAAATGTTTTTAACATCTTTAAAAAACTTAAACATCTTCAAAACAACGTCCAAATTACTTCACTGATCATTTAAAAACATTAACCAAAGATATGAAGAAGATTTGTCTAGTTTAAACTTCAATTCCAATTGTTATTGAAAAGTACTGCAAAAAGTGTTGCTGAAAGTGCTATTCTAGTTTAGTTCATTAAAACAACTTTTCTATCATTTGAAAATACATCTATCCAACTTAAATCACTTTTAAAACATTTTAAACGATTTATAAGATTTACTCCATTAAATTCTTGAATTTAAACCTTCATTTTCAAACAAGTTCTCGATTTTGAACTGAAAAACCACGATGTTTTTTAAATCTTATTTTGGTCGTATAACAGAGTCTACTCAGCAGAATCTTTATTTTTTCGATTCAATGGAAATCTATAGTTATAAGGATTTGAAAAATTCTTATTTTAAAGAATTTAGATACATATTTTTTTGTATAAAGCAGATCCGCTTTTTAAGGAGTGGAATCGCGAATTACCATTTCACAACATGCTAAAATTTCTCAAAATTCGTATTCCTTTCAAACTTCATATTTACACTTAGAAGTATTTATAGTTCATTTCTAAAACATTTAAAACCATTTTCAAGAGGTTTAACCCTTCCATTTTCACCATTTCATTTAATAAAGGAAAGTGATTTCCGTTACTCTTATCAATGTGTATTTAACATGATATGTTAAATAATTTAAACAAACAACATATTATCATCCAAACTCAATAAACATCGTCATGGAATACATAAACATCATTTAAAATACACATATCAATCATTTTATCTCATTAGCATATGGATAGTTTTGGTCATTTTTAAAGTGAATTTCTGACCTTTGATTGGATTTATACGCTATGAAAACTAGTTATACCCTTCCTAGATTATCCCAAAATGTTCCTACTACACTTATGCTACATAGATTTAGTTCGAGCTCCTCCTCACTTCCTATTTTCTCATGGCCTAAGTGGGATTTTGGGTTAAAGATTAGTCTTCAAACTCCATTGAGTCGTGGTGACTATTAAATGAAGATGAGAGGAGATTTGGCGATAGTTTCAATGTCTTTGGATACTTAGATGAGTGAGTTATTTTCTTTTATTATGTTTTAGCTTGGATGTAGAAGCTATTAAGTGCTTTAGGAGGAGAAAGAAGATTTTGTGTAAAGAAATGAATAGAAGTGGGTGGGTATTTATAGGTAACAATTAGGAATAAAATAAGGGGTAGAAAATCGTGACACCCAACGTCCGTTAATGTCACTCTTTATCAGATTGCATTAAGTTTCGTGAAGCGTTATAGGTAAGCAGAAATAGAATATCAAAAGATAGATACAAAATAGCAGCGGAAATTTAAAACTTCATTATTTGGCAAAATACATCGTAGCCTCAAAACTAGTTACAACATCAGGCATAAAATACCAAAACTGAGTACATCAAAACAAAACATCTGTCTTGTGCTAAAAACCATCAGTGTACAGAAGTGTAAAATCATAATCCCAGTAATAGCCATAATAAAGTAGACAAGTAGTCAAAGCGATACATCAAAGCAGATCCAGATCCAAGCAGAAACAGAAGAGAGAATCCTAATCAAGCCTGAGCGTTCCCACCCTGAGAACCTGGTGGGGGGGGGGGGGGAAGGGATATAAAGATAGAGAAAAGGAAACAAAATGGGTCAAACATAAGATCTGGCAAGTCCAATGACTTTTAATATATAAAGAAGTAAAATTATCATGACAGGCATATAAACTGGATGAGAGATAACAGTATCACATAACAGGTATGAACAGACTGAACAGAATAAGCAGAATAAACAGTAGGTTATGCTTCTCAAACACTTTTCTCTGCACTAACACTAGTATAACAGATATGTGACAGAATTAGGTATCCTTTAATCACTTGACAGAAACAGAATGATCCCAGTAAAAACATAATGGTAGTTCCAGGTGTACTCTCATAACGGGTTTTACCCAAACATAAATAGCAGGCACCTCAACAGAAATAGACAGAACTAGCTGTACCCTAATTACTACCCCCAAGCGATCGAGCCCTAACTTGTAAATACCCTGTGTTGGCCCCACAGTAAGGTGCACTACTTCCTAAAGTGGCAACCTATAGAAGGACACAGACTTATTTACTGGTGCTACATCGACTTATTTTCCCCTATAGACCGGACTCATGCATGCACATGACTCCGTTGGAACGTGCCCGTACACCCCCCCTTTCAGATGAACCTATTAGAATCAGTTCAATATGCATTCCCTAACCCATACCTAGTGCGGGGCCCCCGTTTAATACCAGAATGGGATACTGGCTAATATGGGTCCCACACAGAGATGGGTATATGATAGCAGAAATAGGCATATCAGAAATAGGCATATAAGAACTGAACAGCAAATCGGGTGTACAGAAGAATACATGTAATAGCAGGGCTATTTAGGTATGAATCAGATTCTTAACAGGCATAGGTTCAGATTCAGATTTATAAACATGTCAGTATTACTGTTAAATTTTTATATCTAAAAGTAACATGAACTCACAAAGATTGGATCTAAAGAACAGAGAAAAACATGTTGATGTTGCAGAAGAGATTCTTGTATGTGTATATGCTGGTGTTGAATAAGATAGGCTGATTCAATCCAAGCAGAGGCAGTATTTCATTATCTCCATTGTTTTTAGGTGTAGAAAATAATAGAAATGCTATCCTTTATATAACCTATCTCCAAAGAACCCAGCCACAAAAAAGTCCCGATTCAGCAGTACGCAGCCGGCCAGATCCATTGTAGGTCGACCCACCTGACCTTGGGTCGACCCAGACCAGGCGCGGGTCAGACCCAACGAGTCTGGTTCCCGGCTAGTTTTGCCACTCGTTTCATTTGATTTAATTTGAAAATTCTGGTTGTTTTATTTACATATATTCTACTTGCATGTATACAAACTTCTAACCTTCATAAGTTCCTCATACGATGTCCGTTTTATGCGAACTCGGATTCTATCCTAAGCAGAATTCCGAGATGAACGCAATGTTACAGTCCGTTTACTTAATTCCCAATGTTTAATTAAATACTCCTTAGTTTATTGTTATATTGTCCTTTAAAATTGTGGGGTGTTACATTCTCCCCTACTTAAAGGATTTCGTTCTCGAAATCTCTAAGTTAAGAAGAATGTTTATCCTAACATCCATCAACCATCCGCACATCCATCAATCACAGACATTCATTGTCGTTAAGAGATTTCTAATGCTTATATGAACATGTGCCAAGGTGTGTGTGCGTATATCCCTATACTAACGTGAAAAATTAGGCGGTCTATTGATTCAGTCGACCTCCTTAATGCAATGTATGTTAGTGCCATGAATCCAACTTGTATGCAAATAGTCCTAGTATATCATGTAAATGCTATATGTGTGCACAATCATCCATTCAAATGCAACATCCATATGATGATACACCAATTTTCATCCATAAAAATTTAAAATGTACACACATCCATATGCAGTATGAGAGTTATTTGAGCTAATCTAATGCCTAGTGTGTGTATATGCATCCACGAGCAACCACTAGCAAACACTTGCATCCACTTGCATCCATCAAAAATAACATGTCTCAAATAAATGTTTATATCCATTGGTTTCCTACCTAAAGGTCGAAGATTTGATCGATAGGATATACTCAAATGGCAGAAGCAAGTACGAATAAAAGCTTGGATAAAGAAGTTAAGAACATACCCTTGAAAAGAAAAGGGTACGAAGCACGAATTTTGTCCTAAGTCTTCCAAGTTGCATCCTCGTTGTTTTCTCCCCATTCCACTTTCATCAACTTAACCTCTTTGTTGCATAGCTTCTTAACCTATGATCCAAGTATACAGGTAGGAACTCGTCTAATCGTCACTCCCTTTCTACTTCTACCTCCTCAAGCATGCTCGGCTCAACTGTCTCTACTGTATCGTGCAGACATTTCCGCAAATGATAAACGTGTAAAACATCATGAATACCTGCCAATCTCTCTAGTAGCTTCACCCTATAGTCCATTTGACCTATCCTTTCTACTATGGGAAATGGTCCTACGAACCTTGGCGCCAATTTCCCTACAGATCCAAAGCGAACCACATTCCTCAAAAATGATACTTTGATGAAAACCATGTCACCCACTTCAAACTCAACGTCAGTTCTTCTCTTATCTGCATAGGAATTCTGCCTATATTGGGCTGTCTTCATGCGTCTGCAGATAAGACCAATTTTTTCTGAAGTTTCACTAATCATCTCAGGTCCAAGTAGAAGCCTATCTGTAGACCCCCACCAACCGATGATCTGCAAGGTCGTCCATACAATGCCTCAAAGGGTGCCATACCTATACTAGCTTGATAACTGTTGTTGTAGGCGAACTCAACCAATGGAAGATGCTCCTCCCAAGTCCCTCCGAAGTCTAGGATACACAGCCTCAAAAGATCCTCAAGAACTTTATTCACCCTCTTAGTCTGCCCATCGGTCTGAGGTTGATATGCGGTGCGCAGACATAACTGTGTACCTAATGCCTCTTGCAGGCTCTTCCAGAACTCACTAGTGAAGATGGGGTCATGATCACTCACTATGCTAGAGGGTAATCCATGTAAACGGACTATCTCACGAAGACAAACCGATGCCAACCATGCTGACGTTCTCTTACTCTTAACAGGAATGAAATGAGCGCTCTTAGTAAGCATGTCTATTGTAACCCAGGTACTGGTGTTGCCTTTCCTCGATCTAGGCAAACCATCAATTGAATCCATAGAGACGCTCTCCCACTTCCACTGTGGGACCTCCAAAGGATGAAGCAAACCGCTGGGCTTTCTTTGTTCAGCTTTAACTTGCTGGCTTATTAAGCATCTAGAGACAAACTCCGCTACATCTTTCTTCATCCTAGCCCAAAAGAAAACCCACTCACTACACCAGAAAAGAAATTTTGGCATGGCTTTGGGCCGTGGCTAATTGGTTTTGCCACGGCTTTTGGCCATGGAAAAACTGGGTATGGCAAAAAAATTGCCATGGATCTGTCACGGCCCAAAGTCATGGCAAACTGGGATTTTGCCACGGTCCAAAGCCGTGGCAGATTTATGTTTCGCCATGGCTTTAGTCTGTGGCAAAATATTATTTTGCCATGGCAATTTAGAATCATAATTTTTTTATATAATTTAGCCATGGGTTTGGACCATGACTAAATTCAATTGAAAAAACTATATCCTTAGCCTCACATTGATACCATTATGAATTCCTTTTCTCAAGCCTATTTAACAAACACATGTACTTAATCTTAAACAGTAATAAGCTGCACAAGTACTGTTTACAACACAAATAATAAATAATGATTCCATATTAAACTTAAACAGTAATAAGCTGCACAAGTATTGTTTACAACACCTACTTAACCTTAATGTGTTATCGTCCTATAAATCAGTACCCAAATATGCATGCGTCTGAGCAATGCATCTGATCATTGCTGAAGATACTTTCAAGCTATAATAAATGTGTTCACAACCAAAATATTTGTACAATGTAATCAGAATAGAATTACATTAGAGTTGTGAAATAACGAAATGAACAGTTGTAAATTCATATTTCTTCCATAACTTTTCTTACACGCACTGCTCGCATGCCACTGCAATTCATGTAGCGTTTCACGTTTAATTTAACCCATAGAATTAACGAACCATGCTGCATTTTATCACATCGATGCATGAAGTGGAATGGCAAGAGTACATGTGACATGTCATAGTTCATCATCTTCGGCGTCTCTGAGGGAAACACCTCTCGTTTTTCTCTAGACAAACATTTTACAAATTACATCAATATAAATTGATGTATTGCAGAGTGTTTCAAAACAAAGATATGCAAATCACTTACCTTCTAGACACAAGAGTAGCCTTCTGATTAGCGTTTGTTGGTTGTGGATCTTTAATAATTGCTCCTTCAATGTTTCTATTGTTAGCTGGGATTATTAAGAAAGAGGACAATGAAGAAAAAATTATTCCTTACATAAAACAAACAGACTAAAAAAAATTCAGTAGGATCCATTGTTTTATTCACTCCAAGAAGTCTATATCCGCTTTATACTCAACAACGTATGGATCTTACATCGAATGTAGGAAAAGATGAGTTTCTACGGTTAATATTTATCAATGTGTGCCAGATATGAACAAATATAGATCGTCTTAGATAGAATATTTAAGGCAGTTAGTGAAAAAGAAAACCCACAAACTACTGTGTAAATATCCAAAAACAGACTTGTGAAACCTACTATTTTTTAAAGTCAATCATTTTCATTTGTTTATCTCTAGATATTTCTATTCTAATTTACCTTAGGAAGATGGATCCAGTATCATGTTAGTGGAAAGCTATCTTCTAGAAGCACAGGTAGCCCACCCTTCCTCAAATTCTGAGTCTTCTGACTCCGTTAAACTAGCGCCACCCATTAAATCATTTCTACAAACTCTAACTTCCTAATTTCTGATCTCAAACTCCAAATTTTCATCGGACATCCAACTTTGAATCAGCTATCCAACTTTAAAATCAAGCCATTAGACTATCGCTTACCTACAAGTGATAATTTTCTAATGATCAATTTAATCCATCCTTTTCTAGCTTGTAATATTTAAATCTTTGCTGCTAACCCATCAATGTTTAAAAGTGATAAAGCAAACATTATCATAGGCAAATCAAACATGGTTTACAGGATAAATAATCCTTGAACTAATGATTTACTTTACTTGCATATATCTTGCACAGACCAGAAAATATGTATCTTTGACCAACTCTAAAATTTCTTTTTCTCTTTTCATTACTTTACTTGTAAGCAAATAACGATATGGTATTCTATTTCTTTCAAAAAATTGCATAACATGAGAGTTTGGCCTTCTTTCATGATTGTTGAAGCAAAACAAAACAAAATAAAGATTATACTATAATGTCATCCAATTATAACACAAAAGGAAATAGTCGATCATGTATTACCTTATTGCATATTTTACATCTACAGGCAGATGACCCTCCTGCCATTTATGCAAAAGTCAACCAGACAATGATCCTAAATATGTAAAAAGATTGAAAATTCAGCATTCATGTTTGTACTATGAAAACACGTAAGATCAATCAAGTTCCTGACACTTGCACACACATCCTGAGGGGAAAAAACATTGATACTGTAAGAAATTAGGATTCTAAAATTTCTACTGAAATAGTTGACAAGATAAATAGCTACTTTGTAATAATTACATTATGATCTAGGACAAGAACGCAAAATATTAAATTACGATCATGAACAAAGGAGCTTGTACCATGTTTTATCTAGCTTAACTTTGTTGTACTAACGATTAGACATATTTATCCTTACTATCCCCTTGGATTTCGATTAAACAGAGGTAGTTTCATGACAAATTACATGATCTATAGAGGCTTAGCTACTGCCGTTATATAGAAAAATAAAGAAAATCTGTAAAGTTAATAAATGGGTGCATGTTGTCTTAATATGGCTACAGCCAACATATATGACAAAACAAGTGCATTAAAACATGGTATCAAAGAGCAGCAACAAATGAAATCAGTTGCAGGGATGTCCCTTTTACAACGGAGCAATTTTTTTCTGTCTAAATTTAGTTCATGCTTAGATAGTGTCTTAGTTCCAATGTTTTATGTTACTTCTATATTTCTATTTTCGTTTCTGATATTATTTAGGAGGAAATATACTGTTTAAACACCAGTTAAATGGAAAAAATAACTAATAACCTTGCTTAGATTTATTTGTTATCTTTAGTTCTGTCTTGGGTGTCATATTCATGTTGGAATTTATACGTTGTGAACCCATTTTCCTACAACTTAGTTTCTCTACTAGCCTACCTAATGTTGTACTATTGCTGCGCATATGCTATCATACTAAAATAATATCTTTCTGCACTTAGTGCTTGACTGATTGTTAGTGATGAATAATTGTGCAGTTTAAATATTGATGTCATTCTTCTTTATCATTTGGCTCCTTACTCAGAAAGACCCAACAAAATAAAAGGGAACAAACTCACATAAGTATTAAAGGAAAATAACAAACTCATGTAAGTATTAAAGGAAAACACAGAAACGCTTCACTTGCACCGTGAATACATAAATTTTCCTGTTATTTGTAAGAACTCGATGAGAAAGTTTTCTAGTTTATTATATTACTATATGGGCATCTCTGTTCCTTTTTGGACATGTCGTGTTAAATGCTTCCTGATTGTAATTTTCATTCCATTTTCACAAGCTTAAATTATTAAATCAATTGCTCCTACTAATCTTGTATCTTCTATTCAGAAATAAGTGGACAAAAAATAATATATGTTTTAAATATTGGTAAATGTTCTAAGGAAAACACAACAACCACGTACTTGAGATGTACCATGTGATACAAATTGCATGCTACATTCATCATTATAGATTTTCTAGGACACATCAAAAGATACATATTATTCAATGGGTAATCTACGCTCTACTTCGTCAGTGTAGCATTGAGAAAATGATAGGAAGTGAGGCAATAAGAAAAAAAATTGCTGTTGTAATTGAAAATATAAATGTTAAAACGACCAAAGGGGTGGGAACGTCATCATGTACGAAACCAAAATTTCCAGCAATGAAGGTTAAATTTTAGTCTACATAATACAAAATGAAGATTTTACTAAATTAAAATAGGGGTTAAACATGTACGAATGAAAATCTATCAACTGGTTCCAATAAGTGTACAACAGTTAGTGATTGAACTAAGCAAACTAAATCAGAGTAAACAACAATGTTTTTAAAAAAGAACTAATTCGCAATATTCAGTATTCCTGGTTTATAACAGGATTAGAAATGAGAAAACTATGTCAATAACAGAGTGGCTACCAACTGCTTGGTAATGACATAGTAACCGTCTATTTACCATAATAATAACATCCTTCTATAAAGTAGTCTCAAAGAATCTCATACTATGCTCTCTATGGGTATATTATAGGAATATACACATTGGACAGATTTGCCGACAATAGTTTCCAAAAGCATAAAACTCTGTGGAGTCGTTACGGATAATGAATTATCATTTAATGTTGTAATACCTGAAGGCGTGAAACTAAATGATAGTGGTTAGGAAAAGCTCGCATATAAAAAAATCCTGCAATTAGTGAAAGAAAATTGTTTTCAGTGACATGTAATAAACATAACCTGTAGTTAAAGAAATAAAATTTTGATTTATGAGATAGTTAACATAATTCGATTTATGATGAAGTTTTCAAGGAACATGAGTTATATAGCAAGGAACATGACTTATGTGGCAAGGAACAGGATTATGTATTCGATGAGGAATTTCCTTGCTAAAAATATAATCCATAAACTTAAGACAACTATGTATTAATGAAACATCCAAACGTTAAATAAATAGGAGAATTGAAACTTCCTGAAGTAGACTGATAAAAAAAAGTGGTTATTACTGTCATTAAAATGCAGTTATATCACTATTCTTTGAAGTACACAATTTTGTCCAACGTAACAACTACATTGTCTAATTTCAATTTTTATTCTTTAAAGCTTAAATAAGATATATTTTTTACAACCCCAATACTAACTGTTGAAGAAAGAAAAGCATTAAACCATAACTTTGCAAATATGTTTGTCCAGGTAATGATGTCAAGTTTACATATAAATAAATCAACAGTTTACTTTTAAACATAGAGTGATCAATGGAGCAACACCATCCTATGGTAAATGCATACATAAGTACTATATTAAGAACGAAAATAGAAGCATAACTAAGCATGTATAACAAAGTCATTATAGGAGTAATTGTGCATGTATTAGCAATGTCATCGAAGATTAACCATAGAAAAGTTACCTAGTTGATGCTTACTTTAAAATAAAAATCTTATACGCTGATGTCGATGCTACAACTTTTCTTCCTTTAATGAAGCTGTTAAAGCTTTGTTGCAATTAAATTTAGCATTTGCTACTACCTCAGTTTCTTCTCATCATCGCATGAGTCAATGTTAAGCCCCATCATCCATTCTACTTCTGATCGAAGTAATTTGCATTTGGCGTTACTTGATTTGGCGACATAGTTATTGATTGGCTATCCATATGTGAATTAGAGCTATAAGGGTTATGAGGTTACATGAGTTGGTAGTGCTAGTTGATTTTGGCTGCTTAGTCAAAATCATTAATGAAAAAAGCAAAAAGCTAGAATTAGTCAGCAATCTATTGTTCAAAATTGTATTTTCAATTTTTAAACACTACAATATTATATTTATTTTCTCCTACTTTTGTAAACAAATAAATCTATAAAGCTAAAATCATGGCTAATCAAATAAAAGACTCATATTACATGTATTAATGATTTGGAATATAATTTATCTAAATTATATTTCCTGAACTCCGAAAAACATAAATGCAATTTATGAGTGAAGAGAAAATATCACCTCCATATACGTATTACAACGTATTCCATATTTATAGTTCGCTTGAGTTTTAAATATTCCAACTCAAGAATAGTTCACCACCTTAGTGGGTTACCTTGATTTTCTATTTCAAAGATGGAATCAAATATATTCCAATATATAGCAGGAAATAACAAAACATACATTAGAAAGAGCATAATTGAAATCACATTAGCAGAAGATAGGTTGACTAATATACAAAGATATTAAGAGATGAGGAGGAGAGTTATTAGTGAGGAACAATTGTAATTTTACTGATACAAAGAGCGCGCGCACACACACACACACACACACACACACACACACACACACACACACACACATATATATATATATAGTGCTATGAGCCCAATGGCTAGTACAAATATACCAAATATGCATGAGCCTAATGACTAGTATTAAATATAACAAGTATGCATGAGCCTAACAGCTAGTATTAAATATACCAAGTATGCATGAGCCTAACGGCTAGTAGATAATTACAAAACATGCTAAATACGATAAAACGTGATCACACACTAACGGCTCTATTGTAACGGTTCTATTGTCTTCATTATGTCCCCTCAGTTCGAACTAGGGTTTCCTTTTTCATTTTGGCTTCCGCCTCCACTGATAATACGAAGTTCCTCTCTAATTCTGATAAAATTCTTGGTCGAAAGGGCCTTTGTGAGAGCATCTGCTTTCTGATAGTATGCGAGCACATGACATATTGCAAGTCTTACTGATTACTTTCTTTCTCTCATAAAGTGGAGATCAATTTCAAGATGTTTCCTCCTTGAATGTTGGATATGGTTTAGAGATAAAGATATTGTGCTTTTATTATCGCACGAAATGACCGGCTTTCGTCTTGGAGTGAAACCAAGCTCCTCCATCAGTGATTTTATCCATGTGATTTCAGCTGTAGCGCTTGCCAGTGCATGGTACTCCGCCTCTATGCTAGAACTGGATGTGGTTTGTTGTTTCTTCGTACACCAGGAAATGATATTAGAACCGAGGTAAACGCAGTATCCTGAGACAGACTTTCGATTGTCAGTATCATTTTCCCAATTGGCATCGCTAAAGCACTGTAAGTTAAGTTCTTTTTATGAATTTAGGCGTATGCCGTAATGTCTTATGCCTTGTAAGTATCATAACACTCTCTTTAAAGCCATCCAATGTTCTGATAAAGGGTTCTGCATGTACAGACTGAGTTTATTGACGCTGTAGCATATGTCTGGTCAAGTGATAGTTGCGTATTGTAACGCTCCTATTATGCTTCTATATTGTTTGGCATTGTCGATAGCCTCTCCTTTGTGCTTAGATAGTCTTAGGTTACTAATCATAGGCGTAGGTAATGGGTTTGCCTTGTGCATATTTTCCCTTTGCAGTATTTCAATGATATAATTTTGTTGGGATAATATTAATTCACCATTGTTGTTCCTAATCACTTGTATTCCAAGAAATTTTTTTAGTTCCCCCAAGTCTTTAATGGCAAAATTTTGATCCAGCTTGTGTACGGTTCTGTTTATTTCTTCGCTGTTGTCTCCTGTTATTAGCATGTCGTCAACGTATACTAGAATGAACATAGTTCCATTTATGCCCTTCTTCATATATAGAGAATTGTCCGATTTAACTTGTGAGAAACCCATGTTAGACAAAGTTGACTTTAGCTTTTCATACCAGGCTCTCGAAGCTTGTTTTAAGCCATATATTGCTTTGTATAGTTTGCATACTTTATCACCAGTACCATATCCTTCAGGTTGTTGCATGTATACCTCTTCAGTCAATTCCCCATTCAAAGAAGTATTGTTGACGTCCAGTTGCCTCACCTTCCATCCTTTTTTTAGAGCGATGGTCAGTATAATTCTGATGGTTGTGGGTTTTATGACTGGGGAAAAAGTTTCATTGAAATCAAAGCCAAATTGTTGTGCGTAACCTTTTGCAACCAGTATGGCCTTGTATTTGTCAATAGATCCATCTTCTTTTCTTTTTATTTTGTATGTCCACCTACAACCAATCACATTTTTGTGTTTTGGTTGAGTCACTAAGCTCCAAGTGTTGTTTCTTATGAGAGCTTTATATTCAATGTCCATTGCCTCCTTCCATTTGTTTGATCTTATGGCCTGAGTGAAATTCAATGGTTCGATCTCACTGGCAGAAATATTATATACTTTGGGTTTGAAGATGCCTCTCTTTGACCTGGTGATCATGTAATGTCCAGTTGATTGTGGTGGTGTCTGCTGCTATGTATCATTGTTGCTGGTAGTGTCAGCATGGTTGTTGTTTTCTGTATCTTCACTATACTGCATGTTTTGGTTTGATTGATGTATGTTTGTATCTTCTGAGTCATTGTGTGTCTCATTGGTTTGCTCATTTGTTCGGTCCATAGTTTCTTCCTGTGTGTTTAAATTGCCTGTGTGTTGTTGCTCTTCATTTCTATCAATTGAAGGTGGTTCAGTAATGAATGGCTCGAACCGTATGTTATTGTTTATGCTTTGTTCCCCATCCTTTTTACCGATTTGATTTTCTGCATAAGGAAACTTGTTTTCATCAAATATCACATGTCTAGAAACATATTTTTTTAATTTTGTCCATGCACTTATAGACTTTTTGGTTTTGTGCGTACCCAATGAATGTGCATGGGCTTGATCCCATACTTAGTTTATGATTGTTATAGTCTCTCAAATATGGAAAACATAGACAACCACAGGCTTTCAGAAAACCATATTCTGGTCTAACACTATATATCATTTCATGATGGCTTTTATTGTTTAAAACTTTGGTTGGCAACTTGTTAATGAGAAATACCGATGTGTAGAAAGCTTCATTCCAATATTTCATGGGTAATGAGCTTTGTGATAACAAAGTTAGACCAGTATCTACTATGTGTCGATGTTTTCTTTTGACTAAACCGTTTTGTTCGGACGTATGGGGGCAAGTTAATCTATGTTTGATCCCTCTTTTGAGAAAGTAATTAGTTAGAGGTTTAAACTCAGCTCCCCCATCTGTCTGAACAACCTTAACAATACTGTTCATTTATTTTTCAACATGAGTTATAAATTGCATAACTGTATTGCAAGCTTCTGATTTAGTTTTCAGCATGTATATCCAAGTATATCTAGAATAAGCATCCACAAAAGAAAGATAGTACCTATGTCCCTGATATGAATTTAGAGGCTTGGGTCCTCACAAGTCAGCGGCTATAAGCTCCAGTGGCTCATTATAGCTGGTTTCAGAATCACTAAAAGGGAGCTCGTGGCCCTTGCCGAGTTGGCAGTGTGTGCATGTGTGTTTGATAGGTACATTTTTATAATGAATGTTATTATTACGTAGAACATTCTTAACAGTTTTCAGATTAGGATGTCCTAATTTTACATGCCAAGAATTAATCAGGTTACATTTACTGCTATTATTATTATCATAATCAACATTATTGTAGCTATTCCTAATACAGTAATTGTCACTACTAGAACCTACATTATTGCACTAGAATTCTCCACTTGATTTTACAGTCTTCAAGTTGTTGAATTTGTATAAACCATCGTATAGGTTACCTTGAAGTAATATTTCATGATTTAGGGAATCTTTAACTAGGCAAAACCTAAGATGAAATTCAAAGTAAACATTATTATCGTTGGCAAATTATGATACACTTAACAAATTTTTATTAATCGTGGGTACCCTAAGAAGATTGTTTAATTTGAGTTGTCTTTTCCCAAAAATTGTCCCTTCGCCTATATGCGTGATACTAGTAGTACTACCATTACCCATATGCAAATTCCTCATACCTGAGTAATTTCTGCTCCCAATGTTTAAATTCTGAAGATTGCTAGTTATGTGGTGAGTCGCTCCTGAGTCAGGGTACCATTCTTTGAAGCCATTGTCTTCATTTTTTACTTCATCATCTTCTGCAACATTATGTCTTCGGTTTGCGCCATTTATTATTTTGTGCTGAATTCCCTATTATTGCCATATTTGCTTGCGCTCTTCTTTGTGAAGAGTAATTTTGGCTTGCCTGTTGTCCACCTGTGTCTAAATTATACCTGAAGTAATATTTGTTCGCCATGTGACCAAACTTTTGGCATATTTGACATTTCACACGATAGTTGTTGTTATCTCCTTGTATCTGCTTATTTCTGACTATGACATAATTGGCAGAGAACTTATTTTGTGCTGTTTTTCCTTGGTCAATTCTGCCTTCATGAGCGAGGAGTGCTGATCGAACGAACTGTAAGTCAAGTAAGGTTTGTTGTGTGGCTAACACAGTTACTAGAGATTTGTATTCTTTATCTAATCCACCAATAATAAATAGCATTTGCTCACTGCCAATGATCTTATAGCCAACAACATTTAGTTTGTCACATAGATTTTTAATTTTTCCTAAGTATTCTTTCATGCTTGCCTCCTTTTTTCTAGAATTTTGTAATTCCCTTCTATATTGGATGATTCTAACAGCTAATTGTGAACTGAAAATCTGTTGCATAGTGGTCCATATTTCATGAGATGTGTTGCAGCCTACTATCTGTGATAACAAACTCAGGCTTTTCGATGATAGCAGCCATGATGATAACAGACTGTCCTGTTTTTGAAATTTGACGTGGTCAGGGTTCGGTGAGAGATTGCCATCTTGGTCTGCTATCATCACTGGTGGTATAATTATGGTTCCATTGACATACTCTTGTAGTCCATAGCCCTTTAACGCAATTTCAGTTTGATATTTCCATAGTATATAGTTATCCTCGTCCAACGATGTAGTAATGACTTGAATTTTTGGTTTGATCAGGTTATGATGGCTTGGTGGGGTGTTGTTGATGGCGCTTGTTGATACAGCTAATATGGCGCCGGAGTAATTGGCCATTAGATATGAGAATATGATGAGGCAGTTTACTTATAATTGCAGCTTTTTATGTCTCACTTGTATCACCGTAACGTGATAAAGCTCACGGCAGCATGTAGAGATCCAGAAAAGAATAAAGGTTGAAAGAGGTCTGACACTACAGAGTTGTTTTTGTAGCTGTGATCAACTCTTTTGATAAAGAATAAGCCTTTCAGCATTAAGGTTCTGATACCATATTAAGAGATGAGGAGGAGAGTTATTAGTGAGGAACAATTGTAATTTTATTAATACAAAAACATGATATAAAGAGCACATATATATAGGGCTATGAGCCCAACAGCTAGTACAAAATATACCAAATATGCATGAGCCTAACGGCTAGTATTAAATATACCAAGTATGCATGAGCCTAACGGCTAGTATTAAATATACCAAGTATGCATGAGTCTAGCAGCTAGTAGATAATTACAAAACATATTAAATATGATAAAACATGTTCACACACTAACGTCTCTATTGTAATGGCTCTATTGTCTTCATTAAAAGATTTATTACATTATCATAATGCAGACTTATAAGAGTTAATAAATAAATTATTGACATACCATGTAAAAATGCTAATTTCAATTATAATGTAGGATGCTCTAGTATACGTTGTTCTTTATTGCTGCACTAAAAAGTTAATCGGATATAATTTATTACTTATCTTAATGACCATTGCAGTGCTCGCTTTTTTATCAACCACTCAACTTTTGCCTATTATGATGTATAAGACTGATTACATCATACACCTGCAGAATAATATATAATCAAGTCAAGGGAGTGTTGCTTGTATATATGCAAAGGAAAAAAATTCATTGCATCCTCACTGGCATATAAGGAAAGCCATAAAATATTTTAGATTGTTTAAGACACTAACTACGATCTAGCAATTAATTTGTTTTCTTTATTCTATTGTCTACGGCTTAGGCGCTTGATCGTCAATAGTATTGAATATCCATATGATATGGAAATTTTTAAATGAGGAGTCAATAACGTATAATAATCAGAATCAGCATAAATGCCAGATAGTTAACTAAACATGTATATGGAACAATTATTTGGCATTACCATTATTTGTGATAGCTGTGTATTAAAAAACAAAAGTTAAATGTGTCGGATTCCAAATCAAATCCCATGTACCTAAAATTCTCTATCCTTCTATCTCTAACCAATCAGGGCTCCCTAAATTCCACCTTTTTGCAATTAAGCCCTCTTTCTCTTTCGGACTTAATTGCAAAGAGATGAAAAACATGTGTCATGATTGGTTGGGAATAGGGAGATAGAGATTTTGGGTGCAGAGGATTTGCTCTCGTCAGATTCACTATTGAAAATGCAGTGTAAATTATTAAAATAAAATAACCGCCATTGCTTCAACTACCCAACATGCATTATAAAAACATATCTTATATACTTCTTGTGGTGTATTATGACATGGAAATAAGTCTGGACCACATACCTAAAGTTAACTAAGAGAATTGGAAAGAGAAAAAGATTCTACAATTCATATACCATCATATTATAATGAGTAGCAGAGGCTCCTATATTCTACATGACAGGTACTAATAAAGTGTGGTCTAATAAATAAATACTAGAAGCTATTGAAAAATTTATTCTATGCAATTTATTATATTTCATGATTGCATTTTGTATCTAAGCTACGTTGTCAATGGTTGAAATTGTTTAATTATATTTACATCACATTACTTGAAATTAACATAGCAGTAAGATTAAACAAGCAAACAATTGTCATAAACTGTTACACATTCATCAGGAATACTGAAGATATATCAAAGTAATGAGTGTACATCATAACAAACCATTTGAATTATTCATATATATTGATGAAGACTATGAAAATATGTTCTTATATTGCATTTAAAACCTAATGATACGTTGATAGTTTTTATTTCAAAAAGTCATAAAGGTACCTGTGTAACTCAATTTAAACAAATTTTTTTTGCAGTAAAGCTATTAATTCATGACTGTAAGCATATAATGGTTAGGTAAAAGATATGAGAAGATATCCTCAATCTAAGTGGGAAATATGAAAGTAGATGATGTAAACGTGGATTAAATCGACCTGATTAGTGAATAAATCATGACCAATCGAAGGGATTATGGATTCTTTTTCATAGTAGAATTTTGCGGGAGAGAAAACAAAGAGTTTGGTTATCTAGGTAACAAAATAAAGAATTAATTTGGGGGAATGAGTGCGGCAATCAAGCAGTTCCTACACACGAAAGGAAGTATTAAATAAAAGAGACGGTTCACTTTAAATTAAACAAATGGTTCTGAGCTATGGATATCAAACTAAGTAATTATAGTATAGTATAGATTATAAAAACCTACTTCAACTTTATTTCAATCACACCATCCCAGCTATTCAGAGATTAAATAAGATATTATCTATCAATTTTGTCAATTATTAAATAATCAAATAAATCAGCATATATTGTCGCGAGGTACTTCTTCATATGTAAACTAATCCATATTGTTAAGTCAATGTGAATTCCATATCTAATACGCATGTTATCAACTGTAAATCAAAATTCATAATGCATCCTTCTCGTTACTTTTATAGTTGTTACTACATACCCTTCTTCTTATACTCTATTTTTCAAACAATGATTCAAAATCAAAAATCACAATAAACATCCTTAACAATTTTTTTCCCCTAAAATATAAAAATAATAATAACAATTTCAAATTAATGCAAGGAATCATTCACCGTTTGTTACTCACAGATCATCCAATAGATAATTCGGTTGAGATAAATCTAATAGTTTTAGTACTAAAAATATAGTTTTTTTCCCTCTTCAAATATGCAAAAGAGCCTGCATCATCAATTAAAGAGCTTACTTAATAAAACCCTAAAGAACTTTAAACAGTTAAACATATAAATAGGATTTCGATTGAATACTTGAAAATCACTTGAATCGAAATCTACGAATGAGAGGAAGATGCTGGATTCGAATTAAAATTGAAGCAGCTGTAATTTTTTTAGAACGATTCGTAGAAGATAGATCTGAGTATTTGTTTTGGCGATAAGTGTTTTGAGTTAGAGGAAGATGCTTCTTTTGTTTTAGCAGCGTGAAATATTTGGAACAAAGCGGAGTATGTATGCTGGAAAATTTTCCCTTTGCATTAGAACGGATAAAAACCCATTCCAAAACAACCATGGTCGGAGGCTGTGCTAATTCAATTTTCCACAGCCCAAAGTCATTCCAAAATTGCCATGGCCCGAAACTGTGGCAGCTGCTCTGCATTTGGGTTGAGACGACCCAAAACCCCGTACTGGCGGTGGCAAGGGTAATCCGTGGAATATAACACAAAAACAGATAATAGCAGAAAAAAATTAAATAAATACACCAGATAATAAACAATAGAATATACTGGGTAAGAGTAATCATCAGAGTTACACAGTATACAAGATCTTACTTAGTACAAATACAGTTCAGCTATACATAAATGTCTACAGTGGAAAACAAACAAAATATGTATAATAGGAGCTAAACAGCATAAAAAGAGATAAATGATAGAATCCATCTTCAGCTCCAGCTATACAGAAAGAACCAGCTAAACCTGAATACAAGGCTGCCCGTGTAGAAAAAGGGGCACCCGAGTTTGAAAGTGAAACAAACTACGAGTCAGTCATGGGACTGGTATGAGAAATCTACTCAACACATATATAATATGGCTAATCACCGGACCACGCCACTTTCGTGGAACGGGTTTACTCTAGTGGATTGCCAGTGCTTTAAAACAAATCTTTCTTTTAAACATCGCTATGCTTTTTATAAAAATGAAGCCGTTATAAGACTCAGTTCCCATCACACAATGCAACGCAAACCGGAGGATAGAGTTTTTACCTTATAACGCCCAAAATATGCTTGATACGAATAAAACAAAGGCATTTGATATTATTGCTAGTGTCTATTTGTTTTGAAAACAATTTCAAATCATAACTATCAATCATAGACGGCATGGGTACCATATATCATGTCTCCATATATACATACAATCAAAACCGCACGATGTCGTATTTGGAGATTGGATTTCCGTCATGAACCAAGGCAAAAGATAGTCCTTACCGACTTCGAGACTGCCTAGCCCAAGCCTCAGGGTCAGAGCGCATCGACTCTTGGATCGTCAGGGCCGGTCCACCGATGTGGATTAAAATGCCTGAACACTGCGTTTCCCCGCCTTTTGGGGCGTAAATGAGCTAACGAATGACTCCATCGGACCCGGATCGTCCGATCAAACCGAGGCGCCTCGCAACAGCAACAACCACACAGGTGAAAGTATATAAATGTCAGGGCTGGTAGGTCACTGACACCACCCTAGCTAGGAAGAAACGCAGGCCCTCCCTGATGTCCTCTCCCGTTTCTGGTTCATACCGGGGTGTGAGGCTCGTGATTTCACGTTATACACAAAGCTACGCCACACAGGCGGTGCTTTGATCATCACCACAAGACTTTGCTTTTCAACAGAAGCCCTGATCTCTGCATCTTAGCATGCCACACGGGCAATTCATGCCATGCGACTGATGTCCATCGATATACAACCTCTGAGCTCGTGCGTTTCAGAGAAGGGCGTTAAGAAAAAGAATAAATTCTCCGCCGCCAAACAGATGTATATTTAATAGAGATCAATCAACACAGAATAAAATCCAATGTCAGACACACAGTCCATTTACAAGTCCGTTCTGGGTCTGAACGAAACCGGAGGCACTAAATACCTCGCAAACCCATCGATCACCACGTACGTCTGGACGATCACCACTCATTATCCATATTTCGGGATGCCTCCCAATCAGGACCTCGGTTACCACCCAAACGAGATGAAGATCTCCGGTCTTCTACCACCGTCTTCATCTTCGACTTTCAATCGTCGGTCAATTATTTGAAATGAGAATTAACTCGGCCTTTTCAAACAATTCACGTATATCTTAGAATTTCAAATCAATTTATTTCAATGGTTAAATCAATCGACAACACCAACTTGTTCTTTAATGTATTTTTCACACCAAACACATTCAACCATCAAAAGCCACATAAATAGAGCAAATTCTATTTATTTCCATTCCATATCGTTTATGATATTTTATAATGATTTATCGCTATTTTTATTTATTTTAAAATAGCCAATTTATTCAAAACGACGCTTCGGGCCATAACGCGGCCGTGGCGCTGTTTTTCTTCAGATTTGATTTACACATATCTGAAAATCTAACCGTGGGATCTTCATAAAATTTACATCATTAGAAAGGTCTTTTCAAAACGAATCCAACGGTTCCAGTTTCGGGAAAATCCGACGGTCGGATCTCCCGGTACAATCGTTTGAAGTTTCGATTTCAAAATACGAACTGCAGCGTCGTTATTCGATTAAATATAATTATATTTATAAATATAAATAAATATAATCGTTTCTGGCGCTGTTTTTCTTCAGATTTGAATTAAACATTCCAGACAATCCAACCGTTGGATTTTTACAAAGTTGGTGCCGTTGGAAAGATTTTTCCAAGGCGAACCCAACGGTTGCGATTTCGGGAAAATCCGATGGTCGGATTTCCCGCACTAGTTGTTTGAAATCACGGTTTCAAAATGTGAACTGCACGGCCACGTTTCGTTTTAATTTTATTTGTATTTATATATTTATATAAATATAGTTCATTCAACAATTTCAATATCGTTTTCACTTCAATTATTTCACTAACGCCTTTAAATTTTGGAAAATTTCGCCATAACCTCCTTTGTACGGGAGGGGCTGGGAAAATTCCCAAATAGCCACACGGGCGTCTCATGTCAAAAAGAAAAAGAAAAAAAGCCAAGCGGCTAGCCAACAGGCTCATAAAATCATCACCCAAACAAAACAGTAAATGTGTACCTATTTGTCGGGCACAAAATTTTATTCCTCTCCTCTAGCCCCTTTGCTATAACCTGTTCAATAAATATGCATGTACATATATATTGTTCTTATCATTTATCATTTTCCATTCAACTTCATGTTTGATTCCATTTGGTTTAAAAACACTATTCATTCTAATGTTGCATGCCTAGGCAAAAACCATATCATTAGCTAATTAATGAATATTTCAACTCATATATATTTATTTGAACGAGTTGCTATTTTTAACACTTCACATTTCAACAATTCGTGTATATAATAAAAATGTGATTTTTATTGTAAAACAATTCATTTCAAAACACTATTATTTTATATAGTTTATATATGTGATAAAAATAGGATTTTTTTTCTTATAAAACAATTTCTTTTAAAACGAGGTCATTTTACATAGCTCATATCGATGATAAAAAGGTGATTTTTATTATGAAACAATTTATTTAAAAATATGAATACCATTCAACACATGAATTTCTAATCAACGAATGAATATCGATTCAACACATGAAGGTTTTCTATAGTTTCTATATATAGATAAAAATGTGATTTTTATATTTAAAACACGAATACCATTCAACACATGAATTTCTAATCAACGAATGAATATCGATTCAACACATGAAGGTTTTTTATAGTTTCTATATATAGATAAAAATGTGATTTTTATATTTAAAACACGAATACCATTCAACACATGAATTTCTAATCAACGAATGAATATCGATTCAACACATGAAGGTTTTCTATTCAACGAATAAATATAGTTTCAGCAAATGAAAATAATTCAAACACATGAATATTATTCAAAATTTCGGCAGCATAACGGCAGGGTAGTTAAAACCGGGACCGTCCCTAGTACGGCTCCTCGCTCTACCTTAAAACCTCGCGGTTTTTGTCAATGGGGATCATGCATCTAGTTCGCACGCAGGCGGCATGTATATATTTATTTCATTTCCACAAACTAATCCTATGTGGTTTCAACCAAATATTTCTCAACCACAAACGGGTATTTTTCAACCACAATCAATCAATATCAACCACAAACAATCCCAAACAACCATTCGCTATCAATCAATTTTCACACCAATCACAATCAATAAATATCGTCCATGGTTTGTGGACGAGGGGCGTATATATATATATATTTATATATAACAATTCACTTTTATTTCAACACATATATAATTTTTACAACGCATATATAACTTATACATCGAACATACAACTTATACAACGCTTATACAAGAGGTGTACAACGCTTATATAACTCATACATCGACTATATAATTTATACATCGTCGTTTTCCATATCGTTTATAAATTAGAAATCTCACATTGGGTTCCACTCCAACAAAAATAGCAGAAGGCTCAGAAAAATATGCGGTCTCTTCTAAAATGTAGAAGGCGTCCACACGGTCACGATGTTTCCTATTTCATCGAATTTCGTTAACGAACGAAAAAGATATGATTTTTCAAAAGGTTTGCAACGGTTTAAAGGTGTTAAAATCAAATTAAATAAAATCAGCCGTATACCTTCCTTTTGATTCAAAACTAGGTTTTGAATTATCGCGAAATCCGTGAAGCTAGAGGACGATCGGGTGCTGCAGCGTCGAAGGGCTAGGAGAGGGCTTCTCGGCGCCGTGCACCACCGTCAGATCGACGATCCCTGGCAGCTCCGGCGGCGCTTTAAACGATGGGACTTCGGAGGAGCAGATCTCACAAAATACACAACGTTTGTGGACAAGGGTTATATGGATTTGAAGCTAGTGAGAAGATCTACAAATTCCATAACTGAAGCGCTCGATTTCGTTGTGAGATTGGAGAGAAAAAGTGGTGGGAAGCAATGAACACGGGCCACCGTTCGTCGAGAGGAGCTATCGGGGTTTGGTTTGGGAACGACGAATTCTGATTGGCCGGTTTTTATAATTTATTATTTAATTTCTTTAAATCCGAAAATACCCCCTACCGCTTACGAATACCAATTCAAACCCAACGACTGTCGTCCCTAGCGTTTTACCCCCATTCCGAGCACAATGGATTATGTTTCGTAGGCCCATTCGACTGTTTCAGTCAGTTTTCCTTCAAATTAAAATATAAAACATTCAATATTTGATTTGAGCGTGCATTTCAATCTGCCAGGGCCACAAACTGATTCGAAAAATTCCAGAAAAATTAATCTAGCTATGTTTTGACGATACGATCACAACAAAACTAGTTTCGTCGAATTCTGAGACCGTTTGCAAAAAGGCCCATTTCTGGTCGATCCAATTTAACTGTAATTAACCAAAACACATTTTCCTTTGCCACGCTCACATACTAGCTTCAAAAATTATGAAATTTGAAACCTAGCAATAACTTCACATCCCGGATCCAACAAAAGTGGTTTCGTCGAATTCCGAGGTCGTATGCAAAATGGCCAATTTCACGGGCTATATAAAATCCATAGCGACCCTTCTGAAAATTCATTCGGCCATAACTTTTGCTTTCCGCTATGAAAATTCGATTTTTCAGATTCGTTAGAAAGGTGTTCACTAACAGATTTAAATATTTTTGGTTTCACTAAAATCCGCTTTGTTTTGCACCCAGTACAGTCCGACAAAGTTTGAATTCAATTTTTGAAACTACAGCGCCATTTCAGGGCTTGTTTATAATTATATTAATTATATTCGTTTTCAATTGTCGATTCAAACTCAGTTTTCATTGCCATTATTTAAAATATTTATTTTAAATATTTAAAATCCATTATTTTAGCTAATTTAAAAAATTTAAATTTGTTCAGATTTTCTGGGTCGTTACAATCTCCCCCACTTAAAACTTTTCGTCCCCGAAAAGGAACAAAGTCGAAAGTGGTTTGATAAATCTACAATCACACAACACAAAAACCAATCCAATTGTTTTTAAATTTTCAAAACCATACATATTAATTCCTATTCTCCTTTAAAGTCATTCAAACTATAGAATTAAAAGTGCACATCCATGAAAAGGAAATAACAACAGAGTAGAGAATCAAATGGTAATGCAAAGTAGGGTAAATGTACCTTGCACCGGAGTCAATCAGAGATATCTACTCGGCATCTAGGATAAGCTTTCTGAATGTTCTCCTCAGTTTCCCAAGTACAATCTCGCGGATCTCCACTCCACTGCACTTTGACTAAGTGAACCTTCTTGTTCCTCAGCTCTTTGGTTTCTTTGCCGATAATCTTTAGCGGCTCTCTTCTCACAGCTAGTTCTGGAGTAATTTCAATATCCTGCTGAGCTGCTTCTTCGACGATCAAGTCTGGATCATGAACGTGCTTTCGAAGTTGAGATATGTGAAATACATCATGGACTCCAGGCAACCAGTCAGGCAATTTGACCCTATAAGCGAGAGTTCCAATCCGTTCCAGAATAGGAAACGGACCAATGAATTTGGGTGCCAACTTTCCAGTTTTACCGAACCGGATAACTCCTCTCATCGGCGATACTTTCAAATATACGTAGTCGCCCACAGCAAAGGATATATCTCTTCTTCTCCTATCGGCGTAGCTCTTTTGTCGGCTTTGAGCGGCAAGTAATCGTTTCTTAATAAAATCGACTTTGTCGGCAGCTTCTCGAATCATATCAGGACCCAACACAAGTCTATTACCTGGTTCGACCCAACAAGCAGGAGATCGACACGGTCTACCATACAATGCTTCAAATGGCGATATTGTGAGACTCGCTTGGTAACTGTTGTTATATGAGAATTCAGCCAAATGAAGATGGTCTTCCCATGATCCACCGAAATCTATAACACAAGCCCGCAATAGATCTTCTAAAATACGATTCACCCTCTCTGTCTGACCGTCTGTCTGAGGATGATAAGCGGTGCTCAAGTTCAACTTCGTTCCCAGCTCGACTTGAAATGCTTCCCAGAATTTGCTAGTGAATATTGTATCTCTATCACTGACTATACTGAGCGGCACTCCATGTAGTCTAACTATTTCCCTGAAGTATATCTGCGCCAGACTCTGAGCAGTTCTGTTTGATCTGACAGGTATGAAATGGGCGGTCTTCGTGAAGCGATCTACGATCACCCAAATACTGTCATTCCCTTTTCTGGTTCTGGGCATACCATCAATGAAATCCATAGAAATATGTTCCCACTTCCAGCCTGGAACGTCTAGCGGTTGTAATAATCCAGCTAGTTTCTGTTGGTCGCTCTTGACTAGCTGGAAAGTAGGGCATCGACTAACATATAAAGAAATGTCCCTCTTCATCGACTTCCACCAGAAAGTGCGTTTGATGTCATTATACATTTTGCTTACTCCCGGATGGATACTAAGTTTCGACTTGTGGCATTCATCCAGTACTTCCTTTCGAAGCTCAGGAATGTTAGGGACACAGATTCGACTTTTGAGCCTTAGAATTCCATCATTATCAACTTGAAAACTCGAGGGTTCGCCTTGTTGAATTATCTCTCTGATCTTCTGAATGAAGTGATCGTCCTCCTGAAGAGCAGATATTTTATCTAGCAATGAAGTCGTGATAATAAAACTGGCGATCATCTCATTCTTTCGGCATAATGCATCGGCCACGACATTTGCTTTCCCTGGAGTGTATATAATTTCAAAATCGTATGCTGCAAGGAACTCCAGCCAACGTTGCTGTCTCAGATTCAAGTCCTTCTGGGTGAACAAATACTTCAGCGACTGATGATCTGTAAACAGTTAAAATCTCTCACCTAGGAGATAGCGCCTCCAGATTTTCAAAGCGAACACTATAGCCAATAACTCAAGATCATGAGTTACGTAGTTCTTCTCGTGTGGCTTCAGTTGACGGCTAGCATAAGCAATAACTTGGCCTCTTTGCATTAACACTGCGCCAAGGCTTTCTCTAGAAGCATCAGTCCAGACCTTTAAATCCTGGTTGCCATCGATGATGGTTAACACTGGAGCAGTCGTTAGTCTTAACTTTAGCTCTTCAAAAGCCTCCTCACTTTCTGGAGTCCATTTGAATTTAGAGTGCTTCTTTGTAAGCTTTGTTAAATGACCAGATATCTTCGAAAAGTTTTTAACAAACTTCCGGTAATATCTAGCCAATCCGAGAAAACTGCGGACTTCAGTGGGGGTGCTGGGCTGTTTCCAGTTCTGAATAGCTGTGATTTTACTTGGATCCACAGCGATTCCTTCTTTCGATACGACGTGGCCCAGAAATTTCACTTCATCTTGCCAGAATATACATTTGGAAAATTTGGCTTTTAATACATTCCGTTTCAGAATTTCAAGAACCTGTTCCAGATGCTTTTCATGTTCGGCCTTTGATTTAGAGAAGATTAGAATATCATCAATAAAAACCAGAACAAATTTATTCAATACTCCTCTGAATACTCTATTCATCAGATCGAAGAAATAGGCTGGAGCGTTACATAAGCCGAATGGCATTACTAACCACTCGTAGAATAAGTCGGGACCTCTGAATGCTGTCATTGGAACACACTCTTCGGCAATTCGAAGTTGATGGAAGCCTGTAGCTAGGTCCATTCGTGAAAATACTTGTGCTCCATTTAATCGATCCAACAAATCATCAATACGCGGCAATGGATATTTGTTCTTTAATGTCTGTTTGTTTAGATCACGATAATCCACACATAGACGTAGAGTACCGTCAGATTTTGGGACAAACACCACTGCTGCACCCCAATCAGAGAAACTAGGCCTGATCAGACCTTTCCATACCAGCTGTCGTGTTTGATTGTCTAATTCCTCCTTCTCTTTCAAGGACATTCTTCGAATAGCGTGAACTACCGGCCTTGCATTAGGAATCAAAGAAATTTTGAAATCTATTTCTCTCTGCGGAGGTAAGCGAACAACTTCTTCAAACACATCCGCATAATTTTTGACAACAGGAATATCCTTCACTAGGTCGGGAATATTCTCTGTGATTTCAGGGACATTTTCTGTTTGGGCTGGAGAAACATTTAGAGCTGCCCAGAAGTCTTTTCTATTAGCTTCCTGTCCTTCACAGGGAATGGTTATATAACCACCCGATTTTATCTTTGCCCTAACAACTCTCTCGGCGCATCTAACCTCTGCCTCATATTTGGTCAGCCAATCCAATCCCAGAATAAGATCGAATTCATTAAAATTCATGACCATAGAGATAGTAGGGAATTTATAGAAGAAAAAAGAGACAGGTACTGCACAAGCCCAACTGAGACCGATGGAACCCCCGACCGGATTTTGGACAGTCATTGGTTCTTTGAGCTTCTTCAAATTCAAATCCAGTTTCTTAGCTGCATCCTTTGCAATGAAGCTTCGTGACGCGCCTGTGTCAAACAGTACTTTAACTGGAATGTTCTTGACATTGAGCGTGCCTTCTAAGACATCAGCCCTTTCTTGACTAGCTGAGGGCTCAGAAGTTTCTGCCAATTCATTCACTTGTACTGCTTCGGGCTTGTTTAAGAGCGGGCAATCCTTTGCCAGATGACCGGCCTCGTGGCACTGTTTACACTTCCTATTCTTTTGAAACTCCCCATCTTTTCCCAACCTTTTCTTCTTTTGCTTTCGATTGGCTCTATGTCCATCTTTTATTGGTTTCTTTAAAGATTTACATTTTCTGGACAAATGCCCCTTCTGATTGCAGTTCTTGCATATGGCAGTCGTGGCAGGTTCTTTTTCAGATCTAGCCCTTTTTCGATTTACTTTAGGCTCTTTACTGACCTCAGACCTCGTACTGGCTTCGGGAATATCAGTTTCCGACTCTTCTTTGTCACTACAACAAACTTCTTCTTCGTCGCGCAACATTCCTTTCTTATGGAGATCTTCATACTGATAAGCCATATATATCATTTCAAAAAAAGGGAGCTTCACATTCCTCATTACACTATTCTGATATCTCCTTTGCAGGCCATGAATAAATCTCAGATTCTTCCTCTTTGGATCTTGAATCAGATGAGGAGAAAAGTGAGCAAGTTCGTTGAATTTCTTATGATATTCTGGGATGGTCATATCACCTTGTATCAAATAAGAAAATTCATCACATAATCTCTCGGTTGCTTCGGGAGGAGTAAATCTTTCCACGAAAATCACTTTGAATCTATCCCAGGTGATATCACCTTCTGGATTATCTATGATGATTGTTTCCCACCAGATTAAAGCTTCTTCTTTGAGCGCCCAAGATGCTACTAACCGTTTCTGGTCATCTCTCAGCTGGATACGCTCAAAAATTCTTTCGACAGAACTCATCCAAGCTTGAGTTTGAATTATAGATTCATTGCCCGAAAACTGTGCTCCGTTCAGATTTCGATATCTCTTTAATAAAGCCTCTAGATCGTGTTCTGCATTTCTCCTGTTTCTGACACTCATTTTTCTAGTACTTCTGCAAATGGCAGATCAAGTGTCAGGTCACAGAAAAGATAATTTAAAATATAGAAACACATACTTCAAATGTAAATGTGTCCATCGAGGTGTAATTTCATTCTTCTTTACTCATACTAGGATATTGCTGATCCTATCTGTATAGAGTTACCCATCCTAGAACACTACTGGTTCTATTTCTGACAAGTTCGTTCAAATGTTATATTCCAGAACTAAGCTTAACCAAAGCTCTGATACCAAATGAGACGACCCCAAACCCCGTACTGGCGGTGGCAAGGGTAATCCGTGGAATATAACACAAAAACAGATAATAGCAGAACAAAATTAAATAAATACACCAGATAATAAACAATAGAATATACTGGGTAAGAGTAATCATCAGAGTTACACAGTATACAGGATCTTACTTAGTACAAATACAGTTCAGCTATACATGAATGTCTACAGCGGAAAACAAACAAAATATGTACAATAGGAGCTGAACAGCATAAAAAGAGATAAATGATAGAATCCATCTTCAGCTCCAGCTATACAGAAAGAACCAGCTAAACCTGAATACAAGGCTGCCCATGTAGAAAAAGGGGCACCCGAGTTTGAAAGTGAAACAAACTACGAGTCAGTCATGGGACTGGTATGAGAAATCTACTCAACACATATATAATATGGCTAATCACCGGACCACGCCACTTTCGTGGAACGGGTTTACTCCAGTGGATTGCCAGTGCTTTAAAACAAATCTTTCTTTTAAACATCGCTATGCTTTTTATAAAAATGAAGCCGTTATAAGACTCAGTTCCCATCACACAATGCAACGCAAACCGGAGGATAGAGTTTTTACCTTATAACGGCCAAATTATGCTTGATACGAATAAAACAAAGGCATTTGATATTATTGCTAGTGTCTATTTGTTTTGAAAACAATTTCAAATCATAACTATCAATCATAGACGGCATGGGTACCATATATCATGTCGCCATATATACATACAATCAAAACCGCACGATGTCGTATTTGGAGATTGGATTTCCGTCATGAACCAAGGCAAAAGATAGTCCTTACCGACTTCGAGACTGCCTAGCCCGAGCCTCAGGGTCAGAGCGCATCGACCCTTGGATCGTCAGGGCCGGTCCACCGATGTGGATTAAAATGCCTGAACACTGCGTTTCCCCGCCCTTTGGGGCGTAAATGAGCCAACGAATGACTCCATCGGACCCGGATCGTCCGATCAAACCGAGGCGCCTCGCAACAGCAACAACCACACAGGTGAAAGTATATAAATGTCAGGGCTGGTAGGTCACTGACACCACCCTAGCTAGGAAGAAACGCAGGCCCTCCCTGATGTCCTCTCCCGTTTCTGGTTCATACCGGGGTGTGAGGCTCGCGATTTCACGTTATACACAAAGCTACGCCACACAGGCGGTGCTTTGATCATCACCACAAGACTTTGCTTTTCAACAGAAGCCCTGATCTCTGCATCTTAGCATGCCACACGGGCAATTCATGCCATGCGACTGATGTCCATCGATATACAACCTCTGAGCTCGTGCGTTTCAGAGAAGGGCGTTAAGAAAAAGAATAAATTCTCCGCCGCCAAACAGATGTATATTTAATAGAGATCAATCAACACAGAATAAAATCCAATGTCAGACACACAGTCCATTTACAAGTCCGTTCTGGGTCTGAACGAAACCGGAGGCACTAAATACCTCGCAAACCCATCGATCACCACGTACGTCTGGACGATCACCACTCATTATCCATATTTCGGGATGCCTCCCAATCAGGACCTCGGTTACCACCCAAACGAGATGAAGATCTCCGGTCTTCTACCACCGTCTTCATCTTCGACTTTCAATCGTCGGTCAATTATTTGAAATGAGAATTAACTCGGCCTTTTCAAACAATTCACGTATATCTTAGAATTTCAAATCAATTTATTTCAATGGTTAAATCAATCGACAACACCAACTTGTTCTTTAATGTATTTTTCACACCAAACACATTCAACCATCAAAAGCCACATAAATAGAGCAAATTCTATTTATTTCCATTCCATATCGTTTATGATATTTTATAATGATTTATCGCTATTTTTATTTATTTTAAAATAGCCAATTTATTCAAAACGACGCTTCGGGCCATAACGCGGCCGTGGCGCTGTTTTTCTTCAGATTTGATTTACACATATCTGAAAATCTAACCGTGGGATCTTCATAAAATTTACATCATTAGAAAGGTCTTTTCAAAACGAATCCAACGGTTCCAGTTTCGGGAAAATCCGACGGTCGGATCTCCCGGTACAATCGTTTGAAGTTTCAATTTCAAAATACGAACTGCAGCGTCGTTATTCGATTAAATATAATTATATTTATAAATATAAATAAATATAATCGTTTCTGGCGCTGTTTTTCTTCAGATTTGAATTAAACATTCCAGACAATCCAACCGTTGGATTTTTACAAAGTTGGTGCCGTTGGAAAGATTTTTCCAAGGCGAACCCAACGGTTGCGATTTCGGGAAAATCCGATGGTCGGATTTCCCGCACTAGTTGTTTGAAATCACGGTTTCAAAATGTGAACTGCACGGCCACGTTTCGTTTTAATTTTATTTGTATTTATATATTTATATAAATATAGTTCATTCAACAATTTCAATATCGTTTTCACTTCAATTATTTCACTAACGCCTTTAAATTTTGGAAAATTTCGCCATAACCTCCTTTGTACGGGAGGGGCTGGGAAAATTCCCAAATAGCCACACGGGCGTCTCATGTCAAAAAGAAAAAGAAAAAAAGCCAAGCGGCTAGCCAACAGGCTCATAAAATCATCACCCAAACAAAACAGTAAATGTGTACCTATTTGTCGGGCACAAAATTTTATTCCTCTCCTCTAGCCCCTTTGCTATAACCTGTTCAATAAATATGCATGTACATATATATTGTTCTTATCATTTATCATTTTCCATTCAACTTCATGTTTGATTCCATTTGGTTTAAAAACACTATTCATTCTAATGTTGCATGCCTAGGCAAAAACCATATCATTAGCTAATTAATGAATATTTCAACTCATATATATTTATTTGAACGAGTTGCTATTTTTAACACTTCACATTTCAACAATTCGTGTATATAATAAAAATGTGATTTTTATTGTAAAACAATTCATTTCAAAACACTATTATTTTATATAGTTTATATATGTGATAAAAATAGGATTTTTTTTTCTTATAAAACAATTTCTTTTAAAACGAGGTCATTTTACATAGCTCATATAGATGATAAAAAGGTGATTTTTATTATGAAACAATTTATTTAAAAATATGAATACCATTCAACACATGAATTTCTAATCAACGAATGAATATCGATTCAACACATGAAGGTTTTCTATAGTTTCTATATATAGATAAAAATGTGATTTTTATATTTAAAACACGAATACCATTCAACACATGAATTTCTAATCAACGAATGAATATCGATTCAACACATGAAGGTTTTTTATAGTTTCTATATATAGATAAAAATGTGATTTTTATATTTAAAACACGAATACCATTCAACACATGAATTTCTAATCAACGAATGAATATCGATTCAACACATGAAGGTTTTCTATTCAACGAATAAATATAGTTTCAGCAAATGAAAATAATTCAAACACATGAATATTATTCAAAATTTCGGCAGCATAACGGCAGGGTAGTTAAAACCGGGACCGTCCCTAGTACGGCTCCTCGCTCTACCTTAAAACCTCGCGGTTTTTGTCAATGGGGATCATGCATCTAGTTCGCACGCAGGCGGCATGTATATATTTATTTCATTTCCACAAACTAATCCTATGTGGTTTCAACCAAATATTTCTCAACCACAAACGGGTATTTTTCAACCACAATCAATCAATATCAACCACAAACAATCCCAAACAACCATTCGCTATCAATCAATTTTCACACCAATCACAATCAATAAATATCGTCCATGGTTTGTGGACGAGGGGCGTATATATATATATATTTATATATAACAATTCACTTTTATTTCAACACATATATAATTTTTACAACGCATATATAACTTATACATCGAACATACAACTTATACAACGCTTATACAAGAGGTGTACAACGCTTATATAACTCATACATCGACTATATAATTTATACATCGTCGTTTTCCATATCGTTTATAAATTAGAAATCTCACATTGGGTTCCACTCCAACAAAAATAGCAGAAGGCTCAGAAAAATATGCGGTCTCTTCTAAAATGTAGAAGGCGTCCACACGGTCACGATGTTTCCTATTTCATCGAATTTCGTTAACGAACGAAAAAGATATGAATTTTCAAAAGGTTTGCAACGGTTTAAAGGTGTTAAAATCAAATTAAATAAAATCAGCCGTATACCTTCCTTTTGATTCAAAACTAGGTTTTGAATTATCGCGAAATCCGTGAAGCTAGAGGACGATCGGGTGCTGCAGCGTCGAAGGGCTAGGAGAGGGCTTCTCGGCGCCGTGCACCACCGTCAGATCGACGATCCCTGGCAGCTCCGGCGGCGCTTTAAACGATGGGACTTCGGAGGAGCAGATCTCACAAAATACACAACGTTTGTGGACAAGGGTTATATGGATTTGAAGCTAGTGAGAAGATCTACAAATTCCATAACTGAAGCGCTCGATTTCGTTGTGAGATTGGAGAGAAAAAGTGGTGGGAAGCAATGAACACGGGCCACCGTTCGTCGAGAGGAGCTATCGGGGTTTGGTTTGGGAACGACGAATTCTGATTGGCCGGTTTTTATAATTTATTATTTAATTTCTTTAAATCCGAAAATACCCCCTACCGCTTACGAATACCAATTCAAACCCAACGACTGTCGTCCCTAGCGTTTTACCCCCATTCCGAGCACAATGGATTATGTTTCGTAGGCCCATTCGACTGTTTCAGTCAGTTTTCCTTCAAATTAAAATATAAAACATTCAATATTTGATTTGAGCGTGCATTTCAATCTGCCAGGGCCACAAACTGATTCGAAAAATTCCAGAAAAATTAATCTAGCTATGTTTTGACGATACGATTACAACAAAACTAGTTTCGTCGAATTCTGAGACCGTTTGCAAAAAGGCCCATTTCTGGTCGATCCAATTTAACTGTAATTAACCAAAACACATTTTCCTTTGCCACGCTCACATACTAGCTTCAAAAATTATGAAATTTGAAACCTAGCAATAACTTCACATCCCGGATCCAACAAAAGTGGTTTCGTCGAATTCCGAGGTCGTATGCAAAATGGCCAATTTCACGGGCTATATAAAATCCATAGCGACCCTTCTGAAAATTCATTCGGCCATAACTTTTGCTTTCCGCTATGAAAATTCGATTTTTCAGATTTGTTAGAAAGGTGTTCACTAACAGATTTAAATATTTTTGGTTTCACTAAAATCCGCTTTGTTTTGCACCCAGTACAGTCCGACAAAGTTTGAATTCAATTTTTGAAACTACAGCGCCATTTCAGGCCTTGTTTATAATTATATTAATTATATTCGTTTTCAATTGTCGATTCAAACTCAGTTTTCATTGCCATTATTTAAAATATTTGTTTTAAATATTTAAAATCCATTATTTTAGCCAATTTAAAAATTTTAAATTGGTTCAGATTTTCTGGGTCGTTACATGGGTGTGGCAAAACTGGCAATATGGTGTAGTGTATTCATATATCTATATATCTTATCATCACTCGGGTGGATAGTCATCCCAGAATGATGAGCTTCCTCAAGGACAGTCTTCAACCAACTTCCAACTCGGGGAACACAAAGCCTCTCATCCCTTCGTAGCCACCCTCTATCATCCGTGGAATATCTACTGAGGTGACTAAAAGTCTCCCCTCTACTGAGCCTGTCCAAGATGTTTGCTATCTATGGGTCCTCTCGCTGCGAAAATTCTATCTGATACATAAGAGTAGACCGCACCTCTAAAGATGCCAAAAAACCAGGTATAAGATCCGTAGATGGCCTAAAATCAAAGGTCAATATGCACTCCAAGCTCCGCCTCTCTAGGAATAAAGGACTCAAAGTCATCCTCTTCCAACTCAATGCGTCTGCCACCACATTACCCTTGTCAGGGATCTAAGAAAACTCAAAATCATAGGATGCTAGGAACTCCATCCATCTCTACTGTCTCAAGTTGAGATCCCTTTGCGAGAACAGATACTTGAGCGACTTATGATCCGTGTATAGCTCCAACCTCTCTCCCAAAAGATAATGCCGCCAAGTTTTAAGCATGAATACTATAGCAACCAATTCCAAATCATGGGTAGTGTAGTTCTTCTCATGAACTCTTAACTGTCTACCACCGTAACATACTACCCTTCCCTCCTGGATCAGGATGTCACCAAGCCTTGTACTACATGCATCAGTGTACACTGTGAACACCTTGTTCCCATCAGGCAAAGTCAAAACTGGGGCTGTTGTCAGAGCCCTCTTCAGTCGCTAAAAATCATCCTCACAATTAAGGCTCTAAGAAAAGGTCAGATTCTTCTTCATCAGTCTGGTGGGTGGGGATGATATCTTTGCAAAGACCTTGATAAACCTCCTATAATAGCCCACAAAATTAAGAAAACTCCCTACCTCCGTTGCATTCTTTGGAATCTTCCAATCTTGAACTGCAACTACTTTCGCGGGATCCATCGCTCTCCCATCCTTGGAGACCACATGCCCTAGAAATCTTACTTCCTCTCTCCAAAAGTGACAATTGGAGAATTTCGTCTTAAGCTGGTGTGAGTGGAGAGTCCTCAAAACCTCCCCTACATGTAGGGCATGCTCTTCCTCGCTCTTCGAGAAGATCAGAATATCATCTACAAAGACTGCCACTAACTTATTCAGAAACTCCCGGAACACCCTACTTGTCAGATCCACAAAATACGCGGGTGCATTCGTTAACCCAAATGGCATGACAAGCCGCTCAAAGAAACCATCTAAAGTTCTAAAAGAGGTCTTGTCTATACTGTCCTTGGCACTCTCAACTGATGAAATCCCGTGGCTAAGTCTAACTAAGAGAAAACAGATGCGCCAACAAGCTGACCAAACAAATCGTCAATCCTCGGAAGTGGGTGCCAATTCTTCTTAGTGAGTTTATTCAACTCCCTGTAATCCACACATAAGCGAAGCGAGCCATCCAACTTAGTTACAAAGACGACAGGAGCACCCCATTCTGATATGCTTCGCCTAATAAATCCCTTCTCAAGTGGCCCCCCTACTTCTAAGTCCCCTCCTTTTTCTAGGAGCCATGTGGCACACAAGCAATGCGATTGGCTTTGCATTATCCACTAAGTATATCCAGAAATCTATCTCGCGCCTCGGAGGTAAGCCCCTAACCCCATCAAAAACATCCGGATACTCTAAGACTACAGGAATAGATCGTAAATCATTGATAGAAGCATCAAATGATTCTAGAAAACAAAGCACGACATACCCCTTAGGGTCATTGGAAATATCGAAAGTCCTTCCTTGGCAAGTCAATAGTCTAACGACCCTCCTCTCACAGTCTAGAATGGCACCATACATGGCTAGCCAATCCATCTCTGGAATCCGTCCATATCCCATAAAACCAAGCACAAATGCGTCACTCAAACTTGACGCCCAACACAGATATCCACAAACCCTGACATATCATAGATAGATGAGTCATTCCCCCAGTGGGGTTTGAGACAATAATAGGATCAAAAACAATACTAGTAATAAGGTGCAGAGACTCAACCAAAAAATTAGATATAAAAGAGTGAGAAGTGCTAGAATTAAAAAGAGTCCTAATAGGAACTTTACTACCTTTGTCTGGTACACTGGCCTCGAGAGCATGCACCTTCCGTCCAGAACATCCTGCCTTTTGGCCTTGTCCTTGCCTCTTCGGGCACTCCCTAGTATAGTGTCCAACCTCACTATAGTTTAAGCAAGCATTCTTCCTTTTTCTGCAATCCTTTACCAAATGACCCAAGCTCCCGCAACCATGAAACTTCTTCTTGCCTTGAGCCTAGTCATTCTTTCCGCCCTTCTTTTGTTGTTCTTTCTTGGGCCACACTTTCTTGTTTTGCACCTCGTTGGTCTTAGCCTCCTTTTTCCCATCCTTACCATCTTCGCGGATCAATGACATATCAACCAGTCTCTCAAAAGTAGCCCCCATCAGAATGTGAGATAATGTTAATGCTTGAAGAGGTTGATTCAATCCTCTTGCAGACCTTAAAGCTTTCTTATGCAGGGTACTCACCAGCTCCAGACCAAACCTTGCCAGCTGATTAAACTTATTGACATACTCTTTGATAGACATGCTTCCTTGCTTAAGTGCCAAAAACCTCTCCATCTGTATACTCTCTTCTGCCTGAGAGAGAAACTTCGTCACGAATCTCTGTTGGAAATCATCCCAAGTATCAACCGGACGCCCTGCTTATGTTACTTTCCACCAGAACGAAGCCTCATCCTTAAGCTGCCATGTATCCAACTGTATCTTCCTATGGTCGTCAACCTAAAAAAGCCCAAACAAATTCTCTGTCTCATTTAGCCAGTTCTGTGCTTCCATAAAGTTCTCAGTTCCACGGAATGGCTTTCCTCCCATAACACAGAAGTATTTGCAAATCCTAGAGAAATTATCTGCTCGTGGAGGAGGAGGAACAACGGCTACAGCTGGAGGAGGGGCGTCTCCTTGGCCTCCAGTATGTGCCGTAGCCTCAAGATATCTACGAAACCAAGCTGGTATCTGAACACCCTCAGGAAGATTCGGTTTCCCAGACATGCTGGAAAGAAAGGAAAAAGAGATTCAAATAGAGAATCGAAAGATATTTTATATGGCTTTGAGGGATATGTTTTTCAAAAACAGACTTTTCTTTAAAATATTCCTTTCGAAAGCTTTTGAAAACAATTTTCAAAACCTTTTATCTGATCTTGTAACCTTCGACTCTTATACCAAATGTGACACCCCACGTCCGTTAATGTCACTCTTTATCAGAATGCATTATGTTCCGTGAAGCGTTATAGGTAAACAGAAACAGAATATCACAAGACAGATATAAAATAGCGGTGGAAATTTAAAACTTCATTATTTTGCAGAAAACATCATAGTCTCAAAACCAGTTACAACATCAGGCATAAAATACCGAAACCGAGTACATCAAAACAAAACATCTGTCTTGTGCTATAAACCATCAGAGTACATAAGTGTAAAATTATAATCCTCAGTAATAGCCATAATAGAATAGACAGGTAGTCAAAGCGATACATCAAAGTAGATCCAGATCCAAGCAGAAACAGAAGAGAGAATCCTAATCAAGCCCGAGCATTCCCATCCTTAGAACCTGAGGGAGAAGGAAGAGAGAGAAAAGAAAACAAAATGGGTCAGACATAAAGTCTGGTGAGTCCAGTGACTTTTAGCATATAAAGAAGTAAAAGTATCATGATAGACATATAAACTGGATGAAAGATAACAGTATCATATAACAGGTATGGACAGACTGAACAAAATAACCAGAATAAACAGAGTAGGTTATGCTTCTCAAATACTTTTCTCTGCACTAATACTAGTATAACATATATGTGACAAAATTATGTATCCCTCAATCACTTAGCAGAAACAGAATGATCCTAACAGAAATATAATGGTAGTTCTAGGTGTACTCTAGTAACGGGTTTTACCCAAATAGAAATAACAGGCACCTCAACAGAAATAACGGGTGTTACCCCAAACAGAAATAACAGGTACCTCAACAGAAACAGACAGAACTAGATGTACCTTAGTTACTACTCCTAAGCGATCGTCTCCCTAACTTGTAAGTACCATGTGTCGGCCCCATAGTAGGGTGTATTACTTCCTAAAAGTGGCAACTTACAGAAGGACACAGACCTATTTACTGGTGCTACAATGACTTATTTTCCCCTATAGACCGGACTCATGCACGCATATGATTCCGTTGGAACGCTCCCGTACACCCCCTTCAGATGAACCTCTTATAACGAGTTCAGCATGCATGCCCTGACCCTTACCTAGTGCAGGGCCCCCGTTTAATACCATAATGGGATACTGACTGATATGGGTCCCATACAGCAGATGACATAAGTCAAACCCCTAAAATGTGTCCCCCAATTAACTAGGATTTTTAATAGGTTAAGCTTACAGATTAATAGGTTCGCTTAACCCCTATAGATTAACAATTTAGTTTTACAGGTTAACTGGTTTATTTAACCCCAACAGATTAAACAAGTTTACATAACCCCAACGGATTAAACAGACTTACTTAGCCCCAACAAATTAAATAGGTTTACATAACCCTAACAAATTTAAATAGGTTTCACAGGTTCTTTACAGTTCCATTAACATGTTTTGCTTAATCTTAAATTAAGCCTACAGATTCATATTCCCCAAATTCCAGTCACAATTCACAATATTACATATGCCCCCAAAATTTTAGTAATATTTCATAGTATAGGTTGTGCCCCCAAGTTATCATTCCCCCAATTTATCCCAATTCCATTCGTACACATATTTCAGCAATATTGGCCCAGGCTCGATGGTAGCCTAGGCTATAAAAATAAAAAGGGAATGAGATAGAGAAGAACAAAATAGGCATATATAAAACAAAAATAAGCATATATTAACAGAGATGGACATATGATAGCAGAAATAGGCACATCAGAAAAAGGCATATAAGAATTGAACAGCAGATCAGATGTATAGAAGAATACATGTAATAACAGAACTGTTTAGGTATGAATCAGGTTCTTAACATGCATAGGTTCAGATCCATATTTATAAATATGTCAGGGTTACTGTTAATTTTTTATGTCTAAAAGTAACATAAACCCATAGAGATTGGATCTAAAGAACAGAGAATAATATGCTGATGTTGCAGAAGAATTTCTTGTATGTGTATAGGCTGGTGTTGAAGAAGATAGGCCGATTCAACCTAAGCAGAGGCAGCATTTCATTGTCTCCATTATTTTTAGGTATAGAAAATAATAGAAATGCTATCCATTATATAGCCTACCTCTAACGAACCCAGCCACTAAATAAATCTCGATTCAGCAGTACGTACCCGACCAGATCCAGTGTGGGTCGATCCACCTGACCTTGGGTCGACCCATAGGTCGACCTAGACCAGGCATGGGTCAGACATAACGGGTCTGGTTCCTGCCTAGTTTTTCCGCTCGTTCCATTTGAATTAATTTGAAAATTCTGGTTGTTTTATTTACATATATTCTACTTATATGTATACAACCTTCTAACATTCATAACTTCCTCATATGATGTCCGTTTTACGCAAACTCGAAGTCTATCCTAAACAGAATTCTGAGATGAACGCAATGCTGCAGTCCTCTTTACTTAATTCCCAATATTTAATTAAGTATTCCTTAGCTTATCATTATAATGTCCTTTAAAATTATGGGGTGTTACAAAAATTGTGCAAAACACTTGCCCCTTACCTGCCTATTGTGGCCAAACAAAAGAACTCTCCCTCACTCGTCACATTAAGTGTAAGAGCATGTGCTAGAGTATGGAGTTGTAAGTGTGTAAGGGTATGGAGTTTCATGTGTACAGTTATTATTTTAATAAAGTAAATCATTTTTTTCATTTGCTTACTTTTTATAAACTTTTCTTTAGTTTAATTAATCTCCTTATTATCTTCTTATGCATATGTTATCCTATGCATATATGCTTTCATATGTATGTTACACTTCTGTACAACTTTTGTTCGTTAAACCGTTGAGAATTCAAGATTCGTTCATTGGTCAGATTTCTGGTTTTGTGCAAAACTATTATTCTGAGTAAAAAAAAACTTGAGAATGATTTTCTCATTACTTATAAATAATTAAAAGATGGTTATTTAAGTAATAAGACTCCATTGAATCATTTTATTATTTATTTCTAGGTATTGATATTTTATCGATTGAGTTTAATCATATTTTTCTAATCTTCTCCAACTGGATATATATTTCTCCAAAGTGTATATCATTACCAATATTCTTCCCAATATTTATTACTCTAAAATTTTGAAATGAATTGGGAATTTTTAATGGCTTAAGCACTTTAATAAAGTGATTAAATTTCCAGGTTGTTCCACATCAACTCTTTGCTAATCTCTAAAGTTGGCACAAAGTTTGCTATTGCTATGGTCGATTACTTCGCTAAGTGGGTTGAAGCTGAGCCATTGAAAACAATTTCCACTAGAAAAGTAATCAATTTCATTGTGCCAAAAATATAATATGTCGCTTTAGTCTCTCCCAACCCGTTATAAGTAATAATAGGACCTAATTCAACTGCATCGAATATTAAGACTTCTGTACACATATAAATAACTGATATTTAATGGTCGCTCATACTCAATCAAATAGACAAGTCAAAGCTATTAACGAAATTATTGAGTCTATCCTAAAGAAATGTTTGGATAAGGCTAGAGTTGTGTGGATAGATGAGCTACCGTTGGCATTATCGCTTATATGACCACCCATAAATCAGCAAATTGTCACACTACATTCACATTGGCTTATGGATTGGAAAGCGTCATCCCAGTTTAATTGAAACTCCCTTTTCATTGAGTAGTTATTATTATCTTTTATTAAACAAGAAACTTCTCTTAAAATCATTGGACATGATTGATGAGAGGAGTGATAAATATGATTTAAGAGCGACATCACATAGGCACCAGGTCACTCGATAATTCCAAGGTTCGACCCAAAGCCTTTGGCTTTGATGATCTGGTTTTGAAGCGCGTCTTTCCTTGCCCTGTGCATTTGGATGGGAAATGGAAAGACCATGTGTCATCCTGCAGAGGCTTGGAAATAGAACCTTCAAGATAATGAAGTTGATGGTGACAAGTTACCAAAAGCTTGGAATAGCGAACGTATCAGATGTTACTTTACTTGAAATATATTTTTCTCGCCTGATTAGAGTTTTCACTTATAAATATTGTGACAGGGTAAGATATATTGATCTTACTCACCCTTTCTAATAAATCACTTGGCCTCCTGTAACGACTCGGGGATTTTGCGACCTTGGATATCGACATAAACTCAATGTCGACTACCCAAGCATCAAAAACACCGGATAGTCCATGAAAGAAATTAGAGGGTGAGAATAGATAAGACAAAAACTTAGAATAGAAGAAGAAGAAGAACATACAACATCAGAGTAAACACGAATCTCACAACGGAACGAACAATATAATAGATACATATCTTTGAAATAAAATCAGTATATGTATACAGTAACATTATCAGAGTATAACACTTACAACACAACGGAAAATAACAATAGCTATATAATCCTGAAGCCTTCTGCTCCAGCTCTTCAAGTATATCTGTACAATCCCGACTACTTGACCGCCCGTACAAAATTGGGCACCCAAGAGTTTAGGGAAAACAAAATAAAATAAAATTTGGGTCAGTCATGGGACTGGTATGAGTAAACAATTTAAAACAGTTTTGAGATAATAAACTATATCTCATAAGACCACGCCGTATAACACAGAACGGGCTTTTCCCTTATGAGAATCCAAAATAATCTTTATATCAAAATTCTTTTGATATTATAATAATGCCTATCAACCACACTATAATAATCATCTAGCAGAAACACATTTATCTCACGTTCTACATACATAGTATACAATCAAAATCACAAGCACTTATTGGATAATGAATTTCCAACTATGACAAGGTATGGAACCACCTTCGGATAGTGTACCTCTAGAGAGGAATACACTGGGTTCAATAAGAACATCTTGCAACTCGGCCATACATGACCGATCACTCATTTCGCTTGAGTGTATCGAATGTATATCACCAACGGTTGGGATCAGCAACCGTTTACCGAATGGGACAACATCGAATAGATTAAAGAATGAAATGAATATCTCTAGATAGGTGATAAAACACCCTAATGGAAGCAACCCACATAGCCATGCTGCCTGCCTGATTTTTGTCATTTCCCGGTTGTGAGGCTAGAGGCTACGCTTATCTCTCGACAGATCACACAATTATTCACTTTGAATGTCACATCGTCATACCCGCCAAATCATAAATTGATTTCCCCAAAAATACAATGGGTCTACAGCTAAGAGAAACAAATTCCTCCGCCACCAAACGTATGTATGTTTGAAGAGATCAACTTACGCGATCTATTACATATACTCTGTCAGACAATCTTCCATATAGGTCGTCCTGGGACTGGACAAACCGAAGGCACTATTCTGTAAATCCATCTTAGGCAATTTCTACCTAGGATTTGATAAACGACCCTTGCATAAACACTGTCTTCAATTATCTTCATCATATTTGATCGTAATGCTAACGTCCATACAGAGTGGTTTTCAGATAATGAATCTGATCCCGGTCTCTCCGTATTGACGATAGAAAAATGGTCAAAAACTTTGATAGTCGGTGAGTTAACTATCAAAGAAAAATATGTGTGCGAACAACGACACTATTTCCATATATTCAACATTTCTTATTTTCTAAATTTAGAAAACATACGTTATAAATCATTGGAAAACATTTCCATATTTACTCCCATTTCTTATTTTCTATATAAGAAAATATTCTGATTCTTATTTGGAAAACTTTTCCAAAACTCCTTCATTTAATTTAAACAGATGTTTAAATAAAACATCGCTATGCCAACTCAAATCATTACACTCATTAACTAAATTCACTTAACCAACCTTTACTATCGAACCTTAACCATTCCTTAGTTAAAAATGGAGTCAATCAAGTTGGGGTATAATTACCTCTCAGACCTTAACTGAACAACATCTTTAACCTCGAAATAGGCAAAGTTCACCTCTTAAATCTTTAACAGCTTCCTTACGTAACTCTCGGATTCTATTTACGAATCCACTTCTTTTACAGTCCCATGCTTCCGAAATATAATAACTTAAGTATAACTTTTATTTATTAATTTGGATAAATAAACAAATAACTAATTTATTAATAAATACTCTTGATTTAAAAACGGAAAGTAAATATTACTTTCCCGAATTTGATATAATTGAATTCGACGCGTAACTGTCTTTTAAGTAATCTCTATTCGATTAACTCTTCTCGAATAATTTATATTCGATTAACTAACTTTCGAATAACTATATTCAAAAATTCTCTTTCGAATGACTTACATTCGATTATCTCACTTCGAATAACTAACATTCGATTAACTTACTTTGAATAACTAATATTTGATAACCTTTCTTCGAATAACTAATATTCGATTAACTCACTTCGAATAACTAATATTCGATAACCTTTCTTCGAATAACTAATATTCGATTAACTTACTTCGAATAACTAATATTCGATAACCTTTCTTCAAATAACTAATATTCGATTAACTTACTTCGAATAACTAATATTCGATAACCTTACTTCGAATAACTAATATTCGATTAACTTACTTCGAATAACTAATATTCGATAACCTTACTTCGAATAAAATATATTAACCGATTAACTCCTTTCGAATAAACTATACTCGATTAACTCTATTCGATTAACTCTAATTCCATTAACTATAATCGATTAACTCTATTCGATTAACCCTAGTTCGATTAACTCTAATTCGATTAACTCTAATCGATTAACTCTATTTAAAATCCATTAAGTTTAATTTCGTATTTTAAAATAATATCCCATTTCCAAATTCTATTTATACTTCTATTTATAGAATTATTCATACGAAATCTCCTTTTTATTTATAACACTTAAATCGCATTTATAATTCCCTTTATAAATGTTGAGTTCACATTCCATTTCAATTATCGGTGCTGAAACCGATTCTACTTCTCTATATAAGTTCTGACTTATATATTCTATTTATCACATGATAAATGTTTTATTTAATTTATAAAATATTCTTTATAAATTAATCTTCTCCGTTTATCTGTTAAAACAGATTTCTATTAAATATTTACTTTAATTCCTTATCTTGTTATAACCATGTGCGAAGTACGGGTTAACTTTCCTAATGTAAAATTCTATTCGTTTTATAAATATTTCCTTTTCTATTTGTTTCACAAATATTTCCTTTTATATTTGTTTTTACAAATGTTTCCTTTTATATTTGTTTTACAAATGTTTCCTTTTATATTTGTTTTTTACAAATATTTCCCTTTTATATTTGTTTTTACAAATATTTCCCTTTTATATTTGTTTTACAAATATTTCCCTTTTAATCCTATTTATTTTCCAAATAAATATCCTTTATAATATCTTATTTATTTTCTAAATAAATATTCCTTTTATAAAAATCTATGATTTTATAAATAATTCCTTTTATAAAATCTTTTGATTTTATAAATAATTCCTTTTATAAAATCCTTTGATTTTATAAATAGTTCCTTTTATAAAATCTTTTGATTTTATAAATAAATTATTTTCAATATACACTTTGAAAACTCCATTTTACATTCTAGTATTTCTTATGGTATTTTAAAATACCAAACAACAGGACCGGTATAATCATAATCAAATCACAGATTATATTTCACATCATATATCACAATATATTAAAACAACCAGTATTATAAATATTGAGGGTTCCTGTTGGATCCCTCCAACCTGTTTCCCTCCATCCAGATGTTAAACAATATAATTAACATCAACTTCATTTCAATATGAAATATTCTGATAAACCGAATCAATATATATTTAACGATTTATATATATATATATAATTTCAACCAACTGACTAGCAATTCATCCAAACAGTCAACACACAGCAATCAACCAATATTTATCAATTCTAAAAATACGTTATAAAAATATAAACTGTTCAGAGTTAGTGAGATTTACTCATATTGGATGATCATCGTTAATAACGATAACCATCGCTTGATTCAGACGGATAATTTATTTTGCTATAAATTGTAACGAGCTCCGATTCGCTCCCAGTCAGTTCCATTGTGGAGCCACTGTCCATACGATCCTAAAGGATCTTGTTTCGCTGAATTTCGATAACATATGAATAAGTTATGATTCTAACAATTTTTGTACTATTTTTATTTAAAATAAATTCAATTTCTATTTATATTATTGGGCTTCACCTTAAATCCTTGGCCTAACTTCAGTTTTAAACTCCCGGTCCGCTTTCTTTTCTCTTCTTCCTCCCGCAAATCGAAACTTCGTCCTCCAGTATTACCACAGACATTACAAACGTTTGAACACCTCGTTCCCACCATTCAACAAACTAAAACCTCCGTCACACTACTCCTCGCAAACTCCATTCGGCCATCACCATTTCAGACCTGCATCCCCCTTCCAGAACCCATCGACATCAGCCATTCCCAAGACTTCAAACTCCACCGTACCCTCCATTACCCTATAAATCTTCATTCGACCATCACCATTTCAGACCCGCATCCCCCTTCCAGAACCCATCGACATCAGCCATTCCCAAGTCTTCAAACTCCACTGCACCCTCCATTACCCTATAAATCATCAAACGAAAATCAACATAAAATCTACTCTTCAATCTCTATCACACTATACCAATTTCATATCACTCGTACCCTCCTTCCTGTTTGCGTCGACAGCCACCTCGCATCATCTAGGAAATCGCACAACCCTAAAACCACCCAACATCCACCAATAACTCACCCTACATGCCAATTTCATCCATGAATGAAAATCTAGCATTGAAAAGATGAATTGCTACTTCAATTTCCTCACCTCGTTGAACCCTAGACTCGCTATTGACAGGTCAGCGGAAAAAAAGGTTGCATCAAGCCTTGTAAAATCTACACGAGCTTAAAGCTCTTGCGTTGTGGAGTCCAAATACATTCAGTTTGTAATTTATAAATTTTTGTTTGAATTGTTTGAGAATTTAGAAGCTTCAATTTTTACTTCTATGAAAAGAAAAGTGACGGCGGCCTTTTTGACCAAGGAAGAAATGAAACGAGGGTTAAGGAAATGGGATGGTATATTTATAGGGTATGATTGCTTATAGCTAAGCTTTCTATTTTTACATTAATTGATTCGATTAATTAACTTGATTTATCATTTTAAAAATTCTTGTGATCACATACCATATCCAAAAATCATGAAAATGGGCATGTAGCTACAGTTCGACATTACGGACCCAACGAAAATGGTTTCGTCGAATTCCGACTCCGTTTGCTCACACAGCGTATTTTTAACCGTCAAAATATCGACTGTTTTTCACATTAAAAATCGATATGACCACATACTGACTCCAAAAACGACGAAACTTGGAATCTAACAATAATCTAATATTATGGATCCAGCAAAATTAGTTTCGTCGAAAATGGAGGTCGTTTGCAAAACTGACTATTTTTAAAGCTCTAAATAAACCCATTTAAATATTAATATATTTAAAAATAATTAAATTAAATATAAATAAATTTATATTATCGTATATATTCACAATAGAATATCATACAGCTCCAATTGGATTTATAACTTGATATTCAAATCCCGGTTGAATCGATATTCGATGTATAATGAAATTCCTTATATATATCGTTATAAATTATAAAGGAATTCCATAACGACTATTTTAAATTTTGATTTGGACATAACACAAAATCTACCCGACGAAATCCCGATTTTTCTCTTCCATTAGAAAAATATACTTCACCAGCTCCGAACGTTTCTTATGTCACAGAAATCCGGCTTAAAACGGATTCTGTATATTCGTTTAAAGTTCGAATCGCCAAATTACGAACTGCCGCACCATTTCGAGCTCGATTTTAATTATAATATAATTATACATTCAAACTTCGTTTATATAATATATTTGTGAACATAATTCAACTCTAAACTGAATTATATATTATAAATAATCCAATTCACACAATATTGTGAATTCAGCTATTTCTGATTATTTCAGAAATTAAATATATTATTCAATTATTTAATTAAATAGCTATTTAAATCTCTATATCACTGTTTAAATAATTAAATTAATTAATTATAATACCGTAAAAATACGGGACGCTACACCTCCCTATTGATGTGACTCAGGATATTGATCGATGGTTGGGATATAATCGAATGACGTCTACGTAGACAAGAACGAGCATGATTAGCACACTCATTAACCAACTATAATCCTAAAAGGCTGGAATGGAATAGAAAATGTAACAAATGTGAATCAATCACCTGTCACAATAATCTTATCCTAAGAGCTTGGAATAAGGTATAAACCAAGGAAGACGGGATCATCAACTTCTTTAAGTCTACTCCTTTAAGCTTAAACTAAATTATAATCATGGCATACTTGAACCACTCATGTGCCATGGCACCTCCAATACTTAAAGCTTGGATTTGAGTGAAAATCAAGGAAGAGAGCGATAGGCGCGCCATGATTTACATCCACTCTGTCCACTATCTCAAAACTACACCCAAAAAGAGAGTATAAAGGATGGAACATTGAAGTCCACTGACTATAACCTAAAGCCTGATAGAAGAGTATAAAGAGCGATGCTTCATTGTCTATAAATCTAACTTAAACCCCAGCAACAAAGTATAAAGGATGACTCCCCGACGTCCATGAACTATACCTAATCGAGATAGGAGGAATGAATAAAATTCAATAAGTTAGGTAAAGGACTTGACTGTGAAAGTGCACTTGATGCATTGCATGATTCAAAACTATTTAAGAACAATATGTTAAGCCATCACTTACATATTAACTTGATTTCATATAATTTAATTGTTAATAATGAAATGTTTTTCATGAGTACATTCAACGGAAGATTGAAATACTTAGAACAATTAGACGAAATATCAACCTTACTTATAATTGGTCGGATAAATGGATACAGTACCAGTCATAAAACCAAAAATCAAGGATCATACTCGCTCAAATCCTGGCTAGTAAACAACAAAGATAGAAGTCACAAAGTGGATAATCTTCGCTTCTCTTTGTCATATTTCTTATGCTTATTTGGTAATTCATCTTCCGAGGACATTTTAACTTTCACTTAGGATCCTTACCACTCCCGGCCTTGTCCTCCTTTTCCAACATATCGTTATCCCCAGCCTAATCGCCCTTGGAGGGTTTAAATTTATGAGAGATAATAAACTTGAGTGGGTCAGGAGTTAATGTCCTAATTTTTTTATAATTCGAATCGCTTAGTGGTATGACCATAAATAGTTATAGAGAGGCAAGAGGCTCTTTGTAGCGACCCGAACTTCCCCGGTCTCCGAAGAGATGAGAAAGAACGAATTACTGTGAGGACAAGACAAATCAGAACGCAGACGGAAGAACATTTCATTGCTATTACAACAATTCCATCAGATACAAGAATATACAGAGTATAAATGAATATTATTACATTCGATAAATATCAGAGATTACAATAAATTACATAGCAGCGGAAAATAATACAAAGCACAACTGAAGGTGATATACAGATACAGAGCTTTCCGGATATCATTCCAGCTGCAAACCAGGATCCTGCGAATATAAATCTGCAAAACCAAAACTACTAGCTGCCCGTGTCGAAAATAAGGGCACCCAGAGTTTAGGTTAAAACAATAAACTCCAGGCCAGTCATGTGACTGGTGTGAGAACTGAAACAGTTATTAAAACTTTACTTTAAAAAGAGAGTAATTCAAGGGACCACGCCGTATAACACGGAACGGGTTTCCTCCCAAGAATACCAGTGCTTAGAATAAACAACGCAATGCTTTTTCGAAAAATGAAGCTATTATAAGACCCAGGTCCCACCACACAATGCAACGCAAGCCGGAGGATAGGGTTTTACCTTATAACAGCCAAACATGCTTGGTACGTTTAAAACAAATCATTTGATACTATAATAAGTGTATAGTGTCAAAACAATTTCAATCATAAATACAAATCATAGACGACATAAGTGCTCCATACCACTATGTCGCCATACTAGGCTCTACAAATAAAGCCGAAATACACGTATTGGAAATTGGATTTCCATCATGAGTCGAGGCAAGGGGCAAACTCCTCTCCGCTTTCGAGACACTCTAGCAAATGTCTCAGGACTACACACTCTGGGCAATCCTGGATCTTCAGGGCCGGTCCTCTCTTACGTTTGAGGATTGGCAATTCCTGAACACACGTTTCCCGGTCCTTACAGACCTAAAATCGAGGCGCCTCATCCAACAACCACATAGGTGAAAAGTATATAAATGTCAGGGCTGGTAAGTCACTGACACCACCAAAGCTAGAAAGAAACGTCGTGCTCTCCCTGCAGTCCTTATCCCGTTTTTTACTCATACCGAGGTGTGAGGCTCGCGAATTCACGTTATACACAAAGCTGCCACGTAGGCTGTGCTTTGATCATCAACCACAAGACTTTGCTTTTCAACATAAGCCTTGATCTATGCAACTCAGCATGCCACACAAGCAATTCATGCCATGCGATTGATATCTATTGATATATAACCTCTGAGCTCGTACGTCTCAGAGAAGGGCGTTAAGCAAGAGAATAAATTCTCCGCCGCCAAACAGATATATATTTAACAGAAATCAATCAACATAGAATAAAATCCAGTGTCAGACACACAATCCATTTACAAGTTCGTTCTGGGTCTGAACGAAACCGGAGGCACTTTCCTCGCATATCCATCCATCTCCAAGTACGTCTGGACAACCACCAACTATTTCCATCCTCTTGGGTGTACAGCCCAATCAGGATCGTCAGTAATTATCCAAACGATGTGAAGACTTCCGGTCTTCGACCACCGTCTTCATCTTCGACTTATCGTCGAATCGGTTATTCAGAATGGGTATAAACCCGGCCTTTCCGAACAACCCGCGTATATTAAAAACAAATGTTACACAAACACAACATACGCCTCATTCCAATTCATAAGTCGCTAACCGTAAATCAGTAAGAGAGCAATTCCCCAAATATTAACCCCGAAGGCCGAAACCAACATCTGATCAATACCCAGGAAACCATTCTTCTTAACTAACCTACAGCTAGTTTCTAAATTTCAATTCTTAGGGAAAGGTTCTCATTAATTTTATCAAAGATAAATTCTTTAAATTTATTCTTTAATCTTCCTTTGGATGTCATTTCAAACCAAATCATGGTTTTCCAAACTAGTCGAGATTAGCGAACCACACCGAAGTAATTATTTGTTTTATTTCTCAATCCCAACCTATTCATCCCATGAAGCAAAACTGGTAATACTCCATATCTAACACCACGGTGTTATCGGTAAAATTAATTACCATTTCACGTTTAAATCTAATTAAAGATTTAACTATCGCTTTGGAGCAAAACTGGTGATACTCCATTCTCGCTCATTTTCCAAATTTGATAATTTAAATTATCAATTCCCCATTTCAATCCAATTGCAGATTCATTAAAACTCCTTTTACTGGGTTAAAGAACTAATGTCATTTAAAACACAGTTCACGATAAACCCAAATCACATTCTATTTATTATCGGGTTAAAGAACTAGTGTTATTTAAAACACCGTTCACGATAAACCCACAAATCAATTCTATTAAAACTCGTTTCAAATCCAATTTATTTATTTAAAAATAAACGGGTTTAATTTTAGTTCAAAACTAGTTCATTTCGATAAAAATCTATTTTTATCTTTTCAAATATGGAGTTTTTCATCCCAATTTTTCCCAAATCATTTCTTATGATTTTACACAAATTATTACTATTTTTAATAATTTTATCAAGGCCCGTACAGTCGATTTCTAACAACGGCCATCGAACTGCACTTACAACGACCTTTTCCAAATTTGATTTGGACGTATCTCCAAATCCAACCGTTAGATTTTGAATTTCCAATATTCGTTAGAAAGCACTTTTCGATACGAACCCAATGGTTCTGGTTTTAGGAGAATCCAACAGTCGGATCTCCCGTAATGTCCGTTCGAAGTTAATGGTCGAAATTCGCGAACTGCCGCGGCGCGGCGCGTTCTATTCAGGCCATTATATTATATATATAATATATATAATATATACTTCATCGATTTCAATTCAAAACGTGCTTTATAAATCGTTTTTAAATTCATTTTCAAAACGGTTTCAACTTCATATTCAATTTCAAATTAAAATTGAATATTCCAATATAAATTCGTTTCAAATTCATTTCAAATCGATTTCAATTCAAATTGATTTTCTATTCGATTCAATTCAAATTGGTTTTCTATTCGATTCAATTCAAATTGGTTTTCTATTCGATTCAATTCAAATTGGTTTTATATTCGATTCAATTCAAATTCTAAAAATGAATATAATCGATATAAATATCGTTCGCGTCAAAACAGCGCATCTCTAATCAACACGGCTTTATATATTTCAATAATTCCGTTATTCTATTCAATACCATAGATCTATATTTTGGTCAACACATGACTAATCTCAACGAATGAGTACTATCCATATGTGACTATTTTTGTTATTTAATATATTTTATAAAAATTATGGTATCTATCGTTTGATTTAAAATCAGACTCCAACCGTAAATTCGCAAGAGAACGATTCCCTAAATATTAACCCCGAAGGCCAAAACCAACATCAGATTAATATCCAGGAGACCACTCATCTTATCTATTTTCCAATTAGTTCATAATTTTATATATGATAAAGATGTAAATTTTATTGTTAAAATATTTCGTTCAACACATGACTAATCTCAACGGATGAGTACGGTCAACACATGAACCTTTATTTTATAATATTCTTTATTTTCTAAATTGGAATGAGGCCCAATCAATTACCATGTAAAGTTAATTATACGAATTCCATACAACACATGTGTATAATACCAACGATAAATAATCAACCATCATCCAAAGTGAACTACACTGTATAAGCATCAAAAATAGATATCTAACGCTTATAACAGCCTGTCAATCAATCGATCGACATACAACTAATTATTGGGATTAGTGTATGTCATATATTATCCCAATACCCGTGTGGGGTTTCAAACAATCAAACGCATATTTTATTTGTGCAGTTGGGCGATGTGTAAAATTTATCATCCCAATCCATCAGTCAAATCAGTGTATATAAACAAATCGGCCGATTTGTTTATAAATATTTATTGATTCATATTCACGTTAAAAATTATATTTTTAACGATAAAATATTTTTAACTACATAAATATTTTATTTTCTTTCAATACAAGAATATTTTATTATTCCATCATTCCACAACATAATCAATTTTCACAACACAACAATCAAACAAACAAGCCATCCATGGTCTGTGGATGACGGGTGTCGGGTGCTACTAAACACCGTCTGCATCCTAGTATATATATATATATATATATATATATATATATATCTAGAAAAAGAAATTGAAGAGTAAGAAGATCTCACCGATAGCTATTCCAACTCCACGACACTTCATTTAGAGAAATCTTCTTCTTTTCGTCTTTTGTCATTTTCATTGCCCGTATTCACTACATAAATAAAAATCACATTTTTTACTTCATTGTTCAATATATAAAAATCGAATTTTTACTTCGCTATTCAATATATAAAAATCGAATTTTTAATTTGTTATTCAATATATAAAAAACGAATTTTTACTTTGTTATTCTATATATAAAAATCGAATTTTTACTTAGCTATTCAATATATAAAAATCGAATTTTTACTTTGTTATTCAATATATAAAAATCGAATTTTTACTTAGCTATTCAATATATAAAAATTGAATTTTTACTTCGATGCTATATAGATAAAAATTCTATTTTTACTTCGATGCTATATAGATAAAAATTCTATTTTTACTTCGCTATTATCTATACAAATATTTCTTCTTTTCAAAAATAAATATTTCTCCTTTTCCTACTTTAAAAATGTCGTCTTTCACTACATAAAAATATCGTCTTTTTATATCCTACCATATAAAGATCACATTTTTATCATCTATATAATATGAAAATTATATTTTCTACCTTTGCATACGATAAAAATTATATTTTTAACTCTCTACAATATAAAATATCATATTTTTATCCTCCTACAATATAAAATTTCAGATTTTAATTGCTAAAATTAATTAAACAAAATAAAATAAATAGAGGCTTACATTGCTTTAAGGAAGAGGAGAGGGGTCTTTGCGTTCGGTGGAGGGCTGTCGGCGAGGCCAGCGGGGGTGGAGGAGGTCGGGGCAAGGCTCGGAAGGGGGGGGGTGGCGGTTTCACGCAGGCAGAGGGGGCTTCGACGGAGAAGATGGAGGGAGGGGGGGTTGTGTCGCGTCGATCGAAGAGGGGGGGGGGTCTGCGAGGCCGAGGTGGAAGGGGGATGGTTCGGAGGTGGCGCCCTACCTCTGAGGCGGCGGTCGCGATCGATCATGGGGGGGGGGGGGTTTCTCCCCCCGTCTTTCTCCTTTTTTTTATTTTTATCTGATTCGATTTGATTTTGAGGAGGGGGGGAAACGGTTTTGAAGGGGAGAGGGTTATTATTTTTTTATTTATTTAATTATTTATTTATGAAAAAGTTGACTTTTACATACGACCTCTAAACGAGGTCCACCGCCTGTCGTCCATAGCTAATTACCCCCATTCCGAACACAATGGGATATGTATCGCAGGCTGATTCGGTCGTTACGATCAGATTTCGTCAAAACCAACATATATCTCTATATATTGAATTTGAACGTGCATTTCAATTTACTAGGGTCACATGCTAACTCTATAAATTCCCAAAAAATATTTTCTAGCTTCGTATTAACGATACGGTCCTATCAAAACTAGTTTCATCGAATTCTGAGACTGTTGGAAAAATGGCCATTTTCCAGTCGATTAAAATCAACTGAAACTGGTCAAACGCGTTTTCCTTTTCCACGCTCACATATTGATTCGAAAAATTATGAAATTTGGAATCTAGCAATAACTTGACATCACGGACCCAACAAAAGTGGTTTCGTCGAAATCCGAGGTCGTTTGCAAAATTCCCATTTTTAAGGGCCTGAATTCCATAGCGACTATTCAGAATTTTCAACTGGACATATCTTTTGATTCCCGCTATGAAATTTTGATTCTTCGGATTCGTTGGAAAGATATTCTCAATTAGATTCTATTATTTTTGGTTTCACTAAAATCCGGTTTATTTTGCACCCGGTACATTCAATTGAAATTTAAAATCGAATTATCGAACTACCGCGCCATTTTCAATTCTATTTATAATTATATATAATTATTTATATTCTAACGACGACGCTTATAATATATACGTTCTTAATATATTCAAAATGAATTTTCGTCGATATTATTTAAAATAATCAATTTTAAATATTCAAAATTCGCTAAAATTGCCAAAATAAAAATTTTAAACTGGCCCAGATTTTCGGGTTATTACAATCTCCCCCACTTAAAACTTTTCGTCCCCGAAAAGGAACGAAGTCGAAAGTGGTTTGATTAATCAACTCTACGTTCGATCTGGCTTCCATTCTCCGACTTTTCAGTTTCTGAGAATTTTCAAATTCTTCAAAAATTTGGCTAACACCCTAAATTTTCGAAAAATTTCGCCATAACCTCCCCTGCACCGGGAGCCACGGGAAAATCCCGAAATTGCCATACAGGCCTTCTGATCTCAAAAAGAAAAAGCCAAGCAGCTAGCCAATAGGCTCATAAAATCTTAATCACCCAAACAAAACAGTAAATTATATAGTAAACATGTACCTATTTGTCGGGCAAACAAATTTTATTCTCTGCTCTAGCCTCCTTGCTATGACCTGTTCAATGTAAGTATATGTATATGCAAGCAAATGCGACTAATTTTCAATACAATTCTATATTTGATTCAATTAGGCTAAATGGTTCAAAATTATCAAACAAATAAACAAACAACACAAACATCAATCAATTAGTGAATTTAACGTTTCAAATTCATAATTTTGATATATATAAAGAAAATCATGTTTTTGATGCCAAATCACACAATAAATTTATCTATATAAGTTTTGGTTCTCACACCAGTCTAATGGAAATATATAGAAATCACACCTTCAAAACACGAACATAAATATTGATAATGCGGCCGCATTACCAGAATTATCTCCGGGCGACTAGAGTGTGATTCTATATCTATCCAGTATATTAAAACTTCGAATATACGTTCATGACGCGTATACGCGAAATCTTTATATACTCGATTGTCTAATTTCAAAATAAATAAATAATCAAATACGTATAAAGCGATTTAAATTTTCAAAACAAAATTGTTTTCATTTGAAAAATATACTCTTCACACCCGTTCTAGGATACTACTGATCCTATCTCTAACGAGTCATTCTAATTGGATATTACTAATCCAATATCTGATGAATTCTTTTGTATGGTTCTAATGTGTCTTGTTCTCGAGCTCTGTAAACCAAAGCTCTGATACCAAATGTAGCGACCCGAACTTCCCCAGTCTCCGAAGAGATGAGAAAGAACGAATTACTGTGAGGACAAGACAAATTAGAACGCAGACGGAAGAACATTTCATTGCTATTACAACAATTCCATCAGATACAAGAATATACAGAGTATAAAGGAATACTATTACATTCGATAAATATCAGAGATTACAATAAATTACATAGCAGCGGAAAATAATACAAAGCACAACTGAAGGTGATATATGGGTACAGAGCTTTCCGGATATCATTCCAGCTGCAAACCAGGATCCTGCGAATATAAATCTGCAAAACCAAAACTACTAGCTGCCCGTGTCGAAAATAAGGCCACCCAGAGTTTAGGTTAAAACAATAAACTCCAAGTCAGTCATGTGACTGGTGTGAGAACTAAAACAGTTATTTAAAACTTTACTTTAAAAAGAGAGTAATTCAAGGGACTACGCCGTATAACACGGAACGGGTTTCCTCCCAAGAATACCAGTGCTTAGAATAAACAACGCAATGTTTTTCGAAAAATGAAGCTATTATAAGACCCAGGTCCCATCACACAATGCAACGCAAGCCGGAGGATAGGGTTTTACCTTATAACAGCCAAACATGCTTGGTACGTTTAAAACAAATCATTTGATACTATAATAAGTGTATAGTGTCAAAACAATTTCAATCATAAATACAAATCATAGACGACATGAGTGCCCCATACCACTATGTCGCCATACTAGGCTCTACAAATAAAGCCGAAATACACGTATTGGAAATTGGATTTCCATCATGAGTCGAGGCAAGGGGCAAGCTCCTCTCCGCTTTCGAGACACTCTAGCAAATGCCTCAGGACTACACGCTCTGGGCAATCCTGGATCTTCAGGGCCGGTCCTCTCTTACGTTTGAGGATTGGCAATTCCTGAACACACGTTTCCCGGTCCTTACAGACCTAAAATCGAGGCGCCTCATCCAACAACCACATAGGTGAAAAATATATAAATGTCAGGGCTGGTAAGTCATTGACACCACCAAAGCTAGAAAGAAACGTCATGCTCTCCCTGCAGTCCTTATCCCGTTTTTGACTCATACCGAGGTGTGAGGCTCGCGAATTCACGTTATACACAAAGCTGCCACGTAGGCTGTGCTTTGATCATCAACCACAAGACTTTGCTTTTCAACATAAGCCTTGATCTATGCAACTCAGCGTGCCACACAGGCAATTCATGCCATGCGATTGATATCTATCGATATATAACCTCTGAGCTCGTACGTCTCAGAGAAGGGCGTTAAGCAAGAGAATAAATTCTCCTCCGCCAAACAGATATATATTTAACAGAAATCAATCAACACAGAATAAAATCCAGTGTCAGACACACAATCCATTTACAAGTTCGTTCTGGGTCTGAACGAAACCGGAGGCACTTTCCTCGCATATCCATCCATTTCCAAGTACGTTTGGACAACCACCAACTATTTCCATCCTCTTTGGTGTACAGCCCAATCAGGATCGTCAGTAATTATCCAAACAATGTGAAGACTTCCGGTCTTCGACCACCGTCTTCATCTTCGACTTATCGTCGAATCGGTTATTCAGAATGGGTATAAACCCGGCCTTTCCGAACAACCCGCGTATATTAAAAACAAATGTTTCACAAACAAAACATACGCCTCATTCCAATTCATTAGTCGCTAACCGTAAATCAGTAAGAGAGCAATTCCCCAAATATTAACCCCGAAGGCCGAAACCAACATCTGATCAATACCCAGGAAACCATTATTCTTAACTAACCTACAGCTAGTTTCTAAATTTCAATTCTTAGGGAAAGGTTCTCATTAATTCTATCAAAGATAAATTCTTTATATTTATTCTTTAATCTTCCTTTGGATGTCATTTCAAACCAAATCATGGTTTTCCAAACTAGTCGAGATTAGCGAACCACACCGAAGTAATTATTTGTTTTATTTCTCAATCCCAACCTATTCATCCCATGAAGCAAAACTGGTAATACTCCATATCTAACACCACGGTGTTATCGGTAAAATTAATTACCATTTCACATTTAAATCTAATTAAATATTTAACTATCGCTTTGGAGCAAAACTGTTGGTACTCCATTCTCGCTCATTTTCCAAATTTGATAATTTAAATTATCAATTCCCCATTTCAATCCAATTGCAGATTCATTAAAACTCCTTTTACTGGGTTAAAGAACTAATGTCATTTAAAACACAGTTCACGATAAACCCAAATCACATTCTATTTATTATCGGGTTAAAGAACTAGTGTTATTTAAAACACCGTTCACGATAAACCCACAAATCAATTCTATTAAAACTCGTTTCAAATCCAATTTATTTATTTAAAAATAAACGGGTTTAATTTTAGTTCAAAACTAGTTCATTTCGATAAAAATCTATTTTTATCTTTTCAAATATGGAGTTTTTCATCCCAATTTTTCCCAAATCATTTCTTATGATTTTACACAAATTATTACTATTTTTAATAATTTTATCAAGGCCCGTACAGTCGATTTCCAACAACGGCCATCGAACTGCACTTACAGCGACCTTTTCCAAATTTGATTTGGTCGTATCTCCAAATCCAACTGTTAGATTTTGAATTTCCAATATTCGTTAGAAATCTCTTTTCGATACAAACCCAACGGTTCCAGTTTTAGGAGAATCCGACGGTCGGATCTCCCGTAATGTCCGTTCGAAGTTAATGGTCGAAATTCGCGAACTACCGCGGCGCGGCGCGTTCTATTCAGGCCATTATATTATATATATAATATATATAATATATACTTCGTCGATTTCAATTCAAAACGTGCTTTATAAATCGTTTTTAAATTCATTTTCAAAAAGGTTTAAACTTCATATTCAATTTCAAATTAAAATTGAATATTCCAATATAAATTCGTTTCAAATTCATTTCAAATCGATTTCAATTCAAATTGATTTTCTATTCGATTCAATTCAAATTGGTTTTCTATTCGATTCAATTCAAATTGGTTTTCTATTCGATTCAATTCAAATTCTAAAAATGAATATAATCGATATAAATATCGTTCGTGTCAAAATAGCGCATCTCTAATCAACACGGCTTTATATATTTCAATAATTCCGTTATTCTATTCAATACCATAGATCTATATTTTAGTCAACACATGACTAATCTCAACGAATGAGCACTGTCCATATGTGACTATTTTTGTTATTTAATATATTTTATAAAAATTATGGTATCTATCGTTTGATTTAAAATCAGACTCCAACCGTAAATTAGCAAGAGAACGATTCCCTAAATATTAACCCCGAAGGCCGAAACCAACATCAGATTAATATCCAGGAGACCACTCATCTTATCTATTTTCCAATTAGTTCCTAATTTTATATATGATAAAGATGTAAATTTTATTGTTAAAATATTTCGTTCAACACATGACTAATCTCAACGGATGAGTACGGTCAACACATGAACCTTTATTTTATAATATTCTTTATTTTCTAAATTGGAATGAGGCCCAATCAATTACCATATAAAGTTAATTATACGGATTCCATACAACACATGTGTATAATAGCAACGATAAATAATCAACCATCATCCAAAGTGCACTACACTGTATAAGCATCAAAAATAGATATCTAACGCTTATAACAGCCTGTCAATCAATCGATCGACATACAACTAATTATTGGGATTAGTGTATGTCATATATTATCCCAATACCCGTGTGGGGTTTCAAACAATCAAACGCATATTTTATTTGTGCAGTTGGGCGATGTGTAAAATTTATCATCCCAATCCATCAGTCAAATCAGTGTATATAAACAAATCGGCCAATTTGTTTATAAATATTTATTGATTCATATTCACGTTAAAAATTATATTTTTAACGATAAAATATTTTTAACTACATAAATATTTTATTTTCTTTCAACACAAGAATAATTTATTATTCCATCATTTCACAACACAACAATCAAACAAACAAGCCATCCATGGTCTGTGGATGATGGGTGTCGGGTGCTACTAAACACCGTCTGCATCCTAGTATATATATATAACTAGAAAAAGAAATTGAAGAGTGAGAAGTTCTCACCGATAGCTATTCCAACTCCACGACACTTCATTTAGAGAAATCTTCTTGTTTTCGTCTTTTGTCACTTTCGTTGCCCGTATTCACTACATAAATAAAAATCACATTTTTTACTTCGCTGTTCAATATATAAAAATCGAATTTTTTACTTCGCTATTCAATATATAAAAATCGAATTTTTACTTTGTTATTCAGTATAGAAAAATCGAATTTTTACTTTGTTATTCAATATATAAAAATCGAATTTTTACTTAGCTATTCAATATATAAAAATCGAATTTTTACTTTGTTATTCAATATATAAAAATCGAATTTTTACTTAGCTATTCAATATATAAAAATCGAATTTTTAATTCGATGCTATATAGATAAAAATTCTATTTTTACTTCGATGCTATATAGATAAAAATTCTATTTTTACATCGCTATTATCTATACAAATATTTCTTCTTTTCAAAAATAAATATTTCTCCTTTTCCTACTTTAAAAATGTCGTCTTTCACTACATAAAAATATCGTCTTTTTATATCCTACCATATAAAGATCACATTTTTATCATCTATATAATATGAAAATTATATTTTCTACCTTTGCATATGATAAAAATTATATTTTTAACTCTCTACAATATAAAAGATCATATTTTTATCCTCCTACAATATAAAATTTCAGATTTTAATTGCTAAAATTAATTAAACAAAACAAAATAAAATAAATAGAGGCTTACATTGCTTTAAGGAAGAGGAGGGGGTCTTTGCGTTCGGTGGAGGGCTGTCGGCGAGGCCAGCGGGGGTGGAGGAGGTCGGGGCAAGGCTCGGAAGGAGGGGTGTGTGGCGGTTTCGCGCAGGCAGAGGGGGCTTCGACGGAGAAGATGGAGGGAGGGGGGGCTGTGTCGCGTCGATCGAAGAGGGGGGGGGGTCTGCGAGGCCGAAGTGGAAGGGGGGTGGTTCGGAGGTGGCGCCCTACCTCTGAGGCGGCGGCCGCGATCGATCATGGGGGGGGGGGAGGGGGTTTCTCCCCCCGTCTTTCTCCTTTTTTTTATCTGATTCGATTTGATTTTGTAGAGGGGGGCAACGGTTTTGAAGGGGAGAGGGTTATTTTTTTTATTTATTTAATTATTTATTTATGAAAAAGTTGACTTTTACATACGACCTCTAAACGAGGCCCACCGCCTGTCGTCCATAGCTAATTACCCCCATTCCGAACACAATGGGATATGTATCGCAGGCTGATTCGGTCGTTACGATCAGATTTTGTCAAAACCAACATATATCTCTATATATTGAATTTGAACGCGCATTTCAATTTACTGGGATCACATACTAACTCTATAAATTCCCAAAAAAAATATTTTCTAGCTTCGTATTAACGATACGGTCCTAACAAAACTAGTTTCATCGAATTCTGAGACCACTGGAAAAATGGCCATTTTCCAGTCGATTAAAATCAACTAAAACTGGTCAAACGCGTTTTCCTTTGCCACGCTCACATATTGATTCGAAAAATTATGAAATTTGGAATCTAGCAATAACTTGACATCACGGACCCAACAAAAGTGGTTTCGTCGAAATCCGAGGTCGTTTGCAAAATTCCCATTTTTAAGGGCCTGAATTCCATAGCGACTATTCGGAATTTTCAACTGGACATATCTTTTGATTCCCGCTATGAAATTTCGATTCTTCGGATTCGTTGGAAAGATATTCTCAATTAGATTCTATTATTTTTGGTTTCACTAAAATCCGGTTTATTTTGCACCCGGTACAATCAATTGAAGTTTAAAATCGAATTATCGAACTACCGCGCCATTTTCAATTCTATTTATAATTATATATAATTATTTATATTCTAATGACGACGCGTATAATATATACGTTCTAAATATATTAAAAATGAATTTTCGTCGATATTATTTAAAATAATCAATTTTAAATATTCAAAATTCGCTAAAATTTCCAAAATAAAAATTTTAAACTGGCCCAGATTTTCGGGTTATTACACTCTTTTTTCTTAGTAGCAAGCTCTTTCTTTTGTTTTGCAAGAATCTCCTCAAAGATTGACTCACCCACTTTCTTTCACTCTCCTATAACCACGATCTCTTCCAGAACCGTGTCCAGATCAAAGGCACCAATATTCGTATCCTTGAGAGGTCAATTATCTCCATATTCAAGTCAACCCACTCAAAGAAGCGGAAGGCACTTGTGCTATTGAAATGGTCAAAGTTGGGTCACAATTAGAGACTTCTAGGCATAGGAATCTACAGTAGGAAAAGCTATAGCTCTTAAGCGCTTAATGTTTCGGAAGCTCAAAGGAAAATTTATTGGCTCTTTCGTACTCAATGAGAACCATCCCAAAAGATTGAGGGATTTTTTATATAACTTCGATAACTTTTCCTTGTCGCCATTCCTTAAGGCGTCTCACCCTTCGGGATAGGAGTTAAAGATGATTTTTTATGTTAAGCTCGGATGCTCGAGGTCATAGCCTAGGTCGAAAGAAGAAGATTGTGAGGCAAAAGAGCCAGGTATATCATGACTTGATAGCTGAGACATTGACCCTGTAGCTTGTATAATTCCATAACTTTCAACCACGACGCTTTTACTTTCTTCCTAAGCTATCTTTGCCATACGTTCGACTTTTCATTCCTTTTGAGAATCTGGTGGCCTCCACGAGAACAAATGGTTCGTTCACTCGTAAATACTTCCTAATAAACTTCTCTTCTTCTATAGTGTCACCCTTTGTTATGTACTTTTACTCATTAAAACACATTTTTCAAGAGTCGACCAAGTTTTGAGGGGTATTTAGGAACACAAGAGATGTTGCAATGTCTCTCTTTGCGTAGAACCCGAGAATGGTTAGCGTAAATCCATCTTTTCCTTCCCGCCTCTTCAAGTTTGGCTTTAATCTCGATCACTTTTTCTCATTCCTGATCCACACATCCACTACTTCTTCGCAAGCTGTCTAAGCCGTCTCTTTAGCTGAAGTCCTCGCTTGTTGAGCTTTGGCAAGTTTAGGTTTAATGAAAAACACATCTTTTCAAATTTAGTTCTTGATAGAAAGAGCCTTATTATCTTTTTTTTAAGGAATTCCTTCAATGACAAGATACCAAAATCATCACGAAATAACTCCCTACTTTTGAACATTTACTTTTTGGTAGTTTTAGTATCCTTTTCCACTTCATCCATGTTGGTCCTATAATCAACACCTCTTTATTTAAACTCCTATGCATGGCATTTTCCAGATCTATCCCTAAACCTCAAATAATGGTCGGAAATATATGCCACCGCTAATATTTCCCTATATTACTTTAAGCATCCTATATTTTATCTAAGACATCTCTGTCGACCCAGATAGGAATCATGTGAATTTGAGGACACAATCGATTAAAATGTAAAGTAAGGAATGCAACTTAGAGCTGAAGCTTTTGCTCGTGGGTTAATAGACTTTGGAAAGGTATAGTAGAGGCTTAAATTGAGTGGCACCATGGCAGTTCTACATGAGAAGGGAATTTTTGAATCGGCTCTGCCACCTTTATAGAATGAGTTCAATGCTTAAACTTTGGAGATGGAACTGGAGGACGAGTATAAGTTGGTTCTTTTCCATAATCGCTATGGCAAGGCAATCTATCGCGAGGCAGTCTATCGCGACTTCTTTGAGTTGGTGAATGCTTCCTAACATGATATTCATTGTTGGATGCACCATGGAAATCCGAACCGCTATCATAATGGTTCTCGAACTCTACAGGTGCTCTTTATAAATGCTTGAAGTCAAAGTACAATCGTATAGATGTCTCCTCGTCATGTTCCTGCAACCAAGGGAGAAAATCATTTATAATTGATTGAAGAGAACATAGGGCAAGTGGACAAACTATAGTGTTAAGTGTGTCTAGTGTTCCTCGATAGATTGGTTCTCTAATACCCCTACTAGATAAAGTGGTCTCTCTTACTTCAGTAGAAACTTTAGTTCTTCCCGAACTCACAAAGAAAGTGTTGGGTTTAACATCTATAAAGTCATATGGTGTAGTTATGAGAGGAATATATGTTAAGCCTTTTTCTATGTCCTTCAAGTACGATAAGGGTCCTTGGTCTGATATAGTTGGAGGAGTTTGAGTCTACAAAGATGGTTCTGCATCGAGCATCCATTGCGAAGGAATTATAGGAGAAGACGGTCTGATATCTTCCTTATCTCCCACTTTTGTCTCTTGTTGTCTCCACCTTCAAACTATCCCTGGCCCCCTTTATATTATGTTTACGGGCTGGGGGAATGACATGACCAACATCCTCTCCACCAACACTTTTACCCTCGATATGATCATCGTCAGCTACCCCAACTCCATCGGGCCTAACACTCCAACCATGGTCAAGTAAGATGTAACCACACAGGAGCTCATTATTAATAAAAATTTGAGTGTTAGGTGATTTGCATGCTTTTGGTGTAATTTGGTAAGCGTCGATTCAAACCATTTTCCTGATGACCTTGCAGGATTTTAGAATTTAGAATTAAGAAATCTTATTAGCCACACTACAATTATGCAGATTGTACAATAGAGTGTAAATGAAATCAGGTTTACTTCCTTCGTTCCACCGTATGGAAAATGCGTCAGGGCATCAGACATAAAACGATTTTTTTTCTTGAATTCTCTTATGTTGTTCTAGCCACCTACCCAAATCCTATTGCTTGAAATGGCTTCAAAATAAGTCAAGGATGGCGCGTGACTTCTCCAGTTGAAGTTGAAGAGAACGTGAATATCGTCTACACGATGGATATACTCTAAATACATAATGTATATGCAGAGAAGGTATGTATGAGCATTCAGATGAAGCTACATGGAGTCAAGTTTCATACGATGCAGAATCTTATAGGTGTATGAATTGAACGGTGGGATATACCCAACTGTGCACATGTATCAGTTACATGCAACATAGACTTCTGGAGACAGGTATACCCTATCACCTAGACCAGGAATTGTGAAATCCTTGAATGGAATATTGAGTGCAAAGTCTCTTCAATTTGATTTCACTTATCGTTGAAGGTAAGGAATCAAGTGGATCCTCCTATAATACAATCCCTTCTAGTGTTTTGGGGGCTTGATAGACTTGGGCAGTGACTTCTTTTTCCTCTTTATGTTATTTTGCATGTTGTTCTACCCGATAATCAGAAATTATTCCCTCATAATTCGAAGACGAATCACAAGAATTACTAGGACCATGACGCTCAGCTTCTTACCTAATAGCTATCTTGGCGATGTGACTAGATCGTCATACACCCATTGATTATGGTAGTCAACAAGTGAAATAGAGTAATAAACCTATACCCCTGTATGTGTGATAAATAGTGCAGCACGTGCAGTGCAGTATAGAAAACAAGAAGTTTTAGAACTAAAAGCATTATTAGCAACACGATTCAGAAGTTAGCCAGAAAGACAATTGTTGGAAATGAATGAGAAAGAGAAAGAGGGATTTGGAAGAAGAGAAAGGAAAACAACTTTTAGTCCCACATCATGAAATATGAGTACCAACTCTTCTACAATCTTATATAAATAAAGGAGAAGAGAGCTCATATAAGGTGTGGCTAAGCCAAGACACAATATTACATTGATGTCAACTTGGGCCTAATGCCTTGGGACTCTTGGAGTCCATGACACAATATTATATTGATGTCAAATCGGGCTTAGTGCCTTGGGACTCTTGGAGTCCATGACACAATATTATATTGATGTCAAATGTGGGCTTAGTGCTATGGGACTCTTGGAGTCCATGACACAATATTATATTGATGTCAAATGTGGGCTTAGTGATTTGGGGACTCTTGGAGTCCATGACACGATATTAGTGTCAATAATTGGGCGTTGGACCTTGGGACTCTTGAGGTCTCATGGTTAAATAGGCCGTTGATTTCAGTTTGGGCCTATTGTGCTGAAACGAGTTATTTTGATCATTTTATGATCTGGTATGTCCCTTCTATTGAAGGGATACAACCGTTTCATCATAAATGCGCACGCACATTTAAGCACCGCTTGGTTAAAGGGTCGCAACCTTTCCAAAGGTCATTAATGTTCGTATAGGCATTTCCTCCAGCCTATAAATACATAGCCCAAAAGGAGAGAATAAATATTAATTATTCTTCTCAATTGTTACTCCCTCTTCAAAGCATTCCTCTGTTCAAGTTTCTATAATCTACTTCAGTTCGTCGGAGCTCCGTTTGCTGGCACTGCACTACGGGGCTGGTCCGTTTTATCCTGGGAAACAAATTGCGATCACGTCAATCAGTGCATACGACGGCAATATTGTTTTAAGGAAACAGAATTATTTCTGGACTCGGACATTACGGTTGGTGACGGTTCTGTACCGCTCCAATCCAGTGCACAATCGGTCTTGCTTACTGTCTTTTCTGCAATCACAGTTTGACTTGACAATTGTGGCATTATTGAGTAACATTGATATTGTTACTATTTATTTGCAATACAATTGTGTATTGACAAAAGGATCTAACTTTGTAATACAATTGTGTATTGACAAAAAGATCTTCTAACAATCTTAAAACAATATTGATTGTTGCAGACGACAATAAGCTGTGTCACAAAATAGCAACAATAATTTTACACCGACACAGACGGTGACCAACGCTCTGATTGCGCCAAATGGTTCCAATAATGACTCTGCCTCATGGAGAAAGGTCAGAGAAGTTCAACGTCATCAATATTAAGTGCTGACAATAGAAAAATGTTGCTTTGTCTAACAACATTGGGACTTGCCAAATTTCTGACTCAAAAAAAAAAAAAAAAAAAAAAAAAAAAAAAAAAAGGAAAAAGAAAAATTGGCTGAAATCCCCAAAAGTGCATTGCTGATATGAATTTATATACAGTAATATCAGAATGCAACCTGGAAAGGAACTAACTTTAAATGACGTTCTCTATGTTCCAGAAATTCATAAGAACCTGATTTCAGGATCATTGCTCAGCAAACATGGATTTAAATTAATCCTTGAAGCTGAGAATGGAGTGTATGTAGGAAGAGGACATGTGTGTGATGGTTCATTTAAAGAAAATGTAATCACTATTGTACCACACACTGATATGAATAAAAGTGAATCTTTTGTTTATATTGTTGACTCTTCCAACGTGTGATATTCTAGATTAGGGGATGTAAACTTTGATACATTGCACAAATTGATTAATCTAGACACCATTTTTAAATGTCAAATTTGTGCAGAAGCAAAATTGACAAGAATCTCGTTTCATTATGTTGAACGAGAAACAGAACCGCTAGATATAATACATACAAATGTATGTGATTTGATGTGTTTAAACAATACAAAGCGGAAGTTGAGGATCAACTCAACAAGAAAATCAAAGCTTTAAGAAGTGATAGAGGAGGAGAATATGTATTCCCTTTTGAAGAATCTTGCGCTGAACATGGTGTTTTACGCCTAATTACAGCACCATATTCACCTCAATCCAACGGTATAGCCGATCGGAAGATAAAACTCTTAAAGAAATGATGAATGCCTTATCCTGGCTTGCCAGATAATTTTTTGGGAAGAAGCTATTCTTTCGGCAAATCATATTTTAAATAAAATATCCCGAAAGAAAACATCTCTATTTTCTCATGAACTTTGGAAAAACAGACCACCATCCTACAAATACCTAAAAGTGTGGGGGTGTCTTGCCAAAGTAGAGGTACCAAAACCAAAGAAGGTCAAAATTGGACCAAAAACAATTGATTGTGTATTTATTGGATGTGCACAAAGCAGTGTCGCATATCGATGTTTGGTACACAAATCTGAAATTGATGATATTCATGAAAATACCATCATTGAGTCGAGAAATGCTAAATTTTTCGAACATATATTTCGCTTGAAATATGGTATTGAAAATCATACACCTAAGAGATCAAGAAAAAAGAAGAAGTTCATTACTCTATTGAGGATGCTGAACAAAATAACACTCAGCTAAGTAGTGCTGAGCAGCAAGTGGAGGAGCCAAGAAAAAGTAAAAGGTCAAGGACGTTAAACCTTTGGACTGGACTTCTATACATTTATGTTAGAAGATGATCCATTGAAATACAAACAAGCTATGTCCTCCAGCGATGCCCCTTATTAGAAAGAGGCAATTAACAATGAGATTGAATCCATTATGTCCAATCATACATGGAAATTAGTTGATTTACCTCAAGGATGTAAGACCTTAGGTAATAAATGTATATTTAAAAAGAAATTGAAACCTGATGGTTCAATAGACAAGTACAAAGCTCGTCTAGTAGTCCAAGGATTTAAACAAAAGGAAGACCTGGACTATTTCGACAAACATCAATTAGAATGCTCATTGCAATTGCATCCATACATGACTTAGAAATACATCAAATGGATGATAAAACTGTATTCTTGAATGATGAATTAGAGGAGGAAATCTATATGGAACAACCTGAAGGATTTCTAAGCTCAGAAAATGAGAATAAAGAGTGCAAATAGGTGAAATCACTTTATGGCCTTAAGCAAACTCCAAAAACAGTGGCATGAGAAGTTTGATAATAATATGTTATCAAATGGATTCATAATAAATGAATCAGATAAATGTGTGTACATAAAACATACACATATTGGATATGTCATTGTTTGTCTTTATGTTGATGACCTATTAATCCTAGGCAATAACAAGGCCATAATAACATCTACAAAGGATATGTTATCCTCTAGATTCGATATGAAAGACCTAGGACTGGCTGATGTGATATTGGGTGTAAAAATTCTGAGAACACCACATGGATATGCATTATCACAATCGCATTACATCACCAAGATACTTGAGAAATTCAAGCAATATAATGTAACTATTGCAAAATCACCAGTAGATATGAACCAAAATTGGGTAAAGAACACTGGTGATGGTATTTACCAATTGGAATACTCTCGTATACTAGGAAGTATCATGTATGAGCTGTACTAGGCCTGATGTCGCATATGCTGTAAGCAAACTAAGTAGATTTACCAGTAATCCTGGTAAGCATCATTGGAAAGCGATAATCAGAGTTCTAGGATATCTAAAGTATACACAGAGCTATGGTTTATACTATACAAACTATCCTTCAATAGTGGAAGGATATAGTGATGCAAATTGGATCACTGGATCAAATGATACAAAGTCTACAAGTGGATACGTGTTCACATTAGAAAATGGAGCGATTTCATGGAAATCATCCAAACAGACTTGTATCGCTAGATCTACGAAGGAATCAGAGTTTATTGCACTAGATAAGACTGCAGAAGAAGCAGAATGGATTCGAAGCTTCTTGGAAGACATTCCTAATTGGAGCAAACTTGTGCCTCCAATATGTATACATTGTGATAATCAATCAGCTATTGGAAGAGCTAATAGTACACTATACAATGGTAAATCTAGGCATATTCGTCGTAAACATAAAACGATAAGACAACTTCTCTCTAATGGGGTTATCACGGTAGATTACATTCGATCTAAAGATAACTTAGCGGATCCACGTACCAAAGGCTTGCCAAGAGAGAAAGTTCAAATCTTATCGAAGGGAATGGGGCTAAGGCCTATAGACTAAAGGTTTCTCTAAAATGGAAACCCCACCTAGTTGACTGGAGATCCCAAGATCTAGGTTCAAAGGGACAACGAAGTTTAAGAGAAACTTGATGGCACTGTTATACACAAACCATTCCTATGATAAGTCAGTGCATTATATGTTGAATAAGGATAAGTATTAGTACTTTTAATGATGTCTGTATTTGAGGAATTAAGAGAATACCCTTTACAGAATCACCTACGTAAGTGCGAAGGCGCCGCTTCAAAGAGAATTATGAGGCCAAATTCTCTAAGCACTTATGAGACCAGGCAGGTGTTCAAGGCAAAAACGAACACATACAGAGAACGAAGGGTTATAAGAAACATTTATCGTGTGTTATCTACTTTGGAATTACACAAAAGGCTTACAGTTCAAGGACAGTCAGTATCTACTGATTCGCCTGTGATTCAAATAGGTAATCACTAGGAAAGTTCAAGGCCCATGTGCTACTTTAACCGATGCGATAAATGATTCGTGAAACTAAGAACGACTTCTCATTCATGTGGGGGATTGTTGGAAATGAATGAGAAAGAGAAAGAGGGATTTGGAAGAAGAGAAAGGAAAACAACTTTTAGTCCCACATCATGAAATATGAGTACCAACTCTTCTACAATCTTATATAAATAAAGGAGAAGAGAGCTCATATAAGGTGTGGCTAAGCCAAGACACAATATTACATTGATGTCAACTTGGGCCTAATGCCTTGGGACTCTTGGAGTCCATGACACAATATTATATTGATGTCAAATCGGGCTTAGTGCCTTGGGACTCTTGGAGTCCATGACACAATATTATATTGATGTCAAATGTGGGCTTAGTGCTATGGGACTCTTGGAGTCCATGACACAATATTATATTGATGTCAAATGTGGGCTTAGTGATTTGGGGACTCTTGGAGTCCATGACACGATATTAGTGTCAATAATTGGGCGTTGGACCTTGGGACTCTTGAGGTCTCATGGTTAAATAGGCCGTTGATTTCAGTTTGGGCCTATTGTGCTGAAACGAGTTATTTTGATCATTTTATGATCTGGTATGTCCCTTCTATTGAAGGGATACAACCGTTTCATCATAAATGCGCACGCACATTTAAGCACCGCTTGGTTAAAGGGTCGCAACCTTTCCAAAGGTCATTAATGTTCGTATAGGCATTTCCTCCAGCCTATAAATACATAGCCCAAAAGGAGAGAATAAATATTAATTATTCTTCTCAATTGTTACTCCCTCTTCAAAGCATTCCTCTGTTCAAGTTTCTATAATCTACTTCAGTTCGTCGGAGCTCCGTTTGCTGGCACTGCACTACGGGGCTGGTCCGTTTTATCCTGGGAAACAAATTGCGATCACGTCAATCAGTGCATACGACGGCAATATTGTTTTAAGGAAACAGAATTATTTCTGGACTCGGACATTACGGTTGGTGACGGTTCTGTACCGCTCCAATCCAGTGCACAATCGGTCTTGCTTACTGTCTTTTCTGCAATCACAGTTTGACTTGACAATTGTGGCATTATTGAGTAACATTGATATTGTTACTATTTATTTGCAATACAATTGTGTATTGACAAAAGGATCTAACTTTGTAATACAATTGTGTATTGACAAAAAGATCTTCTAACAACAATCACCACTGATTGACTCACTAGCTTCCGAATCGAAAGGCATGAAATTAAACTAGGCATTGAGATCAACTAACAACAACTAGAGATTTTATATTAGTTTCCAATTCACTGATTTATGAGCTTATGTGCATAGGCATCTATGGTTAAGTCTATGTAATAAGTTCGAAGGTATTCCCTATATCCTAAGTCCAACATATGTTTAAATACAAGGCTATAATCAATAGTCAAAGTCCAAAATGCATACTTTAATCAACAGTTGGATAGTGTCAACATGACCTACAAAATTTATGCAAATTCATAGTGTTAATCTAGATCAACATGACTAGGCCTATCTATACCAACCATGACATATACCGATCCTATTCCTAGACCTGACGGTCTGAACTGGAAGTAACTCTTTCTTCCCCATGACTTACAAAGTTAAATCACCCATACCACGTCATCATTGCATTGTCTTCCCTTCTGCCTAAATTCAAATCCGCCATCATTGCCATCATCTTATTTTTACCATAGTAGTCACAACTTCATTATCTTCTCCCTCGATCAAAGTTGTGTCCAATTGGAATTAAACCAAAAGAAACTCGAGTAAAAATAGAAGCCCACCTAAACAAAAGGCTAATAAAAACAAATAAATCAAGATTTACAAAAGGTTGGCGAGTGGAGGCATGGTCGAATATCTAGCAAATGATGATGGAATGTTCAAATAATTTGATGTAGGCAAGAGATGTTAAGCTTAACTATTAGGAGGAATTTAGAAAAGTTTGGGAGTGAAATAGATAAGTATAAATATATAAGATAATGATGAGATTATATGAGAAAAATTTGGTCAAACCTCCCCCTTGTTAGTTGTTATTCCACCGAAGTGAATGGACCAAGATTGGTATGATCCTACAGACCCAGAACCATAGAAAATGGAGATAAAGAGCAGGATTTGTACTCGCAACTGTGACCATGTGCATGACTACAATTGTTTCTTGATAACCAAGGCTTGGCCATACTTTGAATATTTTTGAAGTGAAAACATCAAAATGTATGAACAACCGAAAGCATATGCGAGACTCACGATCAATTTTTCGATCCTAAAAAAGAGAAGGGACTCATCCAAGAGCTCCAAAGAGAAGCCCAGTAAAGAATATCATATTTTACTAATTCAAACACTTGGCATAGTAAAACCAAGCCAGAACAAAAGACTAGTGAAATCTATTCATAAGCTTATACAAATGAAAGAGCTGACCAAGAGTTGCAACAATTCCAAACAGCATAGGACGCTTCAAGAAAAGCTCTAGCTGTTCCAGAGATAGAATGAAACTTTTTACGTTAAAAAATGGATTCAAGCACATCATGTTTACACGCGACATACTATAGAGACCAAAAAATTACCCAGCCTTTCGGGCTGGCTATTTTAGACCTCTTATTTTGTGACGAATTAAATGGGCATTTTTTAAAAAATCAGAAAACAATAATAATATGGCCTGGATTCGAAGTATATCTAGAATGAAGATCTCGATCCAACCAAATTCGACAGAATGACAAGACATAATTCTCAAAGTCAAAGCATAGAATGTCTTAAATCTGGTTCTACCTAACACGGAGTCATGCCACTTCACCCGAAATATCAAACAATGAAAGACAGGTCCAAAGGCTACGTCTTGGAGGTTGAAGTGAAGAACCATATGGGTATTTGAACTCACTACCAATCTGGATTGACACATGGAGTGTCAAATCCAAATCTGTATCAATCTGAATTGGTACTGATATAGATCAAACTCCTCATACTTTTCTAGATCTTGTAGCTGAACATGGTATACCTACGTTCTCAACTTTTCCTTGCGTGATTTTAAGGCCTCCGCGCCCATATAAAGGAGATGCCTGAGCTGAAGGATGATGTTTTTTTTTTTGGCAATGCCGACGGGGGTTGAATGACCCCCTACCATTTTATTGATATACCATAGACGAGTACAAAGATTACAAAGCTAGAACAACAAAAAAAGAAAACAAGGGAAAACATGGCATACCAATGCCTTAAGAAGCTAACACAGACACATTTATACAGTAGTTTGCTTTGAACTAGCCAAAAATACCAGGGTCATAAGTAAAATGGAGAAATTTAATGCCTTCCCTGATGCCGACGGGGGCTGAAGGATGATGTTTTGGCACTCTTGATAATTATGCCAAGAATTTGTATGGATCCAGATCTTCGCCAATCCAAAAACTTGTACTTGTAAAAATCGACGTGAATTAGTGGAATTTTTCTTAAAAATGGACGTAGGCCTTTATCGTCGAGCCAATATAATTGTCACGCGTGATTTTACTTGCTTATTTTCCTCATTTTCATTTACAATCTTCATTGCTATTTGCATATAATCTATTTTAGGTGTTAGTGCAATTTCATATGCCAAAATTAACCATTTGAAGCCCACATCACATGGAATAGGCAACCATTTGACTTTTAATCCATTTTACTTCGTTACATCATTTCAATATGAATAATATAAGCGTTCGAGCAGAGATGGGCATGCTTGAAATGATGAAGGGGGGTAATTATACAACAAAGAAAGGAGAAGAGAAAAAAAATGGGAATTTCTTGATTTAGCTTTCCTATATAATACGTTGTTAGATGAAATAATAAGTCTAAGAATAGAAAGAGGTCATTACTAAAGTTTTAAACTCATGTTTCATTTATTAAGTCTTATAATTTAAATTCTTTAGTCATTTAGAAGAAATAAGGAAAATAAAATGACTTAAATGGAAGTAACGCTTCCACATCAGGAAAAATTAAGGTTGTGAAATGAGGCTGAATAAGGATTTTTTTTTTTTGTTAAATGAAAGCATAATATTCAAAATAATCAATATTTTCCGTTATTCAGTATGTATATATAATGCAAATTTCAGCAGTTGAGAAATAAAAATTGTAATATATTTTGAAGTCTTGTATTGCCTTGTTTAATATGGGTACAGACAAAATTAAGTGCCCTTTGTTGTCACAAAAATTTATTCTTATTAAACTACCAATAAAATATAATGCACACCTAAAAAGGTATAAAGTGATTCATATTCTTCAGAGGCATGTCTCTAGTACAAATATTAGATAAACATTTACCGTAAAAGAGATCAGGTAATAACAACGGACCTAAAAGTCCAGTTTGAAGGAACCATAGAGATCGTTTAACACCTACAACAATAAAAAACAACATGAAATACATCAAAATTTAAATAACACGTAAACAATAATTTGAAGATTGACCAAAGAACATAAGAATAAGAAGATAAAAAATAGGGCACAACTTAACCATCACAACTCCACATCACATGGAATGCAACCATTCAAATTTCAATTCATTATTTTGTTCCCTTGTTTTATTTTAATACAAATAATATAACTACTTGAAATGAGATGAGCATGTCTTAAATGATGAAGGATGATAACTGTACTACTAAAAAAAAGGAGAATAAGAATATAAGATTATGTTTAGTCGAACTTTCGTAACTTATTATATATATAATATGTTATTAGCTTAAACAATAAGTTCAAGAATAGTAGGAGACTGCTATTAAAAATTTCTGCACATATTTCATCCATTAAATTTTGTAATCTAATTCTTTTATCATTTAGAAAAACTAAAAAAACATGAGGGCTTAAACAAAAATAACATCTTTAAATTAAGGATAAATAATTATAATTGAGAGTGGATGAGAAAAAAATTTAGTTGGTTAGAAGTTTAATATTCATAACAATCAATATTTTTAAAATTCAATATGAGAAATGTATATTCCATTAAGCTAAAACTAAAATTTTCTTTGGTAAATTAAAGCCTTGAATTGTTTGTTTAATATGGTATTAACTAAAATTGTGTTGTTCATTTGTTGTTACAAATATTTCTTACCATTAAACTACCATTAAATAAAATTAAGCTCCTAATTGGGCTGGGTTTGGGTAAGTGGTGAGGCCCAATACTTAAATAGATTAAATATAGTTTAATATAAGTAGTGTATTGTCTTGTAATTACAATATCTTCCTCATACATTATCAGTTTTGCGAATGGTCAGATCCGTTGGGATCGTGTGGACGGCGGCTACACAATGAAACTAGTTTGGAGTGAATTGGAGCTCGTTTGAATTCATGGCAAAATAAAACGCCTGACTGAATCTATTGAACGGTTATCGTTATTTAACGATAATCAACCAATGTGAGTAAAACTCACTCTATTTAAATTATATTTTTTTATAAATATAATTTAATACTGATAAATGATGATTGATCTCTGTGTAATGGTTGTTTGATTGAATTATTGATTGTTGGTTGAAATTACAGATAACGATACATATACATATCGTTAACAAACATTTATTCTATCTATCAGAATATATTATATTGAACTGGAATTGATATGAATTTTTTTGTGTAACATCTGTGGATTCAGGGAAACAGGTCGGAGGGATCCAACTGGATTCTTCAACATTTATTTTATCTTTTTTTTTATATATTGTGATATATGTTGTGATATATAATCTGTTGTTGATTACATATGTTTGGATGATACCAATCATTGTTATATGATATGTTAAACACCATAAGAAATACTGGAATGTAGAAAGAGAATTTTTAAAGTGTATTGAGAATAAAATATCGGTATAAAATAAATAGACATCATTAAAATGAACTTTTTATAAAATGAATAGATTTTGTAAAAAGAACCATTTATAAAATGAAGACATTTTTATAAAATGAACATTTATGAAACGAAGACATTTTATAAAGAACACTTATGAAATGAAGACATTTTATACAAAGAGAACATTTATAAAATGAATAGAGGTTTATAAACAGAAACATTTATAAAACTAATAGATTTTATAAAAATAATTATTTGGAAAACAAACAGAATTATTAAAGGATACATTTCAGAAATGAATAAATTTTATAAAAAGAACATTATGTAATGAATAGACATTTTAAAAGGAATACTTTAAAATGAATAAGATTTTATAAAAATAAACATTTATAAAATGTAAGGATATTATAAAAGGAAATATTTCGGAATTGAATAAAATTATAATCGGAAGTTGACAAGATATAGACGAACTACTAGAAGATGAATTTAAAGTAGCTTTTAAATAAGAAATCTATTTAAACAGATAAATAGAGACAATTAATTTATAAATAATGTTTTATAAATTAAATAAATTTTTTATCATTCGATAAATGGAATATATAAGTACGAACTTATATAGAAAGTAGAAATCGGTTTTAACACCGATATTTTAAATAGAATGTGAACTCAACATTTATAAAGAGAATTATAAATGAGATTTAAATGTTGAAATGTAAAAAGGAGATTTCGTATGAATAAATCTATAAGTAGAAGTATAAATAGAATTTGGAAATGGAATATTATTTTAAATACGAAATCAAACTAAATGGATTATATAAAGGAAATATTATTCACATTCGATGTGAATAATGAAATTAAGTAAAGATTTTGCAAATAAAACATTTGTAAAGGAAATTTGACTTTTGAAACGTGAATTTAAACAGAAATGGAAATTCGAATGGTTGGAGATAAATAACTTGTGTAAGAATGAAAACAAGTGTTGTGATTTATAAACAATGTTTATAAATGAAACAAAAATACAATTATCAATGGATAATTTGAAATGTAAATTCAGCAATGAATATTAAATGAAGAGAGATAATCGAATATAAGCTATTCAAAAATAAGTTAATCGAATATTAATTATTCGAAGTAAGTTAATTGAATGTGATTCATTCGAAAGAGAGTCAATTGGATATAAGTCATTCGAAAGAGAAATAATGAATGTAAGTCATTTGAAAGAGAGTTAATCGGATATAAGTTATTCGAAAGTGAATTTATCAAATATAATTTATTCGAAAATGAATTAATCGAATATAAATTATTTGGAGTGAATTAATCGATTATAGGTTATTCAAAGAAGAGTTAATCAAATAAAGATTACTCGAAAGAGAGTTATACCTTGAAATTGATTATATTGAATTCGGGAAAGTTCTATTTACTTTCCGGTTTTTAAATCAAGATTTATTTATTTAATAAATAAATAAATTATTATTTATTCAAATAAAAGAAATAAAAGCTAAATTTTTTATTAGATATTTCGGAAGTAAGGTTTATAATGTTATCGTTATAACCAATGTTTTTATCAAAGAAGGAAATTCGTAAATGTAAATCCGAGAAATGGACATAAGCAATAAGTGTTGAGTTGTGAACTTTATCTTTGTGAGGTTAAGAACGTTGTTCAGTTAAGGTCTGAGAGGTCATTATACCCCAACTTGATTGACTTCGAAATTAACTAAGGAATAGTTGAAGTTCGATAGCGAAGATTGATTAGAAATACAATGAAGTGATAAATGATAAATGGATTGAGCAACCGTAACAATAATTACATAACGTTCGTTTGAAATACATATAAATGAGATTTGGAAACATTTTCCAAATATAATCAGAGATATTTTCTAAGCATAGAAAATGAAATGTTTGATGATAAAGAATACTAGAATGACAGTGATACGTGAAAAAGAGATGGAAATGTTTTCCAATGATTAATGACGTATATTTTCTAGATTTAGAAAATAAGCAATTATGAATATATGGAACAAGAAATGGGAAATGGATAAATTAATGATAAATTAATTAAAGAGATAAATGATGAATGATAATTGATCGATAGAATTTCCATCTGGAAATAATATCATTATTTGCACACATGTTTTTCTTTGATAATTAAATCACCGATTATCGAAGTTTTTGACCTATTTTACGTTGTCAATATGGGGAGATCGGGATCAGATTCATTATCTGAAAACCACTCTGTATAGATATTAACGTTGCGAATCAAATATGATGAAGATAATTGAAGGCGGAGTTATGCAAGGGCTGTCCTGTTTACATAATAGTGCCTTCGGTTTGTCTAGTCCCAGGACAAATTTTATATGGAAGAATGCCTGACAGAGTATATCTAAAGGATCGCGTAAGTTGATCTCTTCAAACGTAGTTACGTTTGGTGGCAGAGGAATTCATTTCTCTTAGCTGTATACCCATAGTATGTTTGGCGAAATCAATTGTGATTTGGTGGATATGACAATGTGACATTCAAAGCGATTGAAGATCAAAATATACGTTATAATCTCTAGCCTCATAACCGGGAAATGGTATAAAATCGGGTAGGTCGCATGGCTAGTTGTGTCATACCCAAGCAGGGTGTATTGTCACCTGATCTAGAGAAATACCTTTTACTTCTTAAATCTATCGATGTTGTCCCTTTCGGGAAATGGTTGCTGATCCCAACCGTTGGTGATAATATATTTTGTACTATCAAGCTAAGTGAGGGACCGGTCATGTTTAGCCTGGGTTGCAAGATGTTCTTGTTGAACCCGGTGTATTTTTCTCTAGAGGTACATTGTCGGAAGGTGGTCCCATACCTTGCCAGTTGGAATCCATTATCCAATAAGAGCCCACGGTTTTGATTGTATACTATATATGTAGAGCGTGAGATGCAAGTGTTCTACTAGATTGATATTACTTGTATTTAGACATTATTATATTATTAGACGAATATTGATTTCAAAGAATGCTTTGGGTTATCGTAAGGTTAAAACCATCCGTATTTATGTGTGGATCGGTTTTACGATTATCTTTTCTTTTAAAAGGATTTTTAAAAGTTAAACCAAGTGGTTGGAGTTTACTCACACTAGTCCCATGACTGACCCAGAGTTTATTTTTGTTTTGTTTTCCCTAAATTCTTTGGTGCCCAAATTTGTATGGGCAATCAAGTAGTTCGGGTGTTTACAGATTTCATTGGAGGAGCTTGGAGCAGGAGGCTTCAGCGTTATTTATCTAGTGTTATTTTCCGTTGTGTTGTAAGTGTTGTACTGTGATAATGTTATTGTATATATATACTGTTTTATTTCAAAGTTATGTTATATTTTACTCGTTCCGCTGTGAGATTCATGCTACTCTGATGTGTTGTATGTTCTTCTTCTTCTATTCTAATTTTCTATCTTATCTATTCTCACCCTCTAACTTCTTTCATTAACGTTCCGGTAAATTTCGGGTGCTTGGTTAGTCGACCGTATTTAGTCGATAATCAGGATTGCAAAATCCCCGGGTCGTTACAGTGGCACTTAATTATAAATTAAGTAATCAGTAATTGGGGAAAACCGAAACTAGTTATTGTAATAAGTAGAGAAAAGGGGGAAGTTTATGAGATGTAAGAAGTTGTACTTAATTATAAATTAAGTAATATGTCTGGAAGTATGAAATCTGCTGATAAGAATAACATGTTTAGGCTTGTCCCAGGCACAAGTGGAAATTATAACTTAGGTTATAATAAACGATAAAGGGAATGGCATAACTTATGTAAAGAGATAAGTTGTACGTAATTGTAAATTAAGTCATTTATAAGAACAAGAATCTGAAATCTACGGACGAGGACAACATAAGTTTTATATATGGGAAGAGAAACTTATTAGGTGGACCTTAGTTAAGAGAACTAAGTTAATAAGTAAACAACGTTAAGTTGTAGTGACAATGAAAGATGGAATTATGATTAAATAGGAAAGAGTGAGGCAAACTTATATGAAATAAGTTATATTTAATCATAAATGATAAGTGACATGTTAAATAGAAAACACGTGAATTGAGATATACTTAATTACAGATTAAGTAGAACATGATGTTGTAACCTTGAATCAAACAAAAATATAAAAGGGATTGTGGATTATATGACCTTGGACCACAATCTAGAAAATAACATGTTGTGGGCTTATTAATTAACTTAAATGGATTAAGTTATATGACTAAAATTAATAAGCAAGAAGAACTTGGTGTCTTGAATAAGAAGTCAATGTGAATAGGAACACCAAGTTAAATGGAAACCTGATGAGGTAAAGCAAGCGCTTAAAAGAATGTTTAGACATAGGGTCTAATAACATATTAAAGTAAGGCGCTTGGACCAGTCTACACGTTTGAGGGTGAATAATCCAATGGGGTAGATCATCGTGGTGTCATAAGGCATGAGGGGAGCACACGTTAATCTGATTATTCGGTCGGCTTCCTGAGGTATGTAAGGTACTCCTGGTAGTCCTTTGTGTGACGCCAGATGTTTAGGCTATGCTCTCAGAGGTTGGGTCTGCGTGTAACTACCAAGTGGGTGGGCTTTGACTGCAAAAGTCGCTTTGCAGTCAGAATGCTGTGACATGGTGACACTAGGGTGATTCGGCGGTCGCCTCAACGGGGAGGTAGAGGTCAGGACCAACAGAGATAGTAGATCGTTGGATACCCATCATCGGCGGCCTTAGGATGCGAAAAGACTAGAGCTAAACCCAATATACCATTCACCTTTCACTATCGGGGTACGGTGGTTGAGGGGAGATGCTAATTGGTTGTTTAGATTATTTGTTACTAGGGAAAAGTCGCTTAGTTCTTGTAGTCTTTACTAGTTGAGGGAGGGGACGAGGGGGGGCCATAGCCACCATGAAAAACAGACCCTAGAAATATCTGTATATAGAGACTCTTAAAGATGGGCCTGTACAGGTATGAAAAACTCCCGACCGAGTTTAGTGTTTCTTGTGTAACCCTATCACGGAACCTAGTGCACATTATGTGCGGTTAAGGCATCGAATACGATTAACGATACGTACGTGGGACAGTCTGGATACATGCATGTCAGCTCTAGGTGGTGTATCGTAGACTTGAGGGCATTACTCCAGTATGAAATCTGATTCGATTAACGATGGTCGTCCGTACGCTTAGGTAGCATAGTAATTGACAGATATATGCATAACGTAACATTGTTATGTTGGGATCCGTATGTCACTCCGACATAGGATGAGGAACTGCGATTATATCTATACGATCGAGGCCGTGCGAGTGGGGTACCATGGGCAGTACCTCAATATTGGGGGAGGGTAGCTACATATATATTGTATTAGGTTTATCCATTGGGAAGTAAATGGGTACGATGTGTGTGTAAGTCTTGAGTGCTGTTAACCCAAGTAACCTAATAAATAAGAAAATATGACTGAACAGTATATGTAGGATTATCCTAAGTGTATAAGTTAAATCCAGTCACCAAAACTTGTGTTCTGACCCCTTCCTCATCACATACTCGCATGTTAGATTTGTGGCAGAGACATGATAGCTTTGGATATTGGTTAGGCAGTACTATTAATACAGTAAGGCTATGTTTTGATTACATTATATTTTATCCATTCCGTTATGAGATATTGTCTTAGCTCTGCATATTTTATATCTCTGTCTTTTCTGCAGAATACCAGAGCACAACAACTTGAGTTTCCATAGATTGGAATTTAAAAAAAAAAATCGGTCTGTCAGAATTCGGGTTGTTACAACTGACCATCATAGTTAATCCCCAATAAATGAGGGACAATAGGAGCCATCAGTAGATCCTAAAACATTGATGTACTTAGAAAAAAGTATGACAAGTTTAGGGACAAAACATGGGTTAGGACTATGAAACTCGTAATCTCGATCCCATGTAGTGTCATAGAACAAATATATTTTCATCTCACCAATCTCACCCTCCTCAATAAGATCAAAACCCTCATTTACGACCTTTTAAACCAATCTTCTAAGATCATCATTGATATCAGCGACATATTTATAGTACAAGTTTCCAGTGGGATTATATCTCATTCCAGAACTCTCATAGACCCCAGAGTGGTCTTCCAAGAACCAAAATATACAGTTACACTTGGAATCCTCAATAACAGAAGCATCATCATATTATAAACAAATGGATTTCTCCTTAGAAGAGGACACACCATCAGCATCCACAGACTGAGCCAGAGAGTCAATAGGTGTACTAACCCGCTGGACCAGAGGGTTAGTTGCCTTACGAACCCACTTCACCATGAGAGGACGAGGAAGTGGAACATGATTAGCAAGTGGAATCAGAGATGGAACATCAACCGTGGGAACACTATAATAAGAATCCAAGAGATGATCAAAGGAGTGATAAGAAGTGCAAATATCTGAAATATATCCATATTTGACATGAACCTCAACTACATAATCAGCGTATAGTCTAATTTTGAGGGTTTGAGGAAGAGGTTTGTTTGGGGATATTTCAATTAGAGCCTTAGCACAAAATAAGTTCTCCCTCTCAAAAGTACTAGCATCGAAACACTTGAGCTTCTCAATTTTGTTTGCAAGCCAATGTAATTTAGTTAGGGATTAGAGTTTAGATGGCATGTGAGAGAAACAAGTCCTGACAGGCACATTTAGTACCTGCTTTCTAGCTCCATCAAGTCTGCGATTCCAAGGAGTAATAATGAAAGGTTTACCTCTTATAATTGTTGGCTCAAGACTAAGAACATGAAGCCTTTCCTTATGAAGAGAGAACTTAAAAAAAACACAAATCTATCTAACTGAACTTTAAGACTTCCCATGATTTTCCACTTCTAACCATATAGCTCCTTAACAACCGATTAAGAAAGCAGCGGACTTATAAAACCCCAAGAGGCAGGCGGATCAAAAATCCACACCAGCCTCAATCACTACCAACAGGAGATCATCAATGCCATCTATTTCAGCATATTCAAAATCTTAGGGTACATAATCTCTTTTTTTGGACAGTTGTCAAAGAGCGAACTCTTAGGGGCTAGAAAAGTTGTTGCACCAGAACTATAAGCCTTACAAGGAAGCAACACAGAGACCTCATAACAACCCTTACAACTAACATCACAGACATGTTTCTGACCAAACCATTCAGGGGAATAGATGAAGCAACATGCAAGCCAACCTTACAAGGTAATGAAACTTTTTCGAAAACATTCCTTTCTCAACAAAAAGATTTAAAGGAGGAATATTACAATTCGTTAAACTATCCAAACTAAAAACTGGTGATTGACCAACTCAATCTGACTTATCAGGGGATTTAGAAAAAACTTCATTATCATTAGGTAGAATATTAGCAATAAAATTATTGACCCAATGAGATTCAGGACTAGATGCTTCAAAAAATCTTGTAAGAGAATCACGTGATTGCACCGAGCATACATTAGTAGACTCTGCAATTGGAGAGGTCGGGGCAGTTTCAATAACGCTAGGAAGAGGGTTCAAGGCTACATTATGATTATGGAAAGACTCTTCGGTAGGATATGGAATCAATGGACCAAAAGAAGCGATAGAGTTGGGATCAGTAGTAGGCTTGACATGATGAACTAGGATGGAGTCACGGGGAGGCACAACAAATTGCCAGCTATATCTTGTAGCAAATCTAGAATTTAGATCTGAAGGAGTAGGCACCTTCTTCTTGTGGACCATCGAGAGTAGAGATGGAGGATCAGAAAAGAAAGGACAAAGCCCAATGCGCAAAAGACAGAAACGCCGGTGAAAAAAGTAAATTGCCTAAGTCGAAAAATTGTCAAAAGCCATTGACCAATTTATTATGGTCCTTTAATTCATTTATTTGCTTTAAATAATATATAGCCATTTGTGAGGAGACGAGCATTCATGCAATGATGAAGGAGTAGATGTACTAGAAAAAAAAGGAAAATAAAATAAAAATAAGAACGTGTCTATTAAGCTTTCATTAGTTTATCTTATATAATTTTTATTAAATGAAATAATAATTAAATAACAGAAAACGACTACAAAATCAACACATATTTCATTCATTAAATTTTATAATTTAACGTTTGTCTTTAAGAAAAAGTAAAATAAAACATGAAGGAAAAAACCAAGGGTTTTCGTTTCGTTTGTTCTTCTGTTAATGACAACAAGGGTCTCCCCACTTTTCAATTCTGCCACCACATCCTTTATCTCTCTTAAACTCTTCCCCTGTCCTTATAAGCCTTGCTTTCGACCACGTAGAAGCTATTTTCACCGAATAAGTCTAATCCTTTTCTCCTAATTTACCCCTCTTATTTATCAGATCCTCTCAACATGTGATACCTTCTCCCCTACTTACTCATGTCTTCCCTACCTATCCGAGGCGTGGTGGCCCTTCGGTTAATTACCAGGCTATCGGTTGTTGCCTTCGCAGGTTTATTTCGTGAATTCCTTGCTGTTCGATATCTTATAATTTGCAACATGAGGTTTCCTAGCGAGTTCGACCAATACATTGCTAGATGGTTTTTTGTCCCGTGTATGTCTGGCTCATGCTAGGACGACTGGTTAGGGCTTGGTGTTTGTTTGATCATCTGCGCAGACTTCGTCAGGCAGTTTGTTTATTCTGATATGGTTTCGACTTGCTTGGTCTTGGGAGTTTTGGTTCCTTCGCGGAGCTTCTTTTGTATGCAACAACTTGTGATGACCCAAATTTTTGGTACCTTTTGAGCTGACCAAATATCACAAGTCCAACCCAAAATGCACTGAAAACCTAGATGCCAATAGAAAGAATATTAGAGGGCGAGATTAGGAAGAAAGAAATATTAGAATAAAAGAAGAACCAACACTACATAGAGTCTCACATCACAGTGGAACAAAACATAACATAGAAATAATCTTTATTGAGAGCTTAAAATAAAAACTTACAATCGTCACAGTACATCACACATTTGGACAGTTACAATAATCTGTCTTCATATACAACATACAGCGGAATACACACCAAATATATTTCATATGTATGAACTCCTCCAGCACGTCTCCTGAAGTTCGCAACATCCAAATCTAAACTTGTAAAACCCAGTCTAACCCAAGCATTAGAAACGCCAGATCAGTCTAGTGGACCAGAGTGAGAAAAACACACTAAGTTTAAACCTATCACACAATTTGATTTTAAAGACAAAATCTTTTTGAAAGAAAAGGATAATCGTAAGACCAAATCCACACATAAATACGGACGGTTTTTATCTTACGATAACCCAAAACAGTTTTGAAATCAATATCTTTTCTGATATTATAATAGTGTCTAAATATAAATAAATATCAATCAAGCAGAATGCTTGCATCTCACGCTCTACATACATAGTATACAATCAAAACCGCGGGCGCTTATTGGAGAATGGATTTCCATGGCAAGGTATGGGCAACCACCTTTCCGACAATGTACCTCTGGAGATGAATACATCGGCGTTCAACAAGAACATCTTCCAACCCAGGCTAAATGTGATCGGCCCCTCCCTTCGCTTGAGAGTACCGAATATATCATTACCACGGCTAGGGGCTAGCCAACCGAAAAGATAACATACATACAAAAATAAGAAGGGACAACCAAAGGCATTTGATTTCTCCAAATCAAGTAATGATATACTCTTTTGATGGGTGCGACCCACATAGTCATGCGACCTACCCGATTTTTACCATTTCCCGGTTGATGCACTGCAACAAACATATCATATTACAACCTTAGTTTTACAACGGGCGCTTGCTACCCATTGTAATAGAATGTTGTTACAACGATCATTTTCTTGACCGTTGTAATATATGTCTGTACAACACCCTATTTACAACGGTCATAGATTGCCCATTGTAATAAAATGATATTACAACGGTCGTTATTGGACAGTTGTAATAGATATCCTTTACAGCGCTCTTTTTACAACTGGTAAAAACTGCAAGTTGTAATATAATGCTATTACAACAGTCATTTCAGGTTGGTTATAATAGATGTCAAATGTTCACAAATGTCCATTGTAATAGATGTCTCTTTTACAATGGTCACAAAATGCCCATTGTAATAAGTGCCAATTTTCGGCAGTCAATAATCAATAATTACAATACTTTCATATAATTAGTACTGCTTATGTTTTATTTAATTAATCATTAATCATATATTTCTAATTATTAACCATAATATTATATTACTAATTACATTAATAATATTATATTATTTATTAATATTTAATCATTAATAATATTATATTATTTATTAATATTTAATCATTAATAATATTATGTTTAATAATTAATTATTAATAATAATTATTAACAAAATTATTATATTATTTATAACATCATTGTAAAAGTAAAAATATCTACAATGTCAACCCAAATAGCTGTAAAAAAAGTTTTAAATAATGAAAATTTCTTTATGTTATTGTATACATATTAGATTTCATTCAATGATGCGCTACCAGAATTACCGAATTTAGTGACGTTGTTTTTTGTGATGGAATTATCCAGCATTGAATTGTAATGGATTTCCTACGGATAAACCACAACTTTTATTTGTAGAATAAAAGCTTGAAAGTAACAAGTAACTATGGCAAAAATCAATTCCATGGCAAGTCCTTTGCTAAATTGCTATGGATTTGCTTTGCACTGCCAAACCATAGTAGAATTTTGCCAAATTTAACTATAAAATGTGACAAAAACAAATACAGCGGCCAAATTTAACTTTAAAATGTGACAAGATTAAATATGAGAATTTAATACGATAGTCGAACTTGAACGACAATCGACTTAAACGACTGACGTCCCGAACGACAGCATCCCATCACGGTATATCTTATTTGCATTTTATTTAAAAAAAAAACAGGTTAATGAAAAAAATTAATCTTAAATCATCTTTTTCCTGGTAGTGATTAGTAATTACAAGTAACGAAATAATGGTAATGGAGTATTATACATCTAGGAATGGCTTCCCTCTTTGCATTTTCATTCCCGATAAAGTAATTCGTTGATTAGCATGTTCCCTCCATGTTTCACTTCGAACTAACGATAAAAAAAATTCCAAACGCATCTTCCCAATCCCCAAATTGCAAAAACCTAAATCTAAATCCGAGCTCCTTACTTGTAAACAAATTCGTCCATCGTGAGCTCACTCCATCCTCTTCTCTCTTCGCCGGCTCCGAATCCAATACCGGACCTTAATCCACTTGCACCAGATTCTGAATTCATCCCTTTTAGAATTTATGAGTCCAGATATAGTTTCTAAATCGAGTTCCGGATATTGGTTCTAGACTTCATGAATTCAGGATATTGTTTTCGATTATTTCATAACAAATGTAACAACCCGGAAAATCCAAGCCAATTTAAAATTTTTATTTTGGCGAATTTAGATGAATTTTGAATATTTAAAATGAATTATTTTAAATAATAACGACGAGAAATTTATTTTGAATTGAAATAGAATGTATATATTTATTCGAATCGTCGTTAGAGTATAAATATTTATTTTTAAATATAAAAGGAATTGAAAATGGGGCGGTAGTTTAAAATTTTGATTTTGAATTTCAAATGAATGGACATGATTCAAAATAAACCGGATTTTAGCGAAACCAAAAATATTAGAATCTATTCGAAAATATCTTTCCAATGAATCCGAAAATTTGAAATTTCATAGCGGGAATAAAAAGTTATGTCCAGTTGAAAATTCAGAATAGCCGCTATGGAATTTTGGCCCTTAAAAATTAAAATTTTGCAAACGACCTCCGTTTTCGACGAAACCACTTTTGTTGGATTCGGGATATCAATTTATTGCTAGATTCCAAAATTCGTAATTTTCTGAACTAATATGTGAGCGTGGCGAAGTAAAACGTGTTTTGACAGTTTCAGTCAATTTCGATCGACCAGAAAATGGCCATTTTTCAAATGGTCTTAGAATTTGACAAAATTAGATTTGTTAGGACCGTATCGTCAATACGAAGCTAGAAAATATTTTTTTGGAATTTTTAGAGTCTATATGTGGCCCCGGTAAATTGAAATGAGCGTTCAAATTGAATATATAGAATTATATTTTAATTTAAATGAAAACTAATCGAAATGTTAGAATTGGCTTACGATACATATCCCAATGTGTTAGGAATGTGGGTAATTAGCTAGGGAGGACAGCCGGTGGGTTCGATTTCGAGTTCGAATGAAAAGGGTACTTTATAGGATTTAAAATTAAATTAAATAATAAATAAAATATATAATATCCTCTCCTCTCTCTCTCTCTCTCTCATGCTTCAGCCAACGAAAATAGAAAAAAAAAACGATCCTTCTCAGATCGAAAGGGGCAACACCATCGCCATCGCCACCGTCGGAGGGCCCACCGCCGCGCCCATTAGCCACTTTCCCCGTCCTCCTCTCCTCCTTCTCCTTCCCCTCCGCTTACTCCATCTCTCTTCTCTCCTATTTCGAACGCAACCCAAAAACCCACACCTCCGGCGACCCCCAGCCCACCACCGCCTGCCGCCATCACCTACAGCCAGCCCCGTGCCTCCGACCAACCCCAGACCACCAAACGCCGCTCACTCTCTCCTCTCCCTCCATTCAAACCCCCAAATCCCCAAACCCCTCAAAATTCAGCCACCACCTGTCGCTTCTCTGCCCTAACCGCACCGCCACAGCACCCCCAGGGTCCACCACCTCGACTCCGAGCCTCCTTCGCCACACGGAACCGATTGTAAGCGTTTATTTTTATTTATATTCCTTTATCGGATTAAAAATGTGTCCTTTATATATATATATATTTTCGGAATAAAAATATAATTTTTATATCATAGGAAGAATAAAACTATAATTTTTATATAGAATAAAAATATAATTTTTATATCATAGGAAGAATAAAAATATAATCTTTATTATTAGAAGAGCGATATAAAAATAGAATTTTTATCTATATAGTAGCGGTATAAAAATAGAATTTTTATCTATATAGTTGCGGTATAAAAATAGAATTTTTATCCATATAGCGTAGTTATAAAAATGTGATTTTTATATACATGGCAACAATATAAAGATGCGATTTTTATATATGTAGTGGATACGGACAACGAAAGTGACAAAAGGAAACACGACGAAGATTTTCTACATATGAAGAGTCGTGGCATTTGGTTTAGCTTCCAGGTGAGAACTTCTGACTTTAATTCCTGTTTTCTAGTTAAAATTATATACTAGGATGCAGACGGTGCTTAGCAGCATCCGACACCTGTTGTCAGCAGACCATGGACGACTTGTTTGATTTTGTTGTGTGGTGAAAATTGATTGTGATGTGAAATGAATGGAAATATATTCATGTGTTAAAATAAATTATTTATCGTTAAAAATATAATTTTTAATGAGTATGTGAATAAAATAAATTTTCATTTACAAATCGAAGGATTTGTTTATGCACACCCATTTGACTGATATAGATTGGGACGATAAATTTTTCACATCGCCCAACTGCACAAATAAAAATATGTGTTTGTTGATTTGAAACCTCACACGGGTGTTGGGATGATATTCGACGTACAGTAATCCCAATTGTTTAGTGGTATGTCGATCGTTTGGTCGACAGACTGTGTAAGCGTTAATTATTTATATTTAATGCTTATGCAGTTGTGTGGTGCACTCTGGATGATGGTTGATTATTTGTCATTGCTATTATATACATGTGTTGTATGGAATCCATATAATTAACATTATATGGTAATTGATTGGGCCTCATTCCAATTTGGAAAATTAAATAATAGTATAAAATAAAGATTCATGTGTTGAATACAATAAATAGCCATGTGTTGACGATACTTATGTGTTGAGAATATTCATGTGTTGAAACCATTCATGTGTTGAAAATATTCATGTGTTGAATAAAATATATATACAATAAAATTCACATGTTTATTGTAAGTAAGAATTAATAAATTTCATGTGTTGAATAAAAAATAAATATTCATATGTTGAAGAAAATATTCATTTGTTGAGTAGAATAACGAAGTTATTGGAATATATAAAGCTGTGTTGATTAGATATGCGCCATTTTGACGCAAACGATATTTATATCGATTATATTCGTTTTTATAGTGAATATAGAAAAGGAAGTGATTTCAAAATATAACGTTTTGAAAATATTATCATTTATATATTAATGATATGGAATATTCAATTTTGATTTGAAATTGAATATGAAGTTGAAATTGTTTTTAAAACGAATTTAAACGATTTATAAAATACGTTTAGAATTGAAATCGATGAAATATATATATATAATATATATATATATATATATATATATATATATATTAAATGGCCTGAATAGAACGCGCCGCGCCGCGGAAGTTCGCGAATTTCGACCATTGACTTCGAATTGAGGTTACGGGAGATCCGACCGTCGGATTCTGCTGAAACCGAAACCGTTGGGGGTTCGTATCGAAAAGAGCTTTCTACCAAATATTAGAAATTTGAAATCTAACGGTTGGATTTGGAATTATGTCCAAATCAAATTTGGAAATGGTCGTTGTAAGTGCAGTTCGATGACCGTTATTGGAAATCGACTGTACGAGCCTTGATAAAATTATTAAAAATATCAATAATTTGTGTAAAATCATAATAAATGATTTAGAAAGAATTGGGGTGAAAAATCCCATATTAAAAAGGATAAAAATATATTTTTATCGAAATGAACTAGTTATGAACTAGAATTATAATCCAATGTTTTTGAATAAATGATTTGAAGTGGTTTTAAAAATAATCAGAATTTCCAATATACGAATTGGAATGGATTTGAATTGAAATTATCTTCGGAATATTTCGATGTTGGATTTCGTGATTATACAGATATGGTTGTGGAAAATTGAAAGATATATTTATAACGTTATTTCCAATACAATATTTGTTGGTTTCAAAATTTGATATTGAATATAAGCCGATATATTTTATATTCAGAGCCTTGTATTTAATATCAAATGGGATTTTGGGTTCGTTGTGAATGGTGTCTTAAATAACACATTACTTGAACCTAGTTTAAAAAAGAATAAATCTTTTAATTAAGATTTAGTGAAATTGTCCAATTAATTGGTATTTAAATGGAACTGAATTTAAATTGGTTTTTGGGGTTTATCATGAGCGGTGTTTTGAATAACACCTATTCTTTAACCCGATTAACAATAAAATGTGATTTTGGGTTTATCGTGAACCGTTTTTTAGATGACATTGGTTCTTTAACCCAGTTAAAGATAGAATATTGATTTTTGAGAAGATTAAAACTAAGTGGAGTTTTAATGAATCTTTAATTAGATTAAAGTGATCGAGAATGGAGTATCACCAGTTTTGCTCCAAAGCGATAGTTATATCTTTAATTAGATTTGAATGTGAAATGGTAATTAATATTTACCGATAACACCGTGGTGTTAGATATGGAGTATTACCAGTTTTGCTCCATGGGATGAATAGGTTGGGATTGGGAAATAAAATAAATAATTACTTCGGCGTGGTTCGCTAATCCCGACTAGTTTGGAAAACCTTAACATGGTATGAAATGATATCCAAAGGAAGATCAAAGAATAAATTTAGAATAATTTATCTTTGATAAAATTAATGGGAACCTTTCCCTAAGAATGTGAAAATTTGAATAAAAGAATATTCTGAATTGGAATGAGTCGTATGTTGTGCTTGTGTAACACTTGTTTATTTTATACGCGAGTTGTTCAGAAAGGCCGGGTTTATACCCATTCTGAATAACCAATTCGACGATATGTCAAAGGTGAAGACGGTGGTTGAAGACCGGGGGTCTTCACGCCATTTGGTTGATTCCTGACAATCTTGATTGGGCTGTACACCCAAGATGAGGGAATAAGTTAGAGATCGTCCAGGCGCACTTGGAGATCGACGGATATGCGAAGAAAGTGCCTCCGGTTTCGTTCAGACCCAGAACGAACTTGTAAATGGACTGTGTGTCTGACATTGGATTTTATTCTGTGTTGATTGATCTCTATTAAATATACATCTGTTTGGCGGTGGAGAATTTATTCTCTTGTTTAACGCCCTTCTCTGAGACGTACGAGCTCAGAGGTTGTATATCGATGGACATCAGTCGCATGGAGTGAATTGCCTATGTGGCATGCCTAAGTGGCAGATGATCAAGGCTTATGTTGAAAAGCAAAGTCTTGGGGTTGATGATCATAGCACGACCTATGTGGCATAGCTTTGTGTATAACGTTAATTCGCGAGCCTCACACCTCGGTATGAGTTAAAAACGGGATAGTGACTGCAGGGAGAGCACGACGTTTCTTTCTAGCTATGGGTGATGTCAGTGACCTACTAGCCCTATCATTTATATACTTTTTACCTGTGTGGTTGTTGGATGCGAGGCGCCTCGGATATAGATCTGTTAGGACTGGGAAACGTGTGCTCAGGAATAATTAATCCTCAAAAGTAAGAGAGGACCGACCCTGAAGATCCAGGATCGCTGTGTGTGGTCTTGAGACATTTGCTAGAGTGTCTCGAACAGAGAGGAGCTTGCCCCTTGCCTCGACCATGACGGAAATCCAATTTCCAATACGACCTTTGCGGTTTTGATTGTAGAACTAGTATGGCGACCTGATATATGGTACCCATGCCGTTTATGATTGATACTTATGATTGAAATTGTTTTGACACTATACACTTATAGTAATAATAAAAGATGAAATTTAGCATATCAAGCATTCTTTTGCTATTATAAGGTAAAACCCTATCCTCCGGCTTGCGTTGCATTGTGTGATGGGACGTGGGTCTTATAATAGCTTCATTTTCCTTTATTTAGCATTGCGCTGTTTGTTTTGTGCACTAGTATTCTTGGGGAGAAACCTGTTCCGTGTTATACGACGTGGTCCCTTGATTTACCTAACTTTAAAAATAAAGATTAATAACTGTTTTAGTTCTCACACCAGTCACATGGCTGACCTGGAGTTTATTGTTTTAACCTAAACTCTGGGTGCCCTTATTTTCCGCACGGGAAGCTAGTAGTTGGGTTTTGCAGATTTATATTCACAGGTTCCTGGTTTATAGCTGAAGTGATATTCAGAAAGCTCTGTATCCGCGTATTTCTTTCAGTTATGTTTTTTATTATTTTTCTGCTTCTATGTATTTAAATGTAATTTAAATCTCTGATATTTATCAAATGTGTAATATTTATTCATACTCTGTATATTCTTGTATTCAGATGGAGTTGTTGTAATAAGCAATGAAATGTTCTTCTGTTTGCGTTCTGATTCGTCTTGTCCTCAAAGAAATCCGTGCCTTCCTTCACGGGGAAGTTACGGGTTACTACACGTGGTATCAGCACTTTGGTTTACAGAGCTCGAGAACAAGACACATTAGAACCAAACGAAAGAATTCATCAGAGATTGGATTAGCAATATTCATTGAGAATTACTCGTTAGAGATAGGATCAGTAGTATCCTAGAACGAGTGTGAAGAGTAATCTTTTAAAAATAAAATTGAAAACAATTTTTGTTTAGAAAATTTAAACCATTTTGTACGTATTTGAATATTTTAGTTGTATTGAATTTGGACAATCGAGTATACAGAGATTTTGCATATACGCGTCATGAACGTATATTCGAAGTTTTAAATATACTTGATAGATATAGAGTCACACTCTAGTCTCCCGGACATGATTTTGATGATGGCGTGCCATCACTAGTATTTATTTTTAAGTTTCGAAAGTGGGATTTCTATATATTTCCATTAGACTGGTGTGAGAACCAAAACTAGATAGGTTTATTGTTGTGATTTGGCATCAACAACATGATTTTCTGTATATATATATATATATATATATCAAAATTATGAATTTGAAGCGATAATCCACTAATTGATTGCTGATTGTGTTGTTTGATTATTGGTTTCATTTATTAAAATTTTGAACCATTTAGCCTAATGGAACCAAATTTAGAACTGAATTGAAAAATGGTTACAATTGTATGCATATACATGTATATCTATTGAATCGGCCATAGCAAGGAGGCTAGAGAAGAGGAATAAATTTGTTTGCCCGACAAATAGGTACATGTTTATTGTATTTCTTGGGTTTTTGATGATTTTATGAGCCGATGGCTAGCCGCTTGGCTTTTTCCTTTTCTTTTGGATTGGTAAGGGCCATGGGAGGTTGTTTGAAATATCCTGAAGCTCCCGGTGCAGGGGAGGTTATGGCGAAATTTTTCGGAAATTTAGGGTATTAGCCAAATTTTTGAAAAATTTGAAAGGTTCTTAGAAACCGAAAAGTTGAAGAACTTAAGCCATAATGAAAATAATGGAAGTTGAGTTGATTAGTTAAACAACTTTCAGCTTCGTTCCTTTTCGGGGACGAAAAGTTTTAAGTGGGGGAGATTGTAACAACCCGGAAAATCCAAGCCAATTTAAAAATTTTATTTTGGCGAATTTAAATGAAATTTGAATATTTAAAATGAATTATTTTAAATAATAACGATGAGAAATTTATTTTGGATTGAAATAGAACGTATATATTTATTCGAATCGTCGTTAGAGTATAAATATTTATTTTTAAATATAAAAGGAATTGAAAATGGCGCGGTAGTTTGAAATTTCGATTTCAAATTTCAAATGAATGGACAGGATTCAAAATAAACCGAATTTTAGCAAAACCAAAAGTATTAGAATCTATCTGAAAATATCTTTCCAACGAATCCGAAAATTTGAAATTTCATAGCGGGAATAAAAAATTATGCCTAGTTGAAAATTCAGAATAGTCGCTTAGGAATTATGGCCCTTAAAAATGGAAATTTTGCAAACGACCTCCGTTTTCGACGAAACCACTTTTGTTGGATCCGGGATGTCAAGTTATTGCTAGATTCCAAAATTCGTAATTTTCTGAACCAATATGTGAGCGTGGCGAAGTAAAACGTGTTTTGACAGTTTTAGTCAATTTCGATCGACCAGAAAATGGCCATTTTTCAAACGATCTCGGAATTTGACGAATTTAGTTTTGTTTGGACCGTATTGTCAATGCGAAGCTAGAAAATATTTTTCAGGAATTTTTAGAGTCCATATGTGACCCCGGTAAATTGAAATGCGCATTCAAATTGAATATATAGAATTATATTTTAATTTAAATGAAAAATGATCGAAACGTTAGAATTGGCTTACGATACATATCCCATTGTGTTCGGAATGGGGGTAATTAGCTAGGGAGGATAGTCGGTGGGTTCGATTTCGAGTTCGAAATAAAAGGGTACTTTATAGGATTCAAAATTAAATTAAATAATAAATAAAATATATAATATCCTTTCCCCTCTCTCTCTCATGCTTCAGTCAACGAAAATAGAAAAAAAACGATCCTTCTCAGATCGAAAGGGGCGACGCCATCGCCACCGTCGGAGGGCCCACCGCCGCGCCCATCAGCCGCTTTCCCCGTCCTCCTCTCCTCCTTCTCCTTCCCCTCCGCTTACTCCTTCTCTCTTCTCTCCTATTTCGAACACAACCCAAAAACCCACGCCTCCGACGACCCCCAGCCCACCACCGCCTGCCGCCATCACCTGCAGCCAGCCCCGTGCCTCCGACCACCCCCAGACCCCCCAGCGCCGCTCACTCTCTCCTCTCCGGCCATTCAAACCCCCAAATCCCCAAACCCCTCAAAATTCAGCCACCACCCGTCACTCCTCTGCCCTAACCGCGCGGCCATAGCACCTCCAGGATCCACCATCTCGACCCCGAGCCTCCTTCGCTACACGGAACCGATTGTAAGCGTTTATTTTTATTTATATTCCTTTATCTGATTAAAAATGTGTCCTTTATATATATATTTTCGGATTAAAAATATAATTTTTATATCATAGGAAGAATAAAAATATAATTTTTATATCATAGGAAGAATAAAAATTTAAGCTTTATTAGTAGAAGAGCGATATAAAAATAGAATTTTTATCTATATAGTAGCAGTATAAAAATAGAATTTTTATCTATATAGCAGCGGTATAAAAATAGAATTTTTATCTATATAGTATCGGTATAAAAATAGAATTTTTATCTATATTGCAGCAGTAAAAATGTGATTTTTATCCATATAGCGTAGTTATAAAAATGTGATTTTTATATACATGACAACAATATAAAGATGCGATTTTTATATATGTAGTGGATACAGACAACGAAAGTGACAAAAGGAAACACGGCGAAGATTTTCTACATATGAAGAGTCGTGGCGTTTGGTTTAGATTCTAGGTGAGAATTTCTCACTTTAATTCTGTTTTCTAGTTAAAATTATATACTAGGATGCAGACGGTGCTTAGCAGCACCCGACACCCGTAGTCCACAGACCATGGACGACTTGTTTGATTTTGTTGTGTGGTGAAAATTGATTGTGATGTGAAATGAATGAAATAAATGAAATGAATCGAATGATTTGTTTATGTACACCCATTTGACTGATATAGATTGGGACGATAAATTTTACACATCGCCCAACTGCACAAATAAAAATCTGTGTTTGTTGATTTGAAACCACACACGGTGTTGGGATGATATTCGACGTACACTAATCCCAATTGTTTAGTGGTATGTCGATCGTTTGGTCAACAGACTGTGTAAGCGTTAATTATTTATATTTAATGCTTATGCAGTTGTGTGGTGCACTCTGGATGATGGTTGATTATTTGTCATTGCTATTATATACATATGTTGTATGGAATCCATATAATTAACATTATATGGTAATTGATTGGGCCTCATTCCAATTTGGAAAATTAAAGAATAGTATAAAATAAAGATTCATGTGTTGAATAGAATAAATAGTCATGTGTTGACGATACTCATGTGTTGAGAATATTCATGTGTTGAAACCATTCATGTGTTGAAAATATTCATGTGTTGAATAAAATATATGTACAATAAAATTCACATTTTTATTGTAAGTAAGAATTAATAAATATTCATGTGTTGAATAAAATATATATATTCATGTGTTGAAGAAAATATTCATTTGTGGAATAGAATAAGAGAGTTATTGAAATATATAAAGCCGTGTTGATTAGATATGCGCCATTTTGACGCGAACGATATTTATATCGATTATATTCGTTTTTATAATGAATATAGAAAAGGAAGTGATTTCAAAATATAACGTTTTGAAAATATTATCATTTATATATTAAAGATATGGAATACTCAATTTTGATTTGAATTTGAATATGAAGTTGAAATTGTTTTTAAAACAAATTTAAACGATTTATAAAATACGTTTAGAATTGAAATCGACAAAATATATATATTATATATATTAAATGGCCTGAATAGAACGCGCCGCGCCGCGGTAGTTCGCGAATTTCCACCATTGACTTCGAATCGACGTTACGGGAGATCCGACCGTCGGATTCTCCTGAAAACAGAACCGTTGGGTTCGTATCGAAAAGAGCTTTCTAAGGAATATTAGAAATTTGAAATCTAACGGTTGGATTTGAAATTATGTCCAAATCAAATTAGGAAAAGGTCGCTGTAAGTGCAGTTCGACGACCATTATTGGAAATCGACTGTACGAGCCTTGGTAAAATTATTAAAAATATCAATAATTTGCGTAAAATCATAATAAATGATTTAGAAAGAATTGGGATGAAAAATCCCATATTTAAAAAGGATAAAAATATATTTTTATCGAAATGAACTAGTTATGAACTAGAATTATAATCCGATGTTTTTGAATAAATAAATTGGATTTGAAGTGGTTTTAAAAATAATCAGAATTTCCAATATACGAATTGGAATGGATTTGAATCGAAATTATCTTCGGAATGTTTTGATGTTGGATTTCGTGATTATACAGATATGGTTGTGGAAATTTGAAAGATATATTTATATCGTTATTTCCAATACGATATTTGTTGGTTTTAGAATTTGATATTGAATATAAGCCGATATATTTTCTATTCAGAGCCTTGTATTTAATATCAAATGGGATTTTGGGTTCGTCGTGAATGGTGTCTTAAATAACACTGTTCTAGAACCCAGTTTAAAAAAGAATAAATCTTTTAATTAAGATTTAGTGAAAATTGTTATTTAATTGGAATTGAATTTAAATTGGTTTTTTGGGTTCATCGTGAGCGGTGTTTTGAATAACACCTGTTCTTTAACCCGATTAACAATGGAATGTGATTTTGGGTTTATCGTGAACCGTGTTTTAGATGACATTGGTTCTTTAACCCAGTTAAAGACATGATATTGATTTTTGGGAAGATTAAAACTAAGTGGAGTTTTAATGAATTTTTAGTTAGATTAAAGTGATCGAGAATGGAGTATCACCAGTTTTACTCCAAAGCGATAGTTAAATCTTTAATTAGATTTGAATGTGAAATGGTAATTAATATTTACCGATAACACCATAGTGTTAGATATGGAGTATTACTAGTTTTGCTCCATGGGATGAATATGTTGGGATTGGGAAATAAAATAAATAATTACTTTGGCGTGGTTCGCTAATCCCGACTAGTTTGGAAAACCTTAACATGGTTTGAAATGATATCCAAAGGAAGATTAAAGAATAAATTTAGAAGAATTTATCTTTGATAAAATTAATGGGAACCTTTCCCTAAGAATGTGAAAATTTGAATAAAAGAATATTCTGAATTGGAATGAGACGTATGTTGTGTTTGTGTAGTTTATGTAACACTTGTTTTTTTTATACGCGGGTTATTCAGAAAGGCCGAGTTTATACCCATTCTGAATAACCGATTCGACGATATGTCGAAGGTGAAGACGGTGGTTGAAGACCGGGGGTCTTCACGTCGTTTGGTTGATTCCTGACAATCTTGATTGGGCTGTACACCCAAGATGAGGGAATAAGTTGGAGGTCGTCCAGGCGTACTTGGAGTTCGACGGATATGCGAGGAAAGTCCTCTGGTTTCGTTCAGACCAAGAACGAACTTGTAAATGGACTGTGTGTCTGACATTGGATTTTATTCTGTGTTGATTGGTCTTTATTAAATATACATCTATTTGGCGGAGGAAAATTTATTCTCTTGCTTAACGCCCTTCTCTGAGACGTACGAGCTCAGAGGTTGTATATCGATGGATATCAGTCGCATGGAGTGAATTTCCTATGTGGCATGCCTAAGTGGCAGATGATCAAGGCTTATGTTGAAAAGCAAAGTCTTGCGGTTGATGATCAAAGCACGGCCTATGTGGCATAGCTTTGTGTATAGCGTTAATTCGCGAGCCTCACACCTCGGTATGAGTTAAAAACGGGATAGTGACTGTAGGGAGAGCACAACGTTTCTTTCTAGCTATGGGTGATGTCAGTGACCTACCAGCCCTGACATTTATATACTTTTTACCTGTGTGGTTGTTGGATGCGAGGCGCCTCAGATATAGGTCTGTTAGGACCGGGAAACGTCAGGTCAGGAATAATTAATCCTCAAAAGTAAGAGAGGACCGGCCCTGAAGATCCAGGATCGCCATGTGTGGTCCTGAGACATTTGCTAGAGTGTCTCGAACGGAGAGGAGCTTTCCCCTTGCCTCGACTCATGACGAAAATCTAATTTCCAATACGACCTTTGTGTTTTTGATTGTAGAACTAGTATGGTGACATGATATATGATACCCATGCTATCTATGATTGATACTTATGATTGAAATTGTTTTAACACTATACACTTATAGTAATAATAAAAGATGAAATTTAGCGTATCAAGCATTCTTTGGCTATTATAAGGTAAAACCCTATCCTTCGGCTTGCGTTGCATTGTGTGATGGGACCTGGGTCTTATAATAGCTTCATTTTCCTTTATTTAGCATTGCAGTGTTTGTTTTATGCACTGGTATTCTTGGGAGCAAACTCGTTCCGTGTTATACAGTGTGGTCCCTTGATTTACCTAACTTTAAAAATAAAGATTAATAACTGTTTTAGTTCTCACACCAGTCACATGACTGACCTGGAGTTTATTGTTTTAACCTAAACTCTGGGTGCCCTTATTTTCCGCACGAGCAGCTAGTAGTTGGGTTTTGCAGATTTATATTCACTGGATCCTGGTTTATAGCTGAAGTGATATTCGGAAAGCTCTGTATCCGCGTATTTCTTTCAGTTATGTTTTGTATTATTTTTCCGCTGCTATGTATTTAAATGTAATTTAAATCTCTGATATTTATCAAATGTGTAATATTTATTCATACTCTGTATATTCTATTATTCTGATGGAATTGTTGTAATAAGCAATGAAATGTTCTTCTGTTTGCGTTCTGATTCGTCTCGTCCTCAAAGCAATCCGTGCCTTCCTTCACGGGGAAGTTACGGGTTACTACAATAAAGCTTGGATATCAACAACGTTGCATATATATTGAAACTTGACCCATAATTTACATAATATGACGATTTGGTAGGAATGCTTTAAAAGTAGATCTCTAGTCTCTTTACTCGTTTTCACTTTGCTTATGTTTGAAGATTATTACTTTTTGGATCTATATATTTTCCCTAGATTTGGATTGTTTTTATCAGTTTTAAAGTTGAGGCCTCTTTAAAGTTAAAATACTTGTGTATTTTGGTTATTAGATCTGATCGATGGCAAAGGAGAGTTCCAATGGCGATCAACATTCTGCTTCTCGACCTCCTTCCACGCCTTCTCTTCGTTTTTCCATGTAATTTTTTTAATTGTTATGAATGTGGATTGTTTATTTGGTGCTCATATGAAAAGATGAAAAAAAAATTGTTCTAATCATGTAGGAGAATATGAGAATTTTGGTTGCTGGTGGTGCGGGATTCATTGGATCTTATTTGGTAGATAATTAATGGAGAATGAAAATAATGAGGTAATTTCATAGTACCGATTTTAGTTTACATGTGATTTCTTAAGTTTTCTGGACATGTCTGATGTTCATATTAGACAGAGATGTATAAAATTCCATCATGTACTGTTAACTTTCTCATCTTATTCTTACGTGCTGTGGGCAAAATTCAGAGTTTGTGTTTTCTACTACTCATGTGTACTAATATATCTTAGTAATACTAACTTTGAAGTAGGAATGAGTTATTTATACATACTGTTACTTTTTGACATGAATATAGCTTATAAGAGGCCTTAAAGGCCTTAAAATGATAGGAAACTATATTAAAGCAAGCATCGATCAAATAACTAATAAGTAAGAAGTAGGTATATTTCTTAATTTTCCAAAAACCATATTAGTTAAATGATATTATGAATAGGACTACCTATATGTGCATTTCTTTTTTTGTCTAGCATATAGCTTCAGCCCAATATTAGCACAAGGATACAATATTAATTTCATTATGTCCATCTAATATACAACAATTGTAAAGTTATAAAACTTTGTTTTCAGTAATTTTACTCCTCTATTTTCAACAGCCATTTGCAATAATGGCTCACTGCAAACTTTCCTAACTCTGTACTTTTTCAATAAAGCCTACACCATAAAAAGCATCCCCGATCAAACCACTTTATATCAAGTTTACACTGTGCAAAGTCAACGTGTGAATAGTGTCCATAACTTTGTGTATGTTGTGGCATTCATGCTTCTATTCTTCAATGCAGTTATTCACGTACTTAGTGCCCTTGGTTTTGGACATTGACAATATATTTTCTTGTTGTGTTGCACATAGTTCTAACAAATATTAAGTACTGGAGTATTGAGGGGATATTTTTCTCTATATATGAGCTATTTTTAACTTCAGTTTTGCAGATTATGTCTAGTTATTTTTTAACTTCTATTTCGGACATTTCAGTGACATTCACAATAGCTTGCTAGATAACTTATATGGAATGATTTTGTATATTTCTGAAGAAATTTAGTGAAACATCTCTTACTACTATTTTTCCGTGTGGAACCTAAGACATCGCTCAAGACAAAGCTTTTCAGTCCTCGTAAACCACATGGGTGGTGTATTACCGATTTTCAACGTCTTCGAGATAGTGAAATTTCTCTTACTATTAATTTAATCAAGGCTAAATACTGCAACTAATTTATGGCACATACTAAATAAATGATTTACTAAACTTTAATTACCAACCTATTGTATAATTCATATTACTGCAATTAGCAGTAGTGCATATCGTAGTGCTATTAAGTTATTAATTGTACTTAGATTCAATTCTGCAATCCATAGTAGAAGAACATATTTATCTAAGATGTTTTTGATGGATTTAACACAAACTTAAATAGGAAATCTGATGGATATGCGCCACAAGGTTACTGTAAATAGGTTTTATTTATTTCGCATTGCTAACCAATTTTGCGCAAGGTGAGGTATTTTATGACCATACTTAGAGTGCAAGTGGTATATGTATATGTACTAACTCTTAGTGATTTCAGAACTTAATTTCTATACTTGAATGAATCTATCATATATTTATTCCACTAAGATATAAACGTCTGTTACAAAATCATATGTTTGCATATGATCTAGTTTAAAAGCTGCCTTTAACATTGAGTAACTACTTAGAAAAACTAAATTTAGTCATTGAATTTCAAGTTGGTGCCTAGTTTGCAAGTGGCTTTTATCCATATACTCAATAAATATTGCATGTGACTTGTATATATAATATAATATAATATAATATAATATAATATACATAATTGGTTTAAATTAATCGGTGCTTATCAGCCTTGGTTATACTAGGTCACAGTATCCATGGAATAAGAAACTATACTACTTTTATTTCCAAAAAATAGTCATCATACTAAGTTAGGATGACACTTGTATGAAGCCGTTCTTATACTTTAGTGATTTTAATAGTTTTTGTTTCCAACCATGATTGATTCATGTTTTGTCTTTCTTTGTTAAAGTTCGTGTACTCTTACCATTGAGTTATTCTCCTTATTTACTGAGCAATGTAAACTGCTACACCTTCATTGCCACTGCCGCCACCATCGTTGCGTCATTTGTTTGTCTCAGCCATGAAACATCGTTGTTTTTCCTTGTAGGCATATGTGCATGTGCAGTGATCGTGCAAAAGCATTAAGAACACAGTCAAATAAGTGACTGATTTGTTTCCAGCCTGTTGAAAAGCTCATGGAGATCTATGTAAATAAGGGGTAATTGAGAAATCCCTGGCCAATATTACTATCACTGAGAAGAAGTTGAATAATGCTAAATAAAGTTGAGCAATTATATCTACTAATAAAGAAATTTTTTTAGGGGTGGTGAAGCTTTTTCGATGTTCCAGAAAAGTCCTTTACCCTGAAAGCGGAAAGCAATCCAACCGCAGGACAAACATGTATTTTTCCATCCATTTTCTCCTACCACTCACGCACTTCAGTTATTTAACACATTTCCTGTTTTTTATTTTTTATTTTTTATTTTCATGATCTTTCCTCGATCCGTTCTTCAGCTTCTTCTAGGTTTCGTCATTTCGTCAACTTCTCTTCCCTATTCTTAACCCTAAAATTCCTCTAAAATTCGTAATTATTCAACTTTCACTTGATTCAAACTTTTGATTCCTTCTGTTTTCACCTCTTACTGCCTTAGGTGTTTCAGATCTGCCATTTCAACTTTCCTTCTTTATTCTCTACCCGCCCGAACCATGCTCAGAGCCACCGTTTACTCCTCCTCGACGAGGACAACGCAGGTAAAACCGATTTATACTTCCTTCGTTGGTACTAATTAGTTTAATTTGTTTTGTTCTTCATGTTGTATTTTCAGGTCTTCCACTCCTCTTCACCTCGATGATGACATCGCAGGTAAAACCATTTTATACTTTTTCGTTGGTGCTAATTAGTTTAATTTATTTGTTCTTCGCGTTGTATTTTCAGATCTGTCACTCCTCTTCACCTCCGCGTGTGGACGAATACTTCTTCTTCCTCGACGACGACTTCATAGGTAAAATCGCTTTATATTTGCTTCGTTCCTACTAATTACTATATTTTATTTGTTCTTCCTATTTTACATTGCCAGTTACCACTCGAATCAAGGATAGGTTCTTCAGATCTGACAATAGGTTAGTTGTTTGTTCATCCATATGTCATTTGACATACTTAATACAATATTGTACTACTTCATTCTTTCCATATTATTTTTCTTCCTCCATAGTTCATCCATTTCACTGATAAGGAAGATAAGAAACCAAATGTTTTTTTGGGTCAAACAGGAATGTGACATTAATATTTTTATGTTATTCTGTAACGTAAAACTTTTCAGTACAATTTAGGTTAATATTTAACTACCACAATCAACCCAAATTACATAGAAAAAGCAGAATGTTAAGAGAAAGAAATTAGAGGATGAGAGAGAAATAAAGAAATATTAGAATAGAAGAAAGAAGAAGAACATCAAAATCTCACAGCGGAACGAATAAGATATACAATATAACAACATATCTTTATACAAATGAAAATATTGTATACATACCAATCATCAGAGAACAACATGTATCAGATACAGCGGAATAACTTTGGTTAACTAATGGTGAAGCCTCCTGCTTCTAGCTCCTGAAACTCCAAGCGAAAACTAACCTGTCAAATATGTTCGGCCTAACCCGAGCACATTTTGAAGCAAAGCAAAAACGCCCGGATCAGTCTGGGATACTTTCAGTGCTAAATTCACATCAACAATCGGTTTAACTTTAGAAATTCTTTTTGAAAGAAAAGGATAATAGTAAGACCAGCCCACACATAAATACGGACGGTTTTTACCTTACTATAACCCAAACAATTTTGAAATCAATACTTTTCTGATATTATAATAGTGTTTATCAAATCACAAATAAATAGCAATCTAGCGGAACGCTTGCATCTCATGCTGCACATATATAGTATACAATCAAAATCGCTGGTGCTTATTGGAGATTGGATTCCAACAATGACAAGGTATGGGACCACCTCCCGATAGTGTATCTCTAGAGGCGAATACACTGGGTTCAACAAGAACCTCTTGCAACCTGGCCCACACATGACCGACCACTCATTTCGCTTGAGTGTATAGAATGTATATCACCAACGGTTGGGATCAGCAACCGTTTCCCAAAAAGGGACAGCATCGAAATAGATTAAAGAATGAAATGGAATTTCTCTAGATAGGTGATTATACACCCTAATGGGAGCGACCAACATAGCCATGCTGCCTGCCTGATTTTTGTCATTTTCGGTTTATGAGGCTTGAGGTTTAGATTTACCTTGAGGACATCCGGCCACAATTCTCTTTGAATGCCACATCGTCAGATCCGCCAGATATCACTAATTGACGTCCACAAAAATACCCTAGTTATTTGGCTAGAGAAAAACCATTTCTCTACCATCAACTGTGGTACATTTGAGGAAATCAACGTACGTAATTACTTTGGAAATACTCTGTAAGACATCCGTCCATACAAGTCATCCAGGAACAGGATGAACCGAAGGCACCCTACTACCGCATCTAAGGAATCACCCTATAGATCAGTGGCGAGTAGTCCTTGCAAATCCGTCGATTTTAATCCCGACAGAACCACAATATATCTTTGGCTGCAGACCAAAGATTATAAGCAGTTCTTCCGTTATGAATATCAACGGTCCTCAATTGCTCCATCTTTATCCCTTGTAACTTAGCTTCGTACGTAATGTTGATTCGAAGTGGTTTTGGGTCTAGTTCCCATCCCGGTGTCTTCGAAATAACACGTCATAGGTCCAATAAAATATTTCATTGATAGTTTGGTGTTTTAACTATCAATGTCAAACCAGTACGATCAAATATATTGGCAGCTCAGGTTCTCATTTTTAAAACCATTCATTTAAAACTCCTTATCGAATCATTTAAAATCATTTCTTCGACTTAAAGTCGATTCCATTTAAATATCTTGCCAACTCATCTTTTGTTTCGCCATTTGGAAATAATACCTCTCGTTTATTCTCACTTCGCTTTATTCCCCTTTTAATTCTAAAAATATTGCTATATTTTCATCAACCATTATTTCCTTAATTCTAGAAATGTCCATATATTAATATATCGTTAATTCACGAATATAATTCCACTGCTAATTCTTATGTGGTAAAAACCATGTTAAACGACCCATGCTTTCTTATCAAAATAAATGACTTTAACTCCACTATTTAAATTCCAGGTATTTATTTATTTCTGTTTCAAGATTAATATAACCCTTCCATTCTAATTATTTATTGTTTTAAATAAATGTACTTTACTCAAATTATTTCTATTTTCTAGGAAGTAGTGCTATATAAATAGCCTATAGATATAATTACCCCATATATCTCCATTTGGACTAAATAATGTTAATGTACACTATTTACTTTAAAAATTATTGTATTAATTCCCATTTCAAACCTTCCAAATGGATTGCAAATGTTTTACGAGAATAATAACTCCTTTCCACACTCCTTTACCGTTACAAACTAATACCTTTCCTCGAAAATAGTGAAGTCGATGAAGTTGGGGTATTTTATTTACCTCTCAGACCTTAATCGACAACGTTCTTATCTCAGAGTAGATAGAAGTTCGTAACTTAACCTATGTTCTTCTAATATCGACCAGATTTTACTTCCTATCTAATCCAGTGTTTATAATCCATGTCTTTCCTTTTGAACTTCTCAATCGACCATCGCCATTTTACTTAATATTTAAGTAAATTATTTACCTAAATCTTAACCATTTGCTTCAAAACCCCTGTATGGTATTCGATTCATAACTTGGATTATATTACACTTAATCCATTCGCTAATACCCTTTCAAAAACTTTTCCATTATATAATCTAACTTTGGATTCATAACCATAAATCTTTTTCCAATTTATTTTATTCAAAAAATTTAACTATCCTTTTTCCCTTTTTAAATTTCATTTCAATTTCACCATTTACTTAATTCGGTTCTTTCAGTAAAATGATTATTTAAAACCCTTGCCTTGGTTTTTAACTCCAAATCCACTTTCCTAATAAACCCGGATTTGTTTACTAATACTTTATCCCAAAAACCCATTTTACATCGTTAAAACCAATGGTTGGATTTTATAACCCAAAATCCTTATATTTGCTTCATTACTCAAATAAGTATTTCCATTTACATGTTTTGTAATTCTTCTTTTTTTGATTTCCCACTTGAATAGAATCTTTGTTTTAAACTCAATTTTTCTTTTATGACTTGTTTATGAAATTCAAATTATAAAATCCTTTTATTTACTTTCTTATTTAAATCGATAAGTATTTCTACTTTAATATGGTTTTACAAATCATTTCTTACATTTGAAAAAAAGTCCCTTTTTCAATCATATCTATTTTTACTTAATCTTTGATTAAATAAACTCCTTTCCAAATCACCAAACTTCTAATTTAAAATTCATTTATTAACATGTGTTAGATAACTTGATTTCATCAACTGAAGTACGTTACTTCATCTTTAATAGGTTAGTTAATATTATAATAATAATAGTTTATTTTATAAATAAAAAACTATTTTATAATCATCTTAAATACATTTACTTAATGTTAATTAGCTCTTATAACTAATCGTTAAATTTAAATAAAAGAAAAATCTCATTTAATTGCTTCTCTTGGAACCAATCATTTCATGTTACTAACCCTTCGGTTTGTGTCTGATTTCTTTATGTGATAAAACTATATAAATTATTTTAACATTCCTTTTGTAAACAAAGTCATAAATATTGTCGTATTTAAAAAACTCATTATTTTAATAACTAAATTAAAATTTTAAATTTCGATTCAGTTAAAAATAAAAAAATTAACTTTAAAATATATCGATTCGCCCGACGGTGAAGAAATGTCTCAATATGATGGATTTAGACCACCTACTGCCAATTACCCAATCGGTACTGCATATTGATTTAAACATGACAATTGTTGAATTTAGATTCAACAATCAATATTTATCCAATCATCGAAATCTAACCAGGGTATGATATAAATTGGGATAAACAAAAAATATGAAATCAACAAATAATATACAATTTGTTTGAGGAATCCGGTTGGATTCCCCCAACCTGTTCTTCCCTGCACAACAGTTTATAATATTTTTTATCACCGATATATGAAATATCATTCGTTTGAACAGCCAATTTATAAACACAGACAAGTAATCAACCAATAAAAATCATCCATAGCATCCATAGCGTCCATTCAGCCAATTGATGATAAATATTAATGATATGAATTTAACACATCATAGTATTTCAGAAGTGTGAGAATTAACTCACGATTTTGTGTTCGGTGATGTTGCGTTGCTTTATATAGTTTCAAAATGGCATTTAAAACTACATAAAATTCCCATGGCCTCAGAATCACTCCACTTCAGCTTGTACATGACGACACCGTGATTATGAATCCATCGGTTCCAGTTTCGTCCAATTCTGTTCACGGAAAGAAACGTTATTCGACTTTCAATGTTTAACTTTAAATTAAGGATTAATTGAATCCACTTTTAACCTTTAATTATCATTTTTTAATGTTAAGGTGTAATTAGTTTTTTCCAAAATCCATGGTTAAGTCCTTCTGGTTCGAAACCGGTTGAGGATATAACCTATTTGACTTTAAATTTTAACAATTTGATTATCACTAAATTATCAACTTCAAACAACCCTTATTAACGTTAATCAAGATCTAAAAATCACCTGCCACATCATCAGTCAAACACGTCAACACAATCCCTTTCTTCTGGAGAAACCCGATGCCCATTCTTTTTTTCTTTTTTCACTTTAAAACCGATATCATCTTCCTTCACCGAACATTGCATTACCTGCTGATGATTCGCCGACCACGACACCATCGTTCTCTGACTCATAACCGTCCAACCTTCCACCAGAGACCATCGCTTCCAAACCTGGTGCTCCACCGCCCCATTCTCCATCCAAAACCGAACCCGCTCAAACCTGCACAATAAAAGGCCCCGTTCAACTCCGAACTGCTCCTCCCATCAATGATCGGAGATCACCGTACTCCATCAGGTGGTATCCCTCTACACTCCCCTCCTAAATCCACCGACCCCTCCTCAAATCATGCCCTGCCGTGACACCTTGAATAAATTAAAGTCATGCAAGTCCAGACTAAGACTAGATCCAGAAATCAATATAGTAGTTACCTTCGTTTAACCCTTTGCCACCGCCATCATACGGCACCGGAGGCCTCCATTCCGCCACCGCTGACTTCGGCGGAGGCTCCCGTTCTTCCTCGACCAACTCTGGTCCACTCCGGTGGCCCACCGTGCCAACCACGACTCCAAAAAGCTTTCAGAACTGAAAAACAGAAAGCTCCTCCGTTGACTTGAAAATAGGGGCACCAGACATGAATCGCACCATACGAGAATTACATGAAATCAAACCTTGGATTTGCAGCAATCCAACCAAAGGATTATCAGAATTTATAGAACTCAATTAAAATTGTTTTTGAATATTAAGTGGAGAGTTTTGCTGAAGAATTGATTTGAAGAAAGAAAAGAGAACGGGATAGTGATTTGGGAATTTAGGGTGTCACTGGTAGTTTATTATATAGAAGAAATATACAATATTTTATTTTATTATTTTAATTTTGATTTGACCGAAGATATTTATTGATATGACTGATGATTTTTTTCCGTACCAATCGCAATTCCCGAACACTGTTTATTGACTACCGTGATCACATACGAACTCCAATTGCAACAAGAATGGACAGCATCATATAATTTGACGTTACAATCCTAATGAATCTTGTTTCGTCGAATTCCGAATCCATTTGCAAAAATGGTGCTCGTTCGAATCAAAACGGTCAATTTATTTACATTTTACTTTGCCATGCTCACAGAATAACTCCGTTTGACATGCAACTTGAAATATGACAATAATTTGTTGTTATGATCCCAATGAATTTTGTTTCGTAGAAAACGGAGATCGTTTGAATGAAGTCCCTTTTAAAAGGTCTAATTTGAATTAAAATAAACCAATTTTAAAATACTTCAATATAAAAATAAAAAGATATTTCAATTGGCCATCCTTGAGCAGAATTTCCCATATTTTCAAAATAAAATAACCCAGGTTGAAATCCAAGCCAAAACGATATTAAATAAATTGAAAACCTTTTATTTCTATAAAATAAATTGCTATAATATATAATCAAATTCCATAGCGACTATTTGAAAATTTGATTTGGCCATAAAACAAAATATACACTATGAAAACTTGATTTTTTTGCTTTATTAGAAAGATATTATCAAATGAGTTCGGACCTTTCTTGTTTCGAAGAAATCCGACTTGTTTTGCATCCAGTATAACCAATTGAAGTTCAAAACGCTATAATACGAACTACCGCGCCACTGCAGTTCGTTATATAATTAAAATTATAATTTAAACTTTTAAACAGCACTTAATAAACGAAATCATAAATACAAATTAAATCTAACATAAATAAATCCTCTTACATTACCAAATCATATAACAGCGCAAATTAAGTCAATTTCGACAATTTCGAAATTAAATTATTATCTATACTATTTAAACAAATAAATTGTTCAAATTTATTAGTTTCAAACCATTTAAAATTCAAATCAATATTTAAGACAAAAATTAAAAATTAAATTAAATGGTAAAAAAAATCTGGGTCGTTACATTCCTTTCCCTTTAAAATAATTTCGTCCCTGAAATTGCTAAGGTAAGAAAAATGCTGCAAACTCATTATATTTAAAAAATCTATTTTTGTTAAAATCCTCACGTTCTAAATTTCTAATTAAAACTAATCCAAATAAATTTAAATCGAAAAACAAATTTATTCCTATCAACAAAAAATATCAAAAAGATTTGAAATTCTTCTAACACCTTACATTTTGGAAAAATTTTGGCAGAGTCTCCCCTATACGGGGGGGGGGGGGGACATCTGCAATATTGCAGGAACAATAAATATATATACCTCGACCAACACGGTCGAAAAAAGGAAATATCCAAATCAAAACCTAAATCCAAACCAAAAATTCATATGTAGAGTAAGCGTACCTTTTCGAGCGTTATTACGCAATAAGCGATAAGCAAGCTCAGACTGGATTCAGTTAATTGCAGAATCTTCTTAGACATGTTTTAAAGATAAATTAGCTCTTCTGCACCTGCTCTCAACTCTAATGAACTTCATTAGTTTCAAAACAATGTCAGTTAAATTCAATATCCATACCATCTTGGATTTATCTCAATAAATCAATTCTATTCAAGACTGGTTTCAATCAAGTTCATTCAACGTTAAATCCATATTTATGCAATCAATCTCAACCAGATAATCCCAAAGCATTCCATTTGGATATTTCTATTTCTCAGCTCAAGCCAAATTAGTATTGACTTAATTTATAATTTATTTCAATATTCAAGTTTAAATTTTACTTCATACGATTTATTCAACCCTAACATGAGTTAAATTTCCATATTGCACATTTCAAATTGAAATGTCTTTCGATTGATCCAATCCAACTTCATAATCAAACACTTTCCAATCAATAAATCAAGGCAATGCAAGTTTTAAACAACCAGTCAACAATTTAAGATAATTATTTCTTTTTATTTATACAAAATATAATTTTGGAAAAATTATTTCATTTATCCCATTTACAAAATAATTTAAAAATAATTTTATATTAAAAATACAAATACGTGAACTCATATATATACACTCAAACTCAATCTAGGGTATTACTAACCCCATCTCTATTGAGTTATGCCATAGAGCCAAGATTATCACTAAACCAATAGCTCTGATACCAAGTTGTAACATCCCACTTTTCAGTACAATTTAGGCTGATATTTAACTACCATAATCAACCAAAATTACACAAAAAAAAGCAGAATGTTAAGAGAAAGAAATTAGAGGATGAGAGAGAAAGAAATAAATATTAGAATAGAAGAAAGAAGAAGAACATCAGAATCTCACAGCGGAACGAATAAGATATACAATATAACAACATATCTTTATACAAATGAAAATCTTATATACATACCAATCATCAGGGTACAACATGTATCAGATACAGCGGAATAACTTTGGTTAACTAACAGTGAAGTCTTCTGCTTCCAGCTCCTGAAACTCCAAGTGAAAACTAACCTGTCAAATATGTTCGGCCTGACCCGAGCACATTTTGAAGCAAAGCAGAAACACCCGGATCAGTCTGGAATACTTTTAGTGCTAAATTCACATCAACAATCGGTTTAACTTTAAAAATTCTTTTTGAAAGAAAAGGATAATAGTAAGACTAGCCCACACATAAATACGGATGGTTTTTACCTTACTATAACCCAAACCATTTTGAAATCAATACTTTTCTGATATTATAATAGTGTTTATCAAATCACAAATAAATAGCAATCTAGCGGAACGCTTGCTTCTCACACTCCACATATATAGTATACAATCAAAATCGCAGGTGCTTATTGGAGATTGGATTCCAACGATGACAAGGTATGCGACCACCTGCCGATAGTGTATGTCTAGAGGCGAATACACTGGGTTCAACAAGAACATATTACATTCCATCCCACACATGACCGACCATTCATTTTGTTTAAGTGTATCGAATGTATATCACCAACGGTTGGGATCAGCGACCGTTTCCCGAAAAGGTACAACATCGAAATATATTAAAGAATGAAATGGAATTTCTCTAGATAGGTGTTAAACACCCTAATGGGAGCGACCCACATAGCCATGCTGCCTGCCCGATTTTTGTCATTTCCCGGCTGATGAGGCTTGAGGTTTGGATTTACCTTGAGGACATCCGACCACAATTCTCTTTGAATGCCACGTCGTTAGATCCGCCAGATATCACTAGTTGATGTCCACAAAAATAAACTAGTTATTTGGCTAGAGAAAAACCATTTCTCCGCCATCAACTATGGTACGTTTGAAGAAATCAACATACGTAATTCCTTTGGAAATACTATGTCAGACATCCGTCCATAAAAGTCATCCAGGAACCGGATGAGCCGAAGGCACCCTACTACCGCATCTAAGGAATCACCCTATAGATCAGTAGCGAGTAGTCCTTGCAAATCCGTCGATTTTAATCCCGACAGAACCATAATATATCTTTGGCTGCAGACCAGAGATTATAAGCAGTTCTTCCGTTATGAATATCAACGGTCTTCAATTGCTCCATCTTTATCCCTTGTAACTTAGCTTTGTACGTAACGTTGATTTGAAGTGGTTTTGGGTCTAGTTCCTATCCCGGTGTCTTCGAAACAACACGTCATAGGTCCAATAAAATATTTCGTTGATTGTTTGGTGTTTTAACTATCAATGTCAAACCAGTATGGTCAAGTATATTGGTAGCTCAGGTTCTCATTTTTAAAACCGTTCATTTAAAACTCCTTATCGAATCATTTAAAATCATTCCTTCGACTTAAAGTCGATTCCATTTAAATATCTTGCCAACTCATCTTTTGTTTCGCCATTTTGAAACAATACCTCTCGTTTATTCTCACTTCGCTTTATTCCCCTTTTAATTATGAAAATATTGCTATATTTTCATCAACCATTATTTCCTTAATTCTAGAAATGTCCATATATTAATATATCGTTAATTCACGAATATAATTCCACTGCTAATTCTTATGTTGTAAAAACCATGTTAAACGGCCCATGCTTTCTTATCAAAATCAAAGGCTTTAACTCCACTACTTAAATTCAAAGTATTTATTTATTTCTATTTCAAGATTAATATCACCCTTCCATTCTAATTATTTATTATTTTAAATAAATGTACTTTACTCAAATTATTTCTATTTTCTAGGAAGAAGTGCTATATAAATAGCCTATAGGTATAATTACCCTATATATCTCCACTTGGACTAAATAATGTTAATGTACACTGTTTACTTTAAAACATATTGTATTAATTCCCATTTCATACCTTGCAAATGAATTGCAAATGTTTTACGAGAATAATAACTCCTTTCCACACTCCTTTACCGTTACACACTAATACATTTCCTCGAAAATAGTGAAGTCGATGAAGTTGGGGTATTTTATTTACCTCTCAGACCTTAATCGACAACGTTCTTATCTCAGAGTAGATAGAAGTTCATAACTTAACCCAAGTTCTTCTAATATCGATCAGATCTTACTTCCTATCTAATCCAGGGTTTATAATCCATGTCTTTCCTTTTGAACCTATCAATCGACCATCGCCATTTTACTTAATATTTAAGTAAATTATTTACCCAAATCTTAACCATTTGCTTCAAAACCCCTGTATGGTATTTGATTCATAACTTGGATTATATTACACTTAATCCATTCGCTAATATCCTTTCAAAAACCTTTCCATTATATAATCTAACTTTGGATTCATAACCATAAATCTTTTTCCAATTTCTTTTATTCAAAACACTTAACTATCCTTTTTGCCTTTTCAAATTCCAATTCAATTTCACCATTTATTTAATTCGGTTCTTTCAGTAAAATGATTATTTAAAACCCATGCCTTGGTTTTTAACTTCAAATCCACTTTCCTTATAAACCCAGATTTGTTTACTAATACTTTATCCTAAAAACCCTTTTTACATCGTTAAAACCAATGGTTGGATTTTATAACCCAAAATCCTTTTATTTTCTTCATTACTTAAATAAGTATTTCCATTTACATGTTTTGTAATTCTTCTTTTTTTAATTTCCCACTCGAATAGAATCCTTGTTTTAAACCCAATTTTTTTTTATGACTTGTTTATGAAATTCGAATTATAAAATCCTTTTATTTACTTTATTACTTAAATCGATAAGTATTTCTACTTTAATATGGTTTTACAAATCATTTCTTACATTTGAAAAAAAATAATCCCTTTTTCAATCATATCTATTTTTACTTAATCTTTGATTAAATAAACTCCTTTCCAAATCACCAAACTTATAGTTTAAAATTCCTTTATTAACATGTCTTATATAACTTGATTTCATCAACTGAAGTACGTTACTTCATCTTTAATAGGTTAGTTAATATTATAATAATAGTTTATTTTATAAATAACAAACTATTTTATAATCATCTTAAATACATTTACTTAACGTTAATTAGCTCTTATAACCAATCGTTAAATTTAAATAAAAGAAAAATCTCATTTAATTGCTTCTCTTGGAACCAATCATTTCATGTTACTAACCCTTCGGTTATTGTCTGATTTCTTTATGTGATAAAACTATATAAATTATTTTAACATTCCTTTTATAAACAAATTCATAAATATTGTTGTATTTAAAAACTCATTATTTTAATAACTAAATTAAAAATTTAAATTTCGATTCAATTAAAATTAAAAATTTTAACTGTAAAATACACCGATTCGCCTGATGGTGAAGAAATGTCTCAATACGATGGATTTAGACCACCTACTGCCAATTACCCAATCAGTACTGCATATTGATTTAAACATGACAATTGTTGAATTTAGATTCAACAATCAATATTTATCCAATTATCGAAATCTAACCAGGGTATGATATAAATTGGGATAAACAAACAATATGAAATCAACAAATAATATACAATTTGTTTGAGGAATCCGGTTGGATTCCTCCAACCTGTTCTTCCCTGCACAATAGTTTATAATATTGTTTATCACCAATATATGAAATATCATGCATTTGAACAGCCAATTTATAAACACAGACAAATAATCAACCAATAAATATCATCCATAGCATCCATAGCGTCCATTCAGTCAATTGATGATAAATTTTAATGATATGAATTTAACACTTCGTAGTATTTCAGAAGTGTGAGAATTAACTCATCATTTTTGTGTTCGACAATGTTGCGTTGCTTTATATAGTTTCAAACTGGCGTTTAAAACTACGTAAAATTCCCATGGCCTCAGAATCACTCCACTTCAGCTTGTACATTCAACACCGTGATTACGAATCCATAGGTTCCAGTTTCGTCCAATTCTGTTCACGGACACAAACGTTATTCGACTTTCAATGTTTAACTTTAAATTAAGGATTAATTGAATCCACTTTTAACCTTTAATTATCATTTTTTAATGTTAAGGTGTAATTAGTTTTTTCCAAAATCCATGGTTAATGCCTTCTGGTTCGAAACCAGTTGAGTATATAACCTATTTGACTTTAAATTTTAACAATTTGATTATCACTAAATTATCAACTTCAAATAACCCTTATTAATGTTAATCAAGATCTAAAAATCACCTGCCACATCATCAGTCAAACACGTCAACACAATCCCTTTCTTCTGGAGAAACCCGATGCCCATTCTTTTTTTCTCTTTTCACTTTAAAACCGATATCATCTTCCTTCACCGAACATTGCATTACCTGCTGATGATCCGCCGACCACGACACCACCGTTCTCCGACTCACCACCGTCCAGCCTTCCACCAGAGACCGTCGCTTCCAAACCTGGTGCTCCACCATCCCATTCTCCATCCACAACCGAACCACCTCAAACCTACACAGCAAAACGCCCCGTTCAACTCCGTACTGTCCTCCCATCAATGATCGGATATCACCGTACTCCATCTGGTGGTAGCCCTCTACACTCCCCTCCTAATGCCACCGACCCCTCCTCAAATCATGCCCTATCGTGACTCCTTGAATAAATAAAAGTCATGCAAGTCCAGACTAAGACCAGATCCAGAAATCAATACAGTAGTTACCTCCGTTTAACCCTCTGCCACCGCCATCTTACGGCACCGAAGACCTCCATTCTGCCATCGTTGACTTCGCTGGAGGCTCCCCTTCTTCCTCGACCAACTCTGGTCCACTCCGGTGGCCCACCGCGCTTACCACGACTCTAAAAACTACGACTAACTTCCAGAAATGCAAAACAGAAAGCTCCTCCGTTGACTTGAAAATAGGAGCACCAAACATGACGAGCACCATACGAGAATTACATGAAATTAAACCTTGGATTTGCAGCAATCCAACCAAAGGATTATCAGAATTTATAGAACTCAAATGAAATTGTTTTTGAATATTAAGTGGAGAGTTTTGCTGAAGGATTGATTTGAAGAAAGAAAAGAGAATGGGATAGTGATTTGGGAATTTAGGGTGTCACTGGTAGTTTATTATATAGAAGAAATATATAATATTTTATTTTAATTATTTTATTTCTGATTTGACCGATGATTTTTTCCAGTACCTATTGCAATTCCCGAACACTATTCATTGAATACCATGATCACATACGAACTCCAATTGTAACGAGAATGGACGGCATCATATAATTCGACGTTACGGTCCTAATGAATCTTGTTTCGTTGAATTCCGAATCCGTTTGCAAAAATGGTGCTCGTTCGAATCAAAACGGTCAATTTATTTACATTTTACTTTGCCATGCTCACAGAATAACTCCGTTTAACGTGCAACTTGAAATATAACAATAATTTGCTGTTACGGTCCCAATGAATTTTGTTTCGTTGAAAACGGAGATCGTTTGAATGAAGTCCCTTTTAAAGGTCCAATTTGAATTAAAATAAACCAATTTTAAAATACTTTAATATAAAAATAAAAAAATATTTCAGTTGGCCATCCTTGAGCAGAATTTCCCATATTTTCAAAATAAAATAACCCAGGTTGAAATCCAAGCCAAAACGATATTAAATAAATTGAAAACCCTTTATTTCTATAAAATAAATCGATATAACATATAATCGAATTCCATAGCGACTATTTGAAAATTTGATTTGGCCATAAAACAAAATCTACACTATGAAAACTTGATTTTTCTGCTTCATTAGAAAGATATTATCAAATGGGTTCGGACGTTTCTTGTTTCGAAGAAATCCGACTTGTTTTGCATCTTGTATAACCATTTGAAGTTCAAAACGCTATATTACGAACTACCGCGCCGCTGCAGTTCGTTATATAATTAAAATTATAATTTAAACTTTTAAACAGCGCCTAATAAACGAAATCATAAATAAAAATTAAATCTAACATAAATAAATCCTCTTACATTACCAAATCATATAAAAGCGCAAATTCAGCCAATTTCGAAATTAAATTATTATCTATACTATTTAAACAAATAAATTATTCAAATTTATTAGTTTCAAACCATTTAAAATTCAAATCAATATTTAAAACAAAAATTAAATGGTAAAAAAATCTGGGTTGTTACATATTCTCTATTGTGTCTAAATTATGTCTGAGACATTTGAGTTTAAATTATGTTTGAGACATTTGAGCTATCGTATCTCAATGCTAATGAATTTGTTGCCAGAACTATGATTATGTTATATTTATGTAAAGAGTAGGATACATTTTGAATTTTATATATATTAAATTGTTGGTTTTTGTGTTTGTTCACACTATGGTGACATGCCAATATCATAACACTAATCTTAGGGTCATATATAACCTTTTTATCAATAAAATGATATATGATTATGAAGCAAATAAGCTCTTTGAGTACGATGAAGAACTGTTGTCGTCTCTAATAATTAAGTTGCTATATTATTCCCATCAATTTTTACACAGTTCGTTTTTCAGTTATTTGTAATTTACAAAATATTGGCTGCTTCGGTGTTGACGTCTTGGCCCTTGATTATCCGAAAGAAGGTATACTATTATTGCCCAATGTATCATATTTTATATTAAGTACTATTATAACTAATATATTTAAAAAACTTATATATAAAGAATATACATGTTTTTAACAGATAGCATTCTGAAAAATTCCTCAGTGGTGTATTCATCATACCGCCATCACTTTCCATGATTTGTCTTATAGAGCATCGCAACCGCTATAGTTGCTAGATTACTATCGAGTATATTTCCATATTGAAAAATGTTTTGATAAGTTTAGGTATGATCATAGTTTACATTTTGTCTTTTTGAGAAGGTATAATTTGGCTAAGTGTCCAAATTTTATGTTGTTTTAACAATTTATTCTCAAAGTACACCATGCATCTAATCCAGTGTGAAATCTGTATGAACCATGCTACTAACACATAACTTCTTCTTAATTAGGTAACCATACATTAATATGATTAAGAGAAAGTGATCAATGGGCATAAATATCACATGCAGTGCTTCTTCTACTACACAATTAACCAATTAAACAGTTGGTTCTTCAAATCTGGCAGCGGAGCTACTCGGGTGGACCACATATACAATTTTTTTGTCAGGTACTCCTCAGTTTTCCACCTACTTTACTTCTTCACTATGCAATTACCTTATTCATGATTGTATCTTATTTTCTTTTTGTATGATTATAATCAAAGAGAGAAATGTATATACACATTCACATATCCATAGATTTTGAATATATATATTTTACATTGTCACACACACACGTGTGTGTGTGTGTGTGTGTATATATATATATATATATATATAAAAGTCGACACCAGTATGATATTATTTTATGCATTATCATATCTTAATTTTTTTTGTTTATGATTATATTTCAATTGCAATTACAGGCCTTTGAAAGAGTAGATTTGTATTATTTCAAAACTATATTCACCGTCATAACTTTTTTGATATTAGCCAAACTCTATGTAAATTTCAACCATTGTATCTCTATACATATTTAATCAATTGATGCTTATCAAATCTTCATGTAGTTTCCATAGATAAATCTTTTACATGATTGTTATACCAAATAGATTAATTACTAGAATTTATGATGTGATATTATCAAACATATTTTATACTTTTCCTATTATTTCGATCACTAAATTAGTATGATACATTTATTTACGTTATATGACGTTTACTTTCTATAAAAAAATTCATTTACAAATACCTAGATGGTTTCCTGCAAATTTCTAACACATAAGTTCTCTTTTTTCTTTGCAAACAAAGCTTTATTCACCAAAACGTATTTTTTGATATTGACTAAACTTCAGCCAATTGTATCAATCATTGTGCCATATTTACTCACTTTTTTGCTGATTGATGTTTACCAAATAGTTTCCATAAGTAAATCTTCTACGTGAGTGCTTTATTAAACAAATTGATTACTGAGTTTTAGGACGAGTTCTTTACTGACACTTTGCCATCTTTATCACTAAAATGGTATGCTACATTTGTTTATTTTACATAAGGTTTTCTTTTCTTTTCATACTCTTCAGTTTCCAAATACATAAATGGTTTCATGATAAACTCTTACATACAAATTTTAGTTTTTTTTGTACGAACGTATGCATATTGTTTCTACGGGCCTCCCAATAACCGTGATGTTAAAGTGTTTAATACTTCATTGCTCTGGCTTATAATCGTATTGTTATATATGTTTTCACTTTTACTCTACTGTTGCTAAAAAAATTCCTACTACACTAGACTGACTATAATAGAGTTTTATTATTGTGTAATATTTTTATTTTCCAAACATTAGACACTTACCTAATATTTATCGAATTTCCAGTTTAAAGTTATTTATTGCCAATCTCGAACTTTTTTGTCCACATAACATGGATAGTAGATGAAATATTCCCATACATCATTATCTTTCTTACCTATTTTACCATTTAAATATTTTACCACTTAAATTGTTGTCTGATATGCTTATTGTATTGCATATGGTTTAAATTTTCGATTATACTTCTTGCCAACTAATTAAAGAATTTTTATTTGTAAACTTTTGAATAAACAAAATGCAATATTAAACCTCTCGAATTAGACAAATAAAAATCCCTGCGAAGGCCATACCATAGATAGCTCAACAATTTGTTCAGCCTTATGTTACTATATTTTTAATGATGTGTCTAATTATGCAGTCATATTTTTTGTTCTTTTTCTTCCTTTTTAACATAAACTATACCAAATTTCTACTTTAGGCTACTTTTTACTTACTAAATATCTAAACTCTTACCATTGTTGCACTACTTGCCAAACAACTTGCAAAATTATTGGAAACATGGCATAAATGTACACTGAAAATCCTCCAAATATGGATATATCAATTATCAACATGACTACATCAGCAAACAGATCGGGACCTGGGTTTTCTTCTTGGTCCTTTAATGAAATGCTAACATATGTTTCTATAATTATCTGCACTGTTTTGATATTTCAAACTGTTAAATGATATGTAGTTACTTATAATGCTTGATTGAATTTTATTGTATGATGATTGCTGATACTTACTTAATATTTAGAGGTTTTCTTGCTCTTTAAATTGTTTACGATTAATTTGTCCACAGTCACAAAGCAGTCTTGGTCTTTCTAAACAAATGTTATATACTTTAATGAATGCTTCTCCCCTCTGGATTTGAAACGACCCGAACTCCCCCATGAATGAAAGCCCGAATTGAGTTGAGAACAGGACGAATAAGAACACAAACAGAAGAACATTTCATTGTTAATTACAATAATACCATCAGAATGCAAGAATATTCCAGAGTACGAATAAATAAAATACATTCGAAAAATATCAGAGATTACAATACATTACAGCGGAAAAATAATACAATAGACAACTAAAGGAGATATACGGATACAGAGCTTTCCGAATATCGTTCCAGCTGTAAACCAGGATCCTGTGAATATAAATCTGCAAAACCAAAAGTACTAGCTGCCCGTGTGGAAAATAGGGGAACCCAGAGTTTAGGTTAAAACAATAAACTCCAGGTCAGTCATGTGACTAGTGTGAGAACTAAAACAGTTATTTTAAACTTTACTTTAAAAGAGAGTAATTCAAGAGACTACGCCGTATAACATGGAACGGGTTTCCTCCCGAGAATACCAGTGCATAAAATAAACAACATAATGCTTTTTGTAAAAATGAAGCTATTAAAAGACTCAGGTCCCATCACACAATGCAACGCAAGTCAGAGGATAGAGTTTTACCTTATAATAGCCAAACATGCTTGGTATGTTTAAAACAAATCATTTTGATACTATTATAGTATAAAGTGTATGAAAACAACTTCAAATATAAATGTATCAATCGTATATGGCATAGTGCCCAATACCACTATGTCGCCATACTAGGCTCTACAAATAAAACCAAAATGTCACGTATTGGAAATTGGATTTCCGTCATGAGTCGAGGCCAGGGATGGCTCCTCACCGATTCGAGACACTCTAGCAAATGCCTCAGGATCTCCCGCAGAATACCCCTGGATCTTCAGGGCCCGTGCTCTCTTACGTTTGAGGATTGGTTATTCCTGAACACACATTTCCCGGTCCTATCGGACCGATATATCCGAGGCACCTCACCTTCCAACATCCACAAAGGGTAAAATAATCAACAATGTTAGCGCGAGTAAAACGTTGACACCACCCATAGCTAGAAAGAAACGCCGTGCACTCCTTGCAGTCACGATCCCGTTTTTAACTTATACCGAGGTGTGAGGCTCGCGAATTAACGCTATACACAAAGCTACACTATATTAAAGCCATGCTTTGATCATCAACCACAAGACTCTGCTTTTCAACAAAAGCATTGATCACTGCATCTCAGCATGCCACATAGGCAATTCATGCCATGCGACTGATATCTATTGATATATAACCTCTGAGCTCGTACGTCTTAGAGAAGGGCGTTAAGTAAGAGAATAAATTCTTCGCCGCCAAATAGATATATATTTAATAGAAATCAATCAACACAGAATAAAATCCAATGTCAGACACACAATCCATTTACAAATCCGTTCTGGGTCTGAACGAAACCGAAGGCACCTTATTCCTCTCCCGTATGTCCAATACAGGAGAGAGGTCCTCGCATATCCGTCAATCTCCAAGTATGTCTGGATGATCACCACTTATTACCTCGTCTTGGGTGTACAGCCCAATCAAGACATCAGTAATCATCCAAATGATGTGAAGACCTCCGGTCTTCAACCACCGTCTTCATCGTCGACATTTCGTCGAATCAGTTATTCAGAATGGGCATAAACCTGGCCTTTCCGAATAACTGGTGTATATAATAGACAATTGCAATAAAAACACAGCATACGTCTCATTCCAATTCTGAATATTCTTTTATTCAAATATTCATATCTTTAGGGATTTGTTCCCATTAATTTAATCAAAGATAAATTCTTTAAAATTTATTCTTTAATCTTCCTTTGGATTTCAATTCAATGTAATTAAAGATGCATTAAAACTCCACCTGGTTTTAATCTTCCCAAAAATCAATATTAACGATTGTTTGATCTTTGGAAACCATATCCTGTCTTTAACTGGGTTAAAGAACCAATGTCATTTAAAACACGGTTCACGATAAACTCAAAATCACATTCCATTCCATTAGCCTCTAACCGTAAATTAGCAAGTGAACAATTCCCTAAGTATTAACCCCGAAGGCCGAAACCAACATCAGATTAACACCGAGGAAAATATTCAACTTAAGTAACCTCCAGTTAGTTTCTGATTTTCTTAACTCCATTGTGTCTAGGAACAGTATTATTAAAGATACCATTTACGACAACCCAAAATCTCATTCCATTGTTAATCGGGTTAAAGAACAAGTGTTATTTAAAACACCGTTCATGATAAACCCAAAAACCAATTCCAATTCAATTCCAATTAAATATTATTTAATTGGTATACTTCATTGAATATAAATAAAAAGATTTAATCTTTTCTCAACTGGGTTTAAGAATAGTGTTAATGAAGACATCATTCACGACAAACCCAAAATCCCATCAGTCTCTAACCATAAATTAGTAAGAGAACAATTCCCTAAATATTAACCCCGAAGGCCGAAACCAACATCAGATCAATACCCAGGAAATCATTCAACTTAAATAATCTCCAGTTAGTTCCTAATTTTCCTAACACCATTGGGTTTAAGAACAGTATTATTAAAGATACCATTCACGACAAACCCAAAATCCAATTTGATATTAAATACAAGGCTCTGAATAGAAAATATATCGGCTTATATTCAATATCAAAATCTGAAATCAATAAATATCGTATTGGAAAAACGATATATATATATATATATCTTCCAAATTCCTCCATAATATCCGTATAATCACGGAATCCAATACCGAAATATTCTGAAGATAATTTCGATTTAAATCCATTCCAATTCATATATTGGAAATTCTGGTTACTTTTAAAACCACTTTAAACCCAATTTATTTATTTAAAAATATTGGATTATAATTCTAGTTCATAACTAGTTCATTTCGATAAAAATATATTTTTATCCTTTCAAATATGGAATTTTTCAGCCCAAATCTTTCCAAATCAGTTATTATGATTTTACACAAATTATTGATATTTTTAATAATTTTATCTAGGCCCGTACAGTCGATTTTCATATACGGCCATCGAACTACACTTACAACGACCTTTTCCAAATTTGATTTGGACATAATTCCAAATACAACCATTAGATTTCAAATCTCTAATATTTGTTGGAAAGCCCTTTTCGATGCGAACCCAACGGTTCCGGTTTTAGGAGAATCCGATGGTCGGATCTCCCGTAATGTCCATTCGAAGTCAATGGTCGAAATTCGCGAACTACCGCAGCGCGGCGCGTTCTATTCAGGCCATTATATTATATATATATAACATATATATATATATATATAATATATTTCATCGATTTCCATTTAGAACGTATTTTATAATTCATTTTAAATTCGTTTTCAAAACGATTTCAATTTCATATTCAATTTCTAATCAAAATTGAATATTCCATATCATCGATATATATATATGATAATATTTTCAAAACATTAGATTTTGAAATCCATTCCTTTTCGATATCCATTATAAAAATGAATAAAATCTATATAAATATCGTTCATGTCAAAATGGCGTTAATCTAATCAACACGGCTTTATATATTCAAATATATTCGTGTCCATCCCAAATCGGACATCAAAATCAAATTTTGATCTTTTACCGAATATTATTTTAAAATATTCATTCTTTTTGAACTGGAATCAGACACAGTCAATTACGATATAATTTGATTCATATGAATTTCATACAATACATGTATACAACAACAATCAAACATAGTCAACCATCACCCAAAGTGCATTATACACTGCATAAGCATCAAATATAAATATTCGATGCTTACACAGCCTGTCAATCGATCGATCGACATACAGCTAATTATTGGGATTAGTGTAAGAGCCCGCACCTCCGTTTATGCAACATATTGTCCCCAACTTAGCTACCGTATAGGTGTGCGGTTTTGTTCCTCAAAAGGCCTCGACATTAGAAAGAGATGGGCTCTACTATATGATTACCCACTTCACACAGGCTTCCACAATGTGGGACTTAGGGGTGTTACATTCTCCCCTCCTACAGAGCCCAACGTCCTCATTGGCTCACAAACACCTCACCCAGGCACCTGTGGTCCACACAAGAGCCATAATTCCGGCTGGGTATTGGCTCTGATACCACTGTAATAGCCCGCACCTCAGTTCATGCAAGGTATTGTCCCCAACTTAGCCACCGTATAGGTGTGGGGTTTTGTTCCTCAAAAGTCCTCGGCATTAGTAAGAGATGGGCTTTACTATATAATTACCCACTTCACACAGGCTTCCACGATGTGGGACTTAGGGGTGTTACAATTAGTGTATGTCTAATATCATCTCAATACCCGTGTGGTGTTTCAATCAACAAATAATGAATTTTATTTGTGTAGTTGGGCGATGTGTAAAATTTGTCATCCCAATCAATATCAGTCGAATGTGTGTACATAAACAAATCGTCCGATTTGTTTATGATTATTTATTTTATTCATATACACGTTAAAAATTATAATTTTAATTATAGAATATTTATTCCATTCCACATCACACCATCAATTTTCACAACACATCAATCAAACAAACAAGTCATCCATGGTCTGTGGACGACGGGTGTCGGGTGCTGCTAAGCACCGTCTGCATTCTAGTGTATATTTTAACTAGAAAAAAAAATAAAAGTGAGACATTCTCACCTTTGGGATCCACTCCGCCGTGCTTTAACGGACGATGGTTTGGATTCTATTCCAAATTCCAACGCAATCTTCTTCTAGATAAAAATCACATTTTTATCGCTTCATTCCGATAAATAAAAATCCCTTCTTTATGTATATAAAAATTAAATTTTCTCCTATCATGAAAAATATAATCATTTTCAAATTAAAAATCCTATCTTTTTATTTTTAAAAATCTAATCTTTCTAGTTTAAAAAAATATAGTCTTTTAAATGAAGTTATATATATATATAAAATTCTATTTTTAATAACATACAAATCACATATATAAAAAAAAACTATTACTATATACATAAAAAAATATACTTACATGTTTTTCTGCGAGGAGGGGGGATTGCTATTCGGACGGAGGGAGAGGAGCTCGAGGTGGCGTCTCTGATGGGGTCTGGAAGGTGGTGGGGATCTGGCTAGGGGCTGCGGCGTCGGAATGGGTTGCAGTGGCAAGAAAAGGGGCTAGGGCTTCGATCTGGGCGAGGAGGGAGAGAGGGAAGACAGAGGAAGAGGCGGGCAAAGCTAGGGGGATACGGCAGTGGGGCGCCTGCCTCCAACGGCGGCGACAGTGGCTGAGCGTCTCGGCTTCCGCGACTTCCCCTATTCTTCCTTTTTTTTTCTTTTGTATCGATCTGAAAAGTGATGGGGGTGGGAGAGAGAATGTGAGGGAGGGAACTATATAATTTAATTATTTAATTATTTTTATCTCCATAAAGTTACCTTAAAATTCGAACTCCAAATCAAGCCCACCGACTGTCACTCCCAACTAATACCCTTATTCTGAACACAATGGGATATGTTTCGTAAGCCTGTTCGGCTATTTCGACCAGTTTTCGCTAAAATCAAAATATAAATCTATATATTGAATTTAAACGTACATTTCAATTTACTGGGGCCACATACTGACTCTAAAAATTCTAGAAAATTATTTCTAGCTTTGCATTGATGATACGGTCCTAACAAAACTAATTTCGTCAAATTTGGAGACCGTTTGAAAAATGACCATTTTCTGGTCGATCCAAATTGACTGAAACTGTCAAAACACGTTTTACTTTGTCACGCTCACATATTGGTTTCAAAAATTATGAATTTTGGAATCCAGCAATAATTTGACGTCCCGGATCCAACAAAAGTGGTTTCATCAAAAATGGAGGTCGTTTGCAAATTTTCCATTTTTAAGGGCTAGAATTGCATAGCGACTATTCTGAATTTTCAATTGGACATAACTTTTTATTCCCGCTATGAAGTTTTGATTTTTCAGATTCGTTGGAAAGATATTTTCAATTAGATTCTAATATTTTTGGTTTTGCTAAAATCCAGTTTATTTTGAATCCTGTGCATTCATTTGAAATTTGAAATCGAATTTTCAAACTACCGCGCCATTTTCAATCCCTTTTATAATTAAAAATAAATATTTATATTCTAACGTCAATTCAAATAAATATATACGTTCTAATTCTATTCAAAATAAATTTCTTGTTGTTATTATTTAAAATAATTCATTTTAAATATTCAAAATTCATCAAAATTGCCAAAATAAAAATTTTAAATTGGTTCGGATTTTCCGGGTTGTTACAATCTCCCCCACATAAAATCTTTTCGTCCTAAAAAAGGAACGGAGCTGAAAGTTGTTCAATTAATCAACATGGCATTATATATTTAAATATATTCATGTCCATCCCAAATCGGACATCAAAATTAGATTTTGATCATCTACTGAATATTATTTTAAAATATTCATTATTTTAAATATTCGTTATTTTAAAATATCCATTCTTTTTGAACTGGAATCAGACATAGTCAATTACCATATATTGTTGTTTATATAGATTTCATACAACACATGTATACAACAGCCATGAGAAACAATCAACCATCATCCAGAGTGCATTCTACACTGTATAAGTAGCAAATATAAATAATTCACGCTTACATAGTCTATTAACCAAACGATCGACATACCACTAAATAATTGGGATTAGTATACGTCAAATATCATCCCAACACCCGTGTGGGGTTTTCAAACAATAAACACTGAATATTATTTGTGCAGTTGGGCGATGTGTAAAATTTATCGTCCCAATCCATATCAGTCAAATGGGTGTACATAAACAAATCGTCTGATTTGTAAATGAATATTTATTTCATTTCAGCACATGAATAATTTTTTTCTATTCCACATCACAAACCAATTCACACCAACAAATGAATTCAAACACATAATCAAACAAACAAATCATCCATGGTCTGTGGACGACGGGGAATAGTTCATATATGCAGTTATAAAATAAATAACTGTATAAAAATAATTTTGGTGAGAAGTTCTCACCTTCGGGATCCACTCCTCCATTCTTTATTTCTGAATTTCAAAACCGTCTGGATATGCCCAATCTTCCAATGCAATCTTTTTCATGTTGTTCACATTAAAAATCACATTTTAAATTCCGTGCTATTTATTTAAAAATCACATTTTTGTTTCAAATCCATATTATAAAAATCCAACTTTTATATCGCTACTTCATATATAAAAATCCAATTTTTATTATAAGTCAAAATCATATTTTTCTAACACTACTACATATGTAAAGATTATATTTTTATTCTGCTACATGTATAGAAAAGATTATTTTTTTATGTTGTTACTACATATATAAAGATCACACTTTTATATCGTTATTGATATAATAAAAATCGAATTTTTATAATGACCTCTAGATAATAAAAATCAATTTTTATCTTGTCACTGTCTATATAAAAAATTGCATTTTTTATATATAAAAATCATATTTTGATTACGATGTTCACACCATAAAAATCATATTTTTTTATTGACTAAAATATTTCGTACATAGAATAAAAATCAAACCTTTTTATAATTAAAAATCCAATCTCTTTATAATTAAAAATCAAATCTTTTTATATAAACTAAATCTAATTTTTATTTTTTCCTGAACAAAAATCTGATTTTTGTAATGCTATTTACTATACATAAAAAGAACATACTTACGGTTTGTTTTAGCGAAGAGGGGGGGGGGCTTACTGTCGTCGGATCATCGGAGGTAAGGGGAGCTGTGCAGGTGGTGGCGCTGGCCACAATAGAGAGGCGGCGGTGGTTTCACGTTGGATTTTGGGCATGGGGGTTCGAATTGGGGCTGGAGGGTTTGGGGGTGATCGGAGAAGGAGAGAGGAGGGGCTGAGGTGGCGCCGGAGGTGGAGAGGGCTTCGATAGCGGCGATTGCTGGTGGGGCGCGCGCCAAGAGCGGTGGCGATCGAGAAAAGGGGGGAACGGGTATTGGGAATCAGGGTTTCTCTTTTTCAACGTTGACCGGTTTTTATAAAAGTGAGGGGAGAGAAAACAATAAAGGGGGAGGGAATTTATATTAAATATTTAATTTAATTTTCCAAAAAGTGGACTTTTTCAATCGAACCCCAATTCGAACCCAACGACTGTCGCCCATAGCTAAATACCCCCATTTCGAACAAAATGGGATATGTCCCGTATGCCAATTCGATCGTTACTATCTGTTTCAATTGAAGTTAAAATATAAATATATATATATTGAATTTACATGTACATTTTAAATTACCGGGACCACATACTGATTCTAAAAATTCCTGAAAAATTATTCTAGCTTCGTATTGGCGATACGGTCCTAACAAAACTAATTTCGTCAAATTTGAAGACCGTTTGAAAAATGGCTATTTTCTGGTCGATCCAAATTGACTTAAACTGTCAAAACACGTTTTCTTTTGCCACGCTCACATATTAATCCCAAAAATTATGAATTTTGGAATCTAGCAATAATTTGACATCCCGGATCCAACAAAAGTGGTTACGTCGAAAATGGAGGTCGTTTGCAAAATCATTATTTTTAAGGGCTATATTTCCATAGCGACTATTCTGAATTTACAATTGGGCATAACTTTTTATTCCCACTATGAAATTTCAATTTTTCGAATTCGTTGGAAAGATATTTTCAAACAGATTCAAATATTTTTGGTTTCGCTAAAATCCGATTTATTTTGAATCCTGTACATTCATTTGAAATTTGAAATCGACATTTCAAACTACCGCGCCATTTCCAGTTTATTTTATAATGAAAATAAATATTTATATTCTAACATCGATTCAAATAAATATACACATTCTAATTCTATTCAAAATAAATTTCTCATCGTTATTATTTAAAATAAATCATTTTAAATATCTAAAATTCACTAAAATTTCCAAAATAAAAATTTTAAATTGGTTCTGATTTTCCGGGTTGTTACAATATTGGTGGTTGGATATTTCCCGCACTACCATTAGCGAATGAATTTATACGCCCCGTAGTATATTATAGTGGATGACCTTCATACCGCGATATCCTGCCTTGAAGAAGGATGGGTATTATTTATGTTGTCTAACATTTGTGGATGCAGGGAAAACAGGTTGGAAGAATCCAACTGGATTCCTCAAAATTTATTTATTGTCGTTTACATATTTATGTGTGATATGTTGAATTAGATTGATAATCGGGTGATTTGGATATTTAAGTATCATTGGACTTATATATTAATATTTAAAATAAAAAATCAAAAGGGGATTTTTAAATTTAAAAAGGGAAAATTTTAGTTTTCGAAATAGAAATGGAATTTCAAATGAACTGAGAAATATTAACTTGTATTTAGCAATAAAAACAAGTAGCTGAATTTATAAACGATGTTAATAAATGGAAAGAATATCATTTGATAATACTAAATTTTAAATTGAAGTATGAATTTAAAAAGGAAAATTTATTTTCTGAAGTGGAAATTGGATTTTCAAATGAAATTTGAAATGAAACTTGTTTTAATATTTAAAATATGAAGTGGAATTTATAAACAATGTTTATAAATAAAGTAAATCAACTATCATTGTATAATTTGAAATTTTAATTCAAGTATGAATTTGATAAGTGAGTTTGGAATCGTTCGAGAAGAAAACGATGAAATTTATTCCGATGTTCAGAATAAATTGGATTGAAATAAATATATACAGAATTATGATTTGAATTCAATGGAGTCGAATTTATAGGAAATAAAATATTATTTCCAAAAGATATTGGAACTTATTAAATAGAAATTTCGAATTTTAATATGAAATATGCTTATATATAAATTATAATAATAAAATATTTCAAATAAGGAATTGAGTTTTAATTGGAAATTTAAATGAAGCTTGTTAAATATAAAATAAGGAAATTGATTTACAAAAAATGTTTATAAATATATTGAAGTAATTTTCATTGGATAAACTGGAAATAGATTTTTTCCAAATATAAGAAGTGGCATTTAAATATCATATTTTTAAATGAGATAGAAAAGGGAATTTTCATGATAAGTGATGTCAGTTTTGTATTAAAAACTCTTATCCATCTCAAGATAAGAACGTTGTCGATCAAGGTCTGAGAGGTAATTAAAATACCACAACTTGAACGACTTCACTATCATCAAGGGAAGATATTAGTTTGTAATGGTTAAAGGATATTGAAATGAGTTATTTTTCCATTTATGTTCAGTTGTAATTTTTAAAGCTTGAAGTTGGATAAAACCGTCGGCTTTATATAGAAATTGGTATTTAATGTGTAATTGAGCTATGAATAAATTTATAACCAAGTTATGAATTGGGAACGGAATAATTGACGATTTAGGGTAATCGAAAATATTAAGTTAAATTTGGTAAGCTGGTTTAATATATATTATAATTATTTAAAAGGGAGTTGGAATTGAATTATAAACAAAGTTTTAAGCATTTATAATTAAATTTAATTAAAACGAACTCGCAACTACGTGGTAGTTCGTAATTTGGCATTCCGAATTTCAATTGAGTATATAAAACTCGATATAAGTCGGAATTTAAAGAAACCAGAAACGATTGGGCCTATTGAATAATAATTTTATAATATAAGAGAAAAATCTGAATTTCGTCTTAAAGATTTTGAGTTATGTCAAAATCTAATTTTAGAAAAGTCGCTGTAAAATCGTTTAAAAAACATAACGATTTAATTAATTAATTAAAGGGATTTTTAATGAACAAAAATCCGAATTTCAATTAGAAAAATCCAGATTTGAGTTATAAAATAAATATGTACTCAAGTGGAGTGAACGAAGTGATTTTTGAGATAAAAATTGAATTTTTGAGTATGGAATGATGTTAACTAATTAATGCACAGAAGCTAGTTAATGAGATTTTCAATGAAACTTAATGTGGGTCAAGTAAATTGAATTTGTAAAGTAGAATTTGAAATCGAATGTACGAATTGAGTTGTGAATGAAATTCAATTTGTTTATAAGTGGACTAAAATATGTTTGAACACTATTGTTTCAAACTATAAATGAATAAAATGATTGAAGTAATTAAAGAATTAATTAGTGGAATTGAATGCGATAAATCCAAATAGTGGCATGGATTGAAATAAAGTGAAAATGCAGGTGTTTGTATATAGATATGTATGGGATGAAGTGAATGGAAAATAATTTGAGTGCCCGACAAAAAGGTACATGTTCCAATTTCATATAAGGTTTTATGAGCCAATTGGGCAAGCCGCTTGCCTTTTTTATTTTCTTTTTGAATGGAAAGGGCATGGAGAGGCGAGTTGGGGTTTGAGCTATTGACCGATACAAAGGAGGTGCTGGTGAAACTTTCCGAAAATTTAAGGAGTTAGAATATTTTTAAGAAGCTTTAATACCCAGAAATCAATATATAGAACTCGATAACAAAACTTAAAATATAATATTAATCAAAAAGGGCCAGTGACTGCTTGACGGATGTTTGTTTTTCTTTGATAGTTAAATCATCGGCTATCAAAGATTTTTGACCATCGTTGTCAATACGAAGTGACCAGTTGGATTTAGTATTCGAAAACCACTCCGTATATGCATAGTCGTTGCGAATTAGATTTTGTTGAAGATAAATTGAAGATGGAGTAAAATGCAAGGGCTGTTTTGTTTGTCTAGACCCAGGACAACTTGTATGGACGAATGTATGACAGAGCATGCCTAATAGATCACATAAGACAATCTTTTCAAGGTATTATGTTTGGTGTGGAGGAATTCATTCGTCTTAGCTTTTTATACCCGTAATATTTTGGGAAGATCAACTGGTGATTTGACGGGTTTAACGATGTGACATTCAAAGTGAATGGTGGTCAGATATTCTAAAAAGAAATACATTGCATTAAGCCTCACAACCGGGAAATGACAAAAATCGGGCAGGTAGCATGGTTAGTTGGGCCATACCTAAGCAGTGTATATTTATCACCTATCTAAGGAAAAATTAATTATTTATTCTTCTTTCAATTATGTATCTTATGGATTACGGTTGGACGACCGACGACCGTGGGCGACAATATATTCGCTACACTTGAGCTAAATGAGTGGGCGGTCATGTGTGGCTGGGTTGCAAGATGTTCTTGCTGAACCCCATTGTATCCTCTCTAGAGTACACTGAACGGGAGGTGGTCCCATGCCTTGTCATAGTTGGAATCCAATCTCCAATAAGCGCCCTGCGGTTTTTGGTTTTATATGTATGTGGAGCATGAGATGCAAGTATTCTGCTATTTGGTTATTTATTTGATTATACATTATTATAATATCACTAAATTTTGATATAAAAAATGTTTGGGTTATATTAAGGTAAAAACCTTCAATGTTTATGTGTTGGCTGGTCTTACTTTTATCCTTTTCTTTTGAAAGGTTTTTCAAAGTTAAAAAATATGGTTGGAGTTTGCTCACACCAGTTTTATGACTGACCCAGAGTTTATTTTGTTTGTTTTCCCTAAAACTCTTGGATGCCCAAATTTGTACGGGCACTCAAGTGTTTCATGCTTTTACAGACTCACTTGAAGGAGTTTGAAGCAGGAAGCTTCATCGTTAGTTATTTAGAGTATTTCCGCTGTGATGAATATGTATTGTACTCTGATATGGTACGTACATGTTAATCCATACAATATGGATCAAAAGTAACAACGTGTGCTTGAGTCGTGAAAAGCCCTTAGGTCGCGGCAAAGCTTTCCATTGATATTAGTCTATTACAATTATTTAGATCAGTACGGTACTTTAGTCAGTTCATATAGTTTGGGTCACCAAGCTCTTTGGGTTACCCTGCTCTTAGACTCGCTCAATATTTAGGCCATCCTAATGCACTTTAGGTCATCAAAAACATTCATCCATTGTCATCAGAAGCCATGAAACAACATTCATGTCGGTCGAGTCCAAGTCAAGAGGAAGCATGGTGTGAAGAATCGAGCCAGAAAGAGGGGCGATCGCTCTAGCACTAAAAAGTATATACATAGGATAACTCGCACACCTTTGGGAACCACTCACACACAAAAAACTATCTCCACCTTTTGGTAAGGACGACCACTCATCAGAACTAGGTCAAGCATAATGGCTTAGCTCGCCTATATGGAGAGGTCGTTCACATGGAAAAGGAGTAAGTACTACAGCTGGTCGCACATCCCCATGGTCGCTTGTTCAAGTCGCTCTGCTCGATCACATATGCTTCTCGAGGCAGATACCGCTCGCTGGACGGACAAATAGTAACTCCTGAAATATCGCATTATATCCAATCAACAAGGATATGATATTGATCACCCATTCATTTACAATCGGACATGGTCACCCAACCAGAACCTACTTATCGGCCGGTCGCAAAAGGTTTAACATGGAGCCCTGGTCGCCTTTGTACCAACCTTGATACTTCGACCAATCGCCCGCGCACTCTCCGCCTGATCAATCTAGTCGGAACCATGTAGCCGCTCGCTCCTCTAGAATCACTCGCACAAAACAGCTGGCAGCAGCTATTGACAACCGGCTACAACTAAGAAGTGGCATTCTTGTAATTACGGGGACGAACGACCCAAGGCCTGCAAATAAGGATTTCAGCTCATTTCTTCATAAGGGTTCACCTATAAATGGTCCAAGGCTTCCACGAAAAAAGGGGGGCTCCGAACCACCACGAAGTGCTGCAAAATTCTTTCCTCCACCATCCTAAAGCTTCTCAAGCTCAATTAATGACCGTCAAAGTTCACTTCATCTTTATCCATCACTAAATGGACCAAGTCTCGTTTTTCGTCTATTAGAGATCAATCCAAGCTCTCACCATCCATTCCAAACCAAGATCCATTATTTTCATATTCTCAAGCTCCGTTCTATTTCTTTCCTGCCACCATTAAACTTCCTCGAAGCTTCGATTCGCACCTCTACCGCCGTGGACTCACCGTTGATCCTCTAAGTGCTCAAACCGTGGAACATACATTCTCACGTTCATTGCATTCATAAGGTTCCAAACATTTCCATAGTGGCTAGAAGGAATCAAGTCAGTAAAGAGAGGAAAAATCATTGTGCAAGAGAGGATAGGCAAAAATGATATGTATGAGATGATGAATTTTGTAAATCCCGCAATGATAATGAGAATTACTTCAAAGTGGATGTATATCTACTCTAGATCGAACCACTATAAAAATTCTTTTGTTTTTACTTACTTTTTCCTGTTTGCTTTGCGATTGTGGCTCCTTTCAATTCTTAAACATGTCGGTGAAGTACAATCCTCGTGACCTTGGTGTTTGAGCCATTTTTTGGTGAAAACATTTGGCGCCCACCGTAGGGATTCAGTCATGCTTCCTTCTCACAATTTCTCGAAAAGTTGAAGGCCTTGTGTTGAAACGTTAAACCGCTTCTTTCTCCAACATAATAACGAAGTCAAAGAAGTAAACCAGTAAGATCGCTAGAGAAACTACCAATGATTCCATCAATGAAACTACATCGCCTGCTAATCGCTTTGAAGACGGTGAAAACTCCATCGATGGGGCCGGTGTAACTAAAGCTGAGTTCAACACGGCTATTGCCAACATGAACCAACAAATGAATGCTTCTACCAAAGATATGATGGAGAAACTCGACGCCATCCTTAATGCCCGATCAAATCCTGCCCCTCCGAAAGTCCACAATGACCTCAAAGAAAGTGGCAATTCATCCGCTTCTGATCTTAATTGTTGCGACAACATGGAAAATGATAACGATTGGTCGAGTGACAAGGATGAAGCTAACATCGAGAACTCAAGGCCAGAAGCTAAGAATCGTTCCGAGATGAAAGGCCAAAGAGTTATCAATCCTATCACCAGGGCACCTCCTCACCAGGAAGGTAAAAGACCAGAATTCTCTAACCTGAATCACATCCCTAGACGAACATTTGGGAAAGAGCTCAGTTTTGCAGAGCACCGTAACACTGAAGAGTACATCTCGGACATGATAGAACAAATTATGAAAAAAAATATCAAGTTGGCAATGGAGAAGAAAGGGAATGGGACTTTCCCCTGATAGGACCCCGTTCATTGAGAGAATCCTCGAAGCCGAGTGTCCAAAGAAATTCAATCCTCTAACCTTGCCCCCGTACAATGGGCTGGTTGATCCAAATTACTTTCTGTTCAAATAATAATGACAAATGGGAGCGGCCAAAGCAACTGATGAGATGAGATGCACGTACTTCCCTCTCTACTTAGAAGGTGCTGCATCATTATGGTTTACAAAACTGTCACCTAAATCTATAGACCGATTCTCTGACTTAACCAAAAATTTCAAGGAGTTGTTCCTCCTGTATGCTACCAAAGCCAAAGATGTTATAACGCTTTCATCAATGAAGCAGAATCCTAGGGAATATGTTAAAGCTTTTCTCAGTAGATTCAACGTCACCTTGTCTGAAGTGAGAAATCCAGAACCTCGCATAATCCTCATGTCTTTACTTGGTGCTGTAGATGAAAAGAGCGAGTTTGGTAGATGGATTAAAATGAGAGAACCAAATACACTTGAATGTTTTTACAAAAAGGTTGAGGAATACATGAGAGTTGATGCTAATCCTATACCTCTTCAGATTATTGATGCCAACCGGCTTCTTGAAGCTCCTAAAAATACTGCTACCCAGTGTAATCAGAAGAGTAATCAGGGGCAGAAACTCGCCAATAATTTGAAGGGCAACAAAACTACTAAAAAGTATTTCCTCTTCAACTCATCAGAGCTAATGCCTATGAATGATACTCCAGAAAATATTTATTTTGCGACAAAGAATTCTGAGGAATATGCAGAGCCAAATCCGATGAGAATAAGCGATAGGCGACAAACTGAGGAAAATTCTGCAGATTTCATAACCAGCCTGGTCATAACACCAATGAGTGCCGACACCTGAAGAACCTCATTGAGGAGTTAATCAAGAAGAATAGGCTGCAACAATACATCAAGAATTGGCAGACCACCAATCCCGCGACAACTCTTCAAGGCTAGGGGCATCAAATAATCAGTCTGATCCAAACAACAGAGCCCCAACTCAAATCGATCGAAGACCGATCATCAACTAAGGATCAAAGACTACCGCCTTAATTTCAATCCCTCAGAATAAGCGATCAACATCGCCATTGCCCTATTTCATGCTCTATTTCTGCTTTAGTTCATGCTTTACTTCATGTTTACTTTCTGTTACACTCAAGACTTCTTGTAAACAGTCTATAGTAATCTGCAAGTGATGCGCTGAATGATTAGCTCTACAACTAAGCGCATATCTATCTGAACGAGTTTATTACTTGCAAAATTATATCTCAAATCAAAACTTACTTAAAAGAAATGATTTCATATTGCCGGCTACCAGTCGAGCGCTTGTTCTTGTAGCATCGTGACCCCAACAACACTAGTTCAAGTGTCAAAATCCGTAAACATCAATAAACACAAATGAAAAACAACGAAAAAGTGCCACGACGAAAAAATGCGGGAGTTGTAGCCTACATCGAAAGGGCACGTCCCCAAATGGGAGGTTCTAATCCCCAGTTCCTGAAATGGAATGACCTACCAAGTCAAGCATCCGATAGAGGGACTGATAATTGCCCCCACGAAATGGTATAATAGCCCCTCGATTCACTTGCGTAACATCTGGAATCTCCAGATGTGAAAAGCACAATTAATTCGCGTAACATCTGAAAAGTCTGATGTGAAGAATAATCAATTAATTCGCGTATGAAGAATAATCAATTAATTCGCTTAACATCTGAAAAGTCATATGTGAAGAATAATCAATCAATTTGCGTAACATCTGAAAAGTCAGATGTAAAGAATAATCAATTAATTCGCGTAACATCTGAAAAGTCAGATGTGAAGAATAATCAATCAATTCGCGTAACATCTGAAAAGTCAGATGTGAAAAATAATCAGTTAATTACCATAACATCCGAAAAGTTAGATGTGAAGAATAATCAATCAATTCGCGTAACATCTGAAAAGTCAAATGTGAAGAATAATCAATTAATTCGTGTAACATCTGAAAAGTCAGATGTGAAGAATAATTAATTAATTCGCGTAACATCTGAAAGGGTCAGATGTGAGCAGTGATCAATAGGTTTGCTTAGCATTCGAAACTTCGAATGTGAGAAATAATGAACGCCTAATTGATCATCAGTATCGGAAACATCTGATCCAATAACGACAAACTTTAAGGTTATAATCGGAGTCCTCCCTCGGGGCACTTCTTTTGAGTCCACCAACGCTTAGGACAGATAGTGTAGGGGGGCAATGAAAGTCTCCAATACATGAATCAACCAAGCTAGGACATAGACGAGATTTTGTTATAAACCATTGGATTAGTGCAAATGTCTTATTCTGTTTAAAATAAAACCTCCTGCAAGTCATTGTTAATAATCGTCTAATCCATTGTCCGAGACAGACGAAAGATGATGATGCAAAGCATGGTTCGTCTCAGCAAAAAACATTGTTGGATCCTAATGCAAAGCAAAAGTACGGCAAAGCTATTTCTAACTAACATCGTTAATATAAATTTGTCGATCGTAATTAACAAATATAAATACAATTAAATCTAAGAGTTGATAACAATTCAAAATTATAATCTTTTGTCTATTTGTTTAATGTAAACTCTTTTAACCAGTATAGGTTACATAAGAATAAAAGTGGCCATTTTAAGTCCAATGCACGTCCTCTGTTTAACAATTCAAAGGGTAGCAAATAAATAATTCATGTCCTGCTTGCACCAGACTAACATCAGCTATATCGCCCTAGGATTGATAGGTTAAGCTGCACAAACTATATTTGCACATGTGCTGGTATTGTGTTCGCTGTAAACTTGGCTATTAAGTAGGCATTTCTCCCATTTTTTGCACATGTATGTATTTACAAACCCTAAGAGAATAGCAAACAGGAAAGCATGGTCTGCATATACACTAGAGAGTAGGCAAGAACAACTAGGATTATGATAGGAATACAGATATGTTCACATGTCGAAATATCTTGTTCAGGGGAATTTTCAGTTCTGATAAAAACGTGGAAACAAAGCAAACATTTTTAAATATTTTGTGTAAAATCAAAGCCATGTGAAACTTCTGAACTAGCAGCCGAAACCATGTTTTACAACTTGGCATAGATACTGCTATTTCATTTCACAAATCAACCAGAGGAAAAGTGATGGCTTGAAAAAACCTTTAGTACACATGCATTTAAGGAGAAAATACATCAGCAGCCACTTCTGGTATAGGATTTGTATAAGATAGTACTCTTTCACATGTTTCTTTAGCACTGTATCATTTCGGCAATATGTAAAATAGGTTGATGGAATAACACAGCTAGTGAAAAACATAGCCTTTTTTTTCTCTTTTCAGTTATTGGGGATAACTGAGCACCTCTGCTAATGTTTCTCTTTCCCCTTTACCCAGACATGCATTAAATGATATAATATTTAATAATTTTACTACACCTATAAATAGAGGCACAAACACATGCATTCTCTTCACAGCAAATCAGTAAGAACAAAATCAGTAGAAGAAGAGGAGTAGAGTTTGAGAGCACTGAACTTTAACTGGTGAGTAAACATTCATTTTCTTGGATGAAATCATATTTGTCATTTGTAATGGTTTCATGCATGTTTGACCCTTGACTGAGTAGGATAGAACTAGGTTTGAAATCATATAAGTTTGTGTATTTATGAAACAATGAAATTCTACTGGACTATGAACACATTATGGAATCATACCCTGTTTACTCAAATGCTATACATACTCTCTGTTTACACTCATGCTAACTTAGAGTAAAACGTGTTCTAGGGATGTTAGGATCCTGGTAAGTAGAGGACACTTGTACATTTAGATTATTACAAAGAAATGAATTTATGCTAGTTGATATGTTTTGGAACCAGTGGGATTAATAGTCTTAGGTGTAAATACTGTAATGATGATTGTTTTCCTGGAAACAAAATTGTATTTGGGTAAATGTTAAACATAAAGCATTGGGGTTTGCATTTGGATGGGCGGTTGCAAATGAACTGCGATCAAGTGTTTGGGATGGTCGGTGTTCAGATAGTAAGTGGAAAGGCTACAAGCCCTGTTTGATTAGCAGGACGTTAAATTGTTTTTATTTAAACACCGGTGACATAAACCTTGTCTAATCAAGTGAGCAAAGGCAGGTTGGAGGTGTTCGAGCGGTCTCAGTGTGGTTCGTGTGCGTGTGCGGTTGATGATGATGCCGGAATGCGGACCGACTTGGGTGTGCATGTGCACATTAAGTCGTGCACAACATTTCCTGTGAGAACTGAAGTGATGTGGTATATAACCACAATACCGGGAGGAATGAGGCTTAGGAATATTGACCAGCAAGGCTTGTGAAAAGTAGTGAATATGCTAGGTATAGGGAATGGAAGGGAGTGGAGTATAACCCTTGAAAGGGAAGCATTAGAAGGTATTTAATTATAACTTGAAAATAGTGTAATATACATAACAACAGGTTTTGTTAAAGAAACATGGGCGCCTGAACTAGCGTGGGAGAACACGGACGGAGGGATCACCACAGCTGGAATTGGCGGAGGAACCATAGTGTACGGATTGGAGGAAACATGTAACACCCCATACCCACTAAGGTCACTCACTAAGGGAATGCCTTAACTTCGGTGGAGTATTTTAAGTGAATATAGAACAGAAAAATTACAACAAGACAGATATATATAATACTTGAAAAACTAAAACATCATTTCATTGCAGCAGAAGATAAACATGTTTGGTTACAATATCAAAATCAACTAAAACAAGAGTCAAGTACTAAATATCCATCCTGATAAAAACATAAGTACATAATCCCACTACATAACCAATAGCCATAAAAGAAAAGAAAAGATAAGCTGAGCTTTACATCAACGGTCCAAGCTCCAAAAGGTAGATAAGCGATCTGATCAAAGCCCACTAGTACTAGGCCCAACCTGAGGACCTGAGGGGGAAAAAGATAAAAACAACGGGGTCAGACATAAGTCTGAGTGAGCCCTATAACTTTAACAATACAATCATTAAAGTAATTAGGGTATGATATAAACTTGGTACGGTGATGACTGGGGATAAGTGACTACACTAAGCAGCCAACTAGACATAGGATGAACTAAGATAACGGTAAAGACGCATCTACCCATCCAAGGATAATTACTAACTGCACCACACCAGTCATTCCTACTTAAAGGTTGATCCCACCCAAGGACTTAGAAAATTTAACTAGTAGTTTCGTGTACCTCTAGCTGACCACATAGGTGCCATCTACCCCTATCTCCACTAGGTGTACCCACTACTCCCCAAGCGATCGGCTCCCTAACGTAGATACCCGTGCTGGCCCCACAGTGGGGTGTATCACTCCCCAAAGTGGCAACCCGATACAATCAACGGCGCACGGCTTATACCTACACGATGCAACAACGTCTTACCTACCAGCCCGGGTCCACACACGCATATGAAACCCGTTGGACTTGCGTTGCCACCGCTAACCCGTTTTGGCCTCTTATAGTCAAGCCCAGTACGCGTGCCCCGTCCTCGACATGGGTCGAGCCCAATAAGATACATATGGGTTACTGGTTGAAATGGGCCCCCACAAGCTACCCACCTAAGCTTGTCCCTTTTTCTAGTGCATCCCACTTAACCCTTTAATCATGTTTAATTACATGTTTCCACTTGGTTAAGTATTCTAATCGTATTTTCTATTGCCACCCAAGGCAACCCACTAGATTTCCACATGCCACCCAAGGCACTTACTTAATCTCCACATGCCACCCAAGGCACCCACTTAACCCCTCATGCCCCACTACATGCTTATCTGGTTAAGTGTTTCTTAATTCATTAAGGACGTAACCTTGTAAAGACCTCTCACATTAGACTGTCTTTTATGGCAGCTGGATTTGCCGGTCGGTTCCGGGCAGCCTTACGCCATAACAGAGTCTAACCTCGTGTCTTTACACTTGTCACGTATTTAGTTTATGCCTAAGACCTCTCACATTGGGCCAATCATTTTTAGCCGCTAGATTTGCTGGTCGGTTCCGGGCAGTCTTATGCTGCAAAAGGGTCCAACCTCGTGTCTTAGTCGATTAATTACACCTAATTAATCACCCCCATAATTTGTATTAATTATCCCTAATTAATTACAAATTTAACGATGTACATAATTGACTCAATTATGTCCATCCACTTTATGGTATGCATAATCATACCAACTTCACACCATTTTATTAACATGAATATTAACCCCATCGTTCCCCACGTAATACGTTGACATGACATACTTAAAAGGGAAGATTCATCACAAACACAATGGGTTCAACTTGCATAACATTAGCATCAACATGGGTTTTAAAGGTGTCAACATGCATATATGACCATAGCATCAGACCCAACTAGCATAATCAACCCAAACTTGCATGAATCACATATGTCATAAATAGGGTAACTTGCATAAGTTACTTATGTCATACAAAGGGGTAAACTTGAATATGTATGTATGACATATAAAGGGCTTAACTTGCATATGTATGCATATCATACAAAGGTGTAAACTTGCACATGTTACTTGCATATAATCAAACACCAAACTTGCACAACATGTCATATGTTAACTTGCATATAATCAAACACCAAACTTGCATAACATGTCATATGTTAACTTGCATATAATCAAACACCAAACTTGCATAACATGGTGTCATAATGGATCAATGTTTATCATAGTGATTTGCATAACTAGCATCATGAACATATAGCATAAATTACACCCAACTTGCATAACTAGCTTCATGGGCACATAGCATCCAACTTGCATAACTTGCATCATGAACATATAGCATACAACTTACATAACTAGCATCATGAACATATGGCATAAAACTTGCATAACTAGCATCATGAACACATAGCATATGATAACATAATTTGCATTGATCCACATACATAACCATAACCTCATTATATCCTATCATAATTAGTTTAGCAATTGCTTGGTAAAGGCATAGAAACTCACAACTTGTTGATTAGCACTCCTATGAAGAAGATTAAGTTGCTAGAGTTGATTAGAAGTTGATTTGAGAAGCTATCTTCCTCTTTAATTTGATGGAGGCTCCTTCAAGTTGCATTTTGATGGCATGATGGCATTGTATCTATTTTTAGTATGGATTAGGGTAGTCTTAGGGTGTATTTATAGATTAGTTAAGTGTCTTAGGCCATAGGATTAACCCTAGGATAGTTTAGAGCCAACAGATCTCGTCACAAGCCACCAAGCACAGCCCAAAAGCCAAAACAGTGCACCCAGCCAAAACTGTCCGAGCCACCTGTGTCGACAGGGGTGTCGACACTACAGTCGACACCCCCCTGTGTGTCGACTCCCCAGTCGACACGGGGGTCGACCTGGTGCTGGCGGGAATTTTCCCGCCTAGCCCCCCTTTTGCATTTGAAATCTGTTTTTCTAAATTTGAATTTTCTGAAAACTTCTTCGGGCCTTAACTGGCTCATACGGACTCCGATTTTCGAAAACTCGGACTCTATTTCGCGTATTTTTCCGAGACGAACGCAATGGCATAGCCCGTTTCCCCTGATTCAGATTTTAAAATTTAATTCTGCCCTTATTTATATTATTACAAGTTATTCAACATACGGGGTGTTACATTCTCCCCTACTTAAAGGATTTCGCCCCCGAAATCTCTAAGTCAAGAAGAACGTATCCTACCAACCAAACAACCATCTACTAAACCATCAAACACTGGCATCCATTGTCCTTAAAGTTTCTAATGCTGTATGAACATATGCAAAGAGTGTGTGTATATGTTCCCTGTCTAATGCAAAATCAGGCGGTCTACTGATTCAGTTGACCTCCTTAATGCAAACCATGATAGTGCCATGCATCCAATATGTATGCGAAAGAACCCTATCGACACATACTATCTCTACATGAGTGCACAATCATACACCAAAAATGCATCATCCATATGATAACGCAACCATTATACATCCATTAATATAGCTACCTACACACAATTATATGCAATATGCAATATGAAGTGACTGAGCCGATCTAGTGTCTAAAGTGTGTGTATGTGCATCCATGAGCAACCACTAGCAAACACTTGCATCCACACGCATCCATCAATCATAACATGTCTCAAACACATGTTTCAACCATAGGTTTACCCTATCTAAAGGTCAAAGGTACTAATGAGAGGACATACTAAAGATAAGATAAGTACTAGACAAACGATAAAGGAGAAGTTAAAAGACATACCCTCAAAAAGGAATGGGTACAGTGAACGCATCTTCGCTTATGTCTCCCAAGTAGCATTGCTCTCATCCTCTCCCCATTGCACTTTGACTAGTCGAACCTCTCTGTTTCTCAGCTTCCTAATCTCTGATCCGAGGATGCGGGTAGGAGCTCGTCGAATAGTCGCATCACGCTCTACCTCCACTTCTCTAAGCAAGCTCGGCTCTACCACCTCTGCGGTCTCATGTAGGCACTTCCTCAAATGTGACACATGGAATACGTCATGTAAACCACTAAGTCTCTCGGGTAAATCCACTCTATATGCCATCCGTCCAATCCTTTCCTTAATAGGAAACGGTCCTACAAACCTTGGTGCTAACTTCCCAACGGACCCAAAGCGAACAACATTCCGTAATGGAGATACTTTGACAAAGACCATGTCCCCAACATCAAACTCAAGATCCGTCCTCCTCTTATCCGCGTAAGATTTCTGCCTATCTTGCGCCACTTTCATCCTTCTTCGAATCAAATCAATCTTTTCCGAAGTCTCTCTAACCATATTAGGTCCAAGCAAGATCTTATCCGTAGACTCCCACCAACATGTAGGTGATCGACAAGGCCTTCCATAAAGAGCTTCGAAAGGAGCCATACCAATACTAGACTGAAAGCTGTTATCATATGCGAACTCCACCAATGGAAGATGCTCTTCCCATGTACCTCCAAAATCTAAGATACAAAGCCTCAAAAGGTCTTCTAGAACACGATTCACCCTCTCGGTCTGGCTGTCCGTCTGAGGATGATATGCGGTGCTCAAACACAACTGAGTCCCTATCGCCTCTTGCAGACTCTTCCAAAACTCGCTAGTGAAGATAGGATCTCGATCGCTCACTATGCTCGAAGGTACCCCATGCAATCGAACTATCTCTCAAAGGTAAACTGAAGCTAGCCATGGAGCAGTCCTCTTACTCTTCACGGGTATGAAATGGGCGCTCTTAGTAAGTCTGTCTACCACAACCCAAATTCCCGTATTACCCTTCCTCGATCTCGGTAACCCATCAATAAAATCCATCGAGACGCTATCCCACTTCCATTGCGGAACTTCCAATGGGTGAAGCAACCCACCGGGTTTCTTTTGCTCCGCTTTCACTTGTTGGCACACCAAGCATCTAGCGACATACTCGGCCACATCTTTCTTCATACCGGCCCCAAAAAAAACTCGCTTCATGTCTTGGTACATCTTGTCCCCACCGGGATGAATGGTCATCCTAGAACGATGTGCATCATCAAGTATAGCCTTCCTCAAACCCTCATCTTGCGGTACACAAAGTCTACCGTCTCTACGCAACCACCCCCTGTCGTCTAGGGTATACCTACTCAAATGGTTGGACGACTCCCCCCTTATGTGACTCTCTACCAACTCAACCAACTGTGGGTCGTCCTGCTGTGCCTCGCCAATCCGTCCCAAAAGAGTAGGTCTGACCTCTAAGGATGCAAGAAAACCGGGTATGAAGTCAATGGAAGGTCTAAAATCAAACATCGAGATAAATTCCAAGCTTCGTCATTCCACGAACAATGGACTCAAAGACAACCTTTTTCTGCTCAAGGCGTCCGCCACCACGTTACCCTTGCCAGGGGTATACGCTATCTCGAAATCATAGGATGCCAAGAACTCCATCCACCTTTGCTGTCTTAAGTTCAAATCCTTCTGAGAAAACAAGTACTTCAAAGATTTGTGGTCGGTGAACAATTCAAACCTCTCGCCAAGAAAATAATGGCGCCAAGTCTAAAGCGCAAAAACAATAGCGGCCAACTCTAGATCATGTGTAGGGTAATTTTTCTCATGCGCTCTCAACTGCCTTCCCCCATAGGCTATTACCCTTCCCTCTTGCACCAAGACTGCGCCTAGTCCTGTCCCACAAGCATCGGTGTAAACAACAAATGGCTTACTCCCATCTGGCAACACTAAGACTGGAGCTGTGGTTAAAGCTCTCTTTAACCGTTGGAACGCATCATCACAATCTACGTCCCATGTGAAGACTAGATTCTTCTTTGTCAAGCGAGTTAATGGGGCTGATATCTTCGCGAAGTCCTTGATAAACTTCCTATAGTAGCCAGCCAACCCCAAGAAACTCCTCACCTCGGTAGCATTCTTCGGAACCTTCCAATCTTGGATGGATACTACCTTCGCGGGATCCACAACTATCCCTTCCTTGGAGACCACGTGCCCCAAGAACCGCACTTCCTTCCTCTAAAAGTGACATTTAGAGAATTTAGCTTTAAGGCTATGCGCTCGAAGAGTCTCCAACACTTCCCTAAGATGTAAGGCATGCTCTTCTTCACTCTTAGAAAAGACTAAGATGTCATCCACAAAGACCACTACGAACTTATTAAGGTACTCCCTGAACACCCTACTCATCAAATCAACAAAGTATGCAGAGGCGTTCGTCAAACCAAATGGCATCACAAGCCACTCATAGAAGCCATCCGGAGTCCTAAAGGCAGTCTTCTCTATACTATCCTCAGCCACTCTCAACTGATGAAACCCCGTGGCTAAGTCCAACTGCGAAAACACTGAGGCACCAACCAACTGATCAAAGAGATCATCAATCCTCGGCAATGGGTGTCTATTCTTCTTTGTGAGCTTGTTGAGTTCTCTATAGTCTACACAAAGTCTGAGGGACCCATCCGCCTTCGTGGCAAAAACCACTGGAGCACCCCACTCTGATATACTTCGTCTTATGAACCCCTTCTCAAGCAACTCCCCCACTTGCTTATGGAGTTCCCTCCTCTCACGAGGAGCCATGTGGCGCACTGGCAAAGATACTGGCTTAGCATTGTCTACCAGATATATTCGGAAGTCTATCTCCCGCTTCGGAGGTAAGCCCTTCACCTCCTTAAACACATCCGAGTATTCCCGGACCACTCTAACAGCTCGCAAATTCTCGACCGAAGCGTCAAGCGATTCAAGATAACTTAGCATAACAGAATTCATGGGATTACAAGAGATCTCGAGAGTGTTACCCAAGCGGGTCATGAGCCTAACAACTCTCCTTTCACAATCAAGAACGGCACCATTACTGGATAACCAGTCCATGCCCAAAATCAACCCATAGCCCGTGAAGCCCAAAACAAAAGCATCACATCTAAACTCAACGCTAAGTATAGAAATCTTCAAACCCAAACATATCATGGACAAATAAGTGGAGCCCCCAATTGGGTTTGAAACAACCAAGGGATCATCTACTAGACTGGTGTCTAAGTGCAGTGACTCAACTAATGATGATGAGATAAACGAATGCGATGCGCCAGAGTCGAATAAAGTATGGACAGGATGATCAAACAGAAAAACCAGACTTTCAACGGAAATAGTTCTACCTCTTTCCTGAATCGGTGGAACCGCGAGAGCCTGAACTTGCCCCCTTGCCTGACCTGGTGCCATAAGAGCTTGCACCTGTCCTCCTGAGGTAGATCCCATCCTCTACCCCTTCTTAGGGCAGTCCTTCACTAGATGCCCTGCTTCTCCACAGTGGAAGCAGCCAGTCTTCTTCTTCTTCCGACAATCTTTGCTTAGGTGGCCTGGTGTCCCACAATTGAAGCACTTCTTCTTTCCCTTGCCACCATTGCCTTTCCCACCCTTGTTTTGTTGTTGCTGTTGAGGTCTCTTCTGATCTCCTTTCTTCTCGGGTGCCTTATTAGCATTGGGACCCTTCTCTTCCTCATGCATGAGTGTCATGTTTACTAGCTTCTCAAAGGTGGCCCCCATAGGGATGTGAGTCATAGCCAATCCATGCATCGGTTCATTCAAGCCTTTAACGAACCTCAAAGCCTTCTTCTCCGGTGTATTCACCATGTTTATGCTAAACCTTGCCAATTGATTAAACTTGTTGACATATTCCTTCACTGATAGGTTTCCTTGCTTTAGATTCAAGAACCTTTCCATATACAGGTTTTCTTCCGCCCTTGAGAGAAATTTTGCCACAAACCTTTGCCTGAAATCCGCCCAAGAGTCAACAGGGAGCTCTCCGTTAGTGACCTCCCACTAGAACGAGGCCTCTCCCTTCATTAACCAAGCAGCTAACTTGACTTTCTTTCCTTCTTCCATGTCAAAGATATCTATCAACTCTTCCACCTCCTTAAGCCAATCCCTAGCTTCCACAAAAGTTTCTGATCCTTGAAAAGGTTTCCCTCCCATAGCCTTAAATTCCTTGCAAGTCTTAGCAAAAGTATCCGCTCGAGGAGGAGGGGGAGAAGATCGGGTGCAACTGGTGGTGGAGGAACATTTGCTGGACCCGCAGCGGTGGCCCTAGCCTCCATCAATCTCCTATACCATACTGGTATCGCTACACCCTCCGGAAAGTTAAGATCTTCAGCCATGCTGAAACAAAAAAGGAAAGATTCAAAACGGAGAATTCAAAAGATAAAGATATGGCTATTGGGGATTATGCTTTTCTTTCAAAAACTTTTCTCTCAAAAGACATGTTTTTGAAAATACTTCTTCCAAAAATGTTTTTAGAAAAATAGTTTTTCTAAAAGTTTTATCTGTTCTGGTAACCTTCAGCTCTGATACCACGTGTAACACCCCATACCCGCTAAGGTCACTCACTAAGGGAATGCCTTAACTTCGATGGAGTATTTTAAGTGAATATAGAACAGAAAAATTACAACAAGACAGATATATATAATACTTGAAAATCTAAAACATCATTTCATTACAGCAGAAGATAAACATGTTTGGTTACAATATCAAAACCAACTAAAACAAGAGTCAAGTACTAAATATCCATCCTGATAAAAACATAAGTACATAATCCCACTACATAACCAATAGCCATAAAAGAAAAGAAAAGATAAGCTGAGCTTTACATCAACGGTCTAAGCTCCAAAAGGTAGATAAGCGATCTGATCAAAGCCCACTAGTACTAGGCCCAACCTGAGGACCTGAGGGGGAAAAAGATAAAAACAATGGGTTCAGACATAAGTCTGAGTGAGCCCTATAACTTTAATAATACAATCATTAAAGTAATTAGGGTATGAGATAAACTTGGTACGGTGATGACTGGGGATAAGTGACTACACTAAACAGCCAACTAGACATAGGATGAACTAAGATAATGGTAAAGACGCATCTACCCATCCAAGGATAATTACTAACTGCACCACACCAGTCATTCCTACTTAAAGGTTGATCCCACCCAAGGACTTAGAAAATTTAACTAGTAGTTTCGTGTACCCCTAGCTGACCACATAGGTGCCGTCTGCCCCTATCTCCACTAGGTGTACCCACTACTCCCCAAGCGATCGGCTCCCTAACGTAGATACCCGTGCTGGCCCCACAGTGGGGTGTATCACTCCCCAAAGTGGCAACCCGATACAATCAACGGCGCACGACTTATACCTACACGATGCAACAACGTCTTACCTACCAGCCCGGGTCCACACACGCATATGAAACCCGTTGGACTTGCGTTGCCACCGCTAACCCGTTTTGGCCTCTTATAGTCAAGCCCAGTACGCGTGTCCCGTGCTCGACATGGGTCGAGCCCAATAAGATACATATGGGTTACTGGTTGAAATGGGCCCCCACAAGCTACCCACCTAAGCTTGTCCCTTTTTCTAGTGCATCCCACTTAACCCTTTAATCATGTTTAATTACATGTTTCCACTTGGTTAAGTATTCTAATCGTATTTTCTATTGCCACCCAACGCAACCCACTAGATTTCCACATGCCACCCAAGGCACTTACTTAATCTCCACATGCCACCCAAGGCACCCACTTAACCCCTCATGCCCCACTACATGCTTATCTGGTTAAGTGTTTCTTAATTGATTAAGGATGTAACCTTGTAAAGACCTCTCACATTAGACTGTCTTTTATGGCAGCTGGATTTGCCGGTCGGTTCCGGGCAGCCTTACGCCATAACAGAGTCTAACCTCGTGTCTTTACACTTGTCACGTATTTAGTTTATGCCTAAGACCTCTCACACTGGGCCAATCATTTGTAGCCGCTGGATTTGCCGGTCGGTTCCGGGCAGTCTTATGCTACAAAAGGGTCCAACCTCGTGTCTTAGTCGATTAATTACACCTAATTAATCACCCCCATAATTTGTATTAATTATCCCTAATTAATTACAAATTTAACGATGTACATAATTGACTCAATTATGTCCATCCACTTTATGGTATGCATAATCATACCAACTTCACACCATTTTATTAACATGAATATTAACCCCATCGTTCCCCACGTAATACGTTGACATGACATACTTAAAAGGGAAGATTCATCACAAACACAATGGGTTCAACTTGCATAACATTAGCATCAACATGGGTTTTAAAGGTGTCAACATTCATATATGACCATAGCATCAAACCCAACTAGCATAATCAACCCAAACTTGCATGAATCACATATGTCATAAAGAGGGTAACTTGCATAAGTTACTTATGTCATACAAAGGGGTAAACTTGCATATGTATGTATGACATATAAAGGGGTTAACTTGCATATGTATGCATATCATACAAAGGTGTAAACTTGCACATGTTACTTGCATATAATCAAACACCAAACTTGCACAACATGTCATATGTTAACTTGCATATAATCAAACACCAAACTTGCATAACATGTCATATGTTAACTTGCATATAATCAAACACCAAACTTGCATAACATGGTGTCATAATGGATCAATGTTTATCATAGTGATTTGCATAACTAGCATCATGAACATATAGCATAAATTACACCCAACTTGCATAACTAGCTTCATGGGCACATAGCATCCAACTTGCATAACTTGCATCATGAACATATAGCATACAACTTACATAACTAGCATCATGAACATATGGCATAAAACTTGCATAACTAGCATCATGAACACATAGCATATGATAACATAATTTGCATTGATCCACATACATAACCATAACCTCATTATATCCTATCATAATTAGTTTAGCAATTGCTTGCTAAAGGCATAGAAACTCACAACTTGTTGATTAGCACTCCTATGAAGAAGATTAAGTTGCTAGAGTTGATTAGAAGTTGATTTGAGAAGCTATCTTCCTCTTTAATTTGATGGAGGCTCCTTCAAGTTGCATTTTGACGGCATGATGGCATTGTATCTATTTTTAGTATGGATTAGGGTAGTCTTAGGGTGTATTTATAGATTAGTTAAGTGTTTTAGGCCATAGGATTAACCCTAGGATAGTTTAGAGCCATCAGATCTCGTCACAAGCCACCAAGCACAACCCAAAAGCCAAAACAGTGCACCCAGCCAAAACTGGCCGAGCCACCTGTGTTGACAGGGGTGTCGACACTACAGTCGACACACCCTCCCTGTGTGTCAACTCCCCAGTCGACACGGGGGTCGACCTGGTGCTGGCGGGAATTTTCCCGCCTAGCCCCCCTTTTGCATTTGAAATCTGTTTTTCTAAATTTGAATTTTCTGAAAACTTCTTCGGGCCTTAACTGGGTCATACGGACTCCAATTTTCGAAAACTCGGACTCTATTTCGCATATTTTTCCGAGACGAACGCAATGGCATAGCCCGTTTCCCCTGATTCAGATTTTAAAATTTAATTCTACCCTTATTTATATTATTACAAGTTATTCAACATACGGGGTGTTACAAAACATAGTGTAAATAAGGCGAGGGGGGAGCATCAGTGAGTAAATAGGAGAAAGAGAGGTGATACTCTAAAATAAAAAGACAACATCATATGAAATGAAAACCATGAGGCAAATGTTAAGAGGAGTGGATCGGCTTGGTCTGCGAACATCGGAGAGACGGTGAGCTCGTCTGTCACCAGTGATTGGAGAAGTGATGAAGGTGTAATGACATATAGAAGAAATGGGAGTGGGAACTTTAAGGTGTACACATGAGAATGGGATAGCAAAAAGTAAAAAAAATGAGGACGTGCTGACAGCAGGTCTCGGCCATGTAGTATAGAACACTGACATCTTTTTATTTGGATTGAATGGACACGTGTAGGGGTGTAAAGAGGTAAGGCGTGGATGTTGGGTCTTAGGACGTGGGCTTGGGGTATTTTGGGCCATGTATAAAATGTTTAAGTAAAGTAAAATAAAAGCAAATGGATTGCGAAAGGTTGTGTTGTTCAGGCAAAATAGAACAGGACGTTATGCGATTGGAAATTTGAACCACAAATTTTGTTGTAAACAACCAGTTCATTTATTATATAATTCTAGTAAGCCTATCAAAATAAAGTAAAGGATATTTACTTATATTTGGATATAAAAACATAGTTGTTTTATATTATGAACATTAAATTATTTCTTCAAATAAACAATTAAGTAAAGATTTTGTTCAATCTTGTTTCAACTAAAGAGTTGATAAATATTGAAAATTGTTTTACCGTAGCTATCGATAGGTGGTTAGCGATAAGTTCAAATGTAATTTCATGATAAAGATGAAATAAATAATTTATCGTGTCAAAAATTAGAAGGTGGTAAACCGTAATTAAACAATGGAACTATTTTAATAAGCATTTTTGTTTATTTTAAATCAAATTAAGTCAATGATCGTTTTGAATGAAAAGATGATTTCAAACTTGTAAATAATACTGGAACTCACTTTTTACTCTATTCTATTAAATATCACTTGTCCCTAAAAATAAAAATATAATGTTGATCGTTTCGAAGAGACCAGAATTTTTATTCCACTTCGTTTTGGATTTTACGCTGCTAGGCAAGATTATTGAAGATAATAGAAGACGGAGTCATGCAAGGGTTATTCTTGAATAGTGCCTTCTGTTTGTCCAGTCCCAGGGCAACTTGTATGGATGGATGTCTGATAGAGTAATTCTAACTGATCACGAATGTTGATCTCTCCAAACGTATTTATATGGTGGCAGAGGAATTCATTTCTCTTGCTTTATACCTATAATATATTTTTGGGGAAGTCAATTAGTGTTTGGCGAGTTTTGACGATGTGGCATTCAGAGAAAATGAAACAAAGATGAAAAAGGCAAGTCTAGCCTTAGGCCTCACATCCAGGAAATGACAAAAATCGGGCAGGCAGCATGGCTATGTGGGTCGCTCCCATTAGGGTGTAGCATCACTTATCTAGAGAAATTCCTTTTGTTTCTTATTCTATCATTTCTGACCCGTTCGGGAAATGGTTGCCGTACACAACCATTGGAGATATACATTCGATACACTCAAGAGAAATGAGTGGTCGATCATGTGTGGGCCGAGTTGGAAGACGTTCTTATTGAACCCAGTGTATTCACCTCTAGAGATATGCTATCAGAAGATGGTTCCATACCTTGTCATAGTCGGAAATCCATTATCCATAAGCGCCAAGCGGTTTTGTTTGTATACCATATAGAAGGATGTGAGATGCAAGCACTCTTCTAGATTCTAAATTATTTGTAAAAACCCGTTCCGTACTTACGGCGTAGTTTTATGAGATATTTTTATTTCTTTAACTTGTTTTAAATCGTTTACTCATACCAGTCCCCTGACTGACCCGGAGTTTATTTTTCTTTGTTTTTCTTATACTCTTGAATACTCATAACACTTGTTATGAGTAGACAAGTGAATCAGGTCATGATTTAACTTGGAAAGATGGATGGAAACTTTCTACGTGCCGGTCTACCTATCATATCTATGTATAATTAAAGTCTGGAAGTTTGGTTATCTATGATGTTATGTATAATTAAAGTTGTACAATGAAATGGCATGTATCCCTAGACATAATCTACTCTGATGTACTATGTTCTGATTGTATAATATTATGTAATATCATCTCTTGTTTAAAGTCCGCTGTGAGATTCTGATGTTTTCTTTAGTTCTATCTTCTATTTACCGTTATTCTTATGTAATGACACGACTTCCGATGTGTTCGAAAGTTGGGTCGTTACATAAAGCGAAGGCTTAAAGTACAATAAGCAAGATGCATTACAACCTCCACATCACAAGTCCAGCACAGAGATTTCAGACATAAACCAACATAAAAGTAGTTAGCGAGGGCCAGCACCCGCATATACAACTGGTCAAAAGCATAAGATAAAAGATAAAGCAGGTCAATCGTAGCCTACAGTTCCAACTCCTCCTGTTACCAGATCTTCTTAGTTTCACATTTCCTTAGAGGAAAGATGCAGTGATTCAAGGGACTTAATAAGCTCAATCTTGTCATTCTCTAAAGTACTAATTCGTCTGATGTTTTCCATATTTAATCTTTGGAGATCACAAGCAAGCGTATGCCAGGCACCCAACCGTCTCACAGCATGATTCCTAACCGCATCAATTCCCTCCTTCATCTGATCTTTGATGGTGTCAAGTTGAGCCAACATAAAATATTTCATGGCATCCACCTTGCCAACCACATCCCAATTATCATACGGGTCTACTTTCGAATCAAGAGTTATGCCTTGCAAGCACCAACCCTCTAATCGTGCGGCAAGCACCGGATTACATGGATCAAGGGCATAACGAGGCCTATGCAAAATTGCTTGAAGATTCGCAGAGGTTGAAATAGAAGATGGAGAAATCGAAGATGGTTAAAGAGAGCTGGTTTGAATATGTGGCATGGAAGACTTGTCCAGCTTGGGGCATTTCCTAAGATTGCCTCCGTTCAGATGCCTCCTTTTCTTCCTTTCCCTATGGATCTTCTCCACCCCCTTCCTCCTCGGTCTTTTTAGCAAAGAGAGAGCTTCATCCTCGGACCTAGGAAAAAAATGAAGTTGATTACAAATTGGTATGTGTGTAATCAGATCTAAGAACTGCCAAAAAATCCAAGCTGAATAGTGGAAACACTTTCTCAACCACGGATAAATTCAAGCTACTTGTCCGGGGTATTTTAGATCGCTCCTGCCAATTTTGGGTATTTGGGTCTTAAACTATCATGATGACTCAAGGAAAAATTGCGATCCAGGCCCCAAGGGGATGGAAACAACCTAATATAGAGTACCCCCTACAAACTGTTAAAAGTGCAACAATCTGAGACAGATAACGAAGGTGTTTTCGACTTTCAGAGAAATGGAAAGACATGGATTTGCATATTAAGATCGCTGGTGAATAGTAAGAGTACGCAAAATTATCGTTTTAGTGTAACCATCATCAGTAGAAGGCATCACAAATAACCGACGACCTTTAGAGCCTATTCAAAAAAAGAAAACCTAAATCATGAAGCTCCAAAATTGAGTAGTTTGGCCGATCGAATTCGCTGAAGAATCAATGATGGTTAAAATTTAACCTCAAAGAACCGCTATTAGTAAGCTCGAAGTAATAAAATGAAATGTAAGAAAGGATGACGGCGCGAGTCAAAGAATAATATACGGGTGGAAAGTAAATGGGCCAAACTCAAGTTAAGATCCCAAAAGCAATCCGCGAAACTATACGACCTAGAGCATGAAATGATCTAAAATGTAGTGCGATCGAAGGATTAGCATGACCTAACACATATCAGAATTGTTCAAATCGAAGCTTGTATTATCTTCAATGAATACAAACTTCGAGGGGCAATTGTTAATCCATGCAATATAGATCAAAAGTAACAACGTGTGTTTGAGTCGTGAAAAGCCCTTAGGTCGCGGCAAAGCTTTCCATTTATATTATTCTATTACAAGTATTTAGGTACGGTGCTTTAGTCAGTTCATATAGTTTGGGTCGACAAGATCTTTCGGTTACCCTGCTCTTAGACTCGCTCAATATTTAGGCCATCCTAATGCACTTTAGGTCATCAAAAACATTCATCCATTGACATCAGAAGCCACAAAACAACATTCATGTAGGTCGAGACCAAGTCAAGAACAAGCATGGCGTGAAGAATCGAGCCAGAAAGAGGGGCGACCGCTCTTGCACTAAAAAGTATAGACATAGGATAACCCGCACACCTTTGGGAACCACTCGCACAAAAAACTCGCTCTGCCTTTTGGTAAGGACGACCACTCATCAAAACCAGGTCAAGCGTAACGACTTAGCTCGCCTATATGGAGAGATCGTTCGCACGGAAAGGGAGTAAGTACTACAGCAGGTCGCAAATCTCCATGGTTGCTTGTTCAAGTCGCTCTGCTCGATCACATATGCTTCTCTAGGCAGATACCACTTGCTGGACGGACAAATAGTAACTCCTGAAAGATCGTATTATATCCAGTCAACAAGGATATGATACTGATCACCTGTTCATTTACAATTGGACATGATCGCCCAACCAGAACCTACTTATCAGCCAGTCGCAAAAAGTTTAACATGGAGCCCTGGTCGCCTTTGTACCAACCTTGATACTTCGACCAATCACCCGCGCACTCTCCGCCTGATCAATCTACTCAGAACCATGCAGCTGCTCGCTCCTCTAGAATCACTCACACAAAACAGCTAGCATAAGCTATTGACAACTGGCTACAGCTAAGCTGTGGCATTCTTGTAATTGAGGGGGCGAACGACCTGAGGCCTGCAGATATGGATTTCAGCTCGTTTCTTCATAAGGGTTCACCTATAAATGGGCCAAGGCTTCCATGAAAAATGGGGGACTCCGGACCACCACGAAGTGCTGTAAAATCCTTTCCTCCACCATCACGAAGCTTCTCAAGCTCCATTAATGACCACCAAAGTTCACTTCATCTTTCTCCATCACCAAATGGACCAAGTCTCCTTCTTCCTCTATTAGAGATCAATCTAAGCTCTCACCATCCATTCCAAACCGAGATCCATTATTTTCATCTTCTCAAGCTCCATTCCACTTCTCTCCTGCTACCATTAAACTTCCTCGAAACTTCGATTCACACCTCTACCACCATGGATTCACCGTTGATCCTCTAAGTGCTCAAACCGTGGAACATACCATCTCACGTTCATCGCATTCATAAGGATCCAAACATTTCCATTGTGGCTAGAAGGAATCAAGTCAGTAAAGAGAGGAAAAATTACTGGGTAAGAGAGAATGAAAAAAAATGAGATGTATGAGATGATGAATTTTGTAAATCCTCCCATGATAATGAGAATCACTTCAAAGTGTATGTAGATCTACTCTAGATCAAACCACTATAAAAATTCTTGTGTTTTTACTTACTTTTTCCTATTTGCTTTGCGATTGTAGATCCTTTCAATTTCTAACCGTGTCGGTGAAGTACAATCCTCGTACCCTTGGTGTTTAGCCATTTTTTTTGGTGAAAACAGTATATATGATACAAAATTTTGTATTCACAAGATTATGTTATATATTATATTTTGTTCAGTTCCACAGTGAGGTTCTGTGTTATTATTCATGTTCTTCTTCTATCTGTTTCTATTTCTTTACCCCTAATGACTCGTATTTCTGTGCAATTTGGGTTGGACGTGTGTTATATTAGTCAACTCATATAATATGGATTTATGGGCCATTACAATAGTAAACCTTTAATTTATTATTAATTACTTCTAATTAGGGTTTTAAATTTTCGAACCCATACAAATATTGTTTCAGGCCGACCGAGCTTTTCTTCCTCGCGTTCCTTCATACTGCTACTTTTAGAAACATGCACGAGGTAGGTACCCACCGCATCTCCCTCCGGTCCACCGTCGGCCGATCAGACTCCGCTGAATTCTGCGCCTCAAGCCACTCCGCCTTCGATCCAATTATTCCCTCGTCCAGATTCACCTTCCTCCCATAAATAGTCCATGAGCACCCCTTCTTCGTGGTTGGGTTCCAATCAAACCATCACTCAGGTCTCCATCGTCGTCGTTCAGGTGGTAGAGCACGTTGAGTTCGTCAGGTTCGCTGTTGGGGGTTTCTGATATCGGTGATTGGATTGAAGGGAATTCGAAGGGAAGGATGAGGAGTTTCTGGTCGTTAATTATGTTAGGGTGGAGGAGCAAATTTTCTTTGACCACGTGCGTGCCTTGACTAGGAGAATAGGGTTTCAGCTGGGTTATATACAGGGACAATTTAATATTATAATATTTGATGAAACTTTGTCATGAAGTATCGTGCTCTAACATCCACGTACAACCTCCAATTGAGATAAAACTCGTAATCCAAGCATAAAAAACATTCCGGACACGATGGGATAGGTTTCATCGAATTCCGAGGTCATTTGTAAAAATCCCTTTATAATTCACTAGTGAGAAATTGTAACGACCCGCATTCTACGTTCGGAGGATTGTAGAACATTCATTTCATCTTCTTACGAAGTCATTTCCCACATTCACGATTTTTGTCGAATTTTCAATGATCATTTGCCCCTGGCGAATCTTGTTTCTCCTACAACTTTTTATTGGTAAGGAGTTTTGACCTAAAACCACTTCCATTGGATTCGGATGATGGTTTCTCATTCCGTAGAGTGGTCACATTAATTAAGCAGACTTACAATTTGGGAGTTATGGCTCAAATAAGATTTGAAGATGGAAAACAACGACCTAATTGGGTTTAATAGGGTGATTAGCAGTTAGGCCCATAATCCATTTCAGGATTAGTGTTAAAGGAGGGCTAAAAGGAGTTAGAGAATCATCCTCTTTCATTTTTCCAGCCACCATGAACATTCCTTGAACACCAATTGTAACGACCAGTTATTTTCGAACACTTCAAGCCGGTAATTAAAACAACTCGAACTGCTCAAAAATTACAGATAGTTATTAGCTTCTGAGGTAAATAGAATAAATCACAGAATCACATATTACAGAAACAGATACAAAGCAATATGATATCTCGCAGCGGAAATAAATAATACAATAATAGTTCATGAAGCTACTAAATAATTTTTTTACATCAGAGTTTACATAAGTAATACATCGGAAGTCTAATACAATGATTTCTATTACAGGGATGAATGATAAAAGTTTGAAATAGAAATGAAAAGAACAACTGAATTGGAACAACCGACCATAGGTGGATATAGGTGAGAAAAATCCAGTATAAGCTTCAACTCCAAGAGTTGATCTCGAAAAATGTGATAATGGATCTGACCCGAACCATATTGCAAAACAAAATAATTCGGATCGGAACTAACATTCTCATGGAAGTAAATCAACTCAAATTAAATGTTCGATGAAATGCAATCAATGACTTAAAAGATGTTTGGGATCACCATCCTTTAAGAATCCATCCAACTAATATACTAGATGCAATAGTGTCAATCAGTTAAGTAAATATCAAACTAGCGTAGGCGGGATTTCCATACTTACACCGTTGGTATATTTCGTAACAAAACTTATGCTTCAATCTCAACAAAACATCTCATATTTAAATTTCAAGTCAAAAACATCATATTGTGCTTTATAGTTCCAAACATATAATTCGAAGTCATTGTATATAAGCGAAAATTTATCTTTGAAAATAAATATATAAGTTTATAAAATTCTAAAACAAAATTAGAAAAATAGATTATAAACATATATAAGATTAAAATAATATAGAATTAAGTTTTAAAGAATTATTTGTTATTCAAAGTTTAAAATCTTTAAAATATAAAATATAAAATCTTAATTTACTATTTAAAAATCATGTTCCAAATCATTTTTCGTCGAAACATGACCAACATTGTCCGTGTATACTTTCCTAGCCTATAGTCAAGTGATATGGATATTTATCATTTCAATCCGCAATCCCAAATTCAATTAAAATCGTTCAAGTCTATAATTTCAACCCATAATGATTTTTCCCTAATCTAATATCCTTTCGGGTATGTATCATTTCAACCCTTAGTGATTTTCCTAAACTAGGGGTATCAACAATCACATAGCATATATATCATTAGTGCAACTACGTGTCAGATGAATATTTCGTATCACATATGAAATGTGCATACATATCAAATCAAACAATTCCTATCAGTAATCCTATACATTTCATATAACAGTTCATTATTGATCTAACATCCATGACAAATGTAAGTCAGGTGTGAGATAAACTCACCTTTCATGAAACAGAAATGGAGATGACGATTGACGGATTGACATTGAATGAGATGACAACTTTTAGGCACGACTCGGAACGATTTCAACTCGACGATCGCTCAATATTTATTTTATTTTATAAGAGGAGGCGGAGCATTTTCAATGGATAGGGTTGGCTGTTGGGTTTTGGAATGGGGTTTCGAACTCAACACCAAACAAAAAAAACACAAAATGAACACAACACTTATTTTTCAAAATAATATATATATATATATATATATATATATACATATACGGATATAAAGAAAAATAAAATTAATGTAGTATGTAAAAATTTAAAATTCAACGCACACCGCACAATGCAAATTAAAACATATATAAATATTATAATTTATATAACACCAAAACCGATTGTAAATTATATATATATAATGTATAAAAGCACACAACGCAACAGACATACACACAAAGATCCATTTATATATATATATATATAAAGGAAGACAGGAGCAGTTATTTTTTCTTTGTTTCGGTGAGTAAGGGTATGGTAGGGAAAGAAGTAAGCACGAAGGAAAGTGATGGGTAAATAAAGGAGCGTATGGGAAAAGGAAACAGCTGTCGTATTTAATTTTCTCAAACCCATATGTTTTTGGGAAGGGACACGGTTTAGCAAAATTGTAAATGGTATGGTTTGGAAAAACAAAGCAACACATTAAATTGGAATGGGAAAAGATGGCAACGACATGCATTGAAAATAACATGACGTGAAGGAAACAAATGCATATTGAATGGTTTGGAAAACAAAAAGCAGTAAACGCCTGCATGGAATATTGCATAAATTGTGCCATGGGATTTGGTATTATTTTTGGAAGACAAAGCAACGTCCAGAAGCAATCAACGCATGGGAAGAGCTAATGGAGATGCTAAATGATTGTAAGTAAAAACGTATCACATATGAATGGAAAGAGACCTTTAAATATGGATAGTTGGAAGGATATGCGCATGCATGCTTTCAAACAAGAAACTTGAATATTTCTTGCCATCATTGCTTTTTAAATCGCTATAAGAATGTTACAAATTGGGTTTGCAGACCCAAAATAGCTATAAAAGTATGAAGGACCCGAATATGGACACTTCTAACTCAAATGGCTTTGTTTCAAAAATGAACTGTGCAAGCATTTTTGCAATTTCAGGGCGAATCGAGCACTGAAACTGACAAATGAATATATATCGGTGATCAACTCGATGAGGCAGTCGCAACGGTATATAGTTTGCAGTGTCAGGACGCTCCGTTCAAAAAGACATTATGGACCGCTTTTAAAAGAAAATTGTCACTAGAAAACAATTAAACGAAAGTCAAAATGTCCGATTTTCGCAAAACGAATTTCCCCTCATATCGATGACAACGAATAGAATATTTTTCATGTTTGTCCAAACTGATTTCGAAGAGATTTTACGGTTGCTAAAATTTGAACTGTTAGGCGCAGCTTTGCACTGAAAAATGCACGACCGGCAAACATTCAAATTTTTCAACAAAATTAATTTCTACGCTATGTCTGGTTAGACGCATCTCAAATATAGTTTTTTCGGATTTTTATTTTTATTTTACATTTTCAGTTTTTACTTGAAATATATCGGTTGCTGCTACCGCAAACAATCGTCAAAAATGATCTAAACGAAGTGACTAAAGTTTGACATTTTCAATATAAAATTATTTAATTCACTTCCAAATGAAAATGACAAAATATTAAAGATAAACGTTTCTTATAAATCAATTACATGTTTTAATTTTCCTAAATAAATTCAAATTCAACTAAATAAACTCGATTTAATTTATATGCTAAATAAGATCGAAATTGAAAATATTATTAAAATATATTCATATCAAATCAAATTCATTCGTTATATAAAAACCAAAATAAATTTAGTTTTTAATTTAAAAATCAAAATAGTTATAAAATACAACAAACCGAGTTTTGAATGAATAAAATAAAATCAAAATCAAAATTTAAACTAAATAATCAAATAAAAATACACTTAAAAATCCGGGTTGTTACATTCTCCTCCACTTAAACCTTTTCGTCCCCGAAAAGGAACAAGGTAGGAAAATAGTAATTAAGTAATTAATATATTTAAAACAATAGTTCAAATTTATTTTCATATCCATATATATACCTTGAAAAAATATATATATTTAAATCAATGTTAAAATATTTACTAACATTTCAAAATAATTTTAAGCATTCACTCGACGTCTCGATTGGCAATATATATCTATCCCACTTTCGAAACCCGAAAATAGATATTGATGATGCTGCGCAGTCATCACCATAATCATTTTCAAGTGACTAAAGTGTGACTCTATATCTATCAAATACTTATAGGATTTAACATATACGTTGATCAGATGTATTCCCAAGTTACTAGGTATTCGATTGGCAAATTTTAACGTCAAGCCAATACTCAAAACATTTTTCTATATTTAACAGAATATACACAAAATTTCAAAATTATACCTATGAAATTATATATTATAATACCTTTCAAAATACTAATTTCAAACCAATATTTAGATAGGAGTGGGCTCGCGAGAAGACATACTCTTTTTCTACTTCTTACCTTGATATGGATAAGGATAAGTTATAGATTTCGAGTCAAAGCTGAACGAACGAAAGAACATAATCTGTAATAACCCGGAAATCCGAGCCAATTTAAAATTTTTATTTTGGCTATTTGAGCAAATTTTAATTATTTAAAATAGATTATTTTAAATAATAACGACGAAAAATTTAATTTGAATGGAATTCGAACGTATATATTATATAGATCGTCGTTAGAATATAAATTTTTTATTTTAAATTATAAAAGGAATTGAAAATGGCATGGTAGTTCGATAATTCAATTTCAAACTTCAAATGAATGTACCGGGTGCAAAATAAACTGGATTTTAGCGAAACCAAAACTAATGGAATCTAATTGAGAATATCTTTCTAACGAATCCGGAAAATCAAAATTTCATAGCGGGGATCAAAAGTGATGTCCAGTTGAAATTTCAGAATAGTCGCTATGGAATTCTGGCCCTTAAAAATGGCCATTTTGCAAACCACCTCGGATTTCGACGAAACCACTTTTGTTGGATCCGTGATGTCAAGTTATTGCTAGATTCCAATTTTCATAATTTTTCAATTCAATATGTGAGCGTGGCGAAGGAAAACGCGTTAGGGACTGATTGAAATGAGATGGAGGTCACCACCGTCGCTCCTCCCCCTTCTTCTCAAGTTGTTGGATCCGTGATCCCTTTTCTCCTCACGACCGCCGCTCCTCCCCCTTCTTCTCATCGCCGCCGAGATGGAGGTCGCCACCTCCTCCGATAGCCGCTGCCTTCCCCCTTCCTTCCTCTCTCCTCATACTTCCCCGGTCCGATACGCGAAGGCCCCAAGCCCTGATTTCGCCGCCGCCACCTTCTTGTACACACCGCCTCTATCCTCCGCTCCTCCTTCGACTTTTCCTCCTCCACCAAGAAGACCAGCACCGCCGCACCGGAGCTCCACCGCACCAAGAACGCGCCCCTCTTCTGGATCCGAACCCAGTACCTCACTGCCGTCGAACCAACCTCCGGCTACCCCCCCCCCCCCCCAAGCTCCCCTCAGGTGATTTTCAATTTATAGAATCAGTTTAAATTTATAAAATCAGTTTTACTTATACGAAGGTTTGATTTTATTGTTAATGAAAATTTATCTTTTTATGTTAATAAAAACTAGGTTTTTAGGTTAGGTAATGGTAAGATTTTTAATAGTATAAAGATATGATTTTATCGTTATAAAGATAGGATTTTTAAATGGATTTATTATGTTGTGAGAATATGATTTCTTAAGTAATAAAAATATGAAGTCTTTGATTGTAAAAGCTAATTTTTCTTTGATATAAAAATATAAACTTTAATTCATAAAGCGATATAAAAATATGATTTTTATATAGTATAGATAATAAAAATATGATTTTTATATATTGTAGATAATAAAAATACGATTTTTATTATATATAGTAAAGTAAAAATTTGATCTTTATATTAGAAGTAGATATATAAAATATAATTTACATACAGAAAAGAGCGTTATAAAAATACATATGAAGTAGAAATAAAAATAGGATTTTTATTTATTGAAATGAAGCAATAAAAATATAATTTTTATTTGAACAGCGTAAAAAGGACTGTACTAGAATTGCAAACAAATCCTGATGTTCAGCAGTTCAAAAGCAAAGCACGGCGGAGTGGATCCCTCTGTGAGAACTTCTCACCTTTAATTCTCTTTTTCTAGTTAAATATATACTAGGATGCAGACAGTGTTTAGTAGCACCCGACACCCGTCGTCCACAGACCATGGACGGCTTGTATGCTGGTTTGTTTGATTTTGATGTGTAGTTGATTGTGTGATGTGAAATGAAATAAAATATTTATGTAGTTAAAAATATTTTATAGTTAAAAATAGAATTTTTAACATGAATCTAAAATAAATATTTATAAACAAATCGGAGATTTGTTTATATACACTGATTTGATTGATATTGATTGGGACGATAAATTTTACACATCGCCCAACTGCACAAATAAAATCTGTGTTTGATTGTTTGAAACCCCACATGGGTATTGGGATGATATATGACATACACTAATCCCAATAATTAGTTGTACGTCGATTGATTGATTGATAGACTGTTATAAGCGTTGAATATTTATATTTGATGCTTATACAGTGTAGAATGCACTTTGGATGATGGTTGATTATTTGTCATGGTTGATATATACATGTGTTGTAGAAAATCCGTATAATTAACATTATATGGTAATTGATTGGGCCTCATTCCAGTTTTGAAATAGAATTTTTGAAATAGAATTTTTGAATAGAAATTTTTGAAATAGAAATATTTGAAAAAGTAATATTTGAAATAGAATATTTGAAAATAGAAATATATGAAGCCGTGTTGATTAGATTTAGCCATTTTGACGTGAACGATATTTATATCGATTTTATTCATTTTATAATGAACATCGAAAGTGATTTAAAAATCTGATATTTTGAAAAGAATTGAAATTTGAATTAAACTGAATTGAATTGAAATTCGAATTAAACTGAATTGAAATGAAATTCGAATTAAACTGAATTGAATTGAAATTTGAATTAAATTGAAAAGAATTGAAATTCGAATTAGATTGAAATAGAATTGAAATCGTTTTGAACTGAATTTAAAACGTTTTGAAATTGAAATGAAAATCGATTTGAATTGAAACAAATTTGAAATGAATTTAAAACGAATTGATAAGGAAAAATTCAATCTTGATTTGAATTTGAAATGTAGTGGAAATCATTTCAAAAACGAATTTAAAAAGATTTATCAAATACGTTTTAAAAGGAAATCGATGAAGTATATATTATATATATAATATAATGGCCTGAATAGAACGCGCCGCGCTGTGGCAGTTCGTGAATTTCGACCATTGACTTCGAATTGACGTTGCGGGAGATCCGACCGTCGGATTCTCATAAAACCGGAACCGTTGGGTTCGTATCGAAAAGAGCTTTCTAACGAATATTAGAAATTTGAAATCTAACAGTTGGATTTGGAATTATGTCCAAATAAAATTTGAAAAAGGTCGCTGTAAGTGCAGTTCGATGGCCGTTGATGGAAATCGACTGTACGGACCTTTATAAAATTATTAAAAATAACAATAATTTGTGTAAAATCATAAGAAGTGATTTGTGAAGAATTGGGATGAAAAACTCCATATTTGAAAAGATAAAAATAGATTTTTATCGAAATGAACTAGTTTTGAACTAGAATAATAATTTATTTATTTTTAAAATAAATAAATTAGATTTGAAATGGTTTTTAAAATAACCAGAATTTCCAATAATTGCATTGGAATGGGTTTGAATTGAAATTGTCTTCGGAATATTTCGATGTTGGATTTTGTGATTATACAGATATGGTTATGGAAATTTGAAAGATATATATATATATATATCGTTATTTCTAATACGATATTTGTTGGTCGTAGAATTTGATATTGAATATAAGTCGATATATTTTCTATTCAGAGCCTTGTATTGAATATCAAATGTGATTTGGGTTTGTCGTGAATGGTGTCTTCATTAACACCGTTCTTAAGACCATTTGAGAAAAAGATTAAATCTTTTTATTTATATTTAATGAAGTGTACCAATTGAACAATATTTAATTGGTATTATTGATTTTTGGGTTTATCGTGAACAGTGTTTTAAATAACACTTGTTCTTTAACCCGATAATTAATGGAATGTGATTTTGGGTTGTCGTGAACGGTATCTTCAATAATACTGTTCTTAGACCCAAAGAAGTTAAGAAAATCAGAAACTAACTGGAGATTAGTTAAGTTAAATGGTTTCTGGGGTATTGATCTGATGTTGGTTTCGGCCTTCGGGGTTAATACTTAGGGAATTGCTCACTTGTTAATTTACGGTTAGGGACTGATTGAAATGAGATGTGATTTTGGGGTTTATCGTGAACCGTGTTTTAAATGACACTGATTCTTTAACCCAAGTAAAGATTAAAACTAAGTGGAGTTTTAATGAATCTTCAATTAGATTGCAAAGATCGAGAATGGAGTATCACCGGTTTTACTCTAGGCGATAGTTAAATCTTTAATTAGATTTGAGCGTGAAATGGTAATTGAATTTACCGATAACATCATGGTGTTAGATATGAAATATGACCAGTTTTACTTCATGGGATGAATAGGTTGGGATTGGGAAATTAAAATAAATGATTACTTCGGTATGGTTCGCTAATCCCGACTAGTTTGAAGTGATATTCAAAGGAAGATTAAAGAATAAATTTAAAAGAATTTATCTTTGATAAAATTAATGGGAACCTTTCCCTAAGAATGTGAAATTTAGAAACTAACTGTCGGTTAGCTAAGCAAAATGGTTTTCTGGATATTGATCTGATGTTGGTTTCGGCCTTCGGGGTTAATATTAGGGAAATTATTCTCTTGATTAATTTACGGTTAGTGACTGATGAATTGGAATGAGGCGTATGTTGTGTTTGTGTAACACTTGTTTATTATATACGCGAGTTATTCAGAAAGATCGAGTTTATCCCATTCTGAATAACTGATACGACGATAAGTCAAAGATGAAGACGGTGGCCGAAGACCGGAGGTCTTCACGTCGTTTGGGTGGTTACTGATGATCTTAATTGGGCTGTACACCCAAGAAGATGGACACAGTTAGTGATCGTCCAGATGTACTTGGAGATCGATGGATATGAGAAGTACTAGGTGCCTCCGGTTTTGTTCAGACCCAGAACGAACTTGTAAATGGACTGTGTGTCTGACACTGGATTTCATTCTTTGTGATTGATATCAGTTGCATGGAGTGGTTTGCCTATGTGGCATGCTAAGATGCAAATGATCAAGGCTTTTGTTGAAAAGCAGAGTCTTGTGGTTGATGATCAAAGCACGACCTTTGTGGCGTAGCTTTGTGTAGCGTGAATTCGCGAGCCTCACACCCCGGTTGTGAACCAGAAACGGGAGAGGACATCAAGGAGGGCATGCGTTTCCTTCTAGCTAGAAGTGGCATCAGTGGTTTTACACGCCCTGGCGAGTTTGACTTATGTGGTTGTTGCTGTTGCGAGGCGCCTCAGTTATATCGGTCGATCCGGGACCGATGGAGTCATTCGTTGGCTCATTGACACCCCATAGTGTGGGGAAACGTAGTGTTCAGGCATAATAATCCACATCGGTGGACCGGCCCTGACGATCCAAGGGGTAGTTGCGGCTGTTCCTAAAACACGGGCTAGAGCGTCTCGAATCGATTGAGGACTATCTTTTGCCTCGGTTCACAGATGGAAATCCAACTTCCACTACGTGACGTTTCGATTTTAGTTGTAATCCTATATATGGCGACATAGTGGGATGGGGCGCTTATGCCGTCTATGATTGATACTTATGATTTGAAATTGTTTTGACACTATACACTTATAGTAATAATAAAAGATGAAATTTAGCGTATCAAGCATTCTTTGGCTATTATAAGGTAAAAACCCTATCCTCCGGCTTGCGTTGCATTGTGTGATGGGACCTGGGTCTTATAATAGCTTCATTGTTCTTTATTTAGCATTGCGCTGTTGTTTTATGCACCGGTATTCTTGGGAGGAAACCCGTTCCGTGTTATGCGGCGTGGTCCCTTGATTTACCTAACTTTAAAATAAAGATTAATAACTGTTTTAGTTCTCACACCAGTCACATGACCGACCTGAAGTTTATTGTTTTAACCTAAACTCTGGGTGCCCTTATTTTGACATGGGCAGCTAGTAGTTTTGGTTTTGCAGAATTATATTTACAGGATCCTGGTTTACAGCTGGAACGATACTCGGAAAGCTTTGTATCCGCGTATTACTTCTCGTTGTGTATTGTATTATTTTCCGCTGCTATGTAATGTATTGTAATCTCTGATATTTATCGAATGTATCTTATTCATTTATACTCTGTATATTCTTGTATTCTGATGAATTGTTGTAATATACAATGAAATGTTCTTCCGTCCGCGTTCTTCTGTGGCTTGTCCTCGACTCTATCCGGGCTTTCCTTACCGGGGAAGTTCGGGTCGTTTTAGCTGGTATCAGAGCTTTGGTTTACAAAGCTCAGAGAACAAGACACATTGGAACCGTACGAAAGAATTCATCAGAGATTGGATTAGTAATATCCAATGTGAATGACTCGTTAGAGATAGGATCGGCAGTATCATAGAACGAGTGTGAAGAGTATATTTTAAAATGAAAACCAATTTTGTTTTGAAATTTAAACCATTTCATACGTATTTGAATATTTATTCTATATTGATTTGGACAATCCGATATATAAAGATTTTGCATATACGCCTTGCAAGCGTGTATTCGATGTTTTAATATACTGGATGGTTATAGAATCATACTCTAGTTGTCTGGAGATAATTCTGGTAATGGGGCACCGTCGTCAGTATTTATTTTCGAGTAACGAAAGTGAGGTTTCTTTATTTCCATTAGACTGGTGTGAGAACCAAAATATAGATATGATACATTGTTGTGAATTGGCACCAAAAATGTGATTTTTGACTATATATCAAAATTATGGATTTGAAAAGCTATTCATAATTGATTGCTGGTTGTATTGTTTGATTATTGTTTGAATAATTAAATGTTGAACCATATAGCCAAATTGAATCAAGTAGTGAATTGTATTGAAAATTAGTCGCATTTGCATGCATATACATGTGCTTATATTGAACAGGTCATAGCAAGGAGGCTAGAGCAGAAGAATAAAATTGTTTGCCCGACAAATAGGTACATGTTTACCATAATTTACTGTTTTGTTTGGGTGATGATGATTTTGTGACCGATCGGCTAGCCGCTTGGATTTTTCTTTTTCTTTTGGATTGAAGAAGGTCATGGGAGGCTATATGAAATATCCCGAAGTCCCCGGTGTAGGGGAGGTTATGGCGAAGTTTTTCGAAAATTTAGGGTGTTAGCCAAATTTTTTAAAAATTTGAAAAGTTCTTAGAAACTAAAAAGTTGAAGAGCTTAAGCCGTAGTGAAAATAGTGAAAGTTGAGTTGATTTGTTAAACAACTTTCGGCTTCGTTCCTTTTCGGGGACGAAAAGTTTTAAGTGGGGGAGATTGTAATATCCCGGAAATCCGAGCCAATTTAAATTTTTTATTTTGGCTATTTTAGCGAATTTTAATTATTTAAAATAGATTATTTTAAATAATAACGACGAAAAATTTACTTTGAATGGAATTCGAACGTATATATTATATAGATCGTCGTTAGAATATAAAAATTTTATTTTAAATTATAAATGGAATTGAAAATGGCGCGGTAGTTCGATAATTCAATTTCAAACTTCAAATGAATGTACCGGGTGCAAAATAAACCGAATTTTAGCGAAACCAAAAATAATAGAATCTAATTGAGAATATCTTTCTAACGAATCCGGAAAATCAGAATTTCATAGCGGGGATCAAAAGTTATGTCCAGTTGAAATTTCAGAATAGTCGCTATGGAATTCTGGTCCTTAAAAATGGCCATTTTGCAAACGACCTCGGATTTCGACGAAACCACTTTTGTTGGATCCGTGATGTCAAGTTATTTCTAGATTCCAATTTTCGTAATTTTTCAATTCAATATGTGAGCGTGGCGAAGGAAAACGCGTTTGATCAGTTTTAGTTGATTTTAATCGACTGGAAAATGGCCATTTGTCAAACGGTCTCAGAATTCGACGAAAGTAGTTTCGTTAGGACCGTATCATCAATACGAAGCTAGAAAATATTTTTCTGGAATTTTTCGAGTTAGTATGTGACCCCAGTAAAATGAAATGCGCGTTCAAATTCAATATATAGAGTTATATGTTGATTTTGACAAAAACTGATGGAAACGATCGAATTGGCCTTCGAGACATATCCCATTGCGTTCGGAATGGGGGTTATACCCTAAGGATGACAGTCGGTGGGTTCGATTTCGAGTTGAAAATAAAAGGGTACTTTATGGAAATAAATTAAATAAATTAAATAAATTAAATAAATTTATATATTATTAATTAAAGTCAACTCTTTCCTTAACACCCCCCTTTTTATTCTTTTTCCCGATCCAACCAGTTCCCCCTTTTCAGAAAAACCGACGCCCCTTTCCTCCTCACGACCGCCGCTCCTCCCCCTTCTTCTCATCGCCGCCGAGATGGAGGTCGCCACCTCCTCCGATAGCCGCCGCCTTCCCCCATCCTTCCTCTCTCCTCATACTTCCCCGGTCCGATATGCGAAGGCCCCAAGCCCTGATTCCGCCGACGCCACCTTCTTGTACCCACCGCCTCTATCCTCCGCTCCTCCTTCGACTTCTCCTCCTCCACCAAGAAGACCAGCACCGCCGCACCGGAGCTCCACCGCACCAAGAATGCGCCCCTCTTCTGGATTCGAACCCAGTACCTCGCCGCCGTCGAACCAACCTCCGGCTACCACCCAAGCTCCCCTCAGGTGATTTTCAATTTATAAAATCAGTTTAGATTTATAAAATCAGTTTTAAATTTATAAAACCAGTTTTACTTATACGAAGGTTTGATTTTAATGTCAATGAAAATTTATCTTTTTATGTTAATAAAAACTAGGTTTTTAGGTTAGGTAAAGGTAAGATTTTTTATAGTATAAAGATATGATTTTATCGTTATAAAGATAGGATTTTTAAATGGATTTCTTATGTTGTGAGAATATGATTTCTTAAGTAATAAAAATATGAAGTCTTTGATTGAAAAAGCTAATTTTTCTTTGATATAAAAATATAAACTTTAATTCATAAAGCGATATAAAAATATGATTTTTATATAGTATAGATAATAAAAATATGATTTTTATATATTGTAGATAATAAAAATACGATTTTTATTATATATAGTAAAGTAAAAATTTGATCTTTATATTAGAAGTAGATATATAAAATATAATTTACATACAGAAAAGAGCGTTATAAAAATACATATGAAGTAGAAATAAAAATAGGATTTTTATTTATTGAAATGAAGCAATAAAAATATAATTTTTATTTGAACAGCGTAAAAAGGACTGTACTAGAATTGCAAACAAATCCTGATGTTCAGCAGTTCAAAAGCAAAGCACGGCGGAGTGGATCCCTCTGTGAGAACTTCTCACCTTTAATTCTCTTTTTCTAGTTAAATATATACTAGGATGCAGACAGTGTTTAGTAGCACCCGACACCCGTCGTCCACAGACCATGGACGGCTTGTATGCTGGTTTGTTTGATTTTGATGTGTAGTTGATTGTGTGATGTGAAATGAAATAAAATATTTATGTAGTTAAAAATATTTTATAGTTAAAAATAGAATTTTTAACATGAATCTAAAATAAATATTTATAAACAAATCGGAGATTTGTTTATATACACTGATTTGATTGATATTGATTGGGACGATAAATTTTACACATCGCCCAACTGCACAAATAAAATCTGTGTTTGATTGTTTGAAACCCCACATGGGTATTGGGATGATATATGACATACACTAATCCCAATAATTAGTTGTACGTCGATTGATTGATTGATAGACTGTTATAAGCGTTGAATATTTATATTTGATGCTTATACAGTGTAGAATGCACTTTGGATGATGGTTGATTATTTGTCATGGTTGATATATACATGTGTTGTAGAAAATCCGTATAATTAACATTATATGGTAATTGATTGGGCCTCATTCCAGTTTTGAAATAGAATTTTTGAAATAGAATTTTTGAATAGAAATTTTTGAAATAGAAATATTTGAAAAAGTAATATTTGAAATAGAATATTTGAAAATAGAAATATATGAAGCCGTGTTGATTAGATTTAGCCATTTTGACGTGAACGATATTTATATCGATTTTATTCATTTTATAATGAACATCGAAAGTGATTTAAAAATCTGATATTTTGAAAAGAATTGAAATTTGAATTAAACTGAATTGAATTGAAATTCGAATTAAACTGAATTGAAATGAAATTCGAATTAAACTGAATTGAATTGAAATTTGAATTAAATTGAAAAGAATTGAAATTCGAATTAGATTGAAATAGAATTGAAATCGTTTTGAACTGAATTTAAAACGTTTTGAAATTGAAATGAAAATCGATTTGAATTGAAACAAATTTGAAATGAATTTAAAACGAATTGATAAGGAAAAATTCAATCTTGATTTGAATTTGAAATGTAGTGGAAATCATTTCAAAAACGAATTTAAAAAGATTTATCAAATACGTTTTAAAAGGAAATCGATGAAGTATATATTATATATATAATATAATGGCCTGAATAGAACGCGCCGCGCTGTGGCAGTTCGTGAATTTCGACCATTGACTTCGAATTGACGTTGCGGGAGATCCGACCGTCGGATTCTCATAAAACCGGAACCGTTGGGTTCGTATCGAAAAGAGCTTTCTAACGAATATTAGAAATTTGAAATCTAACAGTTGGATTTGGAATTATGTCCAAATAAAATTTGAAAAAGGTCGCTGTAAGTGCAGTTCGATGGCCGTTGATGGAAATCGACTGTACGGACCTTTATAAAATTATTAAAAATAACAATAATTTGTGTAAAATCATAAGAAGTGATTTGTGAAGAATTGGGATGAAAAACTCCATATTTGAAAAGATAAAAATAGATTTTTATCGAAATGAACTAGTTTTGAACTAGAATAATAATTTATTTATTTTTAAAATAAATAAATTAGATTTGAAATGGTTTTTAAAATAACCAGAATTTCCAATAATTGCATTGGAATGGGTTTGAATCGAAATTGTCTTCGGAATATTTCGATGTTGGATTTTGTGATTATACAGATATGGTTATGGAAATTTGAAAGATATATATATATCGTTATTTCCAATACGATATTTGTTGGTCGTAGAATTTGATATTAAATATAAGCCGATATATTTTCTATTCAGAGCCTTGTATTGAATATCAAATGTGATTTGGGTTTGTCGTGAATGGTGTCTTCATTAACACCGTTCTTAAGACCAGTTGAGAAAAAGATTAAATCTTTTTATTTAGATTTAATGAAGTGTACCAATTGAACAATATTTAATTGGTATTATTGATTTTTGGGTTTATCGTGAACAGTGTTTTAAATAACACTTGTTCTTTAACCCGATAATTAATGAAATGTGACTTTGGGTTGTCGTGAACGGTATCTTCAATAATACTGTTCTTAGACCCAAAGGAGTTAAGAAAATCAGAAACTAACTGGAGATTAGTTAAGTTAAATGGTTTCTGGGGTATTGATCTGATGTTGGTTTCGGCCTTCGGGGTTAATACTTAGGGAATTGCTCACTTGTTAATTTACGGTTAGGGACTGATTGAAATGAGATGTGATTTTGGGGTTTATCGTGAACCGTGTTTTAAATGACACTGATTCTTTAACCCAAGTAAAGATTAAAACTAAGTGGAGTTTTAATGAATCTTCAATTAGATTGAAAAGATCGAGAATGGAGTATCACCAGTTTTACTCCAGGCGATAGTTAAATCTTTAATTAGATTTGAGCGTGAAATGGTAATTGAATTTACCGATAACACCGTGGTGTTAGATATGAAGTATGACCAGTTTTACTTCATGGGATGAGTAGGTTGGGATTGAGAAATTAAAATAAATGATTACTTCGGTATGGTTCGCTAATCCCGACTAGTTTGAAGTGATATTCAAAGGAAGATTAAAGAATAAATTTAAAAGAATTTATCTTTGATAAAATTAATGGGAACCTATCCCTAAGAATGTGAAATTTAGAAACTAACTGTCGGTTAGCTAAGCAGAATGGTTTTCTGGATATTGATCTGATGTTGGTTTCGGCCTTCGGGGTTAATATTATGGGAATTATTCTCTTGATTAATTTACGGTTAGTGACTGATGAATTGGAATGAGGCGTATGTTGTGTTTGTGTAACACTTGTTTATTATATACGCGAGTTATTCGGAAAGATCGAGTTTATCCCATTCTGAATAACTGATACGACGATAAGTCGAAGATGAAGACGGTGGCCGAAGACCGGAGGTCTTCACGTCGTTTGGGTGGTTACTGATGATCTTGATTGGGCTGTACACCCAAGAAGATGGAAACAGTTAGTGATCGTCCAGATGTACTTGGAGATCGATGGATATGCGAAGTACTAGGTGCCTCCGGTTTTGTTCAGACCCAGAACGAACTTGTAAATGGACTGTGTGTCTGACACTGGATTTCATTCTTTGTGATTGATATCAGTTGCATGGAGTGGTTTGCCTGTGTGGCATGCTAAGTTGCAAATGATCAAGGCTTTTGTTGAAAAGCAGAGTCTTGTGGTTGATGATCAAAGCACGGCCTTTGTGGCGTAGCTTTGTGTAGCGTGAATTCTCGAGCCTCACACCCCGGTTGTGAACCAGAAATGGGAGAGGACATCAGGGAGGGCATGCGTTTCCTTTTAGCTAGAAGTGGCGTCAGTGGTTTTACACGCCTTGACGAGTTTGACTTATGTGGTTGTTACTGTTGCGAGGCGCCCTAGTTATATCGGTCGATCCGGGCCCGATGGAGTCATTCGTTGGCTCATTGACACCCCATGGGGTGGGGAAACGTAGTGTTCAGGCATAATAATCCACATCGGTGGACCGGCCCTGACGATCCAAGGGGCAGTTGCGGCTGTTCCTGAGACACGGGCTAGAGCGTCTCGAATCGGTTGAGGACTATCTTTTGCCTCGGTTCACAGATGGAAATCCATCTTCCACTACATGACGTTTCGATTTTAGTTGTAATCCTATATATGGCGACATAGTGGGATGGGGCGCTTATGCCGTCTATGATTGATACTTATGATTTGAAATTGTTTTGACACTATACACTTATAGTGATAATAAAAGATGAAATTTAGCGTATCAAGCATTCTTTGGCTATTATAAGGTAAAAACCCTATCCTCCGGCTTGCGTTGCATTGTGTGATGGGACCTGGGTCTTATAATAGCTTCATTGTTCTTTATTTAGCATTGCGCTGTTGTTTTATGCACTGGTATTCTTGGGAGGAAACCCGTTCCGTGTTATACAGCGTGGTCCCTTGATTTACCTAACTTTAAAATAAAGATTAATAACTGTTTTAGTTCTCACACCAGTCACATGGCTGACCTGGAGTTTATTGTTTTAACCTAAACTCTGGGTGCCCTTATTTTGACACGGGCAGCTAGTAGTTTTGGTTTTCCAGATTTATATTCACAGGATCCTGTTTTACAGCTGGAACGATACTCGGAAAGCTTTGTATCCGCGTATTACTTCTAGTTGTGTATTGTATTATTTTCCGCTGCTATGTAATGTATTGTAATCTCTGATATTTATCGAATGTATCTTATTCATTTATACTCTGTATATTCTTGTATTCTGATGAATTGTTGTAATATACAATGAAATGTTCTTCCGTCTGCGTTCTTCTGTGGCTTGTCCTCGACTCTATCCGGGCTTTCCTTACCGGGGTAGTTCAGGTCGTTTCATAATCGAAGAGGATCTACTAAGGAAAAAGGATTCGAATGGAAAGGAAATTTCAGAAAAGATTTAAATACTAAACAAAATTTTATATTCCGAAATATTGTTTTAAAAACATTTAAAATCTCTTTCTTAGTTTATTATTTTGAGGTTATATAAATTTAATTGCAGGTTATTGGTTTGTTATTTAACGTCTGAAAATACTTGATAACTCGAAGTTTAACAAGTTTACTGTCGTTCTTACAGACGTTAGGCGTATGCTGGCCAGGCATACGACCAAAATCCCTAAGTACTAAGTATCCTTGTTTCAACTTCCAGTGAAAATACTTCAACATTTAAAATAAATATGGAAAATACTTTCCCCCATGGATCGCGGTTACATGGCGGTTGCGCTACTATCCCAGTAGAATCGCTTGCAACCATAGGTATCACACCCCTCGAATTTCGCCATGGTTGTTGCCATAGATCGCTGTTACGCGGCGGTTACGCTACTATCCCAGTGGAATCGCTTGTAAATGTAGGCATCGCGCCCCTCGAATTTCGCTATGGCGTCTAGATTGCAATTACGTGGCGGATACGTCACAATCCCAATGAAATCGCTTGTAACTGTAGGCATCTCGCCCCCGAATTACGCTAGAACAGACGAGTAATAATAATAATCAACGTGATCTCACTGAGTGAGATTCCAATATCGATGGATACCCCAAACGACAGAGTACCAACGTAGCTACGATTTTCGATTTTTGATGGACACTCTCGACGAGCGCCAACACAATGCCTCTCTCAGGAATTGCGATTCGATGGAAGGTACTTCCCATATCTTTTTTTTGAAAACATATACACTATATATATAGTACTTCATTTCACGTTTCGCATATATCGCACCTATATAAATATCAGTTTACATAAGATTTTCTTTTCTACATCATGTTTTCAAATATATCATTCTTATATAAATTCATTATATGAGGTTTTGAAAACTCATATCAAATATTCAACATTAAGGATTCTCGAAATTTCATTTCAATACCAATTCAGTTTTGATTTCATAATAAATTTGAATATTCAATGTCATTCCAAATCTTGTTCACAAACGGTTGGATCATTCAAATAGTTGAAAAGTATATTTTTCAATTCAATACATTGGAAATTATGAGTTCAATCATTACTTATCAAACATCCTAAGATGTACAATTACACTGTCCTAATGTGTAGGATTATCATTCGACCAAACTCGAGAATCAATTTTTGGATTTTCTTTAAATTATTCAATATATATATATATATATATATATATATATATATATATATATATATATATCAAATCATGTTTCAAAAATCAAACTTCGTTGGATAAACATGTAGCAAGGCTACCAAAGTGGTCTCCATTCATATAGTTTCCTTTTTGAAAACATTTCATAAAATCATTTCAAACTTTTTATTCGAAAATACTTGTATATATTACTAGTAAAAATTTCCAAAACCTTAGAAATCAATTCAAAGTATTCTGAAAAAAGAAAATAATTCAAGGTGTAGTCAAACGATCTCCTTAGTTATAACTAAATTATTTTATTCCACATCTTAAATTTATTTGCAACATTTACGTTACTCTCAAAATCTTGAAAAACCACGATAACCAGAAGATGGATTTCAAATAGGATCAAGATTCAAATCGAAGGAGAACTTAACAAAGAAGCAATCTAAGAGAACAGATTCGAAGAGTGGGAATTCCGGAAGGATTTAAATTTCAAAAGACTTTACGTTTCAAAATAATTTTTATTTTCAATATACGCTCTCTCACAAGAAGGATTCTGTGACTAATTCCACTCATTCTAGGGTATCACTACCCTATCTCTAATGAGCTTTACCCCATAGGCTAAAGCTTTGATAAACCAAAGCTCTGATACCACATGTAACGACCAGCTATTTTCGACCACTCCAAGCTGGTAATTGAACCAACTCGAACTGCTCGAAAACGACAGATTGTTATTAGCTTTTGAGGTAAACAGAATAAATCACAGAATCACAGATCACAGACACATATACAAAGCAATATGATATCTCGCAGTGGAAATAAATAATACAATAGTACTTCATGAAGCTACTAAATAAAAAATTTACATCAGATTTTACATAAGTAATACAACGGAAGTCTAATACAATGATTTCTAATATAAGGATGAATGATAACAGTTTGAAACAGAAATGACAAGAACATCTGAATTGGAACAACCGATCAGAGGTAGATACAAGTGAGAGAAATCAAGTATAAGCTTCAACTCCAAGAATTAATCTCAAAAACTGTGATAATGGATCTGACCCGAACCATAATGCAAAAAAAAAAATTCGGATCAGAACTAACATTCTCATGGAAGTAAATCAACTCAAATGAAATGTTCGATGAAATGCAATCAACAACTTAAAGGATTTTTGGGATCACTATCCTTTAAGAATCCGTCCAACTAATATACTAGATGCAATAGTGTCAATCAGTTAAGTAAATATCAAACTAGTGTAGGCGGGATATCCATACTTACACCGTTGGTATATTTCGTAACAAAACTTATGTTTCAATCTCAACAAAACATCTCATATTTAAATTTCAAGTCAAAAACATCATATCGTGCTTTATAGTTCCAAACATATAATTTGAAGTCATTGTATATAAACTAAAATTTATCTTTGAAAATAAATATATAAAAGTTTATAAAATTCTAAAACAAAACTAGAAAAATAGATTATAAACATATATAAGATTAAAATAATATAGAATTAAGTTCTGAAGAATTATTTATTATATAAAAGTTTAAAATCTTTAAAATATAAAATCTTAATTTACTATTTAAAAATCATGTTCCAAATCATTTTTCGTTGAAACATGACCAACGATGTCCGTATATACTTTCCTGCCCTATAGTCAAGTGATACAGATATTTATCATTTTAATCCGCAATCCCAAATTCAATAAAAATTGTTCAGGTCTATCATTTCAATCCATAATGATTTTTCCCTAATCTAATGTCCGTTCGGGTATGTATCATTTCAACCCTTAGTGATTTTCCTAAACTAAGGGTATCAACAATCACAAACAACAATCACATAGCATCAAACACAACATATATATCATTAGTGTAACTACGTGTCAGATGAATATATCATATCAAATATGAAAAGTGCATACATATCAAATCAATCAATTCCTATCAGTAATCCTATACATTTCATATAACAGTTCATTATTGATCTAACATCCGTGACAAATGTAAGTCAGGTGTGAGATAAACTCACCTTTCATGACACAGAAATGGAGACAACGATTGACGAATTGACATTGAATGAGATGAAAACTTTCAGGCACGACTTGGAACGATTTCAACTCGACGATCGCTCAATATTAATTTTATTTTATAAGAGGAGGCGGGGCATTTTCAATGGATAGGGTTGGCTGTTGGGTTTTGGAACGGGGTTTCGAACTCAACACCAAACAAAAAAAACAAAAAATGACCACAACACTTATTTTTCAAAATTATATATATACGGATATAAAGAAAAAAAATATAATGTAGTATGAAAAAATTTAAAATTCAACGCACACCGCACAATGCAAATTAAAACATATATAAATATTATAATTTATATAACACCAAAAACGATTGTAAACTATATATATATATATATATGTGTATGTATATATATAATGTACAAAAGCACACAATGCAACAGACACACACACACAAATATATATATATATATATATATATATGTGTGTGTGTGTGTGTGTGTGTGTTATCTAAACACAACATACAAGCGCACACACAAATAAACTGCATATATACATATAATTTATATATTTTTAAAAAACACGCCAAATATAATATACAAACCAAAATCCGTATGAATAATATATGTACACTAAAATAAGGTATAAACACAAACATCACAAACACCCTTAATCTCGCACACACACACGCAAAAATAAAGAACTCATACGCACACATAAAGAAACAAACACTGTACCCCAGAACTCACGGAAAGGCATCACAACGCTCAGGGACGGGAATTGTCTATGCAGTAGATAGCATGGAGCTAGTTCACACCTGGATCAAGTCAGCGGGCATCATGGCGGCTCAGCATAATTCGGATGGCAGACGAGTCTTGAACTGGAGAAACTCGCGGTGTAAGGTGCGGAGGAAACTGAGATGGTCGAGGTTTAAGCGGAGGCTCACAGCGGACCTTGGGATGGAGAGGCTAAATGGTTGTAAGTAAGAACGTATCACATATGAATGGAAAGAGACTTCTAAATATGGATAGTTGGAAGGATATGCGCATGCATGCTTTCAAACAAGAAACTTGAATATTTCTTGCCATCATTGCTTTTTAAATCGCTATAAGAATGTTACAAATTGGGTTTGCAGAGCCAAAATAGATATAAAAGTATGAAGGGCCCGAATATGGACACTTCGAACTCAAATGGCTTTGTTTCAAAAATGAACTATGCGAGCATTTTTGCAATTTCAGAGCGAACCGAGCACCGAAACTAAAAAACGAATATATATCGGTGATCAACTCAATGAGATGGTCGCAACGGTATATAGTTTGCATTGTTAGGATGCTCCGTTCAAAAAGGCGTTAGGGACCATTTTTAAAAGAAAAATGGCACTAGAAAACAATTAAACTGAAGTCAAAACGTCCGATTTTCGAAAAACAAATTTCGCTGTCGTATTCGTAACAACAAATAGAATATTTTTCATGTTTGTCCGAATTGATTTCGGAGAGATTTTACAGTTGCTAAAATTTGAACTGTTAGGCGCGACTTTGCACTGAAAAATGCACGACCGGCAAACATTCAAAATTTTCAACAAAATTTATTTCTACGCTATAATTTTTTCGGACTTTTATTTTTATTTTACATTTTCATTTTTTATTTGAGATATATTGGTTGCTGCTACCGCAAATAATCGTCAAAACTGATCTAAACGAAGTGACTAAAGTTTGACGTTTTCAATATATAATTATTTAATTCACTTCCAAATGAAAATAACCAAATATTAAAGATAAACGTTTCATTATAAATCAATTTCATGTTTTAATTTTCCTAAATAAATTCAAATTCAACTAAATAAACTCGATTTAATTTATATGCTAAATAAGATCGAAATTGAAAATATTATTAAAATATATTCATATCAAATCAAATTCATTCGTTATATAAAAACCAAAATAAATTTAGTTTTTAATTTAAAAATCAAAATAGTTATAAAATACAACAACCCGAGTTTTGAATGAATAAAATAAAATCAAAATCAAAATTTAAACTAAATAATCAAATAAAAATACACTTAAAAATCCGTGTTGTTACATTCTCCCCCACTTAAACCTTTTCGTCCTAGAAAGAAACAAGGCAGGAAATAGTAATTAAGTAGTTAATATATTTAAAACAATAGTTCAAATTTATTTTCATATCCTTATATATACCTTGAAAAAATATATATTTAAATCAATGTTAAAATATTTACTAACATTTCAAAATAATTTTAAGAATTTACTCGACGTCTCGATTGGCAATATATATCTATCCCACTTTCGAAACCCGAAAATAGATATCGATGATGCTGCGCAGTCATCACCAGAATCATTTTCAAGCGACTAAAGTGTGACACTACATCTATCAAATAATTATAGGATTTAACATCTACGTTGATCAGACGTATACCCAAATCACTAGGTATTCAATAGGTAAACTTTAATGTCAAGCCAATATTCAAAACATTTTTCTATATTTAACAGAATATACACAAAATTTCAAAATTATACCTAGGAAATTATATATTATAATACCTTTCAAAATACTAATATCAAACCAATATTTAGATAGGAGTGGACTTACGAGAAGACATACTCTTTTTCTAATTTTTACCTTGATGTAGATAAGGATAAATTATAGAATTCGAGTCAAAGCTGAACGAACGAAAGAATATAATCGAAGAGCATCTACTAAGGGAAAAGGATTCGAATGGAAAAGAAATTGTAGAAAAGATTTAAATACTAAACAAAATTTTATATTCGGAAATATTTGTTTTAGAAACGTTTAAAATCTCTTTCTTAGTTTATTACGTTGAGGTTATATAAATTTAATTGCAAGTTATTAGTTTGTTATTTAACGTCTGAAAATACTTGATAACTCGAAGTTTAACAAGTTTACTATCGTTCTTACAGACGTTAGGCATACGCTGGCCAGGCTACGACCAAAATCTCTAAGTACTAAATATCCTTGTTTCAACTTCCAGTGAAAATACTTAAAACATTTAAAACAGATATGGAAAATACTTTCTCCCATGGATCGCGGTTACATGGCGGTTGCGCTACTATCCCAGTAGAATCGCTTGTAACCGTAGGTATCACACCGCTCGAATTTCACCATGGTTGTTGCCATAGATCGCAGTTCCGCGGCGGTTACGCCTCTATCCCAGTGGAATCGCTTGTTACTGTAGGCATTGCGCCCCTCGAATTTCGCTATGGCGTCTAGATTCCCGGAAATTCCAATTCAATTAGCAGCGAATCTTGCACTTGAGGAGCAGATCTCTATCGCAGTTGTGCGGCGGTTACGTCACTATCCCAGTGAAATTTCTTGTAACTGTAGGCATATGGTCCCCCGAATTACACTAGAATAGATGTGTAATAATAATAATCAATGTGATCTCACCGAGTGAGATTCCAATATCGATGGATACTCCCATCGACGGAGCACCAACGTAGCTATGATTTCCGATGGACACTCTCGACGAGCGCCAACACAATCCCTCTCTCAGGAATTGCGATTCGATGGTAGGTACTTCCCTTATCTTTTTCGAAAACATATACACAATATATATAGTACTTCATTTCACATTTCGCATATATCGCACCTACATAAATATCAATTTACATAAGATTTTCTTTTCAACATCATGTTTTCAAATATGTCATTCTTATATAAATTTATTATATAAGGTTTTGAAAACTCATATCAAATATTCAACATTAAGGATTCTCGAAATTTCATTTCAATACTAATTCAGTTTTGATTTTATAATGAATTTGAATATTCAATGTCATTCCAAATCTTGTTCACAAACGGTTGGATCATTCAAATAGTTGAAAAGTATATTTTTCAATTCAATACATTGGAAATTATGAGTTCAATCATTACTTATCAAACATCCTAAGATGTACAATTACACTATCCTAATATGTAGGATTATCATTCGACCAAACTCGAGAATCAATTTTTGGATTTCTTTCAATTACTCAAAATACACACACACACACACACACACACACAAATATATATATATATATATATATATATATCAAATCTTGCTTCAAAAATCAAACTTCGTTGGATAAACATGTAGCAAGGCTACCAAAGTGGTCTCCATTCATATATTTTCCTTTTTGAAAACATTTCATAAAATCATTTCAAACTTTTTATTTGAAAATACTTGTATATGCTACTAGTACTTTTTTTTCAAAACCTTAGAAATCAATTTCAAAGTATTCCGAAAAAAAATTCAAGGTGTAGTCAAACGATCTCCTTAGTTATAACCAAATTATTTTATTCCACATCTTCAATTTATTTGCAATATTTACATTACTCTCAAAATCTTGAAAAACCACGACAACCCGAAGATGGATTTCAAATAGGATCAATATTCAAATCGAAGGAGAACTTAACAAAGAAGCAATCGAAGAGAACAGATTCGAAGAGTGGGAATTCCGAAAGGATTCAAATTTCAAAAGACTTTACGTTTCAAAATAAATTTTATTTTCAAAATACGCTCTCTCTCACGAGAAGGATTCTATGACTATTCCACTGATTCTAGGGTATCACTACCCTATCTCTAATGAGCTTTACCCCATAGGCTAAAGCTTTGACAAACCAAAGCTCTGATACCACATGTAACGACCAGCTATTTCCGACCACTTCAAGCCGGTAATTAAACCAACTCGAACTGCTTGAAAAATGACAGATTGTTATTAGCTTCTGAGGTAACGAGAATAAATCACAGAATCGCAGATCACAGACACAGATACAAAGCAATATGATATCTCGCAGCGGAAATAAATAATACAATATTACTTCATGAAGCTACTAAATAAAAAATTTACATCAGAATTTACATAAGTAATACAGCGGAAGTCTAATACAATGATTTCTAATACAGGGATGAATGATAATAGTTTGAAACAGAAATGACATGAGCAGCTGAATTGGAACAACCGATCAGAGGTAGATACAGGTGAGAAAAATCCAGTATAAGCTTCAACTCCAAGAGTTGATCTCAAAAACTATGATAATCGATCTGACCTGTAATAACCCGGAAAATACGGGCCAATTTAAAATTTTTAAATTGGACATTTCAAAGGAATTTGAACAATTGAAATAGAATATTTCAATAAAATAGTGAATTAGAAATGGTGAGTCAGCTTGAAAATTTGAATTCAAACTTTGACTGACTGTGCAGGGTGGAAAATATAACGGATTTTAGTGAAACCAAAAATATTTAAATCTGTTGACCAATACCTTTCTAACGAATCTGAAAAATCGAAGTTTCATAACGGGAATCAAAAGTTATGGACGAATGAATTTTCAGAAAGGTCGCTATATAGGATATATATAGCCCTGGAAAATTGATATTTTGCAAACGACCTCGGAATTCGATGAAACCACTTTTGTTGGATCCGGGATGTCAAACTATTGCTAGGTTTCAAATTTCATAATTTTTGAAGCTAGTATGTGAGCGTGTCAAAAGAAAATGCGTTTGGTCAATTTCTGTTAAATTGGATTGACCAGAAAATGGCCATTTTTCAAACGATCTCAGAATTCAACGAAACTAGTTTTGTTGGGACCGTAGCATCAAGATATAGCTAGAATTATTTTTTTGGAATTTTTCGAATCAGTTTGTGGCCCTGGCAAATTGAAATGTACGTTCAGAGTTAAAAATTAAATGTTTTATACTTCAATTTGAAAAATAACTGACTGTAACAGTCGAATTGGCCAACGAAACATATCCCATTGTGTCCGGGATGGGGGTATTTAGCTAGGGACGACAGTCGTTGGACTTGAAAAGGAGTTCGTTGGAGAAAACACTATTAAAATTTTTAATAAAACCCTAGGCCATTCAGAATTTTTCTTTCATAAATTAAAATAAAAAAACCCGCTTCTCACTGAAACGAACGGCGAAACCCATTCCAACCTTCCCCGACCGATCACCGCCGCCACAGGCAACGATACCCCGCGCCACCACCCAGAATCGAACCGCCTCCTCCTCCTCTTCAAATCCGACCAACTCTCTCCACCTCTCGTCAAGCCAACGTCGCGAATCGAGCCCAGGAAGTCGCCGACTTCCCAACGCCGCCCCGATCGCCACCGACCACCGAGCCACCCCAAACCGCCACCGACAGGACCGCCTCTCCTTCCTCTTCCACGTCAGTACCTCCGATCATCCCCTCGTGCCACGGATTTCGCGAAAACCACAACCCTAGTTTCGAACCACTTAGAAAGGCGAGTCCTTTTTGATGTTTGCACTTTGAAAAATCATATCTTTTTGGTGTGTTGACGAAATTCGATGGAACAGGAAATATCGGGAACGCAAGGAAGCTCTCTACCACATGGAAGAAGCCGCGGATTTTTCTGAGTCATCTACGATTTTTAGCACTCCGAAAACCAATGTGAGAAATCTAAATTAAATGATTTTGAATGGAAAATGTCGTGTATAAATTATACAAGCGAAATATAAATTACACACGTGTTGTATACCTCATGTACATGCGTGGTGTAAGCTATATAAGCGAAGTATGAATTATACATGCATAGAATAATTGATATATGTGTTGAAATGCAAGTGAAATATAGCAATAATATATATATATACACACACACACACACCCCTCGTCCACAAACCATGGGCGATATTTATTGTTGTGAATTGGTGTGAAATATTGGATGAAAAAATGCGAATGGTTGAATAATTGTTTGTGGTTAATATTGTTTGCTTGTGGTTGAAAAATACCCATTGGTGATTGAAATGAATTGGAAATAATTGTGGAAATAAAAATAAAACATGCCGCCTGCGTGCGAATTAGATCCATGTGTGGAGGTGCTCATGTGTTGAGAAGTGTGTGAATTGGAAAAGTTCATGTGTTGAATAAAAAGATCAAACAATAAAAATTACATTTTTATTGAAACTATGAAGTGTTGAAAACATTCATTTGTCGAATAAATATTTTAAATGATAAAAATATCATTTTTATCATATATGTGATATGCTAAAGAGATGCGGATGTTGAAATAAATATTTGTGAATGAAATATTATTTTTAACATGCATAGGAACTAAATAAAATAGTCATGTGTTGAAATCTATTTTAGTTCGCCAAAATTATCATCTTTGAAATGTGAAGTGTTAAAAATAGCCACTTGTTCAAATAAATATGCATGAGTTGAAATATACATTAATTAGCTAATGATATGATTTTTGCCTATGCATACAACATTAGAATGAATGGTGTTTTTAAACCGAAGTAAATCAAATATGAAGTTGAATGGAAAATGTGAAATGATAAGAATAGTACATATGTACATGCATATTTATTGAACAGGTTATAGCAAAGGGGCTAGAGAAGAGGAATAAAATTTTGTGCCCGACAAATAGCTACACATTTACTGTTTTGTTTGGGTGATGATTTTATGAGCCTGTTGGCTAGCCGCTTGGCTTTTCTTTTTCTTTTTTGACATGAGACGCCCGTGTGGCTATTTGGGAATTTTCCCAGCCCCTCCCGTACAAAGGAGGTTAATGCTAAATTTTCCAAAATTTAAAGGCGTTAGTGAAATATTTGAAGTGAAAACGATATAGGAATTTTTGAATGAACTATATTTATATAAATATAAATAAAATTAAAACGAAACATGGCCGTGCAGTTCGTGTTTTGAAACCGTGATTTCAAACGACAAGTGAGGGAAATCCAACCATTGGATTTTCCCGAAACCGCAACCGTTGGGTTCGCCTTGGAAATATCTTTCCAACGGCACCAACTTTGTGAAGATCCGACGGTTGGATCGTCTGGAATGTTTAATTCAAATCTGAAGAAAAACAGCGCCAGAAACGATTATATTTATATATATAAATATAATTAAATTAAATCGAATAAGGACGCTGCAGTTCGTAAATTGAAATCGTAACTTCAAACGACGAGTGTGGAAGATCCGACCGTCGGATTTTCCCGAAACTGAAACCGTTGGGTTCGTTTTGAAATGACCTTCCTAATGATATAAAATTTGTGAAGATCCAACGGTTAGATTTTCAGATATGTGTAAAACAAATTTAGTGAAAAACAGCGCCAGTGCATCGGCATGACCTGAAACGTCGTTTAATTAAATATGGCCGTTTTAAAATAAATAAAAATGGCAATATATCGTTATAAAATACTATAGACGATATAGAGTGGAAATAAACCAATTTCGTTGTGTTTGCTTGATATGTGATGGTTGAATGTATTTAACATGAAAATTATAACTAAAGAACTGAAATGTGAATGTTGAATTGTCCAACCATGTGATTAATTGATTTGAAAATCTAAATGTACGTGGGTTATTTGAAAAGGCCGAGTTCATCTCATTTCAAATAATCGATCGACGTTGAGAAGTCGAACAGTCGAAGATGGTTGAAGACCGACGATCTTCACATTGGATGGATGGGCGCTACTGATGCTCGTGATTGGAGTAGCTACCGTGAAGGAGCTGAAGTAGTAGCCGTCCATACATACTGTTGATTGTACGGATATGCGAGGAATTGGTGCCTCCGGTTTCGTTCAGACCCAGAACGGACTTGTAAATGGACTGTGTGTCTAACATTGGATTTTGTTCTGTGCTGATTGATCTCTGTTAAATACATATCTGTTTGGCGGTGGAGGATTTATCCTCTTGCTTAACGCCCTTCTCTAAGACATACGAGCTCAGAGGTTATGTATTGATAGAAATCAGTCGCATAGAGTGGATTGCCTGTGTGGCACGTCTAAGTGGCATATGATCAAGGCTTCTGTTGCAAAGAAAAGTCTTGTGGTTGATTATCAAAGCATGGTCTGTGTGACGTAGCTTTGTGTGTAACGTGAATTTGCAAGCCTCACACCTCGGTATGAGTCAAAAACGGGAGAGTGACTGCAGGGAGAGCACGACGTTTCTTTCTAGCTAAGGTGGTGTCAGTGACCTACCAGCCCTGACATTATATATACTTTTCACCTGTGTGGTTGTTGGAATATGAGGTGCCTCGATATAGGTCTGTAAGGACCGGGAAACGTGTGTTCAGGAATAATTAATCCTCAAAAGTAAGAGAGGACCGGCCCTGAAGATCTAAGGATCATAGTGGGGTCCTGGAACATTTACTAGAGTGTCTCGAATCGGAGAGGAGCTTGCCTCTTGCCTCGACTCATGAAGGAATCCAATTTCCAATACGAAATATGCGAATGTGATTGTATTACTAGTATGGCGACATGATATATGGTACCCATGCCGTCTAGGATTGATATTTATGATTGAATTTGCTATGCACTAGCAATAATATCAAACACTTTTGTTTTATACGTATGAAGCATTTTTGGCCATTATAAGGTAAAACTCTATCCTCCGGCTTGCGTTGCATTGTGTGATGGGACCTGAGTCTTATAATGGCTTCATTTTATAAAAAGCACTGCGATGATTTAATCATTTACTTTATTTCATGCACTAGCACTCATTGGAGTAAACCCGTTCCGCGAAAGTGGCGTGGTCCTTTGATTTGCCTTATTATTGTTGTTAATAAGTTAAGTAGATTTCTCATACCAGTCCCATGACTGACTCGTAGTTTGTTTCACCTTGCAAACTCAGGTGCCCTTATTTTCACACGGGCAGCCTAGTTACAGGTATCTGGCGCACTTTTGGCTCATGGTGAGGCTTGACTACACCGTGCTGACCTTGATTTTCTCCGCCATTATTGTATCTATATTATGATTCCGCCATTGGCGATGTAGACTGATATTTATTTTGTGTACTCTTTATGTATGATTCCGCCTCTGGCGATGGTGACTGATTATATATTATATGCACTAAGTTGTATCCTGCACTGTGCTCTCTGATGTGGTGATATCTATATGATTCTGCTGTCATATGTGTGTAAATTATTCCATTTTATGTTTAGGCTATTATCTGTGATCTGCTAATGATTATTATGTGTTATATTCCAATGATTATCCTTAACACCGTGTCACGGGGTTTCGGGATCGTCACATGACCCGAACCATAATGCCAAACAAAATAATTCGGATCAGAACTAACATTCTCATGGAAGTAAATCAACTCAAATGAAATGTTCGATGAGATGCAATCAACAACTTAAAGGATGTTTGGGATCACCATCCTTTAAGAATCCGTCCAACTAATATACTAGATACAATAGTGTCAATCAGCTAAGTAAAGATTAAACTAGCGTAGGCGGGATTTCCATACTTACACTGTTGGTATATTTCATAACAAAACTTATGTTTCAATCTCAACAAAACATCTCATATTTAAATTTCATGTCAAAAACATCATATCGTGCTTTATAGTTCCAAACATATAATTCGAAGTCATTGTATATAAACAAAAATTTATCTTTGAAATTAAATATATAAGTTTATAAAATTCTAAAACAAAATTAGAAAAATAGATTATAAACATACATAAGATAAAAATAATATAGAAATAAGTTTTAATGATTTATTTATTATATAAAAGTTCAAAATCTTTAATATATAAAATATAAAATCTTAATTTACTATTTAAAAATCATGTTCCAAATCATTTTTTGTCAAAACATGACCAACGGTATCCGTATATACTTTCCTACCCTATAATCAAGTGATACGGATATTTATCATTTCAATCTGCAATCCCAAATTCAAGAAAAATCGTTCAGGTCTATCATTTCAACCCATAATGATTTTTCCCTAATCTAATGTCCGTTCGGGTATGTATCATTTCAATCTTAGTGATTTTCCTAAACTAGGGGTATCAACAATCACATAGCATCAAACACAACATATATATCATTGGTGCAACTACGTGTCCTATGAATATATCGTATCACATATGAAATATGCATACATATCAAATCAAACAATTTCTATCAGTAATCCTATACATTTCATATAACAGTTCATTATTGATCTAACATCCATGACAAATGTAAGTCAGGTGTGAGATAAACTCACCTTTCATGGCATAGAAATGGAGACGACGATTGACGAATTGACATTGAATGAGATGAAAACTTTCAGGCACGACTCAAAACGATTTCAACTCGACGATCGCTCAATATTTATTTTATTTTAAAAGAGGAGGCGGTGCATTTTCAATGGATAGGGTTGGCTGTTGGGTTTTGGAACAGGGTTTCGAACTCAACACCAAACAAAAAAACACAAAATGAACACAACACTTATTTTTCAAAATAATATATATATATATATATATATATATACGGATATAAAAAAATTATAATGTAGTATGTAAAAATTTAAAATTCAACGCACACCGCACAATGCAAATTAAAACAAATATAAATATTATAATTTATATAACACCAAAACCGATTGTAAACTATATATATAATGTATAAAAGCACACAATGCAACAGGCACACACACAGAGATCCATATATATATATATATGTATGTATGTATTATCTAAACACACATGTACAACGCGCACACACAAATAAACTGTATATATACATATAATTTATATATATTTTAAAAAAAACACCAAATATATTATACAAACCAAAACCCGTATGAATAATATATGTATACTAAAATAAGGTATAAACACAAACATCACAAACACCTTTAATCTCACACACACACACAAAGAAAGAACTCATACGCACACATATAGAAACAAACATAGTACCCCAGAACTCACGGAAAGGCATCACAACACTCAGGGACAGGAATTGTCAACGTAGTGGATGGCATGGATCTAGTTCACACCTGGATCAAGTCAGCGGGCATCATGACGGCTCAGCATAATTCGGATGGCAGACGGGTCTTGTACTGGAGAAACTCACAGTCGAAGGTGCGGAGGAAACTGAGATAGTCGAGTTTGAAGGAGAGGCTGACGGCGGACCTTGGGATAGAGTGAGGAACGATGAAGGGAAGGTACAGTTTTTCCTTGCAATGGGAAAAATGGGGGGGGGGGCATGGTCTCGTGAAGAAGAAAGACAGGAGTAGTTATTTTTTTTCTTTATTTCGATGAGTAAGGGTATGGTACGGAAAGAAGTAAGCACGAAGGAAAGTGATGGGTAAATGAAGGAGCATATGGGAAAAGGAAACAACTGCCGTATTTAATTTCCTCGAACCTATACGGTTTTGAGAAGGGACGTGGTTTGGCAAAATAATAAATGGTATGGTTTGGAAAAACAAAGCAACACATTAGATTGGAATAGGAAAAGATGGCAATGGCATGCATTGAAAATAACATGGCGTGAAGGAAACAAATGCATGCATATTGAATGGTTTGGAAAACAAAAAGCAATAAACGCATGCATGGAATATTGCATAAGTTGTGCCATGGGATGTTTTTTTAAGAAGACAAAGCAACATCCAGAAGCAATCAACGCGTGGAGAAGAGCAAATGGAGAGGCTAAATGATTGTAAGTAAGAACGTATCACATATGAATGGAAAGAGTCTTTTAAATATGGATAGTTGGAAGGACACGCGCATGCATGCTTTCAAACAAGAAACTTGAATATTAATTTCCATCATTGCTTTTTAAATCGCTATATGAATGTTACAAATTGGGTTTGCAGATCCAGAATAGCTATAAAAGTATGAAGGACCCGAATATGGACACTTCTAACTCAAATGGCTTTATTTCAAAAATAACTATGCAAGCATTTTTGCAATTTCAGGGCGAACGAGCACCGAAACTGACAAATGAATATATATCGGTGATCAACTCGATGTGATGCTTGCAACGGTATATAGTTTGCAATGTTAGGACGCTCCGTTCAAAAAGACATTACGGACCGCTTTTAAAAAAAAATGACACTAGAAAACAATTAAACGGAAGTCAAAATGTCCGATTTTCGCAAAACGAATTTCGCCGTCGTATTTGTGACAACGAATAGAATATTTTTCATATTTGTCCGAACTGATTTCGAAGAGATTTTACGGTTGCTAAAATTTGAACTATTAGGCGCAACTTTGCACTGGAAAATGCACGACCGACAAACATTCAAATTTTTCAACAAAATTAATTTCTACGCTATGTCTGGTTAGACGCATCTCAAATATAATTTTTTTCGGACTTTTATTTTTATTTTACATTTTCATTTTTTATTTGAGATATATTGGTTGCTGCTACCGCAAATAATCGTCAAAACTGATCTAAACGAAGTGACTAAAGTTTGACATTTTCAATATAAAATTATTTAATTCACTTCCAAATGAAAATAACAAAATATTAAAGATAAACATTTCATTATAAATCAATTTCATGTTTTAATTTTCCTAAATAAATTAAAATTCAACTAAATAAACTCGATTTAATTTATATGCTAAACAAGATCAAAATTCAAAATATTATTAAAATATACTCCTATCAAATCAGATTCATTCGTTATATAAAAACCAAAATAAATTTAGTTTTTAATTTAAAAATAAAAATAGTTATAAAATACAACAACCCGAGTTTTGAATGAATAAAATAAAATCAAAATCAAAATTTAATAAATAATCAAATATAAATACACTTAAAAATCCGGGTTGTTACATTAGTAATGGCCTCCATCTTCCAAATCACTCTCTAATCACTTTCTAATAACTAATTAATCAAATCTACATCAAATCAAGTTGGATTAGCATCAAATTCGTGGTAGAGATGCTTCACTACATTGGAAGCCAAGCCAAATCATTAGAAGTTTCAGATATATCATTAATTATTGGCTAAGGTGAGTGATTAGCATGTTTTTTCACTAATTATGGCTAATTAGGGGTGATTAATGATAATTAGCAAAATTATAAACATCTCAAAATTATGGAAAAATATGTAGGAATTTTAGAATCATATTTTATGTCACATATATAAATTTGTGTTAATTTGGATTAAGTTTGCTAGTCCCGGAATATAGGGGATTAAGGGGGAAATCATGAATTTAGGTATGTTTGATCTAAATTTACATGTCCAATTGTCATTTTGGTGTTTTTCGTTAATTCTACATGTTACTACTACTGTTTGGTATGTCCTATGGTCGCATGGGAAAGTTAGAATGATCGAAAACGCAGTTGTGAGGCGAAAATAGCTTGTTGGAAGTGGTACAGGTTTTGGGTCGCACAACCGACCAGCGGAGGAGCTCGAGCGACCGACCTTGATGATGTACGATCGACTGACCCATGAAGCATGTACGAGCGACCGACCCAATGGATGAAGTATGAATGACTGGTCCAATGGATGATGTACGAGCGACCGACCCCATGAAGCATGTACGAGCGACCGAGCCAATGGATGATATACGAACGACCGACCCAATGGATAATGTATGAGCGACCGACCCTAATGGTGTTCGCACGACCGACCCGTGGAGCATGAACAGCCATGGAGTGTGAACAACCGAATCAAAATGACGACTCCGAACCAAACTAGAATTAAACTTCTACTACGCATCGATGATCGTGAACTCTTCTGAAGATCAACTCCAATTCGACCAGATGGGAACCAATGAGTTAACTTAAAGTGTTGGGCTTTACTGCGGGACGTGTGCAAATGGGTTATCGATATTTTTAACTTTGGTTCTCCATTGAGAGAGGGGGCATGTAGACGTATCAGAGCCGGGGTTGTGTGGACTAGTTAACTCGTTAGGGTTATTTACTATGGACCAATGCAGTGGGGTCAGAGTAATAGTTGTACGGGGTGCGACTTCATCATGGCCCCAAAATGGAAGTGGTCGTAGCAATAGTTGTGTGGAGTGGGACTCCGTCATGGCCCCAATAGATCTGGTGATCAAAGTGGTGGATATCGTATGCTTTACGCACTGAGTGAGAGATGTGAGGATGATTGCTATGTTGGATGTTTTCTATCACCATGACATGTACATTTCCACTTTACACTCTATGTTAGTGTTACCTTAGAGTACTGTACATCTTGTTGTGCTAACTCTTCGGTCGCAGGTCCAGGTCAGGTATGATTATTTATACATGTCATTGTTTTACTTTATTGCTATCGCTCATACCAGACTTTCATCTGACCTAGAATTTTATGTCTCTTCTTATTACTTTAGGTACTCCTAAACGAGTAGACTAGAGGCAGGTTATGTGGTTATGCACGAGTAGTTGTTCGGAGACGAGAAGGAGGCTTCCACGTACTTTATATATATTCTCCCTGTGTTATTGTTGGTCACTGCTTTGGGCATTAGTAGTGTACCTCTTTATTTCCCTTTAGAGACAGTATTTGAAAGATGTACTATATCGCTAGTTTTATGTCAAGTTATGTTACTATTATATTTTATTCCGTGCACTGTGAGATATACTACAGGTTCTTTGGTAGTTCATCATTTAAACCCTTTCTTTTGACGACCGTCTCGTGCTAGTCGGGCAATCGCACAACACATTTCGAGGTAAATGTCAGTTGGTATGGGGCGGGCCGTCACACTTGGTATCAGAGCCTAGGTTGCATAGTTAACCTAGGGGGAGAATTATATGTATATATACTATTAATATATCTAAGGATGAAGCCGCACTGCACTGGCACCACATTGAGATGGTTAATCGTTTCTCTTTACAGATTGAACGATGAGCCGAAATACGAGGAGTACGGGTTCAGGGGCCAACAATGGGAATGTCCCTAATATAAGGACGATGTTTACTGCCGTCATGCGAGAGATGCTTAGGGATGCTCAGGGAGCAGTTTCTAATGCTGCTAATGGTGGTGGTGTGGTAGTACAGGCGCCTAGGGTCAATTTTGCCAAGCTAAACAAGGATTATACTAGTCTTTCTGGGAAGCCGTTCCACGGAACGGAATTGGCTACAGAGGTTCAAGATTGGCTTGATAGTTGTGAGCGCATCTTCAAGGATTTGGGGATCGATGATGCAATGAAGAGAAAGTTAGCCTCGTATCAACTTCAAGGACGGGCAATGAATTGGTGGAATGCTATTAAAGCGGCTACTCCTGAGGATCAAGTTACTTGGAATCAGTTTAAGACTCGCTTCAGTGATAAGTTTATTCCAGCTGCTGAGAAATTAGAATTGTTTAGGAAATTTTTGGAATTTAAGAAGAGTGGTAGGGCAGTCTCGGAATATATTGCTGAATTCGATACCCTATCGAAATATGGATTATCACTTATCGATACTGCCGAGAAGATGAACGAGAAGTTCATAACTGGCTTGGATGAGTACTTGGAGAAAGACTTATAAACCATATCGATGAGACTTTCGAATCTATTATGGGAAATGCATTGAGATCATAGAGCCTTTACCCTAAGTCGAAGACCGAGGTTGCCATTACATCTGCAGGAGAGCCAAAACCGCAGGCAAGCGGTGAAGGCAAGAATAATTCCCAGCACAAGAGAGAACAGAATCAAACCAAGGATGGTCAGAAAAGAAGGATAAGAAAGATGTCGAGTGCTTTAGCTGCGGTAAGAAGGGACACTATGCTAGAGAGTATTGAACAAAGCCAGGGGAAAGGAAGTGCTTCAATTGCGGCCAAGTGGGACATCACAATGATAAATGTCCACAACCTCCTAAGGAGAAGCAGATCGTGAAAGCATATGCTATCAACGCTGTTCCTTCTTCGTCGAATGCCCCAACTGCCGCGAAAAAGGGAAAGGGTGTCGTTATCCAAGGTATGCTTTCTATTTACGATGTTCTTGTTCAAGTTTTGTTTGATACCGGGGATTCCTATTCCTTTGTATCTAGTGACCTGGTTGACAGGTTGGAATTGGAACCCGATATAGTTGATAAACCTTTAGTTGTGACAAACTCGACCGGTGGTTCGACTCGCCTTTGTATGATTTTTCGTGATTTAGTCTTATTGATTCATGGATGTATGTTTGCTTGTGATTGCTTTGTTTTGGGCTTTACTGGGTTTGGCATTATTTTGAGAGTCGATTGGCTCCAAAGGTACGGGGTGGTGGTAGACTGTGAGGGGTCTTTGGTGACCATTAGAGCGGATGATGGGAGAAGGGTGGTATTGGGTTACCTACCTAGTGATGGGGTGATGTATAGTTTTCTAAATTCCCTCGACATCCCGCATGATGAGTTATCATATGCGCCTATTGCTGGCAAGTATCCGAACATCTTCGGGGAAGTGACCGGACTTCCACCACACCGAGAGATTGAGTTTCTAATTGATTTAGTGAAATATTGCAGACCTATAGTGATGCCTCTTCATTGTATGGTGCAAAAGGAGTAGTGAGAGCTCGAAGTGCAAGTAGGCGATGTTTTGAAGAAGGGATTTATCCGAAGAAGTGTTTCCGAGTGGAGAGCACCGGATGTATTTGCTATAAGGCCGATGGTTCCCTTTGCTTATGTGTGGACCACCACGAGTTGAATAGGGTGACTAGGAAGAATAAGTATCCTCTTCCACGGATAGATGATTTGTTTGATCAACTAAATGGAGCAAGAGTGTTCTCTCAGTTGGATCTCGCGATAGGATTTCATCAACATCAAGTAGCTGCTGAGACTATACCTAAAACGACATTTCAGACGCCGTCTGGATTCTATGAGTGGTTGGTCATGCCATTTGGGTTGACCAATGCACCCGCATATTTTGTGGATCTTATGAATGGGGTTTTCAGAGATCAATTAAATAAATTTATTCTTGTATTCGTGGACAACATCTTGGTTTACTCAAGGATGGAGGAATAACACAAGGAACATTTGAGGACAATGATGAAGGTGTTGAGGAGACACCAATTGAAAGCAAGGTTTTGTAAGTATTACTTCTGGAGGAGGGAAGTGAGATTCTTGGGCCATGTTGTTTCAGAGAATGGTATTGTCATAGATCCTGTGAAGGTGGTTACAGTGCAAGATTGGTCTATGCTCAAGAATGCAATGGATGTGAGAAGTTTCTTGGGGTTAGCTGGATATTATCGTAAGTTTATCGCAGACTTCTCCAAGATAGCGACACCATTAACTCAGTTGACCAAGAAGAATCAAGCACTTGCTTGGGACGAAAGGTGTAAGAATGCATTTAAAAGCCTAAAGGATACGTTAACGTGTGCACCGGTGTTAGTTATTCCTAAAGGGAACAGAGAGATGATGGTATACACGGATGCATGTAGTACCAGACTAGGTGTTGTATTGATGCAAGGATGTAGGGTTGTAGCTTATGCTAATCGGCAATTGAAACCACATAAGAAAAGATATCCGACCCATGATTTGGAATTGGCAGAGATCTGTTCATTTTGAAGAAGTGGAGGCGTTATCTCTTAGGAGAAAGATTCGAGTTGTTTACCGATCACAACTCACTAAAGTATCTTTTCTCTCAAAAGGATTTTAATCTTCATCAACAGAGATGGTTAGAGTTCTTGGCTTTAGATGATTTCAATATCGCATACACACCTGAGAAGGGCAATGCGGTAGCTGATGCATTGAGTAGGATACATGCCAGTTTGGGGGTTATGTTTCAGGAATGGAAACAACTGGAGTATATCACGGGATATGATTTCAGACCTAAGTGCTAATTGGATCGGGAGATGTTAGCAAGTTTGACGATCAGACTGACTTTGATTGAGCGGAACGGCTCCAGTCAGTGGGATGATCCTAACCTATTAGAAATCATCTCCGAGCTAGAGATGGGTATCGACGGTGAGAAGACAAACAAGTATGGACTTGATAAAGATGGCTTTGAAAGAACGGGAGACTAGTTGTACCCAATGTTAATGGATTGAGAGATGAAATTCTTAGAGAGTGACATCATTCGAAACTGACTACAAAATGTTTCGGGGCATGAAGCAGACCTACCACTGGGAAGGGATGAAGAGAGACGTTGGGAAGTTTATATCCAAGTGCATGAATTGCCTGTTAGTTAAAGATGAGCAAAAGAAGCCTAGCGGTTTGTTACAATAGTTAGAAATTCCCGAATGGAAATGGGAACAAGTCTCAATGGATTTCATTGATGGTTTACCTAGGACTAGATCGGATCATGGTAGTATTTGGGTGATTGTGGATCGTTTGACCAAAAGTACAAGGTTTATACCAATCAAGTCGAATAGAACGGCAGCCAAGTTAGCGGAACTGTATATGAAGTGGGTAGTGAGATTTCATGGAGTACCTGAAGGTATTGTGAGTGACCGACATCCGTTATTTACTAGTCGGTTTTGGAAGAGCTTACAAGAGGCTTTAGGGTCAGAATTGCATCCCAGTACCGCATACCATTCTCATTCCGATGGTCAAACAGAGAGGGCGACGTGTATTAGAGGATCTCTTGAAAGCTTGCACATTGGATTTTGGAGGGTCGTAGGATGATCATTTGCATCTGGTTGAGTTCACATATAATAATATTTATCAGACTAGTATTGGTATGACTCCGTTTGAGGCATTGTATGGAAGACAGTGCAACTCATCATCAAGTTGGTTGAAAACCGATGAGAAATTTATGTTTGGGCTAGATGTAATAAGAGAAACTTCAGACAAGATCAAGGTTATTCAACAGTTAATGAAGGCTGCCCAAGAAGGGCAAAAAAGTTATGCTGATAAAAGATGAAGAGATTTGAAATTCTCCGTTGGCGACTTGGTATTCGTCAAGATTTTTTCGTTGAAGAGTGTGATTTGGTTTGGTAGGAGAGGTAAATTAGCACCAAGGTTTGTTAGTCCATTTCCAATTCTCGAACAAGTTAGGAATTTAGCATATAAAATTGGATTACCTTACAAGACGGCGGGAGCGCACAACGTATTTCATGTTTCTCAATTGAGGAAGTTCATGCATGATTTTGATATGACTATTTGACCAGATCAATTGGATGATATCGAGGTAGAATCTGAGGTAATTGGAAACCACAGACCGATTCGTATTGTCAGGCACGATATGAAGCAACTTCGAAGGAAGATGGGGTAACTAGTTAAGGTCCAGTGGGGTGATAACGAGAATGACTGTACTTGGGAAACCGAGGAGAGCATAAGGAAGTCATATCCAGATCTGTTTACCTGGTAAGATTTTAATCGCGATATATTTATTCCCTGTTAGTAAACCGCATGCTAGGATAGGCTTGTTGTGTTATTATGTATGTTTGATTGTTTGTAAATGGTTGACAGGCATGCGGGGCACCATTGTATGTTTCTTGGTTAAGGAATTTCGGGGGTGAAATTTCTTAAGGGGGAGAGTGTAATGGCCCGCATTCTACATATCGGAGGATCGTAGAATATTTATTTCATCTTCTTACGAAGTCTTATGGTCGTGTAACTTTGGGAAACGACTATTGGGGTCATTTTCCACATTCACAATTTTTGCCTAATTTTTAATAACCGTTTTGCCCTTGGTGAATCTTGTTTTGCCTGTAACTTTTGATTGGTAAGGAAGTTTGACATGAAACCACTTCCATTGGATTCGGAGGATGGTTTCCCATTCCATAGAGTGGTCACATTAAATCAAACGGACTTACCGTTTGGGAGATATGGATGAAATAAGATTTGAAGATGAAAAAAAGCAGCCTAATTGGGCTTAATAGGGTGATTAGCAGCTAGACCCATAAACCATTTCGGGATTACGGTTATAGAAGGGCTGAAAGGAGTTGGAGAATCATCTTCTTTCATTTTTCTAGCTGCTACAAACATTCCTTGAACCCTAGTAATGGCCTCCATCTTCCAAATCTCTCTCTAATCACTAATTAATCAAACATACATCAAATCAAGTCGGATTAGCATCAAATTCGAGGTAGAGCTGCTGCACTACATTGGAATCCAAGTCAAATCAGTAGAAGTTTCAGATCTATCGTTAATTATTGGCTAAGGTGAGTGATTAGCATGTTTTTTCACTAGTTATGGCTAATTAGGGGTGATTAGTGAAAATTAGCTAAATAATAAATCTGAAAATTATAGAAAAGTATGCATAAGTTCTGGAATCATTTTTTATGTCACATATATAAATTTGGGTTAATATGTATTAAATTTGCTAATCCCGGAATTGAGGGGATTAAAGGGAAAATCATGGATTTAGGTTTGTTTGATCTAAATTTGCATGTCCAATCGTCGTTTTGGTGTTTTTGGTTGATCTTATATGTTACTACTACTGTTTGGTATGTTCTATGGTCGCGTAGGAAAGTTAGAATGGTCGAAAACGCCATCATGAGGCAAAAATAGCTTGTTGGAAGCGGTGCAGGTTTTGGATCGCACGTCCGACCAGGGAGGAGCTTGAGCGACCAACCCAGTGGATGATGTATGAGCGACCGACCTTGATGATGTATGAGCGACCAACCCCATGAAGCATGTACGAGCAACCGACCCAATGGATGATGTACGAGCGACCGACCCAATGGATGATGTACGAGCGACCGACCCCATGAAGCATGTACGAGCAACCGACCCAATGGATGATGTATGAACGACCGACCCAATGGATGATGTATGAGAAACCGACCCTGATGTTGCTCGCACGACCGACCCATGGAGCTTGAACAATCGATCCATGGAGTAGGAATGACCGAATCAAGATGGTGACTCCGAACCGAACTGGATTCGAACTTCCACTACGCAACGACGATCGTGAACTCTTCTGAAGATCAACTCCAATTCGACCAAAACCCAAGATGCAAAGGAAGTCCAAATAAGGAGTTATGTCTCAGGATCCAGATAGGAACCAACGAGTTAACTTCAAGAGTTGGGATTTGCTGCGGGAAGTGTGCAAAGGGGTTATTGATATTTATAACTTTGGTTCACCATTGAGAGAAGGGGCATGTAGACGAACTAGAGCCAGGGCGGTGTGGACTGGTTGACTCGTTACGGTTATTGACTATGGACCAGTGTAGTAGGGTCAGAGTAATAGTTGTATGGGGTGGGACTTCGTTATGGCCCCAAATGACAAAGTGGTCGTAGCAATAGTTGTGTGGAGTGGGACTACGTCATGGCCCCAATAGATCCGGTGATCAAATTGGTGGATATCGTATGCTTTATGCACTGAGTGAGAAGATGATTGCTATGTTTGATGTTTGCTATCACCATGACATGTACACTTCAACTTTACACTCTATGTTAGAGTTACCTTAGAGTACTGTACATCTTGTTGTGCTAACTCTTTGGTTGCAGGTCCAGGTCAGGTATGATTATTTATACATGTTATTGTTTTATTTTATTGCTATTGCTCGTACCAGACTTTCGTCTGACCCCGAGTTTTATGTCTCTTTTTATTAATCTAGGTGCTCCTAAACGAGCAGACTAGAGTTAGGTTAGATGGTTATGCACGAGTAGCAGTCCGAAGACAAGCAGGAGGATTCCACGTACTTTATATATATATATATATATATATATATATATATATATTCTCCCTGTGTTGTTGTTGGTCACTACTTTGGGCATTAATAGTGTAACTCTTTATTTCCTTTTAGAGACAGTATTTGAAAGATGTAATAATTGGTTATGAAGCTGTATTTTGGATTCCGCTACTCTGATGGAAATGGTTTAGTTTTCAGCTTATGTACTATCTCGCCTGTTTTATATCAAGTTATGTGGCTATTATATTTTATTCCATGCATTGTGGGATATACTACAGGTTCTTTGGTAGTTCATCATTTAAACCCTTTCTTCTAACGGTCGTCCCGTGCTATTAGGACATTGACACAGCGCGTTTCAAGGGAAATGTCAGCTAGTACGAGGCGTGCCATCACAAAAACCATGTGTTTAAATTTTCCACGATCACAAAATAAATCCAATCAACTTGAAACTTAGAAATTCTACTAGTTCTTTTCCTTATGGATCCAATGAAATTTATTTCAATAAAATCGGAGTTCGTTTGGCCAGTCGTTTATTCCTTTAAAGTTACCTCTATCTAAATTGGCCAAAACAATATAAATGACTAAATAAAAATCTAGGCGTTTATCGTTGCCATGATCAAATGGTAACTCTGATTGACACGAAAATCGAAATCCAATAATAACTCACTAATACGAATTCAATGACAAAAGTTTCGTCGCATTCCGAGACTGTTTCCTGGTACATTATTTTTATACGTCAAACAACGTTATTTTGGACACCAAAATATTCGATGTCCAAAATAATAAACTACCTACCTATCCTGACTCTAATCATCGATACGAACTCAACGAAATTGGTTTCGTGGCTTAATTCGATCGTCTTCTCAAGTTATACACAAATACCCCTCTATTAAATTAAATTAAATTAAATTAATTACGCACTATGGAAAATGACTAGGCGTTTGCGCCTGTCGTTGTCACATACGCCATCGGAATGCCACGAAATTTGGTTTCGTACAATAATTAAATGTCATGGTTCCAATGAAACTAATTTCATCGAAAACTGAGGCCGTTTTCAAATTGGTTATTCTAAGGGCTTATATAATATAAATAAAAAATTATATAAATTCCAAAACAATTCAATTAAATAATAATAAATTATTATCATAAATATCCAAATAAAATTATCATATAGATTCAAATATAAACAAAAATGGATTTTATTACTCAATATCATCAATTTCGATTCAAGACGGTATCTAATTTATAATGAAACCATTTTAAATTTATTAAATAAATGTTATCGTTTATTAGCGATTTCCATAGCGACTATTTTAAAATTTGAATTGGACATAACTAACAATCGAGGATAGGAAATCTAAATTTTGTCTTTCATTAGAAAATTATAATCAACTAGATTTTAACGTTTCTTGTTTCACAGAAATTCGACTTATATCGGCTTCTGTATATTCAGTTGTAGTTCAAAACTCAATATTACGAACTATCGCGCCATTTTGAGATCATTTTATATTATATATTAATTTAATGTTCAAACTTCATTTTAATAGACGAATTAAATATTAAAAATCAATAATATTCAAAATATAATATTTAAAATAATAAAATAAATTAAATATTTGACTACCAAAAATACGGGACATTACATTCTTCCCCCTTAAAAGATTTTCGTCCCCGAAATTACTAAGGTAAGAAAAATGCTACAAACCCATTAATTCTGAAAATCCAATTATTATAAATCAAACACTAATTCAATAACGTTAATAAAATTTTCAAAAATATCTGAATTTTTCCTACACATTAAATTCCAGGAAAAATTCGGCCGAGTCCCCCCTGTACGGGGTGACATCTGCGATATCGCATGAACAAATAATTTATACCCATCGACCCACACGGTCGGAATACAAAAACCAAAATCTATATTTTCGCATAAGCGTTCCTTATGCGAGCGCTATTGAGCATACTTGCTCAATCGTATATACGATCTACTCAACTAAAATCAGCCCTCAGGCCTCAGCTACCTGTACTTAACTCAATTCAACATATATGTAACAATTGCATGAAATTTTAAATAACATTTCATTTATTAACCAGAATAATTAAGCAAATTCCTACAATCAAACATATAACATCATTTATATGCACATGCAGGGTTAAATCATTAATTTCAGTTTATATGAAATTTCGTTCCAGTTTATTTTACTGGAATTTTTTTCCTTTAGTTTATAATTCATTCAACTATATTAAATTGCTGATAAAATTTATTCAAGCAGTCGATCAAACAATCAACAACCAGTACACAGCCAACTCAAACAATCAATTGAATTTACATTCAATTTAATATTTATTTAAACAAGTTAAGTATCATTTCATATTCAACTACTAATTGATCTTTCAATTGTTTCACTTTCATTTCATAATTCCAGATTATAGTTCTATTTCAAAGTCATCTATTTCGATTCATTCAGTTTTAAATTACCTTAAGTTAAATTTCTGATTTATTTAATCTCATGTTAAAAAAATTATTCACAAACCCTATATGTTAAATTCTTTTGGTTATATTAAACATTCCAACTCATAATCCAATTTAGATTTTATTCAAATCAATCAAGCACACATATATCTCAATATTTGAGAAAATTATTTCTTTTCTATACAAAAATATATTTCGGTTAAAATTATTTCATTTACCCCCTTTATAAATAATATCGTGTCCATTTGGAGTTAAATGCTTTCCAACACTTGAACCGATCAAACAACACAATACAAAACATTTTTATATAAAATTTACAAATACGCTCTCATATATATATTCTCAACTCAATCCAGGGTATTACTAACCCCATCTACACTAAGTTACGCCGCAGAGCCAAGGTTATTACTAAACCTTATGCTTTGATACCAAGTGTGATGATCCAAATTTCCGGTACCTTTTGAGATGACCAAATATCACAAGTCCAACCCAAAATGCACTGAAAACCCACATGCCAATAGAAAGAATATTAGATGGTGAGATAAGGAAGAAAGAATATAATATAAAAAGTCCAACCCAAAATGCACTACATTGCACATCGCATCGAAATAAAATATAATATAGAAATAATCTTTATTGAGAGCTTGAAATAAAAACTTACACTACACCAGAAATGCTATTTCGCAACGGCTTTAGGCCGTTGCAAAATCATTTAGAAATGGCTACGGGCCATTGCAAAATATGGGGTTGCAAAAAATTAGCAACGGCTTTGAGTTGTTGCTAAATTATATTTTGCAACGGCTTAAAGCCGTTGCGAAATTTGATTTAGCAACGACCGAAAGCCGTTGCTATTTTTGATTTACAAACGGCTCAAAGCCGTTGCGAATTCACATCACTTTTTATTGAAAACGGTACATTTTGACCTCTCCTACAATACCAAATTCATTTAGTTTTCGTACTCAATATAGACATTTACAAATTTAACATAATATCACAAAAGAAAGATCATTAAACCAAACATTTTTTATAAATTCAACACAAAAACCAAACTTAACAAGTTTTAAAACCTATACAGTTAATGCCCCGCTAAAGCCCCGCAATATTCCTGCTATTGCCCGTAGCGCTCTCCGGCCGCTACGCTATTTCAATTTAGCATTGATGAACAGTAGCTCTGCTTAAGCCCCCCTATTTTCCGCTGCACCTGCTAAATCAACGCTATTTAGCACATGCTTTAGCAATATAAATAACAAAGGATGATTTGACCTGTTTTATTTTAAAATAAATCAAAAAAGTTAATGTAAAAAGATAATTTTAAGTCATAAGTGCCTTATATGTGATAGAAATTTGTAGTAATCCTCGAATCTAGTGTGCATAGCCATGATATTCTTTAATTTTGTTATATAATATTAATTAATATTCGTTTCTTCTACACAAATGATGTGAAAATGATAATTAATTAATTTTAATTATATATTTTTACATATAATTAACATTTTTGCACCTCCGCTATATCCCCGCTATTTCCCCTCTTTATCCCCGCTACAACTTTTCATACATCTACCGCTACAACACCGCTAAGCGCTTTAACTGCACAGATTACAACGTTCAACAACAGTATGCTACACTTTTAAGTTCAGCATCAATAGCAATAAAAATATTACGTAATACACTACATAGTTCACAATCATATTAATCGGCACATAGTACAACCCATGGCTGCTGTGTAGCACTGTTCTAGGCGGATGTGTTGCCTCCATTTTTTTGAACCTTCGACTGAAGATAGAAGCATCTACTGGCAGTATTTTTTTCGAAATAGCCTATCATAATTCTTCCAAAAAAAATACATCAAAACATAGTAGATGAACACTAATGACCAGCAAAGAAAATCAACATTGAGCATATGTACAGAAAAATTACAGGATAATTAGTTACGCGCAAGACTTTCCCAAGAAGCATGCTCAAGGAGGCCTAAGATCTGCCGAGCTTCTTGTTCAGTCATGCTTTTGCTTGCTTTCCTAATTTTGTCCACATCTTCATGTGCAACACCATTCTTACTAGCATCTATCAAATGAAAAAATGATAACAATTATATGGATCTATTATCGGTTTCACAGACAAATTCAATAATACACCCATTAATATTTAAGAAATTAGGATCAGGTAAACGTTATTAGGTGTTAAACACTGTTTATCTTGTGAATGCATTTGCAATTAATTCTATCCATCCCTCATTCTGTAAAAATTCAAATGACTCCATATGTTCTAAATCGTAAAATTGTGCACTAGCACTCGGATGTTTTATATAAAATTGTGCATACAGTAGATATCCTACTCTAGGTGAAACGATAACGTATCAAATAACAAAAAAATTATTTTGGTACAGCATATGTCGTGTAACCTGCTAGCATGCGGTAGAGAGCTTTGTTGCTTGTTCATGCTATGTGGATGCAATTTCCAAATTAGCCCCCAGTATTGGATTGTAAAAACATGCAACAGCTCAATAAGTTGAACTAGTCAGATTATTGATCCCATATATGAATTTCCCGCTTTACATCTACAAGACATATGCCAACATATCTGTGCAAACTCCTCTCATTATGCTAGGCGCAATAGCCATCAAATGCAACACATTTGACCCATGCTTTGCTTCTTTTGTCAACTGTTCCCAAGATCCCCAGTCAATGAAACAACAGTAGGCAATGCCATCTTTATTTAGTTAGTGATATTTAATCCAAAAAAAGCTCATTGTGGTTATGATTGAGTTAAAGAATTTAAAGCTAACTGTATTATTACAGATTAAAATAGGTAAAATGCACATCAAACAGACCGTGAAGCCACTTTTTTGTGGACACTAACATACTGCAAGATAAGCTCCTAATTTTCATGTCCAAAAAAATAATTGTGATCTAGAAAACAGGGATTTTTTTCTTCACTACATAGTGGAATGAAACTTGTGTACCAATATAGCATAGCAATGTAATATATACCAATAACTATATGGTACAGTAATTACCATATGAAAACTAACAGGCTTCTTGTTTTATCAGACAGGCAAACTAGTGATAACCTGCTTGCCAACCATGACATAAAGCACAATTCCAACATGGGGCAAGTTGCACAATTCAAAAAACGCCACAGCTTCATTCATTTGTGGGCTTCTATATAGTTTAATGTACCTCTAAGAGATATGTGGGCAAGTTGTATAAGTGATATGTGAGAAAGATAATTCCTTCCTATAAGTGAATGGTTATGAGTTGACTTTGGTGGCTGACCATAGTCTTGACAAGCTGATGTGCAGATGAAAGAACTTGAGAGTTGTTGTCGACACTATTATCATAAGTTAAAGATTCAGTTTCATCTCCCATGGTATTCTAAGAAGTAATAAATGATCAAGAAATGGGAATTTGTTGACACTATTATTCAGCCCAAACTAGTAAGTGCGCAATATAACTCTTCATATAGATGTGAAGGCCGATACTTTATCATACTTTTACAAATCGTAACTCGTCAGAACGCGTAAGAACTCGTAACTCATAAGTTGTATAATTCAAAAAACACCACAACTTCATCCATATGTGGGCTTAGTTTAATGCACCTCTAAGTGATATATGGTCTTCTAAAATGGAACAAGCTCAGAATTAGGAGTGTACGCTTATCCACTATTCATAACATCCCGTAAATCAATGAACCAATTAATCTTTAGATTTTGCATATCAAAAGTTCTTGCTTCATATTTCTACTGGACTATGAAAGGGTAGGAAAAAATGCTATATATGTGGGATACTTTAGCTAAAAGGAAAATAATTTATCATTCTATTGACAATGTGCATGTGTTTACATAGTGTATATTTTTTTTCATATATAGATACTACATTTATATTTATGTTCGCTAGATAACAACATTTTTTAATTAAAAATTTAGTTGAATTTATGCAATGCCACTATTTTCTCTTCTGAGCAAGAATCTTTATGCCGCTGTTCAGAAGTTTTCCTGAGTTAGTCTTACCTTCAGGCTTACGTACTAGCGGTCCAAAAATATCTTCAATAAGTGACCTATCAATGGTGTTGATTTGTCTTTAGGAATGCTAATTGTTTTGTGATTTCTATTAACTAATTGTAGTATATACTTCTAAAATGGAACTACATAGTATTACATATACTGAGAATAACCCTATTACTGTAATAATTGTGATATGTGGGCTTCTAAAATTTGTGGGCTTGTATTACATATGTGGACTTCTAAAATATAACTACACAGTTTAATTGTTTTGTGATCACCCATTCAATACATGGTATATAAAATGAAACCACACAGTATTACATGGTATATATAAAAAGGAGGGAAATGACCGTATTATTGTATTAATTCATCACCATCAAGTTATGGTATACTTCAACTCAAATGTTCATGTCTTCCTTGAATGAAGAGGCACCATCTGGGAGGATAATGAATTCCTGTAAAGTTTCAACATAATACAAACATAAAAAACAGTGAAACTAGCTTTAAAAATAAGCCATATTTAATGATGAAAAAGTTGCTTACCTGCATGGCAAGTATGTTTCCAGCATGTGATCCAGCATTTATAAAATTAAATGTTGGCACATGCAAGATCCCAAGTTCATGTTCCCAGCAAGATTGGCAATGTGCTGCAAGGTAATGTATTACAGGAAATTCATTTCCAGTATATAATGTACGTAACTTGTAAAACCTGTTAAACCTGCACTGTGTATGTGATTCATCATCAAAAGTCTTTTTAGTTCATAAAATTCATAAAGTAGCATAGTAGCATGCGACTTCAAGGAAATAGTTGCAAACCTGGTATAGTTCGATCTTTTTAATGTTGGTACCAATTTTGCATATGGCAAGTGACGCAGCAAGAATAGCATTTGCACCAAGCTGAATATGAGACGGGACTTGGATCATAAGTAATTTAATATATCATCAATATAATTACACATAAAGAAATGAAAAAAAAAGAAACACATGCAACAGGAAAATGCATCCTATAACCAACAGAACAACCGATGAAAAAATCAATGCTACCTTTTGTTTGCACCATATTTCATCCTGAATATTTGGTCGCTTCCATTGTTTTTGTTCACTTTGATGCCGTTCCCATAATAGTCTGACGCGTCTGTTGCATCAAAGATGAAAAATAGTTAAAATGATTAAGATTTTTTTTAATAGTTTACGTTAAGCGATTTCCATTCTTTTTTGTTTACTTAATTTACGTTGACCACATTCCATTCTTTTTTGTTTACGTTGAGCGCATTGCATTCTTGTTTATTTGCTTTGTCTTTCATGCTGTGAATGCAAACATTTAAAGTAAAGAAGTAAACATCCCGCTTGAATTATGAATTTTGAAGGATGGATATTAGAGCAACTGGTGTTTTGCCTGGTGTTACATAATGTACATATGTGGGCTGTGCTTTGTTACATGCTCCGTTGCAGCCTAACATCAAATTTGTGTATAAATACATTCATACATCCGTTGTATCATCCTATTCAAGTCAATACAATCAGTTTTGTACACTTCTACAAATTCTGAGTTTCCTATTTTTCTAACATGGTATCAATTAGCATACCAAAATTGCTTAACGACAAGCTTTCTCATCAAAATTTGTTTACATCATCTGAGCTGTTATCTTTCAATCCGATACAAGTAATTGATCTTCATAAATCATCATCATCTGATGTCGTGCAAAAATAATAATCGATATATGTGAATTAATTAATTGATTTGTTAGAACACATATACCACATGGTTCAGGTGCGTTGGTTACAGCATGTGATGCAGGTTCAAAGGCACATACTGTTCAAAAGGAACCTTTGCCTTAACTAAATGTTCATAAATTAAAATACTAATGTAAAATAGATTTTAAGTAGACACATAGTGATAATAATCGTTTTTTCTTAAATGGTTGTAACACCTACAGATCTTTAAAAAAAACAATATACTTATTAATGACAAAAATGTGCTTACTCTAAGTGGTTAATGGGCAGCATGAAGCAAAGAATAATGGATATTTTAAATAGTATAAGGTGCTAATAAGCAATACAGCATTACGTAACTATTAGGTGGTAAGGCATCAATAAAAAAAGGGTTATGTTCTTATGATATCTTGGTTAATACCTAACTATGAATAAAGTCAATCTTGAAATTAGGTACATGAATATTTGTTTTCATCAATTTTTAAGGTATATTGATTAGTTGATATGTTATTGTGACTTCTTTATTCTAAGTGCTGAAGAAATATTTTATTTTTTCATGTGACTTATAAAATATAAATAATGTATCCTTAAACATAAGAGTGCTTGCATTCACAAGCTTTTTTTTCCTTCCTCTTTCATATAAACGTGGAACAAGTGTCAAAAATTTGAAAAAATAATAAAATTTAATCAAGACTGAACTGCCATATTGTTAGAAAAATTTAATGTATACAAATTAGGAATCATCTACATATCTCAATTACTAAATTCATTATAATGTCAATAGGTATCATATCTGAAATAGTGTATCTTAAGACAAGGGTGCTGCAAAACAGTGAGGTATATATAATAAGCTTGGACCTACTAGGACCAGCCAAGAAATACACCCTACCTGCAATAGCTGTATATCAATTTCAAGGAGGATTTGGATAAATCTGATATCATGTCATCGTGTTAATAACAAAAAAAATAAAATAATAATAAAAAACCAGTAAAACAACAATCGTTAAATCTCTTTTATCCTGGCTTCGCATCCTCAAATTAGTTTCACCCGTTGATTCTTATATTATTATTTTCAAATTACTACCTTTCCCCTTAAAAGTTACAGGGTTGGGTTATTTTAACTGAGCGATAACAGCTTTTTTATGTAAGGCTGCATGCACATGAAACTTAGGTTCGATGGATGCCACAAGAATATTGAGAACGTTTGCAGTGGAAATTGTAAAATAAACATTAAATTGTGATATTAACATATTGCAAATATGTTAATATGTTTCAGTTGGTTTAATAACTTAAACTGTGATAATTTGTGTAATACTACAATTAATTCACATAAATCATCATCATCACATGAGCAAAATGTGATTTACTTTTCCTTTTGAATTTGGATGATTAATCGGGTAAAAATAAGTAATAGCGTATGATAACATGACCTGAATAAGTAATAGCGTATGAATCATTGGATTAGTTTATCTTTATATAAGAGGTGGAAATCAAAAGGCAATCTGATGGTGAAATATTTTGTGTATATCAATTTGTGTTTTTTTTGTGTCCAAATAGACCATCCATTTATTTATTTGTTTTTTATCAAGTGGGGACACTTTTAAAGGATATTGTTATTGACACACCAGATTCTAATAAGGGGGACAAGTTTGAATGCGAAATTTGTTATACATCCACCGTTTTTTTTTTTGATGGTACTACCAAATTGAAGGGTGAAACTCAGCCACATCCCCATCGATTTCCATTACTAAATGCAGCAGAGTCTTGCCGAATTTCACACGTGTTCATCTCTTATTCAATTCTGATATATTAACAATGCTTCTTTTAAATATGTGTCGCTCTTGGTTAACAGCTTAACTTTAGAAAGTTAACATTATTATTTTGTACTCGAAATGCAAATGTTCTTATGTTCTAAAACAATGGGTTTTAGCCACATGAGGAAGCTCCTTTAACCGATGTTGTTTGTCTTATTTATTATGAACCGATCTGACAAGAAACAACGATTATTCCAAACAACGATTATTCAAATTATTGAAAATAATATATAAAGCGTGGCATAACATGTAACGGCTCTCCTAAATATGATTTTATTTTCATATGCAATTAAATGACATTAAAACAAATGATTATATTTATTTCTTATGCACTCGTTACACTAAAAAAAACATGATTTCATTTTCATATGCATTTTCATGATTCCAACTATAATCTAAAAATTGATTATTCTATATGTTATCCTTTTATAATAATATTATTTTCCAAAATATTAATTTTGAAATTTCTTTTTTTTTTAATATTCATTATAAAATGGATAAAATAAATCGATAAACTCGTTTGGGTTTTTAAAAATTGTAAGGGCGCGTTTTGTTAGCTGTCGAATAATTTATTTATTTAATTATTAAATATCGATTGGGCGATATCGATGACTTGAATTAAATAATATTGAATATTTAATTAAAATAAATAATATAATAATATATTATAATGTCGAAATAATCGGAAATCACCGAATTCACAATACTGTGTGAATTGGATCAGCTAAAATATTTAATTCAGTTTAGAATTGAATTTGAATAACGAATCGATTTAATAATCGACGTTAAAACGTATTAATTATATTATAATTAAAATAGAGCGCGTAACGACGCGACAGTTCGTTATTTGGCGATTTGAACTTCAACTGAATGTACATGATTCGTTTTAAGCCGGATTTCTGTGAAACAAGAAATGTGTGGAGCTGGTGGAGCATATCTTTCTAGTGGAAGAGAAAAACCATGATTTCGTCGTGTAGATTTTGAGATATGTCCAAATCAAATATTCAGAAAAACAGCGGTATATTCGTTCGTGGCCATAACGGTTATTTCAAAATAACTAGATATCGGTTTTGAATTTAGACAAGGTTCTTTTGGGAAATAGTGATAATTTAATTTTTAGAATTTTATTGAAATTTTAATTAATTAAATAAGCAACTTTTTATTGGAAGTATTTTGCACCCTGTAATCAACATTTTGAAGTTTCAAAATAGGAGTCCACCTACCGGTATTATTATATTTTTGGGATCGTGGTGCGATACTGGACACGACTGCATTTTTATTTCTGTCCGTAACTCTTTATATGTGGATGTAACAAGTATTTTGTACAACATGAACGTGTATGGCATTACCATACTTACACAAAACCACATATAACAGCACCTACCACAAAATCAACAAATGGAACCACGTACATCGTCACATGGACCATATCGCGTCAACTAGTTTCTCCATAAATACATACCCTCACGTGTCACCGAGTTTCTCCATAAATACCTAAGAGAAATCATACTATATATACACATACCATCCCCATTTCTAAACCTATTTCCTCTGTCAAAATAGTGGATGCCAGTTCTGCCTTCGTAGAAAATAAATCCCAAGGCAAACTCTTCACAAAATAAATTATAATAAAAAAAAACAACACAACAACTCGTCCTTATCAGCAACGATCTCGCATGGGTTCAGAAAAGAAATGATGCGGGTTTTCCAACGTACATGAAGTGGAAGGTCTGGAATGGCTTGGTGTATAGTGGCGGACGGGATTTTGTTCTACGTGAGGAGAATGGGATAAAGGGGGACATCGTTGGGTACATGAAGGAACTGGGAAGGATTCACTGCAATGGAAATATACTTGCGGAAATTTGGTATGTGAATGGAAGGGTGCTATTTTATATTTGAAGAATCAGAAGGTGGAAATATATGAAGTTATGTGAATACGTATAAAGTGTGTGGAGGGAAGTAGCGAGCAAGCTTGGGAAGAACACAAGTTGGTTACTGGAGCTTTACGGAAATGAGTGTAAGGGTCTCATGAGTTTTGCCTAGGCAGGACTGTAGAGAAGCCAAGTTGATGATACAGGCGGATGTGTATTTTCGAAAGGGGAAGATGCTTTCTGGTGTGAGGAAGGAGTTTGGAAGAACAAAGGAACTGTAGAGGAGGACGCGTGAGGAAATGGTGTTGCGAGTGGGTATTTTAACTGAACTGGATAAAATTTCTTTCGAGGAAGAAGAATGAAATGAGGCAGGTCGGTATTGTTTGTTGGGTGGACCGAGACTAAGGAAAGGCCCAATAAAAAGGGTAAAAGTAAAATAAAAATAAAAATGAAGACAAAGCCCAAGTACGGGACATGGGTTACCAAGAAGTGGTGGGTGCAAAAAAAGGGCCAAGAGAAAGGAATGTGTTCAGCGCATTCATGATTTTGGAGCAGCCTTTTTGAAGCATAAAACGGGATTTAGAACTCGACAAAACAAGATCCGATGGGATCGTATGGACGGTGGCTACACCATGGAACTGAGGGGGAGTGAATCGAAGATCGTTACAATTTAAGACGAAATAAATTGTCCGACTGAATCAAATAACGCAAACCGTTATTTAATGGTTAACGCGCCAATGTGAGTAAAACTCACCAACTCTGAACAGTTTATAATTTCATGTTGTATTGTTAGAACTGTTAAAATTGTCTGTTTGACTGTGTGTTGACTGTTTGATTGAACTGCTAGTCAGTTAGTGGAATATATATATATATATATATATATATATATATATAAACCGATAAATATTTATATGCTGATTCTGCTTATCAGAATATTATACCAGTGTTGTCTAACATCTGTGGATGCAAGGAAACAGGTTGGAGGAATCCGACTGGATTCCTCAACATTTATTTTACCGTTTTTCATATATGGTGATATATGATGTGTTATGAAATCTATTATTAATTTCATATGATTGAATGATACCGATCATTGTTATACGACACGTTAAACACCGTAGGTGATACTAGAATGTAAAAAGGGAATTTTCAATGTTTATATTGAAAATAAATCTTATTTATAAAATCGATAGGATTTTATAAAATGGAAACATTTATTTATTTAGGAAATAAATAAAGGAACATTTATTTAGATTATAAATAAATGGAATAAAGGAATATTTATTTAGGGAATAAATAAAGGAACACTTGTTCGGAAAATAAATAGAATTATACAAGGATAGATTTAAACACGTGCTTCGCACACGGTATAACACGATATAGATTTAAATGAGATATTAAATAGGAAATCTGTTTTAAACAGATAAATTGAAGTAGATTAATTTATAAATAATGTTTTATAAATTAAATAAATTATTTATCGTTGATAAATGGAATATATATAAGTCTGGACTTATATAGAGAAGTAGAAACGTTATTAAAAGGACATTTATAAAGTGAAGAACCGTTACTAAAAGTAAATCTTTATAAATGGATAAACGTTGTAAAAAGTAAATCTTTATCAATGGATAAACGTTGTAAAAAGGAAATCTTTTGAAATGAATAAACGTTAATAAAAGGAGTTAATCGAATTTAGTTATTCGAAATGAGTTATTCGAATTAGATATTCGAATAGAGTTAAACAAAGTAATTTGTTAGGTTAACCAAAGCAAGTTAGTCGAGTTAATCAAAGTAATTGGTTAAGTTAACCAAAGTAAATTAGTTAAGATAAACTAAGCGGTTAATCGAAGTGAATTAGTCAAGTTAAACTAATTGGTTAATCGAAGTAAATTAGTTGGGTTAATCAAAGTGAATTAGCTGAGTTAAACTAAGTAAATCGGTTAGAGTTAATCAAAGTGAATTAACTAAGTTAAACTAAGTGGATTAGTTCAGTTAATCGAATATAGTTATTCGAAAGAAAGTGTTAATCGAATATAGTTATTCGAGTAAAGTTAAAAGAGTTAATCGAATATAGTTTATTCGAGTGGGGAAATCAAATGTTATTCATTTGAGAAGAGTTACCGAATATTATTTATTCGAAGAGTAGTTATCGAATATTGGTTATTCGAAGTTAGTTAATCCAAAGGAGTTATTCGAAGTTAGTTAATCCAAAGGAGTTATTCGAAGTTAGTTAATCCAAAGGAGTTATTCGAAGTTAGTTAATCCAAAGGAGTTATTCGAAGTTAGTTAATCCAAAGGAGTTATTCGAAGTTAGTTAATCCAAAGGAGTTAGTCGAAGAGTTAATCGAATATAGTTATTCGAAAGAAGGTGTTAATCAAATATAGTTATTCGAGTAAAGTGAAAAGAGTTAATCGAATTTAGTTATTCGAAATGAGTTATTCGAATTAGATATTTGAATAGAGTTAAACACATTAGAGTGATTCGAATTTACTTATTCAAATAGAGTTAAACACGTAAGAGTTAATTGAATATTAGTTATTCAATTAGAGTTAAATCGAATTTAGTTATTCGAAAGGAGTTAATCAATTTGAGTTAAGTTAATCGATTTGAATTAAGTTGAATCGAAATGGGGTAAATCGATTAGAATTAAGTTAATCGAGTTAGAGTAAATCGAATATTGGTTATTCGAAGGTAAGTTATTCGAATTAGTTATTCGAAGGAGTTAATCAAATGAGTTGATCCAAAGGAGTTAGTCGAATATTAGTTATTCGAATAGAGTTAAAGGAGTTATCGATTTTAGTTTGATCGAAAGGAGTTATCGATTAGTAAATCGAAAGGAGATTTTCGAATATAGCATATTCGAAAGAAAGAGATCGAATATTGTTTATTCGAAAGAGAGAGATTTTGAATATGAGTTATTCAAAGAAGAGTTAATCAAATAGAGATTACTCGAAAGAGACTTATACGTCGAATTCGATTATAGCGAATTCGGGAAAGTACTATTTACTTTCCAGGGTTTAAATCAAAATTTAGTTATTGATTTAGAAATTAGGTGTCTGTTAAATTATTCGAGTTAGGAGATAAAGTTATAATTTAGGTTAGATATTGCAAAAGTAGGAATTATAACGTTATAGTTATAATCAAACACTGTCATATAAGAAGTGGATTCGTAACCTGAATCCGAGAATTTGCGTAAACAGATGATTGGAAAAAGTGAGTGACGAACTTCATCTATTTCACAGTAAAGGACGTTGTTCAATTAAGGTCTGAGAGGTAACTATACCCCAACTTGATTGACTTCAGAATTGACAAAGGAATAGTTGTGGTTCGATCTAAAAGGTTGATTAGGAATAAAGCTAAGGAATAAGCGATAAATGGATTAAGCGAAACGATGTTTTATACAATGTTCATTGGAAATCAGTAAATGAGTTTTGGAAACGTTTTCCAAATATAGTCAGATATGTTTTCTAAACATAGAAAATGAAATGTTTTCATGATAAGAATTTAAGAAATAGAGTTAAGCAAATTCAGAAACTGACTGGAGAGGGTAAGTTGAACGGTTTTCTAAGTGACGATCTGATGTTGGTTTCGACCTTCCGGATTGATACTTAGAGAATTGTTCTCATACTAGTTACAGTTAGGGACTGATAGTTGCGAAATAATAGTGATGTGAAAATAAGCTATGGAAATGTTTTCCAATGATTAATATCATATATTTTCTAAATATATGAAATAAGGAAATATGAACATATATATGTATATGATGATTGATCGATCGAATTTCCATTTGGAAATAACATCGTTGTTTGTACACCGACATGTTTTCATTTGATAGTTGAATCACAGACTATCAAAGTTTTTACCATTTTAACGTTGTTAATATGGAGAGACCGGTTGGATTATTATCCAAAGAACCACTCTGTATTGGCATAAGTGTTGCGAGCAATATCTGCCAAAGATAAATTGAAGACGGAGTAAAGTGCAAGGGTTGTTGTATAAGTCTTAGATAACAGTGACTAAGATGGATATACTGAATAGTGCCTTCGGTTTGTCCAGTCCCAGGGCAACGTATATGGAAGAAGGTCTGACAGAGTATATCCAATGGATCGCGTAAGTTGATCTGTTCAAACGTATTCACGTTTGGTGGCGGAGGAATTCATTTCTCTTAGCTATATACCCGTGTTATTTTTGTATAAGTCAATTTGTGATTTGGCGGGTATGATGATGTGGCATTCAAAGTGAATGGTGATCAGATGTTCTGAAGATAAACGTAGCTTCTAGCCTCACACCGGGAAGTAACAAAAGTTGGGCTAGGCAGCATGGCTAGTTGGGTCATCCCCAAGCAGGGTGTATTGTCACCGATCTAGGGAATATCCATATTTATACTTCTTTTTGATTTTGTATCTTCGGATGACGGTTTGATGGCCTACAACGTGGTGGCAATATATTCGCAACACTCAAGCTAAATGAGTGAGCGGTCATGTGTGGCCGGGTTGCAAGACGTTCTTGTTGAACCCTGAGTGCATCACCTCTAGAGTACACTATTCAGAAGGTGCTCCCATACCTTGTCTGTTGGAATCCATTCTCCGATAAGCGCCCTGCGGTTTATGATTTCATACTATGTATGTAGAACGTGAGATGCAAGCGTTTCTGCTAGATTGATACCTATTTGTGCTTAGACATTATTATAATATCACAATGATATTGCTTGTAAAAGTTGTTTAGATACTCATAAGGAAAAACCCGTTCCGTATTCACGGCGTGGTCTTATGAGATATCATATACATGTTCAATTGTTTTAAATTGTTTTACTCATACTAGTCCCATGACTGACCCGGAGTTTACTTTGTTGTTTTCCCTAAACTCTTGGGTGCCTAAATTTGTACGGGCAGTCAAGTAGTCGGGATTTACAGATATACTTGGAGAGCTTGGAGCAGGAGACTTCAAGATTCTATAGCTATAGTTATTTCCGCTGTGTTGTAAGTGTTGTACTCTGATAAGTGCTATTGTGTATATATAACTGTTTACTTCAAAGTTATGTTATATATTATATGTTATTCGTTCCGCTGTGAGATGCGTGTTACTCTGATGATTCTGATGTTCTTCTTCTTCTTCTATTCTATTAGTTCTATCTTTTCTTTCTCACCTTATAAATTCTTTCACTAACGTCTCGGAATTTCCGACTCTCGAGGAGTCGGAAATTTCCAGCCGTTACAGTTGGTATCAGAGCCAGGTCAAGTGATTACCTTGGCTCTGTGGCATAACTCAATAGAGATGGGATTAGAAATATCCTAGATTGAGTTTGAGTGTTTATATATGAGCGCGTAATTGTTATTCAATATAAAATGGTTTTATATTGTGGAGACTCATTGGTTGAGTGGCTTATGAATTCTGGTCGATCAGTTGATCCACTGTATCGATAAGGGTTACTAAACACCCGAATACGATGAACCGTCGTGGTATGTTTTGAAAAAGGGTAAATGAAATAATTTTTCCCAAAATATATTTGTTTATAGAAGAAATATATATCTTGAAATTATTATAGTATATTGATTGTGTTGGTTGTTATTATAATCGAATAAGATTATAAAAGGGTAAAATGGTTATAAATGACCAATCAGAATTCATATGAATGTAATATATGAAATAGTTTGAATTAAATATGAATTTAAATCAGAATTTGGAATTTAAAATAAGGAAATTTTAAGTTCCTGGGAGATTTTGAAAATGTTTTTCAAATTGAAAATGATATAGTATTGAACTCACTTCGATAGCTGGAAAATAGATTCTGATGATGAATCTAGACATCATCAGTGTTCATTTTCGAGTTCTAAGTGACGGATTACTACCAAAGGTTTTGTTTTTGAATTGTTTTGAGAAAACAAGTTATTTAGAAATTCAAAGGTTTTGAATTGGCATTATGATTTCGAATTGATTTGAAAGAAACCCAGGAACGTAAGTTCTGGAATTAAAATTTAACTAATGAAGTTAAATAAAATGAGATGGTTAAAATAAATTGAAATTTAACTTGAACTGAGTTAAATAAAATTGAATTGGGATTAGAGATAATCTAGAATGGAACCAAATTGATAAGTCAATAATTTGGAATTTGATATTAGAGTTCGAATGAAATTCGATTTGGATTTGAGGATATGAACTGATTGGAGATCAATTGGAATGGATAACATTGGTATATGTTGAAGTGGTAGCGGATGCAAGGGATAGAGTTGATATGCCCGACCAAAAGGTACCAGTTTATATTATATATGGATATGAGATTTATAAGCCGAATTGGCAAGCCGCTTGGCTGTTTGATTTTCTTTTGGGTTGGAGGAGGCCTAGAGAGGCGAGTTGTGGTTTGACGTATTGAGCCGTACAAAGGAGGTTATGGCAAAAAATTTCGAAAATTTAAGGTGTTAGAAAATTTTCAGAATTTTTGAAAATTTTAGTTGGTTGGAAATGAATTAATAATTTGATTGCAAATTTAATGGGTCAGTTGAAACTGGAGTTGAGAAGTAAACTAAAAGATATTTGAATCTAGTTAGTAAAGTTGGTAGCATTTTCCTAGCTTAGCAATTTCGAGGACGAAATTATTTTAAGGGGGGAAGTCTGTAATGGCGCGTTTTGTTAGCTGTCGAATAATTAATTTATTTAATTATTAAATATCGATTGGGCGATATCGATGACTTGAATTAAATAATATTGAATATTTAATTAAAATAAATAATATAATAATATATTATAATGTCGAAATAATCGGAAATCACCGAATTCACAATACTGTGTGAATTGGATCAGCTAAAATATTTAATTTAGTTTAGAATTGAATTTGAATAACGAATCGATTTAATAATCGACGTTAAAACGTATTAATTATATTATAATTAAAATAGAGCGCGTAACGACGCGACAGTTCGTTATTTGGCGATTTGAACTTCAACTGAATGTACATGATTCGTTTTAAGCCGGATTTCTGTGAAACAAGAAATGTGTGGAGCTGGTGGAGCATATCTTTCTAGTGGAAGAGAAAAACCATGATTTCGTCGTGTAGATTTTGAGATATGTCCAAATCAAATATTCAGAAAAACAGCGGTATATTCGTTCGTGGCCATAACGGTTATTTCAAAATAACTAGATATCGGTTTTGAATTTAGACAAGGTTCTTTTGGGAAATAGTGATAATTTAATTTTTAGAATTTTATTGAAATTTTAATTAATTAAATAAGCAACTTTTTATTGGAAGTATTTTGCACCCTGTAATCAACACTTTGAAGTTTCAAAATAGGAGTCCACCTACCGGTATTATTATATTTTTGGGATCGTGGTGCGATACTGGACACGACTGCATTTTTATTTCTGTCTGTAACTCTTTATATGTGGACGTAACAAGTATTTTGTACAACATGAACGTGTATGGCATTACCATACTGTAACAACCCGTAAAATGCGAGCCAGTTTAAAATTTTTATTTTGGCGATTTTAGCGAATTTTGATTATTTAAAATGAATTATTTTAAATAATATCGACGGAAAATTTATTTTGAATATATTTAGAACGTATATATTATATACGTCGTCGTTAGAATATAAATATTTATATATAATTATAAATAGAATTGAAAATGGCGTGGTAGTTCGATAATTCGATTTCAAACTTCAATTGAATGTACCGGGTGCAAAACAATCCGGATTTTAGTGAAACCAAAAATAATGGAATCTAATTGTGAATATCTTTCCAACGAATCCGAAAAATCAAGATTTCATAGCGGGAATCAAAAGATATGTCCAGTTGAAAATTCTGAATAGTCGCTATGGAATTCAGGCCCTTAAAAATAGCCATTTTGCAAATGACCTCGGATTTCGACGAAACCAGTTTTGTTGGGTCCGTGGCGTCAAGTAATTGCTAGATTCCAAATTTCATAATTTTTTGAATCAATATGTGAGCGTGGCAAAGGAAAACGCGTTTGACCAGTTTCAGTTGATTTTAATCGACTGGAAAATGGCCATTTTTCCAACGGTCTCAGAATTCGACGAAACTAGTTTTGTTAGGACCGTATCGTCAATACGAAGCTAGAAAATATTTTTCGGGAATTTTTCTGGTTAGTATGTGACCCCAGTAATTCGAAATGTACGCTTAAAATTCAATATAATAATTTTAATGAAAATTCAACGGAAACTGATCAAAAAAATCGAATCAACCTACGATACATATCCCATTGTGTTCGGAATGGGGGTAAAACGCTATGGACTACAGGCGGTGGGCCTCGTTTAGAGGTCGTATGTAAAAGTCAATATTTTGGTAATTAAAATAATAAAAATAATAAAAGGAAAAAAAATTTTCTTCCCCCCCTAACTTCTCTCTGGCCCCCACCCCCCCTATTTCAATTCGTTCATAACAAAAAAAAAAAGAAAAAAGAAAAAGGAGAAGGAGGCGACGAAGGCGGAGAGGAGCCGCCGCCCTCCCCAAGGACCATCGCGCCTCGTCGAAGACCCCCCCTCTTCCACCTCGACCGCAACGCGCAGCACCCCCCCCCCCCCCCCCAGTCGGCAATCGAGCACCGCACCCCCAGGAAAACCCTAACCCTAGCCCTTCCTTCCCGTCGCCACCTTCCCCTCCTCCTGCGACCTTCCGCGAAGCCCTGCCACCAAGAATCGACCGCATCGCCCCCGATGACTGCTGCCGCCGCAAGCACATCTCCCCCCCCTCGAAGCTCAACAGCGAAGCCACCCCCTCCTTTCTAAACAATGTAAGTTCTTATTTTTTTTATTTATTTAATTATTATCATGGTAAAACTGATTTTTATTTTAAAATAAAAAGGGTTAGGCCTTTAAAATAATTAAAAAGAGAGTAGTAGTATAAAGATATAATTTTTATATAAGGAAGTATTAAAAATATGATTTTTATATTTTTAAAGTATTAAAAATATGATTTTTATATTTTAAAGTATTAAAAATATAATCTTTATTATATAGAAGATGTAGAAATATGATTTTTGTTTAAATAGGAAAGAGTATATTTTTAGAGGAAAAAAAATATGATTTTTGCTTTCGTGAAGTTCGGATTTTTAATATCTAAAAGTTTGGATTTTTTTATTAGAAAAGGCGAAAACTTTTTATTAGAAAAGGCGAAAACTTTTTATTAGAAAAGGCGAAAACTTTTTATTTGAAAAGGTGGAATCTTTGTTTTTATAAAGGCGAAGTCTATATTTTTGAAATGGAATTTTTATCTATATGGCATCGCAATAAAAATTCGATTTTTATATATTGAACATCGAAATAAAAATTCGATTTTTATATATTGAACATCGAAATAAAAATTCAATTTTTATATATTGAACATCGAAGTAAAAATTCGATTTTTATATATTGAATAGCGAAGTAAAAATTCGATTTTTACATATGTAGTGGCTACGACAACGAAGGTGACAAAAAAGGCGAGAACGACGAAGATCTCTACAATAGGAGTGTCGTGAAGTTGGATAGCTTTAGGTGAGAATTTCTCACCTTTCAATTTATTTTTCTAGTTATATATATATACTAGGATGCAGACGGTGCTTAGTAGCACCCGACACAATCGTCCACAGACCATGGACTTGTTTGTTTGATTGCAAATTAGTTAGACTATTTGGTTTGAATTGAATGGTTTGGTGAAATGAATGAACTTGATTGATGTGTGAATGGCGTGGGCCTTCACTAGACTGGGGATAAGGCTAGGCCTCGTCCCGTTTCTAGTATCGTGCCGTTATGCCGCCGAAATTTTCTAAAATAAGTTAGAAAAATAAAAATATCATTTTATTTAAAGAATGAACTGAATAGAAATTCATATGTGGGAATAAAATGTTTTGTCGTTAAAAATAGAATTTTTAACGTGAATGTGAATAAATAAATATTCATTTACAAACCAGACGGTTTGTTTATGTACACCTATTTGAAGGACATTGATTGGGTCGATAAATTTTACACATCGCCCAACTGCACAAATAAAATATGTGTTTGATTGTTTGAAACCCCACACGGGTGTTAGGATGAAATTTGAAGTTCACTCATCCTGATTGATTAAATATGTCGATCGATCGATTGACAGGCTGTTATAAGCGTTAGATATCTATATTTGATGCTTATACAGTGTAGTGCACTTTGGTTGATGGTTGATTATTTTTCAATGCTATTATATACATGTGTTGTATGGAATCCATACAATTAACGTTATATGGTAATTGATTGGGCCTCATTCCAATTTGAAAAATAAAGAATATTTGAAAATAGAAATTTATGAAGCCGTGTTGATTAGATTGACGCCATTTTGACGTGAATCGATATTTATATCGATTTTATTCATTCTAAAATGAATATTGAAAAGTGATTTCGAAGTCGAATATTTCGAAATGAATTGAATTGAAAACGATTTCGAAATGAATTGAATTGAAAACGATTTCGAAATGAATTGAATTGAAAACGATTTCGAAATGAATTGAATTGAAAACGATTTCGAAATGAATTGAATTGAAAACGATTTCGAAATGAATTGAATTGAAAACGATTTCGAAATGAATTGAATTGAAAACGATTTCGAAATCAATTGAATTGAAAACGATTTCGAAATGAATTGAATTGAAAACGAATTCAAATTGAATTGAAAGCGAATTGAAATGAATTCAAATTGAATTGAAATTTGAATTGAATAGAAATGAATTTTAAAACGAATTTATAAAGAAGAATTCAATTTTGATTTGAATTGAAAAGGAAGTTGAAATTGCTTTTGAAACGAAATTAAAACTATTCATATAATTCGTTTTAAATGGAAATCGACGAAATATATATTATATATATTATATATATATAATATAATGGCCTGAATAGAACGCGCCGCGCCGCGACTGTTCGTGAATTTCGACCATTCATTTCAAACGGACATTACGGGAGATCCGACCGTCGTATTCTCCTAAAACCGGAACCGTTGGGTTCGTATCGAAAAGAGCTTTCTAACGAATATTAGAAATTTGAAATCTAATGGTTGGATTTGGAGTTACGTCCAAATCAAATTTGAAAAAGGTCGCTGTAAGTGCAGTTCGATGGCCATTGATGGAAATCGACTATACGGGCCTTGATAAAATTATTAAAAATAGTAATAATTTGTGTAAAATCATAAGAAATGATTTAGAAAGGATTGGGATGAAAAACTCCATATTTGAAAGGATAAAAATAGATTTTTATCGATATGAACTAGTTTTGAACTAAAATTATAATTCTATTTATTTTTAAATAAATAAATTGAATTTGAAAAGGGTTTTTGAAAATAACCAAAATTTCCAATGATTGCATTGGAGTGGATTTGAATCGAAATTGTCTTCGGAATATTTCGATGTTGGAATTCGTGATTATACAGATGTTGTTATGGAAATTTGAAAGATATATATTTATATCGTTATTTCCAATACGACATTTGTTAGTCGTAGAATTTGATATTGAATATAAGCCGATATATTTTCTATTCAGAGCCTTGTATTGAATATCAAATGTGATTTGGGTTTGTCGTGAATGGGGTCTTCACTAACACTGTTCTTGAACCCAGTTGAGAAAAAAAATTAAATATTTTTATTTAGATTTAATGAAGTGTACCAATTAAACGATATTTAATTGGAATTGAATTGGTATTGATTTTTGGGTTTATCGTGAACAGTGTTTTAAATAACACTTGTTCTTTAACCCGATAATTAATGGAATGTGATTTTGGGTTTATCGTGAACCGTGTTTTAAATGACACTGATTCTTTAACCCAGTTAAAGATTAAAACTAAGTGGAGTTTTAATGAATCTTTAATTAGATTGAAATGATCGAAAATGGAGTATCATCAGTTTTGCTCCAGGCGATGGTTAAATCTTTAATTAGATTCGAACATGAAATGGTAATTGAATTTACCGATAACACTGTGGTGTTAGATATGAAGTATTACCAGTTTTACTTCATGGGATGAATAGGTTGGGATTTCGAAATAAAATAAATGATTACTTCGGTGTGGTTCGCTAATCCCGACTAGTTTGAATTGATATTCAAAGGAGATTAAAGAATAAATTTAAAGAATTTATCTTGGATAAAATTAATGGGAACTTTTCCCAAAGTATAGGAATATTTGAATAAAAGAATATTCTGAATTGGAATGGGGCGTATGTTGTGTTTGTGTAACACTTTTATAATATATACGCGAGTTATTCAGAAAGACCGGGTTTATCCCATTCTGAATAACTGATTCGACGTGGTGTCGAAGATGAAGACGGTGGTCGAAGACCGGAAGTCTTCACGTCGTTTGGGTGATTACTGATGATCTTGATTGGGCTGTACACCCAAGAAGATGGAAACAGTTAGTGATCGTCCAGACGTACTTGGAGATCGATGGATATGCGGGGTACTAGGTGCCTCCGGTTTCGTTCAGACCCAGAACGGACTTGTAAATGGACTGTGTGTCTGACATTGGATTTTAGTCCGTGTGATTGATCTCTATTAAATATATATCTGTTTGGCGGCGGAGAATTTATTCTCTTGCTTAACGCCCTTCTCTGAGACGTACGAGCTCAGGGGTTATATATTGATGGATATCAAACGCATGGAGTGAATTGCCTGTGTGGCATGCCTAAGTGGAAATTGATCGAGGCTTCTGTTGAAAAGCAAAGTCTTGTGGTGATGATCAAAGCACAGCCTGTGTGGCATAGCTTTGTGTAACGTGAATTCGCGAACTTCACACCCGGTATGAACCAAAAACGGGAGACGGACCTCAGGGAGGGCATGCGTTTCTTTCTAGTTAGAAGTGGCGTCAGTGGTTTTACACGCCCTGACGAGTTTGACTCATGTGGTTGTTGCTGTTGCGAGGCGCCTCGGTTTGATCGGACGATCCGGGTACGATGGAGTCATTTAGTTGGCTCACCTACGCCCCAAAGGGCGGGGAAACGCAGTGTTCAGGCATTTTAATCCACATCGGTGGACCGGCCCTGTCGCTCCAAGGGACGATGCGTTATGTTCCTGAGACACGGGCTAGAGCGTCTCGAATCGGTTGAGGACTATCTTTTGCCTCGGTTCATAGACGGAAATCCAATTTCCTAATACGTGACATTTGCGGTTTTATTTGTAAACCTATATATGGTGACATGATATATGGTACCCATGCCGCCTATGATTGATACTTATGATTTGAAGTTGTTTTATACACTATGCACTTATAATAGTATCAAATGATTTGTTTTAAACGTATCAAGCATTCTTTGGCTGTTATAAGGGAAAACCCTATCCTCGGCTGCGTTGAATTGTGTGATGGGACCTGGGTCTTATAACAGCTTCATTTTTCTTTATTTAGCATTGCGCTGTTTGTTTTATGCACTGGTATTCTTGGGAGGAAACCCGTTCCGTGTTATACGGCGTGGTCCCTTGATTTACCTAATGATTTAAAATAAAGAATAATAACTGTTTTAGTTCTCACACCAGTCACATGACTGACCTGGAGTTTATTGTTTTAACCTAAACTCTGGGTGCCCTTATTTTGACACGGGCAGCTAGTAGTTTCGGTTTTGCAGATTTATATTCACAGGATCCTGGTTTACAGCAGGAACGATATCCGGAAAGCTTTGTATCCGTATATCTCCTTCTAGTTGTGTATTGTATTATTTTCCGCTGCGATGTATTTAAATGTAATTTAAATCTCTGATATTTCTGTGTAATATTTATTTGTTTATACTCTGTATATTCTTGTAATCTGATGCATTGTTGTAATATACAATGAAATGTTCTTTTGTATGCATTCTGTTGTGGCTTGTTCTCAAAACGATCGGGCGTTTCGAACGGTCTGGGTCGGTTTAGCGACTGGTTCGGATCGAGCGAAATTCCTTCCTGTCACAGTTGGTATCAGAGCTTTGGTTTACAAAGCAAAGAACAAGACACATTAGAACCGTACGAAAGAATACATCAGATATTGGATTAGTAATATCCAATGGGAATGACTCGTTAGAGATGGGATCAGTAGTATCCTAGAACGAGTGTGAAGAGTATATTTTTCAAATGAAAACAATTTTGTTTTGAAAATATAAATCAACTATTCGTATTTGATTATTTATTTTAAATTGAATTGGGAAATCCAGTATATAAAGATTTTGCATATACGCCTTGCAAACGCATATTCAAAGTTTTAATATACCGGATAGATATAGAATCACACTCTAGTCGCCCGGAGATGATTCTGATGATAGTTCGAACATCATCAGAATTGGCATTCGTGTTTCGAGGGTGTGATATCTATATATTTCCTATTGACTGGTGTGAGAACCAAAATTAGATAGGGCCTATTGTTGTGATTTGGCATCAAAAATCTGATTTTTGACTATGTATCAAAGTTATCCATTTCAAAAGCTAATCAACTAATTGATTGATGTTTGTGTTGTTTGTTTATTTGTTTGCTAATTTTGAACCATTATGCCTAATTTGATCGAATAATGAATTATATTGAAATTTGGTCACATTTGCTTGCATATACATGTACTTACATTGAACAGGTCATAGCAAGGAGACTAGAGCCAGAGAATAAAATTTGTTTGCCCGACAAATAGGTACATGTTTACTACATAAATTACTGTTTTGTTTGGGTGATGATGATTTTATGAGCCTATTGGTTAGCCGCTTGGCTTTTTCTTTTTCTTTTTGAGATCTGAAGGACCGGGGAAGCTATTTGAAATTCCCCGATGCTCCCATTGCAGGGGAGGTTATGGCGAAATTTTTCGAAAATTTAGGGTGTTAGCCAAATTTTTGAAATTTTGGAAATTCTCAGAAACTGAAAAGTTGGAGAATAAAAGCTAGATCGAACGTAGAATTGATTAATCAAACCACTTTCGACTTTGTTCCTTTTCGGGGACGAAAAGTTTTAAGTGGGGGAGATTGTAACAACCCGTAAAATGCGAGCCAGTTTGAAATTTTTATTTTGGCAATTTTAGCGAATTTTGATTATTTAAAATGAATTATTTTAAATAATATCGACGGAAAATTTATTTTTAATATATTTAGAACGTATATATTATATACGTCGTCGTTAGAATATAAATATTTATATATAATTATAAATAGAATTGAAAATGGCGCGGTAGTTCGATAATTCGATTTCAAACTTCAATTGAATGTACCGGGTGCAAAACAATCCAGATTTTAGTGAAACCAAAAATAATGGAATCTAATTGTGAATATCTTTCCAACGAATCCGAAAAATCAAGATTTCATAGCGGGAATCAAAAGATATGTCCAGTTGAAAATTCTGAATAGTCGCTATGGAATTCAGGCCCTTAAAAATAGCCATTTTGCAAATGACCTCGGATTTCGACGAAACCAGTTTTGTTGGGTCCGTGGCATCAAGTAATTGCTAGATTCCAAATTTCATAATTTTTCGAATCAATATGTGAGCGTGGCAAAGGAAAACGCGTTTGACCAGTTTCAGTTGATTTTAATCGACTGGAAAATGGCCATTTTTCCAACGGTCTCAGAATTCGACGAAACTAGTTTTGTTAGGACCGTATCGTCAATACGAAGCTAGAAAATATTTTTCGGGAATTTTTCTGGTTAGTATGTGACCCCAGTAATTCGAAATGTACGCTTAAAATTCAATATAATGATTTTAATGAAAATTCAACGGAAACTGATCAAAAAAATCGAATCAACCTACGATACATATCCCATTGTGTTCGGAATGGGGGTAAAACGCTATAGACTACAGGCGGTGGGCCTCGTTTAGAGGTCGTATGTAAAAGTCAATATTTTGGTAATTAAAATAATAAAAATAATAAAAGGAAAAAAAAAATTCTTCCCCCCTAACTTCTCTCTGGCCCCCACCCCCCCTATTTCAATTCGTTCATAACAAAAAAAAGGAGAAGGAGGCGACGAAGGCGGAGAGGAGCCGCCGCCCTCCCCAAGGACCATCGCGCCTCGTCGAAGACCCCCCCCTCTTCCACCTCGACCGCAACGCGCAGCACCCCCCCCCCCCCCAGTCGGCCATCGAGCACCGCACCCCCAGGAAAACCCTAACCCTAGCCCTCCCTACCCGTCGCCACCTTCCCCTCCTCCTGCGACCTTCCGCGAAGCCCTGCCACCAAGAATCGATCGCATCGCCCCCGATGACTGCTGCCGCCGCAAGCACATCTCCCCCCCCCCCCCTCCGAAGCTCAACAGCGAAGCCACCCCCTCCTTTCAAAACAATGTAAGTTCTTATTTTTTTTATTTATTTAATTATTATCATGGTAAAACTGATTTTTATTTTAAAATAAAAAGGGTTAGGCCTTTAAAATAAATAAAAAGAGAGTAGTAGTATAAAGATATAATTTTTATATAAGGAAGTATTAAAAATATGATTTTTATATTTTTAAAGAATTAAAAATATGATTTTTATATTTTTAAAGTATTAAAAATATGATTTTTATATTTTTAAAGTATTAAAAATATAATCTTTATTATATAGAAGATGTAGAAATATGATTTTTGCTTAAATAAGAAAGAGTATATTTTTAGAGGAAAAAAATATGATTTTTGCTTTCGTGAAGTTCAGATTTTTAATATCTAAAAGTTTGGATTTTTTTATTAGAAAAGGCGAAAACTTTTTATTAGAAAAGGCGAAAACTTTTTATTAGAAAAGGCGAAAACTTTTTATTTGAAAAGGTGGAATCTTTGTTTTTATAAAGGCGAAGTCTATATTTTTGAAATGGAATTTTTATCTATATGGCATCGCAATAAAAATTCGATTTTTATATATTGAACATCGAAATAAAAATTCGATTTTTATATATTGAACATCGAAATAAAAATTCAATTTTTATATATTGAACATCGAAGTAAAAATTCGATTTTTATATATTGAATAGCGAAGTAAAAATTCGATTTTTACATATGTAGTGGCTACGACAACGAAGGTGACAAAAAAGGCGAGAACGACGAAGATCTCTACAATAGGAGTGTCGTGAAGTTGGATAGCTTTAGGTGAGAATTTCTCACCTTTCAATTTATTTTTGTAGTTATATATATATACTAGGATGCAGACGGTGCTTAGTAGCACCCGACACAATCGTCCACAGACCATGGACTTGTTTGTTTGATTGCAAATTAGTTAGACTATTTGGTTTGAATTGAATGGTTTGGTGAAATGAATGAACTTGATTGATGTGTGAATGGCGTGGGCCTTCACTAGACTGGGGATAAGGCTAGGCCTCGTCCCGTTTCTAGTATCGTGCCGTTATGCCGCCGAAATTTTCTAAAATAAGTTAGAAAAATAAAAATATCATTTTATTTAAAGAATGAACTGAATAGAAATTCATATGTGGGAATAAAATGTTTTGTCGTTAAAAATAGAATTTTTAACGTGAATGTGAATAAATAAATATTCATTTACAAACCAGACGGTTTGTTTATGTACACCTATTTGAAGGACATTGATTGGGTCGATAAATTTTACACATCGCCCAACTGCACAAATAAAATATGTGTTTGATTGTTTGAAACCCCACACGGGTGTTAGGATGAAATTTGAAGTTCACTCATCCTGATTGATTAAATATGTCGATCGATCGATTGACAGGCTGTTATAAGTTTTAGATATCTATATTTGATGCTTATACAGTGTAGTGCACTTTGGTTGATGGTTGATTATTTTTTAATGCTATTATATACATGTGTTGTATGGAATCCATACAATTAACGTTATATGGTAATTGATTGGGCCTCATTCCAATTTGAAAAATAAAGAATATTTGAAAATAGAAATTTATGAAGCCGTGTTGATTAGATTGACGCCATTTTGACGTGAATCGATATTTATATCGATTTTATTCATTCTAAAATGAATATTGAAAAGTGATTTCGAAGTCGAATATTTCGAAATGAATTGAATTGAAAACGATTTCGAAATGAATTGAATTGAAAACGATTTCGAAATGAATTGAATTGAAAACGATTTCGAAATGAATTGAATTGAAAACGATTTTGAAATGAATTGAATTGAAAACGATTTCGAAATGAATTGAATTGAAAACGATTTCGAAATGAATTGAATTGAAAACGATTTCGAAATCAATTGAATTGAAAACGATTTCGAAATGAATTGAATTGAAAACGAATTCAAATTGAATTGAAAGCGAATTGAAATGAATTCAAATTGAATTGAAATTTGAATTGAATAGAAATGAATTTTAAAACGAATTTATAAAGAAGAATTCAATTTTGATTTGAATTGAAAAGGAAGTTGAAATTGCTTTTGAAACGAAATTAAAACTATTCATATAATTCGTTTTAAATGGAAATCGACGAAATATATATTATATATATTATATATATATAATATAATGGCCTGAATAGAACGCGCCGCGCCGCGACTGTTCGTGAATTTCGACCATTCATTTCAAACGGACATTACGGGAGATCCGACCGTCGTATTCTCCTAAAACCGGAACCGTTGGGTTCGTATCGAAAAGAGCTTTCTAACGAATATTAGAAATTTGAAATCTAATGGTTGGATTTGGAGTTACGTCCAAATCAAATTTGAAAAAGGTCGCTGTAAGTGCAGTTCGATGGCCATTGATGGAAATCGACTATACGGGCCTTGATAAAATTATTAAAAATAGTAATAATTTGTGTAAAATCATAAGAAATGATTTAGAAAGGATTGGGATGAAAAACTCCATATTTGAAAGGATAAAAATAGATTTTTATCGAGATGAACTAGTTTTGAACTAAAATTATAATTCTATTTATTTTTAAATAAATAAATTGAATTTGAAAAGGGTTTTTGAAAATAACCAAAATTTCCAATGATTGCATTGGAGTGGATTTGAATCGAAATTGTCTTCGGAATATTTCGATGTTGGAATTCGTGATTATACAGATGTTGTTATGGAAATTTGAAAGATATATATTTATATCGTTATTTCCAATACGACATTTGTTAGTCGTAGAATTTGATATTGAATATAAGCCGATATATTTTCTATTCAGAGCCTTGTATTGAATATCAAATGTGATTTGGGTTTGTCGTGAATGGGGTCTTCACTAACACTGTTCTTGAACCCAGTTGAGAAAAAAAATTAAATATTTTTATTTAGATTTAATGAAGTGTACCAATTAAACGATATTTAATTGGAATTGAATTGGTATTGATTTTTGGGTTTATCGTGAACAGTGTTTTAAATAATACTTGTTCTTTAACCCGATAATTAATGGAATGTGATTTTGGGTTTATCGTGAACCGTGTTTTAAATGACACTGATTCTTTAACCCAGTTAAAGATTAAAACTAAGTGGAGTTTTAATGAATCTTTAATTAGATTGAAATGATCGAAAATGGAGTATCACCAGTTTTGCTCCAGGCGATGGTTAAATCTTTAATTAGATTCGAACGTGAAATGGTAATTGAATTTACCGATAACACTGTGGTGTTAGATATGAAGTATTACCAGTTTTACTTCATGGGATGAATAGGTTGGGATTTCGAAATAAAATAAATGATTACTTCGGTGTGGTTCGCTAATCCCGACTAGTTTGAATTGATATTCAAAGGAGATTAAAGAATAAATTTAAAGAATTTATCTTGGATAAAATTAATGGGAACTTTTCCCAAAGTATAGGAATATTTGAATAAAAGAATATTCTGAATTGGAATGGGGCGTATGTTGTGTTTGTGTAACACTTTTATAATATATACGCGAGTTATTCAGAAAGACCGGGTTTATCCCATTCTGAATAACTGATTCGACGTGGTGTCGAAGATGAAGACGGTGGTCGAAGACCGGAAGTCTTCACGTCGTTTGGGTGATTACTGATGATCTTGATTGGGCTGTACACCCAAGAAGATGGAAACAGTTAGTGATCGTCCAGACGTACTTGGAGATCGATGGATATGCGGGGTACTAGGTGCCTCCGGTTTCGTTCAGACCCAGAACGGACTTGTAAATGGACTGTGTGTCTGACATTGGATTTTAGTCCGTGTGATTGATCTCTATTAAATATATATCTGTTTGGCGGCGGAGAATTTATTCTCTTGCTTAACGCCCTTCTCTGAGACGTACGAGCTCAGGGGTTATATATTGATGGATATCAAACGCATGGAGTGAATTGCCTGTGTGGCATGCCTAAGTGGCAATTGATCGAGGCTTCTGTTGAAAAGCAAAGTCTTGTGGTGATGATCAAAGCACAGCCTGTGTGGCATAGCTTTGTGTAACTTGAATTCGCGAACTTCACACCCGGTATGAACCAAAAACGGGAGACGGACCTCAGGGAGGTCATGCGTTTCTTTCTAGTTAGAAGTGGCGTCAGTGGTTTTACACGCCCTGACGAGTTTGACTCATGTGGTTGTTGCTGTTGCGAGGCGCCTCGGTTTGATCAGACGATCCGGGTCCGATGGAGTCATTTAGTTGGCTCACCTACGCCCCAAAGGGCGGGGAAACGCAGTGTTCAGGCATTTTAATCCACATCGGTGGACCGGCCCTGTCGCTCCAAGGGACGATGCGTTCTGTTCCTGAGACACGGGCTAGAGCGTCTCGAATCGGTTGAGGACTATCTTTTGCCTCGGTTCATAGACGGAAATCCAATTTCCAAATACGTGACATTTGCGGTTTTATTTGTAAACCTATATATGGTGACATGATATATGGTACCCATGCCGCCTATGATTGATACTTATGATTTGAAGTTGTTTTATACACTATGCACTTATAATAGTATCAAATGATTTGTTTTAAACGTATCAAGCATTCTTTGGCTGTTATAAGGGAAAACCCTATCCTCGGTTGCGTTGCATTGTGTGATGGGACCTGGGTCTTATAACAGCTTCATTTTTCTTTATTTAGCATTGCGCTGTTTGTTTTATGCACTGGTATTCTTGGGAGGAAACCCGTTCCGTGTTATATGGCGTGGTCCCTTGATTTACCTAATGATTTAAAATAAAGAATAATAATTGTTTTAGTTCTCACACTAGTCACATGACTGACCTGGAGTTTATTGTTTTAACCTAAACTCTGGGTGCCCTTATTTTGACATGGGCAGCTAGTAGTTTCGGTTTTGCAGATTTATATTCACAGGATCCTGGTTTACAGCTGGAACGATATCCGGAAAGCTTTGTATCCGTATATCTCCTTCTAGTTGTGTATTGTATTATTTTCCGCTGCGATGTATTTAAATGTAATTTAAATCTCTGATATTTCTGTGTAATATTTATTTGTTTATACTCTGTATATTCTTGTAATCTGATGCATTGTTGTAATATACAATGAAATGTTCTTTTGTATGCATTCTGTTGTGGCTTGTTCTCAAAACGATCGGGCGTTTCGAACGGTCTGGGTCGGTTTAGCGACTGGTTCGGATCGAGCGAAATTCCTTCCCGTCACACATACTTACACAAAACCACATATAACAGCACCTACCACAAAATCAACAAATGGAACCACGTACATCGTCACATGGACCATATCGCGTCAACTAGTTTCTCCATAAATACATACCCTCACGTGTCACCGAGTTTCTCCACAAATACCTAAGAGAAATCATACTATATATACACATACCATCCCCATTTCTAAACCTATTTCCTCTGTCAAAATAGTGGACGCCAGTTCTGCCTTCGTAGAAAATAAATCCCAAGGCAAACTCTTCACAAAATAAATTATAATAAAAAAAAACACAACAACTCGTCCTTATCAGCAACGATCTCGCATGGGTTCAGAAAAGAAATGATGCGGGTTTTCCAACGTACATGAAGTGGAAGGTCTGGAATGGCTTGGTGTATAGTGGCGGACGGGATTTTGTTCTACGTGAGGAGAGTGGGATAAAGGGGGACATCGTTGGGTACATGAAGGAACTGGGAAGGATTCACTGCAATGGAAATATACTTGCGGAAATTTGGTATGTGAATGGAAGGGTGCTATTTTATATTTGAAGAATCAGAAGGTGGAAATATATGAAGTTATGTGAATACGTATAAAGTGTGTGGAGGGAAGTAGCGAGCAAGCTTGGGAAGAACACAAGTTGGTTACTGGAGCTTTACGGAAATGAGTGTAAGGGTCTCGTGAGTTTTGCCTAGGCAGGACTGTAGAGAAGCCAAGTTGATGATACAGGCGGATGTGTATTTTCGAAAGGGGAAGATGCTTTCTGGTGTGAGGAAGGAGTTTGGAAGAACAAAGGAACTGTAGAGGAGGACGCGTGAGGAAATGGTGTTGCGAGTGGGTATTTTCACTGAACTGGATAAAATTTCTTTCGAGGAAGAAGAATGAAATGAGGCGGGTCGGTATTGTTTGTTGGGTGGACCGAGACTAAGGAAAGGCCCAGTAAAAAGAGTAAAAGTAAAATAAAAATAAAAATGAAGACAAAGCCCAAGTACGGGACATGGGTTACCAAGAAGTGGTGGGTGCAAAAAAACGGCCAAGAGAAAGGAATGTGTTCATCGCATTCATGATTTTGGAGCAGCCTTTTTGAAGCATAAAACGGGATTTAGAACTCGACAAAACAAGATCCGATTGGATCGTATGGACGGTGGCTACACCATGGAACTGAGGGGGAGTGAATCGAAGCTCGTTACAATTTAAGGCGAAATAAATTGTCCGACTGAATCAAATAACGCAAACCGTTATTTAACGGTTAACGCGCCAATGTGAGTAAAACTCACCAACTCTGAACAGTTTATAATTTCATGTTGTATTGTTAGAACTGTTAAAATTGTCTGTTTGACTGTGTGTTGACTGTTTGATTGAACTGCTAGTCAGTTAGTGGAATATATATATATATATATATATATATATATATATATATATATAAACCGATAAATATTTATATGCTGATTCTGCTTATCAGAATATTATACCAGTGTTGTCTAACATCTGTGGATGCAGGGAAAAAGGTTGGAGGAATCCGACTGGATTCCTCAACATTTATTTTACCGTTTTTCATATATGGTGATATATGATGTGTTATGAAATCTGTTATTAATTGCATATGTTTGAATGATACCGATCATTGTTATACGACACGTTAAACACCGTAGGTGATACTAGAATGTAAAAAGGGAATTTTCAATGTTTATATTGAAAATAAATCTTATTTATAAAATCGATAGGATTTTATAAAATGGAAACATTTATTTATTTAGGAAATAAATAAAGGAACATTTATTTAGATTATAAATAAATGGAATAAAGGAATATTTATTTAGGGAATAAATAAAGGAACACTTGTTCGGAAAATAAATAGAATTATACAAGGATAGATTTAAACACGTGCTTCGCACACGGTATAACACGATATAGATTTAAATGAGATATTAAATAGGAAATCTGTTTTAAACAGATAAATTGAAGTAGATTAATTTATAAATAATGTTTTATAAATTAAATAAATTATTTATCGTTGATAAATGGAATATATATAAGTCTGGACTTATATAAAGAAGTAGAAACGTTATTAAAAGGACATTTATAAAGTGAAGAACCGTTACTAAAAGTAAATCTTTATAAATGGATAAACGTTGTAAAAAGTAAATCTTTATCAATGGATAAACGTTGTAAAAAGGAAATCTTTTGAAATGAATAAACGTTAATAAAAGGAGTTAATCGAATTTAGTTATTCGAAATGAGTTATTCGAATTAGATATTCGAATAGAGTTAAACAAAGTAATTTGTTAGGTTAACCAAAGCAAGTTAGTCGAGTTAATCAAAGTAATTGGTTAAGTTAACCAAAGTAAATTAGTTAAGATAAACTAAGCGGTTAATCGAAGTGAATTAGTCAAGTTAAACTAATTGGTTAATCGAAGTAAATTAGTTGGGTTAATCAAAGTGAATTAGCTGAGTTAAACTAAGTAAACCGGTTAGAGTTAATCAAAGTGAATTAACTAAGTTAAACTAAGTGGATTAGTTCGGTTAATCGAATATAGTTATTCGAAAGAAAGTGCTAATCGAATATAGTTATTCGAGTAAAGTTAAAAGAGTTAATCGAATATAGTTTATTCGAGTGGGGAAATCAAATGTTATTCATTTTAGAAGAGTTACTGAATATTATTTATTCGAAGAGTAGTTATCGAATATTGGTTATTCGAAGTTAGTTAATCCAAAGGAGTTATTTGAAGTTAGTTAATCCAAAGGAGTTATTCGAAGTTAGTTAATCCAAAGGAGTTATTCGAAGTTAGTTAATCCAAAGGAGTTATTCGAAGTTAGTTAATCCAAAGGAGTTATTCGAAGTTAGTTAATCCAAAGGAGTTATTCGAAGTTAGTTAATCCAAAGGAGTTAGTCGAAGAGTTAATCGAATATAGTTATTCGAAAGAAGGTGTTAATCAAATATAGTTATTCGAGTAAAGTGAAAAGAGTTAATCGAATTTAGTTATTCGAAATGAGTTATTCGAATTAGATATTCGAATAGAGTTAAACACATTAGAGTGATTCGAATTTACTTATTCAAATAGAGTTAAACACGTAAGAGTTAATTGAATATTAGTTATTCAATTAGAGTTAAATCGAATTTAGTTATTCGAAAGGAGTTAATCAATTTGAGTTAAGTTAATCGATTTGAATTAAGTTGAATCGAAATGGGGTAAATCGATTAGAATTAAGTTAATCGAGTTAGAGTAAATCGAATATTGGTTATTCGAAGGTAAGTTATTCGAATTAGTTATTCGAAGGAGTTAATCAAATGAGTTGATCCAAAGGAGTTAGTCGAATATTAGTTATTCGAATAGAGTTAAAGGAGTTATCGATTTTAGTTTGATCGAAAGGAGTTATCGATTAGTAAATCGAAAGGAGATTTTCGAATATAGCATATTCGAAAGAAAGAGATCGAATATTGTTTATTCGAAAGAGAGAGATTTCGAATATGAGTTATTCAAAGAAGAGTTAATCAAATAGAGATTACTCGAAAGAGAGTTATACGTCGAATTTGATTATAGCGAATTCGGGAAAGTACTATTTACTTTCCAGGGTTTAAATCAAGATTTAGTTATTGATTTAGAAATTAGGTGTCTGTTAAATTATTCGAGTTAGGAGATAAAGTTATAATTTAGGTTAGATATTGCAAAATTAGGAATTATAACGTTATAGTTATAATCAAACACTGTCATATAAGAAGTGGATTCGTAACCTGAATCCGAGAATTTGCGTAAACAGATGATTGGAAAAAGTGAGTGACGAACTTCATCTATTTCACAGTAAAGGACGTTGTTCAATTAAGGTCTGAGAGGTAACTATACCCCAACTTGATTGACTTCAGAATTGATAAAGGAATAGTTGTGGTTCGATCTAAAAGGTTGATTAGGAATAAAGCTAAGGAATAAGCGATAAATGGATTAAGCGAAACGATGTTTTATACAACGTTCATTGGAAATCAGTAAATGAGTTTTGGAAACGTTTTCCAAATATAGTCAGATATGTTTTCTAAACATAGAAAATGAAATGTTTTCATGATAAGAATTTAAGAAATAGAGTTAAGCAAATTCAGAAACTGACTGGAGAGGGTAAGTTGAACGGTTTTCTAAGTGACGATCTGATGTTGGTTTCGACCTTCCGGATTGATACTTAGAGAATTGTTCTCATACTAGTTACAGTTAGGGACTGATAGTTGCAAAATAATAGTGATGTGAAAATAAGCTATGGAAATGTTTTCCAATGATTAATATCATATATTTTCTAAATATATGAAATAAGGAAATATGAACATATATATGTATATGATGATTGATCGATCGAATTTCCATTTGGAAATAACATCATTGTTTGTACACCAACATGTTTTCGTTTGATAGTTGAATCACCGACTATCAAAGTTTTTACCATTTTAACGTTGTTAATATGGAGAGACCGGTTGGATTATTATCCAAAGAACCACTCTGTATTGGCATAAGCGTTACGAGCAATATCTGCCAAAGATAAATTGAAGACGGAGTAAAGTGCAAGGGCTGTTGTATAAGTCTTAGATAACAGTGACTAAGATGGATATACTGAATAGTGCCTTCGGTTTGTCCAGTCCCAGGGCAACGTATATGGAAGAAGGTCTGACAGAGTATATCCAATGGATCGCGTAAGTTGATCTGTTCAAACATATTCACGTTTGGTGGCGGAGGAATTCGTTTCTCTTAGCTATATACCCGTGTTATTTTTGTATAAGTCAATTTGTGATTTGGCGGGTATGACGATGTGGCATTCAAAGTGAATGGTGATCAGATGTTCTGAAGATAAACGTAGCTTCTAGCCTCACACCGGGAAGTAACAAAAGTTGGGCTAGGCAGCATGGCTAGTTGGGTCATCCCCAAGCAGGGTGTATTGTCACCGATCTAGGGAATATCCATATTTATACTTCTTTTTGATTCTGTATCTTCGGATGACGGTTTGATGGCCTACAACCTTGGTGGCAATATATTCGTGACACTCAAGCTAAATGAGTGAGCGGTCATGTGTGGCCAGGTTGCAAGACGTTCTTGTTGAACCCTGAGTGTTTCACCTCTAGAGTACACTATTCAAAAGGTGCTCCCATACCTTGTCTGTTGGAATCCATTCTCCGATAAGCGCCCTGCGGTTTATGATTTCATACTATGTATGTAGAACGTGAGATGCAAGCGTTTCTGCTAGATTGATACCTATTTGTACTTAGACATTATTATAATATCACAATGATATTGCTTGTCAAAGTTGTTTAGATACTCATAAGGAAAAACCCGTTCCGTATTCACGGCGTGGTCTTATGAGATATCATATACCTGTTCAATTGTTTTAAATTGTTTTACTCATACCAGTCCCATGACTGACCCGGAGTTTACTTTGTTGTTTTCCCTAAACTCTTGGGTGCCTAAATTTGTACGGGCAGTCAAGTAGTCGGGATTTACAGATATACTTGGAGAGCTTGGAGCAGGAGACTTCAAGATTCTATAGCTATAGTTATTTCCGCTGTGTTGTAAGTGTTGTACTCTGATAAGTGCTATTGTATATATATAACTATTTACTTCAAAGTTATGTTATATATTATATGTTATTCGTTCCGCTGTGAGATTCGTGTTACTCTGATGATTCTGATGTTCTTCTTCTTCTTCTTCTATTCTATTAGTTCTATCTTTTCTTTCTCACCTTCTAAATTCTTTCACTAACGTCTCGGAATTTCCGACTCTCGAGGAGTCGGAAATTTCCAGCCGTTACAAAAATGCATTGCTATTTTTAAAACGGATTAAATAGCCCAACTCATTTTCTTATCCATTTGTATTTTATAATGGTTTAGACCTCTCACATTAAGCCTACTGTAGTGGATAAAATTATCAAGAAGAACATATTCACAAAGTAAAACAAACTCTCTTAAACTGTATGTTTACAAATATAAGCATGTTTTACCATTCATATAATTCATGCTCACTTTCTGTTTTCCAATTTCAGTCCAAATCCTTATACAGATCCTTAAAATGTCAGTACCTCCAACTAAGTATCCAAATAATTTGCAGTGGGTTCCAAATAAAATACATGCAGAACTTGTTATAATTACATAAAGTGAGATCAGTGTCAAAAATACATTCAGAAGAAAAATCCATTTGCATAATATTGAATAATCCACAAACTTCCCATGAGCACTAAAAATCATTAAAATTGAGAAGCATTAGCAGTAAAAATCATTAGAATAGAAATAGATTAATATAAGAAGCATTAGCAGTAATAGTCAATAATCGTTTGAACCAAAAAAACAAAAAAAATAACCTTCGCCTAACAGAAACTATCAACCATTCAGAATCATACTTTAACAGTTCAACAAAAAAAATGAAGTACATTTCGAAATCGGATTCAAAATTGTATATTACGAGATTGCAAGAACTTTAGATTGACGATTACCTAATGACGATGATGCGAGACGGTGGCCGATTAAAGCTGAGTACGAGATGATCGACTAACGCCGACTACGATTAGATTAGGGGACCGAGTTTTCCAGATCTAGGGCGCAGTTGTCTTTGTTTTTTTTTCTTCGTGAATAAATAAATAGGGGAAAAAGGGAACGCGTGTATTGAAGTGGGTTATTGAGGGGTACTTAATTTTAGAACGGGTTAAGTCTGTTCTAAAATGTATGACGGCTAGTGCCCGTCCCAAAAGAGTTTGCAACGGACTTTAGCCATTGCTATTTAGCAACGGCTCAAAGCCGTTGCGAATTCTCCGCAATAAGGTGTTGCAGATTCGCTTGTATGGTGTAGTGTTATAATCATCAGAGTACAATACACATCTGAACAGCTATAATAATCTATCCTCATATACAACACAAAGCAGAATACACACCAAATATATATCATACGTCTGAACTCCTTCAGCACGTCTCCTGAAGTTCGCAGCAACCAAATCTAAACCTGTAAAATCCGGTCTTACTCGAGCATTACAAATGGCGGATCAATCTGGTGAACCAGAGTGAGAAAAACACACTAAATTTAAAGGTATCACATAACTTAATTTTAAAGTCAAAATCTTTTCGAAAGAGAAGGATAGTCGTAAGACCAAATCCACACCTAAATACGGATGGTTTTTATCTTACGATAACCCAAAACCTTTTTGAAATCAATATCTTATCTGATATTGTAATAGTGTCTAAATACAAATAAATATCAATCTATCGGAACGCTTGCATCTCACGCTCTACATACATAGTATACAATCAAAACCGCAGGTGCTTATTGGAGAATGGATTTCCATGGCAAGATATGGGCAACCAACTTTCCGACAATATACCTATGGAGATGAGTACATTGGGGGTTCAACAAGAACATCTTGCAACCCAGGCTAAACATGACCGACCCCTCACTTCGCTTGAGAGTACCGAATATATCAGTACCATGGTTGGAGGCCAGCCAACCGAACCGATAACATACAAACAAAAATAAAAAGGGACAACCAAAGACATTTGATTTCTCCAGATCAAGTAATGATATACCCTTTTGATAGGTGCGACCCACATAGCCATGCGACCTACCCGATTTTTACCATTTCCCGGTTGATGAGGCTTGAGGTCATAATTTATTTATATTTATTTTTGAACATTCAGTCACCATTCACTTTGAATGCAACATTGTCAGATCCATCAGATATCTCTAATTGATGTCCACAAAAATACTCTAGTTGTTAAGCTAAGAGAAGATCCCTTCTCCACCAATAACTATGGTACGTTTGAAGAAATCAACATAGGTATCCCCTTTGGAAATACTCTATCAAACACTCGTCCATACAAGTCGTTCAGGAACAGGATGAATCGAAGGTACCCTCCTACTACCTCCTAAGAATCACCTTATGGATTAGTAGCGACTAGCGAATAGTCCTTGCAGTCCGTAGATTTCAACCACGACAGATTCTTAAGTCAAAATAACTCTGGTTGCAACATCAGAGAAATTTGACAAGTAGTTCTTCAGCTTACGAAGATCCGCAGTCTTCACCCGCTCCAACTTCAATCAGCATCTTCACGTATTTGCTAGTTCGGAATGGGTTGCGAATATCAATTCGATCTCGGTCTTTCCGTACCAACAATCGTATAGGCCAGATTTGATAATCAGTTATTTAACTATCAAATAAATAATCTCGAGAATAAAATGAGTTTATTAGTTCAGCACCAGCATTACATGGCCTCCTTAATTAAAAAAAGATTAACGATAGTTAATTTAAAACTTTTAAATCTCTTAACGTTACGAATATAGCTTTCCATTTCTTATTTAACATATGATTATTTTCAAAACTAATTTAATACTTAGGAAAATATCCTACAATCATATCAAATGTTCTATTTTACTTTCATTTGCGAAACACTTGCTACGAAATTCTTCATTTTCTATAATTAGGAAAATCAATTCATCTTATCACTCGTAAAACAACGTTACGAAATCTCTTTGTTTTATCACTTGAAAACAATAACCAACTTTTATTCTTTAAGAATAAATCTATTCCAAAATTCCACTTTTCATTTTCTTTACCTCGAAAATACCTTTACAATTCCACACAATCTCCTTTTATTTTCTTTTACTAAGGAAAATTCATTTTATATATTCACAAATCTTTCCATTTCCATTATTTGGAAATCTCATTATAAATATTCTCAAATCTTTTCTTTTCCGTTATTTTATTATTTCTCATATGGAAATAATAAATTATCCTTAATCTCTTTCCCATTACAACTAATATCATCCTCAGATACTTCTGAAGTCATTCAAGTTGGGGTATAATTACCTCTCAGATCTTAATCAACAACGTCCTTATCTTAAGATAGATATGCGTTGTAATTCAAAAACCGATATTTCTTCTAATATCAAACCAAATTCTATTTAACCATTTAACTTAAACCATGATTTTATAATCCATTTCTTATTTTTGAAAATCTCCCTTTCGAAGACAACTATTTTAACTTAATTAGTTGATTAAGTAAGTGCTTATTAAATATCCCCCTTTTTACTATAAATTCTTTAAACCAAATTATTTTATAACACTGATTTTTTATTACAAAATCCATTACCACATACCATTTCAAAAATCCCTTTTTCAAATCCAATAACTATTTCCCTTTTGAAAATCATATTTCAATTTCATCCATTTTACTTAATTTCATTATTAAGTAACCTTAATTTAAAATTAACGATTTAACTCCAAATCTCTTTTATAAATCTCATTTATAAAACTCAGGTTTAATATAAACCCTTCTTATCTAAATTCCCTTTTCTAACTTCACATATTAAGTAAACATTTAATTTAAGTTATCGTACGTGCTTAAATCCCTTTTATAACTTCATTATAAAAACTCAGGTTTTATATTAAAACCCGTTCATGAACTCCTTTTACAATTCAACTGGATTCCATTACAGTTACACTTAAATTAATATTAAATGAAATAATAATTTACTTTATTATTAACTACTGTAGAAGTAGTTAACTTCTTTAATAACTAAATAAATAACAAATTTCTTTTAAGATCATTTTAAAATTAAAACAATTATTTGTTAAACTATTTCATTAGATTAATTCAAACAAACTAATTTAATTAATCGATTCCAATTTAAACGGTTGACTTAGTCAACTCGAACACAGTTATCTCATCAACCCATTCCAATTAGTTCTTCCTTTAAATTAATTAATAATATAATTAATTTAAATAATTCCAGTTAATTGTTTCTTAAAAACAATTATTCAAATCTTAACTGTTAGGTTAAATTCTGCTCATTTTCTTATCAATCTTCTTAACATAAGAATTTGCTTTATAAAATCATTTAATACTTGTCTATAAATTTAAATAATAAATATTTATTTACTTTTGATATCTTTCATTTAAAATAATAGATTAAAAACCTATCTTCAGTTATAAAATAAATTTTATAACTTCATTCCCGTCGATTCACATAATGGTAAATCGATACAATTCTTGCTGAAATGTCGGTTCTTCGACAGATTCCTTTGCATTTATCGTGCACGAACGACTTTTCATTTTAGCTTTGGTATACAGGCACTGAATCTTTGAATCGTTCAACTACTGCTATAAAAAAGAAATATAAACCCTAAGAATTACTTCTTTCTGGGCCAGATAGCAGCTTCCAATACAACAACCGGTCTGGCCCCCTACTAAGTTGTTAAGCGAAATTTTCATGTTGTCTACCACCCAAGAAACAAGGATCTCGACGGCAGGATTGAATACCCGTATTTATAAAACAATTGATTTATAGGTCATATACTGCCAATTACTCAACCAATACTGCGCATTGGTTAAAACCAAACAAACGTTGAATTTTCAGTCAACGATCAACAACTAAATCAATCATTCAATCAGAATAGTTATATAGTGATAATATGAAAATAAATAACATTTTATATATTTGATGAATCCAGTTGGATCCCTCCAACCTGTTTTTTCCTGCATCCAAATAGGTTATCTCATATAAATTCATTCAATTCAATTTAAATGATTATTTTTATAACATTAAATAATGATTATTTAACATCAATCAATTAAAAAAAACAATTCAAACAATTTAACATGTTTAATTTATAAACGTGACCAACAAGGTAAGTTACCTCCATTGGGTCCAATCGTTAAAATAACGATTTGGTGTTTCATTGAAATTAAATGACGTTTAATTTCATGACTAGTTTAATCAACATATGAATATAATTAACACACCGTCAATCAATAGCAACCATAGCACACAGATAAAGCCCGACTTACATAAAATATTAGTGGGAAAAACTGAGTGAGTTATACTCACATTGTTCTCCATTGTCGCTAAAGCGGTTCGGTTTCCGTTAAATTAAATATGAATTTAATTTAACGAATAATTCCATCTGCTTCCAGTTCAATCCAAATAAATTCCACAATGTAGAGTTCGACAATGCGGTCCCAACGCAATAGGTTTGATCCAATTTTGTTCAAGGAATGGAAAGTTATACCCGTTTGAGTACTCACTATTCTTATTAATATAATTAACTGCTTAATTAAACTAATTTTATATTAATTACATTTAGTAGAGTAACTGCAGGTCGACTTCTCTGTCAATCCTTATTCCTCAGAAGTTTTCCCGAGCGATGTCTTCAATCCCAAAACAACCTAGCAATAAGTTATACATCATTTAATAATTTAAAATATAATTAATTAATTATTAATTAGGTATTAGTTTGACTAATTACTTTTGAAATAAAATTTCAACCCCGATATAATCTCTTCTGTTTCATTTGTTTCATCCACCATCGCGTTATCTCAGAAACCACGCAAGCTCCCTGTGGTTCAAATAAGATTTAATGAAAATAGTAAATCTTTAATTTATTCTTAATTACTTCTAATTAATGTTTTAAATTTTCGAACCCATGCAAATATTGTTTCAGGCCGATCGAGGTTTTCTTCCTCGTGTTCCTTCATACTGCTACTTCTAGAAACACGCACGCACGAGGTAGGCACCCACCACACCTCCCTCTGGTCCACTGCCGACCGATCAGACTACGTTGAATTCTGCTCCTCAAGCCACTCCACCTTCGATCCAATTATTACCTCGTCCAACTTCACCTTCCTCCCGTAAATAGTCCACGAGCGCCCTTCCTTCATGGTCAGATTCTGATCAAACCATCACTCAGGTCTCCATCACTGCCGTCTAGGTGGTAGAGCACGTTGAGCTCGTTAGGTTCACTGTTGGGAGTTTCTGATATCGATGAAAGGATTGAAGGGAATTCGAAGGAAGGGAGGGTGAGTTTCTGGCCGTTAATTATGTTAGGGTGGAGGAGCAAATTTTCTTTGACCACGCGCATGCCTTGACTAGGAGAATAGGGTTTCAGCTGGGATATATATGGGGACAATTTAATATTATAATATTTAATGAAACTTTGTCATGAAGTATCGTGCTGTAACATCCACGTATGACCTCGAATTGAGATGAAACTCGTAATCCTAGCATATAAAAAATATTCCGAACACGATAGGACATGTTTCGTCGAATTCCGAAGTCATTTGTAAAAATCCCTTTATAATTCACAAGTGAAAAATCACGCGTTTAAATTTCCCACGATCACAAAAATAAATTCAATCAACTTGAAACTTTGAAATTCTACTAGTCCATTTCCTTATGGATCCAATGAAATTTGTTTCATTAAAATCGGAGTTTGTCTGGCTAGTCGTTTATTCCTTTAAAGTTACCCCTGTTTAAATTGGCAAAAATTATATAAACGATTAAAAAAAAGGGGTACTTAGTTTGAAGGACAAGTTTCAAAAAAAATTAGATCAAAGGACAACTAAGTTTTATAATTAAATTAAGGACAAAGGCCAAATTTTATTATGCAACATAAAATTCCCTTTAACTCTCATTATTAACAAATTAATTTATATAATAAAAAACAACCCTCAAAAATGAAAGAAAAGATATGATTTTGAAATTATTTTAGTCAATTTATTTTATTATAAACATATAAAAATAATCAGTTCGGAAAGCTAAATGAATATAGCTTTATAACTTAAAAATATAGCATTATATTGTATCACCCAAATACAGAATTAAGTTATTTTAAAGCTAATCACATTCACACCATAAAAAACCTATACCGTAAATAACGAAGCTATATGCATTTAGCTTTCCGTCCAGAATTTTCTGATATTGCTTGTTCTTCCATATTTACAACAAAAAAACATTTCATAATTAATTTTTATTATTTTCTAATCTTATAATTACAGAAAAATATTTTTATATTAACTTTTATTTTTTGTGAAATACCAACACATGTCCTTAGTTTAAAATATTTGGACTTTTTTCAATTAAAACATGAAAGTAGTCCTCAATTTATATAGAAAAAGTCACTTGTCCTTTGATCTAATTTTTTTCTAAACTGTGTCCTTGAAAACTCTTGGTGTATATCGTTGCCATGATCAAACGGTAAGTCCGATTGACACGAAAATCGAAATCCTACAATAAATAACTAATACGAATCTAAATGCACAAGTTTTGTCTCATTACGCGACTGTTTCCCAGTACGTTATTTTTATACGCCAACTAACACTATTTTGGACATTGAAATACCCGATGTCCAAAATAACAAACTACCTACCTATCTTGACTCTAATCGTTGATACGAACTCAACGGAATTGGTTTCGTGGCTTACATCGATCGTCTTCTCTAGTTATATACAAATACCCCTCTATTAAATTAAATTAATTTAATTACGCGCTATAGAAAATGACTGGGCGTTTGCGGCTGTCGTTGTCACATACTACATCGGAATGCCACAAAATTTGGTTTTGTACAATAATATAACATTACAGTTCCAATGAAAGTAATTTCATCGAAACCGAGGTCGTTTGCAAAATGGCTATTCTAAGGGATGATATAATACAAATAAAATATTATATAAATTCCAAAACAATTCAAATATATAATAATAAATTATTATTATCGTAAATATTCAAATAAAATTATCGTATAGCTTCAAATATAAATGAATATGGATTTCACAACTTAATATCATCAATTTCGATTCAAGACAGTATCCAATTTATATTAAAACCCTTTAAAATTTATTAAATAACAATCTAGGACACGAAATCTAATATTTTCTCTTTTATTAGAAAATTATAATCAACTAGATTCAAACGTTTTTAGTTTCACAGAAATCCGACTTATATTTGCTCCTGTATATTCAATTGAAGTTCAAAACTCAATATTACGAACTACCGCGCCATTTCGAGCTCGTTTTATATTATATATAAGTTTGACGTTCAAACTTCATTTTAATAAACAAATTCAATATTAAAAACCAACAATATTCAAAATATAATATTTAAAATAGTAAACTGAATTAAATATTTGACTACCTAAAATATGGGACACTACACAACTTCTCATCCCTTGAGTTGTTTTCGTGACTCCAACCATTCAAGCCTCGTATGTTATGTCCTCTTTCCATTATTTATCGAGTTTGCATTGATGCGCTACACAGTCTGTAATGACCCAAAATTTTGGAACCAATTCAAAATTTAATTTTAATTAATTTTACAAGAATTGAAGGTCGATTTTAAAATTTTGATGGTTTAACACTATTTCAATAGCCTGCAAAAGAACATTTTCCAAACAATCTCGGAATTCAACGAAACTAGTTTTATTAGACACGGAACAACGAAAAATGGTAAGGTTCCATATTTCATAATTTTTGGAGTCAATATGTGAGCGTGCGAAAATTAAACGCATACCAGATCAATCGATCAAAATTAAGTGAAAACGCAATAAAAAATTAAACGGAGGGTCAAACGAACTCCAAACTGGACAAGACCTGTTTCATTGGATCCGAAATTACGTTTTATGCTTGGGTTCAAAATTTCATATAAAATGGAATTGTTCTTTTGTCACACGAGCAGAAGAACCAACATTGAACAAAAACACATTAACATTTGAATTAAACAACCTAAGCCAAAAACACTGAAATGAGGTGTCAACAATCTAAAGAACCTGGTGTTTGGTTTACCATCTCCCTTCTTCCATACCTCATCAATCCGAGTGATAGTAAACCCCCTTCTCCTTTTCTTTTTCTCTTTCTTTTCTTTGTATTTTCTTTAACTCTTTCTCTCCTCCACCTTAAGCTTCCATGGCCACCACCCCACTCCCTCCTCCCTCTACCAGATGTCGTACATCCCCCACTTCCTCACTAACCTGCGCCATCCCTCCTTTCCCCCTAATCCCTTGTCGAACTCATCTCTCCCCTTAAATCTTCCAAAAATCCAATTTTTATGCCTATTTTACAGCGAACCACCTCAAAGCCTTCACCTTTCATCCCCTGCCACCCCATAGACCCCATGCCTAGGGACCACTTGCTGCACCAGCCTCTATACCAATGCATCCAGCCCAAATTCCTTGGACCCCTGTAATAACCCGGAAATCTGGGCCAGTTTAAAATTTTATTTTGGCAATTTTAGCGAATTTTGATTATTTAAAATGAATTATTTTAAATAATATCGACGAGAAATTTATTTCGAATAGAATTCGAACGTATATATTCGTTTGAATCGACGATAGAATATAAATATTTATTATATATAAAAAAGGAATTGAAAACGGCGCGGTAGTTCGATAATTCGATTTCAAAATTCAAATGAATGTACAGGATTCAAAATAAACCGGATTTTAGTGAAACCAAAAACAATAGGATCTATTTGGGAATATCTTTCCAACGAATCCAAAAAATCAAGATTCCATAGCGGGGATCAAAAGATATGTCCAAATGAAAATTCTGAATAGTCGCTATAGAATTCAGGCCCTTAAAAATAGCCATTTTGCAAACGACCTCGGATTTCGATGAAACCAATTTTGTTGGATCCGCGATGTCAAGTTATTGCTAGGTTTTAAATTTCATAATTTTTCGAATCAATATGTGAGCGTGGCAAAGGAAAACGCGTTTGACCAGTTTCAGTTGATTTTAATCGACTGGAAATTGACCATTTTTCCAAAGGTCTCAGAATTCGATGAAACTAGTTTTGTTAGGACCGTATGGTCAATACGAAGCTAGAAAATATTTTTCTGGAATTTTTCATGTTCGTATGTGACCCCGGTAAATTGAAATGTGTGTTCAAATTCAATATATAGAGTTATATTTTGATTTTAACGGAAACTGATCGAAACGGTCGAATCAGCCTACGATACATATCCCATTGTGTTCGGAATGGGGGTAAAACGCTAGGGACAACAGGCGGTGGGCTTCGTTTTGTGGCCGAATTAAAAGTTAACTGATAGGAAGAAAAATAATAATATTTAATTATTAAATATACATAATAAAACACTCCCTCCCCTTTTTTACTCTCTCCATTCACCGTTGAAATCGATTTAAGAATTAAAAAAGAGCAACGGAGACGCGCAGCCCCCCCCCTCCCCGATGATGGCCATCGCCGCGCCTCCTCAGGGGACTGCCGCGCCGTCGATCTCCCCTTTCCTCTCGCCTCCAGCTCCTTCTCCTCCATCCCTTCAACGCGTCGAGCCCCTTCAACGACCCTCCCACAGCCTGAAACCCTAGCCGCCCCCATCGCCTGAACAGGCGCCACCGCACCCCTCCTGAGCCCCTTCTTTCCCCAATCCGCCGCCCACCAGTCGATGTCGCGCCATGCCTAGCCACCAACGCCGCCTCAGGCGAGCTCCTCCGCCTCCCCACCCAATCTCCGACCACCTCCGACGCCTGAAACCCCCCTACCCTTTCTGAAAATGCAAAGGTAATTTTACTCTATTTTATTTTATTTATTCAATTTAAAAAGATTTTAGTGATTAAATAAAAATTGGTTTTATATATAGTGTGACATTGTAGGAGGGTTAAAATATAATTTTTAATCTTTTAGAAGGATAAAAATATAATTTTTATAGGGTAGAGATAATAAAATTGTAATTTTTACTATATTAGAAGATTGAAGATATAATTTTTATTATGGTAGAGTGTTAAAAATATAATTTTTATATTATAGAAAAGTTAAAAATATAATTTTTATAAGCTAGAGTATATAAAAAATTCGATTTTTATATATTGAATAGCAAAGTAAAAATTCGATTTTTATATATTGAATAGCAAAGTAAAAATTCGATTTTTATATATTGAATAGCAAAGAAAAAAAGACGATTTTTATATATTGAATAACGAAGTAAAAATTCGATTTTTATATATTGAATAACGAAGTAAAAATATGATTTTTATATATTGAATAGCGAAGTAAAAATTCGATTTTTATATATCGAATAGCGAAGTAAAAATGTTATTTTTACATATGTAGAGAATATGGGCAAAGAAAGCGACAAGAGGCGAGAACGACAAAGATTTCTACCTAAGAAGAGTCGTGGCGTTGGATTAGCTATTCTGTGAGAACTTCTCACCTTTTAATTTTGTTTTCTAGTTAAAATATATACTAGGATGCAGACGGTGTTTCCGACACCCGTCGTCCACATACCATGGACGGTTTGTATGCTTGTTTGTTTGATTTTGACGTGTAGTTGATTGTGTGCTGTGATGTGAAATGAAATAAAACATTTACATAGTTGAAATAAAATATTTATATAGTTGAAAATATTTTATAGTTAAAAATAGAATTTTTAATGTGTATATGAAATGAAATAAAAATAAACAAATCGGATGATTTGTTTATATACACACATTTGATTGATATTGATTGGTATGATAAATTTAACACATCGCCCAACTGCACAAATAAAATCCGTGTTTGATTGATTGAAACCCCACACGGGTATTGGGATGATATATGACATACACTAATCCCAATAGTTAGTTGTATGTCGATCGATTGATTGACAGACTGTTATGAGCGTTAAATATTTATATTTGATGCTTATACAGTGTAGAATGCACTTTGGATGATGGTTGATTATTCATCGTTGTTATTGTATACATGTGTTGTAGAAAATCCACATAATCAACATTATATGGTAATTGATTGGGCCTCATTCCATGTTTAAAAATGAAATATTTGAAATAGAGTATTTGAAAATAGAAATATATGAAGCCGTGTTGATTAGATTGACGTCATTTTGACGTGAACGATATTTATATCGATTATATTCGTTTTTATAATGAATATTGAAAAGTGCTTTCAAAATCAAATATTTTGAAATGAAATTCGAATTGAAATTGAATGGAAATGAATTCGAATTGAAATTGAATATAAATGAATTCGAATTGAAATTGAATAGAAATGAATCCAAATTAAACTAAATTGAAATGAAATTTTGATTTGAAATTGAATAGAAAGGAATTCGAATCAACGGTTGGATTTGGAATTATATCCAAATCAAATTTGGAAAAGGTCGTTGTAGGTGCAGTTCGATGGCCATTAATGGAAATCGACTGTACGGACCTTGATAAAATTATTAAAAATAGTAATAATTTGTGTAAAATCATAAGAAATGATTTAGAAAGAATTGGGATGAAAAACTCCATATTTGAAAAGATAAAAATAGATTTTTTATCGAAATGAACTAGTGTTGAACTAGAATTATAATTCTATTTATTTTTAAATAAATAAATTGAATTTAAAAAGGGTTTTAAAAGTAACCAGAATTTCCAGTAATTTAATTGGAATGGATTTGAATCGAAATTGTCTTCGGAATATTTCGATGTTGGATTTCGTGATTATACAGATGTTGTTATGGAAATTTAAAAGATATTTATATATCGCTATTTCCAATACGATATTTGTTGGTCGTAGAATTTGATATTGAATATAAGCCGGTATATTTTCTATTCAGAGCCTTGTATTTAATATCAAATGTGATTTGGGTTTGTCGTGAATGGTGTCTTCATTAACACTGTACTTAAGCCCAGTTGAGAAAAAGATTAAATCTTTTATTTAGATTTAATGAAGTGTACCAGTTAAATAATATTTATTTGGAATTGAATTTGTATTGATTTTTGGGTTTATCGTGAACAGTGTTTTAAATAACACTTGTTCTTTAACCTTATAATTAATAGAATGTGATTTTGGGTTGTCGTGAACGGTCACTACAAGAAAACACTGATTTAGCGTCCTAAATTTAGAAGCGGAAATTTCCGTCGCTAATTAGCGACGGATTTTCGTGTGATCTGCAAGGGATATTTTTTTGCTTTTTCAACTTTTTTTCCTTTTATTTATTACCTTCGTCTTCTGTCATCCGTCGCTAAGCCGTTGCAAATTGCATCAAATTACCGACTGAAATTTCTGCCGCTATTTTCCACTGCAAATCCAGGCAGAATACCGACGAATATTTATCGAAGCTATTTTGCAGCAGAATTCCAACAGATTTGCAAGAGATGTTTATATTATTTTTCTAAGATGTACTTTAGTGTTTTTTTTATAATTATTAACATGTTCAATAATTAATAATTAATATGTTCAAATTAATGATTTATTTGGCAAATCGTAATTAATAATTTATAAGTAATAATAAATAATAATTTAAGTTCTATAATAAATAACTTATAATCATTGCTTATTTAGAATTAGCAAAATAATCTTTTCTTATAACCAATGTAATTACTAAATTCTTAATTAAGTGCTCTGCTTTCATCACAAATTTCAGTCAGTAATGTATTTTACGCTAAATCCCAAATTCTTAAATTGTTCTTTTATAATTATTCCCTTAAATAATGAAAATATCAGTTTATTATAATAATTATTAATAAATTTTAATACTTATGAAATGATATCTAGTATTCAATAATTAATTTAAATAATTGTATTTAATAATTATGGTTTATAATTATAGATGATACTTATAATTTATAATTATAGTTGATAATTATATTTTATATTTTAATTTAAAATTTGAAATCATCTTTAATAAATTTGAAATAAATCATAAAGTTTATAAAACCAATTATTGTTTAACACGAAATAACCAAAATTTCTAAACTTTAAAATATTGAAAAAGTTCATTTAATATTTGGATTTAAATTGTATAATACTTCATATTCTAGTTTTAAAATTTCCTATAAATTCCGACTAAGATAAAGTTCAATTTTTTTAAACGTTGTCTCCGTAGGTGAAATTTTGGCTCCAACGCGTGAAACTTTTGGCTCCATTGTTCGGGTTTCATTCAAGTTTCATAACCCGCCGTTGATTTTTATTTATTTATTCCCATATCTAAAATGTTCAATCTTATTCTTATACCTAATCTCTAATTCTAAACATATCAACGCTGCCGCCACTTATGGTCGAAGAATAAGTTATCTCTGTTCCCGATCTTGCTTTCATCGTCGATATGGAACCGTAACAAATTGTCACCATTCAATATTCACTTGGTTAACCCATTCAACATTAAAAGTGATGTTTCACTTGGTTAACCCATTCAACATTTTCATTTCACCATTCCAATTTAATCACAGTGTTCGGAAGAAGTCTTGGTATATTTTGTGCATCAAAGGTCACGGAAATTGCATTTCATGATTTGTTGTTGAGGGTGGTTTCATTATGGTGATTTTTTGATTCGGTCTTGGCTGATTTCTTTGTGCAGGAGGAATATACGGTGCTTAGGGTAGTAATTTTTGAGTTCTGAATACCCTTAATTCATTGGTAATGCCATTTATGGATTCACTCATGCTGTCTACGTTGGCATTGAGTTCTTGTAATGATTCTTGATGCTCTTTAATATGCAAAACGGTTTGGAGATTTATTTTATTTTTCCTTGTTCCTTCTAACTCATTATTGTAATTTTCAATCACAAAAATTAAAGTAAAAGAAGATATTTATTACAGACTTGAGGCGATGATCAGAACCGAGTGTAGGAAACAGTTGAATTGTCGAATATTTAACTAATGACACAAGCATATACTCAGAGAACTAGTGTTGAGAAAATAATACTTTAAAGAAAAATTCCAGATAAAATCTCTTTATTAAATTCGATCTCAACACACACTTATAATCTGATACTTGTAATTTAAGGAAACCGCTCAGATCGGACCGTAAAAACGGCGAGGAAAACCAAATCGAATCTCTCTCTAAAACAAATAACCCAAACCGAACCGACCTGCAATGATATAGTTCGGTTGCGGTTTGAACTGTTGACCCAACCGTATTAAACTGAACAGAACCAAATACTTGCACTAGTAATTTTATGATAAAAATATAACTAATTATTATATAATTTTTTATTTTAATGATGTATATTCTATTTTCGGCGTATGTTGTTGTTATATTAATAATAATAGTTATCATAAAGGAAAATTTTAAAGTTTCAGTATAATAGTTTTCACATCATTTTTTTACATGTTAGGTATAATCTTATTTGAGATATTTTACTTAATGTTTATCGGTATTTCGAAGAACAAAAATAGTATCTTAGTTGTAATAAATTGAAAATTGTATATTTAAAAATAAATTTGAGTTATATTGATATTAAAAATTTTAAGTACGGTTTTTAACTATGTAACACCACTTAACTTGTAATAATACTATTTAAAAAATGTATACTATTAAATTAAATAAAATTAAAATATGTAACAGACACTATTCTTTTCAGCGATCCGCATCAACAGCCAAAATAAACAGGGGCTGTTGATCTGAAATCTAAGTAGGGATGTAATGTTAGCCATGGATTGCTCCACCCTTAATTTCCATCACTCAAAACTTAGACCCAGAATCGAATCGAATCTCAAATCCTCCCCCGAATTTTCTCTTAATTAGTCTGCGCTAAACCTAATTTCACAAATTCAGAAAGTAAAAGGGGAATGAAACGCCAAGAAGAGGAAAGGGAGGAAATAGACTAGGAAAGTTGTTCGTCGTCTTCTCAAAATTTCACAACAAAAATTATTGGGTGAATCCGAGGATTTTGTGTCATCGATGTAGATGTGCTGATCGGAATCAGGTCGTTGTTGGGTAGCAGTAGAAAGGTCCGTTTTCATTATTGGCTTGGAGAAGTGTTCAATAAGGTATTTTATATCATTATTTAGTACTTTGCGTGATTTAGGTATCTATTCAATCAGTAATCAGAAGGTAAATGAAAAAAAACCTATTATTCTCTGAGAGAACAACTATCGCATAAGGCTAATCACATTCTTCAAATATCAAATATCCATTTATTAAATATGAGCTATTTGTTTGGATCAATTTGCTAAATATGGACGAGTTTTGTTGTTGATATATGAACAATATATAACAAACAAAGTGTTAAGTCTAGAATGTTTGCCAAAGTTTAGCTCTCAAATTTGAGATGAAGAATACCTTCTGTCTGTTTAATTATGAAAATTATTTTTATGCAGAAAAATCTACTTACACCACAACTGTGGTTTAGCCATACAAAAAAAGATACTTCAGCACAATGTCACTAATGCATATTGCATTCTCTTTGGCTACAGGTTCAAAGACTTCGGTACTCATAATGCTTGACCAAGTTCAATGAAAAGAGTACAAAGCAAGTACTATATAATATTATTTCCATGTATATGTGTTAGTGACATTGTGCTGATATAGGATTCTTTCTTTAGCTCACAAGCTTATGAGAAAACTCATTTAATAAGTTTTTGCTGTAACTTTATTTTCTGCTCGTTTTACCTCTGCCAAGTTTTACAGATGTAACTTTTTCAATCTAAGCTTCAAAAGTAGTACTTTTGATATGTATTTTACCATTTGAGATATGCTTCCTCTAGATAAATATTTATTTCTTCCTTTTTTGTCTCAAATTTCTCAGTTATTATTGGTAAATATAAATGTACTTTTCAAAAGTATTCTTGATAAATACTTTTCAATGTTCAGAAATATTTCATGGTAAGTATAATATATGTATCATAATGCTGCTTGTATCCATTTAACTATTTTTTGTATTCTTGACCAGATTGTTATATTTAATTTTGTAATGCTCATGGAGCAATTGGATGCTCAAACCAGAACCAATTATTTTTCTTTGTAAACTTGCAATTGCAAACAAATAGATTTGTTTCTAAATTAATTATGGGACTCATTCTTTTAAATATTTCTATCACAGTGGTATTTCCTTAAAAATTCATCAATTAGCATTGACTAAGTAAATTGATAGTCTGATTTGCTGGTAATGGTATAGAATTATTCTTTCCGTCACTCACAATGGTCATATATGGTACGCAATGATGGTTTAGACTGTTTAATTGAAGAACCAATTTATTTGTTTCCAAATGGTTACACATTTAGGTCTGGGAACAATTCCGCTATATTGACATATATGACCATTAAATGATTGGATTTGTTGTAGTTAAATATTTCTATCACAGTGGCATTTCCTTAAAAATTCATCAATTAGCATTGACTAAGTAAATTGATAGTTTGATTTGCTGGTAATGGTATAGAATTATTCTTTCCATCACTCACAATGGGCATATATGGTACCCAATAATGGTTTAGATTGTTTAATTGAAGAACCAATTTATTTGTTTCCAAATGGTTACACATTTTGGTCTGGGAACAATTTCACTATATTGACATGTATGACCATTAAATGATTGGATTTATTGCAGTTAAATACTTCTATCAATGTGGTATTTCCTTAAAAATTCATCAATTAGCATTGACTAAGTAAATTGATAGTCTGATTTGCTGGTAATGGTATAGAATTATTCTTTCCATCATTCACAATGGGCATATATGGTACCCAATGATGGTTTAGATTGTTTAATTGAAGAACCAATTTATTTGTTTCCAAATGGTTACACATTTAGGTCTGGGAACAATTCCTCTATATTGACATATATGACTATTAAACGATTGGATTTATTGCAGTTAAATTTCTTCAGTAAAATCTTATAGTCTTAGAGTAATAGTCCTTAGATCAAAAGCAATTTCACATTCAAAACTATAATACATAGAAAGATATATAGAAGTAATTAAGATGGGTGCAGTTCTGTGTTTGTAACATACGTATACAATTAGACATGCTTTGGATACCAAGTTGTGTATATTTACAATATTTTTGTCTATACATAGTTGGTTTTACTTTTACCTTGAATGAGTAGTAAATATCCCTCTCTTCATTTTGAACTCACAGAGAAACCCAAAAAAAAAACCCTGACTAAAATGGAGGATGTCCTGTAGCTTTAACAGCAAGCTTCCAATACTCAGTGCAGAAGACGACGCATCCAAATCCACCAGCATTCAAGCCATGTAAAGACACAGCCATCGAGGTGATGAAGCATCTCGAATCGACAGGTCCATATTGATTCAGGTAATCTTCTTCCCTCATTTGCTTTTTGATTTGGAGAGTAAGATAGAAATATATGTTTTGGTTAGTTTGGTTTTAACTAACATAGGCAGATCTTTATTTTGAAACAATTGATTATTCCTCTCAGTCCAAATATCCAAATAGTGGTCGGTAGCAGTAATGCATATAACACAGTAAATCTGAATAGAGCACAAAGCACAAATAGATAACACAGTGAACAAAAAAAACAAAGAAAAAATAACTGAAAAAAATGTGGTTTTGATGGTTGAAAGACAAAAATTGAAACTTATGCACAAATGATTGGTAAAGCGCAGCAGTACGCAACACTAACAACTGCTATATAAGATATCTTGGAATCCTCATATGCCTTTCTCTCGAAGGATTAAAACATTGCCCATATCTCTGATTGTTTGAAGGTTCGGTAGGGTCTTAAAATGGCTGTTCCGAACCTACAGATTTAAGAAACAAATAATAAGCACTAGATGGGAATGATACATCTTTCACTTGGTTTAAGCACAACACCGGCTGCACATAATAGGAAAACACTTTGCTCCAGTTTAAATTATGACATGCATTCACAGAAGAAAAGTCACAGTAGGAAACACTTAGTTTCGTTTTTTTGAGTTAAAAATGCACATGTCTAATTTGTACCTTGCAAGTTGCAACCCATTAATGAACATTAGTACAAATTGCACGAACATAATAGTTAAAAGATTTGTAAGCACATAAAAAATACTCAAACAAAACTTAAAATGGTTTTGTTTCATCTACCTCAAAACTATGTCTCACTAGGTCCAACTTTACAATCGAAATTGGTAAAAATTATTCTGTACTCATAATTTTTTTGATGATAAAAAGGCAAGTGCAAGTAAATGATTCTGGTATAAATTCAAAAAAATATCACAAAAGAAGACTGGATTTGGCGGAACTGAAAGGGAAACAATTAAAGCACATAAAAAATCCAATGCACGTTACCTCAAGCCTATGATAACTGTAGCTAGCTTCTGTCAATGATTTTTCTTGAACTTCACTTTCTGATTTAGGTTGATTCATCCTACTTAAGAGTTTGAATTTATACACCAAGTCATACTTCTGACATGCTAATTTGTGCTGCAGCAGCAACATATTACTATGAACGCAAACATATATAATCATGTTATCCTCATTTTGATGCAGTTTACATGGTTGTTCAACATATTACTAATTTAAAACCACTGAAAACCCAGGATGAAATGCACACTACACTCAAAATGAGAAAGTCAATTGCCAAAAAAATAGCTCATACATATTGCAGTCCGTATCCCAATTAAAGAAGAAACTTCATTTTCTATAATAGCTCAAACATCAACAAAACCAACATCGACTACACCAAGTACTTGTTAGATCAACTAACAATAATACTTGTAATTGCTTTATTATTTTATGCAACTTAATGCTGTTAATTGATTTGGAATATTTCTGTCAGCTGTACTATTCATCTGTAACTGTGAGCCTTACTGGAACTAAAATTTTCTATAAACTTGTAATACCATTTTTTATTTCAATAAAGCAGAGATTGTTATTTGATGGTTAAGTTATTTATATTTCGGTTGAGTTTTTGAAATAGTAAAGTGCTAGTTCAATAAATAATAACAATAATAATAACTTTTGTTGATAATATTTTTTTCCTTTCAATTTTCCAGGTCTGCTGCGAAGTTTATCTTGTTTTCAGCGTCGATGCTTCATTTTTCAGTCAGTGAGAGTCCTCAGGTACAAAATGTCACTTTTCTTAGTCTCACTTAGCATATTGTTGTACTGTTTATTCCGATGATATACACTTTTGCTTCTTTCTGTCTTGCTATTATACTGTCATGTCTAAAGATATTCTCATGCAAAATCCTTCTTGCCACGCCTTTCATTCAGAGCCTTATTATGCTGATGAACCATAACCTCTTGCCACCTGCCCAGATGTTTTGTCATACCGCCACACAGTTCACTTTTAGTCACATTTCCTTGCATTTGTGTCTCCAATATCCTAGCTCATGCTATGTTCAGTTCATCCATAAGATATGTATCAGCACAACTGAATAGCATGTTAACATATTTACAGTATATAGAAGTAATAGCATGTTAACATATTTACAGTATATAGAAGTCATAGCATCATTATTTAGTTATTGTGCTAAGGCAGGTATTACGTATTATGCTCTTGTTTCTCATTTTGGTTGATCATCGTTATGATGGAAACCTGTTCGCTCTATGTATCGTTATCCTTATAACACATTGTTCATATTTGGTTTTTAAATTTAATAAAATATACCTTTTGGTTATAGCTGATTATAGAAATGTAATATTGCTCAAGTTACAAATTTTTAGCCAATTCTAATTTTCGACTAATTTTCCCCTTTAGGACTTAGGAGCTGCAGACAAATACTAACATGTTATCGTCAGAATCAGGTTAGCTTTAGTTTGTGTGGTAAATTGAACATTTGGTAAAACTATGTCAAAGTTATCATCCTCATATATGATCTGAGTGCATTCGGCACGCAACTAAAAACTTTTGGTAATGGCCGATTATTGAAACTTAATATTGTTCAAGTTAGAATTTTTTAGGCAGTTTTAATATAAAACTAATTTATCTCTTTAGAACATACGAGCTGAAGGCAAATAAATTAGTGATATATTGGTGTAGTCTATAATTGTTAACAAGAGTGATGCTTACTTTACTTGTTACTGAAATGTATTCTATGTATAAATCTCCGAAACATTGATCCAACTTGCTCCTAAATTCATCCAAACTATCATGTCAATTTTTTTAATTACTTTTTTACTTTTCAGTGTTCTATTTTTTAAGAAAATTTATTATATATTTAATTTTGTTGTTGTAGCAAAACAGGGAAGTCTTGGGATTATGAACGGAAAGATTTTGTTGACATTGCCAGATATGACCCATCCAAAATAAATCTATGATAAGCATAGGTATCCTGTAATAACCCGAAAATCTGGGCCAGTTTAAAATTTTTATTTTGGCAATTTTAGCGAATTTTGAATATTTAAAATAGATTATTTTAAATAATATCGACGAGAAATTTATTTTGAATATAATTAGAACGTATATATTATACGCGTCGTCGTTAGAATATAAATAATTATAAAAGGAATTAAAAATGGCGCGGTAGTTCGATAATTCGATTTCAAACTTCAATTGAATGTACCGGGTGCAAAACAATCCGGATTTTAGTGAAACCAAAAATAATAGGATCTATTTGATGATATCTTTCCAACGAATCCGAAAAATCGAAATTTCATAGCGGGAATCAAAAGATATGTCCAAATGAAAATTCTGAATAGTCGCTATGAAATTCAGGCCCTTAAAAATGGGAATTTTGCAAACGACCTCGGATTTCGACGAAACCACTTTTGTTGGATCCGTGATGTCAAATTATTGCTAGGTTTTAAATTTCACAATTTTTCGATTCACTATGTGAGCGTGGCAAAGGAAAACGTGTTTGACCAGTTTTAGTTGATTTTAATCGACTGGAAAATGGCCATTTTTCAAACGTTCTCAGAATTCGACGAAACTAGTTTTGTTAGGACCGTATCGTCAATACTAAGATAGGAAATATTTTTATGGGATTTATAGAGTTAGTATGTGACCCCGGTAAATTGAAATACGCGTTCAAATTCAATATATAGAGTTATATATTGATTTTAACGGAAACTGATCGAAATGATCGAATCAGCCTACCATTCATATCCCATTGTGTTCGGAATGGGGGTAATTAGCTATGGACGACAGGCGGTGGGCCTCGTTTAGAGGTCGTATGTAAAAGTCAACTTTGAGAAATTAATTAATTAAATATATAATTATTTATAAAGGCCCCTCACTCTCTCTTTCACGTTCAGATTCAAATAGAAAAAAACCCTAAATTGATCGACGCGCCTACCCCGATGCGGACCACCGCGCCGCCGCTACTGGCGCCAGGCCCCACCTCGCCATCGCCCCTTCCACCTTTCCTCCTTCCTCCCTCCATCGATCACAACCCCCCTCGTCGAAGCCTGCTGCGCGACTCCCAAGACCCCCCCCGAAGCGAACGCCTCCGCCACTCCATCGCCCCTGCCTGAGGACCCCGACGCGACCCCCTGCTGCGCCTTAGCCTGGAATCCCCCCCCTTCGCCGACGTGACCACCACCAGCCCCTCCCTTCCGATTGACTGCGAACCCAAAACCCTATCTCTTCAAAAAAAAAACTGTAAGTCTCGTTTTTTTTATTTTTATTATTTATTATTTCATTTAATATAAAGGAATTTACTGTATTATTATAAATGAGTTTTCAGTTTTTTTTTATATAAATGAAAGGTAAGATTGTAATATTCTAAAGTTAAGATTAGATTTTTTTTAGCGATAGAAAAATATAATTTTTATGTGGTGAGAAGATTAAAAATATAATCTTTTATATTGTAGAAAGATAAAAATATGATTTTTATATTTTTAAAGTATTAAAAATATAATCTTTACAATATAGAAGAGGTAGAAATATGATTTTTGTTTATGTAGAGAATTAAAAATATCATCTTTGTATATGTGGCGAAATAAAACTCTGATTTTTATTTTATATATACGTTGAAATAAGGAGGTGATTTTTATAGTGATGAAATCTTTATTTTAGAAAAGGCGAAATCTTCTTTTTTGAAAAGGTGGAAACTTTATATAGAGAATGGCATGATAAAAATAGGATTTTTATCTATTGAATAGCGAAGTAAAAATTCGATTTTTATATATTGAATAGCGAAGTAAAAATTCGATTTTTATATATTGAATAGCAAAGTAAAAATTCGATTTTTATATATTGAATAGCAAATTAAAAATTCGATTTTTATATATTGAATAGCAAAGTAAAAATTCGATTTTTATATATTGAATAGCAAAGTAAAAATACGATTTTTATATATTGAATAGCGAAGTAAAAAATCGATTTTTACATATGTAGAGAATACGGGCAACGAAGGTGATAAAAAAGGTGAGAACGACGAAGATTTCTATAAATGAAGTGTCATGGAGTTGGAATAGCTATTGGTGAGAATTCCTCACTCTTTAATTTCTTTTTCTAGATATATATATATACTAGGATGCAGACGGTGTTTAGTAGCACCCGACACCCGTCATCCACAGACCATGGATGGCTTGTTTGGTTGTGTAGTTGGTTAGTTTATTTGGTTTGAATTGGATTGTTTGGTATAATGGAATGGATTTGATTGATGTGTGAATGGCGTGGGCCTTCACTAGACCGGGGATAAGGCTAGGCCTTGTCCTGTTTCTAGCATCGTGCCGTTATGCCGCCGAAATTTTCTAAAATAAGTTAGAAAAATAAAAATATCATTTTGTTTAGAGAATGAACCGAATAGAATATTCATAGTTTGAATAAAATGTTTTATCGTTAAAAATATAATTTTTAACGTGAAAGTGAATAAATAAATATTTATAAACAAATCGGCCGATTTGTTTATATACACTGATTTGACTGATATTGATTGGGTCGATAAATTTTACACATCTCCCAACTGCACAACTAAAATCTGTGGTTGATTGTTTGAAACCCCACACGGGTATTGGGATAAAATACGGTATACACTAATCCCAATAATTAGTTGTATGTCGATCGATTGATTGACAGGCTGTTATAAGCGTTAGAAATCTATATTTGATGCTTATACAGTGTAGTGCACTTTGGATGATGGTTGATTATTTATCGTTGCTATTATGTACATTTGTTGTATGGAATCCATATAATTAACTTTATATGGTAATTGATTGGGCCTCATTCCAATCGAGAAAATAAAGAATATTATAAAATAAATGTTCATGTGTTGACCGTACTCATCTGTTGAGATTAGTCATGTGTTGAACGAAATATTTTAATAATAAAATTTACATCTTTATCAATATAAAATAAAGGTTCATGTGTTGACGTACTCATCCGTTGAGATTAGTCATGTGTTGAACGAAACATTTTGATAAACGAAATATTTTGAAATATAAATATTTGAAATAGAAATATTTGAAATTGAATATTTGAAAATAGAAATATATGAAGACGTGTTGATTAGATTGACGCCATTTTGACGTGAACGATATTTATATCGATTTTATTCATTTTAAAATGAATATTGAAAAGTGATTTCGAAATCGAATATTTTGAAATGAAATTTGAATCGAATTTAATTGAAAATAAATTTGAATTGAATCGAATAGAAAACGAATTCGAATTGAATTAAATTGAAAACGAATTTGATTTCAATTGAATATATAACGAATTTGAATTGAATCGAATAGAAAACAAATTTGAATTGAATCGAATAGAAAACAAAATTGAATTCAAATTGAATAGAAAACCAAATTTGAATTGAATCGAATAGAAAATGAATTTGAATTGAATCGAATAGAAAACGAATTTGAATTGAATCGACTAGAAAACGAATTTGAATTGAATTGAATAGAAAACAAAATTGAATTCAAATTGAATAGAAAACCAAATTTGAATTGAATCGAATAGAAAACGAATTCGAATTGAATTAAATAGAAAACGAATTTGATTTCAATTGAATATATAACGAATTTGAATTGAATCGAATAGAAAACCAATTTGGATTGAATCGAATAGAAAACGAATTGAATTGAATATAAAACGAATTCGAATTGAACTGAAAACGAATTGAAATGAATTCAAATCGAATTGAAATTTGAATTGAATAGAAATGAATTTTAAAACGAATTATTAAGGAAGAATTCAATTTTGATTCGAATTGAAATGGAAGTTGAAATTGTATTAGAAACGAATTCAAACTATTTATAAATTTCGTTTTAAATAAAAATCGATGAAATATTTATTATATATATTATATATATAATATAATGGCCTGAATAGAACGCGCCGCGCCGCGGCAGTTCGTGAATTTCGACCATTTATTTCAAACGGACATTACGGGAGATCCGACCGTCGGATTCTCCTAAAACTGGAACCGTTGGGTTAGTATCGAAAAGAGCTTTCTAACGAATATTAGAAATTTGAAATCTAACGGTTGGATTTGGAGATACGTCCAAATCAAATTTGAAAAAGGTCGCTGTAAGTGCAGTTCGATGGCCGTTGATGGAAATCGACTGTACGGGCCTTGATAAAATTATTAAAAATATCAATAATTTGTGTAAAATCATAAGAAATGATTTGGGAGAATTTGGGATGTAAAACTCCATATTTGAAAAGATAAAAATAGATTTTTATCGAAATGAACTATTTTTGAACTGAAATTAAAACCCATTTATTTTTAAATAAATAAATTGGATTCGAAATGGGTATAAATAGAATTGATTCATGGGTTTATCGTGAAGGGTGTTTTAAATAACACTTGTTCTTTAACCCGATAATAAATAGAATGTGATTTGGGTTTATCGTGAACTGTGTTTTAAATGACATTAGTTCTTTAACCCTGTAAAAGGAGTTTTAATGAATCCGCACTTAAATTGAAATGTGAATTGATAATTTAAATTATCAAATATAGAAAGTGAGCGAGAATGGAGTATTACCAGTTTTGCTCCAAAGCGATAGTTAAATCTTTAATTAGATTTGAACGTGAAATGGTAATTAATTTTACCAATAACACCCCGGTGTTAGATATGGAGTATTACCAGTTTTTCTTCATGGGATAAATAGGTTGGGATTGGGAAATAAAATAAATAATTACTTAGGTGTGGTTCGCTAATCTCGACTAGTTTAGAAAACCATAATTTGATTTGAAACGGCATCCAAAGGAAGATTAAAGGATAAATTTTAAAGAATTTATCTTGGATAAAATAAATGGGAACCTTTCCCTAAGAATATGAATTGGAATGAGGCGTATGTTGCGTTTGTGTAACATTTGTTTTTAATATACGCGGGTTGTTCGGAAAGGTCGGGTTTATACCCATTCTGAATAACCGATTCGACGATAAGTCGAAGATGAAGACGGTGGTTGAAGACCGGAAGTCTTCACATCGTTTGGGTGATTACTGATGATCTTGATTGGGCTGTACACCCAAGATGAGGGAATCAGTTGGTGATCGTCCAGACGTACCTGGAGATCGATGGATATGCGAGGAAAGTGCCTCCGGTTTCGTTCAGACCTAGAACGAACTTGTAAATGGATTGTGTGTCCGACATTGGATTTTATTCTGTGTTGATTGATTTCTGTTAAATATATATCTGTTTGGCGGCGGAGAATTTATTCTCTTTCTTAACGCCCTTCTCTGAGACGTACGAGCTTAGAGGTTATATATCGATAGATATCAATCGCATGGCATGAATTGCCTGTGTGGCACGCTGAGTTGCATAGATCAAGGCTTCTGTTGAAAAGCAAAGTCTTGTGGTTGATGATCAAAGCACGGCCTTTGTGGCGTAGCTTTGTGTATAACGTGAATTCGCGAGCCTTACACCTCGGTATGAGTTAGAAACGGGATACAGACCGCTGGGAGAACACGACGTGTAATAACCCGGAAAATACGAGCCAATTTAAAATTTTTAAAATGGTGATTTCAAAGGGATTTGAGCAATTGAAATAGAATATTTCAATAAAATTAGGGAATTAGGAATAGTGAGTCGGTTTGAAAATTTGAATTCAAACTTTGACTGACTGTGCAGGGTGGAAAATACAACGGATTTTAGCGAAACCAAAAATATCTAAATCTGTTAGTCAATACCTTTCTAACGAATCTGAAAAATCGAAGTTTCATAACGGGAATCAAAAGTTATGGCTGAATGAATTTTCAGAAGGGTCGGTATATAGAATATATAGCCCTGGAAAATTGATATTTTGCATACGACCTCGGAATTCGACGAAACCACTTTTGTTGGGTTCGGGATGTCAAACTATTGCTAGGTTTCAAATTTCATAATTTTTGAAGCTAGTATGTGAGCGTGGCAAAAGAAAATGTGTTTGGTCAATTTCTGTTAAATTGGATCGACCAGAAAATGGCCATTTTTCAAACGACCTCAGAATTCGACGAAACTAGTTTTGTTGGGACCGTAGCGTCAAAACATAGCTAGATTTATTTTTCTGGAATTTTTCAAATCAGTTTGTGGCCCTGGCAAATTGAAATGTACGTTGAAAGTTAAAAATTAAATGTTTTATACTTTAATTTGAAAAATAACTGACTGTAACAGTCGAATTGGCTAGTGAAACTTATCCCATTGTGTCCGGAATCGGGGTATTTAGCTGGAGGCGACAGTCATTGGGTTTAAAAAGGAGTTCGTTTGAGAAAACACTATTTAAAAATTTAATATAGTCCTCGGCCAATCAGAATTTTCCATTCATAATTTTTTTAAAAAAAAAAAAAAGAAACCCCCCAAAATCAACGGCGAAACCCGTTCGACACCTTCTCTCCTCCGCCGCCGCCGCTACAGCCACCTACAGCCTTCGCCACCGCCACCCCTCGACGCGCCTCCGTCCCCTCTTCAAATCCGACTAACCATCGCCACCCCTCGTCGCCTGTGCCGCCCGAATCGAAGCCCCAAAGTCCCGACCTTTCCACCGCCGCCGCCGCCGATCTGGACCACCGAACACCACCAAACCACCACCGACAGGAAGCCCTCTCTTCCCTCTTCCACGTCCAACTCGCCGATCATCCCCTCGTGCCTCGATTCTCGCGAAAACTGTAAACCTAGTTTTGAAGCTTCGTGAAAGTGAGTTTTTCTTTGATCTTTACACTTTGAAAAATCATATCTTTTTGGTGTGTTGACGAAATTCGATGAAACAGGAAACATCGGGACCGTAAGGAAGCTCTCTACCCAATAGAAGAAGCCGCGGATTTTTCTGACATCGTATTGATTTTTAGCGCTCCGAAAACCAAGGTGAGAAATCTAAATTAACGTGAAATTGAATGGAAAATGCCGTGTATAATTTATATTAGCGAAATATAAATTACATACGTGTTGTATACCTCATGTACATACGTAGTGTAAGCTATATAAGCGAAGTATGAATTTTACATGCATGGAATAATTGATATATGTGTTGAAATGCAAGTGAAATATAGCAATTATATATATATATATATATATATATATATATATATATATATATATACTCCCCTCGTCCACAAACCATGGACGATATTTATTGTGGTGAATTGGTCTGAAATATTGGATGAACGAAGTGTTTAAACAATAAAAATCACATTTTTATATGTATATGAAGTATGAAAAATATTCGCCTTATATAAAAAGTTTCAACAACAAAAATCCCATCTTTCTAATATGAACAACATAAATAAAATGTCCATGTGTGGAAATACTCATTTGTTGAGAAGTGTGTGTAGTGGAAAAGTTCATGTGTTGAATAAAAAGATCGAACAATAAAAATTACATTTTTATTGAAACTGTGAAGTGTTGAACACATCCATTTGTCGAATAAATATTTTGAATGATAAAAATATCATTTTTATCATATTGGTGATATGCTAAAGAGATGCGGACGTTGAAATAAATATTTGTGAAAGAAATATTATTTTTAACATGCATAGGAACTAAATAAAATAGACATGTGTTGAAATCTATGTTAGTTCGCCAAAATTATCATCTTTGAAATGTGAAGTGTTAAAAATAGCCACTTGTTCAAATAAATGTGCATGAGTTGAAATATACATTAACTAGCTAATGATATGATTTTAGCCTATGCATGCAACATTAGAATGAATGGTGTTTTTAAACCAAAGCAAATCAAATATGAAATTGAATGGAAAATGATAAATGTTAGAAATTGTATATATGTACATGCATATCTATTGAACAGGTTAAAGAAAAGGGGCTAGAGAAGAGAAATAAAATTTTGTGCCCGACAAATAGGTACACATTTACTGCTTTGTTTGGGTGATGATTTTATGAGCCTGTTGGCTTTTTCTTTTACTTTTTGATATGAGACGCCCGTGTGGCTATTTGGGAATTTTCCCAGACCCCCCCATACAAAGGAGGTTATGGCGAAATTTTCCGAAATTTAAAGGCGTTAGTGAAATAATTGAAGTGGAAACGACATAGGAATTTTTGAATGAACTATATTTATATAAATATATAAATATAAATAGAATTAAAAAGAAACGTGGCCGTGCAATTCGTGTTTTGAAACCGTGATTTCAAACGACTAGTGCGGGAAATCTGACCATTGGATTTTCCCGAAACCGCAACCGTTGGGTTCGCCTTGGAAATATTTTTCCAACAACACCAACTTTGTGAAGATCCGACGGTTGGATTGTCTGGAATGTTTAATTCAAAATTGAAGAAAAACAGCGCCAGAAACGATTATATTTATATATATATATAATTAAATTAAATCGAATAACGACGCTGCAGTTCGTAAATTGAAATCGTAACTTCAAATGGCTAGTGTGGAAGATCCGACCGTCGGATTTTCCCAAAACTGAAACCGTTGGATTCATTTTGAAATGACCTTCCTAATGATGTAAAAGTCGTGAAGATCCAACGGTTAGATTTTCAGATATGTGTAAAACAAAATTAGTGAAAAGCAGCGCCAGTGCATCGACACGACCCGAAACGTCGTTTAATTAAATATGGCCGTTTTAAATTAAATAAAAATGGCGATATATCGTTATAAAATACTATAGACGATATAGAGTGGAAATAAACAAATTTTGTTGTGTTTGTTTGATATGTGATGGTTGAATGTATTTGACATGAAAATTATACCTAAATAACTGAAATGTGAATGTTGAATAGTCCAACCATGTGATTAATTGATTTGAAAATCTAAATATATGTGGGTTATTTGAAAAGGACGAGTTTATCTCATTTCAAATAATCGATCGACGTTGAGAAGTCGAAGAGTCGAAGACGGCTGAAGACCGACGATCTCCACATTGGATGGATGGGCGCTACTGATACTCGTGATTGGAGTAGCTACCATGAAGGAATTGAAGTAGTAGCCATCCAAACATATTGTTGATTGTACGGATATGCGAGGAATTGGTGCCTCCGGTTTCGTTCAGACCCAGAACGGACTTGTAAATGGACTGTGTGTCTAACATTGGATTTTGTTCTGTGTTGATTGATCTCTGTTAAATATATATCTGTTTGGCGACGGGGAATTTATTCTCTTGCTTAACGCCCTTCTCTGAGACGTACGAGCTCAGAGGTTATGTATTGACAGAAATCAGTCGCATGGAGTGGATTGCCTGTGTGGCACGCCTAAGTGGCATAAGATCAAGGCTTCTGTTGCAAAGCAAAGTCTTTTGGTTGATGATCAAAGCATGGTCTGTGTGACGTAGCTTTGTGTATAACGTGAATTCGCGAGCCTCACACCTCGGTATGAGTCAAAAACGGGAGAGTGACTGCAGGGAGAGCACGACATTTCTTTCTAGCTAAGGTGGCGTCAGTGACCTACCAGCCCTGACATTATATATACTTTTCACCTGTGTGGTTGTTGGAATGCGAGGCGCCTCGATATAGGTCTGTAAGGACCAGGAAACGTGTGTTCAGGAATAATTAATCCTCAAAAGTAAGAGAGGACCGGCCCTGAAGATCCAAGGATCATAGTGGGGTACTGGGACATTTGCTAGAGTGTCTCGAATCGGAGAGGAGCTTGCCTCTTGCCTCGACTCATGAAGGAATCCAATTCCCAATACGAAATATGCGAATGTGATTGTATTACTAGTATGGCGACATGATATATGGTACCCATGCCGTCTAGGATTGATATTTATGATTGAATTTGCTTTTGAAACATATATGCACTAGTAATAATATCAAACACTTTTGTTTTATTCGTATGAAGCATCTTTGGCCATTATAAGGGAAAACTCTATCCTCCGGCTTGCGTTGCATTGTGTGATGGGACCTGAGTCCTATAATGGCTTCATTTTATAAAAAGCATTGCGATGATTTAATCATTTACTTTATTTCATGCACTAGCACTCATTGGAGTAAACCCGTTCCGCGAAAGTGGCGTGGTCCTTTGATTTGCCTTATTATTGTTGTTAATAAGTTGAGTAGATTTCTCATACCAGTCCCATGACTGACTCGTAGTTTGTTTCACCTTGCAAACTCGGCTGCCCTCATTTTCACATGGACAGCCTAGTTACAAGTTTCTGACGCACCTTTTGGCTCATGGCGAGGCTTGACTACACCGTGCTGACTTGGATTTTCTCCTCCATTATTGTATCTATATTATGATTCCGCCATTGGCGATGTAGACTGATCTTTATTTTGAGTACTCTTTATGTATGATTCTGCCTCAGGCGATGGTGACTGATTATGTATCATTATGCACTAAGTTGTATCCTATACTGTGCTTCTCTGATGTGATGATATCTATATGATTCCGCTGTCATATGTGTGTAAATTATTCTATTTTCTGTTTATGCTATTATCTGTGATCTGCTAATGATGATTAATGTGTTATATTCCAATGATTATCCTTAACACCGTGTCACGGGGTTTTGGGATCGTCACAGATGGTATCAGAGCTTTGGTTAACCTTAGTTCTAGAGTCTAACACATTAAACACTTCGTCAAAATAGAATCAGTAGTATTCTAAGGCGAGTCGCTCATTAGAGATAGGACTAGAAAGGTCCTAGAATGAGCCGAGCAGAATAGCAAAAACAATTTGATCAATCCATCGTTATCTTTCCGTAGATTTTCTACTTAATTATGCAATAGACTATCATTTCTGTTAGCTGACTTTTTTGTTGCTTATACAGAATTTGACAAATGGCTACCAGAGCAGCCGCCGTTAGAGGAGGCCGTGCCGGCCGAGGCCGAGGAAGAGGAGAAGTCCCAGCTCAAGAAGGACCTTTGATACAACCTCCGGCAGCTCAATACTTCGAGCTTGACCGTGTAGCTAAGAGATATAAGAACTTAGGAGGCAAGACCTTCTCGGGAACTGGCACCGTAATAGAGGCACTTGCATGGCTCAAAACATGCGAGAAAATTCTTGAAGGCTTAAGGCTTGGAGACGAAGACAAAGCTATTATGGGTGCCTGGCTTATGCAGGAACAAGCTGAATTATGGTGGGAATCTCTTACCGCCGGGAATAGAGAAGCTGGAAGAACATGGGATGGATTTAAAGAACTATTCAAAGAGAAATATGTCCCCGAACAAGCTCTAGAAAGAATGCACGATGACTTCGCCAATCTCCAGCAAAGGGATCTTTCCGTGCAAGATTATCTGAATAAATTTACACTGTTGTCACCCTATGCTCCGGAACTCATCGCCACTGCGAAATCCAAAAATAAGAGGTTTATCCTTGGGCTAAGACGACAATATCATGATAGAGCCATGGCCCATGTCAAGCTGGAATTCAACGAACTGGTGGAAATGACATGCAACTATGAAGACCTTGATCAAAGGCATCTGGATCAGGATCGCGCTAGAAGCCAAGCCGGAAACAAGCGCAAGCCTGCTATAAATCAAGGCGAGTCAAGCCAAGCAGCATCTTCAAAACCTCAGACTGGCAAGCCGCCAAGAGGAAATTGCTTTAACTGTGGTAAGCCGGGGCACTACTCAAACGTCTACACAGCTCCGAAGAGGCAGAAGACGAATTCTCAAGGCTCAAGCCAAGGCTCTCAGAACCCTCGCTCGTGCTTCAACTGTCGCAAGACCGATCATCTGGTCAAAGACTGTCCTTTGCAGAAGAAAGCTACAGTAGCTCACGTCTATGACGGGTCGAGCCCGCCAGCTGCTTCCGATGGAGCAGGTAAACCTGATGTTTTGGGAGGTACCCTTACAATTAAAAATATTCCTGTTTCTGTATTATTTGACACAGGTGCATCACGTAGTTTTATTGCTAGAAACACAGTGCAAAAATTAAAGTTAAAACAGCGAAAGCTCAAAGAATCGGTTGAAGTTCATAACCCGATAGGGGGTCCTATTACTCTCGGTTCATGTTGTAGAGTGCCAGTCTATTATTCTTCCTACAAGTTTCCCATTAATTTAATTGTTATGGATTTTCCCGAATTCGACGTTATCCTTGGGTTAGAATGGTTAACGAAATATGAAGCTGAGGTGAATTGTGCGGAAAGAATCGTTAAAATTCGAACGAAGCTTGGATATATTACGGTTCCCTGTCATGGTTCGAATCCGAATAGAGAAGAATTTTGGTCAGCATTAGAACTTATCCCCACTTCCATGGAAAAGATTCCGATTGTTAGAAACTATGCGGATGTGTTTGAAGAAGTTGAGAACTTACCTCCGCAAAGAGAAATAGAATTCCGATCGATTTAATTCCCAATGCCAGACCAGTGGTACATCCAATTCGCAGAATGACTCCGAAAGAAAAAGAAGAATTAGGCGATCAAACTCGTCAACTGTTGTGGAAAGGTCTAATCAGACCTAGTTTTTCTAATTGGGGTGCAACTGTTGTGTTTGTCCCAAAGTCAGACGGTACTCTTCGATTATGCGTTGATTACCGAGACCTCAACAAATAGACGCTTAAAAATAAATATCCATTACCCTGCATTGATGACTTGCTAGACCAATTGAATGGGGCGAAAGTATTTTCCCGAATGGACCTAGCTACAGGTTTTCATCAATTGAGAATAGCAGAAGAGTGTGTTCCTTTGACCGCTTTCAAAGGTCCAGACATATTTTATGAATGGTTAGTAATGTCGTTTGGCCTATGCAACGCTCCAGCATACTTTGTCGATCTAATGAATAGAGTGTTCAGGGGAGTTCTGAATAAATTTGTCCTCGTATTTATCGATGATATTTTAATCTACTCCAAATCAAAACCCGAGCATGAAAAACACTTAGAACAAGTATTGGAGATTCTAAGGAAGAACGTCTTCAAAGCCAAATTCTCTAAATGTGTCTTCTGGCAAGAAGAAGTCAAATTTCTTGGCCATGTTGTGTCAGAGAAAGGAATTTCTGTTGATCCAAGCAAAATAACAGCGATTCAAGACTGGAAACAACCCACTACTCCCACGAAAGTTAGAAGTTTTATAGGGTTGGCTAGTTATTATCGAAAGTTCGTTAAGGATTTTTCGAAGATATCCGGTCCGTTAACGAAGCTCACAAAGAAACATGAGAAGTTTAAGTGGACTTTCGACTGTGAAGAAGCTTTCCAGGAATTGAAATCGAAGCTGACCACTGCTCCAGTGTTAACTATTATTGATGGCAATCAGGATTTAACGGTTTGGACAGATGCTTCTATTGGAGGTCTTGGTGCAGTGTTAATGCAGAGAGGCCAAGTAGTCGCTTATGCAAGCCGCCAACTGAAACCGCATTAGAAGAATTATGTGACTCATGATCTTGAGTTGCTAGCCATCGTTTTTGCCTTGAAAATCTGGAGGCATTATTTATTGGGCGAGAAATTTATACTGTACACAGATCATCAATCGTTGAAGTATTTATATACCCAGAAAGATCTGAATCTGAGACAGCAGCGTTGGCTAGAATTTCTTGCAGCGTATGATCTTGATATCCTGTATACGCCGGGGAAAGCTAACGTAGTAGCAGATGCGCTTAGTAGAAAAACCGCAATTGTTGCCCATCTTATAATTACACCTAGCTTGATCGATAAGATATGTGCTCTCCAGAAGAATGATTATTTCATTCAAAAGATCAAAGAAAGAATCCAGAAAGGAGAACCCTCAAGCTTTCAAGTAAATAAAGAAGGAGCTCTGAGGCTGAATGGGAGAATTTGTGTTCCCAACCTTCCTGAGCTCAAAAGAGAAGTGCTGGACGAATGCCATAAATCCAAATTTTGCATCCATCCAGGTGTGAGTAAAATGTACAACGATATCAAACGCACTTTCTGGTGCAAGGCAATGAAAAGAGATATTTCCTTGTATGTTAGCAGATGCCCTACTTGTCAATTGGTCAAGAGTGACCAGCAGAAGCTAGCTGGACTATTACAACCATTGGAAGTCCCAGGTTGGAAATGGGAACAGATTTCCATGGATTTCATAGATGGTTTGCCGCGAACCAAGAAAGATAATGACAGCATTTGGGTAATCGTAGATCGCTTCACGAAGACTGCCCATTTTATACCTGTCAGGTCCAATAGAACTGCTCAAAGTCTAGCACAGATATATTTCAGAGAAATTGTTAAGCTGCATGGAATTCCCATCAGCATAGTCAGTGATAGAGATCCCCTATTTACTAGCAAGTTCTGGGAGGCTTTCCAGACAGAATTGGGAACGAAACTGAATATGAGCACCGCTTATCACCCACAAACAGGTGGCCAAACTGAGCGGGTGAATAGAATTCTAGAAGATTTATTGCGGGCTTGTATAATTGATTTTGGTAGGTCATGGGAAGATCATTTGCATTTGGCAGAGTTCTCATATAACAATAGCTATCAAGCAAGTTTGAGAATGTCGCCATTTGAAGCATTATATGGCAGACCCTGCAGATCTCCAGCATGTTCGGTAGAACCTGGCAACAGACTTGTGTTAGGACCCGATATGATTAGAGAAGCATCTGATAAAGTCGACTTTATCAAGAAGCGTTTGAAAGCCGCCCAAAGCCAACAGAAAAGTTATGCAGACTCTAGAAGGAGAGATTTGACATTTGCTGTTGGTGATCATGTTTATTTGAAGGTTTCTCCGATGAGAGGAGTAATCAGATTTGGCAAAACTGGGAAGTTGGCACCGAGATTTATTGGTCCCTTTCCTATACTTGAACGAATTGGAACTCTTGCTTATAGGGTTCAATTGCCAGATTGGTTGCCTGGAGTGCACAATGTATTTCACATATCTCAACTTAGAAGACATGTGCATGATCCGGATCTTGTTGTAGAAGAAGCAGCGCAATGGGATGTAGACATAACTCCAGAATTAGCACTCAGAAGAGTGCCATTAAAGATTGTTGGCAAAGAAACTAGAGAACTCAGAAGCAAAAAGGTTCATTTAGTTAAAGTGCAGTGGAGCAGTGATCCTAGAGACTGTACTTGGGAAACTGAGGAAAGCATTAAGCAAGCTTACCCCAAATGCAGAGTGGATATCTCTGACTAACTCCGGTGCAAGGTACCTTTACAATACTTTGCATTTACATTTTGTTTCCTACTTTACTATTGTTTCCTTTTCGAGGACGAAAAGTTTTAAGTGGGATAGATTGTAATAACCCGGAAAATACGAGCCAATTTAAAATTTTTAAAATGGTGATTTCAAAGGGATTTGAGCAATTGAAATAGAATATTTCAATAAAATTAGGGAATTAGGAATAGTGAGTCGGTTTGAAAATTTGAATTCAAACTTTGACTGACTGTGCAGGGTGGAAAATACAACGGATTTTAGCGAAACCAAAAATATCTAAATCTGTTAGTCAATACAATTCTAACGAATCTGAAAAATCGAAGTTTCATAACGGGAATCAAAAGTTATGGCCGAATGAATTTTCAGAAGGGTCGATATATAGAATATATAGCCCTGGAAAATTGATATTTTGCATACGACCTCGGAATTCGACGAAACCACTTTTGTTGGGTCCGGGATGTCAAACTATTGCTAGGTTTCAAATTTCATAATTTTTGAAGCTAGTATGTGAGCGTGGCAAAAGAAAATGTGTTTGGTCAATTTCTATTAAATTGGATCGACCAGAAAATGACCATTTTTCAAACGACCTCTGAATTCGATGAAACTAGTTTTGTTGGGACCGTAGCGTCAAAACATAGCTAGATTTATTTTTCTGGAATTTTTCGAATCAGTTTGTGGCCCTGGCAAATTGAAATGTACGTTGAAAGTTAAAAATTAAATGTTTTATACTTTAATTTGAAAAATAACTGACTGTAACAGTCGAATTGGCCAGCGAAACATATCTCATTGTGTCCGGAATGGGGGTATTTAGCTGGAGGCGACAGTCGTTGGGTTTAAAAAGGCGTTCGTTTGAGAAAACACTATTTAAAAATTTAATATAGTCCTCGGCCAATCAGAATTTTCCATTCATAAATTAAAAAAAAACCCAAAATCAACGGCGAAACCCGTTCGACACCTTCTCTCCTCCGCCGCCGCCGCTACAGCCTTCGCCACCGCCACCCCTCGACGCGCCTCCGTCCCCTCTTCAAATCCGACTAACCATCGCCACCCCTCGTCGCCTGTGCCGCCCGAATCGAAGCCCCAAAGTCCCGACCTTTCCACCGCCGCCGATCTGGACCACCGAACGCCACCAAACCACCACCGACAGGAAGCCCTCTCTTCCCTCTTCCACGTCTAACTCGCCGATCATCCCCTCGTGCCTCGATTCTCGCGAAAACTGTAAACTTAGTTTTGAAGCTTCGTGAAAGTGAGTTTTTCTTTGATCTTTACACTTTGAAAAATTATATCTTTTTGGTGTGTTGACGAAATTCGATGAAACAGGAAACATCGGGACCGTAAGGAAGCTCTCTACCCAACAGAAGAAGCCGCGGATTTTTCTGACATCGTATCGATTTTTAGCGCTCCGAAAACCAAGGTGAGAAATCTAAATTAACGTGAAATTGAATGGAAAATGCCGTGTATAATTTATATTAGCGAAATATAAATTACATACGTGTTGTATACCTCATGTACATACGTAGTGTAAGCTATATAAGCGAAGTATGAATTTTACATGCATGGAATAATTGATATATGTGTTGAAATGCAAGTGAAATATAGCAATTATATATATATATATATATATATATATATATATATATATATATATATATATACTCCTCTCGTCCACAAACCATGGACGATATTTATTGTGGTGAATTGGTGTGAAATATTGGATGAAAAATACGAATGGTTGAATAATTGTTTGTGGTTGATATTGTTTGGTTGTGGTTGAAAAATACCCATTGGTGATTGAAATGAATTGGAAATATTTGTGGAAAAAAAAATAAACATGCCGCCTGCGTGCGAATTAGATGCATGAATCCCCATTGTCAAAAACCGCGAGGTTTTAAGGTAGAGCGAGGAGTCGTACTAGGGACGGTGCCGGTTTTAACTACCCTGCCGTTATGCTGCCGAAATTTTGAATAATCTTTGTGTGTTAGAATTATTTTCATATGTTGAAATTATTTTCATGCGTTGAACTTAAGGCCATATGTTGAAACTATATCCATGTGTGGAAAATGTTCATGTGTTGAAAAGTGTTGTGTGAAAATTAAATTCATTTGTGAATGAACGAAGTGTTTGAACAATAAAAATCACATTTTTATATGTATATGAAGTATGAAAAATATTCTCCTTATATAAAAAGTTTCAACAACAAAAATCCCATCTTTCTAATATGAACAACATAAATAAAATGTCCATGTGTGGAAATACTCATTTGTTGAGAAGTGTGTGTAGTGGAAAAGTTCATGTGTTGAATAAAAAGATCGAACAATAAAAATTACATTTTTATTGAAACTATGAAGTGTTGAACACATCCATTTGTCGAATAAATATTTTGAATGATAAAAATATCATTTTTATCATATTGGTGATATGCTAAAGAGATGCGGACATTGAAATAAATATTTGTGAAAGAAATATTATTTTTAACATGCATAGGAACTAAATAAAATAGACATGTGTTGAAATCTATGTTAGTTCGCCAAAATTATCATCTTTGAAATGTGAAGTGTTAAAAATAGCCACTTGTTCAAATAAACGTGCATGAGTTGAAATATACATTAACTAGCTAATGATATGATTTTAGCCTATGCATGCAACATTAGAATGAATGGTGTTTTTAAACCAAAGCAAATCAAATATGAAATTGAATGGAAAATGATAAATGTTAGAAATTGTATATATGTACATGCATATCTATTGAACAGGTTAAAGAAAAGGGGCTAGAGAAGAGAAATAAAATTTTGTGCCCGACAAATAGGTACACATTTACTGCTTTGTTTGGGTGATGATTTTATGAGCCTGTTGGCTAGCCGCTTGGCTTTTTCTTTTTCTTTTTGATATGAGACGCCCGTGTGGCTCTTTGGGAATTTTCCCAGACCCCCCCGTACAAAGGAGGTTATGGCGAAATTTTCTGAAATTTAAAGGCGTTAGTGAAATAATTGAAGTGGAAACGATATAGGAATTTTTGAATGAACTATATTTATATAAATATATAAATATAAATAGAATTAAAACGAAATGTGGTCGTGCAGTTCGTGTTTTGAAACCGTGATTTCAAACGACTAGTGCGGGAAATCTGACCATTGGATTTTCCCGAAACCGCAACTGTTGGGTTCGCCTTGGAAATATCTTTCCAACGGCACCAACTTTGTGAAGATCCGACGGTTGGATTGTCTGGAATGTTTAATTCAAAATTGAAGAAAAACAGCGCCAGAAACGATTATATATATATATAATTAAATTAAATCGAATAACGATGCTGCAGTTCGTAAATTGAAATCGTAACTTCAAATGGCTAGTGTGGAAGATCCGACCGTCGGATTTTCCCAAAACTGAAACCGTTGGATTCGTTTTGAAATGACCTTCCTAATGATGTAAAAGTCGTGAAGATCCAACGGTTAGATTTTCAGATATGTGTGAAACAAAATTAGTGAAAAGCAGCGCCAGTGCATCGATACGACCCGAAACGTCGTTTAATTAAATATGGCCGTTATAAATTAAATAAAAATGGTGATATATCGTTATAAAATACTATAGACGATATAGAGTGGAAATAAACCAATTTTGTTGTGATTGCTTGATATGTGATGGTTGAATGTATTTGACATGAAAATTATACCTAAATAACTGTAATGTGAATGTTGAATAGTCCAACCATGTGATTAATTGATTTGAAAATCTAAATATACGTGGGTTATTTGAAAAGGCCGAGTTTATCTCATTTCAAATAATCGATCGACGTTGAGAAGTCGAAGAGTCGAAGACGGCTGAAGACCGACGATCTCCACATTGGATGGATGGGCGCTACTGATACTCGTGATTGGAGTAGCTACCATGAAGGAATTGAAGTAGTAGCCGTCCAAACATACTGTTGATTGTACGGATATGTGAGGAATTGGTGCCTCCGGTTTCGTTCAGACCCAGAACGGACTTGTAAATGGACTGTGTGTCTGACATTGGATTTTGTTCTGTGTTGATTGATCTCTGTTAAATATATATCTGTTTGGCGGCGGGGAATTTATTCTCTTGTTTAACGCCCTTCTCTGAGACGTACGAGCTCAGAGGTTATGTATTGACAGAAATCAGTCGCATGGAGTGGATTGCCTGTGTGGCACGCCTAAGTGGCATAAGATCAAGGCTTCTGTTGCAAAGCAAAGTCTTGTGGTTAATGATCAAAGCATGGTCTGTGTGACGTAGCTTTGTGTATAACGTGAATTCGCGAGCCTCACACCTCGGTATGAGTCAAAAACGGGAGAGTGACTGCAGGGAGAGCACGACGTTTCTTTCTAGCTAAGGTGGTGTCAGTGACCTACCAGCCCTGACATTATATATACTTTTCACCTGTGTGGTTGTTGGAATGCGAGGCGCCTCGATATAGGTCTGTAAGGACCGGGAAACGTGTGTTCAGGAATAATTAATCCTCAAAAGTAAGAGGACCGGCCCTGAAGATCCAAGGATCATAATGGGGTCCTGGGACATTTGCCAGAGTGTCTCGAATCGGAGAGGAGCTTGCCCCTTGCCTCGACTCATGAAGGAATCCAATTCCCAATACGAAATATGCGAATGTGATTGTATTACTAGTATGGCGACATGATATATGGTACCCATGCCGTCTAGGATTGATATTTATGATTGAATTTGCTTTTGAAACATATATGCACTAGTAATAATATCAAACACTTTTGTTTTATTCGTATGAAGCATCTTTGGCCATTATAAGGGAAAACTCTATCCTCCGGCTTGCGTTGCATTGTGTGATGGGACCTAAGTCTTATAATGGCTTCATTTTATAAAAAGCATTGCGATGATTTAATCATTTACTTTATTTCATGCACTAGCACTCATTGGAGTAAACCCGTTCCGCGAAAGTAGCGTGGTCCTTTGATTTGCCTTATTATTGTTGTTAATAAGTTGAGCAGATTTCTCATACCAGTCCCATGACTGACTCGTAGTTTGTTTCACCTTGCAAACTCGGGTGCCCTCATTTTCACTCGGGCAGCCTAGTTACAGGTTTCTGACGCACCTTTTGGCTCATGGCGAGGCTTGACTACACCGTGCTGACTTGGATTTTCTCCGCCATTATTGTATCTATATTATGATTCCGTCATTGGCGATGTAGACTGATCTTTATTTTGAGTACTCTTTATGTATGATTCCGCCTCAGGCGATGGTGACTGATTATGTATCATTATGCACTAAGTTGTATCCTGTACTGTGCTTCTCTGATGTGATGATATCTATATGATTCCGCTGTCATATGTGTGTAAATTATTCTATTTTCTGTTTATGCTATTATCTGTGATCTGCTAATGATGATTAATGTGTTATATTCCAATGATTATCCTTAACACCATGTCACGGGGTTTTGGGATCGTCACACGACGTTTCTTTCTAGCTTTGGTGGTGTCAGTGACTTACCAGCCCTGACATTTATATACTTTTCACCTTTGTGGTTGTTGGAATGAGGCGCCTCGATTATAGGTTTGTAAGGACCGGGAAACGTGTGTTCAGGAATTGCCAATCCTCTAACATAAGTGAGGACCGGCCCAGCCGATCCAGGATTGCCCAGAGTGTGTAGTCCTGAGACATTTGCTAGAGTGTCTCGAACGCGGAGAGGAGCTTGCCCCTTGCCTCGACTCATGACGGAATCCAATCTCCAATACGTGATATCGCGGTTTTAATTGTAGAACTAGCATGGCGACATAGTAGGTGGTAGCTATGCCGCCTATGATTGATATCTATGATTGAAATTGTTTGACACTATACACCTATAATAGTATCAAATAATGTGTTTTAAACGTATCAAGCATGCTTTGGCTGTTATAAGGAAAACCCTATCCTCCGGCTTGTATTGCATTGTGTGATGGGACCTGGGTCTTATAACAGCTTCATTTTTCTTTATTTAGCATTGCGTTGTTTGTTCTATGCACTGGTATCCTTGGGAGGAAACCCGTTCCGTGTTATACGGCGTGATCCTTTGTTTTGCCAAACTTTAAAACCAATATTAATAACTGTTTTAGTTCTCTCACCAGTCACATGACTGACCTGGAGTTTATTGTTTTAACCTAAACTCTGGGTGCCCCTATTTTCCGCACGGGCAGCTAGTAGTTTTGGTTTTGCAGATTTATATTCACAGGATCTTGGTTTATAGCTGGAATGATATCCGGAAAGCTCTGTATCCGTATATCACCTTCAGTTGTGCTTTGTATTATTTTCCGCTGCTATGTAATTTATTGTAATCTCTGATATTTATCGAATGTAATTTATTCATTTATACTCTGTATATTCTTGTATCTGATGGAATTGTTGTAATAGCAATGAAATGTTCTTCCGTCTGCGTTCTATTTTTTCTTGTCCTCGCAGTAATTCATTCTTTCTCATCTCTTCGGAGACCGGGGAAGTTCGGGTCGCTTCATTTGGTATCAGAGCTTTGGTTTACATAGCTCGAGAACAAGACACATTAGAAACATACGAAAGAATTCATCAGATATTGGATTAGTAATATCCAATTAGAATGACTCGTTAGAGATAGGATTAGTAGTATCCTAGAACGAGTGTGAAGAGTATATTTTTCAAATAAAAACAATTTTGTTTTGAAAATTTAAACCATTTTATACGTATTTGATTATTTATTTATTTTGAATTTGGAAAATCTAGTATATAAAGGTTTTGCATATACGCGTCATGAACGTATATTCGAAGTTTTAATATATTAGATAGATATAGAATCACACTCTAGTCGCCCGGAGATGATGTTGATAATGACCATGGCATCATCAATATTTATGTTTGTGTTTCGAAGGTGTGATATCTATATACTTCCATTAGACTGGTGTGAGAACCAAAACTAATATAGCTAGAACACATTGTTGTGAATTGGCATCAAAAACATGATTTTCTGTATATATATCAAAATTATGAATTTGAAACTCTAATTCACTAATTGATTGATGTTTGTGTTGTTTGTTTATTTGTTTGATAATTTTGAACCATTATGCCTAATTGCATCAAATATTGGATTGTATTGAAAATTAGTCGCTTTTGCATGCATATACATATACTTACATTGAACAGGTCATAGCAATGAGGCTAGAGCAGAGAATAAAATTTGTTTGCCCGACAAATAGGTACATGTTTACTATAATTTACTGTTTTGTTTGGGTGATGATGATTTTATGAGCCTATTGGCTAGCCGCTTGGCTTTTTCTTTTTGTTTTTGAGATTTGAAGGCCTATATTGCAATTTCGGGATTTTCCCGTGGCTCCCTGTGCAGGAGAGGTTATGGCGAAATTTTTCGAAAATTTAGGGTGTTAGCCAAATTTTTGAAAATTTGAAAATTCTCAAAAACTGAAAAGTTGGAGAATGGAAGCCAGATCGAACATAAAGTTGATTAATCAAACCACTTTCGACTTTGTTCCTTTTCGGGGATGAAAAGTTTTAAGTGGGGGAGATTGTAATAACCCGAAAATCTAGGCCAGTTTAAAAATTTTATTTTGGCAATTTTAGCGAATTTTGAATATTTAAAATAGATTATTTTAAATAATATCGACGAGAAATTTATTTTGAATATAATTAGAATAAATATATTATACGCTTCGTCGTTAGAATATAAATAATTATATATAATTATAAAAGGAATTAAAAATGGCGCGGTAGTTCGATAATTCGATTTCAAACTTCAATTGAATGTACCGGGTGCAAAACAATCCGGATTTTAGTGAAACCAAAAATAATAGGATCTATTTGATGATATCTTTCCAACGAATCCGAAAAATCGAAATTTCATAGCGGGAATCAAAAGATATGTCCAAATGAAAATTCTGAATAGTCGCTATGAAATTCAGGCCCTTAAAAATGGGAATTTTGCAAACGACCTCGGATTTCGACGAAACCACTTTTGTTGGATCCGTGATGTCAAATTATTGCTAGGTTTTAAATTTCACAATTTTTCGATTCACTATGTGAGCGTGGCAAAGGAAAACGTGTTTGACCAGTTTTAGTTGATTTTAATCGACTGGAAAATGGCCATTTTTCAAACGTTCTCAGAATTCGACGAAACTAGTTTTGTTAGGACCGTATCGTCAATACTAAGATAGGAAATATTTTTATGGGATTTATAGAGTTAGTATGTGACCCCGGTAAATTGAAATACGCGTTCAAATTCAATATATAGAGTTATATATTGATTTTAACGGAAACTGATCGAAATGATCGAATCAGCCTACAATTCATATCCCATTGTGTTCGGAATGGGGGTAATTAGCTATGGACGACAGGCGGTGGGCCTCGTTTAGAGGTCGTATGTAAAAGTCAACTTTGAGAAATTAATTAATTAAATATATAATTATTTATAAAGGCCCCCTCACTCTCTCTTTCACATTTAGATTCAAATAGAAAAAAACCTAAATAGATCGACGCGCCCACCCCCAGGCGGACCACCGCGCCGCCACTACTAGCGCCAGGCCCCACCTCGCCATCGCCCCTTCCACCTTTCCTCCTTCCTCCCTCCATCGATCACAACCCCCCCCCTCGTCGAAGCCTGCTGCGCGACCCCCGAGACCCCCCTCCCCCGCGAAGCGAACGCCTCCGCCACTCCATCGCCCCTGCCTGAGGACCCCGACGCGACCCCCTGCTGCGCCCTAGCCTGGAATTCCCCCCTTCGCCGATGTGACCACCACCAGCCCCTCCCTTCCGATTGACGGCGAACCCGAAACCCTATCTCTTCAAAAAAAAAACTGTAAGTCTCGTTTTTTTTTATTTATTATTTCGTTTAATATAAAGGAATTTACTGTATTATTATAAATGAGTTTTCAGTTTTTTTTAATATAAATGAAAGGTAAGATTGTAATATTCTAAAGTTAAGATTAGATTTTTTTAGCGATAGAAAAATATAATTTTTATGTGGTGAGAAGATTAAAAATATAATCTTTTATATTGTAGAAAGATAAAAGTATGATTTTTATATTTTTAAAGTATTAAAAATATAATCTTTACTATATAGAATAGGTAGAAATATGATTTTTGTTTATGTAGAGAATTAAAAATATCATCTTTGTATATGTGGCGAAATAAAAATCTAATTTTTATTATATATACGTTGAAATAAAGAGGTGATTTTTATAGTGATGAAATCTTTATTTTAGAAAAGGCGAAATCTTTATTTTTGAAAAGGTGGAAACTTCATATAGAGAATGGCGTGATAAAAATAGGATTTTTATCTATTGAATAGCGAAGTAAAAATTCGATTTTTATATATTGAATAGCGAAGTAAAAATTCGATTTTTATATATTGAATAGCAAAGTAAAAATTCGATTTTTATATATTGAATAGCAAAGTAAAAATTCGATTTTTATATATTGAATAGCAAAGTAAAATTTTGATTTTTATATATTGAATAACAAAGTAAAAATTTGATTTTTATATATTGAATAGCAAAGTAAAAATTCTATTTTTATATATTGAATAGCGAAGTAAAAATTCGATTTTTACATATGTAGAGAATACGGGCAACGAAGGTGATAAAAAAGGCGAGAACGACGAAGATTTCTATAAATGAAGTGTCGTGGAGTTGGAATAGCTATTGGTGAGAATTCCTCACTCTTTAATTTCTTTTTCTAGATATATATATATGTATATATATATATATACTAGGATGCAGACGGTGTTTAGTAGCACCCGTCATCCACAGACCATGGATGGCTTGTTTGTTAAATTGTTTGGTTGTGTAGTTGGTTAGTTTATTTGGTTTGAATTGGATTGTTTGGTATAATGGAATGGATTTGATTGATGTGTGAATGGCGTGGGCCTTCACTAGACCGGGGATAAGGCTAGGCCTTGTCCCGTTTCTAGTATCGTGTCGTTATGCCGCCGAAATTTTCTAAAATAAGTTAGAAAAATAAAAATATCATTTTATTTAGAGAATGAACCGAATAGAATATTCATAGTTTGAATAAAATGTTTTATCGTTAAAAAAATTATTTTTAACGTGAAACTGAATAAATAAATATTTATAAACAAATTGGCCGATTTGTTTATATACACTGATTTGACTGATATTGATTGGGTCGATAAATTTTACACATCGCCCAACTGCACAACTAAAATCTGTGGTTGATTGTTTGAAACCCCACACGGGTATTGGGATAAAATACGGTATACACTAATCCCAATAATTAGTTGTATGTCGATCGATTGATTGACAGGCTGTTATAAGCGTTAGATATCTATATTTGATGCTTATATAGTGTAGTGCACTTTGGATGATGGTTGATTATTTATCGTTGCTATTATATACATTTGTTGTATGGAATCCATATAATTAACTTTATATGGTAATTGATTGGGCCTCATTCCAATCGAGAAAATAAAGAATATTATAAAATAAAGGTTCATGTGTTGACCGTACTCATCCGTTGAGATTAGTCATGTGTTGAACGAAATATTTTAATAATAAAATTTACATCTTTATCAATATAAAATAAAGGTTCATGTGTTGACCGTACTCATCCGTTGAGATTAGTCATGTGTTGAACGAAACATTTTGATAAACGAAATATTTTGAAATAGAAATATTTGAAATATAAATATTTGAAATAGAAATATTTGAAATAGAATATTTGAAAATAGAAATATATGAAGTCGTTTTGATTAGATTGACGCCATTTTGACGTGAACGATATTTATATCGATTTTATTCATTTTAAAATGAATATTGAAAAGTGATTTCGAAATCGAATATTTTGAAATGAAATTTGAATCGAATTTAATCGAAAACAAATTTGAATTGAATCGAATACAAAACGAATTCGAATTGAATTAAATTGAAAACGAATTTGATTTCAATTGAATATATAACGAATTTGAATTGAATCGAATAGAAAACAAATTTGAATTGAATCGAATAGAAAACAAAATTGAATTCAAATTGAATAGAAAACCAAATTTGAATTGAATCGAATAGGAAACGAATTTGAATTGAATCGAATAGAAAACGAATTTGAATTGAATTGAATAGAAAACAAAATTGAATTCAAATTGAACAGAAAACAAAATTTGAATTGAATCGAATAGAAAACGAATTCGAATTGAATTAAATAGAAAACGAATTTGATTTCAATTGAATATATAACGAATTTGAATTGAATCGAATAGAAAACCAATTTGGATTGAATCGAATAGAAAACTAATTGAATTGAATATAAAACGAATTCGAATTGAACTGAAAACGAATTGAAATGAATTCAAATCGAATTGAAATTTGAATCGAATAGAAATGAATTTTAAAACGAATTATTAAGGAAGAATTCAATTTTGATTCGAATTGAAATGGAAGTTGAAATTGTTTTTGTAACGAATTCAAACTATTTATAAAATTCGTTTTAAATAAAAATCGACGAAATATTTATTATATATATTATATATATAATATAATGGCCTGAATAGAACACGCCGCGCCGCGGCAGTTCGTGAATTTCGACCATTTGTTTCAAACGGACATTACGGGAGATCCGACCGTCGGATTCTCCTAAAACCGGAACTGTTGGGTTAGTATCGAAAAGAGCTTTCTAACGAATATTAGAAATTTGAAATCTAACAGTTGGATTTGGAGATACGTCCAAATCAAATTTGAAAAAGGTCGATGTAAGTGTAGTTCGATGGCCGTTGATGGAAATCGACTGTACGGGACTTGATAAAATTATTAAAAATATCAATAATTTGTGTAAAATCATAAGAAATGATTTGGGAGAAATTGGGATGTAAAACTCCATATTTGAAAAGATAAAAATAGATTTTTATCGAAATGAACTAGTTTTGAACTGAAATTAAAACCCATTTATTTTTAAATAAATAAATTGGATTCGAAATGGGTTTAAATAGAATTGATTTATGGGTTTATCGTGAAGGGTGTTTTAAATAACACTTGTTCTTTAACCCGATAATAAATAGAATGTGATTTGGGTTTATCGTGAACTGTGTTTTAAATGACATTAGTTCTTTAACCCTGTAAAAGGAGTTTTAATGAATCCGCACTTAAATTGAAATGTGAATTGATAATTTAAATTATCAAATATAGAAAGTGAGCGAGAATGGAGTATTACCAGTTTTGCTCCAAAGCGATAGTTAAATCTTTAATTAGATTTGAACGTGAAATGGTAATTAATTTTACCAATAACACCCCGGTGTTAAATATGGAGTATTACCAGTTTTGCTTCATGGGATGAAAAAGTTGGGATTGGGAAATAAAATAAATAATTACTTCGGTGTGGTTCGCTAATCTCGACTAGTTTAGAAAACCATAATTTGATTTGAAACGACATCCAAAGGAAGATTAAAGGATAAATTTTAAAGAATTTATCTTGGATAAAATAAATGGGAACCTTTCCCTGAGAATATGAATTGGAATGAGGCGTATGTTGTGTTTGTGTAACATTTGTTTTTAATATACGCGGGTTGTTCGGAAAGGCCGGGTTTATACCCATTCTGAATATCCGATTCGACGATAAGTCGAAGATGAAGACGGTGGTTGAAGACCGGAAGTCTTCACATCGTTTGGGTGATTACTGATGATCTTGATTGGGCTGTACACCCAAGATGAGGGAATCAGTTGGTGATCGTCCAGACGTACCTGGAGATCGATGGATATGCGAGGAAAGTGCCTCCGGTTTCGTTCAGACCCAGAACGAACTTGTAAATGGATTGTGTGTCCGACAATGGATTTTATTCTGTGTTGATTGATTTCTGTTAAATATATATCTATTTGGCGGCGGAGAATTTATTCTCTTGCTTAACGCCCTTCTCTGAGACGTACGAGCTTAGAGGTTATATATCGATAGATATCAATCGCATGGCATGAATTGCTTGTGTGGCACGCTGAGTTGCATAGATCAAGGCTTATGTTGAAAAGCAAAGTCTTGTGGTTGATGATCAAAGCACGGCCTTTGTGGTGTAGCTTTGTGTATAACGTGAATTCGCGAGCCTAACACCTCGGTATGAGTTAAAAACGGGATACGGACCGCTGGGAGAACACGACGTTTCTTTCTAGATTTGGTGGTGTCAGTGACTTACCAGCCCTGACATTTATATACTTTTCGCCTTTGTGGTTGTTGGAATGAGACGCCTCGATTATAGGTCTGTAAGGACCGGGAAACGTGTGTTCAGGAATTGCCAATCCTCTAACGTAAGTGAGGACCGGCCCAGCCGATCCAGGATTGCCCAGAGTGTGTAGTCCTGAGACATTTGCTAGAGTGTCTCGAACGCGGAGAGGAGCTTGCCCCTTGCCTCGACTCATGACGGAATCCAATCTCCAATACGTGATATCGCGGTTTTAATTGTAGAACTAGTATGGCGACATAGTAGATGGTAGCTATGCCGCCTATGATTGATATCTATGATTGAAATTGTTTGACACTATACACCTATAATAGTATCAAATAATGTGTTTTAAACGTATCAAGCATGCTTTGGCTGTTATAAGGGGAAACCCTATCCTCCGGCTTGCGTTGCATTGTGTGATGGGACCTGAGTCTTATAACAGCTTCATTTTTCTTTATTTAGCATTGCGCTGTTTGTTCTATGCACTGGTATCCTTGGGAGGAAACCCATTCCGTGTTATGCGGCGTGGTCCCTTGTTTTGCCAAACTTTAAAACCAATATTAATAACTGTTTTAGTTCTCACACCAGTCACATGACTGACCTAGAGTTTATTGTTTTAACCTAAACTCTGGGTGCCCCTATTTTCCGCTCGGGCAGCTAGTAGTTTTGGTTTTGCAGATTTATATTCACAGGATCCTAGTTTATAGCTGGAATGATATCCGGAAAGCTCTGTATCCGTATATCACCTTCAGTTGTGCTTTGTATTATTTTCCGCTGCTATGTAATTTATTGTAATCTCTGATATTTATCGAATGTAATTTATTCATTTATACTCTGTATATTCTTGTATCTGATGGAATTGTTGTAATAGCAATGAAATGTTCTTCCGTCTGCGTTCTATTTTGTCTTGTCCTCGCAGTAATTCGTTCTTTCTCATCTCTTCGGAGACTGGGGAAGTTCGGGTCGCTTCATATCCTCTTCATTCTGTTGCTTTCAACTTAAGATGAATTTTAGATTTCTTGATTTTAAGTAGCTATTGTAAGGTGACAAAACAGCCGTGTATGACTCAACCTATCAACTGGTCAATGATACAAGTCATAAGAATAATATGTGAATGAAATGGCTGGTAATTTGTTTATATATGGTAGGATAAATTTCTCAAAGCTATAGTTGTGTGTGTAGTTGCCATTGAACAAAATTAGAAAGACTGTTGATAGAATGAATAAGATTACAAACAAAAGAATCAGAGTTATCTAAAAACTATTTTAGCAGTACTTATGTCTAGCTAGCCCTTTTCATTTCATATAACATAATGCTTGATTTTTACATAGCAACTTCAATATAACATACGGTAATCCTTGTATGCAGGTTTCAATAGTTGCCGATGTAGGCAACTAGTCTGGGTCGATTTGGTCAGTGAGAATTAAATATGGTTAAATGCTGAACTATGAGTATGATTTCAATGCAGAATGGTCTAATGCATGTTTCTTGTCGGTATGTTATTAGTGCAAGTGTACAGTGTACTTAACCGATTAGTTGAAAATGTAACCAGTCATGATTGGTATACGGAAATCTTTGCAGGTGGAAACATGGTAATGTTTCTTGTTGATAGCTACAACAAGCAATATTGGAGATACCGTTGAAAGATCATCCATATGATCCGGCATACAACTTTGTGCTTTGTCGAGTCAAGTACTCGTTTTCAAATGAATCTGTAGCATCTGAGAGGCACTGAGCTGTTGAGGGTTACTGCTTAAATTTCTTTTATTGTATGAAACATACATTCGTCTTTTGTTATTCCATAATTGTTATAGAAGTATTGATTATGTATTGAATTTAGCAACTTAATTTATATATTTTGTTTGTATGTTAATTGATATTCTATTTCGTTATTTGATTATGAATGGTGATATTTTTGAGTTTATATTAACTAAGTATCTTAATTAACATTGGCATTCGTTAGATGAAAATTAGTATTTTATTGTAGTAACATTTACCGATGAAATAGAAAGGGAGCATTTGCTGAATTTGAAAACGTCGACAGCGATGCGTCGGTATTCCGAGGTTAATTTGAAAGATTTTACTGTCCAATTACCACCAAAAACAATAAAAATGTAATATACCCGAATATAATTTTCGTCGCTAATCCGTTGCTGAATCGAAAGGGTTTACAGACAAAACTAAAAACCTGATTGTCCTTGTGAATTTTTTTTGTCGTTAATCCCTTGGTAATTAGCAAGGGTTTAACTACTACTTGCGTAATAAATATTTTATTATAATTTAATTATCCGTCGATAAAAAGTCAGTATATAAATTTAAATTAAATTAATAAATAAATTTTATTTTTATTATAAAATTAGTAAAATGTTGGTAAAATGTCGGAAGCCTCTTGCAAATTTCCATCGCAAAATCTGACACAGATACCGTCATGGTTTTTACCGACCACCAAGATACGTAGGAAATCCGTCGCCAAGACCTGTTTACCGACGGATTTGAAGCAGATTTTTCCGCAGCTATTTGCTGTTTTTTTTGTAGTGGGTATCTTCAATAATACTGTTCTTAAACCCAACAGATTTAAGAAAATCAGAAACTAACAAGAGATTAGTTAAGTTGAATGGTTTCTGGGGTATTGATCTGATGTTAGTTTCGGCCTTCGGGGTTAATACTTAGGGAATTGTTCACTTGCTAATTTACGGTTAGGGACTGATTGAAATGTGATGTGATTTTGGGTTTATCGTGAACCATGTTTTAAATGACATGGATTCTTTAACCCAGTTACAGATTAAAACTAAGTGGAGTTTTAATGAATCTTTAATTAGATTGAAAAGATCGAGAATGGAGTATCACCAGTTTTGCTCCAGGCGATAGTTAAATCTTTAATTAGATTTGAACGTGAAATGGTAATTGAATTTACCGATAACACCATGGTGTTAGATATGAAGTATTACCAGTTTTACTTCAGAGGATGAATAGGTTGGGATTGGGAAATTAAAACAAATGATTACTTCGGTGAGGTTCGCTAATCCCGACTAGTTTGAATTGATATTCAAAAGTAGATTAAAGAATAAATTTTAATGATTTATCTTTGATAAAATTTATGGGAACTTTTCCCAAAATATAAGAATATTTGAATAAAAGAATATTCTGAATTGGAATGAGGCGTATGTTGTGTTTGTGTAACACTTATTTAAAATATACGCGAGTTATTCGGAAAGACCGGGTTTATCCCATTCTGAATAACTGATTCGACGTGGTGTCGAAGATGAAGACGGTGGTGGAAGACCGGAGGTCTTCACGTCGTTTGGGTAATTACTGATGATCTTGATTGGGTTGTACACCCAATAAGATGGAAACAGTTGGTGATCGTCCAGACGTACTTGGAGATCGATGGATATGCGGGGTACTAGGTGCCTCCGTTTTCGTTCAGACCCAGAACGAACTTGTAAATGGAATGTGTGTCTGACATTAGATTTTAGTCTGTGTGATTGATTTCTATTAAATATATATCTGTTTGGCAGCGAAGAATTTATTCTTTTGCTTAACGCCCTTCTCTGAGACGTACGAGCTCAGGGGTTATATATTGATGGATATCAAACGCATGGAGTGAATTACCTGTGTGGCACGCCTAAATGGCAATTGATCAAGGCTTCTGTTGAAAAGCAAAGTCTTGTGGTGATGATCAAAGCACAGCCTGTGTGGCACAGCTTTGTGTAACGTGAATTCGCGAGCTCGCACCCCGGTTGTGAACCAGAAATGGGAGAGGACGTCAGGGAGGGCATGCGTTTCTTTCTAGCTAGAAGTGGCGTCAGTGGTTTTACACGCCCTGACGAGTTTGACTTATGTGGTTGTTGCTGTTGCGAGGTGCCTCGGTTTGATCGGACGATCCGGGTCCGATGGAGTCATTTAGTTGGCTCACCTACGCCCCATAAGCCGGGGAAACGCATGTTCAGGCATTTTAATCCACATCGGTGGACCGTCCCTGAGGATCCAAAGGCTTGACTGAGTACTTGCCTGAGGGGCGGACTAGAGTGCCTCGAATCGGTTGAGGACTATCTTTTGCCTCGATTCATAGATGGAAATCCAATTTCCAAATACGTGATTTTGCGGTTTTAATTGTAGAACTAGTATGGCGACATGATATATGGTACCCATTCCGTCTATGATTGATACTTATGATTTGAAATTGTTTTATACACTATGCACTTGTAATAGTATCAAATGATTTGTTTAAAACGCACTAAGAATGTTTGGCTATTATAAGGGAAAACCCTATCTCCCTGCTTGCGTTGCATTGTGTGATAGGACCTGGGTCTTATAATAGCTTCATTTTTCCAAAAAGCATTGCGTTGTTTTGTTATATGCACTGGTATTCTTGGGAGGAAACCCATTCCGTGTTATATGGCGTGGTCCCTTGATATATCTGATTTAAAGTAAAGTTTTAAATAACTGTTTTAGTTCCCAAACCAGTCCCATGACTGACCTGGAGTTTATTGTTTTAACCTGAAACTCTGGGTGCCCTTATTTTGACACGGGCAGCTAGTAGTTTTGGTTTTGCAGATTTATATTCACAGGATGCTGGTTTACAGCTGGAATGATATCCGGAAAGCTTTGTATCTGTATATCTCTTCTAGTTGTATATTGTATTTTTTCCGCTGCGATGTATTTAAATGTAATTTAAATCTCTGATATTTCTGTGTAATGTTTATTCATTTATACTCTGTATATTCTTGTATTCTGATGGAATTGTTGTAATTAACAATGAAATGTTCTTCCGTCTACGTTCTATTTTGTCGTGTTCTCAAAACAATTCGTTCTTTCTCTTCTCTTTGGAGACCGGGGAAGTTCGGGTCGTTTCAGCGTGGTATCAGAGCTTTGGTTTACAAAGCTCAAAGAACAAGGCACATTAGAACCGTACGGAAGAATTCATCAGATATTGGATTAGTAATATCCAATGAGAATGACTCGTTAGAGATGGGATCAGTAGTATCCAAGAACGAGTGTGAAGAGTATATTTTTAAAATGAAAACAAATTTTGTTTTGAAAATTTGAATCAATTATTCGTATTTGATTATTTATTTATATATAATTTGGACAATCTGATATATAAAGGTTTTGCATATACATCTTACAAACGTGTATTCGAAGTTTTAATATACTGGATAGTTATAGAATCACACTCTAGTGCCCGGGGATAATTCTGGTGATGGGGCACCGTCGCCGGTATTTATTTTCGAGTTTCGAAAGTGAGATTTCTATATATTTCCAATTGACTGGTGTGAGAACCGAAACTAGATAGGGCTAATTGTTATGATTTGGCATCAAAAATCTGATTTTTGACTATATATCAAAGTTATGAATTTCAAATGATAATTCACTAATTGATTGATGGTTGTGTTGTCTGATTATTGTTTGATTAATTAAATGTTGAACCATATAGCCAAATTGAATCAAATATAGAATTGTATTGAAAATTAGTCGCATTTGCTTGCATATACATGTACTTACATTGAACAGGTCATAGCAAGGAGGCTAGAGCAGAGAATAAAATTTGTTTGCCCGACAAATAAGTACATGTTTACTATAATTTACTGTTTTGTTTGGGTGATGATGATTTTATGAGCCGATTGGCTAGCCGCTTGGCTTTTTCTTTTTCTTTTTGAGATCAGAAGGCCTATATGGCAATTTTGGGATTTTCCCGTTGCTCCCGGTGCAAGGGAGGTTATGGCGAAATTTTTCGAAAATTTAGGGTGTTAGCAAAATTTTGAAAAGTTCTTAGAAACTGAAAAGTTGAAGAACTTAAGCCGTATTAAAAATAATGAAAGTTGAGTTGATTTGTGAAACAACTTTCGGCTTTGTTCCTTTTCGGGGACGAAAAGTTTTAAGTGGGGGAGATTGTAATAACCCGGAAATCCGGGCCAGTTTAAAAATTTTATTTTGGCAATTTTAGCGAATTTTGATTATTTAAAATGAATTATTTTAAATAATGTCAACGAGAAATTTATTTTGAATAGAATTCGAACGTATATATTCGTTTGAATCGACGATAGAATATAAATATTTATTATATATAAAAAAGGAATTGAAAACGGCGTGGTAGTTCGATAATTCGATTTTAAAATTCAAATGAATGTACAGGATTCAAAATAAACCGGATTTTAGTGAAACCAAAAATAATAGGATCTATTTGGGAATATCTTTCCAACAAATCCGAAAAATCAAGATTTCATAGCGGGGATCAAAAGATATGTCCAAATGAAAATTCTGAATAGTCGCTATGGAATTCAAGCCCTTAAAAATAACCATTTTGCAAACGACCTCGGATTTCGACGAAACCACTTTTGTTGGATCCGCGATGTCAAGTTATTGCTAGGTTTTAAATTTCATATTTTTTCGAATCAATATGTGAGCGTGGCAAAGGAAAACGCGTTTGACCAGTTTCAGTTGATTTTAATCGACTGGAAATTGACCATTTTTCCAACGGTCTCAGAATTCGACGAAACTAGTTTTGTTAGGACCGTATGGTCAATACGAAGCTAGAAAATATTTTTCTGGAATTTTTCGAGTTCGTATGTGACCCCGGTAAATTGAAATGTGCGTTCAAATTCAATATATAGAGTTATATGTTGATTTTAACGGAAACTGATCGAAACGGTCGAATCAGCCTACGATACATATCCCATTGTGTTCGGAATGGGGGTAAAACGCTAGGGACAACAGGCGGTGGGCTTTGTTTTGTGGTCGAATTAAAAGTCAACTGATAGGAAGAAAAATAATAATATTTAATTATTAAATATACATAATAAAACACTCCCTCCCCCTTTTTACTCTCTCCATTCATCGTTGAAATCGATTTCAGAATTAAAAAAAAGAGCAACGGAGACGCGCAGCCCCCCCGACGATGGCCATCGTCGCGCCTCCTCGGGCGACTGTCGCGCCGTCGATCTCCCCTTTCCTCTCGCCTCCAGCTCCCTCTCCTCCATCCCTTAGACGCGTCGAGCCCCTTCAACGACCCTCCCACAGCCTGAAACCCTAGCCGCCCCCATCGCCTGTACAGGCACCACCGCACCCCCCTGAGCCCCTTCTTTCCCAAATCCGCCGCCCACCAGTCGATGCCGTGCCCTGCCTGGCCACCAACGCCGCCTCAGGCGAGCTCCTCCGCCTCCCCACCCAATCTCTGACCACCTCCGACGCCTGAAACCCCCCTACCCTTTCTGAAAATGCAAAGGTAATTTTACTCTATTTTATTTTATTTATTCAGTTTAAAAAGATTTTAGTGATTGAATAAAAATCGGTTTTATATATAGTGTGACGTTGTAGGAGGGTAAAAATATAATTTTTAATCTTTTAGAAGGATAAAAAATATAATTTTTATAGGGTAGAGATAATAAAAATGTAATTTTTACTATAGTAGAAGATTGAAGATATAATTTTTATTACGGTAGAGTGTTAAAAATATAATTTTTATAATATAGAAAAGTTAAAAAATATAATTTTTATAAGCTAGAGTATATAAAAAATACGATTTTTATATATTGAATAGCAAAGTAAAAATTCGATTTTTATATATTGAATAGCAAAGTAAAAATTCAATTTTTATATATTGAATAGCAAAGAAAAAAGTCGATTTTTATATATTGAATAATGAAGTAAAAATTCGATTTTTATATATTGAATAACGAAGTAAAAATATGATTTTTATATATTGAATAGCGAAATAAAAATTCGATTTTTATATATCGAATAGCGAAGTAAAAATGTGATTTTTACATATGTAGAGAATATGGGCAAAGAAAGCAACAAGAGGCGAGAACGACAAAGATTTCTACCTAAGAAGAGTCGTGGCGTTGGATTAGCTATTCTGTGAGAACTTCTCGCCTTTTAATTTTTTTTTCTAGTTAAAATATATACTAGGATGCAGACGGTGTTTAGTAGCACCCGACACCCGTCGTCCACAGACCATGGACGACTTGTATGCTTGTTTGTTTGATTTTGATGTGTAATTGATTGTGTGATGTGATGTGAAATAAAACATTTATATATTTAAAATAAAATATTTATATAGTTGAAAATATTTTATAGTTAAAAATAGAATTTTTAACGTGTATATGAAATGAAATAAAAATAAACAAATCGGACGATTTATTTATATACACATTTGACTGATATTGATTGGGACGATAAATTTTACACATCGCCCAAATGCACAAATAAAATCCGTGTTTGATTGATTGAAACCCCACACGGGTATTGGGATGATATATAACATACACTAATCCCAATAGTTAGTTGTATGTCGATCGATTGATTGACAGACTGTTATGAGCGTTAAATATTTATATTTGATGCTTATACAGTGTAGAATGCACTTTGGATGATGGTTGATTATTCATCGTTGTTATTGTATACATGTGTTGTAGAAAATCCATATAATTAACATTATATGGTAATTGATTGGGCCTCATTCCATATTTAAAAATGAAATATTTGAAATAGAAATATTTGAAATAGAGTATTTGAAAATAGAAATATATGAAGCCGTGTTGATTAGATTGACGTCATTTTGACGTGAACGATATTTATATTGATTATATTCGTTTTTATAATGAATATTGAAAAGTGCTTTCAAAATCGAATATTTTGAAATGAAATTCGAATAGAAATTGAATATAAATGAATTCGAATTGAAATTGAATATAAATGAATTCGAATTGAAATTGAATAGAAATGAATCCGAATTAAACTGAATTGAAATGAAATTTTGATTTGAAATTGAATAGAAAGGAATTCGAATCAAATTGAAATTGAATTGAAATCGATTTGAAATGAATTTAAAACGAATTTATATTGGAATATTCAATTTTGATTTGAAATTGAATATGAAGTTGAAACCGTTTTGAAAACGAATTTAAAACGATTTATATAATACGTTTTAAAAGGAAATCAACGAAGTATATATTATATAGATTATATATATAATATAATGGCCTGAATAGAACGCGCCGCGGCAGTTCGCGAATTTCGACCATTGACTTCGAACGGATATTGCGGGAGATCCGACCGTCGGATTCTCCTAAAATCGGAACCGTTGGGTTTGTATCGAAAGAAGCTTTCTAACGAATATTATAAATTTGAAATCTAACGGTTGGATTTGGAATTATGTCCAAATCAAATTTGGAAAAGGTCGATGTAGGTGCAGTTCGATGGCCATTGATGGAAATCGACTGTACGGACCTTGATAAAATTATTAAAAATAGTAATAATTTGTGTAAAATCATAAGAAATGATTTAGAAAGAATTGGGGTGAAAAACTCCATATTTGAAAAGATAAAAATAGATTTTTTATCGAAATGAACTAGTGTTGAACTAGAATTATAATTCTATTTATTTTTAAATAATTAAATTGAATTTAAAAAGGGTTTTAAAAGTAACCAGAATTTCCAGTAATTGAATTGGAATGGATTTGAATCGAAATTGTCTTCGGAATATTTCGATGTTGGATTTCGTGATTATACAGATGTTGTTATGGAAATTTGAATGATATTTATATATCGCTATTTCCAATACGATATTTGTTGGTCGTAGAATTTGATATTGAATATAAGCCGGTATATTTTCTATTCAGAGCCTTGTATTTAATATCAAATGTGATTTGGGTTTGTCGTGAATGGTGTCTTCATTAACACGGTTCTTAAGCCCAGTTGAGAAAAAGATTAAATCTTTTATTTAGATTTAATGAAGTGTACAAGTTAAATAATATTTAATTGGAATTGAATTGGTATTGATTTTTGGGTTTATCGTGAACAGTGTTTTAAATAACACTTGTTCTTTAACCCGATAATTAATAGAATGTGATTTTGGGTTGTCGTGAACGGTATCTTCAATAATACTGTTCTTAGACCCAACAGAGTTAAGAAAATCAGAAACTAACTGGAGATTAGTTAAGTTGAATGCTTTCTGGGGTATTGATCTGATGTTGGTTTCGGCCTTCGGGGTTAATACTTAGGGAATTGTTCACTTGCTAATTTACAGTTAGGGCTGATTGAAATGTGATGTGATTTTGGGTTTATCGTGAACCGTGTTTTAAATGACATGGATTCTTTAACCCAGTTACAGATTAAAACTAAGTGGAGTTTTAATGAATCTTTAATTAGATTGAAAAGATCGAGAATGGAGTATCACCAGTTTTGCTCCAGGCGATAGTTAAATCTTTAATTAGATTTGAACGTGAAATGGTAATTGAATTTACTGATAACACCGTGGTGTTAGATATGAAGTATTACTAGTTTTACTTCAGGGGATGAATAGGTTGGGATTGGGAAATTAAAACAAATGATTACTTCAGTGAGGTTCGCTAATCCCGACTAGTTTGAATTGATATTCAAAAGTAGATTAAAGAATAATTTTTAATGATTTATCTTTGATAAAATTTATGGGAACTTTTCCCAAAATATAAGAATATTTGAATAAAAGAATATTCTAAATTGGAATGAGGCGTATGTTGTGTTTGTGTAACACTTATTTAAAATATACGCGGGTTATTCGGAAAGACCGGGTTTATCCCATTCTGAATAACTGATTCGACGTGGTGTCGAAGATGAAGACGGTGGTGGAAGACCGGAGGTCTTCACGTCGTTTGGGTAATTATTGATGATCTTGATTGGGTTGTACACCCAATAAGATGGAAACAGTTGGTGATCGTCCAGACGTACTTGGAGATCGATGGATATGCGGGGTACTAGGTGCCTCCGGTTTCGTTCAGACCCAGTACGAACTTGTAAATGGAATGTGTGTCTGACATTGGATTTTAGTCTGTGTGATTGATTTCTATTAAATATATATCTGTTTGGCGGCGGAGAATTTATTCTTTTGCTTAACGCCCTTCTCTGAGACGTACGAGCTCAGGGGTTATATATTGATGGATATCAAACGCATGGAGTGAATTGCCTGTGTGGCACGCCTAAGTGGCAATTGATCAAGGCTTCTGTTGAAAAGCAAAGTTTTGTGGTGATGATCAAAGCACAGCCTGTGTGGCACAACTTTGTGTAACGTGAATTCGCGAGCCTCGCACCCCGGTTGTGAACCAGAAACGGGAGAGGACGTCAGGGAGGGCATGCGTTTCTTTCTAGCTAGAAGTGGCGTCAGTGGTTTTACATGCCCTGACGAGTTTGACTTATGTGGTTGTTGTTGTTGCGAGGCGCCTCGGTTTGATCGGACGATCCGGGTCCGATGGAGTCATTTAGTTGTCTCACCTACGCCCCATAGGGCGGGGAAACGCATGTTTAGGCATTTTAATCCACATCAGTGGATCGGCCGTGAGGATCCAAAGGCTTGACTGGGTACTTGCCTGAGGGGCGGGCTAGAGCGTCTCGAATCGGTTGAGGACTATCTTTTGCCTCGGTTCATAGATGGAAATCCAATTTCCAAATACGTGATTTTGCGGTTTTAATTGTAGAACTAGTATGGCGACATGATATATGGTACCCATGCTGTCTATGATTGATACTTATGATTTGAAATTGTTTTATACACTATGCACTTGTAACAGTATTTGTTTAAAACGTACTAAGCATATTTGGCTATTATAAGGGAAAACCCTATCCCCCGGCTTGCGTTGCATTGTGTGATAGGACCTGGGTCTTATAATAGCTTCATTTTTCCAAAAAGCATTGCGCTGTTTTGTTATATGCACTGGTATTCTTGGGAGGAAACCCGTTCCGTGTTATATGGCGTGGTCCCTTGATATATCTGATTTAAAGTAAAGTTTTAAATAACTGTTTTAGTTCTCACACCAGTCCCATGACTGACCTGGAGTTTATTGTTTTAACCTAAAACTCTGGGTGCCCTTATTTTGACACGGGCAGCTAGTAGTTTTGGTTTTGCAGATTTATATTCACAGGATCCTGGTTTACAGCTGGAATGATATCCGGAAAGCTTTGTATCCGTATATCTCTTCTAGTTGTGTGTTGTATTATTTTCCGTTGCGATGTATTTAAATGTAATTTAAATCTCTGATATTTCTGTGTAATGTTTATTCATTTATACTCTGTATATTCTTGTATTCTGATGGAATTGTTGTAATTAACAATGAAATGTTCTTCCGTCTGCCTTCTATTTTGTCGTGTTCTCAAAACAATTCGTTCTTTCTCTTCTCTTCGGAGACCGGGGAAGTTCGGGTCGTTTCAACCCCACCTTTGTCGCACCCGTAGGCCCCGATTCTTCTCCCGTTTGCTCCGTATACCCAAATCTGCACCCGTTTGTCCGTTTGTAGAGTTAAGGAACTCCATAACCACCAATTTCGGACCCGTAAGCTTTCAAAGATACTTGTAGGCATCGTAGGAGAGTCACTGTGGTGTGCGAGAGTCCGTAGTCCTTCCATTCAATGATTGGAGTAGTCGAAACCCACGGTGAGAAACCGGAATTCACTAGAAAGGGATAAATAAAATTAACTATTTAGTTAATTGATTGGGTTTGATAATGATTAACAATTGATCATATAACTTTAATGTGATGTAAAATGTTGAGTAGTGTGATAAAAATATTATTTTTATCTAATATATGTGAAATCAAATGGATGTACGACACTTAAATTACAAACAGTGTCGATTGAAAAGTTGTTGAACCATAAATGGTTTTGGTTAAGTAATTTATAAATTATTGGCAATTGAATGATGTAAATAATCTCACATAAATTGTGATGTAAACCCCGCACGGGCATTGGAATGATAATTTATTTACGCATCTCTCAAGTGTTTAGTTTGCAGATAATCTCACAAGGATTGTGATGTAAACCCCACACGGGTATTGGGATGATAATTTATTTACACATCTATCAAGTGTTTATTGAATGTGTTGAAAACCCCACACGGTTATTGGGATGATAATTAACCAACACATATCTTAATTATTTTATTCGTGTAGTAACATTTTGATTGATGAAGTCCCAGAGAGGCAAGTTATAGTTGTGCTGATCAACCCGTACATAGGAGGTTATGGCGATTTTTTTTTTGGAAATATAAGGCAATAGCTGAATAGTTAATAGACTATCATAGAAGCAAATAGATTCGATATTTAATTATAATTGAAGTTTGGTTTGAATAGAAATCGTCGCACAATGATAGTTCGTGAATGTCGATCGTTAATTTTAAACGACTGTGCGGGGAGATCCGACAGTCAGATTCTCTCAAAACTGAAAATGTTGGGTCCAAAATGAAAAGAACTGTCAAATGAATCTAAGAATGTTGAAATCCAACAGTTATATTTTTTGATAAATCCAAATCAAACTGGAATAAAAACAGCGCCATGACCCGTAATGACCTGTAATCAGAATTTATGAATATGGGCTATTTTTATATACTTAAAATAAGGAAAAATTATGTAAAATCATAATAAATGTTGTGAAAGAGTTATAAACCAACTATAATTGGTTTTTGGCATTTATGATTGTCGATTGATTGTTTGGATTATGCTCGACCAGTTTATGAGTAGGTATGCTTTTATATTTAGCATTGGGTTGGGTAGAAAATACTTGCATGCTAACACCTTGTGATTTATTTCATGATTTGACTATGAGGTGTTTAGCGATGTTGTTTGATTCATTTCAATTTGATCAATGGTTTTGAAAAGGGATTTTGATGAGAGAAAGGAAATGTTTTTTCCCGATTTTGTACAGGGAATGTTTTATAAAAAAGAAAGGATTTCGAGGAGTAAACTCGATGTTCTCAAAATAATTTGGAAATGGATTGTGTGTTTGACATTGTATTTTATAACATAATCGATTAGTTGTTATTGATGATATATCTTTTTGGTGGCGAAGAATTTATTCTCCTAGCTTAACACCCATCTTCGAGACATATGAGCTCAAAGGTTAAATTATTAATAGAAACTAATTATATGTGTGAATTGACAATGACATATGTGATTATTATTATTGCAAAATAGTTTTTCCCCACTTCGGAATATAAAATCGTTTAGTATGTGGATAAAGATTCGGGTAACCCTGAGAACTAAAAGTATAGGTGGGACCTGGTGCCTTAAATGGTCATAGGACAGTGTAGTCCTGCTCCATTAATGAGAGGTGCATATATATATATATATATCGAGTGAATAAAGGTGTGTGCCCTTTGCCTTGTTGATGGGAGAAATCTCCCGATATTTGGTTACATACGTTTTGTTATGCGTGTATTGTGATATTTTGGAATTTTACTTTCCAAGTGATTTGGTTTGAGATCCCGAAGTGAAATCTACCTTGATATGAAAACTAGATATGTATTTCAAACGATTTGTAATAAGAAATTGGCAATAAAGTCCAAAGAACTTAATTCTGTAAAGTTAATTAGATTTTGAAAATCTAAGTTTGGGAATTATGCCCAAATGGGTAGTTTGAGGAAATGCATTTTGTTTGATGCATCGTAGGCTCCACAAGTATATTTATATAAGTTGTTTGTGCACTGCATTCGTGTGGAGTAAACCCGTTCCGTGTTATAGGGTATGGTCTCATGATATGTCTTATTTTAAATAAGTTAAGTTAAATGCAGAGTTTCTCATGCCAGTCCCACTGATTGACTCATAGTTCGTTTTTCTCATGCAAACTCGGGTTCGAAAGGCGGTAATTTTTGGGTCATTACAAATGGTATCAGGGCTTTATTTAATTCAAAAGTTTTGGGGTACAATTCGTTAGAGCAGAATAAAAGAACTCATCAGAGCTAGGATTAGTAGCATCCTAGAAGAATAACGCATTTATAACGGCTCGGGTTTCGCCCGACCAGATTGATCGCAAAATCGACTAAGACCGTTCAAAACCCGAACACGTTAACTCTGGGAATACAACATCAGAACAATAACAGCAAACTTTTATAAACATTACAATAATGTTACATTAGAGTACAGAACATATCAGAGTACATTGAATAAAATTACAACGGAGGATAAATTTACATGAATTAAATACAATAAACAACGGAAGACTTGTATGCTCTGGACACAGCTTTAGGCTTCGATCCAGAATCTTGCTCAAGAGATAAATATCTGCAAAAAGCTACTCGACTGCCCGTGTGGAAAAGAGGGCACCCGAATATGCAAAGTGAAAAAAACTACGAGTCAGTCATGGGAATGGTATGAGAAATCTAACTTAACTAATCTAATAATAAGGCTAATCACAGGACCACGCCGCTAATGCGGAACGGGTTTACTCCATTGGATTGCCAGTGCTTAAAATAAAGTAAATCGTTAAACAACGCAATGCCATTTAGAAAAATGAAACCATTATAAGACTCAAGTCCCATCACACAATGCAACGCAAACCGGAGGATAGAGTTTTACCTTATAATGGTCAAAAGATGCTTGTTACGATAAAAACGGGTTTGATATTATTACTAGTGTATATATGTTTCAAAAACATTTCAGTCATAATGTATCAATCATAGACGGCATAATACCCCATCCTACTATGTCGCCATACTAGTTCTACAATCAAAACCGCATGAGGTCGTATTAGAAATTGGGTTTCCATCATGAGTCAAGGCTAGGGAGGAGCTCCTTACCGATTCGAGACACTCTAGCTAATGTCTCAGGATCCCTCGCAGTGAACCCTTGGATCCTGCAGGGACGGTCCACACATACAGCTTTGTGGATTAGTTATTCCTGAATACACGTTTCCCGGTCCTATAGAACCTAATATCTGAGGCGCCTCATTCCATCATCCACATAAGTAAAATGTCGGCCGTGTAAAACCCAAACACCACTTCTAGCTAGAAAGAAACGTGCGGCTCTCCCTGCGTTCCCTTCTCCCGTTTTAGACTCCAGCCGAGGTGTGAGGCTCGCGAAGCTACGTTATACACAAAGCTACGCCTAAACAGGCCATGCTTTGATCATCAACCACAAGGCCTGCTTTTCAACAAAAGCCTTGATCATTTGCATCTTAGCATGCCACATTGTCAATCCATACCATTGATTCCTACCAATATATAACCTCTAAGCTCGTACGTCTTAGAGAAGGATGTTAAACACCAAACAGATATATAGTTAGCGGAGATCAACGAATACCGTATAAAAGAATACAACGTCAGACATACAATCCATTTTCAAGTCCGTTCTGGGTCTGAACGAAACCTGAGGCACTATATACCTCGCATATCCGAACAATCAACAATACGTCCGGACGGCTACCCATGAATCCCCTTCAAGGTAGCTACTCCAATCATGGGCCTCAGTAGCAACACATCCATTCGATGTGAAGATCGTTGGTCTTCAATCACCATCTTCAACTCTTTGACTTATGTCGTCGTATAATCATTTGAAATGAAATTGAACTCGGACCTTTCAAATGATTCTCGTGTGTATATATATATATATATTTTAAAATCATTTCATAACGTTATTAATATTTAATAACGATCTATCGCTATTTTTATTTATATAAAAATAACCCAAATTAATTTAACCACGCTTCGGGTCAATGGGCGACCTGACGCTGTTTTCACCCAAATTTGTTTTACACATTTCTCTCAACCTAACCGTTGGATTTTAACACAATTCAAATCGTTGGAAAGATCTTCCCAAGGCGAACCTAACGGTTTCAGTTTTGGGAAGATCCGATGGTCGGACCTTTCGGTATAATCATTTAAAGGCATGATTCAAAAATAGGTGTAATGACCCGGGTTTTTGGCAATCTTGGTTATCCTATATACAACACATATCGAACATCCAAGGATCGAAAATAACGGGTTATTAATGAAAGAAATTAGAGGGTGAGGAAAGATAAGATAGAAACTTAGAATAGAAGAAGAAGAACACAACATCAGAGTAACACGAACCTCACAGCGGAACGAATAACATATAATAGATAACATATCCTTGAAATAAAATCAGTATATGTATACAATAACATTATCAGAGTACAACACTTACAACACAGCGGAAATAAACTATAGCTATATGATCCTAAAGCCTCCTGCTCCAGCTCTTCAAGTATCTGTAAATCCCGACTACTTGACTTCCCGTACAAAATTGGGCACCCAAGAGTTTAGGGAAAACAAAACAAAATAAACTCCGGGTCAGTCATGGGACTAGTATGAGTAAAACAGTTTAAAACAATTGAACGAGTAAACGATATCTCATAAGACCACGCCGTATAACGGAACGGGTTTTTCCCTTATGAGAATCCAAAATATCTTTATATCAAAACCTTTTGATATTATAATAATGTCTATCAACCACAATATAATAATCATCTAGCAGAAACGCTTTCATCTCACGTTCTACATATATAGTATACAAGCAAAACCGCAATCACGTATTGGGTAATGGATTTCGAACTATGACAAGGTATGGAACCACCTTCCGCTAGTGTACCTCTAGAGAGGAATACACTGGGTTCAACAAGAACATCTTACAACCCGGCCACACATGACCGACCACTCATTTCGCTTGAGTGTATCGAATGTATATCACCAACGGTTGGGATCAGCAACCGTTTCCCAAATGGGACAGCATCAACAATAGATTTTTAGAAGTAAATGAAACTCTAGATCAGGTGATTATACACCCTACTTCGGAGCGACCGACTTAGCCGTGCTGCCTGCCCGATTTCTGTCATTTACCGGTTGATGAGGCTTGAGGTTACGCTTCATCATCACATCAGATTCACTTCGAATGCCACATTGTCAGATCCATCGAAAATCACTAATTGACGTCTACAGCAGTACATTATGTGTTAACTAAAGAAGTTTCCTTCTCCGCTTCCACTCTTGGTATGGTTGAAGAAATCAATGTATGTGACCTTTCTGGAAATACTCTGTCAGACATCCATCCATACAAGTCATCTAGGAACAGGATGAAACGAAGGCACTATTCAATACATCCATCTTAGGCACTGTTATCTAAGACTTATACAATAGCCCTTGCACTTTACTCCGTCTTCAATTTTCTTTGGCATATATGATTCGCAATGCTTATGCTAATACAGAGTGGTTCTTTGGATAATAATCCAGCCGGTCTCTCCATATTAACAACGTTAAAATGGTCAAAACTTTGATAGTCTTTGATTTAACCAACAAGAAAAACAGGTGTGCAAACAACGATATTATTTCCAGATGGAAATTCTATCAATCAATCATCAATCATATATATATATATTTCCTTATTTACTATGTTTAGAAAATATACGTTAACACTGGAAAACATTTCCAAATCTTATCCATATTTCCAATTTCAATATTTGATTACGTTTCTGATTCTATTTGGAAAACATTTCCAAATCTTATTTACTTGGATTTAAACAGATGTTTAAATCAACATCGCGACGACAACTTAAAGCACTATACTTATTTACTAAATTCACTTAACCACTTTCACTCTCGAACCTTAACCATTTCTAAATTAAAAACGAAGTCAATCAAGTTGGGGTATAACTACCTCTCAGACCTTAACTGAACAACATTTCAAATCTCGAATTAGTGTAAGTTCATCTTTTAACTCTTACTGGATTAACTCTTATTCGAATAACTTATCTGAATAACTTATATTTGATTTTCTTACTTTCGAATACTTATATTCGATAATCTCTTTCTTCGAGTAAATCTTATTCGATTTAACTCCTATCGAATAACTAAATTCGATCAACTCACTTCGAATATTTCTGATTCGATTATGTCACTTCGAATATCTACTATTCGATTATCTCACTTCGAATATCTCCTATTCGATTCACTTCTTCGAATAACTAAATTCGATTAACTCATTTCAACCCTATTCGAATAAACTAAATTCGATTTACTCCATTTGAATAACTCTAGTTCGATTTAACTCTATCCGAATAACTAAATTCGATTAACTCCTTTTCGAATAAACTGTTCATTTATAAAGATTTACTTTTAGTAACGGTTCTTCACTTTACAAATGATTTCCTTTTTAGTAACGTTTTCCTTTTTATAACATCTATTCGGTTATAAACAAATTTCCTTTTTATAACTCTATTTATTTTCTAAATATTTCCTTTTTAATTCTATTTGTAAATGGTTTTACAAATACCTCCTTTTCGATTTCATTTGTAAAGGTTTTACAAATATTCCTCTTTCGATTCCATTTGTAAATGGTTTACAAACCTTTCTCTTTCTGATTGATTTGTAAATGGTTTACAAACCTTTCTCGTTCTAATCTATTTGCAAATGGTTTGCAAATAAATTTCTTTAGGGTTTCATTTCTAAGTATTTTCTATTTATAAATAATCCATTTATAAAATAGAAATATTCCATTTATAAATAATTCCTTTTATAAAATCTTATTTGATTTTGTACATAAATCTATTTCAATATTCGTTTTGAAAATTTCCTTTTTACCATTCCGGTATGTTATGATATTTAACACATCAAATCACGATGACCAATATCGTTCAAACATATATAATCGACAATAGATTATATATCACATCATATATTACAATATATGAATCACAGTAAAATAAATGTTGAGGAATCCAGTTGGATTCCTCCAACCTGTCTCCCTGCATTCACAGATGTTATACAATATAAAATAAACATCACTTTCAGTTCCATATGATATATTCTATTAAACAGAATCAATATAGAAATTCAACTAACTGACTAGCAGTTCAATCAAACAGTCAACACACAGTCAATCAGCCAATATTAAACAGTTGTAAAAATACAATATGAAATTATAAACTGTTCAGAGTTAGTGAGATTTACTCACTTTGGCAGTTCATGGTTAAAGAACGATAAACTGTTGTTTGATTTGAATCAAACAAATTATTTCTCCATAAATTCATACGAGCCACAATCCACTTCCAGTTAGTCTCATTGTGTTGCTCTCGTCCATACGGTCCCAACGGAACTTGTTTGGTTGAATTCCGATAAAATATGAGCAAGTTATGATACGAACAAGTTTATATACTATTTAAATTCAACAAATAAAATTCCCATTGGGCTTAACCTTTAATTCTTTGGCCCATCATCCCTTAAACAAAACCAGGACCCGCTCCATTGCCTTCTCCCCCAAATCCTAAATCCGCTACTTCAGGAAACAACTCGATAGTCATTGTCCAACGCTGACCTCATCTCGTGCCTTCCTTCCTCAACTAAAACGCTTACAACCACCACCATAATTCATCTACTCGTGAGCTCCATCCACCCATACCATCAGAAACAACCCCGATCTCCTCCCTCGAGTTGCGTTGATCAGCCATTTCCGTCTGCTACAGGCGACGCGCGATGCCAATGATCACCACAGTCGCCCAAAATCCGCGAGCAGACACCATTCATCAAACCAAGTCCCAAAACAACCTTCAAAACAATCATCGATGCACCATCTTTCCAAACCCGTGAACCATAGTTTCACTGTTCGATTTCCATACCCAAACTACTAGCTTCGAACACTACCAAACTGGCACAGTAAGGAAGAGAATTCCATACGAACGCAACCGTGAGTGTTTAGAGATTTATGTGTTTTTTGTACATTTTCTTTTGAATTTTGTGAAGCTCGATATTTTTGTTTGGGGAGAGCAAAATACTGACGACCTATGTTTTGACCAGAAGAAAAATGACTAGGTTTAGAAGTAGTTGAGGGTATTATATAGGAGATTTAAATATTTTTATTTATTGATTATTATATTAAATTTTACTCCTACTCTATCTACATAAGTCCTCACAAATTCCTACGACCACATATAATACCCAAAAATCACGAAAATGGATATGCAGCTACAGTTTGACATTACGGTCCCAACAAAACCGGTTTCGTCGAATTCTGAGGTCGTATGAAAAACTGGCTATTTTTAAAGCTCTGAATGACCCATTTAAATATATAAATATAAATAAATTAAATAGAAATAAATTTATATTATCGTATATATTCACAGTGGAATACCATACAGCTCCAGAATAATCCTGTATGGATTTCTAACTTGATATTTCAAATATGGGACAACCCGATATTCGATTTATATTGAAATTCCTTTTTAAAATATAAATAATTCCTTTATAAATTATAAAGGAATTCCACAGTGACTTTTCTAAAATTTGATTTGGACGTAAATCAAAATCTACACGACGAAATCCCGATTTTTCTCTTCCACTAGAAAGATATACTCCACCAGCTCCACACATTTCTTGTTTCACATAAATCCGGCTTAAAACGAATCATGTACATTCAGTTGAAGTTCGAATCGCCAATTTACGAACTGCAGCGCCATTTCAAGCTCGATTTTAATTATATTATAATTCTATTTTCAAACTGTCGTTTATATAATATATTCGTTATTCAAATTCAATTCCAAGCTGAATTAAATATCACAGATGATCCGGTTCACACCATATCATCATTTCAGCCAATTTTGATTATTTCAGAATTAAATATATTATTTAATTTATTATTTTAATTAAATATTCATCATTATTTAATTAAACCACCATTTTATTCACTATATCACTATTTATATAATTAAATAAATTAATTATAATACCTCTGCAAATGCGGGTCATTACAATAGGAACCACCACGCTCGATTCGTTTGATTTTAATTTCTATATATATATAATTATATATATTTCCGTCATCCATTCCATTCACTATATTTTGCTAACAACAACTATTCTTATTTATATCAAATATTTATATATATCATAACACACAACAATGTTTTATTTATTTTCAATTTCCATACATATCCTATACACAAAATGTATATTTTTCTTTCAGCTTTCAATTTACACAAATCATTCCCACTACAACAAAAATAGGTATTTTTTGTGTTTCATTTCCATTACAACAAAAATGAAAATTTTTGTATGTCATTTATAATTTTAACAAAAATGAGTATTTTGTGTCATTTCAATTTCTAACAAAAATGCAATACATTTTGGAATCAACTTCAATTCTACAAAAATGAATATATTTTATATGTTAACCTATTCACATAAAAATGTAAATCTCGAAACTTTAATCTTTTTAATGAACATCCAATTCATGACGATGTAAATTTCATATCTAAATCCTTTAATGAAAATTTATCTCATTAAAATGTAAATTTTACTACTGAATTCTTTTAAATCTTAATTACATAAAAATGCAAACTTTATCTCTTTTTTTCTTCTCTTAACTTATTTACATAAAAATGTAACTTTTTTTCCTTTATCATAATTCACATGATAAATGTAAATTTTCCACTTTTAATCTAACTCACATGGAAATTGACTTAATTACATAAAAATGTAATTTTTATGTTCCCTAACTTAATTACATAAAAATGTAATTTTCTTCTAATTCTTATTTACATTAAATAAAATGTAACTTTTCTAATTCATTATTTACATTAAGAAAAATGTAAAACTTTTCTAATTTTTATTTACATTAAGAAAATGTAAACTTTTCTATTTAATCTAATTTACATTTAAAATGTAAATTTTTCTTTTTAATCTTATTTACATTAAAAATGTAAACTTTACTTCTTTTCTTATTTACATTAGGAAAAATGTAACTTTACTTCTTTTCTATCTTATTTACATGAAAAATGTAAACTTTCTACTTTTTAATCTCATTACATGAATATGTAATCTTTTATTCTTTTTATCTTATTACATGAAAATGAAACTTCCTATTTTTTAATCTCATTACATGAATATATAATCATTTCTTCTTATTCAACTTATTACATGAAAATATAAACTTCCTTTTTAACTAATGAAATCAATGACCTATTTTTCATTTCTAATAAAATGGCGGCGGAGGTAATGTTCTTTTTCTAACTTAACACATAACGGTGTAAATAATATTCATTTTCTAACTTAACACATAACAGTGTAAAAATTGTTCATTTCCTAACTTATCACATAATAGTGTAAATATTGTTCATTACATTTCTAACAAATGACGGTGCAAAATAATGTCAATTTCATTTTAACAAATGACAGTGAAAATCATTCTTTTCTTTTTAACAAAAATGATATCTTTTTTTACATTTTCAAAACAAAGACCAAAAATGATGTCTTTTTATATCCACAAAACAAAGACCAAAATGATATCTTTTTATATTAACAAAACAAAGACAAAAATGATGACTCATTTTATTAACAATTCAATCTTAAAAAAATGAATAAAATAATAACTTCAATTTGTTAACAATTCTAGTTTAACAAAAATGTAAGTTTTGTTTCCCACCATCACATTTGACAAAATGTACATTTTTGTTTCAACAATTATAATTAACAAAATGTATGTTTTTGTTTGAACAATTTTAACTGACAAAATGTCAAACTTAATCCATTCATTACATTTTACATAAGTGATAATTATAAATCAATCATTCTATTTTGTCAAAGATGGCAATTTTATTTCAACAACTCTAGTTTGACAAAATTGTCAAACTGGAATCCAATTATCCTGTTCTGACTTAAATGATAATTATAATTCAACTTTTTCTTTCAACAAAAATTGGTACTTCTATTTCTAACAATTTGATTCAAAACAAATGGCAATTATATTTTGTCAATTCTAATTTGGCACAAACGACAATTCTACATATGACCAAAAATGACATTTTTGATACAATCTTTCATTTCAACTTTTTATTTTATTTTTATGTTTTGTATAAATTGACAATAAACATATAATCTTATATCTCATTCTTTTATTATATTGGAAAATATATATTCTAAAGAAAACCTATTTTATATACAATGGACATTTTTAATGTTCATTTACAATAAAATGTAATTTTTAAAGTAAAGACATTCCTATCTCATAATGTTTATTTTCAATGTTTCACAAATATTAAAAATGTGAAATCTAATGTACAAACATTTTTATCTAAAAACGTTCATTTTTTTGTTGCATTTACATTAAAAAAAATGTAAAATCAAATGTAAATACCTTTTTATATCCCTAATGATCATTTTGACTTACAACACACAAGAAAAAAAATTAATTTTTATTTCGAAATAATGGTGATCAAAATGACCATTTTAATATTTAACTCAATCATAATTAACAATAATATTAATTTTTGAATACTACTAATCTAATCAATAAATTGATCAACAAAAAGGATCCACATAACATATCAATCATGAATCAAATCACCAATGGAAATCAACACAATATTACAACATTTGCGTACCACACAATTATGATTAGTAAATTTTAATTATAAAAATAAAAAGAACAGATTTTCTCACCTCGTTTTGAATTTCTGAGCCGTTCAGATCCAAAAATTGGCCAAATTTCAACTCGCTCAGAATCAAGTCTCGTCGGTTTCATCACGAAGGTCTCGGTCTTACGATTGTGGTGCATCTGAAATCGTTCAAATCCGAGTTCGTATGGGCAAGATATGGTTTAGTTAAGATTGGTAAAATTGAATTAAAGTAATTAGTCAACTTTAATTTGAAAAATAAGTCAACCCACCCTTATCTTCTTCCTCCAGCATTCCAACCCGTTCAATGAAACCCATAGCTTCAAACCTAGGGCTCTACTTATCTCAAAATCCATGACACTTGAAGGAGATCGGATGGTGGCACTTCGAAGAGGAGGGGAAGGGGGTGTGGGTGCCCTAGGTGATGGAGGCCGCGGTGAAGCCCACGTGGTGCGACGGGAGTGTTTTGGGCACGGGTTAGGTGGAGGAATCCGGGCAAAATACTTCATTAAATCTCATCATCTCCGTATAGAATTAAAGGCCTCTAAAATCTCTAGAATTTGGTGTTGGGGATTTGTTTTAATTCGAAGCATAGAGGGAGAATTCAGGGATTCAAATTGGGACAAATTCTGGCCATTCAAAGAAGAAGAGGGCGACGGCCTGGGTATTAGAGGATTAGGGTTAGGGATTTAATCCATATTTATAATATTTAATTAGTTTATTAGCCCGTTAAGGCCCGATTTTGCCCGAACTCAGAATTAGGCATGCTTACTGTCAAACTATAGGTTTTGACGTCTTCTGAACGCAATGGCGCTAGTGGCAAAGCCCAATTTCGAAGTTTACAGCATATTCACTTTTTTTTAATATAAATCATTAAATTTTTAATTCAACCGTACATAAAAATTCACCGGGGTCATAAATTAACTTCAAAAATTCCCAAAAAATGTATTTAGCTATGTTTTGACGCTGCGGATCTAGGAAAATTAATTTCGTTCAATTCTGAGCCTATTTGAAAAATGGCATTTTTCAAGTCGATTAAAATTGACCGAAATTGACCAAACTGAAATCTTTTCGCCACGATCACAAATTAATTCAAAAAATTATGAAAATTTAAACTTAGCAATAATTTGATATTCCGAATCCAACAAAAGTGGTTTCGTCGAAAACAGAGGTCGTTTGAAAAATGCCTATTTTCAAGGCGTATATATTACATATTAAAAATACATTTTTAAACAAATAATTTTTGAACTCGAAATATATAAGTGTTTATACTTTTTAAATGCAGAAACATCATTCTGAACTCAATGGAAGTATTTTCGAGTCCAAATTCCTTCGTATGCAAAAAGTAGCATTTTTGACCTTTATATTATATATATAAATTTCATAGCGAACTTTCTAAATTTTAAACTGGGCATAACTTTTGATTGCTATGAAATTTCAATTTTTCAGATTTGTTAGAAAGATATTTTTAAATAGATTCTAATATTTTTGGTTTCACTAAAATCCGTTAAATTTTGCATCCTGTACGGTCAGTCAAAGTTCAAGTTTGACTTTTCAAACTACCGCGCTATTTCTAACTCCTTTTATAATTAAAATTAAATTATTCATCCTAACTTCAATTTAAATAAATTTTTAATCATTATTATTTTAAATAAATTATTTTAAATATCAAAACCATTAAAATTAGTTAAAATAAATTTTTAAATTTACCCCAAAACTCAGGGTTGTTACAGCATTAGAGATGGAGTTTGTAATACCCTAGAATGAGTTATGAGTATTAAGTGTATGAGAGAGTGTATTCGTAAAAAGAATTAGATTTTCAAAATCGGTTTTGAAAGGTTATATTTTAAATAATAAACTTGCTTACATCTTCCTTTCTTTTTGGGGACGGAAAGTTCTTACGTGAGGGGAGATTATAACGATCCAAAATTTTGGAGCCAATTTAAAATTTATTTTTTATTAATTTTACAAGGATTTAAGGTCGATTTAAAAAATTCGACGGTTTAACACTATTTCAATAGCTTACAAAGGAACATTTTTCAAACGATCTAGTAATTCAATGAAACCAATTTTATTGGAACCGGAATGTCGAAAAATGGTAAGATTCCAAATTTCATAATTTTTTGAATTAATATGTGAGCTTGCGAAAATTAAACACGTACCAGGGAAATCGATCAAAATTAAGAGAAAACCAATAAAAGATAAAATAGATGGTCAAACAAAATCCAAACTCGACAAGACCTATTCTGTTGGATCCGAAATTATGATTTATGCTAGGGTCCAAAATTTCGTGTAAAACGGAATTGCCATTTGGTCACACGAGCAGAAGAACCGACGTTGAACTAAAAGACGTTAACGTTTGAATTAAACAACCTAAGCCTAAAACAATGAAATGAGGTTTCAACAATCTAAATCCCTAGGTGTTTTTATTCACCATATCCCTCCTTTGTACACCTCATCAATCTGAGTTATTGTAATTTTGTTTTTAAAAAAACTTCTCGTTTTCTTCTTCTCTTTCTTTTCTTTCCATTTTTACTTAACTCTTTCTCTCCTCTCCCTTAAGCTTCCATAGCCACCGCCCCACTTACTCCTCTCTCCACGAGATGCCACACCTCCCCCACCTCCTTCCTGACCTGCGCCAACCCTCCTTTCCCCCTTCTCCCTTGCCGAACTCCTCTATCTCTCCTTAAATCTTCCAAAAATCCAATTTTTATGCCTATTTTGTAATAAACCTCCTGAAAGCCATCACCTTTCACCCTATACCACCCCATAGACCCCATGCATGAACCCCACCTGCTGCACTAGCCCCTATACCAATGCTTCCAGCCCAAATTCCATACACCCCACCTTTGTCGCACCCGCGGGCCCTAATTCTCCTACCGTTTGCTCCATATACCGATATCTGTACCCATTTGTCCGTCTGTAGAGTTTAGGAAATCCATAGCCACAAAATTTGGACCCATAAGTTTCCAAAGATATTTTTGGGACTATACGAGAGTTGTGGTGGTGTGCGAGTGCCTGGAGTCCTTCCGTACAAAGATTGGAGGAGTGGAAACCCACAGTGAGAAACCGAAACTCCCAAGGAAGGGATAAATAAAATTAACTATTAATAGTTAATTGATAGAGTTTGATAATTATTAATAATTGATCATATAAGTTTAATATAATGTAAAATGTTGAGTAGAGTGATAAAAATATCATTTTTATCTTATATATGTGAAATCACCTGGATGTACGACACTTAAATTACAAACTGTGTTGATTGGAAAGTTATTGAACCATAAATGGTTTTAGAGTAATTTATAAATTACTGGCAATCGAATGTTGAAGAGAATCTCACATGGATTGTGATGTAAACCCCACATGGGTATTGGGATGATAATTTATTTTCATATCTCCCAAGTGTTTAGTTTGTAGATAATCTCACATGGATTATGATGTAAACTCTACATGGGTATTGGGATGATATTTTATTTACACATCTCCCAAGTGTTTATTGAATATGTTGTAACCCCACATGGGTATTGGGATGATAATTAACCTACACGTCTCCCAATTATTTTAGTTGTGTAGTAATCTGTTGATTGATGAGGGCCTAGAGAGGCAAGTTATAGCTGTACCAATCAACCCGTACAACGAAGGTTATGACAAAAATTTTCGAAAATATAAGGCGTTTTCCAAATAGTTAATAAACTATCACAAAATCGACTAGATTCGATATTTAATTATAATCAAAGTTCTATTTGAATAGAACTCGTCGCCGAGCGACAATTCGCGAATGTCGACTATTAACTTTCCATGGATATGCCTGGAGATCCAACCGTCGGAATCTCCCAAAATTGAATATTATGGGTCCGTAATTAAAAGAACTTTCAAATGAATCTAAGAATTTTCAAATCAAACGATAAGATTTTGAGATAAATCTAAATCAAACTAGAATAAATCATCGCCAAGACCCATAATGACCTGTAATCGGAATTTGTGAATATGGACTATTTTATATAATTAAAAACAGGGAAAAATTATGTTAAATCATAATAGATGTTGTGAAAGAGTTATAAACCAAATACACTTGGTTTTTTAGCATTTACGGTTGTCGATTAGTTGTTTTGATTGTGCTTGACTAGTTTATGAGCGACATGCTTTCATATTTAGCATTGGGTTGGGTAGAAAATACTTGTATGCTAACATGTTGTGATTTATTTCACAATTTGACTATGAGGTGTTTAGCGATGTTGTTTGATTCATTTCAATTTAATGAATGGTTTTGAAAAGGGATTTTGATAAGAGAAAGGAAATGTTTTTTACCAATTTTGGATAAGGAATGTTTTATAAAAATGTTTTATACAACATAAAGGATTTCGAGGACTAAACTCGATGTTTTCGAAATGATTTGGAAATGGATTGTGTGTTTGACATTGTATTTCATAAAATAATCGATTAGTTGCTATTGATTATATATATGTTTGGTGGCGAAGAATTTATTCTCTTAGCTTAACACCCTTCTTCGAGACATAAGAGGTCAAAGGTTATATTACTAATAGAAACTGATAATATACATGAATCGACAATATGAAGTACTATGGTTTGAAAGTACTTGTGATTATTATTATTGCAAAATGGTTTTTCTCCACTCCAGGATATAAAATGGTTTATTATATGGCTAAAGATTTGAGTAATCCTTGGAACTAAAAGTATAGGTAGGACCTGGTGCCTTAAATGATCATAGATCGGTGTAGTCATGTTCTATTAGTGAGAGGTGCACACAAACACACACATACACACACACACGTTTGTTAGGTTGATGGGAGAAACCTCCCGATATTATGTTGCATACGTTTTGTTATGCATTTATTGTGATATTTTGAAATTTAATTTTCCAAATGATTTGGTTTGAGATCCTGAAGTGAAATCTACTTTGATATGAAAGCTATATACATATTTCAAATGATTTGAAATGAGAAATCGGGAATAAAGTCCAAAGAAATAACTTCTGTGAAGTTAATTAGATTTTGAAAATTTAAATTTGGGAACTAAGACTAAACGGGTAATTTGAGGAATTGCTTGTTATTTGATGCATCGTGGGCTCCATAAGTCTATTTTTAGCAGTTTTTTGTGCACTGCATTCGTGTGAAGTAAACCCACTCCGTGTTATACGGTGTGGTCCCATGGTATGCCTTTTTTTAAATAAGTTAAGTTAACTATAGGGTTTCTCATACCAGTCCCATGACTGACTCATAGTTTGTTTTACCCTTGCAAATTCGAGTGCTCATATTTTCCACATGGGCAGCTAGGTAGTTTGTTTTGCAGATATTTTGAGCAGGATTCAAGATTGAAGCTTAATGTTGTGTCCAGAGCAGTTGATAATCTTTCGCTATGTTAGTTTATATTTTCCGTTGTGCATTGTAATCATTATATTTTGTGTTTAGTTTATACTATGATATATTATTTTACTCTGATGTAAAATTGTAGTAATGACAATGAAATGTTTTTTGGTTTCTGTCTGATGCGTTGTATGCCTAAAGTTAACAATTCGAGGATTTCTGACGTTTCGGATCGGACCTGTGCGGCATACGGTCAATTCGAAAGGTAGGGATTTTCGGGTCGTTACGCAGCCGATGCTTGGTGAGATTTTTGGGGAAATGCTTGGCATCTATAGTTTGTAGTGTTTAATTGTGTTGATACAGTTTAGGGTGTGTGGTATTCAATGTGTCAGTGGATGTCGTCTTATCGGGTTCAATTCGTTGGCAGGGTTATGCAGTTATAGGTTGTAAGTTTCTTGACATTTGAGTGGTTGGGTCTTACCTTTCGAGTGTTAGGAGATGTGATGTTTATGAGCAATCTTGTGAGTTTGTATGGTAATGTCCTTGGGCTTCTCTTGGATGGTGTTGAGTTTTGGCATGCTAGGAACATTGCTCCTCCATCTATTTTTTTGGCAATCAGGGCGAATCTTCAGCTCTCGGCTTTGCTGAATGGGATGGATGAATTTTTTTCCTTCCTTATTCGACCTACTGTGCTGGCCTTTTAGGTGATTGCCTTGGTTTTTCCACAATAATTTTTATGTCATTCTCGGTTGTGTTTTGGTACACTACACCACAATGGCCAATTGGCAACTCTTATTTTTTTTAACTGCCAACACGTATATGTGTTATAGACTAGTGACACTTATATGTGTTGTAGTAGCAAAAATGTGTCACCAAAATTGTGCCAACACTTTTATGTGTTGTTGTGCTTGGTCAAGTCTTCTTTTGTAAGGGCAAAAGGGTAACTTGTCGCATATAACCCTAAGTGGATGTTCAACGCTCGGTCCTCTAACACTTATTCTTTCCAGGCCGCTACAAACGCAAATACACGTTGAAATTGAAATCACCGTTCTCATCAACATCAGAGAATCTCGAAAATTGAAATCTACGATTAAAGAATGGACTTCGAATTGGGGCTTGTAGGAATTGGGGATTCTTGGAATCACGGCGGCTTCTAGGAATCACGATTTGAGGTAAAAATTCGATTTCACTTCTAGGAATCCTCTAAACCGTGAGCTTTTTCTTCCTCTAGATCTGAAATTCAGAACATATGCTTCTCGTTTTCCTTTATTGGTCTCTGGTGAATTAGAATTTGGCATGAATGGATTTTAGGGTATTTTTTATTTGCTTTTTTGAAGGTCCTGGCCTATTTGAGAGTCAGTTTTTTGATACTTTGTCCAATGCATATATACTGGTTCACTGCTTTAAATCCGGTATCAAATCTGATCGAAATATGGCTTGCATCAGCATTCTAGATCCAATTCTGTTGAGCTCCTGAGATTTGTATGAATCAGATTTGTGTAATTGATTTGGGGTGGAAAGCATGTATAAGCTTATTGAGCTATATCTGAAATCAGATCTTACATGAGCTTAGAATTTCCAGTTTGTTCTTGGCCGTTTTTTTAATAAAACTGGAATTGTTAGATAAATCCTTGATCTTGCTCAAGGAATTACGAATCTGAGCAGATTGCTTTTATATTTTAATTGATAATCCGAGTGTGAGTTTTGTTATGGCGATATAGTATTACTTGTTAACTATACGGATCATCTAGATTCAAATTTTGATTAATTTATATTTCATTATGTTTGGACAAAAAGTCTGTTTTAAAACAAATTTATGTTATTTATTTTTGGGCTATGAAACGGATATATTATTTTTGTATCAATTTATAGAAATAGACATTGAGATTTTGTCATATTATTTTTCTTGGATTTTTTTCCTGTAAATAGCTATATTCGAATTGGTAAAGCTATTATAAACTGTATGTGATAGAGTGTATTAATGTGTAAACCAGGGTCAATCAAGAGATCATTTACTTATCATTTAGGCAAGTTCTTCATTAGTTTTGTAATTTGGTGATTTGATATGTCAAAATCATTTAGGCTTTCAATAATTAAAAAAAATGGATGACTACATGAATTACAGGTTAATATTTCCGTTTTATGTAGCTCATGTGATATTTCTTACTACACACAATATTGTAAGTTCATACCTTTGAGATCATCACATTATTTCTGTCTTAATTAAGTATATGGGTAGTTTCCAGTTAAACCATTTTTAACAATGAGAAAATTTTGAAAATAAATTTATTGTAGAATCTGTTTTCAGTTTTCAGAAAATAAATTTTGAATTTTTTTTACCATTTTAAACCATTTTCAGATCCAGTTTTCAGAATCTGTTGCATAACTCCTACTTGTCAAACCATTGAAAATTAACCAATTCAAATACCTCATCTTTAGGTGATCAAAACCTAGGTTGTACAACTAAAAATGTAAGTAAATTATGATAGATCTGCTTACTATTTTTATGTTTTAGTTTAAACATTAAACTAAAAAGAGAAGTGGTGTTAGTTAATTATCGATAGAGTTAGGCTTATATCCTAGAGCCTAATGTAAAATTTGTTATATATATATATATATAGAGATAAAATATTTAAAATAAAATGTATAAGGTTAGCATCATGATCAACTGTAGTCAACTCAAATTCAAAGCCTTCAACCAGAATAATATATTTTGTAATAATTTTTATTATTGGACAGTGATTTTTGTATTTGGCCTAATCAAGTCAAGCGGGGTAATATTAGGAATTTGACTAAAACCAAATGGGAAGAAATGGGTAGGCATTCGATTCATGCCTGCGAATAGGAAATGGGTGCAGGCGCCAAGCAAATTAATGTTAGTGAGTGGATTAAGGGCTGGGCTGGTTTTGGGTCAGCGAAAGAATGAAAAGAAAAAAAAAGATAAAATAAAATAAACTTACCAGTTTAAACGTGCATACCAGACTACCAGTATTAATGCCGCACTTTCAATTAGTATATCCATGTCTTTCTGAAATGATAATATAATGTATAAGCTTAATTTAATCATTTCTGCAAATAAATGAGGCCGTTTCAATCTTGCTTGTACCATTCAGTGCCATTGATGATAATACACAGGGTAGTTGAATCTCATATTTATATATTCTTGTCATTTATATATGGGTACAAACGCCAAACACAAAAATAATAGCCTAACTTTAATGTTATCAATTCCAATTGTTTACAAATCAAGGCCGATATAACTGATTAAAACTTAATGCTCTTATACATCTTTCTATAGTATCAATTGTCCGATTTTTACCAATATATTTGTAAGGATTTACTGTGGTTTATATGCTATAACGGAATACCCATAAATCACTAAAAGGAATATATTACATAGGTCTGGGTATGTAGAATGTCGATTTAAATAAACGATATATATGTATCTGTTTGTGTAATTGCTATGCTCCATGTAGTCTACCCATATATATGTATATGTTTGTGTAATTGCCATGTTCATGCTTATGTATATATGGGTTTGATCAAAGACTTGTACACTTGTTTCAAGTTCTCGAAACTGCGAAACTGAAACCGAGCAATGCTCGGTTTCGAGTACTCGAAACTGGGCAATGTTCAGTTCAGTTTCGAGAACTCGAAACTGAAACTGAGCAATGCTCAGTTTCAGTTTCAGTTTCAGTTCTCGAAACTGCGAAACTAAGCAATGCTCAGTTTCAGTTTCGAGAACTCGAAACTGAGCAGTTACGAAACTGAAACTGAGCAATGCTCAGTTTCGAGTTTCGAGTACTCGAAACTGGGCAATGCTCAGTTTCAGTTTCGAGAACTCGAAACTGAAACTAGGCAATGCTCAGTTTCGAGCTCCGAGTACTCGAAACTGGACAATGTTCAGTTCAGTTTCGAGAACTCAAAACTGAAATTGAGCAATGTTCAGTTTCAGTTTTGAGAACTCGAAACTGAAACTGAGCAATGTTTAGTTCAGTTTCGAGTTCTCGAAACTGGACAATGTTCAGTTCAGTTTCGAGAACTCGAAATTGGAACTGAGCAATGTTCAGTTCAGTTTCGAGTTCTCGAAACTGGACAATGTTCAGTTCAGTTTCGAGAACTCGAAACTGAAACTGAGTAATGTTCAGTTTCAGTTTCGAGAACTCGAAACTGAAACTGAGCAATGTTCAGTTCAGTTTCGAGAACTCGAAACTGAAACTGAGCAATGTTCAGTTTCAGTTTCGAGTTCTCGAAACTGCGAAATCGCTTTGTGTAACGCCTGAAACGTGCAAATTTACTGGTGAAAGAACTCCTTCACATCCTACATTTGCTTGGGTAAAATGCGAGAAAGACATTGAAGATTGTGCAAGTTTGCTAAAGAAAAACAGGATACTGACTAGATGCAGCAAGTCGTTTGGAATAAATTTTCTTTATAGTTTATGATAATGATTTTGTTTACTTGGGCTATGAAAAGTAAACTTTTTTGTGCTCTAAAAGATGACAGGATAATACAAAAGAGGGATAATTTGGAAACTAACGAACACTGCTTATTGAAAGAAGAGGGATAATTTGGTATATTTCTTTTTTATTTTAAAGGAAAAAATGGAAACTAATGAACACTGTTTATGGCTGATATATCTAACTTGTTCATCATTGAAATCTGACTATGGATGATTTCATTATGGATCATGCATCTAAAATATTATCTCTTGAATAACCAGGTGTATATGGCTGATATATCTAACTTGTTCAGCATCATTTGTACTGTGGGTTATAAACTTAAATTGTTTATGAAGCTTTATCATGTTATAAAATTGTTTTGCAGCAAGTATCGAAGACATATTATGTACAGCGTTAAAGGTTGTAATATTTGTACTAATTTTTGATTGTTTTGGTGAATAACTCATCCTTTTTCCTTCATATTTAAAATCCAGAGATTAGCAGACCAGAAAATAGAGGGCATTCTCCTGCATTGAATATAATTACAGAAGCTAAGAAGGAAATAGACTCTGCATCTAAAGGAGGTCCTGTTTCATTTTCCGATCTCATTCAGTATGCAGGTAAAGTAGAACTCCCATCCGAAGGTGTAATAATCCTCACTAGTTATTTCCATAAATGCTGTAAAATTCAAAAATCCCAGTTTAATTTGTAGTTCAGAATTTACTTGCGACTTTGCTTAGCTTAACCACCATTTGATTGTAACTAAATTATGAAGTGTGACAGCACACCTTTTTAGTGGTTACTGTATGAAGACTAAAAAAGGGGATACATATGTTTTATGTAACAATAGTATTGGACACAGGTTCTAGTAGAAATATTGTATTATGTATAACATTAAAATAGAGACTTAAGTTCTGTTGAAATTAATTAGTGTTCACTAGTTTATCTTTCTTGCAATATTCACACATACACTTAGAATTTGCAACATATCAAGCTGGAACATTGCTTTGCCAAAATTAATCTAGGTTTGTCTTTCAGTTTCTAAGGATTTGTAAACTATGCCAAAACAAATAACTGTTTTTTTTCTTTTCTTATATACTGTCTTTTTTTAGAAGCAAACTGTGCATATCGTCCGTGGATTGCTGAAACTGTGCCAGTGGCTTGCTGAAACTGTGGATTGCTGAAACTGTGCTAGTGGATATTGTTGTTGTTTATTTATTTTCTGTAGATGTCTTCATACTCAAGACCTTTGACCAATTACCGTGATTACTTCCTAGTGTATTCAGATGATTCAGACGATCCTTCTCAAATTGTTTGTTCAGCCGAATCTTGTACGGCAACTCCATTTAGCGTCTACGAGAGAATAGAGTCGAGCCTACAAAGAGATTTGGCATTATTAAGTGTTCAGAATGATATGGCACCGCCTACTAGATCGACAACAACAACAAAATTGCCATCCCTGCCAATATTCAATATTGGAGAAGTACAATCTCGAAGGTTGCTATGTCATTGCAACATTGAACCAATATTCAAAACATGCTATTTGAATAAAAATGTTGGACGTCGATATTTTATTTGTGCAAACACTGGAACTCTTAGAGACTGTGGATACATCCATTGGATTGACGAACCATTATGCGATCGTGGTGTGGAATTTGCGTTGGAGGTTCTTGAAGAAAACAGAAGGCTTAAAAAGGAGCTTAAATTGCAAGATTTCATCGAGTTCAATAGACAAAAGATGTGTCAAAATTAAGAAGGTATGACTTTGAACTTATAACATTTAACACTATCTGAAATTTAAATGATGCTATTTAATTAAATGCACGCAGGAAACATTGAAACGGAGAAAAGGATAAATTTTGGTGGTACAAGCTATGAATTTTTTTGGATGTAAGGTCCGTTATATGGTAGGATTTTCGCATTTGGTACTTGTAGACTTCAAATATGAAAAACATCTTGCATTTTGTTAATTATGTATTGTTTTTACTATGGAATTGGATATTGTATATGTGTTGAATTTAGTATCTTTATGTATTATTATTTTTTGTTAGTTTGTACTTTGTTGTTGTCATGAATATGGATTTTTTTTCTTATGGATTTCTTTACACGTTGTTATTTCGAGATAATATCATAGCTGAATGCATATTAAATAGAGCTTATGCCATCTTATATGCAAATATAAGTGTTAGCTATGAATATGTTTGCAACTCTTACAAGTGTTACCATATCTTATGGTTCCAACATTTATAAGTGTTAGCAATGAATATGTTTGTAACTCTTATAAGTGTTACCATATCTTATAGTTCCAGCATTTATAAGTGTTAGCAATGAATTTCCTGTAACACTTATAAGTGTTACCATATCTTATAGTTCCAACATTTATAAGTGTTAGCAATGAATTTCGTGTAACACTTATAAGTGTTAGCAATGAATATGTTTGTGACACTTATAAGTGTTAGTAGTTACTCTGCTTGTAACACTTACAAGTGTTACAGGAAATCCCTCACAGGCCGTTGGTGACACATAAAAGTGTTACGGAAATTATTTGTAACACATATACTTGTTGGGAATCCACTGTTTTGGTGTGGTGGTAGAAACTATATGTCCTTGCCTTTCACTGATGGAAATATCGTGTTCCATGTCCTATAGCAGCGGAAATGGTTTTGGTTTCCCAGGAAAAGAACTCTGGCTTTGTTGTGTGTTCCTATCAATATGTAGCTGTCTCGTACAGCTCATATTGTTTCATGGTACTCTGGATATGCTGCTTCTTGTTTGCGGTCCTTTTTGTCTTATGAAAAAAATCTTTTTATTTGACAATGAATGTAATTTTCTCCCTGTGTGGAGTTGTAACTTGTAGTATAGAACAATATGTATCTCCAGTGCTATAACCTGGAAAGGATGTCGGTGGATGACCCACCTGAAAAACCGTATTTGTAGTAGGTTGATATTCGGTTAATCTCCTGTACTATCTGTAATTATTATTTGTTATAATAATAAGTGTTTACGGTCACTTTAAATATTAGTCAGCTCTGCCAAAAAAATGAAATATGAGGGCTTAAATAAAAATAACACATCTAAATTAAGAATTGGGGATATGAGTTGAGAATGAATTAGAAAAAAGGGCACCATAATCAAATATTATATTTTACAATAGAATAATAGTTTTAAAAGGAGATGAACATGCTTGAAATAACGAAGGAGAATAACTGTACTACAGAAGAAAGGAAAAGAAAAAAGTAAGTCCGTGCTTGATTAGTTTATCATATATAATTTACTAAAATGAAATAATAAGTTCGGAACAGAATGCCAATAGTCAAATATTCGATCTTATGTGTGTGTATGTTGTGATTTGTGATATAAAATCACATGCATGTTGAAGATGACGATGAGTAGAAGTGCTTTGTGATAGAAGAGGAAGAGCAGTTGCTGAAAGAGGCAGGATAGGATCATAGCTTAAGCTCAGACGTCTGAAGGCTATAACAATTATCTGAGCTGGTACGAAAGAATTTGCAGAGTGTTCGGTCAGACGTTTGAGCTGACATTTTCCTGTTTTGATCGACTTTTCCCGAGACGTATTTCTGAAGGCCAATTTAGATATTTGCCTAGGCCTTCTATTTTCCGGTATAAGCAACTTCTAAGATGGAATTAAATATGATGGTTATGATATTGTGACTGAAATTAGTTGGTTCAAAGGTTTGCCATCATTCTTCACTGCTCTTCTTCTCCAACAATATTTTAGCCATCTAGATATTCTTTGTCTTTCTTAATAAGGTTATCGATTTAGTTATAATTTGGTTTATTTTGAGTTTGTAAACAAAAGTTATGTTTGTGAATCAATAAAGAGGGTGGTTCGGTGGAATATCTTGTGTTCGTGTTTAATTTCATATCTATGGTGTTTTCTATCAAAATCATCTTTAAGTAATTAGGTGAATAAGAACTTGCTGGGTAAACTGCTTCCGTAGAACGGGCATACTCCACAACAGTTGGTATCGGAGCTAGATCATCGCAACACTTAGAGTGATTTTGGATTAGGGAAAAAATTTATGTCGGATATGATATTGTTTACCACAATAGCTATTTTTGATGGAAAAAATTGGGGGATTTGAAGGCTAAGATGGAGGATGTTTTATACCTCAATGATCTTCATGATCCGGTTGATGGAGATGAGAAGAAGCCCTCAGATATAGATGAGGGTAAATGGAAGAAGATGGATAAGAAGACAATTACCTTGATTTGGCAGTAACTTGATGATTCGACATCACATCATGTGTCTAATTGTGAATCCACAAAGTATTTGTGGCACAATTTGGTATCTTTGTATGAGTCAAGGTGTGCTACAAGTAAGGCTTTTCAGGTTCGAAGGCTAGTGCAACTGAGGTTGTATGAAGAAAAGTCTGCTGCACACCATTTGAATGAAAATCAAGATGTGACCGATCAACTGGCAAATTTGAAGGTCGATTTCGATGATGAGTTACAAGCTCTTTTGTTGATGAGTTTGTTTCAGAAAGCTGGATGACTTTGGTTGTTTCATTGAGTACTTCCAATGCTAATACAAATATCTCTTTGAAAACTGTACTAAGCAACCTTTTGAATAAGCGGCTAAGGAGAAAAGAGGCGGGCTTGAAAATAGTTCATAGTGAGGATATGGTAGAAAGGGGCTCGAGAAAAGACACAATATGGAATAATAAGAAGGAAGCTAATGGTGTTATCGTCTGTCATTATTATGGTAAGAAAGGTCACATATGCAGAAAGTGTCATTCCTATAAAAGGGATAGGAAGAAGGCTATACATGATGATAGTAATTATGATGCACATGCATGTTTTGCTAAAGGTACCAATAGTGATGCTTCTTGTGATGTCCTCTTTAATGAAGCTAATCCTTGGAAGATGGATTCAAGAGCCAGTTTCTACATCTATATTGACGTGAGGTATTTTTCCTCTTATGAGAAGAATGTCGACATAATTACGACGACCAATGGAATAGAGCTTCCATTTTTTGGTATTGAATCTATCCGGTTTCGTATGCATTATGGTATGGTTAGGGAAGTCTCAGGAGCTAGACATGCCCCCACTTGTTCGCATAACCTTATTTCTGTCGGTCAGTTAGATCGTCGTTGTTGCAATTATGATTCTTGAGGTGGAGTTTTGAGAGCAAAGAAGGATGGTCGTGTTATGATAAGAGGAGTTTTGGAAGGTGGAAACCTTTATAGATGGTTGGATCTGTAATCTACTGTGGAAGGCGAGTGACGGTTGAAGGACCTAATGCATAGTAAGGTGAAGAGGTTAGTATGATCGCTGATGGTGATCCTAGGATTGATGATCATATTTTAGACCGGAGTCTTCAAATTGATAATGCTCGAGAGATCAACAAAGATCAAGTAAGGAGTGGTCAAGTGGTAGACGAGTGTGGGGAATAACCGAAGTTCGCGGTGGTGGAGGAGCCAGATCGGAAAAAAGAGGGATTCTAGTTGTAGATAGCTAATGAGACCGTAGCTGGAATTGAGATCTCATTCAAAGAGAAAGATAGCAAATATCCGGTATTTCTTTTTTTATCCTATACGGGTGATACCTCGTGGGCAGGAAGCACACTAGCAACGTGCATTGCATGATTCCACTGTGACAGTAGACCTCTATAAAATTTTGGAGATCTTAGTGGTATTACAAACATTTTTCAGACCGTTAGTTTGTGTGGTGCATCTCAAGTGGAAGACGCATCATTTGCAGGCGATGGGTGAAGTTTGTAATGGTTTTAATTGAGATCTGGTGGTCGTTAAAAGAGCAAGGTTGATTTTTTTACTAATTGTTGGGAGTTTGTTTGATGATGTGATCTCATATCAAGGTGAAGGTTTCTGATTTGTGATATAAAATCACGCGTATGTTGAATACGACGATATGTGAAAGTGCTTTGTGATAGAGAAGGAAGAGCAGTAGTTGAAAGAGGCAGGAAAAATTCAAAGCTTCAGCTTAGACATCTGAAGCCTTTGGCAGACGTGTGAGCTAGTAGGAAACAATTTCCAGAGTGTTCTTTCAGACATCTGACCATCATGGTCAAATCTCAGAGCCGATGTTTTCCTATTTTCACTGAGTTGTCATGAGATATATTTCTAATATTTTTTAGGGAAAATTTGGATATTTTCCTACACCTTCTATTTTTCTATATAAACAGCTTTCAAGATGGAATTAAATATGATGGTTATGAGATTATGACTGAAATTAGTTGGTTCAAGGGTTTGCCAACGTTCTTCATGCACTTCTTCTCCAACAATATTTTAATCATCTAGCTATTCTTTGCCTTTCTCAATAAGGTTATTCATTCAGTTGTAATTTTTTTATTTTTAGTTTGTAAACATTTTTTTGTGAACCAATAAAGAGGGTAGTTGGGTGGAATATTTTGTGTTTGCGTGTAATTTCATATGTGTGTTGTTTTCTATCGAAATTATCTTTAAATACTTGGGTGAATAAAATCCTGGTGGGTAAACCGCTTCCACATAAGGCACATACTCCACAACAATATATATACACACACACATTACCCATACACACAACGCATCATTAGTGCAGCACCTCCAAATGTCCCTGATTTCGAATATATATTTCTATTTCTTCCTCCTTCCCCTAACTCACTCTCTTACTTCTACCTTAAACTATTATTTAAATGCAAATTTATGACTTATATAACTGGCTATCTGGATGTTATAAAAAAGAGGTATGCAAAGTGCTCCTCTATATTTGTGGGCGCCCTTTATATATATATATATATATGTGTGTGTGTGTGTGTGTGTGTGTGTGTGTGTGTGTGTGTGAGAGAGAGAGAGAGAGAGAGAGTGATAGGATCAAAGTCATCTCAAATACGCAGCACCCCTTTGACCCTCTAATTTGCACCACACAATCTCCTTTCTCTCTCCTCTCACTCACACATTATTTAAATATAAGCAATAACTATTATTATGGTGCAAAAGGGGTGTCATAAAACCCCTATATATAGACCTGTCTAAACTTACCCATACCCATTTACCCTTCTAACAACCTTGTTGGGTCAACCGATTTTTGAATTTTTATTAAATGGATCATAAAATGGTTGACCTATTTTTAAAAGGGATATGAATGGGTAACCCATTTAGCTCCTACATAAGAAGTCGTTATTTTTTGTAAACTACAGTAACATCTTCACACTATCTCGAAACCAGACGAGGTTTCGACTGATTAACTTTTACCTTAATTTTCAAAAATTCAAATTTTAGGGTTTTTAAAAAATTCGAATTTTTAAATTCTGAATTTCTAATTTTCAAAGTCCAAAATTTCATACTTCAAATTTACATATTTCAAATTTTTGAAATTTCAATTTTTCATATTTCAAAAGTCAGTCTTTCAAAATTTCAAATTTCTAAGTTTAAAATTCCAAAATTTCACTTCTCAAAATTTAAAATTTCCAAAGTTCAAAATTTACATTTCAAAATAAAAAAATTCAAATTTTAAATTTTCAGATTTCAAACAATTGGTTTTGTTTGCCAAACTGGCTCGGTAAATTCTCATATTTGAACTTTGCCTACATACGAAGTCGCTATTTTTTTGTTCAATATGTAGTAATTTCTTCATACTAGTTCAGAATCGGGTGAGACATCGACCGATGGACTCCTCCTTAAATTACGAACCGTTTGAAACACTCGGATACTTCGCATTGTAAATGTGCACTGTAGTTCTCCAAGGTGACTAACACTTAGAAAATGACTTACTACATTCTCATATTTGAACCTCGTCTACATACGAAGTCGATATTTTTATTATTCGAACTGCAATAACTTCTCCATACATCTCAGAATTAGGCTAGGCTTCGACCGGTGGACTCCCACCTAAATTATGAACAATATGGAACAATTGGATAACTTATCTTTAGGACGAATGTTATAGTTTCCCACGGTGACTAATGGTTGTACTTACAAAATAACAGAATACATTTAGACGGGTTAAATGGGTCACCCACATAATATGTGGGTTGCATTAGGTAAAAGTTATGTCAAATGAGTCAAAATAAATGAGTTGTAAATGGGTTGGAACAAATTTTGTTTGACCCTCACACTACCCTAAATGACCCATTTGGCACCCCTACCTACACACACACCCCCACACCCCTTTATGTCTTTAAATTGCAAACTTCCAAAATTGTCTTTAGATGTTTTTATCTTTATGTCACTTCAAAAGGGATTTGTTAATTAAAAAATTTTCATAAATTCAAACTCTATTTTTATAAATATTAAAAAACTTTATTATCACTTAAAAATGGACCTAATAAATATTCTTGGCAATATCGTTATTATTAATTGGATAAAAACTAAAACTAATAAAAATTAGATACTTCCATTACAAAGTTAAAAATAAAAATTCATGCAAATCAATTTCTTTTGAATGTGTTAAAAATATATGGTTTTTAAAAGCATAATTCAAGCGTAAAACAGACGTCGTGGTCATGCACGAAACATATACCATAACATACTCTCTCGTGTGTGTGTGTTTATATATGAGATAGGATCGAGAGCACCTCAAAAAATGTTGCACCCATATAGCCTTCCTGATTTTTATCACACATTCTCGTTTCTCTCCCTTCACACCAATGTACCATTCGCTGCCAATTGGAGCATCGTTAAATGCTTTTCAATTACTTGCTGCTGAGATAATAAAGCCAGACGATCTACAATTTAATATTGTTTCACATCACATCGGCATTTTATCCCGATACTATACATATTTTTAAAACTGTATTGGTGCGAAAGATGGTACATACGTAACTGCACACTTACCTGCTGCTCAAGTTATCCCATATATTGGAAGAAAAGGTTATGCTACGCAAAATATATTAGCAGTATGTTCTTTCGATTTGCAGTTTACTTATTTTATGGCTGATTAGGAAGGGACTTTACATGATAGTAATTTTTTTAATTCGGTTATAAATGATAGAAACTCCAACTTTTCTAAACCTCCAGCTGGACAGTATTATTTGGTCGATTCGGGATATCCACTTCAAACTGGATATTTACCATCTTATCGAAATATGAGGTATCATATTCTCCATTTTCGTGAAACCGTGAATCAACCAAAATCGGCCAATGAAGTGTTTAGTTACCAACACTCGAGTCTACCTCCTTATCTTTTCCCTTGCATATCATAACAGATTCCCCTAATCTTTTCGAGGGCATCGCGATTCCATCTTGTCTTCATCTATATCTTTAGGCCATGACACTCGTAGACCAGACATAGGAGAATGTGTAGATCCAACATCCAATGGTAGATCCCCCTAATCCACTGACAACAGCTGACTTTTGTAGGATTTTTAAGAATTTTTTAATCTCGATGGAAACCCTTTCTTGGGGAGTGATACATTTGTAGAGGCACGGACTTTACTACATAGTAAAGAGAAGATATTTAGCCTCATGTGGCATATTGTGGATAGAGATAGAGTTCAACTGGCCTCTTGAAAGTTGAAGGAGGCAGCTTCCTACGGGTGGAAAGTGGTAGAGGCTGAGTCGGGAGTTATGTGTTCGGGTTGGTTCAGGGAAATTTTTTAGAGGAGGTTCTTATCTCAGGATGAGGATGATTTACAATTAGGTTTATTCAATTAATACTAGGAGATCTTTGGGTGAAAGAGTACATCAATCAGTGGGTAATTGATTCAAAGAAGCAGTAGTGGAAGAATAAGAAGGGGAACGAGAAAAAGGTCAGGGCTCCTCAGGAAGGACATATTCAGAAAGACAATAGGTTTTGTAACTGTGGGTTACTAGCCATTATGCTAAGGACTGCAATAGGGAGTCAATGAAAGGGAAGTGTTGCAATTTCCTTCAAGCTGGACATCTTAGTAGAGGTCAACCTCAAAGAGTCGATAGAGCAAAGGGGACTGGTGCATAGGTTGCTCATGTTTAGGATTTTGATGCAACTCTATCTAGTAGTAGGCAACACAGAGGTATCATAGAGGATATGGTAGAAAGGGGCTCGAGAAAACACACAATATGGAAGAATAAGAAGGAAGTAAATGGTGTTATCGTCTGTCATTATTGTGGTAGGAAAGGTCACATATGCAGAAAGTGTCATTCTTATAAAAAGGATCGGAAGAAGGCTATGCATAATGATAGTAATGATAATGCACATGCATGTTTTGCTAAAGGTACCAATAGTGATGCTTCTTATGATGTCCTCTTTAATGAAGCTAATCCTTGGAAGATGGATTCAGGTGCAGGTTTCTACATCTATTGTGATGTGAGGTATTTTTCTCCTTATGAGAAGAATGTCGACATAATTAGGACGACCAATGGAATAGAGCTGCCAGTTTTTGGTATTGGATCTATCTGATTTCGTATGCATTATGGTATGGTTAGGGAAGTCTCAGGAGTTAGACATGTCCCCATTTGTTCGCATAACCTTATTTATTTCAGTCGGTTAGATCGTCGTGGTTGAACTTATGATACTTGAGGTGGAGTTTTGAGAGTAAAGAAGGATGGTCGTGTTATGATAAGAGGAGTTTTGGAAGGTGGAAACCTTTATAGATGGTTGGATCTGTAATCGACTGTGGAAGGCGAGGGACGGTTGAAGTATCTAGTCCATAGTAAGGTGGAGAGATTATATGATCGCTGATGGTGATCCTAGAATTAAGGATCATATTTTAGACAGGGGTCTTCAAATTGATGATGCTCGAGGGATCGACAAAGATCAAGTAAGGAGTGGTCAAGTGGTAGACGAGTGTCGATTTGGAAAATCTATAAGATTTTGGAGATCTTAGTGGTATTACAAACATTTTTCAGACCGTTAGTTTTGCGAGGTGCATCTCATGTGGAAGATGCATCTTTTGCAGGCGATGGGTGAAGTTTGTAATGGTTTTAATTGAGATTTGGTGGTCGTTGAAAGAGAAAGGTTGATTTGTTTACTAATTGTTGGGAGTTTCCTTGATGATGTGATCTCATGTCAAGGTGAAGTGTTCTGATTTGTGATATAAAATCATATGTATGTTGAAGACGACGATGTGTGAAAGTGCTTTGTGATAGAGAAGAAATAGCAGCAGCTGAAAGAGGCTAGAAAAGATCAAAGCTTCAGCTCAGACATCTGAAGCCTATGGAAGACGTGTGAGCTGGTAGGTCACAATTTCCAGAGTGTTCGTTCAGACATCTGACCATCATGGTCTGATGTCTGAGCCGATGTTTCCTATTTTGATTGAGTTTTCATGAGATATATTTCTAATATTTTTTTAGGGAAATTTGGATATTTGCTTAGGCCTTCTATTTCCCATATAAGCAGCTTTCAAGATGGAATTAAATATGATGGTTATGAGATTGTGACTGAAATTAGTTAGTTCAAGGGTCTGCCTTTCTCAATAAGGTTATTGATTCAGTTGTAATTTTGTTTATTTTTAGTTTGTAAACATTTTTTTTTTGTGAACCAATAAAGAGGGTGGTTGGGTGGAAATCTAATTTCATATCTTTGTTGTTTTCTATCAAAATTATCTTTAAGTAATTGGGTGAATAAGACCTGGTGGGTAAACCGCTTCCACGTAAGGCGCATGCTCCACAACAATACACACACACACACATACACACATTACATATACACACATCGTATCATTAGTGCAGCACCTCCTATTGTCCCTGATTTCAACTATATATTTCTGTTTCTTTCTTCTTCTGCTAACTCCCTCTCTCACTTCTACCTTAAACTATTATTTAAATGCAAATTTATGGCTTATATAACTGGCTATTTGGATGGTGTAAAAGAGAGGTACGTAAAGCGCTCCTCTATATTTGTGGGTGCCCTTGATATATATATATATATGTGTGTGTGTGTGTGTGTGTGTGTGTATGAGAGAGAGAGAGAGAGATAGGATCAAAGGCATATCAAATAGTGCAACACTCTTTTAACCCTCTAATTTGCACCACGCAATCTTCTTTCTCTCTCCTATCACTCACACATTATTTAAATATAAACAAATAGCTATTATTATGGTGCAAAGGGGGTGTCATATAACCCCTATACATAAGCCTATCAAAATTTACCCATACCCATTTACCCTTCTAACAACCTTGTTGGGTCAACCGATTTATGAATTTTTATTAAATGGATCATAAAACGGTTGAACCGTTTTTAAAAGGGTTATGAATGGGTACCCGTTTAAGTCCTACATAAGAAGTCGTTATTTTTTGTAAACTGCAGTAACTTCTTCACACTATCTCGAAAGCAGACGAGATTTCGAGTGATTAACTTTACCTAAATTTTAAAAAATTCTATTTTTAGGGTTTTTAAAAAAATTCAAATTTTTAGAATTTCAAATTTTCGAAGTTCCAAAATTTCTTGCTTCAAATTTACAGATTTCAAATTTTCAAAATTTTAAGATTTCAAAATTTTGAAATTTCAGTATTTCATGTTTCAAAAGTTAGTATTTCAAAGTTTCAAATTTAAAATTCCAAAATTTCACTTGTCAAAATTTAAAATTTAAAATTGTCCTGTGGTGCTCGATTCTGGTGATGCCATAAGAAAAAAGCCTTACTTTAGATTTGAAAAAATGTGGTGTTTGGAAGATTATTTTGATAATATGTTATATAACAAATGGTATGAGTTTGGAGGGGGTGGCGATGCAGCAAGATCTCTCTGTACTAAATTTAAACTGTTGAGGAAGTTTCTCATCAAATGGAATGTCGAAGTGTTTGGTCATATCAGACTTAAAAAAGAGAGGATTGAAAAGGAGATTTTTGATCTTAATGTCCTCGAAGAAGAAAGGTGTTTAGATGCTGAGGAATGAGAGCTGTTGCATCAGAAAGAGCGGGAACTTAATAAAGTTTTGGATCAAGAAGAGATTTTTTGGAGACAACGTTCAAGATCTCAGTGGTTGAAGGAAGGAGATAAAAACACTGCATACTTTCATCGGGTCGCAAACGGCAGAAGAAGAACCAATTTGATCCATAGTATTTGGAAAGATGGAGAGGAGATTTGTGAACAACAGAAGCTGAGTGACACTTTCACTGAATACTATAAAGGCATTTTTGGCGATCGCATTGAGAATCGCATTTCTGTTGATTGGTGCAAGCTTTATCTTGATGCTCTGGATCTTTCAGACTTGGCAAATGAATTTTCTGAGGAGGAGATTGTGTATGCTTTGAAAGAGATGCCTGGTGATAAGGCACCAGGGCCTGATGGCTTCCCTAATTTTTTCTACAAGCAGTATTGGGATTTAATAAAGAATGATGTGTTTCGTTAGTTTGAAGAATTTCATAATGGATCTTTAAGGCTAGATTTAATCAGCTATGCTAACGTGGTTTTAATCCCCAAAAAAGAAGGTAATGTCACTGCAGCTGATTTCAGACCTATCAGCCTTCTCAACACTAGCTTCAAATTGATTACCAAGGTGCTAGCTAACAGACTAAAAACTAAAATGGATATGTTGATCGATCAATCCCAAACTGCTTTTATCACGGGTAGAAACATCCTTGATGGTGCGGTGTTAGTTGGAGAAGTTATTTCTTATTGTGATAAGTTTGATGTCCCTTGTGCTATTCTTAAGTTGGATTTTACTAAAGCATTTGATACAGTTGACTGGCGATTTATGATTGAAGTGTTGAAGGCTAGAGGATTTCCTATCAAGTGGATCAATTGGATTCATTTGATCCTTTCGTCTAGTAGATCAAACATCTGTGTTAATGGCGTTGCTGACTCCACTATTCATTCAAAACGAGGGTTGAGGCAAGGGGACCCTCTCTCTCCTCTGCTCTTTGATTTGGCGGTAGATGTTTTTTCAAAAATTCTGAAATTGGGGTGCGCAGAGGGCATTATCAGTAACTTTGGTAGCGAGCATGTGGTCGGGGGCATTAATTCTTTACAATATGCTGATGATACGATCATTTTCAGTAAACCGGACTGTAAATATCTTGCTGCTCTTAAATTCATTCTTTATGCTTTTGAAAGTCTGTCTGGTTTAAAAATTAACTTTCATAAAAGCAGTGTTTACACGCTGGGTTGTAGTGATGATTTGCGCAGGTCATGTGCCGAGATGTTTAACTGCAAGGCTGAGGTTTTCCCTTTGAACTATCTGGGTATGTGCATTCGTCCCAAGAAATTGATGAAGAAAGATTGGCAACATTTGATTGAGAAGGTTGACACAAGGCTAGCGAGGTGGAAAGGAAACTCATTGTCAAGAGCTGGTAGACTCGTACTTGTGAATTTGGTTTTTTCTTCAATCCCATTATACTCGATGTCTTTTTATAAGTTTCCTGGATGGGTGCTGGAGAAGATTGATACCATTTGTCGTAATTTTTTCTGGACTGGTAACAAAGAGACGAAAAAACTTAGCTGTTTGATTTCATGGGAACAGGTTTGTAAATCGAAGGAGCAAGGTGGCCTTGGGGTCATCATTTTGAAAGCCATGAATTCAGCGTTACTAAGTAAGTGGTTATGGTTTATGATTTCTGATAAGAAGGCTTTATGGAAAGAATGGATCATCAGTTCTGGCTACAATGGCAACTTTGATTGGAATTCTGACTATTCAATGTGTTCTTCGTTTTGGCGTAATGTTATGGTCCATGCTCACTGGTTGAAGCTGGGTACTAAAATTGTGGTGAAAAATGGTCATAATACTTCATTCTGGTTTGATAATTGGCTCTCCCCTATCCCTTTGTGTGTGGAGTTTTCGGATCTTTTTGCAATTGCTTATAACAAGAATTTCACAGTTGGTGAGATGTATGATTTTGATACTCCGGGTTTCAAATGGAAGCTAACTTTCTCTAGATTGGTGGCTGGTAATGCGTTAGTCCAGTTGCGTTGTATCTACGATTTGCTTGAAAATGTGAGTTTATCCAATGAGCATGACGAGTTTGTATGGATGCTTGAGGGGGAGAGAAAGTTGTTCAGCGTTCGCAATTTATACAAATTGATTAACTTTGCTGGAACTAAGAGGTTGGGGTTCGTACATATGTGGCACTTTAAAATTCCTGATAAAGTTAAAATCCACATGTGGATTGTGATGCATGGTCGTTTGAATACGGTCTCCAGGCTTAGACAGAGAGGTGTAAACGTAGTGGGTGGCTGTGTGTTTTGCGAGCATGACGATGAAGACTACCATCACCTTTTTTTGAATTGCGACCTTGCGTTTTACGTCTGGACTAAGTGTTTAGTTTCTCTTTACTTGGACTTGCATTGGGGTGATTTCATTTATGATCAATATAACTTTTGGCACTTCGTTTACCCGGCCTTAGATGATTCACACAACAGTTTTCTTTTTGCTTTGCTGAACTTTGCTTATACTTGGATTTTATGGCATGAGCGCAACTCCAGAAAATTTAAATGCAAGATGAAAGCCCCTAATAGTATCATTTACTCCATCCTTAACTTTGATTATGACTGGGCAGGCATGGAGAGGAAGAGGCATGTGGAGAGCATCGCTGACCGGGTGCGCAAGCGTGTGCGACACATCATTGGTTCTAACGCTTAAGGAGGATGGTTGTTGCTTAGTCTTTTGGCTTTAAGTATTATGTTTTGTAATGTTATGTAGTATTTGCTCTCTCTTTTTGTCAGGCCGTATGTATTTATTATGATTGCTGTGTTGGAGCGATATCCTGTTTTTTGGTTGTACATATGTTGTATATACACGACTTGTTATGCTATGGTAATATATTAAGGTGTGAATCATGCTGATTCACTACCTTTTCCTTTCAAAAAAAAAAATTTAAAATTTTCTAAATTTCCAAAGTTCAAAATTAACATTTCAAAATTCAAAATTTAAAATTTCAAAATCACAAAATTTAAATTTTAAAATTTTAAATTTTCATATTTCAAACAATTGGTTTTGTTTGGCAAACTGACTCTTAGAAAATAATAGGGTAAATTCTCATATTTGAACTCCGCCTACATACGAAGTCGTTATTTTTTTGTTCAAAATGTAGTAAATTCTTCATACTAGTTCAGAATCGGGTGAGACATCGACCGATGAACTCCTCCTTAAATTACAGACCGTTTGAAACACTCGGATACTTCGCATTGTAAATGTGTACCATAGTTCTCCAAGGTGACTAACACTTTTACTTAGAAAATAACAAACTACATTCTCATGTTTGAACCTCACCTACATTGAAGTCGTATTTTTATTATTCGAACTGCAATAACTTCTTCATACAGCTCGGAATCGGGATAGGCTTTGACCGATAGACTCCCACCTAAATTATGGACAATATGGAACACTTGGATACTTTATCTTCAGAATGAATGTTATAGTTTCCTAAGGTGACTAATGGTTGTACTTATAAAATAATAGAATACATTTAGATGGGTTAAATGGGTCACCCATATAATATATGGGTTGGGTCAGGTAAAATTTATGTTAAATGGGTCAAAATAAATGAGTTGGATCAAACCTTTTTTTGACCCTCACATGACCCTAAATGACCCATTTGGCACCCCTACCTATATATACACACACATACCCACGCCCTTTTATGTCTTTAAATCCCAAACTTCCAAAATTGTCTTTAGATGTTTTTATCTTTATGTCACTTCAAAAAGGATTTGTCAATTAAACAAATTTTAAAAATTCAAACCCTATTTTTATAAATATTAACAATGTTTATTATCACTTAAAAGTCTGATCTAACAAATATTCTTTGCAATATCGTTATTTATTAGTTGGATAAAAATTAAAACTAACAAAAAATTTAATACTTCCATTAAAAAATAAAAAATAAAAATTCATGCAAATCATTCTCTTTTCAATGTGTTAAACATATATGGTTTTTAAAAGCATAATTCAAGCGTAAAACATACGTCGGGGTCATGCACGAAACACATACCGTAACATACTCTCTCGTGTGTGTGTGTTTATATATGAGATAGGGTCGGGAGCACCTCAAAAAAGGTAGCACCCATATAGCCTTCCAGATTTTCATCACTCATTCTCGTTTCTCTCCCTTCACACTAATGTACTATTCGCAGCCAATTGGAGCACTATTAAACGCTTTTTAATTACTTGCTGCTGAGATAATTAAGCCAGACAATCTACAATTTAATATTGTTCCACATCACATCAGCAATTTAACCCGGTACAATCCATATTTTAAAAATTGTATTGGTGCAATAGATGGTACACACGTAACTGCATACTTACATGCTGCTCAAGTTATCCCATATATTGGAAGAAAAAGTTATGCTACGCAGAATATATTAGTGGTATGTTCTTTCGATTTGCAGTTTATTTATGTTATGGCTAGTTGGGAATGGACTGCACATGATAGTAAATCTTTTAATTCATTTATAAATGATAGAAGCTCCAACTTTTCTAAACCTCCAAGCAGACAGTATTATTTGGTCAATTCGGGATATCCACTTCAGACTGGATATTTACATCTTATCGAAATATGAGGTATCATATTCTGCATTTTCGTTAAACCGTGAATCAGCCAAAATTGGCCAAAGAAGTGTTTAATTTCAAACATTCGAGTTTACGGATGGTCGTGGAAAGAACTTTTGGCATTTAAAGAAAAAATTGTCATTTTGAAGAGTATGCCAACATATTCATTTGGAACTCGGGTCAAAGTGGTCGTAGCTATAATGGCCTTACACAACTAAATACACAAATATAATAGCGACGATCCATATTTTATAGCTTTTGATGATGATCCTGAACTTATTCTTGATGCATACTTGGAGGAATATTATGCTTTGAGAAATCTGACAAACAGAGACACTGAACGGGTACAACAAAATGGATACTAAGAAATGACAGCGTTTCGAGATACCATAAGAGATCAGTTGGTTGCTGTAGGGCTGCGCTGAAACGTACTACTGTATTTGTATATGTATATCTTTATCTTTATTTAAAATTTATCACACTCAAATGTCCCGTTCAAATACCCTGTTCGTAGCAAAAAACGCATTCCCCGTTCACAACAGTGTCACACTCAAATACTCCGTTCAAATGTCACGCTCAAATTCCCCATTACCGTTCGCTGAGAACACACCCTAACTCTCTTCCCCTCACTAACGTATTTAAATATAAATAAGCGTCCCAAATTGAAGGACAGTTGAGATGCTCGAAAGTAGGGGTTCCATAGAGCATGTGTGTGTGTGTGTGTGTGTGTGTGTGTGTGTGTGTGTGTGTGTGTGTGTGTGTGTGTATATATATATATATATATATATGTGTGTGTGTGTGTGTGTTTATATATATATAAGGACGTAGCCATTGTAGGCTTGGCGGCGTCGGGCACCCCCGCTCATATTTTGAAATTTCAGTGCATATGGTACAATCTAATGAAATGATTTAAAAGAAAACGATTGTACTTCATGAGAAATAAAGAAAGAAGGAAGATGATAAAATAATGAGATTGCTCTAATCAATGAGTAAATTTGGGTTGAATGTGATCCACCTTAACACTCTCTCTCGTTAATTTAATTTCACATTCTCTAGCTATTTTTTTATTTTTAAACACTAGCTTTTTATATGGTACTTTAAACAAAAACAAAAAACAAAATCAAGCCATAAATTTGCATTAATATTTAATGTAGAACAGATATTTAATTTTAATCACTTTTATCATGCAAAGTCAGTGTTTAGTTTTATACTGTAAGACTATAGATGATACTACAACTAAGTAGCGTTTTAGATATCAGTTATCATAATTTATTCACACATAATAAATTCACCTTAATCAATCCAACTTACTTGGCTACAAATTTAAAATAGTCAAAGGTGCCATATATTTTTTACGGTGAATACAATTTTTTTTTGTGGCCCTCACTGACTAGAATTTCTGCGTAGATCATTGTGTGTGTGTGTGTGTATGAGGAGCTAGGGGTGAGCATTATTCGGTTAAACCAAATAAACCAACCAAACCAATTTATTTTGCTCGGTTTGGTTCGGTTTTGAAATTTAATTGGTTTGTAATCGGTCTGGAAAATTATTAAGTTCGATTGTCGATTTAACCAAATTAACCAAACTTTTACTATATTTTCAAAATTATCGGTATTCTAATAAATATTTTAGGTTAGTTTAGTTAATTAATTAAATTTTATCATAATCTATGTGCCAAAAATGATATTAGAAAGCATAAAAATCATAAATAATAATACTCTAATCATATATTTATAATTTATTTCAAATTACAGTGAACATTCCAAACATAAAGTGTAAAATATTTTTATTTCAGTTTAATCGGATAACCAACCGAACCAACCAAACTCAATTTGGTTGGTTTGGTTTGGTTTTCATTTTTATTGGTCCTAGTTTGTTTTGACAAATTTCGTAATCGGATAAACCAAACCAACCAAACGCTCACCCCTATGAGGAGCGAACCGAGGACCGAGGGCACCCAGTTTTGTAGCATCCTACTCATTCGTGAACCACATCAATCCAAATCCAACAAAAATTTGTTGATGTTCATTCCACATATATATTATCATCCATCCAAAATTTGAGCTGCTTTCGACATTCGTAGATATTATATTTGATGAATGCTTAAATTTAACGGTTCGAGTAAATGTCTAAACGGTGAACAATTGAGCTAAGATTTTGAAAATGTTACGAATGTCGAAACGATTTCAAATTTTGGATAGATGATAATACATATGTGGATTGAATGTATACAAAATTTTGTTGAATTTAAATTGGTGTAGCTCGCGAATGAATATAGTTGTTAAAGATGTGCTATAAAACAGAGGTGTCCTGAATTGGCTGAGCTAGGTGTCTTACAAATAAGAAGCAGTAGACTTTTCCCTTAATATTGGCTGAGCTTAATATTACAATGAAATGAAATTATCACTAAAATTAAAGTACTTTTTTTTGGAAAAAGTCATTTAAATGTTATCTAGACAAAATTTGGAGCAAATAAATAAAATTTTGTCTTGTAAAACATCGACTTATATAACAATCGGCAAAAGTACCATGGGAAGCCTGCTGTTTTGCAAAAATATATCAGTGTGATCTAAATGCAGTCTATATCAGAATATCCCATCTTACAAGTTTTAATAAAAATTGGCTGCGCATTCCAGGCTATTTCGTTTTTTATTATTGCTAAACCTTTAAAAAATATCTTATAGGCCATCCCTTATAATGATACCTCAAAGTACTTCCACTGTACTTAAATTTGGGTATATCGTACCTTCACCACGTAATACTTACACATTGTTGGTAATAATAATAAGCTACGTAGCTAGCTATATATGTTATCCATGAACTTTAGTCTCCGTAGGTTATATGTTATTTACAAAGTACTGAACAAAGTGAATTTAAAGGTCCGTACATATTATGCCGAATCTTAATATATGATGTAAACACAAAATCAACGTACCTGTGCATTTGCACTTGAAAATATTCAAATGAAAAAGAAACAGGGAAGAAAAAAAATGAAACCTCATCAATTTTTTTGTTCCAAAGGTAGGGAATGCCTATAGGACGTTTCTATTTATAGTTTCTGAAAATACTACTCTACCATTTGATAAAATAATGTAATTTATGAGTATATAGTAATAAAACATTGGGAAAACTGAACGAGGGAACAAATGCTACATTAAAATGAATGCGTTATAGGTACACAGTTTTTCTCCAGTGAAAACACAAAGCACACTGGCTTGCTTGTAAAAGCATCAATAATGCTTTTGCCCTCCTGATTGCGGACCAGAATAGCAGTGCAATAGACTTTATCTCCCTTGCAATCTTAGTTAATGGTCAGTAATTTAATTGAGATACTCTATTAGAGATAGATATACATCAGTTAGGGTTTATGATTTTTTGCTTGATTTCGCCTGGGTCCTAAACAAGTTGATTCAGATTTCTTTACAGAACAAAGGAAATAATGTTGAAAGAACGAGAAATCAAATGCCAAAACAGCATATACTGAACGGTATGATCACAAAACTTGGACATATAACCTCTGGTTTCTTCTTAGGGATTATGGTATGGTTAATCAAATGGAATGCCTTCTAATTTCAAAGGGCTTCAGAATATAACGGAATACCATCTAATTTCAAAATATGTACAAAAACTTTTGCATTGACGTCTATCTACCAATAAAAAACTGTGATAAATCAACTAGTTATCCTGATCAGGTGGTCAAAATGGTCCAGATAATACAATTTAGTTTGGCAGAATTTTGCTTGAGTATCTAATACATAACCCATTTTCAGATCAATCCAATTTTCGATAGATATTAACTAACCATATATCAAGCAAAATTAAGTACATATATTTAATTTAGTCACACATTAATCACTTATATAGAGTTGCTTGTAAGGAAAATATATATTGAACAAGCTTCAGGTTCCTATATTGCACCTTTAAGAACATCACCGGACCGAACACACCCGCGCACTAATTTCCCAAGATATGTGCAAATGTTTTGGTTTTTCTTCATGAATGGTTTACTGCTTCAATCTCAGAAAAGCCAACGGTACCTGGACATCGAATAATGAATCGTCAGTCTAGTCAAATTCTTCATTGCCTGAACATCTGTTTGACTCAAATTAACATAACACCTCTAGTTCAAGAAACAAGAATATGCTTTAGAGGGAAAGAACTTGGTGCGTGCAGAAACATTCTAACTTAAGTCCCATATATGTGCCATACATTCAGCTGCTTCATGCACTGTTTTAAAGACCTTACCCCACCTCTATCCGATCACGATTAACTTTGAATCCTAAAGCATTACAATTTCCAAATTGAAATAACCCTGCACATCCACAGTTTAACCTTGTAATCTTTAAAAAAAAAACTCTAAACCATATCCTTAAAAACTGCGCCTATCCAAAATTGAATGATACTCATTAAATTTTCACTTTTCCTATCCTTATTATTTTGTTACCCAGTAATAATTGTAGCTGATATGATTATTATTGACGTGGTTACTGGTCATTCTCGTGGCACTGGTACAACTTTTTTTTTTGGTGCTGTGCGCCAGAACAATATCACGTTATGCCAGTTGTTCTTTTGTGATCCTTTTTAGTAACAATACACAGCTAACAAGGATTTAAATGTGGAAATTTGACACTTTCATATATCATTAATAATATGATTTTGTCCGCAGCATAAGCCCAACGGTTAAGGACTTGTGTCGAGATAACAATGATGCGAGTTCGAAATCCGGAATTACATGCTAAAAGAGTTTACCATGTGCATACGCTACGATTAACCACTTATGTGGTATTCGCGGACCAAACTAAGTGCACTAGGAAGGGTTTTATGGCTTCGGTCGGTTTCCCTTTTGAACAAATTCAAAATAATAATAATAATAATAATAATAATAATAATAATAATAATAATAATAATATGATTTAGTTATAGTATACATTATATAAATGATTTAGTGTCATACATATCTATATGATTTATAGTGTACGATATATCATTTTTATTTGAAATGATTTATTTGATAAAAAGGAAACTGCATGATATCAACGGTTCCCTACGAAACCTTGAACCATAGTCGATTACGGTTTGACTCGCCGTCCTTATCTAAAACTGTGGGTTCATGTCAATTTTTTCTCAAACGTAACATGAAGTATTTCAAACTCCATTAGATACATAAACCTGTAATAATTTTCGCATAAATTCATGTTAACTTTGTCTTATTATATATATAATAATTTTGCGCAACTCCATATATTCTCATTCTGGTTGTTCTTTGTAGGATGTATGTTTCGATTTCTTGTCTGTACAAAATATTGATGGTTTACTATTAGAACTTAATAACATTTCGTTTTGAATTATAGAATGCAATGTTTTATTTTCTACCTTTTACTCAACCAAAACAAGTATACAATGTCTGCATATAATTTGGTAATTCAAAGAGGGTTTATTTTTTTTTTGTGGATTGGTTGCTTTTTTTTGGGTTTGGGGGGGGGGGGGGGGGGGGGGGGTGTAGAAAACAAGAGAAGGCAAGTTAAACAATGAATGAAATAGTATATTCTGGCTCAGTCAACTGTATTTTATTACACATTTGGGTATTAAATCACATTTGGATATTAAATCAAAATTGTCAAAATGAATAGGGGAGTCCTCTAATAGCAAAATAAGACCACATCAGTAGATAATTGACATGTTTTTCAACATTTTATCATATTTCAAATAAAATATTATTTTTTAAAAATGATCAATGCCATGGAGATGGTTTATTATGTAGAAACCTGATCATATATATGATAAAATATCTGTAATTAATATATCAATCCGAATATAATATATGTATAGGCAACAACAAATTAACCATTAATGTAAATTCCACCAAAAACAAATATAAGCGCAACTTAATTTGTTACTGACTGAAAAGCATCGAACAAGTAATGGGATTTCTTCCATGCCGTGACGTAGTATTTTAACAGAGTGGTAAATGCACTCAATGGGGATAATACAGTTGATTCCGTAGAAGGTTGAAACAATGAAAAGGGGAGCCAGCTGAAAAAGATAATATTCATTTCTTTCATTTTTCCTTCATTCACCCCCCCCCCCCCCCCCCACCCCCCCTTCCCCCCTTTTCCCTTCTGTCTTCTTCTATTGAAATTATGGTACTTGCTATATTTGTTTTTTTAATATTATATATCACCAACGATTAGATTTAATTATAGAGATTATCCAATACTGTTCTTCTTGCAGTATTAAAATGCAAGCTAGATGCTGGTCATATCTATTTATATTTAGGTATATAAATATTATTTTGCAAACAATGCATAACATACCATAGCTAGCTTCAAATGTATGTGGTATGCCATTGGTTTCTTGGTTTAATTTTCTGAAGTAACTAAATTTTTATTGGAATATTAATAGCATTGGAAACAATTCAATTATTATAAATTTAGTCAAACTTGTTGAAGGATTCCAAAAGTTATCTTGTGTTTCGGCAAATTAAGATTCAAACGCATGCAGGCCTTAAATCCTAAAATAAATAAATGTACTGATCACAGCGGTGAATATGGAAATTCTAGTGTCTGTTTGTCACAAAATTTAATGTGAGAGTTTTCATCAAATCATGTTCATCTTTACATAATGCTGTAACTATTTGATTTCTCTATGCTACTTTGGGAAGCAAAACATAATCAATTGATACCAATATACAGTACTACTTACACAATTGCTACTGCGTTCTAGATTTTAAGTTTGCTAATTTTGACTGAATACATACATAGATTTTAGCTGTTATATTTTGGAATGGAGATCATCTATATAACCGCACTTTCTTCGATGAGTTTCTTAGCTTTATAAAAGCATCCACCATTCTGCATAATGGAATAATCTTTTACACTTATATGACAAAATGAAAGAAATTACTTATGTCAAATTTTATCTTGTTTGACCTTATTTTGTTTTCTTTTCTTTTTCTATACAACTACACTTTCTTCCATGAGTTTCTTAGCTTTATAAAAGCATATCCATTCTGTATAATGGAATAATCTTTTACACTTATATGACAAAATGAAAGAAATTACTTATGTCAAATTTAATCTTGTTTGACCTTATTTTTTTTCTTTTCTTTTTCTATACCGAGTTCATTGCTACATGTGTGCGCTTGATCAGATCACATTTCCAAACTATTAGGCAAGTAATTATTTACCCTTTCTTCTTTTGCACGAAATTATGTTAACAAAGTATGTACATGTTCTTTCTTTTTTTTTTTTTTTTTTTGCATAATCCATATTTATATGTCCTGTATGAATTGTTGTAGCTTCACTACAATCAAGTAGTTAAGCAATTTCCGACTTACTCATGAACTATAACCAACTAACTAGGTATTTTTATTCATGAAACAAAGATTATTTATTTATTTTTTATTTTTTTTGAAACAGAAGGTTCAAGTTAAAAATGTACCTCATTCAAAGTCAGGTAAATGTATTTCCTTTTAGTTGTTCATACAATGAACTCATATAATCGTCATTAATTCTACCCAAATCGTGAAAATAACGCACCATATCAAATGTGCTGGACTGCTACTGTGGTTTAGATTTTAAGTTTGCTAGTTTTGACTAAATACATACATAGATTTCTCTTATATTTTGGATTGGAGATCATGTATAACTACACTTTCTTCAATGAGTTTCTTAGCCTTATAAAAGCATCCATCATTTTGTATAATGCAATAATTTTTACATTTATAGGATAAAATGAAAGAAATTGCTTATGTTAAATAATCTTGTTCGACCTTACTTTGTTTTTTTTTTTTTTTTTTTTTTTTTTTTTTTTTTTTTTTTTTCATTTCATTTTCTATACTGAGTTCATTGCTACATGTGCGCTTGAGGTCAGATTTCCAAACTACTAGTCAAGTAATTATTTATCCTTTCTTCCTTTGCATGAAATTATGTTCACCAAAGTTTGTACATATTTTCTTGCATAATCCATATTTAGATGTCCAGTATGTATTGTTGTAGCTTCACTACAATCAAGTAGTTGAGCAATTTCCAGCTTACTCGTTAACCGTAACCAATTAAGTAGGTATTTTTATTCATGAAGAAAAGATTTTATTTTATTATTTATTTATTTATTTTGAAAACAGAAGGTTCAAGATAAAAATGTACCTCTTTCAAAGTCAGGTAAACGAATTTCCATTCAGTTCATACAATGAACTCATGTAATCATCATCAGTTCTACCCAAATCATGAAAATAACGCGCCATATCAAGTGTGCTCGATTGTTTGCTAACATCCTTCGTAAAAAGACACCGATCATCAACATCCTCCGCATTTCTTTCCATCATTAACTTTCTTTTCCTCTCCATTGTTCTTTCCCTTGCTCGAGTTCTTGCCTCAATCCTCCTTTCTTTTTTGCTCTTCCAACCTGTTCTTGCTGTAAAATCCTGTTGCTTCATGACTAAAAGATCCGAGCTTAGTTCCGTCCTACCACAGTCAACATCTGAAAAATGAACGTTTAGAAGTTGGTCAATGGAAACCCTAGATTGGGTAATTAACCAATCCACAGTAGAGCTTGCTTTGTCAAACCCTAGAAGATCTTGCAACTTGAAGAACTTATGAGCAACTTCAAGAGAAAGTCGTACTCTTCGGTCTCTAAGTCCTTGCTTGGTGTGTATTTTGCTGTGCCTGTCGGATCTTTGCCGGATTCTGGCTGCATTGGTATTGTTCGGTTTGGGTTCTTGATAGTCAGCAACAAACTGTTGGCCTTGTGACAAGATTGAATCATGTGAAGCTGAGGGGAAGTCGTAATAATTCAAGTAAGACGTAGTCAAGGAATTATAACAGAATTCCTGGCTATTGTAAGGTAACATCAAGAACTTTCCAAAAGAATATATGATACTTCTGTTATAGGCAGCAAATAAATTTGCTTTTTATGTTTTGTATGAGTGGTAACTGAGCATTGGGATGTGATGCTTTTGATGGAGAACTTGGAGTCATGAGATAGAAGAAAACTGTAGATTTTGCAAGTACTATGTATTGCTAATCTTGGGGTCTACCGCTTGGTGAAAAGTCACGTAAACAGTTGGTTAAAATTAGTTTTTGCGACTACAGTCTAGTCTGAACCACAAATTTACGCATCAGGTAATATATTAGAATTTCTCAAATGTGGCACGATATTGATGTCAAATCACACTAAATTAGCTATCGTTATTTGTGTACAGCTTGTTGTCGACCCATGGGTTACATAGGTTCATTATTCCATAACTGGAAGAGAACATAGTGGTTCAGAAGTCTTACTTCACTGGGTTGAGGGCTCGCAGTTCCCAATATGGCTTTAGACATGGAAGTATTAGTCTAAAGGGAAGAGTTTCTAAAGCTTAGCTGTGGGATAGAAAACTAAAAAGAAGGCAGACCGGCTCACTAAACCACCTTATCATATCGCGGTATGATATCGCATAAGAATATTTTACTTTGTTTACAACAATTTTGTTTTATTAGAATTGTTAATGACATTCCATCTTTTATTAAAAAATGCTTATTCCTTATTTGCACACCCCTAAGTTTAAAATTATTACGAGAGATAATCCAATGGTAAACAAATTATGTGTGTATGTGTATCCTATTTATCCATTAATTTTTAATTAATTTGTTCTTCTTTGCTCTCAGTTTATAGTAAGTTTTATTTTTTTCACTTTTGGAATTTCACTTTTAAATAAGTTTACTTTCTTCATTGGTTATTGATTTGGATTAAAGGCTAGAAAAAGAATAGTGATGATCAAAGGAAACTAAGAGAATAAATAAAGAGATAAATTAGTAAATTTACAATATATTTATAAAGTGGACTATTTTTTAAACCCTCGTAGCAAACAAATGTTTAGTTCAAAAAAAGGAAGACATTCTATTAATTAAAAAGTAGAGTGTTGGTACTTGGTACCAATCCCCTTGTTTGCTATGCCAAAAAAATAATCCTCTTGTTTATGTGGAACAAGAGATAAACATCTATGGTCCCTCGTTAATTACATCATTTTGGCATGTAATTTGTTTCCATTCATATCTTCTAACGTCCTAATTATTTTCAGTTAGAGTAATAAGCTTTTTATTTTAGGTTCTTTTGCATTATTGCCCTTTTCTGTTAACATACCACTTGAATCCCTTGTTCACATTCTTTTACATTTTGAAAGTTGTATCGTATACAACTTATGAAGTTGCAATGTGATACACAGTGGAATGTAGCTAATGAGGCATATGAACGTGACACATACTTTTGGCTTAAACATAACAAATTAAAACATGATATGAAAAAAGTGGTATTATTTCAATCAATTTTTTTTTCCATTTATTATGTTATTGGTTAATGTGTTTCTATTTTCTTTTCATATTATGAGAATGTGTATTTATGCATTTGTGTGTGCTACACACACACACACATGGCGGAAGTTATATAATTTAACTCAGGACAAGTAGTTGAAATCAAGAGGAATTAAAAGTGTAGCTTAATTAAAAGTGGTGCAGTTAGGGCTGTTAATGGTACGTGGCTGAATTACATCCGTTCGATTCCATTCGATTCCATTCGATTATCATTCAAGATAGAATTTAGAATAAAATATTTATATGAGAAAAAATAAATCATGTTTGGTCCGTATTCGTTTGAGTTTGTCTAAATTATTTGTAATTCAGTATATGGATGTGAATTTTTTTTAAAAAGAAGCATACTATTTAATAGAAATAGTCATGTCTGTTCGTGTCTATGTTTGAAAAACATATGTCCATATCCTACTGATTTCACCTGGAATAGGAGCTGGGATATTAAAATTTAATTTGTAGGAGAAAATAATTCGTCTAGTTCATAGAATGTTTAATCAAACATTACACATAACATAATGGGTATTGAATGTTTAATCTTGTGAAGATTATTATCAATTTTTTCTTCATCATAGTTTATAGTTTTGTTAGCTTTCGTAATTAACAAAAAGGTGATGACCTGCGAAGTGATTGATCGACAATTTCGCTTCACTAACTATGTATTTTAACTCGTATAAGTGCATCAACAACATCGGAATAAGACAGCCAGAATGATAAGCAATAGGAAGGAAAAAAACCAGAAAATTGATCTCTTGTTCTATGTTCCATAGCAAATTTGACAATCCTCATCAAAAGAGACACGAAAGCTCTCTTCACTCGGGCCTGATCATTTATTAAATATTATGTAAGTTTTAACATAGTCTAAATATGTTACGAAGACGGTGCAAAGAATAATGCAATTATCATTAAATTTCTTAAGAAAAACATCATAAAAATTCAAATATACAAACTACATAAAAAATCAATATTGCAATAATACCAAAAATAATGCTAAAGGGAAAAAAAATTTGAATACCGATCCTAGATAAACTCAACTATAAAGAACAAAAAGGGTATATATTTTTCAAAAACGATTGCCACAAACTCATATCTATTAGTCTTTTGATTCGAATATTTGTTCGATTATTATACAAATTAATTTAGATGTTGATTTCCAACAAAACTTTATGCTTATATATATTTATACATATATAAATATATAAATTTTCAAATATATATATATATATATGCAAAAATTATATCCACAAACTATTTAATATAATTTTAAAATAACACTAAGGACAAACAACGCTTCAACGTCGTATATTAAGTAGCTAACATTTTTCCACAACATAGTCTTAATATTTTGACATCTAAATCGCAGTTCCTCTTGTTGTATTGCAATTCAACAAAGAAATCATTATAATCACTTGAAAACTAGAAAATAAAATAAAATTTACCACATAAAAAATGATACTAATATCGTAAAAAAATGATGCTGTAATTGTTTATTTTTGAAATTGATACTAAAAACGTTCAAAAATCAATATCTTAATTTATGATAACGGAAACAGATATTAATACCATATATACAACCAATACAATACTTTTACATGCCTCAAACTGACATTAGTGGTACTTAAAATTGATATCAAATAATAAACATTTTTGAATATGTTTCTTTTTTGGCAAGGCCGACCAGTTTTTATATTGATCCGTAATACTCTTTTATTTATTACAAAATAAAAAGTACAAAGTATTTCAGGTGATATGCGATCCACATATCAGCTATTGGTTCTTCCACACACAGAAGAAACCACAACCAAGCACTACACGCTCCTGATAATGACATTCAGATACATACATGATTACAAGAACTTAAAAATATGACATAAAGATCTGAAAACATGGAGAAAACGACTGAAAACCTTCAGCCCTTGTCGTCGTCAAGACCTTTAAGAAGCTCTATTTTCTTGCTTCTAGTAGTTGGAGCACTACCCAACGATGTACCAGAAGAAGAGACGGCTAACGGCGAATTGATGATTGGATCTGAAGGCACTTTGTAACCTGGAGGAGGTTTAATGTGGTCATATATAAGGTCCAGGTTTTGTCCGGATATTTTTGCTTTCCTTGATACCATACAGAGGGATAGTAATGCTGAGATTACAATCAGGGTGAGTGGAACTAGTTTTAGTTGGGTTTACAAGAAGCTTGGAAACCTTGAAAACATTACTCTTATTTGCATTGAGAAATCCTGGCTTGAACATCGGCGCAGGCTTGGGTGCGCTCAATTCATTTTGAATAAGCCCCAACCTTCTTCTCTCAATAGCATACAACTCTATGTACATATGTAGACGATAACTAATCATATATCGTGTGATCCATATGTACATCGATGCGTACATAAAAACACAAAAACTAATATATATTTTTTTATTTTTTATTTTGGTAAGGCTCACAAAAACTATTTTTGAATATGTACATTGATCCATATGTACACGATAACTATTTTTGAATATGTTAATCAACGTAAAAAAACAATAACTAATCATATATCGTGTGATCCATATTTTGTCAACAAATAACCATTAACTAACCAAGCTCAATTACAAAGAGCACATTGATGTACATATTTGGACTATTTCTCGATTTGTGCATGTCATCCTTGCTCAGGGGTCATGTTAATCTTCTCTATATCGTTTCAATTTTATCTGATATCCCCGAAGGGACGCGTCGATGTACATATTAATATGTGTTAAACAATAGAGTTACGTGACAAAGTTCACTTACATAAAATTATCCCCAAAAAACATAAAATCAAGTATAAATTTTAAAATATTCATGCATTTATGTATTACATTGTCTATTACATTTATTGTGTCTATATTGTTTGTGTACTCCTGGTCTTCTTTGTTTATTTTGAAAACATGCAGAACCTTCTTCCCATTTTATAAATAAATCGGCTTATTTATCACCGGGGTTATCCGTCAAAAAATTCGAAGCTGTACTACTACTAATATCACAAATTAGGAATATACTTTTTTATAATACATACATATTAACAGCAACATCATTTTCTGTTATCCGCTTTTTTAAGAGAAACTATATCAATAGCTAAATTGAAAAAAGGAACCTATAAATAATAATTTATAAAAATACCGAAACAAAATATAATTAAATTTTAGCTCAAAAATTGGTATTTTAAAACTTTTATAGATAACTCAAAACCAACGTTAAAAATTGTAACTAAATTTTGATATCATAAGCTTGTATAACTCATACCTAAAATCTTGCTACAAATAAAGTTTCTACTCTCATTTTATTGTAAAACTGATCCATTAATGTACCTTGTCCAAAAAAGTTTCCACTTTTACAAATGAAGTTTTTCGTCTGAAGATCCACAAAGGCTGGTTTTGCTGTTAAAACTTTGACAGCCATGTGGGCAGTTTCACATCATTATCATTATAATTGTATAATCGAGTTACAAATTAAACAAACGTACAATTATGCTATTTAGATTCTAGTTAATAATTGAAGAGCAAATCAAATCGTACTATGGAAAAAGAGGTTTGCTTTAAGGGAAAATGATTAGAGGATCAAGAAGACAAGTGTGGGGTTAGGAGTGCCTTTTTTCACAAGCATCTTCCACTGCCTCTGAAATATTCAATTAAATGCCTGTACACCCATGCACTGCAGCAAGTCGGCTACTGAATGCTGATATATGAGCTGACCCAAGTGGAACGCAGGGAGAAGCCAGTCAACAATGCTTGGCTTAAAACGCACATATCTTCTTGAGTCCGAGTTTGTTGACACCAAATTTGCGATGTCAATGTCAATGTGACCTCGGCTCCTAATTAGTGGAAATCAGGGAGGTCCATATGGGTTTCCCTGATTTCCACCAATCAGAGGATAGTGTCACCGTGACACCATAAATTGTGGTGTCAACAAACTCCTATTCTATCTTCATCATTCGTACATACAGGGAATAAAAGGATAAACCTCAAAATTCAGTATTTAATCAATTTTACCCAGCGTGAATTTAGCAATTAGGGTTTGGAGATAATAAAGAAGTAGGACAAATGGTCACGTAAAACCAAGTGGAAGGTACCAAATAGCATGGCTTTGCTGGTATTACATTTGTCCTTTCCCCTTTCTTGCACAATCTTTAGGGTTGGAGCATTGAATATAATAGTTTTATATGCTAGTGGCTTGTACTAACTTTTCAGACTAGGGCATCGCACCCTTCTCTTTCTTTCTCCCTCCTGGTGCCCCTCTTAATCACTGTGGGACCTTCTTCTTCTGTTCATGTCTAATTTTCTGTATATAAATACATGGATGGATGCTGCGTTTCCCTGTTCATGGTTGTCATCTTTGAGCGTCACCATCCAGTTTTCTGTGGTAGGCGATCAACGACTGTCTTCTCTCATTGTAGGCCTCCAAGCAATTTGACTTCGAAATAGAGGTTAGGCAGTGTCTATTTGGGCGGGCGCGCTAACAAAAATAAGTGGTGTCTCCCTCAAACTTTTTTATACCGTGATCTGTAAATAATTTCACGGCAAAAGGACATCATCTGAGAGCTGCATTACATCATCTTAAACATAGACTTTGTTTCAAAAACTTATGCATATGGTCCTATGGATGATGATATCCTGCATGCATAACCTGAACGTTTTCCCACATATATGACTATACCATGCATGCATCGATTATTTGGAATCTTGTACCATTTAAGGAAATTGGCAAAGCATGACAGCCTCCTAAAATATCAATCTTTTCCCCAAACTGTGTATCTAAATTTTGTTAAATCTCGTAATGTTCGTCTCAAAAGGCAAGGCGATGAGTCATAGCTTCATCTATAGTAAAACAGTAGCAATCAATAAACGTATTGTTATCTCATATTACTTAGGAATATGGCATGTAGATGAAGATTTTAGGGTTTCCCTGGAATCTCTACACAATTAGATTTTAAAAGACAGTAGTAGAAAACATTAACAAACAAATTTCTCCAAACAAACATTTATTATTCCACCAATTGATTACCAAGGAAACCTAAAATTTAGAAAATATCTCATTCCCTAAAAACAAAAACAAGTTTTCCTCCCTTCCTGGTACAAATAAATATATATCTAATAAGATGTTTATATAAGCAAATAGAAAGACTAGATCAATACCCTAATTGAGTCATAAAATATCTCAAAAATAAATCCTCCACAAAACTTGCTCAAAATAAATATTTCCGTAAAACTCGGTCAATAGATCCATAAATTTCGCTTCAGACGTCTGACCTGAATAGTCAGACGTCTATGCAAAGCTCTCGAGATAAAAATCTCTGACAACTCAGACGTCTACTGTATAGGGGTCAGACGTCTGTGCTGAAGCTTTGATGCTCCCCCTTGAACGGCTGCGCAGTGTCCCTTCGAATCTTCGCCTCACACACCAACTTCTCCATATGTGATTGAATATCACAAATCATAACACTCCACCTTGATTTGAAATCCCTCCAACAATCATTGATCTCAAAACAAGTCCACAAACCAAAAAACCACCTACAAGTGATGCATTTCCCACATGAGATGCACCGCTCTAAAATATCTCAAAATTGTTTGTAATACTACAATGGTCACCTTGTAGGCTTTGTGGCTTTACGTTGCTAGCTCCACTTTGATTTAGACGAACTTGCCTCTCCTAATCCAGTTTGACAACACATAACATTCTCCACCATTTTTCCAATCAATTTATATATGTTATCATTTCCCCATTTAGCTAGCGCACAGAAGCTCCTTATTATCCCTCCAAACCCTTGTGACTCCACTTCTAGTCGAAAGATTACAACCTTTTTGTTCTAACTATCCTAGCAAGATTCTTATTAATTTTTGAGACGTATCTAACTCCTGTTAGCTTCACCATCTGTGATGGTCCACCCCGCACCAGCCGACATTTCCAATGGAAGTGCGTTGTGCCAATGACCGACTAGCACGGGACGATCGCCAAAGAAAGGAATTTGAACTAACAAGGAACCTGTAGAATGTCCCACAACGCATGAAATAAAATATAATAATAACATACTTGACATGAAATAGGCGAGACAGTGCATAAGCTGAAACTAAACCATACTCATCATGGCAGCGGAAATTCAAAATACAGCTTATTATAACTCCAACATACTGTCTCTAAAGCAAAGAAAAAGGTGCACTACTAATACCCAAAGTAGTGATCAGCAACAAAACAGGGAGAATATATGTAGATAATACGTGGAAGCCTCCTGCTCGTCTCCGGATCAGCTACACGTGCATAACCAGCTAACCTGTCTCTAGTCTGCTCGTTTAGGAGCACCCAGAGTAATAAGAAGAGACATAAAACTCTGGGTCAGACAAAAGTCTGGTATGAGCGATAAACAGCAAAACAGAACAATAACAGGTATACTAAACCATACCTTAACCTGGACCTGCAACCAAAGAGTTAGCACAACAGGATGTACAATACTCTAAGGTGACACTAACATATGGTGTAAAGACACGGGGGAGGGTGTGTGCATGTCATAGTGGTGGCAAACAATCAAGCATAGTAACCATCCTCACGTCTCTCACTCAGTGTGTAAAGCATACGATATCCACCGCTTTGATCACCCAAGTCCTTGCTATGATCACTCTGCCCCATGGAGTCATGGCGACTCCACTGCACTGATCCACAGCCACTAGTCCTTACTATGTCCACTCTGCCCCATGAAGTCATGACGACTTCACTGCACTGGCTCATAGCCATGCTACGATCACTCTGGCCCATGGAGTAATAACTACCCTACTGCACTGATCCGTAGCCTAACATTCGTCTCTCGGTGGTGAATCAAAGCTATGGACGTCGACAACTCCTTAGCACACATCTCTCGGTGGTGAATCAAAGCCCAATCACGAAGTTAACTCGTTAGTTCCCAACTGGATCCTAAGTTACAACTTCTCATTTGGACTACCTTTACATCTCGGATTTTGATCATCATCCCGTTCGCACTTCATTTTCCTTTCAATTTGTTCGTTGTCCAAGCTCGAAGATCGGATCGTGGATCCCCCCCTAAGCATGGGTTCATGGCTCGCCCTCCTGTCCTCGGCTCGTGATGATGCTCCTGGGTCATGGTCGTGAGCTCCACTCATGGGTCCTGGTCGTGATGGTGGGCTCAGTCGTGACCAAGCTTCGGGTCGTGACATCATGCTCGGTTCGAGATATATGCTCTAAGTCGGGTCGTGATCTCCAGCTTGTGGCATCGGCTCGTGGATGCTGTGCGGTTCGGGTTCGAAGCAGCAGATCGACTCGTGATGGGGTGTGCCTCACGGGCGGTTCGGGTCGAGTTTCCATCACTGGTTCGTGATATGTGCTTCGCAAGCGGGGGAGGGCGATCCAGTCCAAATTCCTACAACTTTTCCAGCAAGCTATTTACGCCATACGACGGCGTTTTCAACCAATCTAACTTTTCTATACAATCACAAATCATTCCAAACAGTCATAGCAACATGTATAACCAACCTTGAACACCAAAACGATGAATAATCATGCCATTATGGATCAAACATACCCAAAACCCATGTTCTCCCCTTAATACCCTTAATCATGGTTTGGCCATACGATTAGCAAAACATATCCAAATTAGCCCAAATTTTTGACAGAGACATAAGATAATATTTTAAAATTTTTCCAGATTTTTCTGAGCCATAATTTCGATAATTATCACTAATCACCCCTAATTAGCCGTAATTAGTGAAAAACAATGCAAATCACTCAGCTTTGCCACAAATTAAGATATAAGATCTGAAACTCTGTTGTTTGGGTTGAATTCCTAAGCAACACAGCAGCTCCAACTCTGATTTGGTGTTGATTTACCTTGATTTGATGTAGTTTAGTCTAATCCTTGATAAACGGTGATTAAAGATGATTCTAGGAGGTGGAGGCCATTGCTAGGGTTGAGAGGATGTTAGTGGCGGTTGAAAAATGACAAAGAAAAGGTTTCTCTAACCCTAATCAACCCTCATATAGCTCTAATCCTGAAATCCCCCAACGGGCCTAGCTGTTAATCACCCGGTTAAGCCCAATTAAGATGTTTTTCACCTTCTAAATCTTAATTCAGCCATATCTCTCAAACGGTAAGTCTGTTTGACAAGTGTGACCACTCTTCGGAAATGTAAACTATCATCCGGATCTAATAGAAGTGGTTTCAGGTCAAAACTCCTTACCAATCAAAAGTTATGGGCAAAACAAGATTCGCCAGAGGCAAATGGTCATTTAAAAATCGACAAAAGTCATGAACATGGGAAATGACCCCAATAGTCGTTCCCCAAAGTTACACGACCATTCGATTTCATATGATAATGAAATAAATATTCTACGATCCTCCGATGAGTAGAATGCGGGTCGTTACACTCTCCCCCCCTTAAGAAATTTCGCCCCCGAAATTCCTTAACCAAAAACATACAAAGGATCTCACATGCCTATCAATCATTTACTACAATCAAACATACAAAACAAACAAAACAAACCTATCCTAGCATGCGAAAGACTAAATCGAAATAAAAACCTTAACAGGCAAAGAGTTCTGCATACGACTCCTTTATACTCTCCTCTGTTTCCCAAGTACAGTCATTCTCGTTCTCGCCCCACTGAACCTTGACCAATTTCACCGCCTTTCTTCGAAGTTGCTTCGTATCTGTCTCGACAATACGGATCGGCTTGCGGTTCCCAACCGCCTCGGGTTCTACTTCGATATCATCCAACTGATCAAGTGAAATAGCCACATCGGGGTCGTGCACGAATTTCCTTAACTGGGAAACATGAAATACGTTAATGATCTCCCGCCATCTTGCCCGGCAACTCAACTTTATATGTTAAATTCCCAACTTGCTCGAGAAATGGGAATGGACCAACAAATCTTGGTGCTAACTTGCCTTTCCTACCAAATCGAATCATGCTCTTTAACGGTGAAATCTTGACAAACGCCAAGTCGCCAACGGATAATTTTAACTCTCTTCGCCTCTTATCAGCATAACTCTTCTGTTATCTTGGGCAGCCTTCATTCGCTGTTGGATAACCTTGATCTTGTCTGAAGTTTCTCTTATTACATCTGGCCCAAGCACAAATTTCTCACCGGTTTATAACCAACACGATGATGAGTTGTATGGTCTTCTGTACAAAGCTTCAAATGGAGCCATACTAATACTGGACCGATAACTATTGTTATATGCAAACTCAACTAGATGCAAATGGTCATCTCATGATCCACCAAAATCCAATATATAAGATCTCAAGAGATCTTCTAATATACGATTCACTCTCTCTGTCTGACCGTCGGTTTGAGGATGATACGCGGTACTGAGATATAATTCTGATCCTAATGCCTCTTGTAAGCTCTTCCAAAATCCACTAGTAAACAACGGATCTCGTTCGCTCACAATGCCTTTGGGTATTCCATGAAATCTCACTACCCATTTCATATATAGTAGTTGGTGTTCTATTCGACTTGACGGGTATAAACCTTGCACTCTTGGTCAATCGGCCCACAATCACCCAAATACTATCATGGCCTGATCTAGTCCTTGGTAACTCATCAATGAAATCCATTGAGACTTGTTCCCATTTCCATTCTGGAATTTCTAATGGTTGCAACAGACCACTAGGTTTCTTTTGCTCAACTTTAACTAGCTGGCAGTTCATGCATTGGGATATAAACTTCCCGACGTCTCTTTTCATCCCTTCCCAGTAGTAGGTCTGCTTCATGTCTCGATACATTTTATTACCACCGGGATGTATAGTCAGTTTTGAGTGATGACATTCTCTAAGCACTTCATCTCTCAATCCATTGACATTGGGTACAACTAGTCTCCCATTCACTACAACAAAATGACCCTATTACAACTTTAATTTTACAACGGTGGTAAAAGCACCGTTGTAATAAATGGTTTTTTTCAACGGTGGTAAAAGCATCGTTGTAATAAATGATTTTTTACAACGGTGGTAAAGACACCGTTGTAATAAATGGTTTTTTACAACGGTGGTAAAAGCACCGTTGTAATAAATGGTTTTTTACAATGGTGGTATTCCCTAAAGTTGTAATAAACGTATTTTTAACAACTTTTTGTTTTGTTAGTTGTAATAGATGCCCATTACAAACTTCATGTTTATAATATCTATATTTAATAACTAATTATATTAATATTTAATAATAATTAATAATTAATAATAAACTTAGGAATCAATAATATTTATTAAATAATTAATAGTTAATAAGTGGTAATTAATGTTTAATAGTTAATGTTAATTGCTTATTAATTAATATTTAGGTGACATATACATTATAAGATTTTAATAGTTATTACTCGATTATAACTAAGTAGAAATAAGTAAAAGTTAAATAATAACTATTGTTAATATGAAATAATCCTAATTAATAATTAATTTAAAATATGAAATAATCCTAATTAATAATTAACATTTAATTAATAACTAATTAGTAAGTAATAATTAATAATCGATAATAAGTAAACAAATAAATATTAATTAATTAATTAATAATTTACAAATAATTCACTGTTAAATACTAGTAATTAATGATTGATAATAATTTTCAATAAATAATAATTAATCAAATACTAATTAAAAATTATAAAATAATAATTCACTGTTCAATACTAATAATTAAAATATAATAATTAATGCTAATCATGAATAATCAATGATTGCTATTAATAATTAAGAAGTAGAGATTAATAATTAAGAAGAAGAGATTGATAACTAAGATTATATTTAATAGTTAATTTATAATATTGATCTCAATTTTCAAAAAAAAAATATTGATCTCAATTATATATATATATGTATATGTATATATATATATATATATTTAGGGTGGATAAATGAATAAATAAATAAATCATTTATTTATGTACATATTGAATATATAAAAATTGTACATTTTTTAAATTGTGAACAAATATACATGCTAATTTATATATTGTGTGTGTGTGTGACATTAAAATTCGTCCAAGTGTTGTAAATATTGATTTAAGTATTATAAAATGGCTTAAGGGTTATAAAGCCCAATAAAACCCTAGGGCCAAAGCTGTCAATTGGCAGGAAAATAACCCTAGCCGTGTTAATGTAAGAAAGGAGAAACGAGCCGTCATTTTCATTTATCTCGTTCAAAATAAAAGGCAACAATAATGGCCGAAGCCCTAGCGACTGGAAATTGGGGGAAAAGCGATCAATCCGATGCCTCGCATCAGATTTGTAGTCGGATTCGTGATGGAGACGAACTCGAGGGCGAGAGCAGCGAGTCTAGGAGAAGGCACGTTTGTTCCCATGAGATTTCAGCATTTTTTCCCCAAAATTAAATCCTCCAAAAATTTCGAAATGAATGGCCACTGAAATGGCCATCGCCGTCATCCCTCTGCTGCACTACCCGTTCGCTTTCTTCCACCGTCGCCACCTGAACCAATAGCCGACCTCCCTCCTCATCGGAAGCCGCTCCTTCAACCGATTGCTCCGCTTCACCTTTCAGCAATCGCGCTGCCATCTCCTCCTTCCCATAGTCAGTCAACCAAATCGCCAGAGCTGCCATCGGACAACGCACAGCTCAGACCAGTGCCACAACTTCACCCAATGGAGCTCAGTCACCGTGAACTCTTGCTCGCTCTTCTTGCTTCTCGGTCGTCAACGCTGGTAATTCATTTTGCTTCTATCACTTTTTCCTATTCTATTTTCTTTACTTCTTTTACTTCTTTTAATTAAATTGAAGGGTGAGAACTTTTGGTATTAGATAACCCGCTCAACCTATAATTAGAAATTATGATAAATGTTAGTGCTACTTTGGGTCTGCTGTAGAGGATTCACGTTAAAGGGTATGTTTCGGCCATTACTCTTTGTCCCTTGCATACACAAGGATTGTTTAGTCCTGAGAGCGTCTAATTTGTACAGATTATATTAAAACTTTGATCATTTTATTATTTGAATGTTATTGGTGAGCCTTGGTCTGATATTCAGGTGCACAGTTCCTACTTTTTCTTTGCTTTATGTCGTGCATGCTTGCCTACTGCACTTGTGATGTTTGCCATAAGTTGCTTTTGCTAACTACATGTTGACCTGGCCTGAATTGCTTAAACATTAGCGTGAGTCTGATTTATGCACTTGTGCTTTATCAACCCAAATTTTTTTTAGACATTGAATTTTTGAGTAGTCGATGAGTTGGCTGTGCATTTTCAATTTTTCGACGCTGTCTTTGTTGGGGTCTCTTGTACTGCACTGAAAGGAGTCATATGACTTAATCTTTGTAGTTCGTTTTTTTTTCAAGTAATAATAAAATTGGTTAAGGTATACTGTTAAGGGTCTTTAATAATTTGGAGATAAGAGTAGTGTTGATTATAAAAACTTGTTAAACTATGCTCAACAGAAGAAAGATGATGCAGCGAGTCTAGGAGGATCAATCCGATGTCGTTCAATAAGTTTTTAGATGTTTTCCTTATACAGAAAAAGTAGGTTGTTGTTATACTGGTTCCATGAAAGGGTGGCTACGAGTAAATGAGGATTGCTATTGTTTGTCATTTTGTTTCTTTTACTATTTAAGTTTTGAAGACATGATAAGTTTTATTTTGTTTTTTCAGTTGTTGCGCTTCTCATATATAAGATAGGAGAAGGCACGTTTGGTCAAGTATTGGAGTGTTGGGAGTTGGGACAGGGAAGGTAAAGAAATGGTAGCCGTAAAAATTGTTCGAGCTGTAGATAAGTATCGTGAGGATGCTATGATCGAGATTGATGTACTTCAACAGCTAAAGCAGCATAGCAATTCTTCTGTCTGGTTAGTTCTACTTCTTTATACCCATTACTTTTGTTTGCTCAATTTATTGTTGTATTGATTAGAATAAACACCGTGCTGCTTATTTTTGCAGTTGTGTGCAAATACGGAACTAGTTTGACTATTGTAATCATATTTGTATTGTAAGCTCGTAACTGGTACCAAATAATTACCTCACCGGTTTAAATATACAATTGTGTCCAATTCTATGGCCATACTGCCAAATACGTTCATTTATATATGAATTTATCTACATCCATACACCTTATCATGACAGCTAAATGCTATCACATCAACGCAGCTTCACATACTCATGTCTTTTATATAATATCTCTTAACTTTATTTTATATTCACGGTTGTATTCAGTCTCAGATTATTAGCAATAAAATCAAACTCATGCAAACTCATTTTTAACATACAGCTGTACTCAATTCCAGTTTATTAGCAATGAAAACAACCTCATGAAAACTCCCTTTTAACGTAAGAAGAATGATTCATTTCCAGTACATACGTTTAGCTATTCCAATCCAAACTTTTAAGTTAGTGATTGAAACTAAGAATTTCACTAATGATACATTTCTCATGACTGTCTAAACATACCATGCTTTAAATCTCATTTCATTTGCTTCAGTAAATATATACAGTTAAAACAAAATTCTTTAACATCCTTTTTGGCTTAATCCTTGCTATCATCTTTCATTACCTTAATTAACTTAAACACATTAAAAGAGCGAAGCAGTTCATGGTCATTACGTATTTCTTAAACCAGTAAAACTCTTATATACTCTTAGATTACTACAAAAATACATGCATTGCATTTTACATAGTTTCAACTCCTCATCCAACTTGGAAGAAAAGTAGATATCCACCATTTTATGTTTACAACAAGCTTAAGGTTATGTTTATATATATGCATGTTTTGTGATTGTGCAGGTGGTGTCTTGTGTTGGTGGGGAAGTTGAGGAAGTGCAAAGATGAAGCAAGCTGATAGTTGAAGCAAAGTTTTTGGATGGTACTAATTTGTAATCATTATTTGTAATGAAGAATTGATATATTAACGTGATGATGTATGATTCATTTTTTCCATTTTGAATATAAAGTTGTAATGTTTTTTGTATGAATGGATCTGTTGCTTTGAATTTATATCAATTTGTTTTCTGTTTATTCAGCTTTTGTTGCATTTGCAAAATTTATTTTTTTTAAAACCCAAATATCAATCACAACGGTGCATAAATGTTGTAATAAAGTTTATTACAATGGTGGAAAAAAGTTGTAAAATATACATATTACAACGGTTTTGCAACAGTGCAGAAAAGTTGTAAAAGATATTAGGCTATTACAACTTCTTAAGACACGACGGTTTGCCCACCGTTGTAAAAACCTATTACAACGGTGTTCCACCGTTGTAATAGGGTCATTTTGTTGTAGTGATTCTTTCTAAGCCATCCATCTCGATCAAGTCCGTACTTGTTCATCTCCTCGCTGATACCCATCTCTAACTTGGAGATGATCCCTAGTAGGTTAGGATCATCCCTATGACTGGGACCAATCCGCTCAATCAAAGTGGGTTTGATCGTCAAACATGCTAGCATCTCTGGATCCAATTCGCACTTTGGTCTAAAATCGTACGCAGCAATGTACTCCAGTTGCTTCCGTTCAAGAAACATAGCCCTTAAACTGGCATGTCTTCTACTCAATGCATCAGCTACTGCATTGCCCTTTGCAGGTGTATATGCGATATCGAAATCATAGGAAGCCAAGAATTCTAACCACCTCTGCTATCAGAGATTTAGATCCTTCTGGGATAAAAAGTACTTTAACGATTTATGATCGGTAAACAACTCGAATCTTTCTCCCAAGAGATAATGTCTCCACTTCTTCAACGCGAACACAATTGTTGCTAATTCCAAATTGTGGGTAGGGTATCTTTTCTCATGCGGTTTCAGTTGCCGACTTGCATAAGCTACGACCCTACCTCCTTGCATTAATACAGCACCTAGCTCGGTACCACAGGCATCTGTGTATACCGTCATCTCTTCATTCCTTTTAGGAATGACTAACACTGGCGCACACGCCAACTTTTCCTTTAGACTCTTGAATGCATTCTCGCACTTTTCATCCCAGACGAAAGCTTGATTCTTCTTGGTCAACTGAGTTAACGGTGCCGCTATCTTGGAGAAGTCTTGGATAAACTTACGATAATATCCAGCTAATCCCAAAAAAATTCTTATGTCTATTGCATTATTGGTGATTTCTCAACACCTCCATCACTATCCTCAAATGTTCCTTGTGCTCTTCCTCTATCCTCAAATAAACCAAGATATTGTCCACGAACACAAGAACAAACTTATTCAATTGATCCCTAAATACCCTATTCATAAGATCCACAAAATATGCTAGTGCATTGGTCAGCTCGAATGGCATGACCAACCACTCATAGAATCCAGGACGGCGTCCGGAAGGCCGTTTTAGGAATACTCTCGGCTGCTACTCGGAGCTGATGAAATCCTGTCGCGAGGTCCAACTAGGAGAACACTCTTGCTCCTTCCAGTTGATCAAACAAATCATCTATCTGCGGAAGAGGATACTTGTTCTTCCTAGTCACTTTATTCAACTCGCGATAGTCCACACATAAACGAAGGGAACCGTATGCCTTGGTAGCAAATACAACTGGTGCTCTCCACTCAGAGACACTTCTTCTGATAAATCCCTTCTTCAAAAGATCGCTTACTTGCACCCCGAGCTCACGCTGCTCCCTTAGTGCCATACGACGAAGTGACATCACTATAGGTCTGGCATCTTTCACTAAATCAATATGAAACTCAATCTCTCGGTGTGGTGGAAGTCCGGTCACATCCTCGAAGACATCCGGATACTGGCCAGCCACGGGCACATCTGAAAACTCATCATGCGGGATGTCGAGGGAATTTAGAAAACTAGCCATTACCCCATCACTAGGTAGACCACCAAACACTACCCTCCGCCCATCATCCGCTCTAACTGTCACCAAAAATCCCTCACAATCTACCACCACCCCGTACCTTTGGAGCCAATCGACTCCCAAAATAATGTCAAACCCAGTAAATCCCAAAACAAAGAAATCACAAACAAACATACATCCCTGACTCGATAAGACCACATTACGACAAATCATACTAAAGCTAGTCGAACCACCTATCGGGTTCATCACTGCTAAAGGTCTATCGACTATCTTGGGTTCCAATCCCAACCTATCTACCATGTTACTAGATATAAAGGAACGGAAGCCCCAGTATCAAACAATACTCGAACAGGAACATCATAAATAGAAAGCATAACTTGAATGACAACATTCTTTCCTTTCTCCGCCGCAGTTGGGGCATTCGACAAAGAAGGAACAACATTAATAGCAAACACTTTCACAATCTGCTTCTCTTTAGAGGGTTGCGGACATTTATCCTTGTGGTGTCCCACTTGGTCGCAGTTGAAGCACTCCTGTCTGCTGGCTTTGCTCGACATTCTTTAGCATAATGGCCCTTCTTGCCACAGCTAAAGCACTCATCATCTTTCTTACTCTTCTTCTGACCATCCTTAGCTTGGTTCTGCTTCCTCTTATTTTGAGAATTATTCTTGCCTCCATTGCTTGCTTGCGGCTTTGGCCCCTCTGCAGATGCAACAATGACTTCAGTCTTCGGTTTAGAAAAAAGGCACTCTGACCTCAATGCTTTCCCAACAATCGATTCAAAAGTCTCATTAATATGATTTATAAGTCTTTCTCCCAAGTACTGATCTAAACCAGTTATGAACTTCTCATTCTTCTGCTCGGGAGTGTCAATAAGAGATAATCCATACTTCGATAAAGTTTCGAACTCAGCAATATACTCCGAGACTGCCCTAACATTCTGCTTAAGCTCCAAGAACTTCCTAAAAAATTCTGATTTCTGAGCAGTTGGGATAAACTTATCACTGAATTGGGCCTTGAACTGATCCCAAGTAACTTGATCCTCAGGGGTAGCTGCCTTAATAGCATTCCACCAATTCATAGCCCGTCCTTGTAATTAGCGCGATGCTAGCTTTCTTTTCATCGCGTCATCGATCCCTAAGTCCTCAAAGATGCGCTCACAACTATCTAGCAAATCCTGAACTTCTGTAACCGATTCCGTTTCATGGAATGGCTTCCCACCAAGACTAGTGTAGTCCTTACAGAGCTTGGCGAAATCGGCCCTAGGCGCCTGCACCGCTGCACCAACACCATTTGCAGCATTAGGAACTTCCCTTTAACATCCCTAAGCATCTCTCTCATGAAGTCAGTGAACATCGTCTTCATATTAGGATCATTCCCATTATTAGCTCCTCTACCAGTACCCTTCGTATGTCGGCTCATCATTCAGTCTGTAAGGAGAAAACGATTAACCATCTCTTCAATGGTGCTAGTGCAGTGCGACTTCTTCCTTAAATATATTAATAGTATATATATAACTTTGGAAACCAAAATATCACAAATACGCGCTCTCATATACGTACTATCTCTCCTTGGTGTTTTCCCTAAGTTGACTACGCAACCTTGAGCTCTGATACCAAGTGTGACGGCCCGCCCCGCACCAGCCGACATTTCCAATGGAGGTGCGCTATGCCAATGCCCGACTAGCACGGGACGAACGCCAAAGAAAGGAATTTGAGCTAACAAAGAACCTTTAGAATGTCTCATAGCGCATGGAATAAAGTATAATAATAACATACTTGACATAAAACAGGCGAGACAGTGCATAAGTTGAAAATTGAACCATAATCATCATAGCATCGGAAATTCAAAATACAGCTTATTACAACTCCAACCTACTGTCTCTAAAGAAAAGAAAAAGGTGCACTACTAATGCCCAAAGTAGTGACCAGCAACAAAACAAGGAGAATATATATAGATAATACGTGGGAGCCTCCTGCTCGTCTCCGAATCAGCTACTCGTGCATAACCAGCTGACCTATCTCTAGTCTGCTCGTTTAGGAGCACCCAGAGTAATAAGAAGAGACATAAAACTCCGGGTCAGACAAAATTCTGGTATGAGCGATAAGCAGCAAAACAGAACAATAACAGGTATACTAAACCATATCTGAACCTGCAACCAAAGAGTTAGCACAACAGGATGTACAATACTCTAAGGTGACACTAACATATGGTGTAAAGACACGGGAGAGGGGTGTGCATGTCATAGTGGTGGAAAACAATCAAGCATAGTAACCATCCTCACATCTCTCACTCAGTGCGTAAAGCATACAATATCCACCGCTCTGATCACACAAATTCTTGGTATGATTACTCTGCCCTATGGAGTCATGGCGACTCCACTGCACTGATCCACAACCACTAGTCCTTTCTATGTCCACTCGGCCCCATGAAGTCAGGACTTCACTGCACTGGCACATAGCCATTCTACGATCACTCTTCCCCATGGAGTAATAACTACCCCACTGCACTTATCCGTAGCCTAACATTCATCTCTCGGTGGTGAATCAAAGCTATGGACGTCAACAACTCCTTAGCACACGTCCCGCAGCAAAGCCCAATCATGAAGTTAACTCGTTGGTTCCCAACTGGATCCTGAGTTACAACTTCTCATTTGGACTACCTTTGCATCTCGGTTTTTGATCATCATCCCGTTCGCACTTCATTTTCCTTTCAGTTTGTTCACTGTCCAAGCTCGAAGATCGGATCGTGGATCCCCCCAAGCATCGGTTCGTGGCTCGCGCTCATGTCCTTGGCTCATGATGATGCTTCTGGGTAGTGGTCGTGAGATCCACTCGTGGGTCCTGGTCGTGATGGTGGGCTCGGTCGTGACTAAGCTTCGGGTCGTGACATCATGCTCGGTTCGAGATATATGCTCCAGGTCGGGTCGTGGTCTCCAGCTTGTGGCATAGGCTCGTGGATGTTTGTAACACCCCACCTCTGTTAAGGTCACTCACAAAGGGAATACCTTAACATTGATGGAGCGTTTTAGTAGACAGAACAGAAATTTACAAGATAGATAAAGTAGTACTTGAAAATTTTATAACTTTATTACAACAGAAACAGAAATAAGTTTTGTTACATCTTTCCAAATCACAATATCAGAATTCAAGTACAAAATATCGGTCTTGTACAAAAGCCTTCAGAATGCATAATTTTTAAAAATCATAATCCCTAATATAAACTGCCATGGAAAGATAGAGCCAAAGCCAAGCAATACTTCAGACACTTTAAGTAGAGAGAATCTGAATCAAGCTCCTATGTTTCCGCCCTAAAAACCGGGGGGGGGGGGGGACGGAAAGAAAAAAGGCGAAACAAACTAGGTCAGACATAAGTCTGGTGAGTCCAGTGACTTTCAACATATAAACAGATAATAGTACCATGACTTGTAAATAAAACTAGATGAGAGATAACCATAACAGGAATAGCAGGTTAACAGAATGATATAGACTAAGCTAAGCTTCTTACTTAGTCTTCACTTCTCTGCACTAATATTAGTATAACAGGATTAGGTGTTACCCTAATGTCTAAACTGAAACAGAAACGGAAACAGAATAATATCTACAGAAACAGAATGCTAGTAATGGGCCTTTACCATCCCAACAGACAGAAGGTACGGAAACAGAATCAAAAACGGAATCAAAGACGGAAATAGAATAATCCCTACGGAAACAGAATGTCAGAATTAGGTGTACACTAGTAATGGGCCTTTACCACCCCAACAGACGGTACCACGCAGAAACAGACAGGTGTTGCCACCTAACGGAAACAGACGGTACCAACAGAACTAAGTGTACCCTAAGTCCTACCCCCAAGCGATCGGCTCTCTAATACATAAATACCCTGTGTCGGCCCTACAATAGGGTGTATCACTCCCTAAAGTGGCAACCTATTGGCACAGACCTATTTACAGATGTCACGGTGTCTTACATCCTCAGAGCAGACCGGATCCATGCACGCACATGACCTGGTTGGAACGCGCCTTCAACCCCCTCGCAATTATCAGAATGAACCGCTTATAATTAGTTTAGTAAGCGTGCCCGGACCCCTACATAGCGTGGGGTCAAAGTTTTGATACCAGAAAGGGTTACTGACTAATATGGGTCCCAAACAACAGATGACACAAGTATTTCCCTTCCTAACCTTGTGTCCCCAGACTAACAGAATTTTAGATTAACTTGTTTACAGATTTTAGACAGAGTTCAGGTTACTAGTTCACAGATCAGACAAACAAGTTAACAAGTTTTCAGACTAACGGATCAGATATACAGATTAACAAGTTCTCAGACTAACGGATCAGATATATAGATTAACAGACTTACAGATTGTTTTACCTAACTTTGTATTGGGCCTACAGATTTACGAAACGGGTTTATTAGATTCATCAGTCCAATTGTTTTAACCCTATCCACCCAACACGTTTTAGGTATCATGTTTATCTTAGATTTGCATTATTTATTTATTAATGCACAGACCTCTCACATTAGGTCGGTAGCTTGTGGCCGCTGGATATGCCGGGCGGTTCCGGGTAGACTTCTGGCACAAGCCAGACCTAACCTCGTGTCTAAGCATATTTTTGTTATGCCTACGACCTCTCACATTAAACTGACAGTTTGCGGTCGTTGGTTAAGACGGTTGATTCTGGGCAGGCTTCCACCGCAAATGGAGTCTAACCTCGTGTCATAGCCACTTTACAGAAAATATCAGACTAATTATGCCTATTTAGCAGATTCAACTTCTTTACAATTTACGGTAGATTATCCAAAGTTCTATTAGCATGTTTTGCTCAATTTTAGATCGAGCCTCCAATTTATAATTATTCAGCTTTCAACAGATTAGGCAATTCAACAGATTAAGCTAATAACAGATTTAGCAGATTAGGCAGTTCAACAGATTTAGCAGGTAATAGATTAGCAGATTAGGCAATTCAACAGATTTAATGGATTAAATATTTCTTGAAGTTCTATTTACATATCTTGCCTAAATTTACATGCCTAAATCATGGTCATAATTCATAATATGACATATGCCCAAAATTTTAATTAAACTTTGCACAATACATAATATTCTCTAAAAAGTCCCAAACAATATGAATTATGCCAAATTACAACCTATGATGCCAAATATCCTAAAATCCATATTTAGGCGCATTCACATTAATAGTTAACCTATTTTAATAAAGATCTTTACGCCTAAGTCACATATATCTTTTTTTTCTTTTCAAGTCATAGATCGTGATATAAAATATGTCCCAAAATCTATATCTTAAATCTTAATCATGTATTAAGTCCTCAAAATCAGATCTTGCATTATAATATGCATTATATTCCAAATCCCAAGTCATATGCTATCATATAATAATTCTTCTTCCAAATCACAGTCTTTTATACATTATATGCACTGATTCTAGATATTAATTTACAACCTATGTTCTTTTCTCAAACCAGTCACAGATCAGTCATGTCCAATTATGCAATATTCATTATTTGTCCCAAAATTAGCGTTCATGCGTTAATCTCTTATGATATTTGGCGCAGGCTCGTAGTAGCCTGGCTATAGAACAAAAAGAAAAAGGTCAAAATAGTCACAGAAAAACAGATCTGACAGATAAGAATATGCATAGCCTCAGATTCAGATTTATAACCATGCCAACATCATAATAAAAGTTTATATCTGAAAATAACTGTACTCACAAAAAGGGAACGATTCTTGTATTCTGGAATCTGTGTTCTAACACTGAATAGCGCTCCTTTGGCGTAGACTATTGATTAGATTTGATTCCCTTTTAACTCTATTCAGATTGGAAGAAGATGCACTAATTCTAGTTTTGATTCTAGCAGAGTAGCGACGCAATTTTTATTTTTAATTAGAATAGAGGCAGAGTATAGGCAGAATGAAATTGTGTGGAGAGAAAGCTGGGCCTGAGGGTGTTTAAATAGGTTAGAGCTCATGAATCCGGTCAGAAAGGCGTCCAGTTGCAGAAAAATGGATCTGTCTACAGATCTGGGAAAGGGGGGGAGGTCGACCCTAGGGTCGACCCTAGTGTCGACCTGTTTACCCAGGTCAACCCCCAGGTCAACCCTAGTGTCGACCTGGGCCTTGGGCGGGAATTTTCACCTCCAGCCCAGGTGTCTATTTTTGAATTTCAAATCTGAATTTTGCATTCCGGGTTGATTTTTACTGAAACTTCTAAAGGCCATATCTTCTTTATACGGAGTCCGATTTACGCAAACTTGGACTCTATTCCAAGCAGAATTTCGAGACGAACGCAATGGCGCAACCCGTTTCCCTTAATTATTCTCTGATTTGTTAGTTTTATGTTCATAGAAAATACGGGGTGTTACATTCTCCCCTTCTTAAAGGATTTCGTCCCCGAAATCTTCAAGCTAGGAAGAATGTGTCCTACCATCCAATCACCCATCTACTCAACCATCATCCACAAGCATCCATTGTCCTTAGAAAACTTCTAATGTTGTATGAACATATGCAAAAGTGTGTGTATATGTTCCTTATCTAATACAATGATCAGGCGATCCACTGATTCAGTTAACCTCCTTAATGCGAATTATGTCAGTGCCATGAGTCCAACATGTATGCAATTTTCCTATTTGATACATATCATTTCTGTATGAGTGCACAACCATTCATTCATATGCAACATCCATGTGCTAAGTCAACCATTTTGCATCCATAATTTTTTTTAAAATGCACACACATCCATATGCAGTATGAGAGTGTTCTTAAGACGATCTAGTGCCTAGTGTGTGTATATGCATCCACTAGCAACAACTTGCATCCACTTGCAACCATCAAACATAACATGTCTCAAACACATGTTTACGCCCATTAGTTTCTACCTAAAGGTCGAAGATTCGGTCGATAGGATAAAGTCGAGTGATAGAAGCAAGTATAATTAAAACAAAAGCTCTGTTCCCATTAGACATCGGTTTAAGAGAATAACCCCCTAAGTATCAACCCCGAAGACCGAAATCAACAGCAGATTGACACTCAGAGAATCACTCCCATTAAACAAATGCCCAACTGGAAATCTATTTCACGCTTTGAGTAAAAACTCCTATCCTTTTCAAAAATATTTAGATACTTATAGACTACTGATACAGATTAGATTACCAAATGATTCTTAGGAAACTAACATGATAAAAACCCAGAATATATGCGTCATAGTCAACTTAACGCCCAACACAGATACCCTCAAACCCTAACTTATCACAAACAGATGAGTCGTAACCCTCATGGGGTTTGAGACTATAGCGGAACCAGAAACAAGACTAGTATTAAAGTGCAGAGTTTCAATTACAGAATCAAAATGCCAGAATCAGAAAGAGTTTTTAACTCCACAATTAGATAAGGAAATTAAACCTTCTACATAGATTTTCTTATTTCTATCCTATCCAGGAGCCTCGAGGGTATTCGCCTGTCCTCCAGAAGTTGGTCCTGCCCTCTTCCCTTGTCCTCGTTTCTTTGGGCAGTCCCTAGTGAAGTGCCTCATTTCTCCATAGTTCAAGCAAGTGCCCTTCCTCTTTCTGCAATCCTTGTTCAGATGGGTCGAGCTTCCACAAGTAAAGCACTTCTTCTCCTTCTTATCTTCAGATCTCTCATCCTTCTTTTGCATTTCCTTTTTGGGCCCTGCTTTCTTGTTCTGTGGTCCTTCAAGCTTTTCTTCTTTCTTCTCACTTTTGGTTTCCTCTTCATGCATCAATATCATGTCAACTAATTTCTCGAAGGTTGCCCCCATAGGAATGTGGGACATTGCCAATCCGTGTAGCGGCTCGTTCAAACCTTTAGCAAACCTTAGTGCCTTCTTATGCGGTGTATTTACCAAATCTAAGCCGAATCTTGCCAACTGATTAAACTTGTTGACGTACTCTCTCACTGATAAATTCCCCTGCTTCAACGCCAAGAACCTCTCTACTTATAGACTCTCTTCCGCTCGTGAGAGAAATTTCATCTCGAACCTATGCCTGAAATCCATCCATCTCTCTACCGGACGCTCTCCATTTGTGACCTCCCACCAAAAAGAAGCTTCGTCCTTAAGCAACCATACCACCAATTGTATCTTCTGCCTATCGTCCACCTCGAAGATAACGAACAAATCCTCAGTTTCTTTGAGCCAATTCCTTGCCTCCACGAAGGATTCAGTTCCATTAAAGTTCTTCCCACCCATGGCTCGAAAGTCTCTACATATCTTCGGGAAAGTATTCACGCGTGGAGGAGGAGGAACCACTGCAGCTGGGGGAGGAGGGACGTTTGTTGGGTCCGCATCATTAGCCCTATCTTCTAGGTACCTCCTAAACCAGCCAGGTATCGGTACGCCCTCCGAAAGGTTAAGATCCCCAGACATGCTGAAACGAAAGAAAAGGAAATATTAAAAATAGAGGATAGAAAGATAGGCTATGGCTTTGGGGATTATGTTTTTCAAAATAAACTCTACTTTTGAAAATACTTCCTTTTTAAACCTTTTTGAAAATAATTTTCAAAAACTTTTTATCTATTCCGGTAACCTTCAGCTCTGATACTGTAACACCCCACCTTCGTTAAGGTCACTCACAAAGGGAATGCCTTAACTTTGATGGAACGTTTTAGTAGACAGAACAGAAATTTACAAGACAGATAAAGTAGTACTTGAAAATTTTATAACTTTATTACAACAGAAACAGAAATAAGTTTGGTTACATTTTTCCAAATCACAATATCAGAATTCAAGTACAAAATATCGATCTTGTACAAAAGCCTTCAGAATGCATAGTTTTTAAAAATCATAATCCCCAATATAAACTGCCATGGAAAGATAGAGCCAAAGCCAAGCAATACTTCAGACACTTCAAGTAGAGAGAATCTGAATCAAGCTCCTATGTTTCCGCCCTAAAAACCTGGGGGGGGGGGGGACGGAAAGAAAAAAGGCGAAACAAACTAGGTCAGACATAAGTCTGGTGAGTCCAGTGACTTTCAGCATATAAACAGATAATAGTACCATGACTTGTAAATAAAACTAGATGAGAGATAACCGTAACAGGAATAGCAGGTTAACATAATGATATAGACTGAGCTAAGCTTCTTACTTAGTCTTCACTTCTCTGCACTAATACTAGTATAGCGGGATTAGGTGTTACCCTAATGTCTAAACTGAAACAGAAACAGAAACGGAAACAGAATAATCTCTACAGAAACATAATGCTAGTAATGGCCCTTTACCATCCCAACAGACAGAAGGTACGGAAATAGAATCAGAAACGGAATCAGAGACGAAAACAGAATGATCCCTACGGAAACAGAATGTCAGAATTAGGTGTACACTAGTAATGTGCCTTTACCACCCCAACAGACGGTACCACGCAGAAACTGACAGGTGTTGCCACCCAACGGAAACAGATGGTACCAACAGAAACAGACAGAACTAAGTGTACCCTAAGTCCTACCCCCAAGCGATCGACTCCCTAATACATAAATACCCTGTGTCGGCCCCACAATAGGGTGTATCACTCCTTAAAGTGGCAACCTATTGGCACAGACCTATTTACAGATGTCACGGTGTCTTACATCCTCAGAGAAGACCGGATCCATGCACGCACATGACCCGGATGGAACGCGCCATCAACACCCCTCGCCATTATCAGAATGTACCGCTTATAATTAGTTCAGTAAGCGTGCCCGGACCCCTACATAGCGCGAGGTCAAAGTTTTGATACCGGAAAGGGTTACTGACTAATATGGGTCCCAAACAACAGATGACACAAGTATTTCCCCTCCTAACCTTGTGTTCCCAGACTAACAGAATTTCAGATTAACTTGTTTACAGATTTTAGATAGAGTTCAGGTTACTAGTTCACAGATCAAACAATCAAGTTAACAAGTTTTCAGACTAACGGATCAGATATACAAATTAACAAGTTCTCAGACTAACGGATCAGATATACAGATTAACTGACTTACAGATTGTTTTACCTAACTTTGTATTGGGCCTGCAAATTTACGAAACGGGTTTATTATATTCATCAGTCCAATTGTTTTAACCCTATCCACCCAACACGTTTTAGGTATCATGTTTATCTTAGATTTTCATTAATTAATTATTAATGCACAGACCTCTCACAATAGGTCGGTAGCTTGTGGCCGCTGGATATGTCGGGCGGTTCCGGGCAGACTTCTGCCACAAGCCAGACCTAACCTCGTGTCTAAGCATATTTTTGTTATGCCTACGACCTCTCACATTAGACTGTCAGTTTGCGGTCGCTGGTTAAGCCGGTTGGTTCCGGGCAGGCTTCCACCGCAAATGGAGTCTAACCTCGTGTCATAGCCACTTTACAGAAAATATCAGACTAATTAAGCCTATTTAGCAGATTTAACTTCTATATAAGTTACGGCAGATTATCCAAAGTTCTATTAGCATGCTTTGCTCAATTTTAGGTCGAGCCTCCAATTTATAATTATTCAGCTTTCAACAGATTAGGCAATTCAACAGATTAAGCAGATAACAGATTTAGCAGATTAGGCAGTTCAACAGATTTAGCAGGTAACAGATTAGCAGATTAGGCAATTCAGCAGATTTAACGGATTAAATATTTCTTAAAGTTCTATTTACATATCTTGCCTAAATTTACATGCCTAAATCATGGTCATAATTCATAATACGACATATGCCCCAAATTTTAATTAAACTTTGCACAGTACAGAATATTCTCTAAAAAGTCCCAAACAATATGAATTATGCCAAATTATAACTTATGATGCCAAATATCCTAAAATCCATATTTAGGCGCATTCACATTAATAGTTAACTTGTTTTAATATAGATCTTTACGCCTAAGTCACATATATCTTTTTTTTTTCTTTTCAAGTCATAGATCGTGATATAAAATATGCCCCAAAATCTATATCTTAAATCTTAATCATGTATTAAGTCCTCAAAATCAGATCTTGCATTATAATATGCATTATATTCCAAAATCCCAAGTCATATGCTATCATATAACAATTCTTCTTCCAAATCACAGTCTTTTTTACATAGTATGCACTGATTCTAGATCTTAATTTACAACCTATGTTCTTTTCTCAAATCAGTCACAGATCAGTCATGTCCAATTATGCAATATTCATTATTTGTCCCAAAATTAGCGTTCATGCGTTAATCTCTTATGAGATTTGTCGCAGGCTCGTAGTAGCCTGGCTATAGAATAGAAAGAAAAAGGAGATACAGAATAGTCACAGAAAAACAGATCTGACAGATAAGAATATGCATAGCCTCAGATTCAGATTTATAACCATGCCAAGATCATAATAAAAGTTTATATCTGAAAATAACTGTACTCACAAAAAGGGAACGATTCTTGTATTCTAGAATCTGTGTTCTGACACTGAATAGCGCTCCTTTGGCGTAGACTATCGATTAGATTAGATTCTCTTTTAACTCTATTCAGAGTGGAAGAAGATGCACTAATTCAAGTTTTGATTCTAGCAGAGTAGCGACGCCATTTTTATTTTTAATTAGAATAGAGGCAGAGTATAGGCAGAATGAAATTATGTGGAGAGAAAGCCGGGTTTGGGGATGTTTAATTTGGTTAGAGCTCATGAATCCGGTCAGAAAGGCGTCCAGGTGCAGAAAAATGGATCTGTCTACATATCTGGGAAAGGGGGGGAGGTCGACCCTAGTGTCGACCTGTTTACCCAGGTCGACCCTAGTGTCGACCTGGGCCCTGGGCGGGAATTTTCCCGCCCAGCCCGGGTGTCTGTTTTTGAATTTCGAATCTGAATTTTGAAATCCGGGCAGATTTTTACTGAAACTTCTAAAGGCCATATCTTCTTCATACAGAGTCCGATTTACGCAAACTTGGACTCTATTCCTAGCAGAATTCCGAGATGAACGCAATGGCGCAACCTGTTTCCCTTAATTATTTTATTACCATTTACTTATTCTCTGATTTGTTACTCTTATGTTCACAGATAATACGAGTTGTTACAATGTTGTGTGGTTCAGGTTCAAAGCAGCAGATCGACTCGTGATGGGGTGTGCCTCACGGGTGGTTCGTGTTGAGTTTCCATCACTGGTTCGTGATACGTGCTTCGCGGGTGGAGGAGGGTGATCCGGTCCAAATTCCTGCAACTTTTCGAACGAGCTATTTACGCCATATGACGGCGTTTTCAACCAATCTAACTTTTCTATATAATCACAAATCATTCCAAACAGTCATAGCAACATGTATAACCAACCTTAAACACCAAAACGATGAATAATCATGCCAATATGGATCAAACATACCCAAAACCCATGTTTTCCCCTTAATACCCTTAATCATGGTTTGGCCATACGATTAGCAAAACATATCCAAATTAGCCCAAATTTTTAACAGAGGCATAAGATAATATTTTAGAATTTTACAAATTTTTCCAGATTTTTCTGAGCCATAATTTCGATAATTATCACTAATCACCCCTAATTAGCCGTAATTAGTGAAAAACAATGCAAATCACTCAGCTTTGCCACAAATTAAGATATAAGATCTGAAACTCTACTGTTTGGGTCGAATTCCTAAGCAACACAGCAGATCCAACTCTTATTTGGTGTTGATTTACCTTGATTTGATGTAGTTTAGCCTAATCCTTGATTAAATGGTGATTAAGATGATTCTAGGAGGTATAGGCCATTGCTAGGGTTGAGAGGATGTTAGTGGCGGTTGAAAAATGACAAAGAAAAGGTTTCTCTAACCCTAATCAGCCCTCATATAGCTCTAATCAAGAAATCCCCCAATGGGCCTAGCTGCTAATCACCCGGTTAAGCCCAATTAAGCTGTTTTTCACCTTCTAAATCTTAATTCAGCCATATCTCCCAAACGGTAAGTCCGTTTGATAAGTGTGACCATTCTACGGAAATGTAAACCATCATCTGGATCTAATAGAAGTGGTTTTAGGTCAATACTCCTTACCAATAAAAAGTTGTGGGCAAAACAAGATTCATCAGGGGCAAAATGGTCATTTAAAAATTGGCAAAAATCGTGAACATGGGAAATGGCCCCAATAGTCGTTCCCCAAAGTTACACGACCATACGACTTTATATGATAATAAAATAAATATTCTATGATCCTCCAATGCGTAGAATGCAGGTCGTTACACCATCTTTTCATCATTCATCTTCAATCGAACCGAACTGATGCCTCTAACATGCAAATATCGACCATCGTAGATTCCACTTTAGCAGTTTGTTCTTCATAAATAATAAATGCTTCCTTTTCAAGGCATACATAGAAACAAGCTCCTGATTCAAGTATCCAATCTTTGCTTTCACTTTCATTAACATATAAGACATTGCCTTCAAGCTCCTCACCAAAAGTCACATCATTTCCATTATTACTTTGTTCATCCGACCCTTCTTTCAATGCCTTCATCTTCTCCTTATCCCTTTTAAGCTTGTGACGAGATCTCAACCGATGACTGAATTTTACACAGTAAAAACAAATGTATTTTTTTCTTGTCTGGCCTATTCGATTGTCTTTCCACATTTCATTGATTACCACTCTTTTCAATAAATGCTTTTCCAGTTGGAGTTCCAATTTCTGTTGCTTCCTCATTTTCTTTTCATTCCATAAGGCTCGTCCTCCGCATCTCCTCATTAAGCAAGCTACTAACCACTAAACCCATTGAAACAACGTCATCTGAATTTGAGTTGTTTGATCCAACCACAAGTGTTTCCCAACTCTCCGGTAATGAACTTATCATCATTAAGGTTTGTGTTTCATCTTCCACCTTGAAATTCACGGCAGCCAATTGATTCGTAATTTCTTGAAAATCATTAAGATGCTCTCCAGTTGATCCACCTTCTTTAAGCTTTAGATTCCCCAATCTTCTCATAAGAAGAGCCTTTTTTGTTGCGAAGTTTTTTGCATGAACTCCCTCCAATTTCTTCCATATTGCATAAGCATATGTTTCATTAGCAACAATATGATATACTGAATTATCCAGAAATTTTCGAATAGACACAGTAGCCTTCTTATCCAAAGTCTCCCATTTTGCTTTGGATAAATTACTATGTTTCTCCCCTTTATTTTCTAATGGTCGATGAAGGTCATTAAGATAAAGAAAATCATCCATCTTCGCCTTCCATAATCCCCGATTTCTTCCATTAAGCTTTTCAATGATTATTTTAACCATTGTTAGAGTTTCCTCGGGATCTCTATACAATTAGATTTTAAAAAAAGGGAATAATAAAACAATAACAAATGAATTACTACAAACAAACCTTTATTATTCCACCAATTGATTACAAAGAAAACCTAAAATTGAGAAGATATCTCAATCCCTAAAAACAAAAACAAGTTTTTCTCCCTTCCTTGTACAAATAAATCTGTCTCTAATGAGATGTTTATATACGCAAATAGAAAGACTAGGTCAATACCCTAATTTGGCCCTAAAATATCTCAAAATAAATCCACCTCAAAACTTGCCCAAAATAAATATTTCCATAAAACTCCTTTAACAAACATATAAATTCTGCCTCAAATGTCTGACCTGAATGGTCAGACGTCTGTGCAAGCTCTCGGGATAAAAATTCATGACAAATCAAATGCCTGATGTATACGGGTCAGACGTCTGAGTTGAAGCTCTAATGCCCCCATGAACTGCTGCACAGTCTCCCTTCGAGTCTTCGGCTCACACACCGTCTTCTCCATATATGATTGGATATCACAAATCATAACAGAAGATCTAAATAACCGCTGTATTTCAAATCTAGAATGTGCACATCGACCTCCTAAAAGAGCAAGAGAAGCAATTTCAGATGTAGTGACTACGTTTTCCATAAGACTTTGATGTCGTAAATGTGCTAAGATTACTCTGTACGGTATGTTTTTACTGTACATTTAGGGCCATCTATGTAATATATAATATTAGATTTGTTTGTAACAGGAGACATTATCCTGATAGATGTATCCTTTTGTTCGGAGTTTAAGTTTAATATGGAATCGATTGGGTATTTCTAAATATTGTTCTTTTGAAATAAGAGTGGAGTTATTCATATGAGCAAAAGCATTGAATTATGATATGGACTACTATAATTAAAAATTGTTTTGTTTGAAAAGGCCATTTAAGTCAGAGTGACATCGAATTATTACACTATAAAAAACTTACGATTGGAAACTATTATGTAAAGACCGAAATTTTTCGGTCTTTGATTAATAATCGATCAAAGACCACAATAATTAGTTTTTGATTTTAAAGATTAAATACTGAAATTGGATCTTTGTTCCGTTTAAATTTTTTAAGAGTAGTTACATATATTTATTTCAACCTTTAATTTAATGTGAAATTTATATTTATATTATATAAATATTTATTGACCTCGGTTTAATTTTACTTGGAATTGATTGTATATACTTGCTGATCCATGTCGTTTGAAATTGAACAAATATCCACATTTATTTATGACCGTTATCTCAACTGTGCAGTCTCATGCACCCACTTCCCATTACCTGAGACCCACTACGCCACTCCTTCATGCATCCAATATCTAGTTCGTGCCTCTTCCCTTTGATCTGCCTCACTTAAAATTTATCCTCCTCCTTCATTCTTCACATTTGCCTTCTCTATATCAAATTAATCCCTCTCTCCACCTTTCACAAAAGTTAATGTCTTCCTCTATTTCTTTTTATGTCTTCTTCAAATTCAATCCTAACCGCCATTTCCCCAATTTCTATTTCCAATTTTTTTAACGTTTCTTATTGCTACAAGATCTAACAATGGTTTCAACTTGAGCAATCAAATGAGCAAAAATATCAGCAATTTCTAAAAGTGGTTGTTTATATGACTGGTGATGAGAAAAGATTTGTTGATAGAAAATATACTTTGTGTCAGATTGCGTTTTTGAGAAACGATAGTAGGGTTGTTGAAGCTTAAATTTGATATCATATTGTGGTGCTCGGAAATTAAGAATAAAGGTACAAATGGAAAATTTTCAACGAGCAAATGGAGAAAATACATGAATATATCAAGAAAAAAAACATGTGAAATTTTGTTACAAGAAGGAGGTGCAAACGCGCAAAACTTGCTGCAAAGTAATATAAGAAAAATGCATGCTTAAGTAAGTCAATTTTTGTTTTCCACCATCATTTCCATTTCTAATTGTCAATGCTTATATATTACCATTATGTGTATACCTCTTCTTTTGTAGGGAAATAGGAAGAAAGAAAGCATTTATATTCACTTGATAGGAAATGAATATGTTGAATTACAGATGAAGAGGCTAATTTAGGAACGACACGAAAAGAAGATGTAACTCATGCATTCAGGAATATATTGAACTGGTGAAAGAGTTTAATGCTTCTTTCACCATTCTCATGGAGAAGCTTCCTCCTAGCTCATGTTCTATTACTTCCACATTTATCCATTGAAGTACAGTTTGCGTTTAGTTATATGTAAAAGAGAGACATATACTTAGGAGTGCTATATTATATATTTTCAGAATTATGTACTTGTCCACTTGAATTTAGCATTTTGCTACTGGCATTTCTCAGTGTTTTTTTAGTTGTGTTTCACATTGCGTCTGCATTATATGAACTTAATGGATCATAGCATACAATGCACTCCTATGTTTGCTTTTATTTATGCAAATTTATGCATTCGTCTATAAGATTGAATTAGAATAACAGCAAAGTAACTAGACGCATTTCATCAAGATCCAACATTATTTTATATTAAAAGTTATTTTTTAAATTTTGCAGAATTTGAGACTGATTACAAACAACATTTCAATCTAAAACTTTCAGTTTTTAAAAGTATTTGAAACTGAATTTTCAATCATTAAATCTTAAGACTGACATTTCAGTTTCAAAGTATTTTTGGGACATGAGAATCAAAGGTCGAAATTTCGTTTTAAATCAGTTTTAGAATGTACTTAGAGACAGAAATGTTTAATTAAAGACTGGTTTTTGCAGTCTTTAGTTTAATGTTTTTTGGTAGTGTTATGATTGAATTGTTTACAGCAGTAGAAGTTGAAGGATAGTCTTCAACTAAAACGAGTGAAAACTCTTCCATTGATTCACGCACATGACATAACTCGTAATATGCTAAAATGATGACAAGAAGTCTTTTCAAAGTAGTAGGCATATGTGTGTTTGAAGCATATCTCAAACAATCCTTTAAACTATCATTAGTTTCAAGTAAACCTCTATGTTCTGCTGCTTCCTTGAATGCATTTGTATTGTATTCCACTAAATATTAGTGAGTTAGTGAAAGACGTAGGATCCACAACACATATTGATAATAATCGCAAATAATAACGATCATCTTCAGTGGGAGATACAATATAAAATATATCAATTGCCATACGATTATTCCGTCAATGATTCTAGTGTTTACTTGAAAAGTCCTATCAATATTTTTTAGGGAGTTCATCATATAAATATGATGTGCTTTCTCATTGAAAACCTTTTCACAAAAATAAATAAATTCAACAAGCTTTGCTTTAGATCTATGTTGACCATCCAAAGTAGTTTGTATGTGCTTCTTTGCACGAAAGAGTAATTTTTGTCTATTTGGTTAGCATAGTTGTAAGTATGGAGAAATTTTTGGATATTCTCCATAAAGCTTCAAGGGCACAAAAACTAGCTAAAGTTAACAAAATTTGAAATTTCATCATTGTCACCAATTATTGAGGATAACACTATAGATACTTAGTTAGAATCTTATTAAACATATTTGTAAAGATATTTTATAGATTTATAACTGGAATAAATCCGAATATTTATATTACAATCATATTAGGTATCTCAACATTTATGTGGAGTCAATTAGGAACTAATGCATCCATGCACCAGTTTGTATCTTTTGCTGGTGGATCAACGGATGGTGATCCATATTGATACGTTTTCATGACGGATAAGTTTACAGTGACACACTACATACTAAGAGATGGTAGACTATCATGCTAAGAGGTGATAGGTAGAAAAAAACAATCGATGGGTATAATTAGGAAAGCTTGACCTAATAGACTTTCAAAATAGTAGAAAAGTACAAACAATCGAAATGACATTTCATCTTAAATCAAACAATAACCCTATCTCGTTTGAAAATATAATAAGTTACGCACGTACACATGTCCTTATGACACTTGAACCATAATTAAGTCTATTTCTTTTATCTTTCTTAATCATGCAAGTAATTAATTCATTCACTAGATTTTATGTCTAATTACTCCTCTTTCTGCCTTTTTCTCCCCCATTAGGCTACTGAGCTGAGGTTGTTTGGTTCAAATTTCTTGGAGGATCTTCTTGTAGTTTCGATGTAATTGCTGATGTATTCTGCTTCTATTTTACACCGTATTTTTTTAGGTTTGATTGTATTATTGACATTGAGAGGGATGATTTTTAAAATTGTACTTTGATATTTTGTGAGACTGAAAATTTCTTTATGAGGTTTTTATGACTTGGAATTTTATCTGAAATGGAAGTTTCCTTTTGAAATAACATGTTATGTTTTAAGTTAAATGTTTTCGTTGTATTTATTTTCATGTCTTGTGAATCTTAATCTATGTGATTAGCTTCTTTATGCCTACAAGCTCCACATTTCTTGGCACAACCATATTCTGTGGAATGCTAACGAGTGCTGGGTGTTACATTTGGTATTACAGATTCCTAAAAAATTGTTTTAAAAATAAAATATTTTCAAAAGGACATAAATATTCAAAACAAAAGCAATTTTGAAATAAAGTTTTATTCCCTTAAGTCAAGTATAACGTTATTCTGATTTTTTTTTGAATATTCATCTTTATCTTTTCTCTTGCACAACATAGCAGATTCTCCTAATCTTTCCGAAGACATCACAAATCCTTCTTGGTTTCATCTATATCTTCAGGCCATGACACTAGTAGACCAGACACAAGAGAATGTGTAGATCCAACATCCAATGGTAGATCCACCGCTAATCCACTGGCAGTAGCTGACTTTTCTAGGATTTTCAAGAATTTGCTAATCTCGATGGAAACCCATTCTTGGGGACTGAGACATTTGTAGAGGCACGAACTTTGCTATACTGTAAAGAGAGGATATTTGTCCTTATGTGGCTTCTTGATAGATAAAGGAGACAGCTTCCTACGGGTGGAAAGTGGTAGAGGTTGAGTCGGGAGCTATGTGTTTTGATTGGTTCCGGGATAAATTCTGGAGGAGGTTCTTATCTCAGAATGAGGATGGTTTACAATTAGGTTTATTCAACTGAGACTAGGAGATCTTTTGGTGAAAGAGTACATCAATAAGTAGGTAATTGATTCAAAGAAGCAGTAGTGGAAGAATAAGAAGGGGAACAAGAAGGTCGCGGATCCTTAGAAAGGACATATTCAGAAAGACAATAGGTATTGTAACTGTGGGTTACCAGTCATTATGCTAAGGATTGCAATAGGGAGTCAATGAAAGGGAAGTGTTATGGAGGGAGTCAATAAAAGGGAAGTGTTACACTTTCTTTTAAGCTGGACATCTTGGTAGAGCTTATCCTCAAAGAGTCGATAGAGTGTAGTGGACAAGTGCATAGGTGGCTCATGTTTAGGATTTTTATGCAGCTCTACCTAGTAGTAGGCAAGACAGAGGTACGAAAATTTCAGTAAAAGTTTGGATTACCATTTTGGATTTTCCTATTTGTGGACTGTTTGACTCGAGAGCATCATACTTCTTCATTGAAAGCTCATTAGTTGATTGTTTGCACTTGCATATTTTTTAGCTATAGATGCCATTGCTGTTTTAGGCCTCATGGGTAGATTGACACATCTATCGATGATTTGTAGCATTCGAAAATTTTGATTTTAAGGGCGGAGTTTGATTGTATTGCTCATGTATAGGGTTTCTCAGGATATAGGATGGTCCTAGGAAGGATTGGTTAGCCATGTACAGGGCTATTCTAGAATACGGAAGGAGAGTTGTTCAACTAGGGACATGTATGGGATGACACTTTAGATTTCTTACGACCCCAGGGGGTCGGTTATGTTAAGTTTTCTTTATTTCTTAGGCTCATCTATAAGCGACTTCGATATAGTTCCTGTATGGATATACCCAAGGTTGGGTCATGTCGACGCATAGGTTGATCCCCATAGGGTCAACTTGACCCACATTGTAGCCTGGACGATTTCCGATCTTGGTGCAAGCCGATTTCAAGAATTAAAATTATTTAAACTGACATCATTAAATCTAGTGCATTGTTTTCGAAATCCAAAGACTTGAGTTGCTGAGTGATGTTTCTAGACCAGATTAAATCTTCAAATCCGACGGCCTGAGATCCCTAGACTTCACTATACATAGGACCCTAGGCCTAGCTCTTCATCCACAACACAAATCTTTTCCTCATGGGTTCTCTCTTAACCGATAGAGACCTAAAAGTTAAATTTTTCTCTAGGAAAAAAATAGTAAAAATAAAAATATTTATAACCAACCTAGAGACGAGATCCAGGAAAGCTGCACTCACACAAAAGCTAACAACTACAAGTTTGTAATTATTTAGATTTTTGAATAATACAAAGAAATAGGATTATTAATAGTTATAGTTTCTTTTATAGTTTTAGTTGTTTTTCTGTAAGTTAGTTTCATTATGTAATAGTTTTTAGTAGTTATTTCCTATATAACTTTTATGTCCTTTTCTTTCAATTTCTTTTAGTAATTTTGTAATCAAATTTTCAGTCTTTACCCCTTAATAGTTATTCTATTCCTATCAATTATTTACAGATTCTTCAATTATTTACAATTATTCCTAAAAGAATGCCTAGATCCATTTGCATATAAAAAATAGAATAAAAGCGTAGACTTCACAAACATGGACTAAATACAAGAAAACTGAAATTACAGTAAACATATGTAAAATTGTATATCTATAACAAAAAGGAATCAAATTGAATTAGGCAAACTTGTATGAATTTTCAGTAAAATTATGACTAATGTTGTAATTTTAAAAGAGATAGAAAATGAGTAGACTATTATGATAGTTGTATTGAAAACCATAAAAGAAGAAGAAAAGAATGAAACTTATTGTGATAAAAGTAGGATATCATAAGCTCAGGTATTAGACTGAGTCAACAAGTTAGGATCAGGTTTGGGATTGGACCCAGAAATGAAACTAAGATCCTAGATTCAGTAACTATAATATTGGTCTATGACTGAGTTAATATATAAAACTCGATCAGGGAATGATTTAATATATAAAACGTAGATCTAAGACTGAGTATGGGGCGAGAGCGAAATTATAATATTGGTTGTTACGACCTGTACATGTAGCAATTTCTTTTAGCTCAAGGGCCGATGATCTCAGATCTAGGATTGAGATCGGACACGCTTATGCTGAAGTAGATATATAAGTGGTCAAATAGTTAAGGAATTAGCTCGGGCACTCGATGATCTTCGTGCTTGGTTTGGGACTACTATGTCCATGCGGTAATTTATGTGTTTTCCTTGTGGATCAACAGATGGTGACTCGTGTTGTATTGTTTCATAACGGGTTAGTTCACAGTAGCATGCTATCATGCTAAGAGGTGGTAGAGTAAAATGCTAAGAGGTGGTAGGTAGGAGAAGTCGATCGATGGGTAGGACTAGGAATGCTTAACCTAATAAGACTTTCTAAATAGTAGAAAAGTGAAAACAATCGAAAAGTCATTTCACTTAAATCACAAGTTACCCTATCTTATCTAAAATTATAGTAAGTTATGAAACATACATATTTCCTTATGATATTAGACCTATTATTAAGTCTATTTCCTTTAACTTGCTTAATTATGCTAGTAATTACTTCATTCACTAGACTTTATGTCTGACCCGCTCCTCTTTTTTCCTTTTTCTCCCCTATTAGGCTCACATGGCTGAGATTGGTTGCTTTAAATGTTTTGAAGGATCATTCTTGGAGTTTTGATTCAATTTATGATGTATTCTTCTTCTATTTTACATCTTATTCTATTGGTTTTGGTTGTACTGTTGACATTAAGAAGGATTATTTTTTATGTTGTACTCTGATATTTGTGAGACTGAGTATTTCTTTATTAGAAATGAGGCTTTTATGAACTAGAATTTTATTCTAAATGGAAGTTGACTTTCGAAATAATAAGTTATCTTTAATTTGAATGTCTCCACTGCATTTATTTTCATGTCTTGTAAATTTTAGTGTATGTTATTAGCTTCTTTATACCTACAAATTTCCATGTTCCTTGGCATATCCCTATTATGGAGAATGCTAAAGGTGCAGGGTGTTACGTCTAGATTCAAAATTAATCTGGTTCGATCTGCATTGCATGTGGCAAGCTAAAACCTATAGACACAACATGCATTGCTTTGAAGATATAATAGCAGAAATGCCCCAGAATCGCATCCAGAATGAACAAAGTTTTTGAATCAACCATTGAGATCCATGACTTTAACCATCAAGTTTGAAGTTTGTTGTGCTCTTGCATATCCCATATAATTTCAATCAAGTCTGGATTATAGAATGAAGCGTGATTGTGTTTGAATCCAATGTTTTCTTCACACTATGTTGTATGTCCAATGGTTTGGAAACAGAGAGCTTTTTGTGCCATTCCGGACGACAAGTTCATTGTCGATTCTTCAAATCGATAACGAGTAAATTTGTATAAAATAAATAGTATGGAAATCTTATCCAGGCTCAAGTGGGATATGTATGTGAGATGGTCTCATTTGAGAGTCTAAGGGCTCATTGCACTTTTATAACTTAGATAAAGCACACATTTGTCCTCGATCAATGCTCAGAGTTTATTGATTGAAACATATCGATTTTTAATTTCAAATGTCTGTTGAGTAAAAACTTAGGAATTGAATGCACATGAATGTTTTAAACTCAAGTTTCCTTATGTAGAATGACTACGTTGGACTCGACTACCCACAATCTGGAAAAAGGGTTCCTTTTTTTTGAGGAGGAGTCCACTTTTCTTTTCCATCCTCATCTATTCACACATGAGCTTCATCTTAAGCCTCAACTAAGAAAGCTATAATTATGGCAGGGTCAGTTATCAATGCTTCCTGACATGTACTAAGAGTTATTTTCATTCTACCCGAGAGTTGTCTGTCGATTACCACTAGTGCTCCAGGATGTTTGCTTGCAGCTTAGGATTTCGAAATTAGACATGTAGTTGTCTTTAAAGATTGGTATATTGGCTGGCCTCCTCTTGATTATACGACCTATCATCGCCTCATGTGTTGGAATGGTTTTATTCCTCCCTTTAATTCTTTATTGCAAAAAATACTTCAATAGATGGGGACTACGCTTTTTAGCTCCACGCAAATGATTATCTGGTCATGGCATGCCTTTATATGCTTTTCACTCTCAAACATCATTTTATGCTCCGATATCTTCTTTTGTTTAAAGGGAGACATGACCACCCACTCTTTAATTTTTGTTGAAGTGCAGTGAAATCACATGCTTATCTTGAATTTATCCAACAAGTTGCCTTCTTTCATGAATCGATTCTTCTACTTTCACCACTTAGAGGTATTCAATAGGTTATGGACTCATATGGTGATTGTTTATGTCTTACAATTATGCTTAGCCTAGCTTCAAGACTTGAAATATTAATTTGACTTGCTTTTATCATAAACATGCCTGCTGCAGTAGGAGACACCATTCATAAGGTCAATCTAGATGCTTTGAGAGCAATTCTAGCTCCACAAAGGGAGATGAACTTTTAGCTACAAGACGAATATCTTTATAGATTCAAGCTTCTTCATCAGGAAAGATCATAGATCCCCTATGATCTCTGAGCTCTCGTTCATTCTAGTATTTAGAATGGCTTCGCTTGAGGCACTAGAGGAGGTGCTCCTTCACAGGGGGTCTGTTGGGGGAATCACCTGTAGATGAAAGCTCTAGTAGTCAAGCTCGGGTAAAGCCTGATGATCATGCGATGATGTCGCCGAAGCAGAAGGATGAAGGAGAAGAATGTGTCCAACATGAAGGCAAGGTTGTTATTTCTTTAAATATGGAGGAGAGGGATATTTTAGAGAGTGTAGATTCTGATGCCAATACTAGAGAAAGTATTTACGCAGAGGAGTATGCAAAATCATTTAACGAAAGTATGGATCATGAGGAAGAGGATATCCCTAAGAGTTCGATTATGGATGTGTTTGGGGATGCAAATCCACTCATCACTCCGGTTCTGAAGTTAGGAATTATTTTGATGACTTCGCTGATTTAAATAGCATGCATGCCAACCAAAATTGAAATTTTTAGGGAGCCTCATATGTCAGTCACTCCAAGCATCGATTTTCATTCTGGACATATCACTTTGGAGATAGTTCAAACACCAATACTTCTCATAAGGGATCGTTGTTCGTGGGGATATCGAGGTTTTAAATGGAATTCCACACACTGTTGATGTGCGGAATTGGCTATTTACGCACGCCAACTCCTGAGTGTATAGTTTATAGTAAAACAATGATCCAAATCCAAAGATTAGTGAAATGTAAAGGGAGAACACGTTTTTTATAGTGGTTCGACACTAACGACTACGTCCACTTCATAGTAATCATTCATCATAGTATTGTCGACTACAAAGTTCGTACAAGTTCGGACAATCTGTGCATACAAAATTGTACAATTGAATAACAAATAGCTTGTTAGTTCACAACTTTGACCAAAATCCCTTCTTCTTCGTTGAGTCAAAGTGTGCATTAATATCCAAGAAATAGCTTCAATGTTCAAAAGCATGCCGAAAGTCCAACTAAATGTCCAAAAATTAAAGGAAAACATTTATGTAATGTTTAGAGGTCCAAGCTATGTCCAATAATCATGGAGATGATGATGGCAGCCATTAAAGGTGCTTGAGAGCTCCAAAAAGTCCAAAAACACCAAGTGAGAACCAACCCCTTTGAATACTAAGCTTAGTGGTATTTATAGGTGAGTTTTGGGGCCAATCACCCGAATTTCGTATCCCGAAGGGATGAAAAAATTCGCGTCCCGAAAGTCAAGCCAAAAAAACCAAGTCGTTGCCAAAAAATCGCATCTCGAAGTTTAGAAAATTCGCATCCCAGAAAAGCGTGATCGACACATATGGATCAGGCAAAAACAGATGATCCACATGGTAAAACTACTGTTCCGAATCCATGAATTCGAATCCCATGTTAGGTCTCGAATTCGCATCACGAAAATTCCAGTGAACACCCCATGAAAAATCGCATCAGAGTCATGCCGTTCCAGTGATTTCGCGGGGCCAAAATTCTAATCCCGCCTCGGTCACTTTTCACATCATGGATCTTCCATGATTTCGTATCCCGGATCTCGAGTTGCACTTGTGCCGCTCTTCGAGTAGCAAAAGTTAACTCTCGGTTTGCCAAGCCAAGTCTAATATTTTGCATCCCGTGTCGGACTCAAGAAGTCGAGTGATTCGCTCGCGATTTTGAATCCGATCAGGGATTCGAAATCCCAATAGCCTGTGCCAAATTTCCAAGTGTGCCGGGGAAAGCGTGCGCACGGTGAAACTAATGATTTTGATGAGTCGATCAACCATTTTCAACATGCCAAATCCAGTGATAGACCATTATTTTAGAGGTGATCAACTAAGTACGAACACACGATTTTCACGTTCTGATCACCCGTTTTTGGACGTGTCGGACCAAAAGTTTGTCAAGTGCCAGATTTGAGTGCCATGAGTCATGCAAGCCATTTTTCGTGATCATGCCATGTTGATCAGCTGTCTTTGAGTGCGTGAAACTAGAATTTACCGAAATCCATATATTTTTCCACAATAAGTTTGGCCACGTGATTAGACCAACATGCTCAAGGATTTTAAGGTGATCGAACCGAGTCGATCACGTATTTTTACCATGTTGGTTTTTCCATGTTTATTAATGACGATTTTATGAATCGACGCCTGTGCAGTTAAAGCGCTTAGCGGTTCTACAACTGTAGAGGTTTAAAAAGCTGTAACGGGGAAATAGCGAGGATATAACGGAGGTGCAAAAATGTTAACTAATGCAAAAATATATAATTAAAATTAAATTAATTATCATTCTCGCATCGTTTGTGTAGAAGAAACGAAATACTAATTAATATTATGTAATGAAATCAAAGAATATCATGGCTATGCACACCAGATTCGAGGATTACCACAGATTTCTATCTTATACAAGGCAATTATGACTTAAAATTAGCTCTTTACTTAACCTTTTTTGATTTATTTTAAAAGAGAATTGGTCAAACTATCCTTTGTAAATTAATATTGCTAAAGCGGGTGCTAAATAGCTTTGATTTAGTGGAAAATAGCAGGGCTTTAAATGGAGCTACTGTTCATCAGCGCTAAATTGAAATAGCGTAGCGGTTGGAGAGCACTACGGGTAATAGCGGGGATTTTGTCGGGCTTTAACTACATAGATCGACGCTATTTTCAACGTTTTTGAAAGACGTCGCGACTTCGACCAAATCGATTTGTGTTTTCTTATGACGTTCTCGAGATTTGAGCGCATTACTATCCAAAATCTTGATGTCTGGCTGCTTTGCCAAACAGACGTCCAACGCTTTGCCCCTCAAACATGTCTGTCTTGATCGAAGGAAGATGTATTTTGCGAGGAAACCAGAAATCCAGAATCCCATAAATCAAAGCCAAGAGAAGTCCAAAATGAACTTTTATAACCAGAAAACCGAAAAAGTACGATCGCGTCGGATCGTATTAACCAGTAATCCAAAGCCAATGAGCTAGAAATCCACGATCGCTCCGAATCGTATTAACCATGAAGCTAGAAAACCAGAAACCCTGCAATCCCAGGAAAGTCGACGATCCTTCCGGATCGTTTTTTGAGAGATAACCAGAACAACTGAAGTAGCTAGAGTAACCAAAGTACCCAGAGTAATCGGAATAGCTAGAATAATCGACGGACTATAAGGGTCTAAGGACCTAAATAACCATAGCCAAGAAATTGGGAAAGCCCGCAATTCGTAAATCCAGAGTATCTAATAACCGGATAGCCATGGAACCAGATAAATCCAAGGCAATTTTGCCAAGACAAGATGACTAAGAATAGCCATAAGAGTCCTAGACGGCCTTGCCGAGGTAAGACGACCAAGAATAAGCCAGAGAGTTCCAAGACGGTCTTTCCAGGGTAAGACAACCAAGGAAAGCCAGAAAGTGCAAAGACGACCTTGCCGGAGCAAGACGACCAAGGAAAGCCAGAAAGTTCCAAGACGGCTTTGTCGGAGCAAGACGACCAAGGAAAGTCAAAGAGTTCCAAGATGGCCTTACCGGGCCAAAATGACCAAGGAAAGTCAAATAGTTCAAGACGGCCTTGTCGGAGCAAGATGACTAAGGAAAGACAGAAATCTGTGGACTGTATTCCTTAGAATTTGCAATCCAGTTTCATATTTCTTTACTTCAGAGCCGACATCACGACAAACGAAGTATTTTTTATCAAAGTTATAAAACTTTGGATTCTTTAGTAAAACCAAAAGGTAAACTTAACGATTTATCATCCGTAAAGTGTATGGCTAGGGACTTGCCTGTTCCCATACATGCGTATGCGAACTTAGCTATTTCTGATTTCAAATTCATATGTGAAGGAGATGGAGCGGTTTATCGTTTTCCAAGAGCATGCCTAGTGATGCTTAGTCCCGTACAAAGGTAAGCAAACATAGCCATTCGAGTTCCAAAACTAGAGTTTTCTCAAGGCGGCCCTGCTGGAGAAAGACGACCAAGAGTAGCTAGAAAGTTCAAGGCAATCCTACCGAAGCAAGACGGCCAAGAATGAACCAAAGTGTTCAAGGCGGCCTTACCAGAGTAAACGACCAAGAAAAACTAGAACATATCCATTTCATTAATAACCAGGGGGTTTTGGTGTATTGTCGAGCTAAGAGCATGATTAAGGATTATAACAGCTCCCGTACATGGGTAGGTCGACTCAAACATCTATAATCCAGAAAGCCAAAGAGACAAATCTAGAGGACCGAGCCCGAATATCTATGATCCAGAGAAAGCCAAGAGTACCAAACCATAATCCTGAGTAACCAAGGAACCAAAAGCCGGAAAATCGAGAGTACGAAAGCCATAAGTGAGAAGATTACCATACAAAAACCAAAATCCGAAAGCCAAATAACCAAATCAAAGAATCTAACAAAGACCAAAACCAAGAATTTGAAGAATCCACAAGAGCCAAAACCGAGATATTAAAGTGTGTAACACCCCGCCTCCGCTAGGGTCACTCGCAAAGGAATGCACTAGCTTTAGAGGGGCATTATTGGTAAACATGCACAGAAATATCACTAGACAGAACATATAAAATAGCGGAAGTAAAATCAAACTTTCATAAACATGAATACATAAGGTCTAAAGCCTTTTACATCGGAGTACATCAAAACCTGTCTTGCAATAGTAAAGAAGCATAAAGACTTTTTCATAAATTATTCCCCAAATAAAAACAGTAAAGTAGCCATAGCCAGGAAAAGTCCAAGCCATCCATGATGACCTTCAAGCAGAAGAAGTCCGAACTAAACAACAGTGTTTCCTCCCTGTAACCTGGGGGGGGGGGAACGGAAGAAAAGAGGCGAAACAAAACGGGTCAGTCAAAAAGACTGAGTAAGCCCTATCTACTATTAGTATAAAAACTAGTAAAGTTAACTGACATGAGAAACTGAGATGAACATAAGCATGATAACAAGATAGATAGGCTAAATCAAAATAACAGGATGAACTACTGAACTCAGGTAAACTAAGGTGTCATGATAAATTACGATGTCAAGATAAAACAAGGTATCACATCGTCAGGTTTCTATCAAGTATAATATCCCCAAGATATCTATCACGTATAACGTCCCATGGCATCTATCCTGTATATCCGCTCTACACCTCTCGTACCAGTATCCCAACCCGCGTCATGTGTTAACCATGAATGTCCCTTGCCCAACGTCGTGTAATGGTCCATGTCAACCTAATATATAGCATATGTAGGTTTTCCCAACTCGTATGCTCCTTTCCATGTATAAGTTCAGTCCTTTGCTGTAGGCCATACGGGCTTTCCCATGTAAACGGTTTATCCTTGAAGTTGTTTTGGACTGCAACCCTTGATCTAGTTGTGTTTCCTTACCATGAACTATCGCGCGTCCACTTAGGATTTATGCCACCTAGGACCGCTAGGGATTATGCTACCTAATGAACGTTTCCGTGTCTCGGTTTGGGTTTTGGCCACCTAGGACCACTAGGGATTACGCCACCCGTCAACCGCGCCCTTGATCCCCCGTATGTATCGTGAATCGTTTTCCATGTCTAGATGCACATGTTCCCCAATGTGCCATCCGAGTTCCGTGCCAGGGCAAATCAAGAAATACGGAACTCGGTCGGGAGCTTTAAATCGTCTGCCGATGCAGATATCAAGGTCTGTTTTTGTACCCGTGGCTATGGTCCCACGTGACCCCTCCCTCAACTACTGAAAGGCAATCCAAGAAAAATCATGTATAAGAACCACTCCACGGCCCCACTATAGCCCACTTTCCTACGGGCCAACCTCACCCATGACTCGATAGCAAGCACATGGTCTGTTGGGGGTTCCCTGCCTTTCCGCACGTACACGATTGACTAAAGATGGTAGGTAGTCGGCGATGCGCTATCCAGGGCAAAAACAAGAATCGTCGACTCCACGCTAATCCATCCCAGTCTTTAGGTTGCTCGCATAGCAACCAAGGCATACTCTTGGTCCTTCTAACGCAGACCTTAACCTCTCATGGGCCTAGTATAATTATCTGGCAGCCCACAGAGGGATCCAAAGAATATCCTCACGTCCCCCGAAGCTTCCACTTCGGCACCCAGTGCGCTGGAGCTTTTATCCAAGTCAGATAACCTGCTCCCCCTCGTATACTAAGCAATGACCTACCGTATCAGGTTACTCATCGTTTTGTGAATTAGTCCTATGTCCTTAGCTAAGAATTATTACTTAGTTACCCTTAACTAAGGTTTACCACTTAGCTTCCTTTCCCGTTATCCTTGATTAACCACGGTTTTCTACCTAGTTCTTCTAGCTAGGGTTTGTCTATTGGGTTAAGTGTTATCATTCAAGTCCATGACTTAACCCGCCCACGAATCACGTCAAAGATTGGCTAAGTATTTAAGTTCAAGACTTAGTACCACAAGTTGGTTAAGTGTACCCAGAGGCTCATGACTTAACCCTATCAAGTCAAATTGGTCAAGTACTAGCTTACCTTAATCCTATCGGATTATCTTGCTAGATCGATTAAGCATAGATTATCTTAATCCCATCAAATTATCGAGTCGGATTGGTTAAGTATAGGTTGGTTTAACCCCATCCTCTAATCGTACTACAATGGTTAAGTATATTCTAAAAAGGTCTTGTGACTTAACCTTATCAGGTCCGCGTATTAGATTGGTTAAGTGTAAGTTACTTAACCCCATCAAATCATCATGTATAATTGGTTAAGTATAAGTTGCTTAACCCCATTAAATTATCACGTTAAGTTGGTTAAGTATTGGTTACTTAACCTCATTGAATTACCGAGTTTAAATTGGTTAAGTGTTTAACTTAACCCCATCGAATTACCGTGTTTAGATTAGTTAAGTGTAAATTACTTAACCCCATCTAATTACCGTGTCGGATTAGTTAAGCGTAAATTACTTAACCCCATCCCCTAATCATCTTGTATGGTTAAGTGTCATTAAGAAAACTTACTTAACCTTGCCAAATTATCATGTTGGATTGATTAAGTGTTGGTTAACTTAATCCCCGTCCACTAGTCGTATAAAAATGGTTAAGCGTCATTAGGCAAATCAAATCACTTAACCTACCCAACCTTGTCATGTTTTGTTAAGTATCATTAGCCTAACCAATTTACTTAACCCATTTACCCATGTCATATTTGGTTAAGAGTCATTAATCAAATTAACTTAACCCTATCATGTGGCATTAATTACTTAATGCACCCCAACCTCTCACATTAGACTTTGTTGTGGTTACTAGTTAAGCCGGTCGGTTCCGGGTAGCTTTACACCACAACTTGGTCTAACCTCGGGTTCAAGCACAACATGACCAACTTCTCACATTGGGTCCTATTGTTTGCAACTACTAGTTAGGCCGGTCGGTTCCGGGTAGTTTTACGTTGCAAACTCAACCCAACCTCGAGTTGGCCACTTTCATGTTTAGTCTAGTGTCATGTTCATAGTCAAGTTTTCAAGCAATTGGGTAGACCTAACTTAATAGGTAAATTCCCAATGGGTAGACCTAACTTAATAGGTAAATTCCCAAGCTTATGTTTTTATGCATACTTACATGTCAACTTCCATGTTATATTTCAAGTCACGTTTTCAAGTATAAACACATGTCATATTTAACGTTACATGTTGTCATGTTTATACCCATTTACCCAAGTCATATTCATGTCATTATGTTTCCCCATAATGTGACCCCAACGCTTTTTAAACTAGCATATACGTTCGCAACAACGTGATGGATTAAAAGAAGAGACTTGGCAAAGGAATGACAAAAATGGGTATTAAGCCACAAGTTAATCATGGTGGCAAATGAGGCACAAATGTGTTCATTAGCTTGCATGTTACATTCTTAAGCCTCAAAAACATGCATCAACCCAAACTTGGTACATAAGCGAATCATGGTGACAAAAGACATGGAATGATGGCTAGAAACTCGCATATATCATCATATAAGGATTATGACTTCATATGCAAGTTGACATAATGATTATGAAGGTTCTCATGTTGCATAATGCAACATCAACATAAAGGTTGTGGCTTTTTGCTCATAAGATCAAGCTAATGACTTCATAGACTTGCATGACATGATAGCATATATCATTCTCAATGATCAAACCCAAACTTGCAACATGAACATTTAACTTCATAGTTAATATCTAAGAGTAGGGAAGGGCTTACATTGCTATGAAGGCCTAAATCGATTAAACTAAAGCTTGTAATGAAGCCTATGCATGCCATCTCCCAAAAACCCAAAGATGGATGCTCCAAATCAACAAATACACTCTCTTTATGAACAAAGATCAAAGCTTTTGCCTTGAAATCAACTCGAGAAGCTCTCATACTAACATAGGGACTCTCTAACACTCTCATGATCATGAAACCTTTCATAGAAATGAAGTGGAGGCTAGGATAGTTGAGTGGAGGCCATGAGAGTAGAAATTTTGCCATAGTTTAGTTACATGAGTGAATAATGAGGGATTAGGGGGGTTTAGGGGTTTATTTATAGAAGATTAGGCTAGTTAGGACCCTTAGATTAACCCTAGGACCAACCTGAACCGTCAGATTTCAAACCAGGCCCAAAAACCTAGCCAAGATAGAAAATAGGTGCACCAGGCCAGAATCAGCCGACAGGGCAAGTCGACAGCCCTGTCGACTTGCCTGTCGACATGCCTGTCGACTTGCAAGTCGACAGCCCTGTCGACAGCCAAGTCGACTTGTCTGGGCGGGAATTTTCCCGCCTGGCCCCATCTCTGCATGTTTCGAAATTCAAATTTCCCGAAAACTTCTTTGGGCCTTAACCGGGTCATACGGACTCCGATTTACAAAATTTCGGACTCTATTTCGCGTATTTTTCCGAGACGAACGCAATGGCATAGCCCGTTTTACTTGATTCAGAATTTAAAATTAAATTCTGCCTTGATTCTCGTTTTAACATGTTATCGAAATACGAGTTGTTACAAAGTGCCAAGACCAAAATCTAGAAAACCAAGCAAAAGAAAGAACCAAGTAAACGAAATATCCACACTACCAGAAGATTAGAAACCACAAGCCAAAAGATACTGATGTCTAGGAGGCCGACATACAAGACATCTAAAGGTTTAGTTGATAACAATGCCGCCGAGATAACTGTTAGTCCCGATTCTATCCTAAGTAGCATGTGGAGGCTGTGCCTGTCTTGCAACCACAATCCAAGTTCAAACAAACTGTGTCAACTCTCCACGTATGACATGCGGAACCACAATCCAAGTTTGAACAAACCAAGTCAGCTCTCAACATCTGACACGCTCCTCTATCATATTTCTGAGATGTCGACAATCATTTGTGTTATGACCGTCGAAATCACGAAACAAGAAACTAGTATCCTTTTCATTTTGAGTCGACTCCCTTGCGGGGGAGGCTTTTTGAAAGGGGCAGTGGGATGAACCTACAAGTAAATCTCTTTGGGGATGTGAGTAAGTTACGTATAAGACAAGATCTTAGGTTGCCTCCAAGCCATGTTGTGATCATTTCCTTTAGGGAGGTTTACTCGTAGTAGAATCCTTAGCTTTACCATAATCGGATGATTTCCTTAACCACATTAGCTTTAAGAACCTTTTTATCAGTCCTCACATCCTCTTCCCAAAGGAACCTTTCAGCTTCAAAATAGAACTCGTCGAGATCCCTCGGTGGGTCCTGATGTGGCGAAGTCTCGAAATAAAACTTATCTTGTTGACGGGCAAAATTGTCGCATGCCAACACCCAATGTGTATATGTGAACAATTATCCAAATAAGCAGTAAATAATGTAGGTGTGGAGAGGCACAGCTTTTATAGTGGTTCGGCACTAACGCCTACGTCCACTTTATAATCATCATTCATTATATCTTTGGTCGATTACAAAGTTGTGCAAGTTCGGACAATAGCTAAGTTCAAAGTGTTACAATAGAATAACAAAATATATGTTTGTTGTACATTTTGACTAAATTGCCCTTCTTCTTCTTCGATGAGAAGCGTTGACTTGGTCAACAATATCCAAGTTTAGTGTTCATGTCCATGAAGTTCAAAAGTAACATGACAATCCTTGTTAATGTTCAAGTGTTGATGGAAAACATGCATGCCACGTTTTAATTATTTATGCCATCTCCAATGGTCATGGTGAAGGTGATGGAAGCCATTAATGAGTTTTTGGAGCTCTCAATGTCCAAAAATTCCAAGGAAGAAAGATCCAAATGAAGTCCATGGCTTAGGGTATTTATCGGAGGGAGGTTAGGCGGGAGTAGGTGAGACTCGTAAGAGTTGGCCAGCAGCATGACCTACAGAAGCTAATTTTCGCACCCCATAAAACACCCCATATGAGGAAATTCACACCTCCTGGCCAGGGGTACGAAATTTCGTACACCTCTAGGGGGTTCGAAATTTCGTACCCTCTCGGGGGTACGAAATTTCGCATCCATCCAGGAGGTTCGAAATTTTGTACCCCCTGGGGGGATACAAAATTTCGCACCCCTCCAAGGGGTTCGAAATTTCGAACCTCTTCGTGGGTACGAAACTGACGAGGAGGAGGTCGAACTTCACTGGCGCTACGCCCGGACCCGCTTAACGGCTTGCCTTCGGCTCGTAGCATAGCTCGCCTTCGTCTCGGATGACGGTTTGACTAAGAGTTCTATGGGCCGAAAAGAGGCCATCTGGTAGAGGTTTCGGGTCTCCTTGTGTTTGCGACGCGACTTCGACCTAGCTGCTTTGTGTTTTTTGATGCTTGAGCGCGTCGCTCACCAAATACTTGACGTGCGACAGTTTTTACTAAAAAGCGTGTCAACATATCTAGAACTCCAAAGATTGCAACCATAAAAACTATAAATGGATCGAGTCTGTCGATCAACGCTACCGTCGCATTAAACTCTTTACGCATTATCTCTTCGGACTTCTACTTGATTATCGTTATTATAATAACCCGCCCGGAGAGGGCCTAAATTTTGATCTAGGAAAGGCCCATTGAAACTTATAGCCACTCTAAACGGATCGTTGGTTTCTGTAAGGAATTACATTTGCATAGAATAACAGATAAACATTGTGTTATGGAATCTCATACAGTGGAACAAAAAAGTATAATACCAAAATAAGATGTACCATTTCATAAAAAGCCACAGAATTTGTATACAAATTGTCAAGATATAATTATTCAATCTGTACATCATTATGGTTCATTATCTAGAGTTTCCGTAAGCAAGACAATAATGATAACTAATAATAACATAATATTTCAATCGCCTTCGTCAGGCTCCATCTTTGTTTCCTTCATTGGATAGCTACCCCACCTACTGACCTGTTAGATATGTTAAGGAGAGGGGTTAGAACATAAAGTCATGTGTGACTGGAAATAATATTTGCCTAAAGACCATACCCTAGAAGGTATGTCTATGAAACACACAAGCATACACATGCACGAAAAGTGTTTTGCCAATGAGGTGGATATCTGAATCAATCAATTAAGCCCTCATTAGTGCATTTAGCGTGGAGATCCAACAAGATGGACATTCTCGGTCACTTAAGGTATGTTTTAACTTACTTATTAAGGGTGGATTCTCATGATCTCTTATGACCCTAAGGTAGATCCTAGTATAACGACCCAACTTTTCCTTACTGTTTAAGCTGACATCAAACTATTAATGTCTAACTCAACAAAATAGAAAACCAGATTGTTAATAGAAAGAAATAAGAGGGTGAGAAGAAGAAATAAACAAATATTAGAATAGAAGAATGAGAAGGTCAAAATCTCGCAACGAAACGAATAAAATATAATACATCAATGCTCTTTACACAAAAAGAAAACCATATATATATATATATGATTATACAATCAAAGTACACAATATGAATACAACCCACACAGCGGAAACAGACTTATACCAAAAATACGGTAATATATCTCGACTCCAGTTCCTCTTCTAAATTTTAAAGTTAAACCTAACCTGGAAATATACTCGGTCTGATCCGAGCACATTTGAAGCAAAGCAAAATTCACCCAGATCAGTATGGAATACCTTCAGTGATAAATTCACATGACAAACAATTGGCTTAACTTTAGAAATCCTTTTTGAAAGAAAAGGATAATTGTAACCATTCCACACATAAACACGGATGGTTTTTACCTTAGGATATCCCAAAACATTTTTGATATATCAAAATTCAGTGATATTATAATAGTGTCTATCAAATCATAAATAAATAACCATCTAGCAAAACGCTTACATCTCACGCTCTACATACATAATATATAATCAAAAACCGCATGGCGCTTATTGGAGAATGGATTTCCAACATGACAAGGTATGGAACCACCTTTCGATCAGTGTACTCTAGAGAGGATACACTGGGTTTAACAAGAACATCTTGCAACCCTCTCCCACATGATTGGTCACTCGTTTAACTTGAGTGTACCGAGCATATTATCACCCACGGTTGTGATCTGCAATTGTTCCCGAAAGCACACATTAGAGAGTAGAATAAGAAGCAAATGAAATTTCTCTAGATCGGGTGATAATACCCCTAATAGGAATGACCTACTTGGTCATGCTGCCTTCCCGATTTCTGTCATTTCCCGACTGATGAGGCTTGAGGTCATGATTATTTTTTAGAATAACACATTCCATCTTTGAATGCCACATCGTCAGATCCATCAAATCAATAATTGATGTCCACAAATACACTCTGAGTGCTAAGCTATGAGAATAAATTCTCCATTACCATACTTGGTATATTTGTAAAAAAACAATGTACGTGATCTTACAAAATACTCTGTCAAACATCCGTCCACTCTAGTTCGTTCTAGGACCGAACGTACTACAGATACCTCAGAACAAGAGGTTTACTACCATGAGTTTGATCTCGATAATTAACAAGAGACATCAGTGAGTAATCCTCTCGGTTAGAAGATCTATGTCTTCAAAACATCTCGTAAGATACCTGCAATGTTAGTTCACAAATGCAAAGTTGGTTCGAAGTGGTTTTTGGTCTAGTTCCCATCCCGGTCTCTTCGAACTAACATGTCAAAGGTCCAAAATCAACATTTCATCAATGCTGAGTTTTTCACTATCAAATCTCAAACAATACGACCAAATACTTCAACAACTCAAGCCTTTTTACTTATCTCAGCAAATCTCTTTCGTTTTTGTTACTTGAAAACGATAATCCACACTTATCTCTTTAGAATAATGTATTCCCCAAACTCCCTCTCTATTGCCTTTACTTTGAAAACAATTCTATATATTCACAAGAAAATTCCTTTTCCATCTTTGAAATGTCCCTTTTCATTAAATTCATTTTACTTAATTCCATTATTAATTAAACGCTTTTGTAAACACATCATACTTGTTTTACATCCCTTTATAAACTTTTGTTTATAAAACTGGAGTTTATTGTCAAATCTCTTCATAATCCTTTTACAAGATTCAATTAAGAATCTCATGATAAATAGAGTACTTTCTTAAGTGAAATTCCATTCAAAAATGTAATCACCTTAATTATTATGTATTAAAATAAAAATTAAGCTTAACATCAACTGCAATAGGTGTGTAGTTAACTTCTTGATTAACTAAAATAGAGTAGTTAATCACTTTTAGTAATTATTAAGGTAATAATTAACTTCATTAATTATAAACAATTCAATAATTACTTTAAACACAACTAATTAAAAGATTAAATAATCTTTTTGAGAATATTTATTAAGTTTGAATAATTACTCATCAAAACTATTTCTATTTGATTAACTTTAAATAAATTAATATAATAATCAATTTAATTCAAAATAGTTGACTTGTCAACTTGATAATCATTAGCTAACTAGTTAACTGATTTCAACTAATTTCTTCTTCTTAAATTAATTAATAATATAATTAATTTAACAAAATTACTTAATTGTTCCATAAGAATAGTCGTTTCCAAATTTACTAACCCGTAGGTCAATCTCTAACTTATTTGGTTTTAAACAACTAATTATTTTAAATATCAGAATTTGATATGAATATCATTTTGTAATATTCTATTAAAAAAACGTTTGTGTATATATCAAACTTTTATTTTTTAGTAACTTATAAAAATATAAATTAAAAATATAGCTTTAGTAATAAAATAAATTTTACAACTTCAAACTACGTCAATAAGCCTAATGACAATCGATGTCTTTAAAACGATGGGTTTTAGGTCATCTGCTGTCAGTATTGGTTAATAACATATCAATGTTGAATTTAAATTCAATAATCAATATCCAATTCAAACAATCAACATCCAATTCAACCATTACATCCAAATAGGATTTAATATTAATTCAAATAAACAATATGATAAACAAGTAATATACCATTTATTTGAGGAATCGGGTTAGATCCCTCCAACCTGTTCTTCCCCGCACCATAGCTCCAAAATATCATTTAATAATTTCATATGAAATAAAATAATTTAAATATAATTAATAACAAATATCAACCAAACAACGATCAACCAACAATCAATAGAAACATCTATTTCATCCAATCACACAGTTTATATATTAACGCTAAATATGAATTTAACACATCACCATATTTTAGAAAGAGTGAGAGTTAACTCATAACTTATTTCGATTCGACGATTCTGGTTGTTTTATATAATCTCAAACGGCCGTTTGAAACTCCATAAAATTCTAGTAAGCCCTAGTTCATTCCATTTGAGCTCGTACACCTAGTCTTCGTCCATACGAGTCCAATGCAACTGACGGCGTTCAATTATGTTCATGTATGGAATAAATATATATGTAATTAGTTTATATGCGTTTTTATATATATTAAACATCATTATATAATTAACCGCCTAATTAATTACCTTATTATTCCCTTAATCACTCCCTTAATCATCATTATCAATGCGGTTTCTTCTTGATGACCTTCGAGCAGCAGTTCAATGAAGCAACCACCCACTATATGGGTTCTTCCCTCCATGGACACGCAAAAACAAAGACATGAACCTCCCTTACTAGACCCTTAAGATCTTTAAGCCACGTTTATCTCTTTTTATCACCTCCTTAATCATTCTGTTCTCTAGTATAATTTCCGTAACCTATGATACCCCTTTCTTCCATATTTCGAATAACAGAACCCATCCCTATAGCAGCGTCCTCTTCCCTCATGCACTACTCCCACAGACCATTTTTCCCAAACAGATTTCACCAAGGAACTCTACAACACAATATTCATCTCCATATCCCAGTTCTATCAAGCTAAGAACGATCCCATGAACCCAATTTCAACATCCGTTTCATGAATTGAAACTCCAATTTTTCAGAATCATTAAACCCTAGCACTTCCCTAACTTTTGAGTGGTAGCAGGTTTAATCGAACTCGACAGAATTGAGATGCGGTTGAAGCTCATGGTTATACGAACACAACGGTTACAATTTCATGATTCCGTTTCAATTTCGATTTTTTTACAGATTATAGAAGCCACGATATATATTTTTTAGTTGAAAGGGAGTGGCTATAAACGAAAATGAGGAGAGAAGAATGCCTTCAGAACTGGCGTAAGAGTTAGGATTAATATAGGATTTTTTTTCTTTGCTGAAAGAAATTAATTCAGCGTGAAAAAGAAGGGAAAAAAATTTATAAGGACAAATTAATTAAAATTTTATCCAAAAGGACAAGCCACTAATAATTTATCCATAAGAACAGTAAATAGGCCAGCCCAACATAACTCCTCTTTTATTACGTTCTTTTTATCGTTTCGATCTTTTCACTGAAAACCCTAATCGCTAACCGCCTCTTCCATCAAACCCTAGTCGCCTCCGATGATCAACTTCCACCACGTCACTGGCCGCCTCTTCCATCAAACCCTGATTGCCTCCAGCAAACAACTTCCGCCTCTTCCATCAAATTTCTCGATCTCGTCACTGATTTCCAACGCGATTTCTTCCTCAACAATCCGACTCGTGAAAATTTCTCGATCTCCTCACTAATTTCATCATTTTTGATTTCGTGAATTCGTCGTAGTAAATCGAACGAGAGAGATGAACGAGAAAAAACTCGCCGGAAAAAACCTTTTTTTATGGTGAAATTAGCAGCAGTTTTTAGGTATCATTTTGCTATTTTTTTAGGGATCATTTTTCTTGTATTAATAGTGTTATGCTGTTTTATTTATAGTTTTGATGCTATATCAGTTTTTTACTTGTACTATTGCATTAGATTTGCAACTCAATCGAAATTGTCATTTTAATCAATCAAAGTGGGATGTAAACTTTTTTTATATTAGTTTTCCTTCAATATATCAAAGCAGTTTCTAGGTATCAGTTCTATATTTTTTTAGGTATCAGTTTTATATTTTCTAGCTGAATTTAAATCATAGCAGTTTTTAGGTATCAGTTTTATATTTTTCTAGTTATCAGTTTTATATTTTGTAGCTGAATTTACATCATAGAATTTTTTTTAGATATCAGTTTTATATTTTTTTAGGTATCATTTTTGTTTATTTAACACTGTTTTATATTCGTTTGTTGTGTTTTAATGTTGTATTTATTTTGTAGTTGTATTGTTGCATTATCTATGTATTATAGTCGAACTTGTTTCGTTATAATCAACCAAACTGTGATGCAAGTATTTTTTGTGTTACTTTTTATTTAAAACATTACAGTAGTTTTTAGGTATCATTTTTATATTTTTTTTTGGTATCATTTTTACTGTATTCACTGTGCTATGTTTTTTTAGTTACTTTTTATTGCTGTATTAATTTTGTTGTTGTACTATTGCACTAGCTTTGTAATTCAATTGAATTTATTTCATTTTAATCAATCAAATTGTGATTCATACATTTTCTGTATTACTTCTGTCGTTAAAATATTATAGCAGTTTTAAGGTATCATTTTTATATTTTCTAGTTGAATTTACATCATAGCAATTTTTAGGTATCATTTTTTTTAGGTATCAGTTTAAAATATAGAATGGGGAACAGTCGAACTTATTTCATTATAATCAACCAAACTGTGATGTAACATTTTTTTGCATTAGTTTTAGTTTTAAAATAGTGCAACATTAAATTTAGTAGAAAATGATACCTAAGTTGGTATAAAAATGATACTCACTCATTGTACAAAGTAAAAACTATTACTTTACACTATTAAAAAACTGATATGTGCATGCGAAATGATCATTTATGATGCATAACGTTTACATTTGATACTCATAAATCATATCATTCACCTCTATAATGTTTTTTTTATTATTAACCAGGATGGTAATTTTGTTAATCCGCGTGCAAGAGACATTAAGTTGACTACATCTTCTCTTTTGTTAGCTATGCATGAATGTAGTATCATTTTTAACTAAGTATTGGTATCACTTTCTTATTTGTTGTTACTTTTCAGCAATAATGTATAAATTTTAGTTGAAAATTGGTATCAGTTTCTTATTTCTAACCATCAATAAAGAATAAATTTTATACTATTATTTCTAAACATCAATATTTTTCATATATACAGAGCAGATTGTGGAATATTTGTGTGATATTTATGGTATCACACAACAGATCTGAAGTTACACTGAAGGTGACAGAAGAAAACATGGATAAAACAAGAGCAATGAATGTGTGCGAAATACTATCAAATCATGCTAACTGCTGGAATTTGGTTCGATTCATCACTGGATTAAGCAAAAAAACTACAAGAAAATGAATGAATTAATGTCTAGAATAGTGTTGTATGTAACTAGATTGTGTTTGAAAATGATATTTTTTTATTTCAGTTTTATATGTAAATAGTTTAAAATGTTTTGCAAATCAGTAATGACTATTATGTACATGTTGATGTATTGAACACTAATCTTGCTTATGTACATGTTGATGGATGGAATGATTGTTATGTTAGTGAGTTGGATGGCAAATTAATGATATCAAATTTTGCCAGTATTGATACTCTGAAAGTCATGCAGAAATGAATTTTTCAACAACTGATACCTAAAAGAAAATAATACTGATACTTATAAACTGCAGAAAGTAGAAAAAAGAAAATTGATACCTACCTAATCATAAAAATGATACCTAAATACTTAGAGAAGAAAATAGAAAAAAACTGATACCTACTGCAGTATAAAAATGATAATTAAAAACTAATACCCGTAAACTGAGAACATTAATAAAACTAAAACTGATACCTACCAATATATGAAACTACTACCTAAAAACTGCAAGCGTGAAAATAACAAAAAACTGATACCTACAGAGGCATATAACTGATACGTACTAGCTGAAACAAAACAAATAACATATTAAAGTGATACATAAAAGAGGTTAAAACTGATACTCAACATGCAAGTCTCATACAATTGTTCATAATAATGATATCATCATCATACCAACAACACATCTATTTAAAAATAAAATATAAACACAATAAGCTATGAAGAACTTTTATTAAAAATATACAATATTGTGCACATTTCCAATGTTTCAAACACCAATTTGCTAATGTATACAAGTTTATATGAAAAATATATCTGAAAATAATGTATTCCCTAAAACAAATGCAATTAAAATCAGTTTTTGTTATTGCAAGCTTGACAATTGCGCTTGTTATGGCCATAATCATTGCACACTCCGCATCTATTTTGCTTGTTATAATTTTTTTTCCCCATATGCAAATCCTCCTTTTTTTCCTTTTTGATGATGGTCTCCCAGCTCCACGTCTTTCCTTCAAATGAGTTAAAAACCAACTCCAATTGTCCACATTCTGTATTGAAACTATAGCCATAGCTAGAAGGAAGAAACCTGCGGAACAAATATTTACATAACATTATTATTGATTAAAGCACTAATAGTTCAGGCTAATTACAGAGGTAATCCAGCAGTACAAGTATATAGTAAATACTTTTTAAATAAAGGCGAACATGAACATAACACATCTATTACACTAAAACTGATACCTAAAAAGATACAAAAATGATACCTAAAAACTGTTTTTTTTAAATAACTAACACAAAATCTATGTAAATCACAGATTAATTAATTTAAGCAATAAAAGTTGTATTCTAATACATTGTTGATGCAACAATACAAGTCCAAAATAAATTCAACATGAAAAAGAACATCAAACGAATATAAACCTGGTTAATTAATCAAAACTGATACCTGAAAAAATTCAAAACGATTCAAAAAAGGAACATTAAAATCGATACCTGCTTGAACAAGCAATAGAATCCATGAATCACAGATTGAGGAAAAAAATACCTAATCGAAATATTTATGGTTAGATTAAAGCAATTATGATAAGAAAATAATTTAGTCGATGCAACAAAAAATAACCTAATTGAAATCTGAAACCGATATACTCGAGGAGCAATTTCTAAATCTAATATGCGCGAGTAACAATTTCTGAAATCGATAAGCGCCAGGAACAACTTCTGGAAACGAGATGCACGAGGAACAATTTCTGGAACCTTTATGCATAACATTTACAGTGATCAAGAAAAAACCATTTCTACAAAAAAAAAACCCAGAGGTAATGTAACATTACAACTTCACAATAAATACAACATCAACAAAAGACGTACATAAACATTACACAACAATTACAGTAAAACTGATACCTAAAAAACTATAAAAATGATACCTTAAAACTACTGTACTGTTTTTTAGAAAAAAAATAGTAATACAAAACCTATGTACATCAGCGATACAATCAAAACAGACATAATCAAAATACATTTTAATAAATTTTAGTCAATTCAAACAGAATCATCGTTAATCTCGTGAACCAAATCCAAAATCAATACGCTCGAGAGTGATTTAGCAATCTGAAACTCAGATCGAGAGATTAGATGTCGAGATCAGATCTGATCGAGAGATCAATACGCTCGAGATTGATTTTGCAATATGAATTAGAAGGAAAAAAACACGCTGGAGAAGAAAAAAACGTGCTGGAGAAGTGAACTCGAGATCGAGAGAAGCGGGATATCTGAATGAGGAAGAACAAGAAATAAGCGCACGTGGAATAATAAAGAATCGGTATATTGTCCTTGTGAATAAAATTTTAGTGGGCTGTCCTTATAGATCAAAAAGCCCTAAAATTTGTCCTTATGATCATTTTCCTGGAAAAAGAAATGGGGAGGAAGTATTGGCAATTAAGGATTGGAATAGGGGGTTTATATAGATGAAAGATATTTTTTATTTGATTATTTTAATAATCCGTGTCTACCGTTAATACCGTTTATCAATTATAAATTTGTATGTTCACATATGAAATCCATTTTCGATAAAAATAGACGTCCAACTACTGTTTGACATTCCAGACCCAACGAAACTTGTTTCGTGAATTCCGACTAAGTGTGGAAAAATGGCGAAATTTTAAATATTAAAATCGTGAATTAATTCACATTTAATTTTCGTACGCACACATAACAACTCCAATTGGTTCGAAACTTGAATCTAACAATAATTAAATATTCCGGACACGATGGAACTGGTTTCGTCGAAAACGGAGGTCACTTGAATAATAGCCCTTTTTAAGGGTCCAATTTAAAATAAAACAAATCAATTTTCAAATACCTCAATATAACAATAATAAAATATTGCAATTGAAAATACTTGGGCAGAATTTCGTATAGTATCAAAATAACATACTTCTGATTGAGTTTCAAACCAAATCAATATTCAATATATTAAAAATCCTTTTTATTTTACATAATAAATCATTATATTTTAATAACGGATTTCATAGCAACTATATGAAAATTTGATTTGGACATAAAACAAAATTTACAATATGAAATCTTGATTTTTCTCTTCCATTAGAAAATTATTATCCAATAGATTCGAACGTTTCTTGTTTCGAAGAATTCCGACTTATATTGGATCATGTATAATCAATTGTAGTTCAAAACGTAATATTACAAACTACCGCGTTGCTGGAGCTCGTTTTATTATTAAACTATAAATTATATGTTCAACGTCATTTAATAAATGAACATGTTAATATAATTCAACTATAAACAGAATAAAATTCTTTTATATCACCAATTCATATAAAACTGCAAATCCAATATAATTCCAAATATTTCTGAATAAATTGTTATTATATTAATATAATATTCAAAATTATTGAATTCAAGTCATTAAATTGCCAGGTAAACATTTAAAATCATTTTTAAATATTTAATAAATGGTTAAATATCTGGGATGTTACACCTAGCCACTTAAGACCCCATCCTAATACATCAACGTTCTTAATTATATTTTTTCACAAGTAATATGAGAAATAGTAACGCATCGCTTAGTACCGGTTTAGGGTAGGCCCGCATATTGCCATTTAAAACTCATCCGGTGAATGCCTCGTTTCACTACTTCACTGATATTATGGTTGAACACCTATGCTGCTTAAGACTTCCCTTAGACAGTTAGTGAATTAAATAGCATGCTACATCCAACGTATATCAACTTTGTCCCTAGGTTGTCCCTCTCAAAGCTCCTAGAGAAGTGGACATTTCGGTAAACTACCCTACTCCGTAATTGCCATGTCTAAACCACAGAGAAGGAGGAACCATAAACCTACTTCAAATCTAATAAGGGAGGGTCCCATGACTTTGGTCCATATCCAAGGAATAAACCTTCTGAATGGTCCTAGTTCTAACCACCTAAGACCCAAACTTGATAAGAAGAGAGTCAGCCACTTAAGACCTTCTCATGGCTTAGTAAACCTACCTATTCACACATAATAAGTATATGTGTGTGTGTGTGTGTATATATGCACACTAGACCTCTCACATTAAACCATTTATCTGTAGATGGTGGATATGTCAGGCGGTTCCGGGCAGATGTCTACTACAAGTGGGCTTAACCTCGGGTCATAGTGTACTTATTTAAATGGCCCATGACACCTAGACCTCTCACATTAGCCAGACTCATTTGTGGTTGTTGGATTTACCGGTCGGTTCTGGGCAGACTTCTACCACAAATGGCGACTAACCTCAAGTTTGTGTGTCATTATTTAACATAGGTAAGCCATTTTATACACACGCATAAATAATAATTTATATGGGGACATTTCAAATTCAAATCTTATCGTAATCCCATTTACTACAACATTATTACTCTAATTACGCTATATAAGTAGAATATTTAGTATAAATAACGTTAGTTTTCGTAAGAACAAGGGAACATTTTAACGAGGTAAAAATGTCAACTTTGTCTACATTGAAGGCATACAATTTAATTCCCACATCAAGTTGCTAAATACATGACATATTGGCATAATTACAAATAGCAGTAATGGAAAAAATACAACATACAATCCAAACTTGCATCCTAGGATTGTAAGAATAATTCAAGTAATGAATCAAGAACAAGGTGTAACTTTTTACATCGTATATATACATATATACATACATATCTATATATATACATATATACATATAGACATTTATTTAGCTAATTTACCCTTTCTTATGTTGTACATAAAAACATTAGTATTTGATTTGTCTCATACCTGAATACGTTCGAATTATCCATTCAGAATGGATATCCAAACCTATTCAAATAATAAAACTAAATCAAATTCGAACCTTTTTACATCACAATCATTTTTAAATAAAAAGGATGAATCAAATTAAATAAAAGTAACTCACCCAAATTAAATAATTCTTGCGAAATATATATAATAACAAAAGATTTGTGGGTATAGTTTGATATTATCGCTGATCCAATTCTCCCTAGGCATACTAATTCATATAAAAATCTATAAATGTAGAATATGCCTAAACAGTTACAATTTCCACTCACAGTGATTTGACTCTAAAGAAATGTCGTGGAACTGACGATGTTTGCCTATTTGATGCGAACTCCAAACCCTAGAAATATATATATATATATGTGTGTGTGTGTGTGTGTGTGTGTGTGTGTAAGAATTAAATAGCAAAAATTCTTATATATATATATATATATATATATATATTGTGATTCAAAATCTAGATCCTATTCGAAATCTACAAGAAAAGATGTTAGAAAAAGAAAATTAGATTATAACAAAAGAAGAAAACCTATTATGAATTTAACTGGAATCAATGGCAGAGTGGAGGCACTGATAAAGAGGGAGGCTTGGTTCAGGTATGGAGTTTAGGGTATTATTTATACGTGTGTGTGTGTGTGTGTGTCTGTGCAAATTAGAACCATAGGATTATTAAAATTTAATCTTGGTTGTTTATTCTTATAAACTAACACCAAAACTTGACCCGAACCAAGCCTTACTAGGCGTAGGCTGTGTTAGGCGGTCGACCAGCGGTCGACAGCCCTCTAGGGGGCGGTCAACCCCTTGGTCGTAGTTTTTCCCAGTTAACATATGTGGGGTTGGAAAGATTTTTATTATATAACGTTGATCAATTCTATATATTTCTTTCCTATTAAATGATACTCTTGTCTTCTACTGCATACTTATATATACACATAAATTCAAATTGGATGGAATATTCCAATCATTCATTTATTGGCCATATATTACTCCATATATTAATATTAGAATTTGAATTTCAAACTTTGTTATATATGTATTTAACGTACAATATCTTTTAAGTGCAATTCTTTCATATGGACTCAGATTTTGACATGTTATATATGAAAATTATCGGAATTTCATCTTGAATACAACCACGGTATATTCGGGGCCAAATCCCTAGTGCTACAAAATTCCATTTTCAGCCCGTTAATATTTTATTTTTTTATTGTAAATTTTTATTATTTATTATTATTAGTTTTAGGTATATTTTTACGGCATGTTATAGTTAGAGTCATAACGTTTTTTGGACGAGCGATGTGAACTCCGAACTTCACCACAAACTTCCCAACCAACACATTCCAAGAATGAATAGATTTTTTTTCCAACTACCAAAAGCATATGGGAGAAATGTACATTAGGTAAGGCGGAAAACACTTTGCCATGAAACTTTACAATGCAAAGTAAACTTCCATACGGCGCACATAGCAAATCAAGTGAGCCATCGAATTCTTCCGACCATCATAAACTTCCAACACCGGCAATTTGTAGTCCGGTGGATAACGAGAATTCCTGATATCCAAAGGGATCGAATTACGAGTAACACAATCCAAGTCCGAAGAAGAGGCGCCACCTCAAGCGAATCGATGAATAACATACACGATTTGAGATCCGTTACCAAAAGCGCGCAATTGATTCAAATTATCGAAACCAACACTGGTGCCCCTAGCGTTTAAGTTCGAATTAGGAATCAACTGATTTGCAAGAAGAAAATCCAAGTTGAAATCCAACCCGAGGGTCCGCATCTGGCATAATCCTTACTCGAGGAACAGTGGGAGCACTACCATCCAAAGCTGCACGCACCAGCGCTTGAACCACATTACCAATGGCGGAGACCACAACTTGACCAACCAAAGCATCACGGGTTGGAGCAATGTCGGGATTAGGGGTGGCTTAGATTGTAGTTGGAACAACACCGGCCCGAGGATCAGCGTCGGCATTCCAATTAGTTTGTGCGGTTTCCCCCAAGTCCTAAGTCGTTGCTTGCAGGACACTAGTACTTGTTCCAATAATATCCGCTTGGCCAGTCGACCTATTAGCACTCCCAAGTCTAGCCTCAATCCGGGCGAGAGAAGTAGTCATTGTTTCTTCCTGATGCTCGAGTTAAGCATTCAAATCCATAGCCAAAGCTCTGACATTCTAATCCATATCCTCTTGAATAACAAAGTTCGAGGGGTTCCCAATCGAAAGTTCTTGACTTCCTTCATCTCCAGTACCCTAAGCTTCAACAATAGCGTCGAGCTTCTTACGCTTAACTATGATGAAAAGTGAGTGAACAAAGTTGACGTCGAAGGCTGAAACCAAAGTTGAAAACCAAAACCAAATCTGAAGATGAAATCTGGAGTCAAATCCGAGAACCAGATCCAAATCTAAAGTCGAAGCTGTGCGCCCCCTTCCTGGCGTACCAAAGTGTTAACGCGGGGAATTGGCTATTCATGCGTGCCAATGCCCAAGCCAGAGAGTAGTGAAATGTTGAGGGAGAACATAGCTTTATAATGGTTCAGCACTAATGCCTATGTATACTTCATAGTAATTATTCATCATAATTTTGTCTATTACAAAGTTTGTACAAGTTCGACAATTTGTGTATACAAAGTTGTTCAGTTAAATAACAAAGAGCTTGTTTGTTCACAACTTTGACCAAATTGCCCTTCTTCTTCTTCGTTGAGTCAAAGTGTGCATTAACGTCCAAGAAATAGCTTCAATGTCCAAAAGTATGAAAAAATGTCCAAAAGTGTGCCAAAAGTCCAATTGAATGTCCGAATGTTAAAGGAAGACGTTTGTGTAACATTTAGAGGTACAAGCTTTTTCCAATAGTCGTGGAGATGATGATGGAAGTCATTTAAGGTTCTTGAGAGCTCCAAGATGTCCAAAAAATCCAAATGAGAACCAACCCCTTTGAATGCCAATTTTTTTTAGCAAGACGAGTGTGTATATATTTAACAACTGCTCCGATCGGCATGCCCGACCAGTGGCAAAATAAGTAGTTCAGGACACAAGATGGTCCTTAAAGTCATCCAGAATAAAAAAAACCAGCATACAATGAGAGAACATAGCATAAGCATATACATAACAAGGTGCTACTACACAAAACATGAGGGACTGTCAACCATAATTCATAGATATTTTATCTACGAGGATATGCTGAACTACTTTCTTGCGATTCCAGTGAAGCAGCTGAAGTCGGTAAGGCAGCCTAAAGAGAGCAGGACGAGAAGAACCTGTCCAGAAATGAAATAAGCACAAGCTTTGTCTACAGATGCTAATGAAGTATTTTTTTGGTTTGTTAAATAAATATGCATTACGCTCTTTCCATATGCACCAGTAGAAAATAGTTATGAGAGAGTAAACGTTTTGATCAAGAGGATTGTGGTGCCAATATTTGAAAAAGGAGGAAATAATAGGGATAAAGCCAAGTAGAACATAGCTAGTCTTAGCCCAAATAGAATACGAGAAATCACAGTCGATAAAAAGGTAGGCTATGGATTCATTCTATAATGAAAAAATGACGCAAATCGGATCAACTATTCAAATGCGGAGCATGTCTCTGTTGTTGATACATGCGTGCATAAGAAGGCATTGGAAGAAGTGTAAGCGGAGAGAGAGATTAAATTTCCATATTCGAGCTAATGAACAGACGACCTGGATGATTGAGGAAGTCGTAACATGCTGAAACAGAGAACCCTTTCTGGGGCTCAAAGCCTACTAGTAACGATCAGGCTGACTAGAAAAATGGTGGGAATGCTAAATATTAGAGGCTAAGAGAAATTCATTAAGTTTGTCAAGCCCAAAATGAGAGGATGCATAGAGGCCCATTGGGTCAAGGCCGATAATGTTAGAAATCGATAAGTAAGGTGGGGTGCAAAAAGAGAACAGGTTAGGAAGAAAGCAAGTGATAGGACATTGGTTATGCCAAATATCAAGCTAAAAAAGACAATTATTACCATTGCCAATTTTGACATGGAAGAGGGATGTGATGCAGGGAATGGTAGAAAGAACACCATCCCAAAAAGGGGAAGGTCTAGATTAAGGGAAAAGTGAATTAAAAGATTATGGTTAGATTGATAAAGGCGCAAGAGAACCCAATCCTTCCAGATGAAGATGGCCGATGTAAGGAGACGCCAGAGCCAGTTAGTGAACAAGTGAAGGTTGAACGAGGCAAGATTGATGATACCTAGTCCAACGTGGTCACGATGTAAACAAACTATCTGCTAGTTAATTAGTCTTTTAGATTTGCTGCCATTTTAGAGAAAATAGCTTCTAATGGCATCCATTTTATTGATAACCCAAGTTGGGACTTTGTGTAATGACATCTAATAGAAAGGGATAGTTGGAAGGACAAATTTGACGAGGACAAGACAACCTGCGGTAGATAGGGAATTCACTTTCCATGAAGCACACTTAGATTCGATTTTTGGATGTGTGGTAGCCAATCTGATCTGAAAAGTCTTGTAGGGAGGAGGGAGATACCCAAATAAGTGATCAGGAATGCACTGAGTCTGCGTTTAAACAGGTGGAGATAGGAGAACATAGGTCGGAGGAGTTGCCCAACATGATAATAGAACTTTTTTGAAGTTAATTGAGATACCAGAAATTAATTCAAAAGTGTAGAGGAGGACTTTAAGACAGTGAATGAATTTGGGTTCGGGTGAAACAAAGAGGATGGTGTCTTCGGCAAATTGGAGGTTAGAGGTCATCAAAATAGAGTTGGGAAGACCGATGCCAGTGTGACATTATTTGCAGTGGCTACCCTGACCATTTGATTAAAGAGATCGACGATAAGAATAAATATGAGAGGTGAGAGTGGATCACCCTGTCTCAGTCCACATTTTGATTTGGTAAGCCCATGCGACTCACCATTGATAGAGATAGAAGAGAAACTTGTGTTTAGAATGAAACTGATCCAATTACACCACTTAGCAGGGAAACCATGATGTGACATCAATTTGAGAATAAAGTTCCAGTTAACTGAATCTAAGGCTTTGGAAAAGTCAAGTTTAAGCAAGATGCCAGGTGTCGAGATAAAGTGACAAAAGGAGATAAATTCTAGTATGGCTGCCACACAATCAAGGACGTTTCAACCAAGTATGATGGCAGATTGTTTTGTTCTTATCATAGAAGTTGTGACAGTTGGGAGTCTATTAGCAAGGAACCTTGGTGATGATCTTGAAGATTGTGTTGAGGAGGCTGATAGAACGGAAGGAAGCAAGGGTATTGGAGCCAGGGGTTTTGGGAAGAAGAAAGATCTTGGCGTAGTTAAGTTTGGCAATGGATAAGGGAATGGATTGAAATTCAATACACAATTCCAAGATGTCAAATTTGACGTTGGACCAGAAATGTTTGAAGAAAAGGGGTTCAAAGTTGTCTGGTCTAGGTTCCTTGTCATCCGCCATTTCTTTGAGCGCAGTTCAAATTTCCTTCTCCGAAAAAGGTTGGGCGATCTTAATAGGGGAAGATTTTGGATAAAGGAGATTCCAATTAATATTTGGTAGGGGAGGAGAGCTTTTGCTAAGGATATTATGGTTGAATTCGGTGAGGGACGACGAAGGTCATGTAACTAGAAATGCCTAGCTTTGGGGTATTTATATGTGATTTTTGGGCCAACAGCTCGAATTTTGCATCTCAACGGGATGTGAAATTTGCATCCTGAAAATCAAGCCAAAAAACTAAGTCGTTACCAAAAATCGCATCTCGAAGTTCAGAAAATTCGCATCCTAGTAAAGTGTGATCGTCACGTGTGAATCAAGCAAAAATAGGTGATCCGCTCGACAAAACTGTTAGGCCAAATGATCTACCAAATTCCAAGAATTCAAATCCCATGCCATGTCTCGAATTCATATCACGAAAATTCTAATTCGCACCCAGGAAAATTTACATCTGAGCCATGTTGTTCCAGTGATTTTGTAGTGCCAAAATTTGAATCCCACCTCAGTCACTTTTCGCATCATGGATCTGCCATGATTTCTTATCCCGAATCTCGAGTTGCACTCGTGCCGACCTGTACTTTTTCGAGTACCAAGAGTTTGATTCTTGGTTTGCCAAGCCAAATCTAACATTTCGCATTTCATGTCGCACTCGAGAAATCGAGTGACCCGCACACGATTTTGCATTCAATTAGGGATGTGAAATATGAGGAATGCGAAATCCCAATAGCCTGTGCCAAATTTCCAAGCATTACAGTGAAAACATGCATAAGGTGAAATGTTACACCCCGAATTTGTAGCCACACTAAAAGAGGATAAATTAAATAATAATTAATTTAATATTCAGAATTATAGGAAATAAACTGCACCATTGCGTCCGTCTCGAAATTCTGGTCAAGATAGACATTTGGTTTGCGTAAAACGAACACCGTATGAGGAAGTTATGAGGGTTTTAAGTTTGTATACACGTAGAAAAATTATATACATACGTATGAGTCAGAGAAGAGTCAGAGCTGAGTCATAATTCTATCCAGAACCGTTCGAGTTTGAAAATTTCGTCATAGCGCCAAAATTCCCGCTCTAGGGGGTCGACCCCCTAGAGGGGTGTCGACCTAGGGGTCATTCCACCCACAGGGGTGTCAACACTCCTATGGATGAGGTGGCAGTTGGTTTCAGAGGGCTTTGCAGCTATAAATATGTGGCTATTTCTCATATTTTCTTCATTGGAAGTCATGGAGGCCATATGCTGCTGGAGTGCAAACTAAACCATTTTCTACAACAACATACTTTGATAATATAATTCAAAAATTCTAGATCCATTCTTTCTCAATTCTCTAAACCTAACGTTGTGAGTTTCTAGATTACTTTTAGGTTTAGATAAATGAAAGTAAATTGTGAAAGACTATGACTTGGATATGTTGTAAAGTATGATTCTGTAACAACCCGTATTTTCAATAACCTGTAATAACATAAATCGAGGCAGAATTTAATTCTAAAATGGGAATCAAGGGAAACGGGCTATGCCATTGTGTTCGTCTCGGAAAAATACGCGAAATAGAGTCCGAGTTTTCGAAAATCGGAGTCCGTATGACCAAGATATGGCCTCGCGAAGTTTCACGAAAATTCCCAAATTAAAGTATACTTAATTAAGTGAAATGGGTTGTGTAGATATATATATATATATATATATATATATATTGATATATATATATATATAATTGAAAATTTAATAAATAAATATGCAAAAATGCTCAAAACAGCGAATTGGGAGAGGGGAATAACCGAACCGGCCGATTTTTGAAGTCGACCCGAGCCCGCTGGGTCGACTAGGGGTTAATCCAGGGTGTTTGGCTGTCAACCCGTGGGCCGATTCGCTCAAGTGCAGATTTTGCATTTGAATGGTTCTCATGGTCCATCTTTAATCTAAAGGCCCTAGATGGTTCCTACACTTGACTTCTTCCCCAAGACATGCTTTGATGGCTTGGATTGAATCTAGGGTTAATCCTATGGCCTAAAACACTTGCCTAATCTATAAATAAGACCCTAACCTACCCTAATTCATTCATAATTAAACCTAGTGACTAAACTATGGCAAAATGCTAGCTCTCATGGCCTCCACTAATTTTATGAAGAGGGTTGCATACTAATCACTCTCTAATCAACTTCTAATCCCTTCTTAGCATCTTAATCTTCTTCATTTGGTGTTCAAAGTTGCTAGTTGTGAGTTTCTATCACTGATGATCTTTTGGTAAACTAATTAGATGAGATGTGATGAGATTTATGGTTTTGTATGTGGGTTAATGAGCTTTGAATCATATGATATGATGTTAGCATTAATCTTATGTTTATGCATGTTGAGTATGTAAGCTTATGCAAGTTTAATATGATGTATGTTATGTTTGCATGATGCTAAATATGCAAGTTGTGGGCTATGTAATCATATGCATGTTATGCAAGTTCATGGTAATATGCTATGCAAGTTACATGTTTGTTAATATGCAAGTTACATGTTTGTTAATATGCAAGTTACATGTATGTAAATATGCAAGTTACATGTTTGTTAATATGCAAGTTACATGTTTGTTAATATGCAAGTTACATGTATGTAAATATGCAAGTTACATGTTTCTTTATATGCAAGTTACATGTTTGTTAATATGCGAGTTACATGTATGTAAATATGCAAGTTACATGTTTATTAATATGCAAGTTCATGATGACACATTATGCAAGTCTATAAGCTAATATGCAAGTTTGTTATGCAAAATGAATATGTAAGTTATGTGACATATTATATGCAAGTTATGTGACATGTTATGCAAGTTCATATGCAAGTTATGTGTTTGTTAATATGCAAGATGGCACCTTTGAAACATGTTCATTCATATGCAAGTTGACACCTTTTATATGTGTTATATCATGAACGAAATTACGTGGGAATGATGGGGTAATTAAATGCATAAGTTAATAAGATTGTGTGAAATTAATATAATTATGCATAACACAAAATAAATAAACATAGTATGGGAATTTGCCTATTTGGTTAGGTGTACCCATACTATGTGTTGGGAATTTACCTATTGAGTTAGGTCTACCCCATGGGAATTTACCTATTAAGTTAGGTCTACCCATGTTAAGAAAACTTGATTAATCAGGGATAATTAATATAAAATTATGAGGGTGATTAATTAGGTGTAATTAATTGACTAAGACACGAGGTTGGACTCAGTTGTAGCGTAAAACTGCCCGGACCCAACCGGCTTAACCAGTTGCTACAAATGTTAGCCCAATGTGAGAGGTCTTAGGCACAAACTAAATACGTAATTAATGTAAAGACACGAGGTTAGACTCTGTTATGACATAAGGCTGCCCGGACCCAACCGGCTTAACCAGCGGTCATAAAAGACAGTCTAATGTGAGAGGTCTTTACAAAGGTTACGTTCTTAATTAATTAATTAAGAAACACTTAACCACATTAGCATGTAGAGGGACATGAGGGGTTAAGTGGGTGCCTCGGGTGGCATGAGAAAATCTAGTGGTTGCCTTGGGTGGCAATAGAAAATACGATTAGAATACTTAACCAAAATAGAACATGTAATTAAAACATGATTAAAGGGTTAAGTGGGATATACTAGAAAAAGGGACAAGCTTAGGTGGGTAGCTTGTGGAGGCCCATTTCAACCAGTAACCCATACGTATCTTTGTGGGCTCGACCCATGTCGAGGACGGGACACGCATACTGGGCTTGACTGTAAGAGGCAAACGGGTTAGCGGTGGCAACGCAAGTCCAACGGGCTTCATATGCGTGAGTGGGCCCGGGCTGGTAGGTAAGCCGTTGTTGCATCGAGTAGATATAAGCCGTGCACCTTTAGTTCCATCAGGTTGCCACATTGGGGAATGATACATCCCACGGTGGGGCCAGCACGGGTATCTACGTTAGGGAGCCGATCGAATGGGAAGTAGTGTGTACACCTAGTGGATTGTAGGGCCCCGTGGCGCCTACTTGGTCACCTAGGGGTACGCAGGTACTAATTAGTAAATTTTATAAGTCCTTGGGTGGGATCAACCTTTAAGTTAGGAACGACTGGTGTGGTGCAGTTTAGTAATTTACCTTAGGGAGGGTAGATGCGTCTTTATCCTTTATCTTCGTTTAGTTGACTGCTTAGGGTAGCCATTCATCCCTATATGTTACCGTATATCAGTTTATGTCTTCTCTGGTTACTTTAACGATTGTATTGTTAAAGTTATAGGACTCGCTCAGACTTATGTCTGACCCTGTTGTTTTTATCTTTTTCCCAACCCTCAGGTCCTACGGTGGATCCTAGCAGTAGTGGAGCTTGATCGGATTGCTGTTCCAGTCTTTAGGAGCTTGGATAGATGTAAAGCTCCAGTTATCCAGTTATCTTTTCTTTTGTTTGGCTATTGTATGAGAGTGGGATTATGTACTTCTTTATTTTGATGGATATTGTACTTGACCTTTATTGTGGTTTTATGATGTAACCAGACATGTTTTACTTCCGCTGTTATGAGATGATGTTTTAAAATTTCAAGTACTATTTATATCTGTCTTGTTGTAATTTTTCTGTTCTATATTCACTAAAATACTCCACCGATGCTATGGCATTCCCTTAGTGAGTGATCATAGCGGGAGTGGGGTGTTACACGTGGTATCAGAGCTTAAGGTTACCAGAACAGATAAAATTTTTGAGAAAAAACTACTTTCTAACAGTATTTTCGAAGAAAGTATTTTTAAAAGCATGTCTTCTAAGAGAAAAAGTTTTTGAAAAAGAAAAGCATAATCCCCAATAGCCATATCTTTATCTTTCGGAATCTCCTTTTTGAATCTTTCCTCTTTCGTTTCAGCATGGCTGAAGATCTTAACATCCCGGAGGGTTTAGTTATACCACTATGGTATAGGAGGTTGCAAGAGGCTAGGGCCGCGGCTGCGGGTCCGGCCAATGCTACTACACCAGAGACAACCGCTCCTCCTCCTCAGCCTAGAGTGGATAATTTTGCTAAGGTTTGCAAGGAGTTCAAGGCTATAGGAGGAAAACCTTTTCTTGGTTCAGAGACTTTCGTAGAGGCTAGAGATTGGCTTAAGGAAGTGGAAGAGTTGCTAGATATCTTTGAAGTGGAAGAGGGAAAGAAAGTCAAGTTGGCGGCTTGGTTAATGAAGGGAGAGGCCTCATTCTGGTGGGAGGTCACTAATGGAGAACGCCCTGTTGACTCTTGGGCAGATTTTAAGCAAAGGTTTGGGGCTAAGTTTCTCTCAAGGGCGGAAGAGAATCTGTTTATGGAGAAGTTCTTGAATTTGAAGCAAGGGAATCTCACGGTGAAAGAATATGTCAACAAATTCAATCAATTAGCAAGGTTTGGCATAGAGTTGGTGAATACACCGGAGAAGAAGGCTTTGAGGTTCGTTAGAGGCTTGAACGAACCATTGCAAGGAATAGCTATGACTCACATTCCTATGGGGGCCACTTTTGAGAAGCTTGTCTACATGGCACTTATGCATGAGGATGATAAGAATTCTAAGGCACCAGAGAAAAAGGGGGATCAGAAGAAACCGCAACAGCAACAACAAGGCAAGGGCGGAAAAGGCAATGGTGACAAAAAGAAGACGAAGAAGAAGTGCTTCAATTGTGGAACACCAGGACACCTTAGTAAGGATTGTCGCAAAAAGAAGAAGATCGGTTGCTTTCATTGTGGTGAAGCAGGGCATCTTGTGAAAAACTGCCCAAAGAAGGGGCAGAAGACGGGGTCTACCTCAGGAGGCCAGGTGCAAGCTCTTATAGCACCACCTCAGTCAGGGGGGCAAGTTCAGGTTCTCTCAGTTCCACCGATTCAGCAGAGAGGTAGAACTATTTCCGTTGAAAGTCTGGTTTTTCTGTTTGATCATCCAGTTCGTACTTTGTTTGACTCTGGCGCATCGCATTCTTTTATCTCATCATCGTTAGTTGAGTCACTGCACTTAGACACCAGTCTAGTTGATGATCCCTTGGTTGTCTCAAACCCAATTGGGGGCTCCATATATCTGTCTATGATATGTTTGGGTTTGAAGATTTCTATACTTAGCGTTGAGTTTAGATGTGATGCTTTTGTATTGGGCTTCACGGGCTATGGGTTGATCTTGGGCATGGACTGGTTATCCAGTAATGGTGCCGTTCTTGATTGCGAAAGGAGAGTTGTCAGGCTCATGACCCGCTTGGGTAACACTCTCGAGATCTCTTGCAATCCCATGGAATCTGTTTTGCTAAGTTATCTTGAATCGCTCGATGCTTCGGTCGAGAGTTTGTGTTCTGTCAGAGTAGTCCGGGAATATCCGGATGTGTTTGAAGAAGTAAAGGGTTTGCCTCCGAAGCGGGAGATAGATTTCCGAATTTATTTGGTGGATAATGCCAAACCAGTGTCTTTGCCAGTACGCCACATGGCTCCTCGTGAGAGAAGAGAACTTCATAAGCAAGTAGGGGAGTTGCTTGAGAAGGGGTTCATAAGGCGAAGTATATCGGAGTGGGGAGCTCCAGTAGTGTTTGCCACGAAGGCGGATGGGTCCCTCAGACTTTGTGTGGATTATAGAGAACTTAATAAGCTCACGAAGAAGAATAGACACCCATTACCGAGGATAGATGATCTCTTTGATCAGTTGGTTGGCGCGTCAGTATTTTCGCAGATGGACTTAGCTACAGGGTTTCATCAGTTAAGAGTGGCGGAGGACAGTATAGAGAAGACTGCTTTCCGGACTCCGGATGGTTTTTATGAGTGGCTAGTGATGCCATTTGGGTTGACAAACGCCCCCGCATACTTTGTTGATCTCATGAGTAGAGTGTTCAGAGAGTATCTGAATAAGTTTGTAGTAGTTTTTGTGGATGACATCTTGGTCTTTTCCAAGAATGAAGAAGAGCATGCCTTACATCTCAAGGAAGTGTTGGAGACTCTTCGAGCGCATAGTCTTAAAGCTAAATTCTCTAAATGCCATTTTTGGAGAAGAGAAGTGCGATTCTTAGGGCATGTGGTCTCTAAGGAAGGGATAGCTGTGGATCCCGCAAAGATAGTATCTATCCAGGATTGGAAAGTTCCTAGAAATGCTACCGAGGTAAGAAGTTTCTTGGGGTTGGCAGGATATTATAGGAAGTTCATCAAAGACTTCGCGAAGATATCAGCCCCATTAACCCGCTTGACGAAAAAGAATCTGGTTTTCTCGTGGGATGTAGATTGTGATGATGCTTTCCGACGGTTAAAGAGAGCTTTGACCACCGCTCCAGTTTTAGTGCTCCCGGATGGGAGTAAGCCGTTTGTTGTTTATACTGATGCTTGTGGAACAGGATTAGGCGCAGTCTTGATGCAGGAGGGAAGGGTAATAGCCTATGGAGGGAGACAATTGAGAGTGCATGAGAAGAATTACCCTACCCATGATCTAGAGTTGGCCGCGATTGTTTTCGCACTTAAGTCTTGGCGCCATTATCTTCTTGGTGAGAGATTCGAGTTGTTCACCGACCATAAATCATTGAAGTACTTATTCTCTCAGAAGGATTTAAACTTAAGACAGCAAAGGTGGATGGAGTTCTTAGCATCCTATGATTTCGAGATAGCGTATACCCCTGGTAAGGGTAACGTGGTGGCAGACGCCTTAAGTAGAAAAAGGCTATCTTTGAGTCCATTGTTCGTGGAACGACGAAGTTTGGAGTTTCTTTCTTTGTTTGACTTCAGACCTTCTGTTGATTTTGTACCTGGTTTGTTGGCATCCTTGGAGGTTAGACCTACTCTTTTGAGACGGATTGGCGAGGCTCAGCGAGACGACCCACAGTTGGTTGTGTTGGTAGAGAAGCTTATAAGAGGGGAGTCGTCCAGCCATTTGGGTAGATACACCATAGATGATAAGGGATGGTTGCATAGAGACGGTAGACTTTGTGTACCGCAAGATGAGGGTTTGAAGAAGGCTATTTTGGATGATGCACATCGTTCAAGAATGACTATTCATCCCGGTGGAGACAAAATGTACCAAGACATGAAGAGAGTTTTCTTCTGGGCCGGTATGAAGAAAGATGTGGCCGAGTATGTGGCTAGATGCTTAGTGTGCCAACAAGTTAAAGTGGAGCAAAGGAAACCCGGTGGGTTGCTACACCCATTGGAAGTTCCACAGTGGAAGTGGGATAGTGTCTCGATGGATTTCATCGACGGGTTACCGAGATCGAGGAAGGGCAATACGGGAATTTGGGTTGTGGTAGACAGACTTACCAAGAGTGCCCATTTTATACCCGTAAAGAGTAAGAGGACCGCTCCATGGCTTGCTTCAGTCTATGTTAGAGAGATTGTTAGATTGCATGGCGTACCATCCAGCATTGTGAGTGATCGAGATCCTATTTTCACTAGTGAGTTTTGGAGAAGTTTGCAAGAGGCGGTAGGGACTCAGTTGTGTTTGAGCACCGCATATCATCCTCAGACGGACGGTCAGACCGAGAGGGTGAACCGTATCTTAGAAGATCTTTTGAGGCTTTGTATCTTGGATTTTGGAGGTACATGGGAAGAACATCTTCCTTTGGTGGAGTTCGCATATAATAACAGCTTTCAGTCCAGTATTGGTATGGCTCCTTTCGAAGCTCTTTATGGAAGGCCTTGTCGATCTCCTACATGTTGGTGGGAATCTACGGATAGGATCTTGCTTGGGCCGGATATGGTTAGAGAGACTTCAGAGAAGATTGATTTAATTCGAAAAAGGATGAAAGCAGCGCAAGATAGACAGAAATCTTATGCGGATCGGAGAAGGACGGATCTTGAGTTTGAGGTTGGGGACATGGTTTTTGTCAAAGTATCTCCATTGAGAAATGTTGTTCGCTTTGGGTCCGTAGGGAAGTTAGCACCGAGATTTGTTGGGCCGTTTCCTATTAAGGAAAGGATTGGACGGATGGCATATAGGGTGGAGTTGCCCGACAGACTTAGTGGTGTTCATGATGTATTCCATGTATCACATTTGAGGAAGTGCTTACATGAGACCGCGGAGGTGGTAGAGCCGAGCTTGCTTAGAGATGTAGAGGTAGAGCGTGATGCGACGATTCGACGAGCTCCTACTCGCATCCTTGGGTCAGAAACTAGGAAGTTGAGGAACAGAGAAGTTCAGCTAGTTAAAGTGCAATGGGGAGATGACGAAAGCAATGCTACTTGGGAGACGGAAGCAAAGATGCGTTCTTTGTATCCATTTCTTTTTGAGAGTATGTCTTTTAACTTCTCCTTTATTGCTTGTCTAGTACTTATCTTATCTTTAGTATATCCTCTCGCTAATACCTATGACCTTTAGATAGGGTAAAACCTATGGTTGAAACATGTGTTTGAAACATGTTATGGTTGATGGATGCATATGGATGCAATTGTTTGCTAGTGGTTGCTCGTGGATGCATATACACACACATTAGGCACTAGATCGGCTCAGTCACTTCATGTTGCATATTGCATAAATGGATGTGGTAGTTAGATTGATGGATGTATCATGGTTGTGTTATCATATGGATGATGCATTTTTGTGTATGGTTGTGCACGCATGTAGAAATTTGTATGTGTCAATAGGGTTTCGCATACATATTGGATGCATGGCACTATCATGGTTTGCATTAAGGAGGTTTACTGTATCAGTAACCGCCTGATTTTCGCATTAGGTAAGTACATATACACACACTTTTGCATATATCCATCCAGCATTTAGAATCTTGTAAGGACAATGATTGCTCGTGGATGATGCTTTGAGTAGATGGATGATTGGATGGTAGGATACGTTCTTCCTAACTTGAAGATTTCGGGGACGAAATCCTTTAAGGAGGGGAGAATGTAACAACCCGTATTTTCAATAACCTGTAATAACATAAATCGAGGCAGAATTTATTTCTAAAATGGGAATCAAGGGAAACGGGCTATGCCATTGTGTTCGTCTCGGAAAAATACGCGAAATAGAGTCCGAGTTTTCGAAAATCGGAGTCCGTATGACCAAGATATGGCCTCGCGAAGTTTCACGAAAATTCCCAAATTAAAGTATACTTAATTAAGTGAAATGGGTTGTGTAGATATATATATATATATATATATATATATTGATATATATATATATATATAATTGAAAATTTAATAAATAAATATGCAAAAATGCTCAAAACAGCGAATTGGGAGAGGGGAATAACCGAACCGGCCGATTTTTGAAGTCGACCCGAGCCCGCTGGGTCGACTAGGGGTTAATCCAGGGTGTTTGGCTGTCAACCCGTGGGCCGATTCGCTCAAGTGCAGATTTTGCATTTGAATGGTTCTCATGGTCCATCTTTAATCTAAAGGCCCTAGATGGTTCCTACACTTGACTTCTTCCCCAAGACATGCTTTGATGGCTTGGATTGAATCTAGGGTTAATCCTATGGCCTAAAACACTTGCCTAATCTATAAATAAGACCCTAACCTACCCTAATTCATTCATAATTAAACCTAGTGACTAAACTATGGCAAAATGCTAGCTCTCATGGCCTCCACTAATTTTATGAAGAGGGTTGCATACTAATCACTCTCTAATCAACTTCTAATCCCTTCTTAGCATCTTAATCTTCTTCATTTGGTGTTCAAAGTTGCTAGTTGTGAGTTTCTATCACTTTGATGATCTTTTGGTAAACTAATTAGATGAGATGTGATGAGATTTATGGTTTTGTATGTGGGTTAATGAGCTTTGAATCATATGATATGATGTTAGCATTAATCTTATGTTTATGCATGTTGAGTATGTAAGCTTATGCAAGTTTAATATGATGTATGTTATGTTTGCATGATGCTAAATATGCAAGTTGTGGGCTATGTAATCATATGCATGTTATGCAAGTTCATGGTAATATGCTATGCAAGTTACATGTTTGTTAATATGCAAGTTACATGTTTGTTAATATGCAAGTTACATGTATGTAAATATGCAAGTTACATGTTTGTTAATATGCAAGTTACATGTTTGTTAATATGCAAGTTACATGTATGTAAATATGCAAGTTACATGTTTCTTTATATGCAAGTTACATGTTTGTTAATATGCGAGTTACATGTATGTAAATATGCAAGTTACATGTTTATTAATATGCAAGTTCATGATGACACATTATGCAAGTCTATAAGCTAATATGCAAGTTTGTTATGCAAAATGAATATGTAAGTTATGTGACATATTATATGCAAGTTATGTGACATGTTATGCAAGTTCATATGCAAGTTATGTGTTTGTTAATATGCAAGATGGCACCTTTGAAACATGTTCATTCATATGCAAGTTGACACCTTTTATATGTGTTATATCATGAACGAAATTACGTGGGAATGATGGGGTAATTAAATGCATAAGTTAATAAGATTGTGTGAAATTAATATAATTATGCATAACACAAAATAAATAAACATAGTATGGGAATTTGCCTATTTGGTTAGGTGTACCCATACTATGTGTTGGGAATTTACCTATTGAGTTAGGTCTACCCCATGGGAATTTACCTATTAAGTTAGGTCTACCCATGTTAAGAAAACTTGATTAATTAGGGATAATTAATATAAAATTATGAGGGTGATTAATTAGGTGTAATTAATTGACTAAGACACGAGGTTGGACTCAGTTGTAGCGTAAAACTGCCCGGACCCAACCGGCTTAACCAGTTGCTACAAATGTTAGCCCAATGTGAGAGGTCTTAGGCACAAACTAAATACGTAATTAATGTAAAGACACGAGGTTAGACTCTGTTATGACATAAGGCTGCCCGGACCCAACCGGCTTAACCAGCGGTCATAAAAGACAGTCTAATGTGAGAGGTCTTTACAAAGGTTACGTTCTTAATTAATTAATTAAGAAACACTTAACCACATTAGCATGTAGAGGGACATGAGGGGTTAAGTGGGTGCCTCGGGTGGCATGAGAAAATCTAGTGGTTGCCTTGGGTGGCAATAGAAAATACGATTAGAATACTTAACCAAAATAGAACATGTAATTAAAACATGATTAAAGGGTTAAGTGGGATATACTAGAAAAAGGGACAAGCTTAGGTGGGTAGCTTGTGGAGGCCCATTTCAACCAGTAACCCATACGTATCTTTGTGGGCTCGACCCATGTCGAGGACGGGACACGCATACTGGGCTTGACTGTAAGAGGCAAACGGGTTAGCGGTGGCAACGCAAGTCCAACGGGCTTCATATGCGTGAGTGGGCCCGGGCTGGTAGGTAAGCCGTTGTTGCATCGAGTAGATATAAGCCGTGCACCTTTAGTTCCATCAGGTTGCCACATTGGGGAATGATACATCCCACGGTGGGGCCAGCACGGGTATCTACGTTAGGGAGCCGATCGAATGGGAAGTAGTGTGTACACCTAGTGGATTGTAGGGCCCCGTGGCGCCTACTTGGTCACCTAGGGGTACGCAGGTACTAATTAGTAAATTTTATAAGTCCTTGGGTGGGATCAACCTTTAAGTTAGGAACGACTGGTGTGGTGCAGTTTAGTAATTTACCTTAGGGAGGGTAGATGCGTCTTTATCCTTTATCTTCGTTTAGTTGACTGCTTAGGGTAGCCATTCATCCCTATATGTTACCGTATATCAGTTTATGTCTTCTCTGGTTACTTTAACGATTGTATTGTTAAAGTTATAGGACTCGCTCAGACTTATGTCTGACCCTGTTGTTTTTATCTTTTTCCCAACCCTCAGGTCCTACGGTGGATCCTAGCAGTAGTGGAGCTTGATCGGATTGCTGTTCCAGTCTTTAGGAGCTTGGATAGATGTAAAGCTCCAGTTATCCAGTTATCTTTTCTTTTGTTTGGCTATTGTATGAGAGTGGGATTATGTACTTCTTTATTTTGATGGATATTGTACTTGACCTTTATTGTGGTTTTATGATGTAACCAGACATGTTTTACTTCCGCTGTTATGAGATGATGTTTTAAAATTTCAAGTACTATTTATATCTGTCTTGTTGTAATTTTTCTGTTCTATATTCACTAAAATACTCCACCGATGCTATGGCATTCCCTTAGTGAGTGATCATAGCGGGAGTGGGGTGTTACAGATTCTATGCAAGTGTTAAATCATATACTATGTCATGATAGATCTAATTCCCTATATCTAATACAGTTATGATTATTCTATTATGTTGTCTATGTGGATCTGAACTTGTAACTGTATTGTAGTGAATGTACATCTATTGGACAGTTGTAACATTGGCTAGATCTAGTTCTTTATGTAAATCACCTTCCACCTTTCATATTGTGACTAGTTTAAATATGTTGTAAAATTGACATGTGAAGCCATTTTTAGATCTAAACATGTTGCTATGTCACCCTAATTATGCTAGATCTAAATAGTTGGACTAGATCTCATTATGTTGCTTTTACATCGTAGTTGCCACAAGTTCATTAGTTTTATGTCCACCTTGTTATGATGAAAATTACATGTCCACTCACGTTGTTATCATGTTAAGTTTATGTGTATATGCTAAGACATGTTGAAAAACTATCATCCTTTTTCATATTCCCTTTTTCATTGTTGTAGCTAGGCTACTTTATAGCCAAGATGCCACCAAAATACGTGTGAATACGTTAGTTAAGAAATGGGGAAAAAGGGGTTTATAATTGGCATAATTTATGTAATATTGGACATACAATTCAAATAGGGAAACATAGAAATAATTACCTATAATGACATAGGTAGATTTGGATAAGAATGGAATGTTTAGTAATTGCAATTAAGAATTGTAATTGTACTTATGACACGAGGATAGGTTGCATTAGTGGCGGAAGTCTGCCCGGACCCGATCGACATATCCAGCAGCCACTAATGCTGAACAAAATGCGGGAGTCTAAGTACGTAAATACGAATCGGGCTAAGACACGAGGTTTGGCCCAACTGTGGAATAAGACTGCCCGGACTCAACCGGCATATCCAGCATCCACACGTTGTAGGCCTAATGTGGGAGGTCTAGCCCATTATAGCCATAATTGGACATGGTATTGAATTGGACTACTTTACCTAATTTAAAGATTGTATGATTATGAACTTAATTTAGGGTTAAGTAAAATTGGATGGGTAGTGGGTGGATTAATTAAACTAGAGGGGCAGGTAATATTTATATATAGGCCCACGAAGTTAACCCAATAAGGTTATGTAATTAAAGACACCTAATGGTATACATAACCGATAGATAATGTAATGATGTTATGTAATTAAAGACACCCTTTAGGGTAAGCATAACTGGTATAGGGCTATGTAATTAAAGACACCTAAGGGTATACATAGTCAGTGGAAAACCTAGTGGGGATACAAGACAAGGGGGAGAGCTTGTATCATATTGTGTGGGACCCATTTCAGTTAGTAAACAGGAGTTGGTATAAAGTAAAGAACTCCGTACTAGGCGGAGAAGGGGCACGCTTACTGATTGATTGTAAGAGATCCAAACGAGAGGGACCGGGTACATGTGCATGCATGGGCCGGGCAGAGAGGGATAAGACGGCCGTGATACCAGTAGATATGGTTGTGCACATCTTGGGTTGCCACTTTAGGAAGTGATACCTCCTACTGTAGGGCCAGCAAAGGAAATCTACGGAGTAGGGAGCCGATCGATTAGGGTAGTGGTTAGGGTATACTTGGACGTATGACCTAAGCCTTCCAACTCATAATGGAAGGGATCATTTCATTTCAGTTATACTAGTAATAGTGCAGAGTAATCATTAGTGAGGCACATAAACTTTATCTTGCTTACCTTGTCACACCTTCCATTTATGTAGTAATCTCTCTCTTATCCACTTTATATGCCTATCATGTTGCTTTTATTTATCTACTGGCTAAAAGTAACTAGACTCGCCAGACTTTATGTCTGACCCTGTTGTTTCTCCTTCTTTCTTCCGTCCCCCCAGGTTCTCAGGGAGGAAACATTTAGACTTAATCAGGACTCAGATATCATCTTGCTAGGAGGTACTTCTGAAGTACGGCTCAAGTTCTTGTCTCTACTATGGCTTAACTCTTTTGATTGGGGAAATTATGTTTTTCATATTCTTATGTACTCTGATGATGCATGACAGAAGTTATTTTATTGTAATGGTTTTTGTGACTTATGAAATTGTAGACCATGGTATTATGCTTTATGGTTGAAATAAAAATTTAAATTTTCCGCTGCTTCCTTATTTATATCTGTCTTGTAATTATTATGTGTCTGTTTACCTATAGCACTTCACGAAACTTAATGCATTCTCTTAGTGAGTGACATTAACGGACGCGGGGTGTCACATTTGGTATCAGAGCTGAAGTTTACCAGATTAGATAAAAGTTTTCGGAAATTATTTTCAAAAAGGTTTTAAAAGAAAAGCATTTTCAAAAGAAAAGTCTATTTTGAGAAACATTCCCCAAAAATCCATATGTAGTATCCTTCGGTCCTTTATCTAAATTTCTTCATTTTCCCTTTTTTCAGCATGTCTGGGGAACAAAACATCCCTAATATCCCAGAGGGCGTCACAATATCCAAATGGTTCCATAGGTATTTGGAGGCCACGGCGCTGGCCGAAGGCCAAAGAGACGTTCCTCCCCCAGCTACACCAGTCATTCCACCTCCTCCTCCCCCTCCAAGAGCTGACAACTTTGCCAAGATCTGCAAAGACTTCCGGGCTATGGGAGGAAGGCCGCTCCATGGGAACGAGACATTCGTAGAAGCTCAGAATTGGCTTAAGGAGACCTAGGACTTATTCGTAATCCTTGAAGTGGAGGAACAAAGAAAGATTCAGTTAGCTGCTTGGTTGTTAAAGGATGAACCCTTATTTTGGTGGGAAATCACCCAAGCTGGACGTCTGGTGGAAACTTGGGAAGATTTTAGACAGAGGTTCGAAATGAAATTTCTTTCCCAAGCTGAGAGAAGCATACAGATGGAGAGGTTCTTAACACTCAAATAAGGAAATTTGACGGTAAAGGAGTATGTGACCAAGTTCAACCAGCTGGCAAGGTTCGGAATAGAGTTGGTGGATACACCGCACAAAAAAGCTTTGCGCTTTGCTAAAGGAATGAATGAGCCTCTGCATGGTTTAGCTATGTCCCATATTCCAATGGGAGCCACCTTTTAAAAGCTTGTTGATATGGCCCTAATGCATGAGGAGGACAAAGGAGAAAAGAAGGAAATAAAAGCTAAGGGGACATCGCAGAATAAGAAGGTGTGGCCCAAGAAGGGGCAGTAACAACAGCAACAGCAACAGCAACAACAACAGCAGAAAAAAGGAGGGAAAAATGATAAAGGCAAGGATAAGAGAAAATGTCACAATTATGGGAAGGAGGGTCACTTATAAAAGATTGCAAGAAAAGGAAGGCCAATTGCTTTAATTGCGGAGAGGTCGGACACCTCTCTAAAAAAGCCCCAAGAAACAGGGACCGCAGGGACAAGGTCAAAGAGCAGGGATTTCTGGAGGGCAGGTGCATGCTCTTGCGATCAGTACTCCTGAAAGAGGTAGAAAATTTTCCATAGAAAGTTTTATTTCTCTTTCAAACCATCCAGTTAGGACACTTTTTGATTCTGGTGCTTCACACTCATTTATATCAAGTTTAGTAGTTGAATCTCCGCACTTAATTACTAGTATGGTAGTGGATCCTGTAGTTGTTTCAAACCTCATTGGCGGTTCGGCTCATTTATCAATGATTTGTCAGGGTTTGAAAATATCTGTGTTAGGCATCGAGTTTGAATGTGACGCATATGTGCTCGGGTTTACGGGCTATGGGTTGATTCTAGGAATGGATTGGCTTACCACGTATGGGGCCATTCTGGATTATGAGAGGAGGGTTGTTAGACTCCTGACTTCTCATGGGAAGACCCTCAAAGTTTCTTGTGACCCCCAAGGGTCTGTTATGCTTAGCTTCCTAGAGTCTCTAGATGCATTCATAAATGATTTGCAATCTGTTCTAGTGGTTCGAGATTATTCCGATGTTTTTGATGAGGTACGGGGTTTACCTCCAAGGCGCGAGATTGACTTCTGCATATATCTGGTGGACAATGCAAAGCCAGTTGCATTACCAGTACGCCACATGGCTCCAAGGGAAAGGAGGGAGCTGAGTAAGCAAGTAGGGGAGCTACTTGAGAAAAGGTTTATCAGACGAAGCATATCAGAATGGGGTGCTCTAGTAGTATTCGCAACTAAAGCGGATGGTTCACTTCGTCTGTGTGTTGACTATAAAGAATTGAATAAGCTCACCAAGAAGAATAGGCACCCACTTCCAAGGATTGATGATATATTTGATCAGCTTGTTGGTGCCTCAGTATTTTCTCAGTTGGACTTGGCTACGGGGTTCCATCAGTTCAGGGTGGCTGAGGACAACATAGATAAGACTGCTTTCAGAACTCTGGACGGTTTCTTTGAATGGCTAGTTATGCCTTTTGGGTTGACAAATGCACTCGCCTATTTTGTTGATTTGATGAGTAGGATGTTTCGGGAGTTCCTAAACAAATTTGTTGTAGTCTTTGTTGATGATATTTTGATCTTCTCCAAGAATGAAGAAGAGCATGCCCAACATTTGAGAGAAGTTTTGAAAACTCACCATGACCATCAACTTAAGGCAAAGTTCTCCAAATGCCATTTTTGGAGAAAAGAGGTGAGATTTTTAGGGCACGTAGTCTCTAAAGAAGGGATAACTATAGATCCCGCCAAGATGGTTGCAGTGCAAAATTGGCAGATTCCTAAAAATGCCACCGAGGTGAGAAGCTTTCTTGGGTTGGCAGATTATTATAGGATGTTCATTAAGGACTTCACGAAGATATCAGCCCCTCTCACCAGGCTGACAAAGAAGAATTTGGCATTTTCATGAGACATAGACTGTGACGTTGCTTTCCAACGACTGAAGAGGGCTCTGACAATAGCCCCAGTCTTGACCTTGCCTGATGGAAGTAAAGTGTTTACTATTTACACCGATGCATGCGGTACAGGGCTTGGTGCGGTTATGATGCAAAAAGGGAAAGTAATATGTTATGGGGGCAGACAGTTGAGAGTTAATGAGAAGAACTACCCCACCCATGATCTAGAGCTAGCTGCCATAGTATTCGCGTTAAAGACGTGGCGTCATTATTTACTTGGAGAAAAGTTTGAGTTATACACCGATCATAAATCTCTCAAGTATCTATTCTCACAGAAGGATCTAAACTTAAGGCAACAACGGTGGATGGAGTTATTGGCTTCATATAATTTTCAGATTCCTTATACCCCTGGCAAGGGTAATGTGTTGGCAAACACACTAAGTAGGTAGAGGATGGACCTGAGTCCTCTGTTTGTGGAGAGAAATAACTTAAAGTTCATATCATCTTTTGATTTTAGACCCTCCATCAAGGTTTTGCCTGATTTGTTTGCATACTTGGAGTTACGACCGACCCTTGTGGATCAGATAGGAGCTTCACAACAAGGTGACCCACAGATTCTAGACATTATGGATAAGCTCATAAGAGGGGAGACTTCTAGTCACCTCAGTAGATATGCGATAGATGAAAATGGGTAGTTGCGATGAGATGGAAGGCTTTATGTTCTCAAACTGGAAGCTTGATAAAGGCAGTCCTAGAAGAAGCCCACCATTCTAAGATGACTATTCATCCAGGTGGTGATAAGATGTATAGAGACATGAAGAGGGTTTTCTTTTGAGCTGGGATGAAGAAAGATGTGGCCGAGTTTGTTTCTCAATGTTTAGTCTGCCAGCAAGTTAAAGCTGAGAAAAAGAAGCCCGGTGGATTACTTCATTCATTGGAGGTTCCGCAGTGGGAATAGGAGAGCGTCTCTATGAATTTCATAGATGGGTTGCCTAGACCGAAGAAAGGTAACACTAGTATTTAGGTGGTAGTGGATAGACTCACTAAGAGCGCTCACTTTATTCATGTTAAGAGTAAGAGGACGATGGTTAGCAGCAACTTATGTTCATGAGATAGTTCGTCTTCATGGAGTACCTTCCCACATCGTGAGCGATCATGACCCCATCTTTACCAGCGAATTTTGGAGGAGCTTGCAAGAAGCATTGGGTACACAGTTATGTTTGAGCACCGCTTATCATCCTTAGACCAACGGACAGACAGAGAGGGTGAACAGGATTCTTGAAGATCTTTTAAGGCTGCGTATTCTAGATTTCGAAGGGACTTGGGAAGAGCATCTTCCTTTAGTAGAGTTTGCCTATAATAATAGCTATCAAGCCAGCATCGACATGGCACCCTTTGAAGCATTGTACGGACGACCCTGTAGATCGTCAATTTGTTGGTGGGAATCTACATAAAGATTATTACTTGGGCCAAATACGATTAGGGAAACATCCGAAAAGATTGACCTTATTCGACGGCGGATGAAGACGGCTCAAGATAGGCAGAAGTCCTATGTAGACAAGAGAAGGACTGACATCGAATTCGAAGTGGGAGACTTGGTTTTTATCAAAGTATCACCTTTAAGGAATGTGGTTCGCTTCAGATCGGTAGGGAAGTTGGCACCTACGTTTTTGGGACCATTTCCCATAACCGAGAAGATTGGCCAAATTGCCTACCAAGTAAAGCTCCTAGAAAATCTATCCAGCATTCATGACGTTTTCCACGTCTCTTATCTGCGGAAGTGCCTGCATGCACCGCGGAAGTTGTTGAGCCGAGTATGTTGGAAGAAGTCAAAATGGAACGGGAGGCGACAATCAGCCGAGTCCCTACCCGTATTCTTCGGTCAAAAGTTAAGAAGCTGCGCAATAAAGAGATCAAGTTGCTAATGGTTCAATGGGGAGATAACCCAGAAGATGCGACTTGGGAGACAGAAGACAAGATTCATGCTTTGTACCCTTTTTTCGAGGGTATGTTCTTAACTCCTTTTTCCTAAGTTTTATCAGTGCTTGTTTCTGTCAATAGAATATATCTTATCCATCGTATTTTCGACCTTTAGATAGGAATCCTATGGATGTAAACATGTGTTTGAAACATGTTATGATTTATGGATGCAAGTGTTTGCTAGTGGTTGCCTGTGGACGCATATACACACACATTAGGCACTAAGATCGGCTCAATCACTCTCACACTGCATATGGATGTGTGTGCATTTTCTTTTCTTTTATGAATGGAAATGGATGAGTTAGCATATGGATGTTGCATTTGGACGAATATGTGTACATATATAGAACTTATATGATATGATAGGTTTATTTGCATACATATTGGATTCATGGCACTAACATACATTGCATTAAGGAGGTCAATTGAATCAGTAGACCGCCTGATCTTCGCATTAGTGTTGGGATATATACACACACCTTCGCATATATTCATATAAGCATTAGAAATCTTTAAGGATAATGGATGCTAGTGATTGGTGGATGAGTAGATGGATGGTAGGATACACATTCTTCTCAACTTAGAGATTTCAGGACGAAATCCTTTGAGTAGGGGAGATTGTAATAGCCCGAATTTGTATCGACACTAAAAGAGGATAAATTAAATAATAATTAATTTAAAATTAAGAATTGGAGGATACGGAGTGTACCATTGCGTCCGTCTTGAAATTCTGGTCAAGACAGACATTTGGTTTGGGTAAAATGGACACCGTATGAGGAAGTTATGAGGGTTTTAAGTTTGTATATGCGCAGAAAAATTATATACATACGTATAAGTCAGAGAAGAGTCCGAGCTGAGTCAGAATTCTATCCAGAACCATTTGAATTGGAAAAAATCGTCAGAGCGCCAAAATTCCCGCTCTATGGGTCGGCCCCCTAAAGGGGTCTCGACCCCCTGAAGGGGTGTCGACTTAGGGGTCGACCCACCCACAGTGGTGTCGACACCTCTAGGGCTGAAGTGGCAGTCAGTTTCAGAGGGCTCTACAGCTATAAATATGTGGCTATTTCTCATATTTTCTTCATTTGAAGTCATGGAGGCCATATATTGCTGGAGTGCGAACTGAACCGTTTTCTACAACAACATACTTTGATAATCAAATTCAGAAATTCTAGATCCGTTCTTTCTCAATTCTCTAAACCTAACACTATGAGTTTCTAGATTACTTTTAGGTTTAGATAAATGAAAGTAAATTGTGAAAGACTATGACTTGGATATGTTGTAAAGTATGATTCTATGCAAGTGTTAAAGCATATACTATGTCATGATAGATCTAATTCCTATATCTAATACAGTTGTGATTATTCTATTATGTTGTCTATGTGGATCTGAACTTGTAACTGTATTATAGTGAATGTACATCTATTGGACAGTTGCAACATTGGCCAGATGTAGTTCTTTATGTAAATCACCTTCCACATGTCATATTATGATAAGTTTAAATACGTTGTAAACTTGACATGTGAAGCCATTTTTAGATCTAAACATGTTGCTATGTCACCCTAATTATGCTAGATCTAAATAGTTGGACTATATCTCATTATGTTGCTTTTACATCGTAGTTGCCACAAGTTCATTAGTTTTATGTCCACCTTGTTATGATGAAAATTACATGCCCACTCACCTTGTTATCATGTTAAGTTTATGTGTATGCTAAGACATGTTGAAAAACTATCATCCTTTGTCATATTCCCTTTTTCATTGTAGTGGCTAGGCTACTTTATGGTCTAAATGCCTCCAAAATACGTATGAATACGTTAGTTAGGAAACGAGGAAAAAGGGGTTTATAATTGGCATAATTTATGTAATATTGGACATACAATTCAAATAGGGAAACATAGAAATATTTACCTATAACGACATAGGTAGATTTGGATAAGAATGGAATGTTTAGTAATTACAATTAGGAATTGTAATTGTACTTATGGCACGAGGTTAGTTTGCATTAGTGGCGGAAGTCTGCCCGGACCCGACTGGCATATCCAGCAGCCACTAATGTTGAACCTAATGTGGGAGGTCTAAGTATGTAAATACGAATCAAGCTAAGACACAAGGTTAGGTCTAATTGTGAATAAGACTGCCCGGATCCGACCGACATATCCAGCATCCACACGTTGTAGGCCTAACGTGGGAGGTCTAGCCCATTATAACCATAATTGGACATGGTATTGAATTGGACTACTTAACCTAATTTAAAGATTGCATGGTTATAAACTCAAGTTAGGGTTAAGTAAAATTAGATGGGTAGTGGTTGGGTTAAGTAAACTAGAGGGGGTGGGTAATATTTATATATAGGCCCACGAACTTGACCCAATAAGGTTATGTAATTAAAGACACCTAATGGTATACATAACCGATAGATAATGTAATGAAGTTATGTAATTAAAGACACCCTTTAGGGTAAGGATATCTGGTATAGGGCTATGTAATTAAAGACACCTAAGGGTATACATAGTCAGTGGAAAACCTAGTAGGGATACAAGACAAGGGGGAGAGCTTGTATCATATTGTGTAGGACCCATTTCAATCAGTAACCTGGAGTTGGTATCAAGTAAAGAACTCTATGCAAGGCGGAGAAGGGGCACGCTTACTGATTGATTGTAAGAGATCCAAATGAGACGAATGGTGTGAGCGGCGCAAACCAACCGGGGACATGTGCGTGCATGGGCCGGGCAAAGGGGGCTAAGACGAATATGACACCAATAGATATGGTTGTGCACATCTTGGGTTGCCACTTTAGGAAGTGATACCTGCTACTGTGGGGCCAGCACAGGATATCTACAGAGTAGGGAGCCGATCGATTAGGGTAGTGGTTAAGGTATACTTGGACGTATGACCTAAGCCTACCAACTCATAGTGGAAGGGATCATCTCATTTCAGTTATACTCGTAATAGTGCAGAGTAATCATTAGTGAGGCACATACACCTTACCTTGCTCATCTTGTCACACCTGCCCTTTATGTAGTAATCTGTCTCTTATCCACTTTATATGCCTATCATGTTGCTTTTATTTATCTACTAGCTAAAAGTAACTAGACTCGCCAGATTTTATGTCTGACCCTGTTGTTTCTCCTTCTTTCTTTCGTTACCCCCAGGTTCTTAGGGGGGAAACACTCAGACTTAATCAAGACTCAGATATCATCTTGCTAGGAGCTACTTCTGAAGTATGGCTCAAGTTCTTGCCTCTACTATGGCTTAACTCTTTTAATTGGGGAAAATTATGTTTTTCATATTCTTATGTACTCTGATGATGCAAGACAGAAATTATTTTATTGTAATGGTTTTTGTGACTTATGAAATTGTGGACCACAGTATTATGCGTTATGGTTTAAATTTAAATTTTCCGCTGTTGCCTTATTTATATTTGTCTTGTAATTATTCTGTGTCTGTTTACCTATAGCACTTCATGAAACTTAATGCATTCCCTTAGTGAGTGGCATTAATGGATGTGGGGTGCCACATGAAACCAGTGATTTCCATGAGTCGATCGTTTATTTTCAACATGCAAAATCCAGTGATCAACCAATTTTGCAAAGGTGATCATCCAAGCACGAACACACGTTTTTCACGATCACCTGTTTTTGGGTGTGTCAGACCAGAAGTTTTCCAAGTGCTTGATTTGAGTGTCGTGAATCACGCAAGCAATTTTTCGTAATTGTGCCATGTCGATCAACTATTTTTGAGTGTGCAAAACCAAAATTTGCCGAAATCCATATTTTTTCCACAACGAATTATGCCACGTGATCGGACCGTCACGCTCATGAATTTTGAGCTGATCGGACCGAGTCGATCACGCAATTTTACCGTGCCGTTTTTCCAAGTTTATTAACGACGATTTTACGAATCGAAGTGATTTTCAACCTTTTCCGAACACGTTGCGACTTCGACAAAATCGCTTTGTGTTTTCTGACGACGTTCTCGAGACTTGAGCGTGTCGCTACACCAAATCTTGACGTGTGACAGCTTTGCCAAAAAGCCGATCAACATACACCTTTAGGCTCACCAGAACTTATCACATACATTTTTCTCCTACATTTATTCTTATTTCTTAACTAGTTTTTCTTTTTTCTTTTTCCACATTTCAGATCATGCGATGGGTCGCAGCTACCACAAAAATTTCAAACAAGAATCCCTTAAGGATCCTCAAGAGCATAAACGCTATTTCCTTTTTTAATTGGCGACGGATGAAGAAAGGACAAGGTGTAAAAAAGGGGGATTATGAGAGGAGAGACTAGAAAAAGAGTAAGGAAGAGGAAAGGAAGAGAAAGAAGGAAAGAGATAGAGATCACGACGGGAAGTAGGTTACCAAAAGGGAAGAACAACTACGCATCCCAATATGGATTTAAGTTCGTCGAAGCATCAACAAGTCCTAGCCAGTACCAAGATTGGAATTTCGAATTTTGTTGCTCCCCTACCTCAGTTTCTAATATACTATCGATCCCACCCCTATTACCTATAGATTTTTAACGAGATAGTTGTATATGTTCCTAACCAGCCCTTCGAGCATTTCCAAAAATCTTTCTGTCTGGTTTCTTTGAGGAGTCAAGTTGGATTTGGATTTAAAATTGTTTGGTAATGTTACCATCCTTCAAAAAATCTATACTTGGAAAAGGGACATATAGAAAGTGGCAGGTTTGCAAAAGTTGGGTCATAAGCTAGCTAGAGTAAACGAACTCAATTATACTGAAATCCAGACCCATGATCGTGATAGAGAAGAGTTGGCAGGGGCTGTTATGGAGCGTGATGCTTAAATTGAAAGACTCAAAAAGGAATATGTAGCGACACCCACAACTAGGCAGGGCAGTGAAGAGAGATTTGAAGAGTTGAGCAAGGCTAATAAGAAGATGTAAAAAAGGTTTAACCTTCAACTGAAACAGGTTCATGCTAGCGGAAAGATCGCTGTGGACAACCTGGTATTGAAAAAGAGAATCTCAAAGTCTCGTCGACCTGCCATCACTAAGTAGTTAAGAATATATCAAATTAAACTATTGAGATTTTCGAAATTTAATAACAACTGGCCAAGATCAGAGGGACAAGGAGAAGATCATTGCTGAGAAGGTTGCTGTCGAAAAGACTCATGAAAATTCCATGGATCATCCGGATGCCACTATAGTTTATATGTTAGGGAAAAAGGCATTCCCTCTTTCTTGGTGAATAATTTTGCTCGCGCTCTCACCTAAGTGCGGAAGGAAATACTTGATTGAGTTTCTAATGCAGATTATAGCAAGGAGGATTTGATTTCCTACTACTTGGATGAAGAGTCCCTAGCTGCTCTTGCCAAAGGAAAAGAAGAGATCAGGCTTGAGAGGGAGCAGCAGGCCATAGCCCGAGCAGGTTCCTCTGGCCAATCATATCATGGTCAACTTGCTACTGATTCTATGGCCCCATCCAGAGATCTTAAATCCAGCATCCCTACTTCTTTTTATGTGGTTTCTTCCTCAGTTGCCCAGTCATCTTTCCAATCTCAACTTCGATTCAAAAAAATATTGCCCATGAGACGGCATACTCGGGCGATAAGTGTAGCGATAGGATAAGCAGAGCTATAAGATTGATTTTAGCCAGAAGAAAAGCTCCCCCGCGCCAGGTAACACCTTCTCTTTCTCCTTCTTTGAGTACTATTGGGACAAAAGTAATCTTTACGGCCTTAACTGTGACTTCTACAGTTTCGGCTCATGTTTCTGGATCTACTCCAAAGCTAAGGCCTCATCAGAACATTTTGAAGTTTTGCAAGGCCTAGATGATTTGGCAATATCTCTAAGATGGGACTGAGCAAGCATTGAACATAAAGATCTAACGTTGGAGGAGGAGGCAGGAAGAAAAGCATTGCTGATGTGGAGAAGAAGCCATCATCGGGGGATAAAGGTAAATTCGAGTGTTATTGCAGCGAAAAATGCATGTCTTATACGAAATCAAAGAGCGCATTGGATGTGTCGGAGGTTACTAGCGGCACCGGACATGTTGTTGTTGTTGTTGTTCCTGCCGATATAGGTACTTGTACTGGAAAGCTCGATTAACATCTTGTACATAGATGTTGTGTGGTAATAAAACATTGTTACTTGTTTATATGAATCTTTGTTATACAATCTGTGTTTTTAGAATTTCTAGCACTTCCGTGTTTCTGTATGTTGTTTTGCACTATTCATTGTATTTGGATTCAACCACTAGTCTTCCAATTTATCATGGCAGGTTTGTGGTATGTTTTATTTCAAAGTACCTAATGTACACCGATGTTAATTGTATTGGTACTTCCCCCATACCATGTTTCTACCTTCTCTCCTTTGATTTGTTCTCTTTCTACTGGCCCAAGCTCAAATGCAACCCATTATCGAGTATATTCCTTTTGACCCGGAGCTTGTCATTATGTTTTTGATAAAGTTCGAATGGTTCAACACCTTGAGATTTGGTCGATGTTCGATATCATACCACTTCGAGATGAAGTTCTCAATAGCGGGAAGTGTTTTTTCAATGATGCTTTTCTACCTCTATTATCTGATGTTTGTAGTTAGTGTTGGTCAACTATGTTCCTCGAGGCAGGAAACTTTCGGTGTTGATCGAGTTTTGTGCCTCAGCTTAGTGATAACCATTTGTGTACCTTTACAGTGGTGAGTTCTTTTGGTATCCCATAACATATTGAGCATGCCTCACCTGTGGTGAAGACTTTTGGTATCCCTCAATCAGTTGAGGATTCCTCAGTTGTGGAGAGGGCTTTTTGTAACCTTTAGCTATGGTGAAGGTTCCTCGGCTGTGGTGAGGGCTTTTAGCTTCCCTCTGCTATGGTGAGGGAGCATCAGTTGTGGTGAGGACTTTTGGTATCCCTCAATTGTGGTGAGGGAGCCTCAACTGTGGTGAGGGATTTTTGTGCTCAATGATGATGAGGGCTTCATCGATACCACCGATCGCTGTCCACCCTTGCTTTCTAAGGTTTGTAGTCAATATTGGTTAACTATGTTCCCCAAGGCAGGAAGCTCTTGAATTGATCAATTTTCTTGTTCGGTCTTCCCTGCACTTTCCTTTCTAAGGTCCATAGTCAGTGTTTTAGACTATGTTCCCAAGGTAGGGAATTCCTAGTGCTATTAGATTTCCCTTGCGCTTTGCTTTCTAAAATTCGTGTCAATGATTCAGATTATGTTCCTCAAGATAATGAATTTCCAAGCACCAACAAGTTCTGAGATGGAGTTCAATGGTATCTTCGTTATGTTATCCTGCCACGTTGAACTCGATGATTCTTTCTGAACTTGCTTTGTAGCTTGGAGTATGCAATATAATTTTCATGCTTGGGATTTTGGATGCGTTGCTCGTTATCTCGTTATTTTAGTTACTTCAAAATGCATTGGTTTTCAAAGCGCCCATACAGATAACAGATTTGTATTGCGTAAACCTGCAATTCACACTAGTTTTACACTTTTTGAAAGTACATAATTTCAATGGTTTAGAAGTAGTATTTTTATATTCGAAGAAAATAAGTCTAGGTAATGTGCCTCCATTGAATACATGCAACTTATTTTGCAAGAAAATAACAAAAATTCAATTTTCAAATACAACAAGGTTAGAGATGGTTGTTGTTCCCAGCTCGTAGGACTAGGGTTCCATCTACTGTGTAAGTTTAAAAGTACCATCTAAAAATTTCTATCTGATCACATAGGGCTCTTCCCAGTTTTGCCTGAAATCTCCAGTGTTTGTCACGAATCATTTAAGGAGGAGGTCCTCGCTTTGAAAGTTCAATAGTGAATTTTATCATGTGGTGCATTGCTACCCTCTCCTGGAGTGTTGCAATTCTTAGTTCTGCTTCTTCTCTATTCTTATCTATTTGATTAAGAGTTTTGAGTAGCAAATTTTCATTTTTAGCTTGGTTGAAATGTATTTGTCAATGGGTATATACTTCTAACTCCGTGGGTATCACAACTTCTAAACTGCATGTTAGAGATAAAGGTGTATGTCCACTCACAAATTTGTGTGTCGTGCAGTATCGCATAATGCAAGTGGGAGCTCATCAACCCAGCCTCCTTTCGCCTTCAAACTTTCTTGTTTGCCCATGGATACTCTATTGCAGCAAAGCACTTCTCCATATGATACCGCTTCCAGAAGTTCTAGAATTCAATGTTCAAACTACATTCCATTATCGGTTATGATCTTTTGCAGCACTCTAAACCTGCAAATTACTTTTTTCCATGAGTTTTATAACTTTCTCAGTGGTAATGGTAGCCAACGATTTCTCTTTGTACCACTTCGTGAAATAATAGCGGCAACAATTGCATATTTAGCTTTAGCTATAGTCATTGTGAGCACTCCTACAAGGTCAATTCCCCGTACTACAAACGGTCATGGACTGACCATTTGTGTTAGGTTCATAGAGGGGGATCTTGAATCTTTGGAGAACCTCTGATATCCATCATATTGCCTTATATGTTGCATCTCTATTTAGATTCGACCAGAAATATCCATACTGCATCACCTTTATGGATAACGTTTGACCTCTAGAGTAGTCACCAAACTCACCTTTATGCATCAGTGTAATAATTCTCTCAGGTTCTCCCTTGTCATACATCGTAGTAGTGATGTTGAGAAGCCTCTCCTGCAAAGTCTTATATCATGCATGGTGAATCTCATTGCCATTCGATGGAGCTTCTTCATTACTGCTGAATTTGTAGGAAGTGCTCCATGGTTTAAATACTCTTTAATTGGGTTCATCCACGATTCTAGCTCTTCGGTAGTTTCCATGATCAATTATATGTCCATCTCGTCGATGCTTCGATTAGTTGGGACCTCTACTGGTACTAAGCCTAGTAGTTGGGCATCTCCTATGTTAGTGTACTTAGCGAGCAAATAAACTTTCAGGTTCTCCTCCTAAGGTTGCGATTGATAACATAATGCTTGAAGTCGCTTAGCAATTCCCATGTCTTTGATAACTACGAGGCTAGATTACCTCCCTTTGTCAAAAACTCCCTCTAGACTTGATAAACGACAAGCTATGAATCATTAAAGATTTGTAAAGTCCGGATGTTTAATTACTTTTGTATCCTCAATCCTGCTATCAGTGCTTTATATTTAGCTTTATTGTTAGTGGTAGGAAACTCCAATATAAGGTATAACATTTGGATTTTCCTTCGAGCGTCTTTAAGACTGCTCCCGCTCCTGAACAATACTCCTCTATTGCACCGTCAAAGAACAACTTCCACGGTGTGAAAACTTCAGTTGCTTCTGTAAGGAAATTGCGATCTAATCAATAACCTTAAAACAAATGATTTAACAAATTAAACCACGGATCTTTTGCAAAACAGTAATAGGAAACTAAATAGAAATTAGGGTTTGTACCTGTCGTGACTAATTCATGAACAATCGCGATTGAATACCTGAAATTGGATGGATCAAATCATAGTACGTCAAGCGCCGTACCTCTCTAGAAGTCCACAAACACTATTTCGATCTCGTCAGAGGGAATCGAGTGAGAAGGGGTGCCGGTACTAGCCGATGGAGGATTTTCTTTTTCCAGTTGCTAGGGTTTTCTAAACTTGGCTTATCTGATCTAATCGGATCAAACAGGGAAAAGGGTTGGCTTGCCCTTTTTAAAAGAAAAATGAAACCCTTATAATTGGAAACCTTAAAATCCTCCTTTTTACCATTTCAAACAAAATTAAATATCAACATTTGATATAGTTATTTTAATATTTGCTTAATAATGGTTCTCCCTTTTATAGCGTTCTAGTTGTGTGACCCTAAAGGATAAAATAACGTTGGCAATAATTTTTAAATCATATTTAAAATTATAAATAGTGAGCAGCATCTAGTAATACATCACTGCTACCCAAGTTATAATATTGAAATCAACGATTTGATTCAACCTTTTTGTGATCAATGTTTCAATGTAATATAATCCTTTTAACCAATATATCCAGGATTAAACTCGAGCCATGGATCGTATCATTCTCTTTATAATTTAATCTGTTTAACTTGATCCATGAGCAGACTGTTTAAAACAAATCAATATTTGAGCACGGCCATGCATTTCACAGTCTCACTCAATCAAGAGGCCCATGGATATCACTACGAATATATCGTAGGGTTAAATTCCATCTACATCATTCATAAATTTCATTTGACTCGAGATGTATCCAATAATCACCGTTATCGTTACTCTGTTACGAGTAACTTTAAATGATATCAAAACACAAATATCCTCAAATAAAATTATAATGATTTCAGGTCTGAGGACCATTACATCACTGTCACTATGAGAACAACTTATGATACTGTTAATTATATTCCATGTAGTTATCTCACAGTGGGTCAGCCAAATATGCTATTCTCCAATACGTATTTATATCTTGACTTTAATATCACGTATATTAATGATCAATGAGATGTGATCATCAGTCAATCAATATACTAGTCTCAATGCTTTATTGTTGCCCTATATAAACAATAAAACTCGACTAGGGACTTTTAAGAATTATAATACTTATCACATTATATAGTCTCAAGTTCAGTCTTACTCGAACTATATAATTCCATATTATTTTTCTAAGGACTTCTATTAAATTATCATTTATATTACGTAGTAACTATAACATTACAGAATATTTTTATTCCAAATAAAACAATAACCTTATTAATCACATCAAATGGATTGCCTCTAGGGCATAAACTCTAACAATCTTCCACTTGCACTAGAGTCAATCATTCATGTATCATATACTCAAGAAACTAGTGTGACTATTAAACTTTTGCTGCGACAGTGTTTAATTCAGTAGGTCTGCAACATTACAGCTTTTGCAACTTTGCAGATATGTTCATATCCTCTGTGAACAATTTCACATAGGAATTATATTTCTTAAATATATGTTTGGATCGATTAAGAGATTAACGATTTAGGCCTGAGCAATAGCCACATTTTTATCGCAATGTAAATCATTGGATCAACAATGAATTAAGTTCAAATATGAACTTCTTAATCCAAACATTTTCTTTCTCAGAATCAATATCTATTTCTTGTTTTAAAACTAACATTATTCACAATAATTAATGTGTTATCAAAATATACAACATTAGAATTATTGTATCACTCCCACTCAATTTCTTGTCTATACAAGATTCAGTTGCATTATGTGGTTTCGAAACATTTCAAATTCTATTTCATTCTCATCGGTATCTTAGAGATTGGCTCTCCTTTATAAAGGATACCAATTCGAGCAATAAACATTTTATTCTCAGATGATATATAGAAATAGTATTCACTTGGTTCTTTTGGATATTCCACAAAATGATTATTTGATTTGGAATCCAATCTTATTAGAAGGATGTTTAATAAACGTCTTTGCATCCCAAATCTTCGCATTAGACACACTAGGACATATCCTAGTCTATATCTTATATGGCATCTTTAAAACCGTTTTAGCAGGATTAAATGCAATTGTTCCAAATTTAATTTATTAGAAGAACTATATGGCTTATCATTAATCGTATTTTATCTTATAAGATACGATGTCTCCTTTCGGGCACACCATTCCAACATGGCCTTCTAGATGAAGTAAGTTATGAAACAATTTCAAACTCATATGGACAATCATCAATTAATTGGCTCAAATATTCTCTATGATCTTTCAGAGAGAACTTATTTTCTATCAAAATTGGTTTCTAACTTCATTTTGAATTCATTGAACTTTTCAAAGGATTTTGATATGTGTTTCCTAAGATACCAGATCCGTATTTACTGATATCTTCAGTAAATATAATGAAGTAATAAAACCCGCCTCTAGTTTATGTATTCGTTGCTCCATATACATCATTATGTACGAGACCCAATACTTATCACTCAATCACTGTGTCAAGTGAAAGTGGATCCAGTTATTTTGCCTAATAAACAAGATTTGTATTCTTCATACAATTCAAAATCAAATGATCTCAAAATTCCATCATTATGGAGTTTTGATATGCTTTCTTGTTTATAGGGCTAACTGGTAATACTAATGGTATATTGGATTTGAATCACTAAAATTAATCCAGTCACTATTAATGTCAAGTACATTATAGTTAAGGATTTACAAATATCATTATTTGTGAAATTCCATATGATATTTCATTTAAATAGAATGAATAACAATTGTTCTTTTATTACAAATGAAATTTAAACTTGTCTAAACAAGATCTATTATAACATTTATTTTAAGTGGAATTTCATTATAACAATTATTTTATTTAATTAAGCCAGTGTAATAAAAAAGAATCAACTTCTTATGGATAATCCAGCAACATTTGTTTCATTTCCAATCGTAAGTCCACTTGTCGTTTTATCAGATTTCTACTTATTATGCAATTTCTGTAAATCAACATACATTTATGTGATTTATATCTAGTATCTAATACTAAAAATGTATAAGTAGATTATTATAACAATTATATCTTATTCAGTTGAAGTCACACTTTAACTTTATTTTAGATTCTCTATATTTGTTAGAACAATTACGCTTTAATTTGTTTGAGGACAATCCTCAAATTTCAATGTTAGTCAAGAAATTTGATTTAATTCAATTTATTCTTCTCAAAGATTAATTTAATTAACAGAGTTATTTAATATCTACAGTAGATAGTAAATAATAACTGATTCTGTAATATTTATTTAATACAAAATTTTGACAATCAATAATTATATTAACATAAATATGTAAGTTAAACTAAAGTACGCTCCCACTCAAATTAACATCCCTCTGTTTATATATATATATATATATATCATCATATATATATATATATATATATATATATATATATTGGTGTTCCAAGATCCATATCTAGTCATGCCTTGACCCAACTTTGGCTGAACCCAAAACACAACCTTTTAGGTAGACATTTTATGTCAATTATATTGTATATAATTCTTGGATCGCATGATGAACGTTTTTTTCAGTATTATTCATCTGCTCAGACTATAGAATAATTTATTCTAATGTCTCTAAGGCCATAATCCTATTATGCAGCGTAGTTAAGTCAGACCGAATAATAGGTTGGAGCACCACATTTACTCCATCGCATATAACCAAAATAAAAGATGCACAACGCTTTGGCGTTAGTTACATCCAGTGATTTTGGACAGTGATGAGTATATTATTGGAAGACGTCACCATGACTTAATATAACAAAATTTTTGCTTTAAAGGGAATTTATAATTCGTTGCGGAAACAATATTAAAGTTATATATATATATATATATCAAATACATGTAATTATTATTCATAATATTAAATAGATTTAAATGATATATATATATATATATAGCAATTATATCTGTATATTTTTTCCTTTTGAACACTTCAAAACTATCGGTTATTATAAGTCTAATATTAGAAATTTTATTCAATTCCAATATGAAATTATAATTAACCAATTTTATCGTTATATGACTTATAAAGCTTCTGGACATATATATATATATATATATATATATATATATATATATATATATATATATGTTCAAAACAATATATGACCATACATTTCTAACAAAAAAAAAGTACACAAATGCCGCATTTCCTAAACTTCAAACGGCATAAAATTAAGAATTAATTTCATCTGCATATGAACATTATGATGCAAACATTCAATAACATACTTCCCTACTCAATGTATACAGCAGTATCCAAGACAAGATCAAGTTAACATTTAACCATCGCAAGCAATCATCAAATTATACACCTTACTGTACATCCTAGATATACATAGCAGTTTTATTATTTTATACAAAATATGTACATAATATATATATATATATATATATATATATATATATATGGAAATTCTATTTGAACACAAAACGCAGACACAATTGGTGACACAATGCATCTCCACCATTGGATCTCCCCATGATTTCCACCTCTCCACATAAAGACAAAATGATCCAATGGCTAATACTCTGTGTCCCTTGATTTGTGTTCAATTTTCTGTCTAAATAGTCACTCATATATATATATATATATATATATATATATATATATATATATATATATATATGAGGAGGGTTCCGCTACACCTCTTATATTGCACGTGAACTCTCCCCCTTAATCTCCACTACCCATTCCTCCACTTATTCTCTCTCTTCTCACTAAGAAATAATATGAAATAGGAAGAGAGAGAATGAGTGGGGAAATGGGTGGTGGAGTTTAAGGGGGAGAGTTCACATGCAATATAAGAGGTGTAGCGGAACCCTCCTCATATATACATATATATATATATACATACATATATATATACATACATATATATATATATTGAAAATTGGTTCACTTTATTTCAAAAACCAATAAAACCTATTTTATAAGCCTCATTAAAACCTCATAATCCCCCTAGTGGGTACCTTATGAGGAAAAAGAGTACTTATAAGATAGGTATACATCAAGGAAGTAGTCTAGTTATTACATAAAAAACATGAAAAAGCATAAGGTAAAAACAGGTTAACACTCTCTCAAAGCCCATCGGCCCACTACCACTACCACTTCACGTTGCTTCACCGGATCAGCCGGTATCCTTCAAGTCAATACCCCATCTGCCAAGTATCCTTTCACTTCTTCCATCTCTTTTGGTACAACTGTCGTTGTTGTTCACCAAAAGCTTGATTTCTCTTTCAATTTTCCATAGACAAACTGATGGATCCATTCTTTTGTTCTGAAAAATTCTCAAGTCCCGTTCTTTCCAGATAAAGTAATTCGCTGAAGATAGAGTAGCACATGCCAGATCCTTCAATTGACCTTTCGCTTTGAAATTATCATAGATGAGCATCACTTCTTCCTTCAAATCACCCAAATTCAGCGAAAGATCCAATCTTTGCTTTAGGGAAAGCCATATGAAAGTTGAATAGTCACATGAGAAGAAGATATGTTGAATCGACTCAGGGTGATTGTTGCAAAGAGGGCATAGCATATCTGAGATATTACAACAGTGCTGGATTCTGTCCTTTGTATTCAACCTGCCAAGAAAAGCAAGATAAGTAATAAAAGACATTTTTTTACTGTTTTTACCATGCCAGATTACGGAATATGATTTATCTTGTGGTTCATGATTTCGTAGCAGATCCCAAGCTTTGTGGAATGAAAATTATCCTCCATCTCCCCATTCATATACATCTTGGATTTTGTTTGGATGAATTGGAATGGAGCTTATCTCTTCAATCAGTTCTCTAGTAGCTGGGTGAATATCAGGTATAAAGTTATCATTCCTTATAATATAGCTTACTTTCTGATTTACATCACCAATTAGGTTCAGTCGGTCATAACCAAGTATGTCCACCAAACTTTTACAGTTTATCCAAGGATCATGCCATAAGTTTGTGTCATCCCCTGTAGCAATTGCTTTGTTGAATAACTGCTTAGATCTTGTTCTTAGCTTTATGATAGCCTTCCAAGTTGAGGATGCATTATTGTCACGAGGAATTGACCAAAAAAATCCATTTTTGCAATATTTGTTCTGCATCCACTTACTCCACAAAGATGAATTAGCTAAGAATTTCCAAAGCAATTTCACACTAGCTGCTTTTTTAAGATCAGATAATAATTTTAAACCTACTCCACCTTCAGATTTTGGTCTACACAACTTTTGCCATGAAACTTTATGAGAAGCACCCCCCCAAAAAAAATCAGCACATAAAGCTTGAATCTTATCTATTGTATATTCTGGGATTTGATAAATAAAGATCCAATATAGAATAATAGGTGTGATAACAGAGTTTATCAGCTCAGCCCTGCCTGCAAAACTGAGTAATTTGGTTTCCCACCCATTAATTTTGCCTTGAATTTTTTGTATTAGGGAGTTACATTCTGAATAGTGTAGATAATTGGAAGATAGAGGAACCCCTGAATACTTGATAGGTAATAAACCTTGTTGAAAACCCAGAATTTGAAGAATCTGATCTGTATTTGTTACTGAGGAACTGAAAAAGACTTTAGTCTTAGTAGCATTAACATTGAGACCAGCATAGATACTTAAATTTTGAAAAATCTTCTTAAGGGTCTGGGCATTTGTAGTAGATGATTTTCCAAAAATCATAAGGTCATCTGCATACAAAAGATGTGATACTACTGGCTGAACTGAGTTACTAGGTTGAAAATTCTTTTCTAATGTAGTTGCATCCATCATATAAGAAAAATATTGCATGGAAATTGAAAACAAATAAGGGGACAGTGGGTCACCCTGTCTTATGCCCCTATTAGAAATGATGAAACCCTTAGGAACTCCTTGTATCATGATTGAGTAGGTTGCTGTAGACATGCATTCATATATTATGTTTATAAAATGAGTAGGAAAACTCATTTTAGACATTATGAAGCAAATAAATTCTCTACTCACACAATCATATGCTTTCTGTAAATCAACCTTGACACACATTTTTGGCATCCCCTTTTTCTTAAAATCCCTCAACAACTCATGTGCTAGTAGGATATTTTCTCCAATATATCTACCATAAATGAAGGCACTCTGATTCTCAGATATCAAATGAGGCAGAAAATGTTTTAGTCTATTGCATAAAGCTTTAGAAATTTTTTTATAATAGACATTGCAACATGCTATAGGTCTATATGAGATATTTCAGATGGCCTATCATTTTTGGGGATTAAGGTGATGAAAGTGTGATTTAAAGATTTTGGCAGTTTACCTGATGTAAAAATATCTGAAATTGCAAGTTGCAAATCATTTTTTAAATCTTCCCAATGCATTTTAATTTTTTTTGCATTCATGCCATCAGGCCCAGGGCTTGATTCATCATCTATTGAGAATACAGCTTCTTTAATTTCTTCCAATTCTATGGGATGTAAAAGGAATTGCTGCCCACTTGAATTTATGGTTGAAATTGGTTGAAAATCTGGAAAAGAATTGATAGTTTAACCATTAAACATGCCTTGAAAATAATTGATTGCCTGAACTTCAATGTCTTCAGCCTTATATAATAAATTTCCTGATTGATCAATAAGAGCTCTTATATGATTGAAAAATCTTCTATTGGACATCCTTGAATAGAAAAATTTAGAATTGGTGTCTGCTTGTTGTAACCGTGTAACTTTGGCTTGCTGTTTTAATGCTTTGAAGTGAATTTGTTGCAGATTTTGGAATTCTTTTTTTGCCATCAAGTAATTATCATATAAAAGACAGTCTTCTGGATCATCATCTGCAGCCTTCTCCAATTGATTGGCTACTTCTTCTGCAAGTTTAAGGTCAGACTGATTTCTATCTCTAACTTTATTCCAGCTTTTGAGTTCATTTTTGCAATTTTTTAACTTTTGCATTAGCTGATAACCATGAAATCCCCACACTACTGAGTTTAAACCTTTGAGAACTGCTTCTAAATATCCATCCAAAAAATGCCAATTATTACTATATCTGAAAGGAAATCCCTTCACCACTGAAGTTGAAATTAAGTCTAACAGAATAGGATTATGATCACTTGATTTTTGAGGAAATGATAAAGCTTTCAGATAAAGAAATAACTGCAGACAGCAATTGTTTACCAAGATTTTATCAATACAAGTAGCAATTCCTTTTCTACGCCAAGTATAATTAAAACCAAGAGGTTTAATTTCTGATAATGAAACTTGAATTAGAAATTTCTGGAATTCCCTTAATTGTTGAAATGGTACAGCTAGTCCTCCTTTTTTATCTTTTGGTGATGACACATTGTTAAAATCCCCCATAAGCACCCAAGCTTTACTTATCATTCCAGCTTCATTTGTCAAATTTTGCCATAGAGTAATTCTTTATGCAAACAAGTTACTTGCATAAATGACAGAAAACACCATTTCCAATCCACCTTTATTACAAACATACAAAGTCATGTGTTGAAAAGATGAGGATGATAGGACCACATCCCACACATTTGTATCCCATATTAGCAAGATTCGACCAGTAGAGTGGGCTGAATTGTTTGTTAGAAATTTCCATGAACTAGGTAACATAGAAGCAAATAGAACTAAATTATTAGCTGATAATTTGGTTTCAACTAAACCAACCAAAGTTGATTTAGTGAAATTCAGGAGGGATAACACTTCTTTCATTCGAAAAGTAGTATTCATCCCCCTGACATTCCATGTAAGCATTGTCATTTAATAGAAGATGAACCCCTTGTAACTCTTTTAGAAAGGGGATTGATATTTGGATTAGCTGCTGAATTTTCATCTTTTCCATAATCTGCATTTTTATCCACCATACTAGAAACATCCACTTGCTTACCCTTATCGTTAATCACTTCCTTTTCAGCTTCAGAAATAGCATCAGCTACCAAATTAAGATCATCTGGCATTACATTTACTGGCAGTTTAGGATTTAAAAAATCCAGATCATCTGAGAAGTTTGTGGTTTCTTTTTGAGATAATTCTGTATTCTCCTTATCAGTACTTTCCTCATTTAACTCATTTGTTTCAGTTTGATCTTCAGGTGGAATCCATCTAGGATCTATTGAAGCTTCATGAAATTCTTCATCATGCCCAAACAAATTACATTGAAGACATTTGGCAGGGACAAATTCATATTCCACTTTTATATTAAGCTGAGTTCCATCATGCATTAAAATAGGAATTTCATTTTTGAGATCTGATGATGTATTAATAGATAATAGGACTCTAGCATATTTTGTGAAACGTTTATATGCAGTGTTTTCATCTATTAACTCTGGTTTAGCTATGAAACTTGCTATCATTTGAATAGCATCAGTGGTCCAATATTCCATAGGTAAATCGATCAACCTGATCCAGATCTGAACAACATCACTTAGTTTTTTTTGAGAAATCATACCCCGGTGACCATAAGTCAATTAGGAGCAACCTCCCAAAATAGGAGTAAGTCGAGGTTTCCAATATTCTATCGTAATCTGTTTGTTCCTCAAATTGAACCACAAAATCAAAAGAAGGAGAAATATGTATGTGAAAGTTACCCCTGAGGCTTCCAAACTTTGTTGATGTAGTCTTTCAGCTTAAAGGATGAAAGTCTGAAATGAATAGGTATTAGAGCTAATGTATTAATCCATACTTCCTTCGATTTGTTGAAGATCTGTTCTGGAATAGAAACATAATCTGCTAAAGGTTGAATATACTTTAGATTTCGATCAGATCTGATTATTTTACTTGGATCGGAAGGTAGTATTGGTACAGTATTTGCAACATCTGATTTTGATTGATTAACAGAGGAGATTGGAGGAGAAGGTTGTTGAAATCCGATAGATCTGGGATTACTTGCGCCTGAAGAAGACGCCATTAACAAAGGAAAAAGTTCGTTTTACATACATATATATATATATACATATATGAGGAGCGTTCAATGGCACCCCAAATAGTGAGCACCCCAATTGCCCTCCTCTCTCCATCTCTCATTTATTATAAATTATGCTAGTGGAAGGATAGAGAAGTAGTGGAGGGAGAGAGAAACAGAATGTGTGGTTAAAATCAGGGGGCATTTAAGGGTGCTGCACTATTTGGGGTGTCATTGAACGCTCGCCTATATATATATATATATATATATATATATATATATATATATATATATATATATGAGGAAGGTTATATGGCACCCCATTTTGTTGGCACCCTTTTTGCACCTCTATAATAGCCACACGTTTATTATTTATTAAGTTAGTGGGGGGAGAGAGAATTAGTGGAAGGAGAGAGAAAGAGGATTGTGTGGTGGAAATCAGGGAGGCTAAAGGGTGCTGGACTATTTGGGGTGTTCTTGATCACTCATATATATATATATATATATATATATATATATATATATATATATATATGATTCTCTTTTACATTCTTATTTTATTTTAATTTAATCTCTTATTAAATCTTGCTTAATTTTCTCAGTGTATGCAGATTCATGTGGAACTCCACACGTAATTTCTTCGTTTTGCTGCTCATGTGACATGGAACCAGCTGAAAGGAAAATCGTTCTCTAATTTCTAAGCCGGTGCCAACTAGTGAAGATGTCTTTCAGTTGACATTACTCAAATAACGCTCATTAATCCCAAAATTTACAAGGCATCAAAGAATAAATTATATCTATCGGCTGTTAAGGAAGAACGGGATACATTGTTCGCTGGATTCGAATGTGTTCTCGTCGGAAGCTTCTTTTGGAATTTAGTTTTTTTTTCCTTTTCATGGAGTATAGAAGAATTCATAATAATCACAAAGAATTTAGGGGTAAGAGAAGGACTGAAGGAGCGTTAGTGCCTGCCATTAAACACACGCAAGCTCAACGAAGGGCTGTGATCTCTCGTTCTTTTGAGCGATGGTTCGCAGTGATAAGAGAGGGCTAGATTTGGCGCTAGTATCTACCTATGTAGGCTACTAAAGTATGATTTGTGAAGTGGAGAATAAATTTGGTGTTGGCAGCTAGGCCGCCATTAATTAAAGTGGTGGAAAAGAAAAGAAGCAAGGTAATGAATAAAGCAGGCTGGTTAGGTTACATTTAGTGGAAGGCTTTGAGAGTTTAGGTTTCCGGTAGCTTTCGAGCCCAGTTCAAAGGCTAGTTACTGTTTGAAGTTGTAGAATTTTGGGCCAGGCATGTATTTTATTTATTTTTGGTTTTGCCCAATGTTGTATAATATTATAAAGTGACAGGTTAAGCTCTCTTTTAAGTTTCAAACTACAAAAAACATTCTTATTAGAAAATATATGTATGTTAGATTCATCTTCTTCAAAAATCGTCAAAAAAAAAAAAAACACAAAAACTTCCAAACTTCAAAATTGAATTTCAATTTATCATTATCTTCGTATTTATATAATTTTTTTTTTGAAAAATGCATTGGAAAAGAAATGAAAACAGAATGTTTCAGGAAAACTTACAGAAATACATGCAGCTATTCAAAAAGTTGCAGATATACGCACAATTATAGCAAATAATTGCATACTTTTATGCAATTTTTCATGAACGTTTCAAAATATCGAATTTTGTTTCAAACTATATTTAACATCGTATTTATAGCAGAAAAATCATGAAAATATTAATGTAAAACGACTATAAAACAAAAAAGAAAGATCATTTTCAAGAAAACTGCATACAAATTTGCACTTTTAATGATAAGATGTGGAAATTTCCACCGTTTTTAAATTACTGCAAATATTGGCTTTTCAGCGAATATTTGCAGAAACAGTTGTAAATATTAAACCAATGATTGCAAACATGTTTGTATTATTTCTCAATAAGTGCAGATATTTTCACACTTAATTTTTCAGTTATCTCGTTTTAATATTTAAATTTTATGATTTTTTTAAGCATTGCAACAAAAAAAAACTACAAAAACATAGTTGTTATAATAAACTAATTATATGGACCTACTTTACAATATATTTTGAACAGAAACCCACCAAAAAAATTGCTAACACCCCAAAATAGTGAGATCATCGTAGCACTCTTAATTAAATTAGATTGGGTTACACCTTCATAAAGTCAATCTAATCCTACTGAAAATGCATTCGTTTCTGAAAAGAGTGATACTATCGAAACCAAGATAGAAATTAGACATTTGGACTTTAATCTTGAAATTCACTTGAGGATGAGGGTTCTGCCTTGTATAAATTGAGCTCGTATTGGCACTATCCAGAAGGTCTATCGTGATCATTTACTGAATGAAGATCCATGTAGATAGTCTATACTTATAATGTTTTGGAATTCACATAAGGTTTCGTAAATGAGTCATGAAGTCCTATTATATTTTTGTAAGTATCATTCCATATAAATTTAGGGTATTGTCTATCCCAAAGGGTTCCTAATATCTTAGGAAACCTTCGAAGTTGGGATCTTTGCCCATTGAATTAACTCTATTCACCTTGTCTCATTCCTTACAACCTTATGTAGATGCCTAAAGTTATTCCATAAAATACCATCCTTCGTTATATCAGGTAACTATCAGGTACTGTACTTACAAAGTTAAGAGATAAAATAATAACATAATCATTATAATATTTCCCATGTATTACATTCATAAATCATAAATGGACATTTTTTATTTATGATTAGAATGAATACAAACACTTAATGATCTTGATCCCCAAATTTCCTAAATTGATATAGGAATTACGGTTTACAACTTAAAATTTTGGATAAAGGCGAGAGAATGGATAATTCGGTCTATATTCTGGACCCCTAGAGTTATACTTATAGTCGCGGGTTGAACCCCCTTCTTCCTTAAGATCTTCATCTTTGAATCTTTTGTCGAAGAGGAACTAAGGGTTTAGTAAAGGTGCTCTTAATGATAAACAGCTTGCGTTCTGAATATGATTTGCGGCATTGTGAATTATATGGAGTGAAAGCGAGTCTTTTCTAGCTATCTTCCAATAAATATCACTATGGTTCCTACGAGAGGGATAAGTTTCAATCAGCTCCCCATATCGATGCTATCCGAGGGCAGTTGAGCCGCAGACAAGGATATTGTTTATTCAATGGACGACTCCTTTAGGATTGGATGCCAAAGACACCTGTAACGGCCCGCCCCGCACCAACCGACATTTACTCCAAAGGTGCGCTGTACACATGTGTAGTTAGCACGGAACGGGTCGTCCAAAGGAAAGGGAAGAAGGAAATGAACTAACAAAGAACCTGTAGAATGTCTCACAGCGCATAGAAAAAATATAATAATAACATACTTGACATAAAACAGGTGAGACAGTGCATAAGCTGAAGCAACTAACATAGCAGCAGAAAATCCAAGCACAGCTTATGATCCAAAGTTAAACATTATTACAACTTTTCAATCTGTCTCAAAGCAAACGCAAGATAAAGGAGGTACACTACTAATGCCCAAGTAGCGACCACCAACGACACAGGGAGAATATCTATATATCATACGTGGAAGCCTCCTGCCCGCCTCCGAATCAGCTACTCGCGCATCACCAGCTAACCTGTCTCTAGTCTGCTCGTGCGAGCACCCAGAGTAATAAGAGGAGACATAAAACTCTGGGTCAGACATAAAGCCTGGTATGAGCGATAAGCATCTAAACAGAACAATAACAGGTAGACTAAAACATACCTGAACCTGGACCTACAACCAAAGAGTTAGCACTACATACTGTACAACACTCTAAGGTGTCATATCAAACGGTGTAAAAATACGGAGGTGGAGGGGGGGAGGGGTGTGCATGTCATAGTGATGGCAAACAATCAAACATAGCAACCATCCTCACATCTCTCACTCAGTGCGTAAATCATACGATATTCACCACTTCGATCACCCAACATACCTTGCTACGATCACTTTGCCCCCATGAAGTCATAAATGGCTTCACTGCACTGATAACGTAGCCACAAATCCTTCGCTATGTCCACTTTGCCCCATGGAGTCACAAGGACCCCACTTCACTGGCTCATAGCCTTACTAATCCTTACTATGTACACTCTGCCCCATGGAGTCACAATGATCCCACTGCACTGGCTCATAGTCTTACTACGCATCACCTTGCCCCTCGAGTCATAATGACTCTACTGCACTGATAACGTAGTCTTGCTACCATCACTTTGCCCCTCGAGTCATAGTGACTCTACTGCACTGATAAGTAGCCCATCATCCATTTTCAGTGGTGAATCGAAGTTATGAACGTCGACAACTCCTTAGCACACGTCCCACAGCAAATTCCAACTCATGAAGTCAACTCGTTGGTCCCCATCTGGATCCTGAGTCATAACTTCCAACTTGGACTACCTTTGCATCTCGGGTTATTGGTCTTCTCTCCTGTTCGGGTCGGTCGGTCAAGCACCTTTCATCCTAGTCGGTTTTCATCATCCCTGGTTGGTTTTCATCGTCCCTGGTCGGTCGGTATTCCCCCCGGTCGGTCGAACACTTTACCAATCCTGGTCGGTCGTTGCCAGGGTCGGTAGGTCCTCCTTCACTATTTCTGGTCGATCGTTCGATGTCAGGGTCGGTCGTTCCTCCTTCACTATTTCTGGTCGGTTCAGGAACTCGGGTCGGTCAAAAACCCCCCTGGTCGGTTATCTCGACCCCAAACCTGCACCATTTCAGCAAGCTATTTTCGCCTCTTGATGGCATTTTCGACCATTCTAACTATTGAAATCAATCACAAAGCATATCATACAGTCATAGCAACATGCATAATCAACCACAAACATCAAAACATCAATATGATAGGTTAAAATGGATCAAACATACCCCAAAACCCCATATTTCCCTTTAAGCATGTTTAGGTGAAACTAATGATAGGATTAGCAAAACTTAACCAAATTAACCCAAATTCATATCAGAGGTCTAAAACATCATTTAAGAATTTATGAACATTTTTCCAGAATTTTATCATGTTTAAATTCGCTAATTAACACTAATTACCCTTAATTAGCCATAATTAGTGAGGAACTATGCAAATCACTCACCTTAGCCACAAATAAACTAAGATCTGAAATAAATATCTGATTTGATGCGAATTCTAATGCTAAACAGCAGCTACAATGTTGATTTGGTGAAGATCTTCCTTGATTTGATGTTGCTAAACTTAATCCTTGATTAAAAGATGATTTGGTGGTGATTTAGAGGTTGGAGGTCATTTTTAGGGTTTCTTAGAGGTAAGCGGAGGCTAGAAAACTGAAATGGAATGATTCTCTAACTCATTTCAGCCTCCCCATAACCCTAATCCCGAAATGGGTTATGGGCCTATTCACTAATCACCCTATTTGGCCCGGTTAAGCAGTTTTTCACCTTCCAAACCTTATTTCAGCCATATCTCCCAAACGGTAAGTCCGTTTGGCTATTATGACCACTCTACGGAAAGGTAAACCATCAAACGAATCTAATGGAAGTGGTTTCAGGTCAAAATTCCTTTTCAATCAAAAGTTATGGCTAAAACAAGATAAGCTAGTGGCAAAATGGTCATTTAAAAATCGACAAAAATCATAAGCATGGGAAATGACTCTAATGGATGTTTCCCAAAGTTACATGACCATACGACTTCATATGGGAAAGAAATAAATATTCTACGATCCTCCGATGCGTAGAATGCGGGTTATTACATTCTCCCCCCTTAAGAAATTTCGCCCCCGAAATTCCCTAACCAAAACACACAAAAGGGTCCCACATGCGTATCAATCATAAAACAACCATCAAACATGCAAAACAAGTCTATCCTAGCATGCGGAATAACTAATTTACAAAGTGAATCTTACCAGGCAAAGAGTTCTAGATACGTCTTTCTAATGCTTTCCTCTGTCTCCCAAGTGCAATCATTCTCGTCCTCGGCCCACTGAACCTTGACTAGCTTCACCTCTTTCCTTCGAAGTTGTTTCGTATTGTGCTCCACAATACGAATCGGCTTGCGGTTCCCAACCGCCTCGGGTTCTACTTCGAAGTCCTCTAACTGATCAGGTGAAATAGTCATATTTGAGTCGTGAACGAACTTCCTTAATTGGGAAACATGAAATACATTGTGAACTCCCGCCATCTTCTCTGGTAAGCCAACTCTATATGCCAAATTCCCGACTAGTTCAAGAACAGGGAATGGGCCAACAAATCTTGGTGCTAACTTGCCTCTCCTGCCAAATCGTATCACGCTCTTCAACGGAGAAATCTTGACAAACACCAAGTCACCAACGGAGAATTTTAAGACTCTCCTCCTCTTATCAGCATAACTCTTCTGCCTATCTTGGGCAGCTTTCATTCGTTGTTGAATGGTTTTGATCTTATCTGAAGTTTCCCTTACCACATCTGGTCCAAGCATAAACTTCTCGCCAATCTCTATCCAACATGATGGTGAGTTGCACGGTCTTCCGTACAAAGCTTCATAGGGATCCATACCGATACTGGATTGGTTGCTATTATTATATGCAAACTCTATTAGATGCAATTGGTCATCCCATGATCCACCAAAATCCAATATACAAGCTCTCAAGAGAACTTCCAATATATGATTCACCCTCTCCGTTTGACCGTCGGTCTGAGGATGATATGCGGTACTGAGATGTAATCCTGACCCTAGAGCCTCTTGTAAGCTCTTCCAAAACCCACTAGTAAACAACGGGTCTCGGTCACTCACAATGCTTTTAGGTACTCCATGAAATCTCACTGCCCACTTCATATACAATTCTGCCAACTTGGTTGCCGTTCTGATCGATTTGACTGGTATAAATCTTGCGCTCTTAGTCTATCAATCCACAATTACCTAAATGCTATCATATCCCGATCTAGTCCTTGGTAAACCATCGATGAAATCCATCGAGACTTGCTCCCATTTCCATTCGGGAATTTCTAATGGTTGCAACAACCCACTAGGCTTCTTTTGCTCGGCTTTAACTAGCTGGCAATTAATGCATTTGGATATAAACTTCCCAACGTCTCTTTTCATCCCTTCCCAGTAATAAGTCTGCTTCATGTCTCGATACATCTTGTTACCACCGGGGTGTATAGTCAGTTTTGAGTGATGACATTCTTTAAGCACTTCATCTCTCAAACCATTCACGTTGGGCACAACTAGTCTTCCATTCCTCCGAAGCCATCCATCTCGATCAAGCCCATACAAATTCATCTCCTCACCATCGATGTCCATCTCTAACTTGGAGATGATTTCCAATAGATTAGGATCGTCCCTCTGGCTGGAACCAATCCGCTCTATCAAAGTGGGTCTGATCGTCAAACTAGCTAGCATGACTGGATCTAATTCGCACTTTGGTCTGAAATCAAACCCCGCGATATACTCCAGTTGCTTCCATTCAAGAAACATTGTCCCTAAACTGGCATGTCTCCTACTCAAGGCATCGGCTACCGCTTTACCTTTCCTAGGTTTATATGCGATATCAAAATCATACGAAGCCAAGAACTCTAACCATCTCTACTGACGGAGATTCAGATCTTTCTGAGAGAAGAGATACTTTAACGATTTATGATCGGTAAACAACTCAAATCTTTCTCCCAAGAGATAGTGTCTCCACATCTTCAGCGCAAACACGATCGCTGCTAGTTCCAAATCATGGGTAGTATACTTCTTCTCATGCGGCTTCAGCTGCCGACTAGGATAAGCTACAACCCTACCTCCTTGCATCAATACAGCACCTAATCCGGTACCACAAGCATCCGTGTATACCATCATCTCTTCATTCCCTTTAGGAATGACTAATACTGGCGCACGCGTCAACTTTTCCTTTAGACTCTTGAATGCATTCTCACACACTCCGTCCCAGACGAAAGACTGATTCTTCTTAGTCAACTGAGTCAACGGTGCTGCTATCTTGGAGAAGTCCTAGATAAACTTACGATAATATCCAGCTAACCCCAAGAAACTTCATACATCTGTTGCATTCTTGGGCGTAGGCCAATCCTGTACCGTAGCCACCTTCGTAGGGTCCACGGCAATACCACTCTCTGAAACAACATGACCCAAGAATCTCACTTCCCTTCTCCAAAAGTGACACTTAGAGAATTTCTCTTTCAATTGGTGTTTCCTCAACACCTCCATCACTATCCTCAAGTGTCCCTCGTGTTCCTCCTCTGTCCTTGAGTAAACAAGGATATCATCTACGAACATAAGAACAAACTTATTCAATTGATCTCTGAATACTCGATTCATAAGATCCACAAAGTAGGCTGGTGCATTGGTCAACCCAAATGGCATGACCAACCACTCATAAAATCCAGATGGCGTCCTAAATGCCATTTTCGGAACACTCTCATCTGCTACTCAAAGCTGATGAAATCCTGTCGCGAGGTCCAACTGGGAGAACACTCTTGATCCTTCCAGTTGATCAAACAAATCATCTATCCGCGGTAGAGGATACTTATTCTTCCTCGTTACCTTATTCAACTCGCGATAGTCCACACACAAACGAAGGGAACCATCTGCCTTAGTGGCAAACACAACTGGTGCTCCCCACTCGGAGACACTCCTTCTAATAAATCCCTTCTTCAAAAGATTGCTGACTTGCACCCCGAGCTCTCGCTGCTCCCTTGGTGCCATACGACGAAGTGGCATCACTATAGGTCTGGCATCTTTCACTAAATCAATACGGAACTCAATCCCTCGGTGTTGTGGAAGCCCGGTCACCTCCTCGAAGACGTCCGGATACTGGCCAACCACGGGCACATCTGACAGCTCATCCTGCGGGATGTCGAGGGAATTTACATAACTAGCCATAACCCCATCACTAGGTAGACTACCAAACACTACCCTCCGTCCATCATCCGCCCTAACTGTCACCAAAAAGCCCTCACAGTCTACCACCACCCCGTATCTTTGGAGCCAATCGACTCCCAATATAATGCTATACCCAGTAAAGCCCAAAACAAAGCAATCACAAACAAACATACATCCATGACTCGATAAGACAAAATTCCTGCAAATCATACTAAGGCTAGTCGAACCACCAATCAGGTTCATCACAACCAATGGTCTATCGACTATCTCGGGTTCCAGTCCCAATCTATCTACCAGGTCACTAGATATGAAGGAACGGGAAGCCCCAATATCAAACAAAATTCGAACTGGTACATCATAAACAGAAAGCATACCTTGAATAACAACATTCTTTCCTTTCTCCGCCGCAGCTGGGGCATTCGACGAAGAAGGAACAGCATCGATAGCATATGCTTTCACAATCTTCTTCTCTTTAAGAGGTTGCGGACACTTATCCTTATGATGTCCCACTTGACCACAGTTGTAGCACTTCCTTTCCGCTGGCTTGGCCCGACATTCTTTAGCATAATGGCCCTTCTTACCACAGCTGAAGCACTCAACATCCTTCTCGTTCTTTTTCTGGCCACCCTTAGATTGGTCCTGCTTCCTCTTATTCTGAGAGTTATTCTTGCCTCCACCGCCTGCTTGCGGCTTTGGCCGGTCTTCTGCAGATGCAGCCTCAGTTTTTGACTTAGGGTAAAGGCCCTCTGATCTCAAAGCTTTCCCCACAATCGATTCAAAAGTCTCATCGATGTGGTTGATAAACCTTTCCCCCAAGTATCCATCCAAACCAGTAATGAACTTCTCATTCTTCTTCTCAGGAGTATCGATAAGAGACAGTCCATACTTCGAAAAAGTGTCGAACTCGGCAATATAGTCAGAAACTGCCCTACCACTCTGCTTGAGTTCCAAGAATCTCTTGAACAACACTGACTTTTGGGCAGCTGGAATAAACTTCTCGCTAAAGCGAGCCTTGAACTGATCCCAAGTAATCTGATCTTCTGGAGTAGCTATTCTAATGGCATTCCACCAATTCATCGCTCGCCCTTGCAGCTGACGAGACGCTAACCTTCTCTTCTTCGCATCCTCAAGACCCAAGTCGTCGAAGATACGATCATGGCTATCCATCCAATCTTGAACATCTGTGGCCGACTCCGTCCCGTGGAATGGCTTCCCACCAAGGTTAGTGTAATCCTTGCACAACTTGGCAAAATCGACCCTAGGCGCTTGCACTACTGGGCCAACACCAACTCCGGGATTGGGAACTGCCCCTTGCACTTCTCTAAGCATGTCTCTCATGAGGTCAGTAAACATCGCCCTCATGTCAGCAGCATTCCCATTATTGGCTCCTCTACCAGCACCTCTAGCATATCGGCTCATCGTCAATCTGTAAAAGAGAAACGATTAACGACCCCATAGTGGTGCTAGTGCAGTGCGACTTCATTCTTATACTACTAATAGTACATACATATATAACTTTTGAAAACCAAAGTAACCACAAATACGCTCTCACATATACGTACTATCTCTCCCTAGTGTCTTTCCCTAGGTTAACTACGCAACCTAGAGCTCTGATACCAAGTGTGACGGCCCGCCCCGCACCAACCGACATTTACTCCAAAGGTGCGCTGTACACATATGTAGTTAGCACGGAACGGGTCGTCAGAAGGAAAGGGAAGAAGGAAATGAACTAACAAAGAACCTGTAGAATGTCTCACAACGCATAGAATAAAATATAATAATAACATACTTGACATAAAACAGGTGAGACAGTGCATAAGCTGAAGCAACTAACATAGCAGCGGAAAATCCAAGCACAGCTTATGATCCAAAGTTAAACATTATTACAACTTTTCAAACTGTCTCAAAGCAAAAGCAAGATAAAGGAGGTACACTACTAATGCCCATGTAGCGACCACCAATGACACAGGGAGAATATCTATATATCATACGTGGAAGCCTCCTGCCCGCCTCCAAACCAGCTACTCGCGCATCACCAGCTAACCTGTCTCTAGTCTGCTCGTGTGAGCACCCAGAGTAATAAGAGGAGACATAAAACTCTGGGTCAGACATAAAGCCTGGTATGAGCGATAAGCATCTAAACAGAACAATAACAGGTACACTAAAACATACCTGAACCTGGACCTGCAACCAAAGAGTTAGCACTACATACTGTACAACACTCTAAGGTGTCATATCAAACGGTGTAAAAATACGGAGGTGGGGGGGGGGTGTGCATGTTATAGTGATGGCAAACAATCAAACATAGCAACCATCCTCACATCTCTCACTCAGTGCGTAAAGCATACGATATTCACCCCTTCGATCACCCAACATACCTTGCTACGATCACTTTGCCCCCATGAAGTCATAAATGGCTTCACTGCACTGATAACGTAGCCACAAATCCTTCGCTATGTCCACTTTGCCCCATGGAGTCACAAGGACCCCACTTCACTGGCTCATAGCCTTACTAATCCTTACTATGTACACTCTGCCCCATGGAGTCACAATGACCCCACTGCACTGGCTCATAGTCTTACTACGCATCACCTTGCCCCTCGAGTCATAATGACTCTATTGCACTGATAACGTAGTCTTGCTACCATCACTTTGCCCCTCGAGTCATAGTGACTCTACTGCACTGATAAGTAGCCCATCATCCATTTTCAGTGGTGAATCGAAGTTATGAACGTCGACAACTCCTTAGCACACGTCCCGCAGCAAAGTCCAACTCATGAAGTCAACTCGTTGGTCCCCATCTGGATCCTGAGTCATAACTTCCAACTTGGACTACCTTTGCATCTCGGGTTATTGGTCTTCTCTCCTGTTCGGGTCGGTCGGTCAAGCACCTTTCATCCTGGTCGGTTTTCATCATCCCTGGTCGGTTTTCATCGTCCCTGGTCGGTCGGTATTGCCCCCCTGGTCGGTCGAACACTTTACCAATCCTGGTCGGTCGTTGCCAGGGTCGGTCGGTCCTCCTTCACTATTTCTGGTCGGTCGTTCGATGTCAGGGTCAGTCGGTCCTCCTTCACTATTTCTGGTCGGTCGTTCGATGTCAGGGTCGGTCGGTCCTCCTTCACCATTTCTGGTCGGTCCAGGAACTCGGGTCGGTCAAAAACCCCCCCGGTCGGTTATCTCGACCCCAAACCTGCACCATTTCAGCAAGCTATTTTCGCCTCTCGACGGCGTTTTCGACCATTCTAACTATTGAAATCAATCAAAAAGCATATCATACAGTCATAGCAACATGCATAATCAACCACAAACATCAAAGCATCAATATGATAGGTTAAAATGGATCAAACATACCCCAAAACCCCATATTTCCCCTTAAGCATGTTTAGGTGAAAATAATGATAGGATTAGCAAAACTTAACCAAATTAACCCAAATTCATATCAAAGGTCTAAAACATCATTTAAGAATTTATGAACATTTTTCTAGAATTTTATCATGTTTAAATTCTCTAATTAACACTAATTACCCTTAATTAGCCATAATTAGCGAGGAACTATGCAAATCACTCACTTTAGCCACAAATAAACTAAGATCTGAAATAGATCTCTGATTTGATGCGAATTCTAATGCTAAACAGCAGCTCCAATATTGATTTGGTGTAGATCTTCCTTGATTTGATGTTGCTAAACTTAATCCTTGATTAAAAGATGATTTGGGGGTGATTTAGAGGTCGGAGGCCATTTTTAGGGTTTCTTAGAGGTAAGTGGAGGCTAGAAAACTGAAATGGAATGATTCTCTAACTCATTTAGACTCCCCATAACCCTAATCCCGAAATGGGTTATGGGCCTATTTACTAATCACCCTATTTGGCCCGGTTAAGCAGTTTTTCACCTTCCAAACCTTATTTCAGCCATATCTCCCAAACGGTAAGTCCGTTTGGCTATTATGACCACTCTACGGAAAGGTAAACCATCAAACGAATCTAATGGAAGTGGTTTCAGGTCAAAATTCCTTTCCAATCAAAAGTTATGGCTAAAACAAGATAAGCTAGGGGCAAAATGGTCATTTAAAAATCGACAAAAATCATAAGCATGAGAAATGACTCTAATGGATGTTTCCCAAAGTTACATGACCATAAGACTTGTGAAAGAAATAAATATTCTACGATCCTCCGATGCGTAGAATGCGGGTTGTTACAACACCCCCTTCCAATAAATCGAAAAATGCATTTAACTATCATTTGCCTTGATTGAGGAGCATTACCGATGGAAATATGCCCTTCAGTTCCTCTATGCGGGACCTTCTATTGTTTGATAGAGGCTCTTTGCCATTTATCATTGTGCTCGAGGGTGAGCTACGATAAAAGTCTTTGTCTTACCTGGAAGCTTATTACTCTTGATATATATTCACTGCTGCTTTACCCTCGGCTTCTACGTGATTATTTTGGTGCTAGAACTTGCTCGCTAGTGAAGTGGTGTTTCTGACTTTTCAAATCGAAATGTCCAGCTGATAATCTTTTTAAACATCTATACTCAATTTTCCTGCCTTTTGGTGTTTTGATCCATCTAGCGACTATCCTAGTTTGTATATTCCATGTAATTAGATTAATCTTCTTCTTCCTTATACTCCTGGAAGTGTTAATTCCGAGATTAATGGAAGGTTTGCTATATGTTCTTTTTAGCTGCTACCTCTACTGCTTTACCCATTGCTCCTCTTTATAGTTTGCATGCCTTCATTCTGAAAATTGGGGATGAATATGATATTGTTATTTCTGGTGTAGTATCCCAAAAAATGTTGCTTGCGGATTTTTCCAAAGGACATCCTGACAAAAGAGCCAAAATAATTTATTTACTGGTTGTTGAGAAAAGTGAGGGTGTCAAGGCTACTACCACAACTGCTATACAGTTTGTCGGGAGCACAAGGCCGATTATCAGAAGTGAGACTTTGGTGATAGCTCCACTTTCTCTGGAAGATCTTACAAAACATATTAACTTTCCTACATCCTTTGCTTCTCTAAATGACATAGAAAGAGCGTAGGGTCTCCCCCCTTTCTGCCTTCCACCTCGAATATCCTAGGCTCCTCGACTTCTCTTTTATTGGAGGCGGTTTTTCCTAACCTAATGAGAGCTATCGTCGACTCCCCTTCTTTTGCTCTTTCGAAAATTCCTCCATGTAACGACAGGAAATTCCGCTTGATCCGAATCAGCCGCTAAACCGATCAAGACCATTCGAAACCCCTGATTGTTTTGAGAACACGACAAATTAGAACGCAAACAAAAGAACATTTCATTGTATATTACAACAATTCCATCAGATACAAGAATATACAGAGTATGAATGCATAAATTACATTCGATAAATATCATAGATTTAAATACAGTATTACAACGGAAAAATAATACAAAACACAACTGAAAGTAATACACGGATACAGAGCTTTCCGAGCATCGTTCCAGCTGTAAATCAGGATCTTGTGAATATAAATCTGCAAAACCCAAAACTACTAGCTGCCCGTGTCAAAATAAGGGCACCCAGAGTTTAGGTTAAAACAATAAACTCCAGGTCAGTCATGGGACTGGTGTGAGAACTAAAACAGTTATTTAAAAACTTTACTTTAAATTAGATATCTCAAGGGACCACGCCGTATAACACGGAACGGGTTTCCTCCCAAGAATACCAGTGCATATAACAAAACAGCGCAATGCTTTTTGAAAAAATGAAGCTATTATAAGACCCAGGTCCTATCACACAATGCAACGCAAGCCGGGGGATAAGGTTTTCACTTATAATATCCAAACATGCTTAGTACGTTTAAAACAAATCATTTGATACTATTATAAGTGCATAGTGTATAAAACAACATCAAATCATAAGTATCAATCATAGACGGCATGGGTACCATATATCATGTCGCCATACTAGTTCTACAATTAAAACCGCAAAATCACGTATTTGGGAATTGGATTTCCATCTGTGAACCGAGGCAAAAGATAGTCCTCTACCGATTCGAGACTCTCTAGCCCGAGTCTCAGGGCAAGTACTCAGTCAAGCCACTTGGATCGTCAGGGCCGATCCACCGATGTGGATTAAAATGCCTGAACACTGCGTTTCCCCGCCCTTTGGGGCGTAAATGAGCCAACGAATGACTCCATCGGCTTCACATAGTCACCGATATACCCGAGGCGCCTCACAACAACAACAACCACATAAGTCAAACTCGTCAGGGCGTGTAAAACCACTGACGCCACTTCTAACTAGAAAGAAACGCATGTCCTCCCTATGTCCTCTCCCGTTTCTGGTCCACAACCGGGGTGTGAGGGTCGCGAATCAACGCTACACAAAGCCATGCCACACAGGTCGTGCTTTGATCATCAACCACAAGACTCTGCTTTTCAACAGAAGCCTCGATCATATTGCCACTTAGGCATGCCACACAGGCAATTCACTCCATGCGTTTGATATCCATCAATATATAACCCCTGTGCTCGTACGTCTCAGAGAAGGGCGTTAAGCAAGAGAATAAATTCTCAGCCGTCAAACAGATATATATTTAATAGAAATCAATCACACATACTAAAATCCAATGTTAGACACACAGTCCATTTACAAGTTCGTTCTGGGTCTAAACGAAACCGGAGGCACCTAGTACCCCGCATATCCATCAATCTCCAAGTACGTCTGGACGATCACTGACTGATTCCCTCCTCTTGGGTGTACGGCCCAATCAAGATCATCAGTAATTATCCAAACAACGTGAAGACCTCCGGTCTTCAACCACCGTCTTCATCTTCGACACCACGTCGAATCAGTTATTCAGAATGGGATAAACCTGGTCTTTCCGAATAACTCACGTATATAATAAACAAGTGTTACACAAACACAACATACGCCTCATTCCAATTCATCAGTCACTAACCGTAAATTAACTAGAGAATAATTCCTCAAATATTAACCCCGAAGGCCGAAACCAACATCAGATCAATACCGCAGAAATCATTCAACTTAACTAATCTCCAGTTAGTTTCTAAATTTCACATTCTTAGGGAAAGGTTCCCATTAATTTTATCAAAGACAAATTCTTTTAAATTTATTCTTTAATCTTCTTTTGAATATCGATTCAACTAGTCGGGATTAGCGAACCACACCGAAGTAATCATTTATTTTATTTCCCAATCCCAACCTATTCATCCCATGAAGTAAAACTGGTTATACTTCATATCTAACACCATAGTGTTATTGGTAAATTCAATTACCATTTCACGTTCAAATCTAATTAAAGATTTAACTATCGCCTGGAGCAAAACTGGTGATACTCCATTCTCGATCTTTTCAATCTAATTAAAGATTCATTAAAACTCCCTTTAGTTTTAATCTTTAACTGGGTTAAAGAATCAGTGTCCTTTAAAACACGGTTCACGATAAACCCTAAAATCACATCACATTTCAATCAGTCCCTAACCGTAAATTAACAAGTGAGCAATTCCCTAAGTATTAACCCCGAAGGCCGAAACCAACATCAGATCAATACCCCAGAAAACATTCAACTTAACTAATCTCCAGTTAGTTTCTGATTTTCTTAACTCCTTTGGGTCTAAGAACAGTATTATTGAAGATACCGTTCACGACAACCCAAAATTACCTTTCATTAATTAACGGGTTAAAGAACAAGTGTTATTTAAAACACTGTTCACGATAAACCCAAAAATCAATACCAATTCAATTCCAATTAAATACTATTTAATTGGTATACTTCATTAAATCTGAACAAAAAGATTTAATCTTTTTCTCAATTGGGCTTAAGAACAGTGTTAATGAAGACACCATTCACGACAAACCCAAATCCCATTTGATATTAAATACAAGGCTCTGAATAGAAAATATATCGGCTTATATTCAATATCAAATTCTATGACCAACAAATATCGTATTGGAAATAACGATATAAATATATCTTTCAAATTTCCATAACAATATCTGTATAATCACGAAATCCAACATCGAAATATTCCGAAGACAATTTCGATTCAAATCCATTCCAATTCACGTATTGGAAATTTCGGTTATTTTCAAAACCCTTTCAAATCCACTTTATTTATTTTAAAAATAAATAGGATTATAATTCTAGTTCAAAACTAGTTCATTTCGATAAAAAAAATCTATTTTTATCTTTTCAAATATGGAGTTTTTCATCCCAATTCTTCCCAAATCATTTCTTATGATTTTACACAAATTATTACTATTTTTAATAATTTTATCAAGGCCCGTACAGTCGATTTCCATCAACGGCCATCGAACTGCACTTACAGCGACCTTTTCCCAATTTGATTTGGACATAATTCCAAATCCATCCATTAGATTTCAAATCTCTAATATTCGTTAGAGAGCTCTTTTCGATACGAACCCAACGGTTCCGATTTTAGGAGAATCTGACGGTCGGATCTCCCGCAATATCCGTTCGAAGTCAATGGTCGAAATTCGCGAACTGCCGCGGCGCGTTCTATTCAGGCCATTATATTATGTATAATATATATTTCGTCGATTTCCTTTTAAAACGTATTTTATAATTCGTTTTCAAAACGATTTCAACTTCATTTCAAATTCAAATCAAAATTGAATTTTTCCTTATAAATTCGTTTTAAATTCATTTCAAATTGATTTTTAATTCAACTTCAGTTCGTTTTCAATTCAATTTCAATTCGTTTTCAATTCAATTCAATTTCAATTCGAATTCATTTCTATTCAATTTCAATTCGAATTCATTTCTATTCAATTTCAATTCGAATTCATTTTCAATTCGAATTCATTTTATTTTCAATTCGAATTCTAATTCGTTTAAATTCAATTCGAATTCTAATTCTAATTCGTTTCAATTCAATTTAATTCGAATTTCATTTCAATTTAATTCGAATTTCAATTCATTTCAAAATATCAGATTTTGAAATCACTTTCGATGTTCATTATAAAATGAATAAAATTGATATAAATATCGTTCACGTCAAAATGGCGTAAATCTAATCAACATGGCTTCATATATTTCTATTTTCAAATATTTCTTTTTCAAATATTCTATTTCAAAACTGGAATGAGGCCCAATCAATTACCATATAATGTTAATTATATGGATTTTCTACAACACATGTATAAAATAACAACGATAAATAATCAACCATCATCCAGAGTGCGTTGTACACAGTATAAGCATCAAATATAAATATTTAACGCTTATAACAGCTTGTCAATCAATCGATTGTCATACAGTTAATTATTGGGACTAGCGTATGTCGTATATCATCCCAATACCCGTGTGGGGTTTTCAAACAATCAAACACAGATTTTATTTGTGCAGTTGGGCGATGTGTAAAATGTATCATTCCAATCAATATCAGTCAAATGTGTGTATATAAACAAATCCTTCGATTTGTTTATATTTAGTTCATTTTAAATACACGATAAAAATTCTATTTTCAACTATAAAATATTTCTAACTATATAAATATTTTATTTCACATCACATCACATCACACAATCAACTACATATCAAAATCAAACAAACAAGCATACAAGCTGTCCATGGTCTGTGGACGACGGGTGTCGGGTGCTACTAAACACCGTATGCATCCTAGTATATATTTTAACTAGAAAATTTAGTTAAAAGTGAGAAGTTCTCACCGAAAAGCTAACCCAAACGCCACGACTCTTTATATGTAGAAGTCTTTGCCGTGTTCGCCTTTTTCCAATTTCACTGTCCGTAGCCACTACATATATAAAAAACACATTTTTATACTGCTGTTTTTAAAATAAAAATCACATTTTAATTTGTTCACTTTCAATTTAAAAATCACATTTTTCCTTAACCATTCTAATGATCAAAATCGTATTTTTTTACTTTGCTATATATATGATAAAAATCACGTTTTCTATTCGCTACTACATACAAGGAAAAATTATATTTTTACAACGCTCTTTATAGATAAAACTCTATTTTTACCCCGCTACTATATAGATAAAAATTCTATTCTTCTACCGCTACTATATAGATAAAAATTCCACTTTTATCTTGCTAGTAATATAATAAAAATTATAATTTTATTACTCTACATGAATAAAAATCATATTTTTATTCTTCCTATGATATAAAGATCGAATTTTTATTACCTATATAATATAAAAATCATATTTTTACATGGCTACTTCTATAAAGATCACATCTTTATTAATTCAAATCTTTATAAATTAAAAATCTTATCTTTTCTGCTTCAAAAATATATATAATATTTTTCCTACTTAAAAATATCATGTTCTTTTATATAAACAAAATCATATTCTTTTTAAACAACCAAAATCAGAGATTTTTAAAAGAAGAAATAGTATATATAAAAAACTTACAGTATACGTTCAAGGAGGGAGGAAAGTTGTCGGAGGTCGGGGTGGTGCGTGCTGGGTGGCGGCTTGAGGCGGTGCGGATGGAGCAGGGTGCGGGGGCTTCAGGAGTTCGTCGGTCTTAAGGGGGACTGGGGGGGTTTCGATTTGGTGCTAGGGCTCGGGGGGGGGGGGGGGGGTTCACGCGATGGAGGAGAGGGTAAGCAGGAGGGGAGCAACGGAAGAAGGGGGTGGTTACGACGGAGGGTGGCGCGTCGATTTGAAGAGCAGGGTTTTTTTTATAATGCTGGTCAACGGTTGAAGAGGGGGGGGGGGGTAGTTAAGGAGAAAGAGTTTTTTTATTTATTTAATTATTTATTTCAAAAAGGCACTTTATATTCTGACCTCGAAACGACACCCACCGCCTGTCATCCATAGCTAATTACCCCCATTTCGAACACAATGGGATATGTATCGTAGGCTAATTCGATCGTTTCGACCAGTTTTCGTCAAAATCAAAATATAACTCTATATATTGAATTTGAACGCGCATTTCAATTTACTGGGGCCACATACTAACTAGAAAAATACCCGAAAAATATTTTCTAGCTTCGTATTGACAATACGGTCCTAACAAAACTAATTTCATCGAATTCTGAGACCGTTTGAAAATGGCCATTTTCCAGTCAATTAAAATCAACTGAAATTGGTCAAACGCGTTTTCCTTCGTCATGCTCACATATTGATTCGAAAAATTGTGAAATTTGAAACCTAGCAATAATTTGACATCGCAGATCCAACAAAAGTGGTTTCGTCGTAATCCGAGGTCGTTTGCAAAATGGCCATTTTCAAGAGCCGAAATTCCATAGCGACTATTCTGAAATTTCAACTGGACGTAACTTTTGATTCCCGCTATGAAATTTTGATTTCCCGGATTCGTTGGAAAGATATTCACAATTAGATTCAAATATTTTTGGTTTCACTAAAATCCGGTTTATTTTGAATCCTGTACATTCATTTGAAATTTGAAATCGAATTATCGAACTACCGCGCCATTTTCAATTCTTTTTATATATATAAATAAATATTTATATTCTAACGACGATCTATATAAAATATACGTTCGAATTCCATTCAAAATAAATTTCTCGTCATTATTACTTAAAATAATTCATTTTAAATAATCAAAATTCACTAAAATTGCCAAAATAAATTTTTTAAATTGGCTCGGATTTCCGGGTTATTACACTCCGAGTTCCCCTTCGAACCAGAAAGCTATTATTGATCAGTAGCTTTCGGTAAACTTCTAATCCCTTTGCTTCCCTCTACCTTTTTATTAAAAAAAATAAGCTCATACTTTACCTTTTGTTTTATTAGCTTATTAGGCATTGGGTTTCTACTTAAAAAGATTATGATGAATTGTTGAGGCTTACAGAAGAAATCCAAGCCTTAAAGAGCCAAGTCTCTGTAACAACCCGTATTCTACGTATCAAAAGATCGTAGAATATTTATATTATTTTCGTATGAGATCATACGACTGTATAACTTAGGAAAATGACTGATAGGGCCATTTCCTACCTTCTCCATTTTTTTTTGAATTTTAATGTGACCATTTTACCCTTGAAAATCTTTTTTTGCTCATAAATTTTGATTGGCAAAAAATTTGGACTTGAAACCACTTCCATTGGCTTCGGATGGTGGTTTCCCATTGTGTCGAGTGGTCTCATTAAGTAAACGGACTAAATGTTTGAAGGAATGGTTGAAACAAGTTTTGGAGAATATTAGAAAGTTCATTTCTTGGTGGGGTGTTAGGGTGGGTCCCCATACCCATTTCGAGTTTGATAACTTGTAGTGGCTCAAAGGATAGGGGAATGATCTCCTATTCACTTTCTCAACTCCCAAAATAGATCTAAGAACATATTAATGGCTTCCACCTCTCAAATCCATCATTAAACCCTTGTTTAATTAGTTACCAACCGAATTAACATCAAGTCAAATCAACACCAAAAGAGGACAAAGGATGCTGCTATACATTAGAATCCAAGCCAAACACTTATTATTTTTGGATCTAGCCTTCTTGGGGTGATTAATATTTTCTTACTAGTTAATTATGGTGGATTAGCATACGAGATGCTTATAAAAATATGTAAAATGCTTATAATTCATAGTTAATCATTTTAAAAAATATATATAAGTTTGGGTTGATCTGGCATTGATTTGTGAATCCTGTAATTTCGGGGATTGAGGGAAAACTATGCTTTTTGGGTGTTTTGATCTTGTTTGGTTGATTTATATGTTATTTCAGCTATTGGATATGTTAAGACATTGACTAGGCATATTCGAATATGGGTAGGGTACATATATTCTAGATAGGTGCTCGAAGAGAAGGGGAAGTCAGTGCGATGTCTATGCAAAACCACATCGGGTCTTCGTCTTCACTTTGGAAGGATTCCATGGTATCCACTTGGATCATGTCGGATCCCTACCTTAAGGTTGTGCGTGTCAAAACAACTTGGTTTCATTGCTTGGCAGTGGCTTGGATTCTAGTACTATCAAGGCTTGGTATTACCAAATGTCCAAAGCATTAAGGTAGTGATTTGAGGATGTATGCGATGATTGGATGCTTTCTATTACTATGTCACACATACTTCCATTTACGCTCAGTATTGTGATTACCATGGAGTAGAGTACATGATTATATGTGCTAACTCTTTGGATTCAGGGTCAAGTCAGGTATGATTCTACATGCCTATTATATTACCTATTTTAGTGATTGAGATTACTATTGCTCACTCATACTTTGTATGACTTGTGGTTTTATGCTTTGCTTCTTATTACTCTATGTGCTCTTAAAGGAGAAGACTAGAGACAGGTTGGTGCTCGAGTAGCAGTCTGGAGACGAACAGGAGGCTTCTAAGTATTTTTTTTGGAAAATTGGTTCACTTTATTATCTACTAAAAAAGCGTACAAGAAGAAGGTTAGCAATCTAACCATTACAAAAATAAATCAAAGCATAAAAGAAACTGAAAATATAAGTAACTATAACTATTTATAAGCCTAACTAACATAGATCGGCCCAAGATGAGGCCTCCATCCCACTTGCGTGCAACTCCCTGCACCTCACACGAGACAAAAGATCCTCTTTATCACCTCGCACGTACCAACAAGGACCACCAGAAGTTCAATCCCATTGCAGCACTTCTTCATGCAGTAGTACCACTCTGGTATAAGCAGTTGAAATCCAATATTACTATCAATTCAAACTATTGCCTTCTAATAACCAAGCTGCTCATGAACCGACAGATCTTGGCATATATTATCTTCTCAAGGCACTAGTATTCATTAGACTATTTCATCCAGAACCAATGAAACATGCATAAGGCATCTACATTCAAAACCAAACTAGTAGTATCTGATCCTAGTCTTCTAAGTAGCTCATACATCTAGGCAGATTGTAACAAGAACACCAAAAACATCCCTTAACACATGTATAGAAAGCACCTACATTCAACAACTAGTGAAATTCTAATAGAATATTCAATTCAAACACTAAACCTAGTTGATGATTCACAAACCAATGTGAATCAATCTTAGAACAAGAATCAACAATTAGAACTATAGATTTCACCACTACAAAAATCCAAATGCCACCATCTAACCTTGTAACTTAAGGAACTGGAATCAAGGCATTATATGTAATAATACACTGGAGTAGAAGAAACCACTGTAAATCCTTAACACCTGCTCAAAAGCATTCAACCATAGACCTTCTATAAAATCAAACCAATATCCACTACACCAAAACAGGTGATTACCAATGAGTATAACCGTCACAAACAATTTCAGCAACACTTATTAGTGTTGCTATGAGGGAATGGCAATTGATTTCCAACACATATAAGCGTTAGTAGATTTTCTCTTCCAACGCTTATAAGCGTTGGTGTATCTTCCTTCGCAATGTTTATAAGCATTGGTAGATTTTCTTTTGCAATGCTTATAAGCGTTGGTAGATTTTCTTTCGCAACGCTTATAAACGTTGGTAGATTTTCTTTGCCAACGCTTATAAGCGTTGGTAGATTTTCTTATGAATAATCAATTACCAATATTAATAGTCAATTAATGTTGCTAAAATGACAATTAATTACTAACATGATTATAACATAGAAGATATTTAATATGAATCAAAAACTAATATTATTCTCAATTTAAAAAGTATAATTCAATGAATATCAATAAACAACATTCATAATCAAGCAATGACATAGAATATAAGTTAACAACAGACAAATATAATACATAATTAAGCTGCTAAATGCAATACATAATTAAGTTTCTAAATTCAATACATAAATGAAATTCTACAGATATAGAACACGAAACTCGGGTCTTACAACAAAGCCACCATTTGAAAATTCAGGATCTTCTACTCCACCATCACTACAACTACCCTTTTCTTCCGCTTCTTCCAGAAGTACCTAAATGCATTCAATATCATTGAAATTATCAGTTAAATTCAAGACATTAATACTCAAAGAAATGATGCACTACTTTAACATTCAAATTCAAACTGAGTTGCAAACTCAGTTGGGCATGAAATCGTACAAAATCTATAATGAGTGGTCTATTATCACTGCAGATTCATTCCTACGAAGAAAAAATGCAATGTCTGTCTGAAGTACTTACAAAATTTTCGGCTGCACAAGAAATAGCATTCACTTTTTTTCTACTTGTTTCCGCCACTTTTCAAGTCATTGTACCGGGGATCTTCTATCCTGGATTCTGCGCCGCGTTAGAATAATTTCATGAAGTATATTTTTATTAGTGAATTATTAATGTAGAAATTTTTTTACATACCATTTCTAAGGACAAGAAGATGCAAGACCAAGTAGAAAACAATAATTAAGAACTAATAATAGTGGGTCATGAACCTTTACTATTGTTCTGCTGTCAGGGTGTGACTGGACAATTATTCTAGTCTAAGAGCATTTTTGATTTCTTCTTATTTTCCTTGAGTAAGATGTAGATATCAAGTACCTAAATAATCAAAGCATATAATAAACACACTACCGACAATAGTTATTTTTCATGATATATAAGTCATTGATGGCAGAAGACAACAAAAGATACGTTCTGCAAATAAAACCCAGGTCTCACTTGCAAATGACAAAATTTCCATGGGAGAATAATCATAGTTATAGAAGTATTATACATAAGAGTTCTACAAGTATATGCACAAATGTTCAACTGTAAAATATGCACACAACGACAATAATATAACATATTTTGTAAATTTATTGATATCGCTTACCAGGAACTAAATGTTCCTTACCAAGAAAACATCTGTTGCTTCCAACTCCACCCATAGCAAATAAATTACTTGTGCTTTCTCAACTGTCCTTGGACGAGCAGTGAGACATTTGTCAACAATAGAATCACATATTTCCTTTGCATACCTGAACATAAAAAGAATAATATTGATATCGCTTAATATCATACTATACATTGCAATGCATATGATTACCTTCCAACATCAGCATCTGCTGCTTTCAAAAATGTAATCAATGCATCAAGCGCCTTTTCTTGCACTGGGGTATTAGAATCCGCAATTGTCTTTCTAAACAATGGACCTATATAAGGAGATAAAACAATAAACTAAGTACTACTAACAATCGGGGCATAAACAATAAACAACACATTGTATACGAGAACTGTTAAAAAAGTAGCAAATAACTAAATGGTATGATCATGACTAGTTTAGAACCGTGTTCAGTTTTACACATAAACGCAGCAAGTAATCAGGTAGCTTCTTTCCTTTTCTGTACCTTCTCTTTTTTGTCTGAATTCAAGTGTTATTTGAGGCTTATTGGCGATTTATTCGAATCTGAACTAATTTAATTTCTATTTTTATTGTAGGGAACATTAGAGAAGATTGTAAACTAGTAGAGGGTCCTGTGATCTTTGTGAGGAGAAAACATGGAGCACCATAAGGAAACTGGATGCCAGGCTCCAGAGGGCCCGATCCTCTGCATCAATAACTGCGGCTTGTTCGGAAGCGCAACCACAATGAACATGTGCTCCAAATGCCACAAAGACATAGTACTCAAGCAAGAACAGGCCAAGCTAGCAGCTTCTTTCATTGACAACCTTGTAAATGGAACCAAGATCATGATAACTGCTACTACCACAAAATAAATATCCATTTCTCTACCAGAACCAAATACACCACCAACATAGATATCCAGCATCTCTCCTTCCAAAACATCGAAATAGAATTACTAAAACCAAAGGTAGGCCCTACAAGATGCAGTACCTATAACAAGTAAGTGGGGCTAACTGGCTTTGACTGTCGTTGCGGGCACGTATTCTGCTCGATGCATAAATACTCAGACAAGCACGAATGCACGCACGCCGGACTGCTAGCAAGGAGGCGATTTCTAAGGACAAATGTGTCATCAAGGTTGAGAAGCTTAATAAGATTTGAGGTTTGGGAACAAAGAGAGATCGATGGTTGAATGAATGACATTTAGTGGCTTGTTTCATCTGCAAAATTGATTAACTCGAAACCGATTAACTCGAAATCGTTTCATCTGTAGTAAAAGGAGGATAATAAGAGTATCAGATCCTACATCATACATGAAGCAAAAATGGATTAACTCGAAATTGATTATCAGATCCTACATCATACCTGAAGCCAAAATCGATTAATTAACTTGAATTCGATTATCCTCGAATCTAACGTTAAAGTGAGGACCGATACTCTGAATTGGAACTTGAGCGCGATTCTCCCAGCAAAATCTTCAAATTTGAAGTAAAAGGTTTTGAGATAAGATTTTGATCGATGCCAACATATAAAGGTGCAATGAAGATCATTTCATAGAGATAAGGTTTTTTACTTTGAGTCGTGTTAGAAATATGTTAAAATCTATCCTCAAAGTATAACACGAATGCACAAAATAATATCATATCTTCGTTGCTGAAATCTGTATATTTGAGGAATTTAAAAGTCACATAAAAAGCCCAAACGGTCCAGGCTCCGACATGGAAAGAGTGCAGAGTGATCTACACTGTGGACCGAGGTCCTCCGGTCCACAACAATAAAACGGTCGACCGCCCAAAAACCACCAGTCGACCGTTCATGTTTCTGTTTTGGAAACAAAACTTTTCTCACCCGAACCAGTCGACCGGTGAATACGGACCAGTCGACCGGTCTGTGTATTTTTGCACATAATGGCTATTTTTCTGGGTTTTTTAAATTTGACCAGTCGACTGGTGATTTTTGACCTGTCGACCGTTTTCAAACAGCAAGCTTTTTTCTGAAAGGTTACTTCTATTTGTGAAGAGATTTCTATTCGATAATCAAAGGAAATGGACATAACTTTTTATAGAAACTCTTCATGAAGAATTACTACCTTTCTACTATTATATAAACAACTTCAAACTTGTTTTACAATAACTGAAATCATTCTATATTCTCTCTAATTTTTTAATTGCATTTTCATATTCTTTGCAAAACAAAAGCTCTCCAAATTTCAAATACTTGTTGAATCCTTGAATCAATTTAATATCATTTGATTCAACAAGCATTCTACTTCCTTAAATCTATGCATTCAAAGTATATACTCGAGGATAAGATTATAGGAAGGGTGTACTACAAGTGACTAGTCCGTGTATTGAAGACACAATATATAGTCAATCATCAACTACTTTGTATTGAAATTCCGGTAAGCCTGTAGCCGTTCAAATCAGGTGGGTAAGCTTGTGGCCCGTGAAATCAAGTGGGTAAGCTTGTGGCCCGTGAAATCAAGTGGGTAAGCTTGTAGCCCGTGAAATCAAGTGGTGTATTGTGAACCTGTTCCTCCGGGTGAAGCGAGGTTGTTGATTATTGAAAATCCAGAGAGAGGTCTGGGACTGGACGTAGGACGGTGCTCCGAACTAGTATAAAAAGCCCTGGTGTTATTACTTTACTGTACTGCTTTTTATTTGTGATATATTTCAATATCTCATATTTATTTGCGTAAATATTGTAAATATACAAGTTAGTTTATCACATACATTCCGCATATCCATATTACTGATTCTACCTAAGTCGTATACCGACTTTTCAATTGGTATCAGAGCACGGTCGTCACATAACCGTAACATAGTTATTTGATATATTTTAGTAATATGGCAAATAATCCTAGTTCTAGCACTCAAAACACCACTTACACGGAAGGTAAATCAACACAAAGACCTCCATTCTTCAATGGCCTTAATTATAGCTATTCGGCAACACGTATGTCATTTTACATGCAGTCAAATAGCTATGATGCCTGGAATGCTACACAAAAAGAAATAGTGATTCCAACAACTGAATATTCAGAATTGACATAAGCTGAGAAAACGGCAGCAGCCGTAAATGCAAAAGCAACAAACATGTTGTTTTGTGCATTAGACCAAAATGAATATAACCGTGTTAGTATCCGTACCACTGCATATCAAATTTGGCAAACGCTGAAAACCACTCATGAAGGTACTAACAAGGTTAAACAAGCCAAGATAGCCATGCTGAAAAATCAGTTTCAAAATTTCAAAATGAAGCCGAATGTGACCATCAATGATATGTATTCACGGTTTCAAACTATTCATCATGCACTTATTGGATTAGGGCAAAAATATTCCGATTTTGATGTTGTCTCGACAGTCCTACATTCTCTGACTAGTGAATGGGAAGGAAAGTATTAGCGATTGAAGAAGCTAATGACCTTTCTGTCATGAACCCAGATGAATTGATAGGAAATCTAATGTCTTATGAAGCAAATTTGCAGGCTAGAAAGGAACAGAAAGAAGAAGAAAAAATGTAGCATTTCATGCTGGAAAAGATGAAGATGAATCAGAATTTGAAGAGGAAGATTCAGCTTTTATTGTAAAAGGTTTCAAAAAATTCTTGAAACAACGAAAAGCTAGTCGATATAACAAAAGGAAATCTGGTTCAAATAAACCTTCATCATCAGCTATAGAATGTTTCAACTGCCATAAAAAGGGGCACATGCACAAAGATTGTCCGGAGCAAAAGAAGAAGTCAGAAAATGACAAATTCAAATACAAGAAGGACAAATCAAAGAAACGAGCTTTCTCAATCACATGGGATGATTTAGACTCGTCTTCATCAGAGAGTGAAAGTGATTCAGAAGATGAACAAGCAAACATTTGTTTCATGGAAATAGAAGATGAGGTACAAATTCCTACATTTGAAGAAATTCTGGATATTAATGCCGAATTGATAGTTAAATTTAAAGATATGAAACGACAATGCAAAGAAGCCAAAGCAGATTTGAGTAGAGCAGAGTTTGAACGAGATATGTTAAAAGACGAGAAGAAAATATTAGAAGAAGAACTTGAAAAACTTCAAGAATCATCATCTAATATTGATTCTCAATTATCTCTTTTGAGTTAAGAAATTGAAACTCAAAAAGAGAAAAATGATGCTCTTACTACTGAAAATCATGAGCTTAAGGCAAAAGTCAAAATTCTAGACCTAGAAAAGGCTAGTTTACAAACTAAGTTAGATGATATTACTCAAAATGTTTCTAACTTCAACAAAGGTCGAGAAAATTTGACAAAAATCATTGGAAGTTCACAACCTGCTTCAAATAAACAAGGTTTGGGATATAAGAAACAAGAAACCAATCATAGAAATAGTACTAGATATGCTTTTATGTACAATAAAAATATCACTGCTAGTACAAATGTTCATCTAAGACCCAATTATTATAGAAATTCGAATACTTCTATGACTAACGGTATTTATAATAAATATAGAAGTATGAAAAGGAATATCAATAGAGATTTCTTAAGTATTTGGGTTCCTGTAAGTTGGAAAAACAGAGAAAAATATACCGATGATTATTTTGATTCAATAGTTAATAATGAAAATTTTATCTTTAAAGGTTCCATTAAACCCTCTTGGGTATGGTTACCTTCCATCTAACCCATGGACCCAAACAAAGCAAGTGGGTACCAAAACTATATATGTTATATTTTTTGCAGGTACACCACAACAAAGAGAAGGTTATTCGGTATCTCTAAATATCTTTGAAAACTCGGCTTATCAAAAAATCACATGATTCAATATCCCCTAAAGGTGCTATAATTATTTGTATTCTCTACTACTCTTGATTATTGTGCTTATTATGGTATTTATTCTTTTTAATCGATGACAAAGGAGGAGAAATATTTTCTCTTACGATTATTCATATCATTCATGTTACATATACTATCATCTAAAATTATGTGCTTAACATAGTAATAGTATGTGTGTGCTAACATTTGTTAATGCAGGAATCAAAAGGTATGATTATTTATATTATGAACTAACAAATGTTGCAGAAATTCAGTGGGAGCTTTATATTTAGAGGGAGAAAATCCAAGGTGTTGTCATCAATCAAAAAGGGGGAGAATGTTGAGACAAGATTTTGATCGATGCCAACATATAAAGGTGCAATGAAGATCATTTCATAGAGATAAGGTTTTTTACTTTGAGTCGTGTTAGAAATATGTTAAAATCTATCCTCAAAGTAAAACACGAATGCACAAAATAATATCATATCTTCATTGCTGAAATCTGTATATTTGAGGAATTGAAAAGTCACATAAAAAGCCCAAACGGTCCAAGCTCCGACCGGGAAAGAGTGCAGAGTGATCTAGGCTGTGGACCGCGGTCCTCCGGTCCACAGCAATAAAACGGTCGACCGCCCAAAAACCACCAGTCGACCGTTCATGTTTCTGTTTTGGAAACAAAACTTTTCTCACCCGAACCAGTCGACCAGTGAATACAAACCAGTCGACCGGTCTGTGTATTTTTGCACATAACAGCTATTTTTCTGGGTTTTTTAAATTCAACCAGTCGACCGGTGATTTTTGACCTGTCAACCGTTTTCAAACAGCAAGCTTTTTCTGAAAGGTTGCTTCTATTTGTAAAGAGATTTCTATTCAATAATCAAAGGAAATGGACATAACTTTTTATAGAAACTCTTCATGAAGAATTACTACCTTTCTACTATTATATAAACAACTTCAAACTTGTTTTACAATAACCGAAATCATTTTATATTCTCTCTAATTTCTGAATTGCATTTTCATATTCTTTGCAAAACAAAAGCTCTCCAAATTTCAAATACTTGTTGAATCCTTGAATCAATTTAATATCATTTGATTCAACAAGCATTCTACTTCCTTAAATCTACGCATTCAAAGTATATACTCGAGGATAAGATTATAGGAAGGGTGTACTACAAGTGACTAGTCCGTGTATTGAAGACACAATATATAGTCAATCATCAACTACTTTGTATTGAAATTCCGGTAAGCCTATAGCCGTTCAAATCAGGTGGGTAAGCTTGTGGACCGTGAAATCAAGTGGGTAAGCTTGTAGCCCGTGAAATCAAGTGGGTAAGCTTGTAGCCCGTGAAATCAAGTGGTGTATTGTGAACCTGTTCCTCCGGGTGAAGCGAGGTTGTTGATTAGTGAAAATCCAGAGAGAGGTCTGGGACTGGACGTAGGACGGTGCTCCGAACCAGTATAAAAAGCCCAGGTGTTATTACTTTACTTTATTGCTTTTTATTTGTGATATATTTCACTATCTGATATTTATTTGCATAACTATTATAAATATACAAGTTAGTTTATCACATACATTCCGCATATCCATATTACTGATCCTGCCTAAGTCGTATACCGACTTTTCAAAAGGAGTAGCTAATTCGTAGAGGATCGATTCAACTATAGAGCCGATTTGTAATTCTTTTTTAACCAGCCAAGATGGAGTAAAAGCGTTGAGAACGGAGTAGACAAAGAAAATATAAGGTTACTGCAAAAAGCAAGAGCATGTTTACCTTTTCACCCTCGAGAACCAGCCTTACCAACGCGAATAAGTGTTGGCAATAAAAAAATTATAATTATGTATTTTTCGTAACACATTTTTAGCATAGCAATACATATTCTTGTCATTAACCTGTAACACAAATAAGTGTTGGCAATTGAAAAAAAATAAGAGTTACCAAATGGCCATTATGGTGTAGTGATCCATACACTGCTTTTCAATCTCAAAATTGGGTTCACATGAGGTTGATCAGCATGAAAAATACTGATTGAAATTGATGAAACTGGATACATTAAACCTTCCATTAACATAGATATATGGAACCGATCTAAACAAATTAATATTATGAATCGATTACACCATATCCATTTTATGGATCTACTGAAATCATCATCACATAGAAGGTTAATGGGTAAAACCATAAACAAACTGAAATGAAAATCAAGAAGAACCGGTAAACCAGATCTTAGATGGATCTGTGGACACCACTTCAAAATGGGCATAATCTAATCAGTAGATTTCGATTCTACATAACAAAAGATACTCATCATCTATTAAAGCAAGATCACAACCGAAATAATCTTACCCAATATGAACAAAACATGATTTAGCTCAATGATGGAAGATCCGTTAGATAACTTGGAATTGAAGCTACTTCAGTTGCGCCAGCAATGTCGAATCCCAAATTGACAATGGCTTGATAATCCATAATCAAACTAATCAGATCCGCAAATATTGGGAAGAGAAATCAAAGCGGCATATAGATATGGAGGCAGATTAAATAGATCTGGCATGTTCCTTTGTTGAAATTAGGGATAGAAGATGAAATAAATTTTGTATCAACGAACTGAGATTCATTGAAGGTTAATCGGAATCACGGAGTGATTTGTTTTCAGAAAGAAATCGAATAGAATTAAAGATGGAAAATGAGAAAGATGAGGACTTACGCATGACGAAAGCAAGCAAAAAAAATCCGCTTGTCGCCATTAACAAGCCTCTTTCTCTAAATATCGACATTTAGATTTTATTTCCATGTATTATATATATATATTGTTATCCCTGTGTACTTGTTAATTAATACTTGGGCATTAGTAGTGCATTTTGAGTAGAGACGATATTCATGGAGATGTACCTGTATTTGTCTATTTGGTACTTATGCTGTGATGTGGATTTTTGACTATGATGATTTCAATTCAACTAGTTTAAAACTATCTTGACTATTTTATATCATGTCTTATGTTATTATTATACTGTTCCATGCACTGTGAGACATCTGACAGGTTTCATGGGTTTTCTTACTTCAATCTTGATGACCTCCTTGTATTAGCCGGGCATCATCACAGTGCGATTTTTTGGATGTCGACTCGTACAAGGTGGTTGTCACATTTGGTATCAGTGCTTAGGTTGCATAGATTAACCTAAGCGGGTGGTGCCTAGGATAAAAGTAAACATATATGAGAGCGTGTATTTTTCGTATATCGGTTTTAAAAACTATACCCATAAATACTATTAGTATATTTAAGGAAAGTCACATTGCACATGCACCGCTAAGTAATATTTCTTGGAAAGACAATTAATCTACTTCTTTGTAGATTGAATGACGAGTCGTCAGGAAAGGAACACTGCTAGGAACTCCGCTTCTAGAGTTGAGGAAGGAGTAGGCTCAGGAACCAATAATGTTAATACTCCTGACATGCAGGCAATTTTTACTGCTTTTATGAGGGATATGCTTAGAAACACTTATGGAGCTGCTTTGAATGTTGCTGAGGATGGTGGTGCACGTGTGCAGGCTCCCAGGGGCTAAATTTACTAAGTTGAATAAGGATTTTACTAGTTTGGTTATTAAACTGTTCCAAGGAACAAAGTCGGCTATGGAGGTTCAATATTGGGTTAATATTTGTGAACGTATCTTTGAGGATCTTAGGCTCGAGGATTCCATAAAGAGGAGGTTGGATCCACGCCAGCTTCAGGGAAGAACCACGAGTTGGTGGAACACCGTTAAAGAAGCTACTCTCGAGGACCAGTTTACTTGGGATCAATTCAATGCCCGAAAACATAGGAAGTTTATTTCGGCTACTTAGAAGTTAATGTCATTTCGGAAGTTTGCGGAGTTTAAGCAAAATAGTAGGACTGTTTCTTACTATGTCGCTGAATTCGATGCTTTTTCGAAGTAAGGAATGTCTTTTGTCAATACTATTAAGAAGAAGAATAAGAAATTCATTATGGGGTTGGATGATTACTTAGGAGAGAGGCTTATAAATCATATCGATGAAACTTCCGAGTCCTTCGTCGGGAAAGATTTAAGGACGAAAAACCTTTATGCCAAGTTAAAGACTGAAATTGTTGTTGTTGTTTCTAAGGCGTAGCCAAAACCGCAGGAGGGAGGTGGAGGCAAGAAGAAAAGTTTCCATACAAGAGAAAGCCATTTCATGCCAAGGAGAGGCTAAAGAAGAAACCGAAGTCTGTATTGACATGCTTCAATTATGGAGAGAAGGGTCACTTCAGTAATGAATGCAGAGCTATGGAGGAGAGGTTCCACATTTTCCATATGCATGGACACCTCAAGAGGGATTGCCCAGAGGCGGAAAATCAGAAGCAGTTAGTGAAAGCACATGCTACTGATGTTGCACCTTCTTCGTCGAATGACTCAACCACGGCGGAGAAAGAAAGGGTATCATCGTCCATGGTATGCTTATATTTTATGATATTCCTGTTCTAGTTTTGTTTGATATTGCGGCCTCCCATTCCTTCATATCTAGTGACCCTTGGTAGATAGGTTGGAATTGGAACCGAAATTGTTGACCGACCTTTAGTTGTGACTAACCCGATTAGTGGTTCTACTGGCCTTCACATGATTTGTCGTGGGTTGTTCTTGTAGGATATAAATTTACCCTAAAGGGGGGTGAATAGGGTTTATTGCAGTTTTGTAGGATATAAAAATATCACATCACATATAACAGCAGAATAAATAAATGCAGAAAATAAACAATATAGAATTTGCATGATTTGTCGTGGTTCTACTAGCCTTTGCATGATTTGTTGTGGGTTGATGGAACATCACATATTTCACAGGGTTCCTCTAGTAGTGTTGGTGATGTGCGAGATTCTAGAGAAGATCCAGTTCAAGGTGGAGTTGAAGAAAGTTAGGGTGATGGTATTGCTACTCGTGTTGGTCGTCGTTTTATAACCCCTCGAGAGGTATGGTTATTGGAACTACCTAAGCTTTTGTGATAGGTTGGACTATGCGCTTAGTGTAGTCCAAGATGAATGAAATCGAGTGATAACTCGAAATGGATTTGCACCATGTGCAATGGTTGATAAAGAACCGAACTTGGGAGTTGGTTTCACTTCCTAAAAGAGACCGGGTAATTGGATGCAAATGGATATACAAACTAAAGGATGATGGAAGATACAAAGCTAGGCTAGTGGCAAAGGGGTTTGCACAAAGGAAGGGAAAGAAGTATGATTAGACTCGCACCGGTTGTGCGTCATACTTCCATACGGATATTACTTGCTATAGTTGCTATTCATGACTTGAAGTTGGAGCAATTTGATGTGAAAACCGCCTTTCTTACATGGTGACTTGGATGACGACATCTACATGGAGAAACCGAAAGGGTTTATGGTAAATGGTAAGTCAAACAGTATATGCAAACTAAAGAAACCACTATACGGGTTGAAGCAATCACCTCGACAATGGTACAAGAGGTCCTATCATTTCATGCTTGAATGTGGCTTCCATCAAAGCATCAAAGATGCTTATGCACTTTTCAAGAAGTTGGGAAATAATTCTTGAGTGTATTTGCTCTTGTACGTTGATGATATGCTCATAGCTTCAAAGGAAAAGCCAGGAATCAACAAGTTAAAACTGAGATTGAAAGAGAAATTTGAAATGAAATACCTTAGGGAAGCTAAGAAGATATTTGGCATGGAAATTGGAAGAGACCGAAAGCGTTTTGAGTTGAAATTGAGTCAAAAGAAGTACATAAAGATAGTGCTTTGCCGGTTTAGCATGGAGAATGCAAAGACGTCGAATACACCTTTATATTTGCATGTGAAGCTTTCGAGTCAAGGATCACCTATCGAGGAGAAAGACGAGGCTTATATGGCAATGGTGCCATGTGCAAGTGCGGTTGGTAGTTCGATGTATGTCATGGTGTGTACATAACCCGATATTGCAAATGCGGTCGGGATAGTTAGCCGGTACATGAATAATCTGGGAAAATTACATTGGGAAGTGGTCAAGCTTATTTTGAGATACTTTAAAGGGACAACATAGCATGGACTTGTCTTTGGGGATAGTGAGGAGAAGAGTTGCAACATGGTTTGTTATTGCGATCCAGACTACACCGGTGATAGGGATCGGAGAAAGGCAACTTCCGGATATGTCTTCACACTGGTGGCATGACCATAAGTTAGTGATCGAGATTGCAAGCTATAGTCGCTTTATCCACTGTGGAGGTGAAGTTGATAGCTGCGGCGGAGGCGGAAAATGAGGCACCCTATTTGAAGCGTTTGTTGTGTGACTTGGGGTTTGCACATGATAACATCGATGTTCATTATGATAATTGAAGTGCTATCCATTTGGCGGAGAACATGGCATTTAACTCATGGACTAAGCACACAGAAGTGAGAGAGTCGTTCTTGATAGCCGTGGATGAAGATAAACAATTATATCTTTGAAAAATTCACACAAATGGCAATGCGATGGAGGATGTTGCTGACTGGGAAGTTCGAGCACTGTTCGAACTTGATTCGCTTGGAGAAGTGCTAGGTTCCACTAGGTGGCACGGGTGAGAGAGTAGTTTATTTTGATGAGGAAGAGCAGTGGTGCAAGATTGAAGCTATATCCTCTTGTAAGTACTAGTTGACACTCTTAAGTACTTTAGTCTTTGGTTGAGATGAATTTGAAGTTGAGTGTTTTCAACACTTTATTAGCGGGTGGGAGATTTGCCTTAACTCGTCGATGAAGTGCAATGGAGGGTGGCTTTGCCGGAACTCATTGGGAAAGCATTCAAGCTTGGGTGAAGGTAGAAGTGGTGATAGTTGGTATCATCGGTTGTAGATGATGGTATGGTGCCATTGGTGTTGGAGATAGATATAGTATCAAGGTAGACTGTTAAATTTTGTGATACTATATGGTAGGATCGAAGAGGATGAAGTAGCTTGGTGTAGGAGAAGATCATTCGCAAATCGGAGCTCGCATGTGGAAGAGATGTCTGGCTAAAGTAGGGCAGACGTCTGGGAGTCAGGGCAGACATATGGAAGGAGGGGTAGACGTCTGGAAGCCCTCATGTGGAAACACACACAAAATTCAAACGTCTAGAGAAGAATTCCAGACGTATGAATCGAGCTAGAGTTGTTTTCCTGGAAGTGATTCCAAACGTCTGGAATTTAGGGCCAGACGTCTGGATTCAGGCTCGGGCCGATTTCGAGTCTAGAATGATTTGGTTGATTTGTGAATAAGTAAGGGCATTGTGGTCAATTGTTTGGGCTTTTTTCACAACTATATAAGATATTCTTTCTCAGATTTGAAGGGGGTGTGATTAGTTCATCAAATCAAGGGTTTAGTTCTCCATTAATTAAGGTTTGGCAATCCTAATTTTTTTTATTCAATTCTATATCCACAAACATATATTCTTTATTGAATATTAGATCATTGTAATCAATCTCTTGAACTCTTCTTATTTGATGATAATAAAAGCTCTCTCTCAATGTGGATGTACACTAACAAGTGGAACCGCTATAAATCTTGGTGTAATTTATTTTATTGTTATCGTTCTATTATATTACTTGTTTTGTGTTTGTGATCAGATTTGAATCGTTTGGGGTTGGTTTGATCATAAAGTGGTTGTTTGTGCACTATTTAGCACGATCTAGCTTGCTTTCCGCTGCGTTAGGGATTGGCTTGAGCGGTCTCAATCAGTGTTGTTTCCCCAAAACATAGACAGAGGACTTTTCTCAACTTGATCCGGCAATGATGCTGATGTAGACAGTCTTTTAGTGCGTCGTTCTGATAGCGCTCGTTACACTGCCCGTATTAACCGAAGACGCACACAACAGACATTTTATGATGATGTTAACAAGATGATGGAAATGAATGAAACAAGAACGAAGTTCAAGCCATCATGTTCTTTTGGAGATGGTGGATCATATGGCTGTTAAGACTGGTGTTATGAACTCGAGCCTATATAACATTACAAAGGTAAAAAAATTATCCCTTGATACGTATTTTTAAAGAGAGTTCTCAATCCTGGGCACAAATGATGCAGGTCGTGGGTGGATTGAAAAAGAATTGAGGACATTATATCAGCTTATTGAATTTATGTTATTTTTGTAATTGTATTTTCAATTTTATTTATTGAGTAGTAAGTTTGCAGCAAAATTTGTATTAGAATTCAAAGTTGAATTTGCATTATCAATTTTAATGAACGACTAACCTAAGAAAACAGTGGAACGTCCATCTTAAGAGGGTCTAGGGCAACACATTCCATACTAAAGTCCTTTTGGACCAATACTAAATCGGGTTATTTTTACTTGGATGATAGATGCTCAAGGCTAACCTCAAACTTCAAATTTCTTATCAAGCAGGAGCACATCTTTCCATTAAGTTACTACCGTGCACTTGCATTATTAATTTAATTAATTAATAATTAATTAATCAAACCGATCAAGGTTCACTTATCGTCATTGTCCAAAATCAATTTTCTCGAAGTCAAAATAATACTCCATCTTTATCGAAATTGTTTTTTTCAATGTTTTTAACAGTTCAAATTTTGATACCTAAAATTTCTTCAAAACAATTATTTCATTTCAAATATATCTACTTCTGATCTACGTTAGTACCTTATTTTCACTACAATATCTTTTTATAAATCTAAATAGATTAATTTAAAAAGGCAGCAAACTCTTAAATCCATCTTGTTATTGTTGATTAATTTAAAATACAATATTTTTTAAATAATAATTAATTAATATTTAAGAATATTATTTAATTATTACAACATAAATAACTATACTCAATGGTTTTTACATCTTACCAAATCTATAATCAACATCTGAGCAAACAAGTTTTCCGTGCTCCAAACTCTAACCTTCCTTGTCCGCAAAGCCACCCTTTGTGTCCTCGGTGTCTTTGATCATACAACTCATTCTTTAGTAACCTAAGTTGTTTTTACCCTAACTGCATACTCTCAAATTTTGGTTTACTGGATATTAAGTAAAACTTAAGACAAAATAATTGGATAATTAAATTTAATGGTGAATGTGCAGTCTACGCAAATTCAAGCTTGCAGAAGCAATTTAATACCTTTGAATACTGTTGTTAATAGCATTGCAGGCACGATTTCAGTTTCCGTTCAATTTAATATTCAGTAGTTTGCTATTCTGCAAATGGTAGAACTGATCGGGTATGTTCTTCTTACTAAATCCAACCAAATCAAAACATAAAATAGTTTTGCAGTCCAGTTTTTTATATTAATGTCACTCTCTTTGCCAGTATTCACATTATATACCTCACATTCTGTCATACATCATCTGCATACATCGATATAAATATTGGTATGATAGCCGTATTTTGAACACAGGACTTTTCTCAATTATATTTCCACAGTTTTACATTATTAGAATTCAAAAATAAAAGAAGAAACCAATTCACAAAACCGTATGATTTATATCAATTATGTGAAAATAACATTTTTGTAAATATATTAAGTAATAGTATGCATCCACTTTTTACGTTGTTACCTGTTGTTATCATACTTATATATATCATTTATTTTAGGTTAGAAGCTGCATTGATATAAATGGATCATATATAACTAGCTAGTATAATAGACAGGAAGAAGTGCTGAGCTCATCTCTAACTTGTTCAAACTGGGGCTACAACTACTTGATTGATTGCTCCTAATATTTCTTCTCCAAAATTTGACTTTTAGCTTTGAACTAACTCTATTTTTCTCATTTTCCTCCTGTCATATATGCTGATTTCAGAGTTGCTTCTTTCACACCATGAAGATGAAAAATAATCTAAATCATCAGTATCACAACCACCATCAAATCGGTTCATTCAACTGCTTAAGACCGCAACCAAACAGAGACAACACATCCATCAATTGCTTCCCATATCCTTCTTCTTCATCATCTTCTTCTTCTTCTGCCATAAAAAGAAACAACAAAGCAAGAGAATCCGCTTCTCCGAAAGTAGGATGCATAGGGCAAATCAAAGGAAACAGCAGCCAGAAGTACAATAAAAATGGAAGCAAGAAGCTGACAGGGATCAAAAGGCTGTTTTCTTTAAAGAGAGTCGAAGATGATGATCATCAGGTGTGCAGAAAAGGTATAGGTATTGCAGATACCATGGATATGCCTTTGCCTGTCTTCAAGAATTGTATTATTGTCAGAGATGTTAATATCTGGAAAAGAAGGCATGGGGGAGGTGCTGTTTTGCAGCATATCGATGTTGGAGATGTGAAGCAGAAGCAGATTCAGAAGCTTAGACGTACCTTAAGTGGAGTAGCTAGATTTGAAGTATATGATTAAAGCTAAATCTTACATGTATGTTGTTATAGATAATTGTAGTTTGTTATACAGCCTTTCTTCTGTTTATTAATGCTGCAGCTTAAACGTTCACAATATTGATCAACATGGTAGCTGCTGGCTATTAGTTTAGCATTATTGATCTGAAGACTGGTGCATCTTTATTTTTGATAGATGTTACGGTTTTCTCGTACTGAAGCGTAGCAAGACCAATGCATGATCAGAAACTAACAATTGAGTTTCTGGCCAATTCTCATGGAAGTCTCCCTTTTCCGAGCATGTACTTTTGATGTGTATTAAATGGAATAGTCAACATAGATACAAAAATTTGACATAAATTAGAAAAATATAAATATTAACTATTGGATTGTTCCTTGTTTTCCATCTCTCAAAAAGAAATTAATCATATCTTTGAGAGTTTGTGTCATTTGATTTATGTCAAATTTTTTAATCTAAATAGCCGCTTTCTTTTTAAATTTTGATATTGTCAATTTTGAATCTAAATAGCCACTTTCTTTTTAAATTTAGATATTGGACTAGCGGCCTTAAAGAAACATAAGAAGATCTCTTTCTGTAAAGGGGGCGGTCCTTAAAACATTAAAAGGTTTCCATTTTTTATTTTTTTTTGGGTTTGGGGGGAGGGGGGGAGGGGGTTGAAATTAGGGTGACATCCATATTTTCAAACATTCTTCGGTGTGGGTTCTTGTGCAATTTCACATATAAAACAGGTCTATATTTACTGTAGCAGCGTGTTTTTTCTGATTTTTAGCGCTGCTGCATTAAAAAAAAGTCAAAAAATAATAAATATTCCCGGAAGCATTTTGAAAAAAAAATTGCTGAAATATTAGCATTTTTTGGGAATAATTGCAGACATTTCCGCAATTATTCACACAGTGTATTGCTAGTACTAAAAATGAAACAAATAGTAGCAGCAATATCTGCAATTATTCTGAATAATTGCAGACATATCTACAACTATTTTACAGTGTATTTTATATATGTGCATTATGTGAAAAGATTGCAAAAATATCTATAATTTTTGCAAATAATGGACTTTTTCCGCAACTTTTCTGAAAATGAAATATTTGACATTTAAATGCAAATTTAATCAATTTTTTGATGATTTTTCTACAATACGTTGATGTTTGAATAAGCGTAGGCTTTGAGTTTGAAAGTTTGAAGCAAATCAGCAAAAATTTCATGAATGTCTGCAATATTTTAAAATTATTGTTGTAGTATCTGCAATTTAACGAAAACTTGCATTAATTTGTTGAAATGTGTGTATTTTTCATTTTTTTTAATTTATGAATCATTTTTTTTTGTAGTTTTCTTGCATGAAGATAAAGATAATTTGCGTTGATTAAAATTTGAAGTTTGATAAATTTTTACGATGTTTTTGTTTTGATGATTTGCAAAAAACATGGACCGAATTTATAAAGTTTTAAGACACGATTTTTTTTTTTATTTTTTTTTTTTTTTTTTTTTTGGTATTTTGAAAGCTAAACTGGACCTAAGCCAAACTGTCACTTTTTTAGTATATTTAGCTGTGAAAACAATAATACTTCTAAATAATAAGTTTTAAGTACAATTTTACAAAAAATGAATAAATTCTTTCAAATTTTTTTTTGGCAAGCCTATTCTTTTATCTTTTTAAGTTATATAGAAAAATAATAAATTTATTTATTAATATCTCTATATAACTGAAAATGATAAATTCATTTATCTTTTACTTGTGAATTGTCATTAAAGCTAATTTTTTTAGTATCCTTAAACTTATTACTTTGAACAAACAAATTATTTGAGTGAAAATCCCCTTCTCATAACATCCTTTTGTGAAAGAAAAATGATAAACACATCTCTTTTCAAAAAATAATCGTTTCACAATATTTCTTCTGAAAATTCCTTCTACATTCTTTTTTCTAATTTATTTTTTAACTTTTACAATTCCAAATTTAAATGTGACTGCTCCGACATTGATTACAACAGTTATAACAACCCAGGATTTGGAGTACCCAGGGTAAATATATTATTATGTGTTCTATGATTTTAAAACCATGTTTATAAAGGGTTAAATTCATTTTATAATAATAATAATGTGTTGAATCGTGTTGAGAATTTAATAATTTTGAATAATAAGTGATGGTGAATTTTTATTGGATTGCAATTAAAATATAAAAGTGTAAATACTGATTATAAATCAATATTTAAGTGTGTTGAAATATTTATTAAGGCGTAGTATTTATTTGTATCAAGAAAATGAAATCCTTATGAACTAAAACTTAACATTGTCGGCTTTTGTTAACTCCGCTCGAAATGGCCTCGATCTAAAGATAAATGGCGTACACACGGATCAAGTCATGATGCATTGAATCGGGTCAAAGTGGGTCGATCCAAAATAAGCACACTTGGATCGGGATCGTTTATGCAAAGCACGAACCAAACAAAGTAACTGATCGGTTGTGAGATAGTAGACACTATGGATCAGATCGGGAATAACATCGGTTGGGGCTCACAACATAAGCACATCGATCAGGGTGTGATAGGTCGTGAAGCGCTGACAAAAGTGGATGTGCTGGATCGTGTAACATACATAAGCTGGGTTGTTCGAATGGAATACATTGCATGGAGCATGAATCGGTCCAAGATAACAACACAACGATCAGTTATATGGCTAAAACATAGATCGAGCTAGTACAAGTATTGGATGGGTTGTGCACTAGCTTAATAAATGCATGGGTCATTGGCAGAATCACACGACCCAGATTAATGTTTTACATCAGGTCGTTGACCATTCATTTTGTGAAAGCATGTATGGGTCGCCTGTTTTAAGATGATGCATGCGTACTGTGCATATTTGTTGGCTCGTTAATCATCTGCTTGTATAAATACACGAACTGCTGATACTTTTATATATTTCGACATAGAGTGAACCACGCGCATATGCATAATTCATGGCTACAAAAGAATGAATGCGTGGGTTAGTTTAAAAGTAGATGGACCGTGAATAAAAACTACATGGATCGTGTATATACATATATTGTGTGGATCACTCAAATAGTGATGATGTGGCACAATGCAGCGGTTGAAACAATGCATGCAAGTGGATCATTCACAATAACCGAATGTATCTTATATAGTTTCATGAAGAGGACACATTTTATGTAAAGAGTGGATCGTGCATATATGGTATGAAGCCACGTGAACTACATAATGGGTCGGTGAAACAGTGCAAAGTATGAAATGGGTTGTGATACTTTCAGAAGGGTGCAAATATGGAATTGATATGGATCGGTTGTATCATGTCTTGCCAAATGCCACGTGGACCAAGGAAGACACATATATTCAGATCGTTTACAAAATATATGAGGAGTGGCACAACACATAAAACGTGGGCTCATTTTTGGTCCACTTATAGCAATGTGAATCGTGTACAAGAAATGAGCAATTATGAATTATTTGTATTTTAATACAGAGCATAGGTCGGTTATCAAACTGATGGAGCATGCATAAAGTAGCTGCACGTGAAGCCAGTTGTTACCAGCGGTAAAGGATGGAGCGCATATATTTATAATATATGATCGGTTGCAAAAATAGGGGGAGTGTGACTTAAGGCGGGAATCCATTCAAGAGAAGAACATGTATGGACCATGCATATGTCATACTAAACTCCACTCCAATCCGATCTTCGCCTATAAATACCGGACCCCCTCACACATAAAAGGGGATCGAATTTTCTTTCCTGAATGTCTGCCATTTTCAATCTCCGAGATTTCTCAAGTATCTCCAACTCCATTAAAGCATCTTCAAGCTTAACTCAAGCATCTCCATCAATATCTTCATTGAGAATTCATCCAAGATCATTGCCACACACGATTATCGAAGATCAACTTCAAAAATCGTCAATACTAGCGAGATTCCAAGCCATTTCAATGAAGAATTGAGAAGTTGTACAAAGAAAAGAGAGAATTATTGTAAAAGAGATAGAAAATCTACAAAGTGATGTTGAATGTGTACCTTACAGTGAAGATCATAATGAAATCATTGATTAAAGTGGTCGTAGGCCAAAACTGAGGTCATACCAGTATGAACGCTCCCTACTTTTGCTATTTTTTGCACGTTTATGCTCTTAACCTTATTTTTCATAGATTTAAAGTGTTAATACACCTCTTGGGGTGTTATCATCCATTTTAGTTGTTAACATTTTTTGCGTCAATCGTGGCGCTCGAACCCACGACCACAAGGTTAAGAGCCTTGATCCGGAAGTTTTAGAGCCGACTCTTTTACGATAGATCTGCAAGGTCTAAAAGTCGGGCCTGTTAAAAAGATTTTTCTGAAGATTAGAAGATTATCTGATATCATGCAACTTTCAGAAAACATCGGTAACTCTACAAGAGCTTCTGGAAATACTGTTGAAGATGCCTCTGCCACTTCTCAAACTAATGACCGACTATTGCTCAAGCTTCAAATGATGGCATGACTCAAGAAGAGTTTGATTCTATTGTAGCCGGTTGGAATCGGAAAATTGAAGCTTCGAATAAAATGTGGATGGTTAAGCTAGATGCTCTCCCAACCACTCAAGCCAATCCTTCAAATCGCAAAGTTCGCATCGATTTGGAAGAGAACGCACATTCCTCTACTTCGGACCTTCGCAGAAAGAATTGTGGTTTCCATGATGAAGAGGTAGATAAGCCCAAGTGTCCTTTCTTCCCAATCTATCCAGAAGGCAATAAGAAGAATGCTAAGGGGCAAAAATGGAAAAATGAAGGCAAAGGGAAAGAAAAGAAGAATAGTAGGAAAGCTCACTTTTTCATACCTGAAGTATTGAGTCCCCTAAATGATACCTCGGGAAACATAGTCTTTGTTACCAAAGATGCAGGATATTATCTAGAGCCGCCACCATCACTGAAGATTTTGAACATGGCAGCGAATTTAAGAAGATTCTGTCACTTCCACAAGCAGCCTGACCACAACACCTATGATTGCAGACATTTGAAGAACCTAATTGAGGAAATGATTAGGAAGAATAGGCTGCAACAATATGTGACAAAACCGCAAGCGAAAAATCCTCCTTCAATTCCTCAGGGCAAAGCATACCCGCCAATAAACTAAGCTCGAATGACAAAGCTCCAGCACAGAATAATGCAAGACTGATAGTTAATAACATATCTTGTAATTCTCATGTAGATGATAAAAGTTGGGGGAAAAAAGGAGAGTTATGCAGATTCTCTGGAATATAGTCTGACAGAAGCAATGATCCCTGCGGAGTAGGAAGCTCCCATTCATCCAATGATAGCCAGGCACTTCAACTCCAAGGCGTAACATAAAACTTTTGAAACTAGCAACCTTATATTGAAATGGGAAATGACTAGCGCTGGAGTGTTGTGGCTTAATTGGTAGGGACCATACATCATCAGCTGGAAGCTTCTGGATGACACATTTGAAATGTCAACTATTGGTGGAAGTCCAATAATAGGAACCTGGAATAGCGACCACTTGCGCCAATCTACATAAAGCACTGCTCAGTTCTCGTGAAAAATTGTTATAATTTATTTTACAAATATGTGCCTCCCATGGTAAAGGGGGCATTGTAATTGGACATCATCTCTATTACCAAAAGCTTGCCTACTTATTTCAATAACATTTTTGCAAATTTTATTTAAACAGTTCAAAAATTGCTTATACTCTATTTAATATTGCAGGCTGTTAAAAGAGCGCTTGTTTCCTCCAAGTCCGGCAAGATCTGGCGACCCTTACAACACATACGAACAAAGATAGCTCAATTGTCGAGTGCTACAAACATTATTCAGTACAAATGCGAGGATATAATGCACCGCCTTAAAGATCAAGAGAGGGAATCGCTAGGAGTCAAATGGTGAAAAGCGCAGCAAGCAAACAAGAGGCAAAGAATTGTAAGTTCCACTAAAGGGGCAACACTCCAAGTGTGTGATCAAGGGCCTTGGTTCTACAACCGTGATAGCTTGTTAAGTCAAGCATCCGGCAAAAGGACCGACATCCTCCCCGCAGAACAATGCAGTGAAGGAAGCTTCCTGAATAAACCAAAGACCTCTAGGGGGAACCCAATCAATTCGGTTAGCACCTGATTTACTTAGTTACGACGAATGTTTTGCTAAACCAAAGACCTCTATGGGGGCACCCAACCAATTTGATAAGTACCTAATTTACTCGGTTGCGACGAATTTTGGGCTAAACCAAAGACCTCTACGGGACACTCAACCAATACAGCCAGCGCCTGATTTACTCGGTTGCGAAGAATGTTGGACTAAACGAAAGACCTCTATGAGGTAACCCAATCAATTCGGCTAGTGCCTTATTTACTCGTTTGCGACGAATGTTGGGCTAAACCAAAGACCTCTACGGGGGGACCCAATCAATTCGGCTAGCGACTGATTTACTCAATTGTGATGAATGTTAGGCTAAACCAAATAACTCTACGGGTGCAACCAATTAATTCGGCTAGCACTTTATTTACTCAGTAGCAATGAATTTTGGGCTAAACCAAAGACCTCTACGGGGGAACCCAATCAATTCTGCTAGCGCCTGATTTACTCGGTTGTGATGAATGTTGGTGTAACACCCCTTACTTCAAAGTGGGATTTGAAGTCCTACATCGTGGAATTCATGTGTGAAGTGGTTGCTTATATAGTAAGTACCCACCTTAAGAAAATGCCGAGGCCTTTTGAGTAATGAAATCCCATACCTATACGGTGGCTAAGTTGGGGACAATATCTTGCATGGATTAAGGAGCGGGCTGTTATGGTGGTATCAGAGCCAATACGCAATCGGAATTGTGTCTCATGTGTCGACCAAAACGCCTGGGCGAGGTGTTCGTAAGCCAACGAGGATGTTGGGCTCTGAAGGGGGGAATGTAAAACCCCTTACTTCAAAGTGGGATTTGAGGTTCCACATCGTGGAATTCATGTGTGAAGTGGCGGTTTATATAGTAGGTACCCTCCTTGCAAAAGTGCCGAGGCCTTTTGAGGAACGAAACCCCACACCTATACGGTGGCTAAGTCGGGGACAATATCTTGCACAGATTAAGGAGCGGGTTATTAAATATTCTTTAATTTATCATTACGGTGTTCTTTAAAATTACGGGGTGTTACATCCTGTTAACCCTGCTAAAGCACCGGGTCGGCCCCAATCATCGGGTCGGTCAGTTGCAAGGCATCAGGTTGGTCCATTTCCTTTAGAGCGGGTCGGTCTTGACCACTTGGGGAGCCGGATCGGTCGCAAATATGGATCAGCCTCAGCAATGCGGATCGACCAATATCAATGAACCGAGTCGGTCAGAATTAACGAACTAGATCGGTCGCAAATATGGATCCGCCTCAACGAAGCGGATCAGTCATGTTAACACAAAAGCAAGTTGGTCTGTTCTTTAAAGCATTGGATCGGTCCATTCAGGTAGCAATGGGTCGGCCAAGTATCAGATTGCCCTAGTGTCAAAGGATCGGGTCGGCCAGGTCAAAAGACAAGCAGTGCTCCGCTTTAATTGGGTCGGTCACTCAGTGCAGAAATATCGGGTTGGTCAGTATTTACGGATCGGGTCGGTCAGTTCCAAAGAACTGGTTCGGCACGAACTGGGTCGGTTACAAAGTGATAACATGGTGCCTGGTCGGTATAAAAATGAACAGTGTGGGATGACATACAAAATGTAACGTGTTTCATTATGAACCAAGATCGTCCATGAGGCCGCGTATCCATACAATATTATACATATGTGCTGGCGTCAGTTTATTGCTATCCCTAAGTGCATACAGATTAAGTATATTGTAATAACCCGAAAATCTGAGCCAGTTTAAAATTTTTGTTTTGGCAATTTTAACTAATTTTGAATATTTAAAATAGATTATTTTAAATAGAATCGACGAGAAAATTTATTTTGAATATAATTTGAACGTATATATTATATACGCCGTCATTAGAATATAAATATTTATAAATAATTATAAATAGAATTGAAAATGGCGCGGTAGTTCGATAATTCGATTTCAAACTTCAATTGAATGTACCGGGTGCAAAACAATCCGGATTTTAGTGAAACCAAAAACAATAGGATCTAATTGATGATATCTTTCCAACGAACCCGAAAAATCGAAATTTCATAGCGGGAATCAAAAGATATGTCCAGTTGAAAATTCTGAATAGTCGCTATGGAATTCAGGCCCTTAAAAATGGGAATTTTGCAAACGACCTCGGATTTCGACGAAACCACTTTTGTTGGGTCCGCAGTGTCAAATAATTGCTAGATTCCAAATTTCATAATTTTTCGAATCAATATGTGAGCGTGGCAAAGGAAAACGCGTTTGACCAGTTTCAGTTGTTTTTAATCGACTGGAAAATGGCCATTTTTCTAACGGTCTCAGAATTTGACGAAACTAGTTTTGTTAGGACCGTATCATCAATACGAAGCTAGAAAATATTTTTCTGGAATTTTTCTAGTTAGTATGTGACCCCGGTAATTTGAAATGTACGTTTAAAATTCAATATAATGATTTAAATGTAAATTCAGCGGAAACTGATCGAAACGACCAAATCAGCCTACGATACATATCACATTGTGTTCGGAATGGGGGTAGTACGCTATGGACGACAGGCGGTGGGCCTCGTTTCGAGGTCGTATGTAAAAGTCAACTTTTAGAAAATAAATTAATTAAATAAATTAAAAATTAAATCTCTCTCTCCTCACCCTCTCTATTTCTCTGGCCCTCCCCTCCTCGTTATAATTCATTTTAAAGAATAATAACAAAAAAGGAAATCAATTTCGCTGCCCCCCTAAACCACCGCGCCGCCTCCGATTGGCCACCTCCGCCTTCTCCCTCCGCCGTCCGCCAGTACAGACCGCCCCTCCCCCACGCGCGTCTCCTCCTCTCCCCTCTCCCTGTACGCGACCAACAACCCCACCGCGCCTGCGCCTGCCATAGCCGCCGCCGCCTCTGGATGGACCCCACTGCCAAGCCGACCTCCCCCTCCTTCGCCTGAGCGATGGCGCACTCCCCCCTCTGTAAGTCTCCTTCTTTTTTTTATTTTTTTATTTTATTTTATTTTTACTTCCTTTTATGTAATTTGATTTCTTTTTGTTTTTTTATATAAACAGAAAGGAACAGTTTTTTTTATATAAACAGAAAGGAACAGTTTTTTTTTTTTTATATAAACAGAAAGGAACAGATTTTTTTTTTTTTAAATGAAAAAGAACTGATTTTTAATTTGCTAAAGAACTGATTTTTAATTTGCTAAAGAACTGATTTTTAATTTGCTAAAGAACTGACTTTTAATTTGCTAAAGAACTGATTTTTTAATTTGCTAAAGAACTGATTTTTAATTTGCTAAAGAATTTGATTTTTAATTTGTTAAAAGATATGATTTTTATATTTTTAAACAATTAAAAATATGATTTTTATATTTTTAAAGTATTAAAAATATAGTCTTCACTATGTAGAGGATGTAAAAATACGATTTTTGTTTATGTAGAGAAGTAAAAATATAATTTTTACATGATAGAAATATTAAAAATAGCATCTTTATATGGGTAGCAAAATAAAAATGTGATTTTTAAAAGTGAAAAGATGATATTTTTAAAATAGAAAAAAAATTAGATTTTAATAATAGAAAAGGGCGAAAACTTCATATTTGAAAAGGCGAAAACTTCATAATAGAAAAGGCGAAAACTTCATATTTGAAAAGGCGAAAACTTCATATTTGAAAAGGCGAAAACTTCATATTTGAAAAGGCGAAATCTTTATATAGAGAATAACATAGTAAAAATTCGATTTTTATATATTGAATAGCGAAGTGAAAAATCGATTTTTAAACGTATGAAGCGATTATAAAAATATGATTTTTAAATTGAAAGTGAATAAATAAAAATGTGAATTTTATTTTAAAGCCATCAAAATATAAAAATGTGTGATTTTTATATATGTAGTGGCTACGGGCAACGAAGATGACGAAGATGCGATAACGATGAAGATTTCTGTCGAAGAAGAGTCAAGATGATTGGATAGCTATCTGTGAGAATTTCTCACCTTTCAATTTCTTTTTCTAATTATATATATATATATATATATACTAGGATGCAGACGGTGCTTAGTAGCACCCGACACAATCGTCCACAGACCATGGACTTGTTTGTTTGATTGCAAATTAGTTAGATTATTTGATTGAATTGTTTGGTAAAATGGAATGGATTTGATTGATGTGTGAATGGCGTGGGCCTTCACTAGACCGGGGATAAGGCTAGGCCTCGTCCCGTTTCTAGTATCGTGCCGTTATGCCGCCGAAATTTTCTAAAATATGTTAGAAAAATAAAAATATCATTTTTATTGTGTAAATGAACTGAATAGAAATCCATGTGTTAAAATAAAATATTTTATCGTTAAAAATATAATTTTTAACGTGGAAGAGAATAAAATAAAATATTCATATACAAACCGGACGGTTTGTTTATGTACACCTATTTGAAGGACATTGATTGGGTCGATAAATTTTACACATCGCCCAACTGCACAACTAAAATTTGTGTTTGATTGTTTGAAACCCCACACGGGTGTTGGGATGAAATATGAAGTTCACTCATCCTGATTTATTAAATATGTCGATCGATTGATTGACAGGCTGTTATAAGCGTTAGATATCTATATTTGATGCTTATACAGTGTAGTGCACTTTGGTTGATGGTTGATTATTTTTCAATGCTATTGTATACGTGTGATGTATGAAAATCCATATAATTAACATTATATGGTGATTGATTGGGCCTCATTCCCATTTAGAAAATAAAGGATAATATAATATAAAGGTTCATGTGTTGACTGTACTCATCCGTTGAGATTAGTCATGTGTTGAACGAAATATTTGTATAATAAAATTTACATCTTTATCAATATAATATAAAGGTTCATGTGTTGACTGTACTCATCCGTTGAGATTAGTCATGTGTTGAACGAAATATTTTTATAATAAAATTTACATCTTTATCAATATAATATAAAGGTTCATGTGTTGACCGTACTCATCTGTTGAGATTAGTCATGTGTTGAACGAAATATTTGAAATAGAAATATTTGAAAAATAAATATTTGAAACAGAACATTTGAAAATAGAAATATATGAAGCCGTGTTGATTAGATTGACGCCATTTAGACGTGAACGATATTTATATCGATTTTACTCATTTTAAAATGAATATTGAAAAGCGATTTCGAAATGAATTGAATATAAAACAATTTCGAAATGAATTGAATATAAAACGATTTCGAAATGAATTGAATATAAAGCGATTTCGAAATGAATTGAATATAAAGCGATTTCGAAATGAATTGAATATAAAACGATTTCGAAATGAATTGAATATAAAACGATTTCGAAATGAATTGAATATAAAGCGATTTCGAAATGAATTGAATATAAAACGATTTCGAAATGAATTCAATATAAAACGATTTCGAAATGAGTTGAATATAAAACGATTTCGAAATGAATTGAATATATAACGATTTCGAAATGAATTGAATATATAACGAATTCGAATTGAATTGAATAGATAACGAATTTGAATTGAATTGAATATAAAACCAATTCGAATTGAATTGAAAACGAATTCGAATTGAATTGGAAACAAATTGAAATGAATTCAAATTGAATTGAATAGAAATGAATTTTAAAACGAATTTATAAGGAAGAATTCAATTTTGATTTGAAATGAAACGGAAGTTGAAATTGTTTTTGAAACGAAGTTAAAACGATTTATAAAATTCGTTTTAAATAGAAATCGGCGAAATATATAATATATATATATATATTATATATATAATGGCCTGAATAGAACGCGCCGCGCCGCGGCAGTTCGTGAATTTCGACCATTTATTTCAAACGGACATTACGAGAGATCCGACCATCGGATTCTCCTAAAACCGGAACCGTTGGGTTCGTATCGAAAAGAGCTTTCTAACGAATATTAGAAATTTGAAATCTAACGGTTGGGTTTGGAGATACGTCCAAATCAAATTTGAAAAAGGTCGCTGTAAGTGCAGTTCGATGACCATTGTTGGAAATCGACTGTACGGGCCTTGATAAAATTATTAAAAATATCAATAATTTGTGTAAAATCATAAGAAATGATTTGAGAGAAATTGGGGTGAAAAACTCCATATTTGAAAAGATAAAAATGAATTTTTATCGAAATGAACTAGTTTGAACTCAATTTAAAACCCGATTTTTTTGTTTTTAAATAAATAAATTAGATTTAAAAAGGGGTTTTAAATAATCAGAATTCCTAATATATTTGATTTGAGTTGAACTAGAATCAATTTGTGGGTTTATCGTGAACTGTGTTTTAAACAACACTAGTTCTTTAACCCGATAACAAATAGAATGTGATTTGGGTTTGTCGTGAACTGTGTTTTAAATAACACCTAGTTCTTTAACCCAGTAAAAGGAGTTTTAACGAATCCGCAATTAGATTGAAATGTGAATCTATAATCTAAATTATCAAATTTAGAAATTGAGCGAGGATGGAGTATTACCAGTTTTGCTCCAAACCAATAGTTAAATCTTTAATTAGATTTGAACGTGAAATGGTAATTAATTTTACCGACAACACTGTGGTGTTAAATATGGAGTATTACCAGTTCTGCTTCATGGGATGAATAGGTTGAGATTGGGAAATAAAATAAATAATTACTTCGGTGTGGTTCGCTAATCTCGACTAGTTTGGAAAACCATAATTTGGTTTGAAACGACATCCAAAGGAAGATTAAAGGATAAATTTTAAAGAATTTATCTTGGATAAAATTAATGGGAACCTTTCCCTATGAATGTGAAACTTAGGAACTAACTATCGGTTAGCTAAGCAGAATGGTTTTCTGGATATTGATCTGAAGTTGGTTTCGGCCTTCGGGGTTAATATTTGGGAAATTTTCCTCTTGTTGATTTACGGTTAGTGACTAATGAATTGGAATGAGGCGTATGTTGTGTTTGTGTAACATTTGCTTTTAATATACGCGGGTTGTTCGGAAAGACCGGGTTTATACCCATTCTGAATAACCGATTCGACGATAAGTCGAAGATGAAGACGGTGGTCGAAGACCGGAAGTCTTCACATCGTTTGGATAATTACTGACGATCCTGATTGGGCTGTACACCCAAGAGGATGGAAATAGTTGGTGGTCGTCCAGACGTACTTGGAGATCGGTGGATATGCGAGGAAAGTGCCTCCGGTTTCGTTCAGACCCAGAACGGACTTGTAAATGGATTGTTTGTCTGACATTGGATTTTATTTTATGTTGATTGATTTCTATTAAATATACATCTGTTTGGCGGCGGAGAATTTATTCTTTTGCTTAACGCCCTTCTCTGAGACGTACGAGCTCAGAGGTTGTATATCGATGGACATCAGTCGCATGGCATGAATTGCCTGTGTGGCACGCTGAGATGCAATGATCAAGGCTTCTGTTGAAAAGCAAAGTCTTGTGGTTGATGATCAAAGCACGGCCTTTGTGGCGTAGCTTTGTGTATAACGTGAATTCGCGAGCCTCACACCTCGGTATGAGTTAAAAACGGTATACGGGCCGTTGGGAGAACACAACGTTTCTTTCTAGCTTTGGTGGTGTCAGGACTTACCAGCCTTGACATTTATATACTTTTCACCTATGTGGTTGTTGGAATGAGGCGCCTCGATTATAGGTCTGTAAGGACCGGGAAACGTGTGTTCAGGCATAACTAATCCTCTAACGTAAGTGAGGACCGGCCCAACCGATCCAAGTGGCTGCCCAGAGTGTGTAGTCCTGAGCATTTGCTAGAATGTCTCGAAGCGGAGAGGAGCTTGCCCCTTGCCTCGACTCATGACGGAATCCAATTTCCAATACGTGTAATTCGGTTTTAATTATAGAACTAGTATGGCGACATGATATATGGTACCCATGCCGTCTATGATTTATATTTATGATTGAAATGTTTTGACACTATACACTTATTATAGTATCAAATGATTTGTTTTAAACGTATCAAGCATGTTTGGCTATTATAAGGGAAAACCCTATCCTCCGGCTTGCGTTGCATTGTGTGATGGGACCTGGGTCTTATAATAGCTTCATTTTTCGAAAAGCATTGCGTTGTTTATTGATATGCACTGGTATTCTTGGGAGGAAACCCGTTCCGTGTCATACGGCGTGGTCCCTTGAATTACTCTCTTTTAAAGAAAAGCTGTAAATAACTGTTTTAGTTCTCACACCAGTCACATGACTGACCTGGAGTTTATTGTTTTAACCTAAACTCTGGGTGCCCCTATTTTCCGCACGGGCAGCTAGTAGTTTTGGTTTTGCAGATTTATATTCACAGGATCCTGGTTTACAGCTGGAATGATATCCGGAAAGCTCTGTATCCGTATATCACCTTCAGTTGTGTTTTATATTATTTTTCCGCTGCTATGTAATTTATTGTAATCTATGATATTTATCAAATGTAATTTATTCATTTATACTCTGTATATTCTTGTATCTGATGGAATTGTTGTAATAACAATGAAATGTTCTTCCGTCTGCGTTCTATTTTGTCTTGTACTCAACGCTATCCGCGCTTTCCTTCACGGGGAAGTTCGGGTCGTGTCAGTTTGGTATCAGAGCTTTGGTTTACAAAGCTCGAGAACAAGGCACATTAGAACCATACGAAAGAATTCATCGGATATTGGATTAGTAATATCCAATTAGAATGACTTGTTAGAGATAGGATCAGTAGTATCCTAGAACGGGTGTGAAGAGTATATTTTTCAAATGAAAACAATTTTTGTTTTGAAAATTTAAATCACTTTTTACGTATTTGATTATTTATTTATTTTGTATTTGGACAATCTAGTATATAAAAGTTTTGCATATACGCGTCATGAACGTATATTCAAAGTTTTAATATATTAGATAGATGTAGAATCACACTCTAGTCGCCCGGACCTGATTCTGATGATTGACGCGTCATCATCAGTAATTATTTTCGTGTTTCGAAGGTGTGACTTCTATATATTTCCATTAGACTAGTGTGAGAACCAAAACTTATATATATAGTTAGAACACATAGTTGTGAATTGGCATCAAAAACATGATTTTCTGTATATGTATCAAATTTATGAATTTGAAACTCTAATTCACTAATTGATTGATGTTTGTGTTGTTTGTTTATTTGTTTGATAATTTTGAACCATTATGCCTAATTGCATCAAATATTGAACTATATTGAAAATTAGTCGCATTTGCTTGCATATACATATACTTACATTGAACAGGTCAAAGCAAGGAGGCTAGAGCCGAAGAATAAAATTTGTTTGCCCGACAAATAGGTACATGTTTACTATAATTTACTGTTTTGTTTGGGTGATGATGATTTTATGAGCCTATTGGCTAGCCGCTTGGCTTTTTCTTTTTCTTTTTGAGATCAGAAGGCCTATATGGCAATTTCGGGATTTTCCCGTGGCTCCCGGTGCAGGGGAGGTTATGGCGAAATTTTTCGAAAATTTAGGGTGTTAGCCAAATTTTTGAAAATTTGAAAATTCTCAGAAACTGAAAAGTTGGAGAATGGAAGCCAGATCGAACGTAGAGTTGATTGATCAAACCACTTTCGACTTTGTTCCTTTTCGGGGACGAAAAGTTTTAAGTGGGGGAGATTGTAATAACCCGAAAATCTGAGCCAGTTTAAAATTTTTGTTTTGGAAATTTTAAGAAATTTTGAATATTTAAAATAGATTATTTTAAATAGAATCGACGAGAAAATTTATTTTGAATATAATTTGAACGTATATATTATATACGCCGTCGTTAGAATATAAATATTTATAAATAATTATAAATAGAATTGAAAATGGCGCGGTAGTTCGATAATTCGATTTCAAACTTCAATTGAATGTAACGGGTGCAAAACAATCCGGATTTTAGTGAAACTAAAAACAATAGGATCTAATTGATGATATCTTTCCAACGAACCCGAAAAATCGAAATTTCATAGCGGGATTCAAAAGATATGTCCAGTTGAAAATTTTGAATAGTCGCTATGGAATTCAGGCCCTTAAAAATGGGAATTTTGCAAACGACCTCGGATTTCGACGAAACCACTTTTGTTGGGTCCGCAGTGTCAAATAATTGCTAGATTCCAAATTTCATAATTTTTCGAATTAATATGTGAGCGTGGCAAAGGAAAACGCGTTTGACCAGTTTCAGTTGTTTTTAATCGACTGGAAAATGGCCATTTTTCTAACGGTCTCAGAATTCGACGAAACTAGTTTCGTTATGACCGTATCGTCAATACGAAGCTAGAAAATATTTTTCTGGAATTTTTCTAGTTAGTATGTGACCCCGGTAATTTGAAATGTACGTTTAAAATTCAATATAATGATTTAAATGTAAATTCAGCGGAAACTGATCGAAACGACCAAATCAGCCTACGATACATATCCCATTGTGTTCGGAATGGGGGTAGTACGCTATGGACGACAGGCGGTGGGCCTCGTTTCGAGGTCGTATGTAAAAGTCAACTTTTAGAAAATAAATTAATTAAATAAATTAAAAATTAAATCTCTCTCTCCTCACCCTCTCTATTTCTCTGGCCCTCCCCTCCTCGTTATAATTCATTTTACAGAATAAAAAAAAGGAAATCGATTTCGCCGCCCCCCTAAACCACCACGCCGCCTCCGATTGGCCACCTCCGCCTTCTCCCTCCGCCGTCCGCCAGTACAGACCGCCCCTCCCCCACGCGCGTCTCCTCCTCTCCCCTCTCCCTGTACGCGACCAACGACCCCACCGCGCCTGCGCCTGCCAAAGCCGCCGCCGCCTCTGGATGGACCCCACTGCCAAGCCGACCTCCCCCTCCTTTGCCTGAGCGATGGCGCACCCCCCCTCTGTAAGTCTCCTTCTTTTTTTTATTTTTTTATTTTATTTTATTTTTACTTCCTTTTATGTAATTTGATTTCTTTTTGTTTTTTTATATAAACAGAAAGGAACAGTTTTTTTTTATATAAACAGAAAGGAACAGTTTTTTTTATATAAACAGAAAGGAACATTTTTTTTTATATAAACAGAAAGGAACAGATTTTTTTTTTTTAAATGAAAAAGAACTGATTTTTAATTTGCTAAAGAACTGATTTTTAATTTGCTAAAGAACTGATTTTTAATTTGCTAAAGAACTGATTTTTAATTTGCTAAGGAACTGATTTTTAATTTGCTAAAGAACTGATTTTTTAATTTGCTAAAGAACTGATTTTTAATTTGCTAAAGAATTTGATTTTTAATTTGTTAAAAGATATGATTTTTATATTTTTAAACAATTAAAAATATGATTTTTATATTTTTAAAGTATTAAAAATATAGTCTTCACTATGTAGAGGATGTAAAAATACGATTTTCGTTTATGTAGAGAAGTAAAAATATAATTTTTACATGATAGAAATATTAAAAATAGCATCTTTATATGGGTAGCAAAATAAAAATGGGATTTTTAAAAGTGAAAAGATGATATTTTTAAAATAGAAAAAAATTAGATTTTAATAATAGAAAAGGGCGAAAACCTCATATTTGAAAAGGCGAAAACTTCATAATAGAAAAGGCGAAAACTTCATATTTGAAAAGGCGAAAACTTTATATTTGAAAAGGCGAAAACTTCATATTTGAAAAGGCGAAATCTTTATATAGAGAATAGCATAGTAAAAATTCGATTTTTATATATTGAATAGCGAAGTGAAAATTCGATTTTTAAACGTATGAAGCGATTATAAAAATATGATTTTTAAATTGAAAGTGAATAAATAAAAATGTGAATTTTATTTTAAAGACATCAAAATATAAAAATGTGTGATTTTTATATATGTAGTGGCTACGGGCAACAAAGATGACGAAGATGCGATAACGATGAAGATTTCTGTCGAAGAAGAGTCAAGATGATTGGATAGCTATCTGTGAGAATTTCTCACCTTTCAATTTCTTTTTCTAATTATATATATATATATATACTAGGATGCAGACGGTGCTTAGTAGCACCCGACACAATCGTCCACAGACCATGGACTTGTTTGTTTGATTGCAAATTAGTTAGATTATTTGATTGAATTGTTTGGTAAAATGGAATGGATTTGATTGATGTGTGAATGGCGTGGGCCTTCATTATACCGAGGATAAGGCTAGGCCTCGTCCCGTTTCTAGTATCGTGCCGTTATGCCGCCGAAATTTTCTAAAATATGTTAGAAAAATAAAAATATCATTTTTATTGTGTAAATGAACTGAATAGAAATCCATGTGTTAAAATAAAATATTTTATCGTTAAAAATATAATTTTTAACATGGAAGAGAATAAAATATTCATATACAAACCGGACGGTTTGTTTATGTACACCTATTTGAAGGACATTGATTGGGTCGATAAATTTTACACATCGCCCAACTGCACAACTAAAATCTGTGTTTGATTGTTTGAAACCCCACACGGGTGTTGGGATGAAATATGAAGTTCACTCATCCTGATTTATTAAATATGTCGATCGATTGATTGACATGCTGTTATAAGCGTTAGATATCTATATTTGATGCTTATACAGTGTAGTGCACTTTGGTTGATGGTTGATTATTTTTCAATGCTATTGTATACGTGTGATGTATGAAAATCCATATAATTAATATTATATGGTGATTGATTGGGCCTCATTCCCATTTAGAAAATAAAGGATAATATAATATAAAGGTTCATGTGTTGACTGTACTCATCCGTTGAGATTAGTCATGTGTTGAACGAAATATTTGTATAATAAAATTTACATCTTTATCAATATAATATAAAGGTTCATGTGTTGACTGTACTCATCCGTTGAGATTAGTCATGTGTTGAACGAAATATTTTTATAATAAAATTTACATCTTTATCAATATAATATAAAGGTTCATGTGTTGACCGTACTCATCCATTGAGATTAGTCATGTGTTGAACGAAATATTTGAAATAGAAATATTTGAAAAATAAATATTTGAAACAGAACATTTGAAAATAGAAATATATGAAGCCGTGTTGATTAGATTGACGCCATTTAGACGTGAACGATATTTATATCGATTTTACTCATTTTAAAATGAATATTGAAAAGCGATTTCGAAATGAATTGAATATAAAACGATTTCGAAATGAATTGAATATAAAGCGATTTCGAAATGAATTGAATATAAAGCGATTTCGAAATGAATTGAATATAAAGCGATTTCGAAATGAATTGAATATAAAACGATTTCGAAATGAATTGAATATAAAACGATTTCGAAATGAATTGAATATAAAGCGATTTCGAAATGAATTGAATATAAAACGATTTCGAAATGAATTCAATATAAAACGATTTCGAAATGAATTGAATATAAAACGATTTCGAAATGAATTGAATATATAACGATTTCGAAATGAATTGAATATATAACGAATTCGAATTGAATTGAATAGATAACGAATTTGAATTGAATATAAAACCAATTCGAATTGAATTGAAAACGAATTCGAATTGAATTGGAAACAAATTAAAATGAATTCAAATTGAATTGAATAGAAATGAATTTTAAAACGAATTTATAAGGAAGAATTCAATTTTGATTTGAAATGAAACGGAAGTTGAAATTGTTTTTGAAACGAAGTTAAAACGATTTATAAAATTCGTTTTAAATAGAAATCGACGAAATATAATATATATATATATATATATATATATATATATATATATATATTATATAATGGCCTGAATAGAACGCGCAGCGCCGCGGCAGTTCGTGAATTTCGACCATTTATTTCAAACGGACATTACGAGAGATCCGACCGTCGGATTCTCCTAAAACCGGAACCGTTGGGTTCGTATCGAAAAGAGCTTTCTAACGAATATTAGAAATTTGAAATCTAACGGTTGGGTTTGGAGATACGTCCAAATCAAATTTGAAAAAGGTCGCTGTAAGTGCAGTTCGATGGCCATTGTTGGAAATCGACTGTACGGGCCTTGATAAAATTATTAAAAATATTAATAATTTGTGTAAAATCATAAGAAATGATTTGAGAAAAATTGGGGTGAAAAACTCCATATTTGAAAAGATAAAAATGGATTTTTATCGAAATGAACTAGTTTGAACTCAATTTAAAACCCGATTTTTTTGTTTTTAAATAAATAAATTAGATTTAAAAAGGGGTTTTAAATAATCAGAATTCCTAATATATTTGATTTGAGTTGAACTAGAATCGATTTGTGGATTTATCGTGAACTGTGTTTTAAACAACACTAGTTCTTTAACCCGATAACAAATAGAATGTGATTTGGGTTTGTCGTGAACTGTGTTTTAAATAACACCTAGTTCTTTAACCCAGTAAAAGGAGTTTTAACGAATCCGCAATTAGATTGAAATGTGAATCTATAATCTAAATTATCAAATTTAGAAATTGAGCGAGGATGGAGTATTACCAGTTTTGCTCCAAAGCGATAGTTAAATCTTTAATTAGATTTGAACGTGAAATGGTAATTAATTTTACCGACAACACTGTGGTGTTAAATATGGAGTATTACCAGTTCTGCTTCATGGGATGAATAGGTTGGGATTGGGAAATAAAATAAATAATTACTTCGGTGTGGTTCGCTAATCTCGACTAGTTTGGAAAACCATAATTTGGTTTGAAACGACATCCAAAGGAAGATTAAAGGATAAATTTTAAAGAATTTATCTTGGATAAAATTAATGGGAACCTTTCCCTATGAATGTGAAACTTAGGAACTAACTATCGGTTAGCTAAGCAGAATGGTTTTCTGGATATTGATCTGAAGTTGGTTTCGGCCTTCGGGGTTAATATTTGGGAAAATTTCCTCTTGTTGATTTACGGTTAGTGACTAATGAATTGGAATGAGGCGTATGTTGTGTTTGTGTAACATTTGCTTTTAATATACGCGGGTTGTTCGGAAAGACCGGGTTTATACCCATTCTGAATAACCGATTCGACGATAAGTCGAAGATGAAGACGGTGGTCGAAGACCGGAAGTCTTCACATCGTTTGGATAATTACCGACGATCCTGATTGGGCTGTACACCCAAGAGGATGGAAATAGTTGGTGGTCGTCCAGACGTACTTGGAGATCGATGGATATGCAAGGAAAGTGCCTCCGGTTTCGTTCAGACCCAGAACGGACTTGTAAATGGATTGTGTGTCTGACATTGGATTTTATTCTGTGTTGATTGATTTCTATTAAATATACATCTGTTTGGCGGCGGAGAATTTATTCTTTTGCTTAACGCCCTTCTCTGAGACGTACGAGCTCAGAGGTTGTATATCGATGGACATCAGTCGCATGGCATGAATTGCCTGTGTGGCACGCTGAGATGCAATGATCAAGGCTTCTGTTGAAAAGCAAAGTCTTGTGGTTGATGATCAAAGCACGGCCTTTGTGGCGTAGCTTTGTGTATAACGTGAATTCGCGAGCCTCACACCTCGGTATGAATTAAAAACGGTATACTGGCCGTTGGGAGAACACGACATTTCTTTCTAGCTTTGGTGGTGTCAGGACTTACCAGCCCTGACATTTATGTACTTTTCACCTATGTGGTTGTTGGAATGAGGCGCCTCGATTATAGGTCTGTAAGGACCGGGAAACGTGTGTTCAGGCATAACTAATCCTCTAACGTAAGTGAGGACCGGCCCAACCGATCCAAGTGGCTGCCCAGAGTGTGTAGTCCTGAGCATTTGCTAGAATGTCTCGAAGCGGAGAGGAGCTTGCCCCTTGCCTCGACTCATGACGGAATCCAATTTCCAATACGTGTAATTCAGTTTTAATTGTAGAACTAGTATGGCGACATGATATATGGTACCCATGCCGTCTATGATTTATATTTATGATTGAAATGTTTTGACACTATACACTTATTATAGTATCAAATGATTTGTTTTAAACGTATCAAGCATGTTTGGCTATTATAAGGGAAAACCCTATCCTCCGGCTTGCGTTGCATTGTGTGATGGGACCTGGGTCTTATAATAGCTTCATTTTTCGAAAAGCATTGCGTTGTTTATTGATATGCACTGGTATTCTTGGGAGGAAACCCGTTCCGTGTCGTACGGCGTGGTCCCTTGAATTACTCTCTTTTGAAGAAAAGCTGTAAATAACTGTTTTACTTCTCACACCAGTCACATGACTGACCTGGAGTTTATTGTTTTAACCTAAACTCTGGGTGCCCCTATTTTCCACACGGGCAGCTAGTAGTTTTGGTTTTGCAGATTTATATTCACAGGATCCTGGTTTACAGCTGGAATGATATCCGGAAAGCTCTGTATCCGTATATCACCTTCAGTTGTGTTTTATATTATTTTTCCGCTGCTATGTAATTTATTGTAATCTCTGATATTTATCAAATGTAATTTATTCATTTATACTCTGTATATTCTTGTATCTGATAGAATTGTTGTAATAACAATGAAATGTTCTTCCGTCTGCGTTCTATTTTGTCTTGTACTCAACGCTATCCACGCTTTCCTTCACGGGGAAGTTCGGATCGTGTCATATATCATGGATGGTCCTCACAAAAGCATGTGGTTCGAAGAAGAAAGGAATGTGAAGATGCGCACAAACAACATTAGTGGATCGGCACTGTTTATACCAAGTGTAAATTGGTTGCAAGTTCAAGCTGATGTGATACAATGTGAGTAAATGCAACAATGATCACAACATGAAGCTATAATGTGACAGAGAAAATATGAATATATGGACTTTCATTCTACTACATGGGAATGAGGCTCATTTGTTCGTAAAGCGTAGGACGTGTACACCATATACATGCGAAACTATTATGCAGAATAAAATACAAAGCGTTGTGTATGAGGTCCATGTATACGTCTGTCACATGAATAATATGGGCTAGCGTACAAGCATGATTCACGTGGGATGCTTCAAGTAAAGCGTTTGAATATGGTGATTGGTCATTAACAGTGCAAAGCGTGCACACGATTGATATAGTACTCTAAATATGTGTATAAGTTGCCACAATTTGGATTCATGAACACGTGACATGAGGTTAAATAATAAAACAATGTATATAGGAGGTGCTGTGTTCGTGTATTAATGGACAATAGTTAATTCGACATCATATATAAGTCCAAACATGCTACTTGAAACATGGGTTGTGTCACGACTCACATACGAATTCAATAATCAACGTTAGCATGGAATTCAGCATTATATGTACGAAGCCACATGGTCCATACTTTGAGCAAAAGTCACATAAACGGGTCGGCATCAAGTTTTGATATCTGGATCGGTGCATTGTGTAAGTTGGATCGGTCCTATTTACCTTCCGCAACAAATAAATGGATCGGTATTAAATAAAAGGAAGCGACATCATTTCCTGAAGCATTATAAAATTGATCGGCATGTGGTAGGACACGTGGACCGGTATGAAAACATACAGCAAATTATTGAACGGATTAGTCCTCTGAAATATACAAATGGAGCATCAGCCTATACATTTGGGTCAGGGCATTCATTTACACTCGAGTCGGTTATGTTAGAAAAAGAATGGATCGGTAGTAAAAGAGGCAGTGGAAGAACTGTAAATACACTACAAGAAAACATTGATTTAGCGTCATATATTTAGAAGCGGAAATTTCCGTTGCTAATTTGCGACGGATTTCCATGTGATCGGCAAGGGATAGTTTTTGGTTTTTTTCAACTTTTTTTCCTTTTATTTATTACCGTCATCTTCTGTCATCCCTCACTAAGCCATTGCAAATTGCATCAAATTGCCGACAGAAAATTTCTGCTGCTATTTTCCGCTGCAAATCCCGGCAGAATACCAACGAATATTTATCGAAGCTATTTTGCAGCAGAATTCCAACAGGTTTGCAAGAGATGTTTATATTATTTTTCTAAGATATACTTTAGCGTTAATTTTTAATAATTATTAACAAATTCTCAAACCCTAATCTCTATTTCCTTTTTTTTGTTCAAATAAAACCGTAACGAATTCAAGTTAAAAATTAGTAATTAAAACTAATAACTAATATATTTAATAATTAATATTTTATAATTATATTTAATAATTATTAATACAATATAATTGATTAAATAACTACTAATTTCTAATAATGTATGAATAACAGTGTATACTAACTATATTATCTAATACTTTATTATACTGGCTAATTCATAAATAATGATTAATAATTTAAAGTTACTTTTATGTTAAATTATGATTAATATCTAATATTTTTAGTAATTTATAAGTAATATTTTAATAGTTCATAATTAACTAGCTAATTGATAATTTCAAATAATAATATATAATAACATATACTTATAGAAAATTTATTATTCGTAAATAATATAAGTAGGTTTTTTTTTCAAATAAGCTTAGCAATATTCATAAAATTTTAAAACAAAATTTTGAAATCTTAAAAAAAAATTAATAATTAAAAGACAAAAATATTACAGATTTCAAAATAAAATGTGAAAGTAGTTTAGAACACCAAAAATATAAATATTACTTTGTAGAATTATTAATTTCAAAAGCATTAGGGTATACATTCTTAAGCTTTTTATTGGTTCAACAACAAAATTTTGGCTCCAATTCAAGAATGTTCCCGCTGACCAAAATATTTCACTCCACCGCTTTTTCATTTCAAAACCGTCGATTCCTTGAAATCCCCAATTAACAGTCTAAATTTTATCTTCAATTTTCGCTTACCGCCTAAATTTCATGCTTAATTTTCAATCTCAGCTCAGATTGTAAAACTCTATTTTGGTTAAACCATTTATTCTTCATTCCGCTTCCAATCAAATCCTAAAAAAGCCTAATTTTTAACGTCGCCCAGATTCTAAAACTCTCTTCTGGTCAAACCCTCTTATTCTTCACTTCGCTCCTCTTTAAATCCAAAAAGCATGAGCTCAAAATTCTCAAATTGAACCGTCGGATCCCTGATGCCAAACGGGTGAAACACTTTTTCTCAGATCTTTGAAACTTACGGTGAGGTTCGGTTTTACGCTCGAAGGCTGTAAGTGGTAATTTGAAAGTTGATGGGGAACACAATGACGATTGAGGAGGCTAAGGGTTGCGGTTTAAGATTTGGTGAATTTCAAGTGGTTGGCGGTTAGGTATGGATGTTTTGGGTGATGGATTGGGGATCGTTGGAGCAGTTTTGGGTTTCTTGTTGAAGTTGACTGGGGTTGCAGTTGTGATTAGGGCTGGGATTTTTTTCCAGCTTTCTGATTACCGTTAGAAACCCTAGCCTTGCTTCTTTTTTTCTCTAGGTACGTCAGTTTTTTTTGGGTTTAAGTTCGATCTTGACTTTCATTGTTTAAGTTCGATCCCAACTCCGCAATCAACTAGTCTTATGGATTCATGTTGGGTTTTCATATTTCCTTGAGTTGTATACTCAATTGAAGTAAATTTTTTGTACTGTTTTATATCTGATGGCTGAATTGATAGAAGGTCGATAGCACACTTGTTAATGAGAAACCTTTTGGATCTGCTAGTCTAACCATGGAAGAAAATATCATTAGGAAGCACAAGTAGTTAAGGATATTAGTAGCAGCGTTAAGAGGTACTGGTAAACAAAGGCAGATACAAAATGCCGAACGAGCTGGCTTAAATCATAGGAATAAAATAGGATACATAGTTTCAATGTATAATTAAAAAGTTACTGTTCTTGGAAAATTTAAAAATCTAGATACAGTAAGCAACCTTGACGAACGAGAGATTGGGAACAATATTGTTGATTCTTTCTCACTTGTTCAAAGTGAAGCGAGAACCAATACTCAACATGTTAGTGGACAAGAAACATTTAAGAAACTAGAAAGTTAAATTATGACGAATAATTGTTTTGATACTCTGTTGATTAATGTGGAAGAAGACAATGTGAGGAATTATGATAGCACTACCCATGCAATTGTGGAAAGTAAGACTGGTTGCAGTGGCATAACACTGGGAAAAAGTTTAACGTGGAACTATATGTTGGTGTGGCAATATTGTTTTGATACAAATACAGGTTTAACTTGCAATAACAATATTAAGGGCCATCTAAATGGGGGCAGGTCCATGTTCTGAATGTATTGACATAAATGCCACATTAATATGCCTCCACTACAAATTGTGATTCTTATTCCAACTCTTTGCTCTTATATTTCTAGGAATATTTAGCAACAGTAATTGTTTTCTTGTTCGCATATCAACACAGCACCGAGTTTTGGTGATGTGACGGCTTGTTTATTAGGGTTCTGGTTTTATTTAAAAAATCATCCAAATTTCAGGTGATATTTCTTTAGATTTACCAATTGAACTTAATTGGTTATTTTAGTTTGGAAAAGATGAAAGGAATTTTTATTCAGTTCTTTGTTTTTTTTTCCCCTTTTTTCCTCTCTGCTTTCTCGCATTTTCTCTTATTCCTTTCATTCTGAATGTTTTCTCTGATGTTTTATGACATTACCGTGGATATTGAGCATACACCAGCAAATCCGAAGATCAGTCGAATTAAAAAAGATGAAGTCAATCTCCGTTCACTTCCTTGTATCTTTTCCCCTTTCCTTTTCCCGTTTTTTCCTCTTTCATTCCTAACCTTTACCGTGATGTTTTTATAGAAGTGCCATGCATATTGGGCTTGCACCAGCAATTCCAGAGCATCAGTTAGAGGAAATAAGGTGAATGGAATTTTTATTCAATTCGTTTGAATTTTTTTGCTTCCCCTCATCTCTTCTACATATCTCTGATGTTGTAACAGTCCCATGTATACTGAGCGTGCACTAGCAACTCCTCAATCAAAGGGGTCTTGTAACAATGCCATTAAAATTGAGTGTCCACCAGAGACTCAAAAAAATCAGTCAAAGTGGAAGTATACATCTCTACGCTACAAAATAAAAAATGTAAGTAGCAGCAAATTCTATTTTAACCTGGAACTGTATGTTATGGGATAATGAACCTCTTACATATGCTGCCAATTTTCAACAAAACTACATCCATTTTTGTTATGTCCAAATAGCTTTCAGTTTGGAAAAGACTTTAACTTCTATTCATATTTTTGTAATAATTTGGATGAACTATTAAATTACAAGATACTTGTACCGATAGTCGGAGCGTCCTTTAGACAATAAAAGTTTAAGAACTAACTAAAATACTTCTGCTTCGCATTTTAATGTCTTGTGCTGCTGAATCTTTGTATTTGGCCTGCTCCAATTTTTTAATATAAATGTATGTGATACTTGCAGGTTTTGTAGCAGAACACTACTCTAGATCTTCTAATGCAAATTACAGAAGGATATTATCTATGAGCAACATAGGATCTTTGAAGGTTGGTTTCTTTTGTTTTGTCAATATACAATATAACAATTACTAACGTTCTGACTGTTTATTTGACATTAACAGGACCATCGTTGTTGATGTTAAGGAGAAAATATCAGAAGCAAAGCAAGATTAAATCTATCGTTTTTCTATTTTGTAAGTAAAATTATTGATGTAAAAATGTATGTTGTATTATGTGTGGACATGGAAAAGTTGATAAAACAATATGTATGAAATGCTAAGTTGTTTGAATGATATATATGAAATAATATACAGTAATTTATATATTTGTTGTTTATTTTTTTTGTTGGGTTATGTTACTTATTTTACAATTGACAGTTGAACGATAGTATTTGGTAAAGCTGTAAGCAGAAAACATGAAAGAATGTTTATAGGCAGAGTAGAAAGGGAATAGCGACGGATCACCTACAGAAAATGTTTGAATTAAAAATATTTTGTCGGTAATCCCTTGGCAATTAGTAAGGGTTTACCCACTTCTTTTGTAAATAGTTTTTTATTATAAATTATTTATCCATCGGTAAATAGTCGGTATATTAATAAAAATTTAATTAATAAATAAAATTTTATTTTTATTATAAAATTAGTAAAATGAAGGAAAACTGTCGAAGAACCCATGCTAAATTCCGTCGCAAATTCTGACACAAATACCATCATGGTTTTTACCGACCACAGAGTTATGCAGGAAATCCGTCGCTAAGGCCAATTTAGCGACGGATTAGAAGCGGATTCTGCCGCTGCTATATGCTGTTTTTCTTGTAGTGATATAGACCATGATAGTTGTGTACAACTATAAAGTGGACCAATGGCATTTCTATAAATAAGTTTTAGCCCAATCCAAATTTACGCCCGATCCAAACTCTTCACTCCATAATTACGAGACTGCCACTACCTTCAAAATTCTTCTATAAATAGCCACTTTCTCCACAATTCACGGGACCGATTCCACGACCCCGAAGGGCTGCCAAAATCATTCCTCGATCGTTCTAAAGCTTCTAAAAACTACATTAATGGCCGCCAAACTTCTATTTTTCTTCCTCCTACATGGAATGGATCTCATCTTCTCCGAGCACCATTAATTCACACTCCGATCTACTTCGAGTGATCTCCAACCGCCATAGCTCCTCTTCAATGCACGAATATAAATCATCTTCATTATGGAACCAGGGAAAAGTATATAATTACACAATCCAATCCCTTCCTTCTTTAATCTAAGCGTGATCTAAAGCGGAAAGAGAGCAAAAAGTGGAGAATTATCACAAAAATGGTCAAGTGTAATTAATGCGATGTATGAGATGATATAATTTGTAATTCTCTCTATAATGATGAAAAGCGATTGAAAAGTAGACGTAGATTCACATTGAATCGAACCACTATAAAAATCCCGTGTCCTTTACTTATTTTTCTCCATTTATTTTGCGATTGTAGCCCTTTTAATTTCTAACCATAATTGGTGAAGTGTGATTTCACACCATTGGTGTTTGTTCATTTTTTGATCCAAACATTTGGCGCCCACCATGGGGCCGCATTCACATCTCTTTCCTTCACACTTTTCTCAAGTCTAAAAGCCTTGCATTGAAGTTCTAAACCGCATCCTCCTCCGAAATCATGGTGAAATCTAAGAAGACCATAAGTTAGGATGTCGGAAATACCAATAATATTGTTAATGAAGAAGCACCACTTGCTAACCATTTCGATGTTGGTGAAAACTCGGTAAGTGGAGCCGATGTGACTAGAAATGAATTAAAAGCCGCTATTGCCAAAGTAAACAATCGAATGGATGCCTCTACTAAAGCGATGATGGAGAAACTTGATGCCATCCTTAATGCTTAAACAAATCAAGCCCCTCCGAAAGTCCATGTTAATCTCGAAGAGAATGACAAATCGCCTGCTTCCGATCATAACCGTAACGACAACATGGAAGACGATTATGATTGGGCGAGTGACAAGGACAGAGCTAACATCGAATAATTGAAATCAAAAGCTAGGAACCATTTCGAAGCGAATGCTCGAAAGGTCACTAATCCTATCACGAGGGCACCTTCTCATCGAGAAGGCAAAGGGCCAAAACTCTTTAATCGGGATCGTATGCCTAGACGAACATTTGGTAAAGGCTCAGCTTCACAGAGCGCCATAATACTGAAGAATACTTCTTGGATATGATAGAACGAGTCATGAAAAGGAATCAAGCTAACAAAGACGACGAAAGAGAATGGGACTTCTCTCCCGACGGGACTCCGTTCACCAAAAGAATCCTCGAAGCAGAATGTCTAAAGAAGTTTAATCCTCCTACTTTGCCTCCTTACAATGACCTCGTTGATCCCAACTACTTCTTATTCAAATATGAGTGGCATATAAGTGCGGCTAAAGCCACCGTTGAGATGAGATGCACATATTTTCCTCTCTACTTAGAAGGTGCTGCATGATTATGGTTCACAAAGCTGCCACCCAAATCCATCGATCGATTCTCTGACCTAACCAAAAAGTTCAAGGAGGAGTTCCGCTTATATGCTACCAAGGCCAAAAACCCTATAACAGTCTTAGCCATGAAGGAGAGGCTAGGGGAAACTGTCAAAACCTTCCTCGGTCGATTCAATATTGCCTTCTCTGAAGTAAGGAATCTGGAACCACACATAGTCCTAATGGCTCTACTTGATGCTATAAACAAAACAAGGGAACTCAGAAGATGGATAAAGATGAAGGAACCAACTACGCTTGACAAGTTTTATAAGAAAGCAGAAGAGTACATGAGAGTGAACGATAATACTATAACTCTTCAGATCATTGGTGGTAACCAACTCCTCGAAGCTCCTAAAAGTGCAGCTATTTAACCCAATCAGAAGAATACTTAGGGGCAGAATAGAGTAACGACAACGAAGCCAATAAAAAGTTTTGTCCTCTTGACTCATCTGATCTAACACCTATGAATGATACTCCTGAGAACATTTACCTTGCCACAAAGGATGTAGAAGATTATCCAGAGCCTCGGCCAATAAGGATGAATGACCATCTGACCAAATCTGGGAAGTTTTGTCGATTTCATAATCAGCTAGGCCACAACACCAATGAGTGTAGGCACCTGAGATCATTGATTGAAGAGATGATTGAGAAGAATCGTCTACAATAGTATGTGAAGAATTCCCAAGATGCAAATCCATCTGCAACCACCCAGGGGCAAGGGGCATCAAATGACCAATCCAACCCAAGCAACGTAGCTTCTGCTCAAGTTATTCAAAGGCTGATAATCAACTGACGATCATTGATGATGATCTAATATCTGCGGCTCAGAATAAGCGATCACTATCGCCTTTACTTTACTTCTTGCATTACTTTACTCTTTGTTATGTTCTACTTTCTTGTAAAAAGTCTGTAATGATTTACATGCATTGTACCGAGCAATAGCTCTACGAATGATGCATTAACTACCTATATAAATCACTGACATGCCAAATTTACATGAAAATTTGCTTACAGACGACTCCTTATTACAGGCTATCCAATGAGCATCCACTCTCTCAAAGCCCAACGAAGTAAGGCAATTCCGACAAACACCAGTTCGGATGTCAAGTGCTCTAACCAATGATATGCATAATGTAAAGATGGAAAGTACCACCTTAAAGAGTGAGCAGGAGGAGTTTCCAAGAGTTAAATGGTGGAGAGTTTAGCAAAAATATCCAAAATCAAGGCCATAAGTTGCGAGTTCCAAGGGGTCACAACCTATCAGCCTGGCTGCGATTGCTTGCCATAGTTAAGCATATCTGACACAAGGACTAATGTCCACCTTCTGGAACAAAGCCAAAATAAAGTCCTTCCATAGAGAGGCAAAACAAAGTCCTCCCATAGAGAGGCAAAACAAAGTCCTCCCATAGAGAGGCAAAGTAAAGTCCTCCCATAGAGAGGCAAAACAAAGTCCTCCCATAGAGAGACAAAACAAAGTCCTCCCATAGAGAGGCAAAACAAAGTCCTCCTATAGAGAGGCAAAACAAAGTCATCCCATAGAGAGGCAAAACACAGTCCTCCCATAGAGAGGCAAAACAAAGTCCTCCAATAGAGAGGCAAACTAAAGTCCTCACATAGAGAGGCAAAATAAAGTCCTCCCATAGAGAGGCAAAGTAAAGTCCTCCCATAGAGACGCAAAATAAAGTCCTCACATAGCAGAGGTAACCCACCATAGGTTCGCCAGAATTCATTGCGTGAAACGAAGCGGTGGAGTTCACTACAAGTGGAATGAAGCGTGGGAGTTCATAGCGCGAAGCAGTGCAACCCCCACCACAAAGATCGTTGGAGTTCACATTGCGAAAAAATACGACAACCAAAAATCATTTCCATAGAGAAAGCAATTTCTCCATAGGAAAAATCAACAATGCTCGATGAGCTCCATCATTTTGACTCAGTCGACAAGAGAAGACTAAACGTTGGATTAAAATGACCTTTCGAAAACACGGGGCATCCAACGAAGTCTCCAATGTCAAAACTGATCAACAAAATGAACAAGCGTTGAGCGGTAAAATATCTTCTCGCAATGAAGACTAACAATGACCTCCAAAGACGGGGCACCAATAATCAAAGACTTCTCTAAAGAGAAGCATAGAATAATCACAAATACGCATTTCCCAGATGTGAAATATCGTACACCATCATATAAGTCATTGAAACAATAACGTTTGAAATTCACAGTCGGCTTTAGTCGATTAGTTGATTTTAATCATCAACGCAAATTCAAATTAGAATATCGTATTTGTGCAGACAATATTTAACGAGTTGTAGACTGTTGAATAAAATGATTCTGTGTAGATACTTTATTCGATTCAAAATAAAATTCGCTATTATTCATTTTCTGATGATTAACTAATCCACCATCGATATGGACAGTCGGTGGTGACTATAAGTCCAGAATTGTGCAATTGCTTATTTTGATTACAAAACAAGTGACACGAAGCGCATGAATTTAAAGCATGGTTCGCCATAGCAATACAGAAGGCTATAACTGGACCTCAATGCATAATATATCGATAGCAATGCTTATTTCGAAGCCTGCATTTCTCGCAAGCAAAAAATACAAGCTTCGAGGGGCAAATGTTAACCCTGCTAAAGCACCGGGTCGTCCCCAATCATCGGGTCGGTCAGTTACAAGGCATCAGGTCGGTCCATTTCCTCCAGAGCGGGTCGGTCTTGATCACTTGCGGAACCAGATTGGTCGCAAATATGGATCGGCCTCAGCAATGCGGATCGGCCACTATCAATGAACCGGGTCGGCATAATTAACGAACTGGGTCGGTCGCAAATATAGTTCGGCCTCAACAAAGCGGATCGCTCGTGTTAGCACAACAGCGGGTCGATCTGTTCTTTAAAGCATTGGATCAGTCCATTCAGATAGCAATGGGTCGGCCAAGTATCAGATCGGGCTAGTTTCAAGGGACCGGGTCGGCCAGGTCAAAAGACAAGCAGCGCTCCACCTTAATTGGGTCGGTCGCTCAGTGTAGAAATATCAGGTCGGTCAGTATTTACGGACTGTGTCGGTCAGTTCCAAAGAACTGGTTCGGCACGAACTGGGTCGGTTACAAAGTGATATCATGGTGCCTGGTTGGTATAAAAATAAATAGTGTAGGACGACATACAAGATGTAACGTGTTGCATTATGAACCAAGATCATTCGTGAGGCCGCGTATCCATATAATGTTATATATATTTGCTGGCGTCAGTTTATGGCTATCCCTAAGTGCATACGGATTAAGTATATCATGGATGGTCCTCACGAAAGCATGTGGTTCGAAGAAGAAAGGAATGCGAAGATGCGCACAAATAACATTAGTGGGTCGACACTGTTTATACCAAGAGTAAATTGGTTGCAAGTTCAAGCTGATGTGATACAATATGAGTAAATGCAATAATGATCACTACATGAATCTATAATGTGACAGAGCAAATATGAATATATGCATTTTCATTCTACTACATGGGAATGAGGCTCATTTGTACGTAAAGCGTAGGACGTGTACACCATATACATGCAAAACTATTATGCAGAACATAATACAAAGCATTTTGTATGAGGTCCATGTATACGCCTGTCACATGAATAATATGGACTAGCGTACAAGCATGATTCACGTGGGATGCTTCAAGTAAAGCGTTTAAATATGGTGACCGGTCATTAACTGTGCAAAGCATGCACACGATTGATATAGTACTCTAAATATGTGTATAAGTTACCACAATTTGGACTCATGAACACGTGCCATGAGTTTAAATAATAAACCAATGTATATAGGAGGTGTTGTGTTTGTGTATTAATGGATACTAGTTAATTCGACATCATATATATGTCCATATATGATACATGAAACTTGGGGTATGTCACGACTCACATACGAATTCAGTGATACCACGTTAGCATGGAATTCAGCATTATATGTACGAAGCCACATGGTCCTTTCCTTGAGCAAAAATCACATAAATGGGTCATCACCAAGTTTGGATATCTGGATCGGTGCATTGTGTAAGTTGGATCGGTCCTATTTACCTTCCTCAACAAATGAATGGATCAGTATTAAATAAAAGGAGGCGACATCATTTCCTGAAGCATTATAAAATGGATCGGCATGTGGTAGGATACGTGGACTGGTATGAAAACATACAACAAATTAATGAATGGGTTGGTCCTCTGAAATATACAAATGGAGCAGCGTCTTATACATTTGGGTCGGGGCATTCATTTACACTCGGGTCAGTTATGTTAGAAAAAGAATGGATCAGTAGTAAAAGAGGCGGTGGAAAAACTATAAATACAGACCATGACAGCTGTATGCAGCTGTAAAGTGGACCAATGACATTTCTGTAAATAAGTTTTAGCCGGATCCAAATTTATGCCCGATCCAAACTCTTCACTCCATAATTACGAGACTGCTACTACCTTCAAACTTCTTCTATAAATAGCCCCTTTCTCCGCAATTCAGGGGACCGATTCCACGACCCCGAATGGCTGCCAAAATCATTCTTGGACCGTTCTAAAGCTTCTAAAAACTTCATTAATGGCCGCTATACTTCTCTCCTTCTTCCTCCTACATGGAATGGATCTCATCTTCTCCGAGCACCATTAATTCACACTCCGATCTACTTCGAGTGATCTCCAACCACAATAGCTCCTCTTCAATGCACGGATCTAAAATCATTTTCATGATGGAACCAAGGAAAAGTATATAATTACACAATCCAATCCGTTCCTTCTTGAATCTAAGTGTTATCTAAAGCGGAAAGAGAGCAAAAAGTGGAGAATTATCACAAAAGTGGTCAAGTGTAATTAATGCGGTGTATGAGATGATAAAATTTGTAGTTCTCTCCATAATGATGAAAAGTGATTGAAAAGTGGACGTAGATTCACATTGAATCGAACCACAATAAAAATACCATGTCCTTTACTTGTTTTTCTCCATTTATTTTGCTATTGTGGCCCTTTTAATTTCTAACCATAATTGGTGAAGTGTGATTTCACAGCATCGGTGTTTATGTCATTTTTTGATCCGAACACATCCTCCCCTACTTGAAGGATTTCGACCCCGAAATCTCTAAGTTAAGAAGAATGTATATCCGAACATCCATACTCCATCTACTCATTCAGCATTCACATGCATCCAATGTCCTTAAAAGATTTCTAATGCTTATATGAACATATGCAAAGGTGTGTGTATACGTCCCTATACTAATGCTAAAAATCTAGTGATTTATTGATTCAGTTGGCCTCCTTGATGCAATGTATGTTAAGTGCCATGAATCCAACATGTTTGCAAATAATCCTAACATATCATGTAAATTCTATATGTGTGCACAATCATCCATCCAAATGCAACATGCTTATGATGATACACTCATTTCCATCCATAAAAGAAGAAAAATGCATACGCAACCATATGTAGTATAAGAGTGATTGAGCTGATCTAGTGTCTAGTGTGTGTACATGCATCCACGAGCAACCACTAGCAAACACTTGCATCCATCAAACATAACATGTCTCAAACACATGTTCACATCCATTGGATTCCTACCTAAAGGTCGAAGAATCGATCGATAGAATATACTTAATGATAGAAAATATTTGAAAAAAGAAGTTAAGAACATACCCTTGAAAAGAAAAGGGTACGAAGCGCGAATCTTGTCTTCAGTCTCCTAAGTTGCATTCTTGGGGACTTCTCCCCATTGAACTTTCATTAACTTGACCTCTCGGTTGCGTAGCTTCTTAATCTCTGATCCAAGTAAACAGGTAGGAACTCATCTTACAGTCACCTCCCGTTCCACCTCTACTTCCTCAAGCATACTCGGGTCAACTACTTCTGCGGTATCATGCAAGCACTTCCGTAAATGAGAAACATGGAAAAATCATGAACACCGGTCAGTCTCTCTGGTAACTTCACTTTATAAGCAATTTGACCAATCCTTTCTGTTATGGGAAATGGTCCTACAAATCTTGGCGCCAATTTCACTACAGATCCAAAGCGAACCACATTCCTCAAAGGTAATACCTTGATGAAAACCATGTCTCCTACTGTAACGCCACGTATTTTAACAACATTAAAAGAGGATAAATTATATAATAATTAATTTAATATTTATAATTAAGGGAAACGGACTGCGTCATTACGTCCGTCTCGAAATTCTGGTCAAGATAAATATATATTTGGTTTGCGTAAAACGGACAACTTATGAAGAAGTTATGAAGGTTTAAAGTTTGTATACACACAAGAGAATTATATATACAAACAAATTAATATATATATATATATATAAATGAATAGATGCATATATATATTATATATATAAACACACACACACACACACACACACACACACACATATATATATATATATATATAACTATGCAATTATGTTAAGAAGGTGCAAGTTTAAAAATGCGCATTGAGAAAAAAGAAAAGTGCATGCGAATTTAATTAGGCTATAGTGAAAGAAAGATTAGTGTAAATTAATATGTACGTTAAAAAAAAGGAAAACTTATGCAATTAATGCAATGCAATAATGCTTAAAAGAAGAGCGCATAAAAATAAGGAAAATTAGCACAATAATGCATGCGGTAAAAAGGAGTAAATAAAAATGAATAGATTCGCAAAGTGATTTATGTATTTAAAAAAGGAAGAAGATAAATGCAAACAAATAACGCAATGCATGCATGAGAAATGTTTTATGCAAGGAAACAAAAGGATGCATGTGCAATAAATTAAACATATTGTATAAAATAAATAAATGAATAAAAGGCTAACATACAAGTGCATGCAATCAATTAATTTGTTTAAAAAGGAGGGAAGGATTTATGCATGTGATTTCATTAAGTGGCATGTAATAGGCATGCGTTAATAAGAATAAAGTAATTAATGCGATAATTAAATATGTTTGCATGCAACAAAATAAGGGGAATATGAATTAAAAGCAGAAACATATCTATGCATGCAAGTTAATGGTAGAAGAAAATAAATGTTATTAAGTAACATTTAAAAAGATAAAGAATATGTATGTACACATACATACAAAAGAAAGAAAGCAAAATATGATGAAAAGAAGGAAAACATTAATGTAAGGCATACAAACGTATACAATGAAAATTCAAATAAAAAGTAGTATATTATTAATGCATTATAAATGGACATTTATTGCATTAGTTAAAGAGATAGATAAGGAAATGTGTATATACTTATATATAATTCAAATTTGGTAAAGAGAAAGCACAACTAAAGAAAGGAAGATAAGGAATATATTGAGAAAAGGAAGCAAGGAATAAAGTCCCATTTATTTAGCATTTAAACATAGACTATTTTTTTTGTTATGTTAAACTGGGTTTTTTGCATAGGGAAGGTATGTATGAAGGATAGGGGGATGTATGTAGTTATACATACGCAATATTTAAAAATCCAAATGGATATATATATATATATATATATATATTATGTGCCCAATTAATTAAAAGGAGAAAGTAATTAAACGTTTTAATTAAAACGTAACAAACATTGCATAGCTTTTGAATGTGGACTTGTTTTGTGACTCGATTCATTGACCCTATGCTATTAATAAGCCCTCATTTCTCATGTTTTTGTACACCAAAAATAATGGAGGCCAAATGCTATCGGTGCTTGGATTGAATCAAAATCTTTCTCCCTTCTTCTGCAATCAAATAAATCAAGTTTAGAGATTCAAGTGTTTCAAGTGTAGCTCTGTGATTCAACCCCCGCTTTTCTATTTCTATTTTTATAGATCTGATCATTGTAAGTTTAAGTTATCTTTAGATTTAAATAAATAAAAGTACATATGATATGACTGTAATTTGGATCTAGCCTTGTGACTGAATCATACCAGATCTATTGTAATTTGTGAATCTAAGATATTCTGACATAACTATGATTTAGATCTTAATCTTTATCATGTCAGATCTACTTTTGGTTATAGATCTAATACACCATTTAGACCATTTTGTGCCTATCATGTTAATTTAAATCTAAACCTTTATCATGTTAGATTCACTTTTGATTATAATTTGCTGTTTGGATCATATTGTGCCTATCAAGTTTGTAGATAATTTGGATATGTCATTAGTTGAACATCTAAATCCTTGTTTAGATCTAGTCATGCCCATTATGACATGCCTATTATGTCAGATTCAGTCCATTATCCTGTGTTGTTAGATCCATCCCAATAATGCCTGACTTGTCATTATATGTTTATGCCTAAATTCTGTCATTTTATGTCATCTATGTTAGTATTATCTAATCTATTTTCTTCCATTCATCTTTCCCTTTTATTTTTATACAGCCTAGCTTCTTTTGAGCCTAGGCATGCCGCTGAAATATGCGAATACGTTAAAACGGGGAACGAGGGGAAAACGGGGAAAATTGGGCATAACTTGTAATTGAAAGTTTAGGGATAATTTGAATGGAACATGTGAACATGAAATTCGGGCAATAATCAAATTTTGATCAGAACACTAAATTAGGGAATATAGTTCAATATGAACAACTTGGGAAAATTGGCACGTAAAACCTATAATGGCATACGTTTAACTAATTAAATAGAAAGATGCCTAGAATTACAATAATTAATTGTAAACCGCACTTAAGCACGAGGTTAGATTACACTTGTGGTGGAAGTCAGCCCGGACCCGCCCGACATATCCATCAACCAAAAGTGGTGAATCTAATGTGAGAGGTCTAAATGCACAAATATGAGACGTGCTAAGACATGAGGTTAAGCCCGATTTGTGGAATAAGTCTGTGCGGGCCCGCCCGGCACATCCAGCATCGACAAGTTTTAGGCTTAATGTGGGAGGTTTAGCGCATTATAACCATAAATGGATAAATGGTAATGAATTGGAGTAAACAAGGAATGATAGTAACCTATTATAATTAATTACTTTAATGAAAATGTTGTAAACAATAGGTGGGCTTGTCCTAGGGACAAGTGGAAATTACAACATTAGTTATATTAAAAGGAAAGAAAGCTTATTAGTAAACCTTAGTTAAGAAAACTAACTTGATAAGTAAACAACGTCAAGTTGTAGTAATACATTGAATAAAAAACAGGTGAACTGAGATGAAGTATACTTAATTACATATTAAGTAAAACATGTTATTGTAACTATGGAATCAGATAATGAATAACACCAAAAGGGATTGTAAGATTACTTCCGTTAATTACAATCTAAAGAATAACATGTGATTGGGCTTATTAATAAACTTAAATGGATTAAGTTATCTTCTATGAAATTAATGAGCAAATGGAATTTTGGTAAGTGAAAAGAAGTCAATGTGAATGGGGATAACCTGTTAGTCTGTAATACTTAACCTAGTTGAATCGTAGGGATTGCATGAACATGTTATGTAACACCCCGGATTTTTGAATAATCAAATTAACTAAAATAAAGAATAATTAATCTCAGACGTGAGAATTAAGGGAATGGGGTTGCGCCATTGTAGATCTATGACATACATGATTTATGCAAGTTCACATCTTTAGATTTGGATACATGACATATGTTGTTTATGCAAGTTGTAACTTTGGCCTGTGCAAGTCTTAGATGTAGAACATCATTCACACTTGCAAGTTCACCCCTATGTCTAGATCTATGTCTTAATTATGTGTATATTGTGATGTTTTCTCTTTATTCCATGAGTTAGACTATTCGAGTCTAACGTATATTTTACGTTAAACTAACAGACATACAACGTGGGGTAAAGGGGATAATATTAAAAGATTTAATTGGCATAAATGCCTTAAAAGGCATAAAATAAATTTGAGATGAAAATTGGTATGATTTTACATACCATAAATGGATGGACATAATTGAGTCAATTATGGACATCGTTAAATTTGGAATTGATTGATAATTTGAATAGGGAAAGTAATTCAAATTGGGGAATGATTAATTAGGAGTAATTAATCGTCTAAGACACGAGGTTAGGCTCTTTTGTGGTGTAAGACTGCCCGGACCCGCCCGACAAATCCAGCTGCCACAAATGCCAGTCTAATGTGAGAGGTCTTAGGCATAAACTAAATACGTAACAATTGTAAAGACACGAGCTTAGGCTATTTTGTGGTATAAGACTGCCCGGACCCGCCCGACAAATCCAGCTGCCACAAATGCCAGTCTAATGTGAGAGGTAGGTCTTTATGAGGTTACAGCCTTAATGAATTAAGAAACACTTAACCAGATAAACATGTAGTGGGGGATGAGGGGGTTAAGTGGGTGCCTTGGGTAGCATGTGGAATCTAGTGGGTGCCTTGGGTGGCATTGGAAATACGATTAGAAACACTTAACCAAAATTGAAACATGTAAGTGAACATGAATAAGAAGTGGGTTAAGTGGGATGTACTAGAGGGGACCAAACTTAGGTGGATAGCTTGTGTCAAGTAATGGGGGCCCGTTTCAACCAGTAACCCATACGTATCTTTGTGGGCTCGACCTAAGTCGAGGACGGGACACGCATACTGGGCTTGACTGTAAGAGGCCAAACCAGTTAGCGATGGCAACGCAAGTCCATCCAGTTCATATGCGTGTGTGGACCCGGGCTGGTAGGTAAGACATTGTTGCATCATGTAGGTATAAGCCGTGCATTCTTCGTGGTATCGGGTTGCCACTTTGGAGAGTGATACACCCCACTGTGGGGCTAGCACGGGTATCTACGAGTTAGGGAGCCGATCGCTTGGGGGTAGTGGGTACACCTAGTGGAGATAGGGGCAGGCGGCACCTATGAAGGCAGCTAGGGTGCACGAAACTACCAATATCATTATTAAGTCTGTAGGCGGGATCAACCTTAGGGTGACTAGTGGTGGTGCAGTATAGCAATTATCCTATAGTGTTGGTGTAGTTTAGTAATTATCTTATAGTAGTTTAGGGGCGCTTTAACGATATCGTTGTTCATCTTGTTTCCTTATTTACTCTGCCATACTCAATGGTTCATGGTCATTTCCTTATTTTCCAACCTATGCCTTAGCCTAGTTACTTTGTTAATTATATTGTTAAAGTTATCGCACTCGCCAGACTTTATGTCTGACCCCCCTTTGTTTCCTCCTCTTTTCTTCCTTTCCCCAGGTGCTCAGGTTGGAACTAGCACCAGTGGATGTTGATTTTGGACTGCTGTTTCTCTGCTTTTAGAAGATTGTTTGGATCGCTAAAGTAAAGTTCAGCCTCTCTTATTTATGGCTATTTTGTATTGGGGATTATGTCTTTCAATTTATGTACTTTGGTAGTCAAGATGGATATTATGTACTTTGACTCTGGTTTTGATGATGTAATCAAACATATGTGTTTTTCGCTGCAATGAAATAAAGTTTTAAATTTTTGAGTACTGTTTATATCTGTCTTGTTGATAAGTTTCTGTTCTATACACACTTAAAACGCTCCATAGAAGTTAATGCATTCCCTTTGTGAGTGACATTAATGTACGTGAGGTGTTACATGTTAACTTGAGTAGGGGTTAAGTAAACTTGTTGAAAACAGTGTGAGTGTTAAGAATATCTGGGTTGGGTGGGTAATATTTACATATAGGCCCACAAAACTTAACCGTTAAATAAACTTGCTTGAATTAGTGGAAGTAAAACTGAAGGGGGTAGGTAATATTTGTATATAGGCCCACAAACTTAACCTGAGGGGTTATGTAATTAAAGACTCTAATAGGTACACATAACCTGAGGAAATCCTAGTAGGGATACAAAACATGGGGGAGAGCTTGTATCATCTTGTATGGGGGACCCGTTTCGGTCAGTAACCCATATAACCTTATCAAAACGAGTACTCCATCCTAGGTCGGAGTTGGGGCATTCTTACTGGGCTGATTGTAAGAGATCCAAACGTGGAGGTTGGTGTAGGCGGCGCAAACCGAGCAGGTCATATGCGTGCATGGGCCGGGCAGAGGGGGATAAGACGACCGTGACACCAGTAGATATGGTTGCGCACATTATGAAGACGAGATGTTTCCACTTTAGGAAGTGAAACCTCCTATTGTAGGGCCGACACAAGGTATCTATGTGGATTAGGGAGCCGATCGACTAGGGTAGTAGTTAGGGTACATATAAACTCTGGTAAAAAGTTTAGGAGCCCATTAGGTTGAGCTGCCTGTTGGATTGTATGGGGTTAAAACCTCTCACCAGAAGTACGCCTAAGTCTACCATCTTATACATGTTGGAGATCATCTCATTTTTGGATTATACTAGTATTAGTGTAGAGTAATCTCTAGGGAAGCATATAAACTCTATCATGTTTGCCTTGTCATACTTATCTTTTGTGATGTTATCCTTCCTATCCATTTTATATGCTTGTTATGCTACTTTTACTTATTTACTTGCTAAAAGTAACTGGACTCGCCAGACTTTATGTCTGACCCTTTTTGTTTCCTCTTCTCTCTTCCGTTTCCCCACCTCCCAGGTTCTCAGGGTGGGAATACTCAAGCTTGACCAGGATTCTACTATCATGTTGCTAGAGCTGTGTAGCACCCCACCTCCGTTAAGGTCACTCACAAAGGGAATGCCTTAACTTTGGTGGAGCATTTTAGTAAACAGAACAGAAACTTACAAGATAGATAAAACAGTACTTGAAAAATTTTAACTTTATTACAGCGGAAACAGAAATCTATATGGTTACATCCTTTCAAATCTCAGAATTCAAGTACAAAATATCAGTCTTGCACAAAAGCCTTCAAAATGCATGGTTTAAAATCATAATCCCCATGGAACGGAAGCTATACAGAGCCAAGCCATACTTTAAGCACTTCAAGCAAAGAGAAATCCGGATCAATCTAAAGTATTCCCTCCTTGGATAACCTGGGGGGGAAATGGAAGAAAGGAGGCGAAACAACAAGGGTCAGACAAAAAGTCTGGCAAGTCCAGTGACTTTCAGCATATGAACAGATAATAATAATAATATGACATGAACATAAAACTGGATGAGGGATAACTGTAACAGGTGTAGCAGATATAACAGAAGAACAGAATGACATAAACTATTGCTTTACACTTCTCTGCACTAATACTAGTATAACAGAATTAGGTGTCACCCTAATGTCTACACTGAAGCAGGAACGGGTACAGAATAACTTAACAGAAACAGAATGCTAATAATGGGCCTTTACTACCCGATCAGAAACAGACAGAAGCAGAAACAGATTAATCCCTACGGAAACAAAATGTAGAATTAGGTGTACACTAGTAATGGGCCTTTACCACCCGAACAGACGGTACCACACAGAAACAGACAGGTGTTACCACCCAACAGAAACAGACGGTACCAACAGAAACAAACAGAACTAAGTGTACCCTAAAACCCTACCCCAAGCGATCGGCTCCCTAATACATAAATATCCTGTGTCGGCCCCACAGTAGGGTGTATCACTCCCTAAAGTGACAACCAATTGGCACAGACCTATTTACAGATGTCACGGCGTCTTACATCCTCAGAGGCAGACCGGGATCCATGCACGCACATGACCCGGTTGGAACGCACCATCAACACCCCTCGCCATTATCAGACTGAACCGCTTATAATTAGTTCAGTAAGCGTGCCCGGACCCTGCCTACTGTTGGGTCAAAGTTTTGATACCAGAAAGGGTTACTGACTAATATGGGTCCCAAACAACAGATGACACAAGTAATTCCCCTCCTAACCTTGTGTCCCCAGACTAACAGATTTCAAATTAACTTGTTTATAGGTTCAGACATACAGAATTTAGATCAACTAGTTCACAGACAAGTTTTCAGACTAACAGATCAGATATACAGATTAACAGACTTACAGATTAGTTGATTTCAGATTAACAGGCTTACAGATTAACTAGTTACAGATTAACAGACTTACAGAATTGTCTAACTTTGTAATTGGGCCTACAGATTCACGGAACAGATTTATTAAATTCATCAGTCTAGTGAGTTTAACCCTATCCGCCCAACACATTATATTTATCTCAGATTTTCATTAATTAAATATTAATGCCCAGACCTCTCACATTAGACCGACAGTTTGCGGCTACTGGTTAGGCCGGTTGGTTCCGGGCAGGTTTCTGTCGCAAACTAAGTCTAACCTCGGGTTTCAAGCACGCTATGACTAACTTCTCACATTAGAACCTATTGTTTGCGGCCACTGGATATGCCGGGCGGTTCCGGGCAGAATTACGCCGCAAACTCATTCTAACCTCGAGTTAGCCGTGTTTATCTTTGCGGCCAATTAATTAATGATTTACCATTTATACCCACGCCTAATATACATGTCAATTTTCATAATTATAGCCAATTCAGATTATGTCAATAACAGACTAAATATATCAACTCAACAGATATGGCAGATAACAGATTTAGCAGATTAGGCGACTTAACGGATTCAGCAGATTAAGCAGTTTAGCAGATTTAGCATATAACAATTTAGGCATCTTCAGCAGACTTAGCAAATGACAGATTTGGTATATGAACAGATATAGCAGATTATAGCAGAACTAGCAGATTAGGCAATATAACAGAACTAGCAAATTAGGCAATATAAGAACTAGCAGATTAGGCCATATAACAGATTTAATCATTCCTTAAAGTTTCATAAACATATCTTGCCTAATTATAAATTTGGCCTAAGTTTGCATGCCTAAATAGTTGTCATGATTCACATTATGATCATATACCCCACATTTGCATTGAATTTATATGGCACGGATTATGGACATAATTTACCATATAACACACGTCTCAAATTTAGTTAAACTTGCCTAGTACAAAAGATTCACATATAAATTATACCAAATATAGCCATCGATTTCAATGCATGTCATATATTCAAAAATCTCCCACTTAGATGTTATTCACATTTAATAGTTATCAAATCTTAACATAAATCTTCACACCTAAGTCATATTCCCTTTTTATCCCAAATCATGAATTTCTATATAAACAATATGCCCAACAATCTAGAACTTTAAATTATAACAGATCTTTAATTCAAAAATATGCATTATGTCCAATGTCTCAAGTCACATGTTAATATACAATGGTTCCTTTTCTTCCAATTCACAGAATATGCACATATCTAAATCTAGTTTACAACCTATGTCCTTTTAGTCACAGATTAGCCATGTCCAATTATGCCATCATTCATTATTTATCCCAAAGTTTAACGTTTGTGCGTTAATCTCTTATGAGATTTGGCGTAGGCTCGGGGTAGCCTGGCTATAGAACAGAAAGAAGAAAGAGATATAGAATATAATAGATCAGAACAGAACATACGCAATCTCAAATTCAGATTTACAATCATGTCACAATTATAATTAAAGTTTATATCAGAAAATAACTGCACTTGCCTTAATTGGATTAAAGAAAGAACTCTAGTTGTTGCAGAACCGTTGCTGAAGCTCTAATCTCTAATTGAATTTAGGTTGATGTTGATGGTCTTCTAGTTTTGATTTCAGCAGAGTAGCAACGCCATTTTTATTTTTAATTTAGAACAGAGGCAGAGCAGAAGCAGAATAGAATTGTGTGCAGAGAAGGATGGGTTTGGGGTTGTTTAAATAGGTTTAGGCAGACGAATCTAGACAGAAAACGAGACCAGATACATCAGAACGCACCCAGGCAGAAAAGCAGATTCGGGAGGCAGGTCGACCCCCAGGTCGACACTAGGGTCGACTCTAGGGTCGACCCCCTGGGGGCAGGTCGACTCTAGGGTCGACTCTAGGGTCGACCCCTGGGGGCAGGTCGACTCTAGGGTCGACCCCCTGGGGGCAGGTCGACTCTAGGGTCGACTCCCCAGTCGACCTGGTCTGTGCTGTTTAATTTTTTTTCTGAACTCTGGAAGGCCATAACTTGGTCATATGGACTCCGATTTACGAAATTTCAGACTCTATTTCGCGTATTTTTTCGAGACGAACGCAATGGCACATCCCGTTTCCCTTGATTCTGATTTTATATTTTAATTATACTCAGATTTGTTATTCTTAAGTTCACAGAAAATACGGGGTGTTACAAGCTGCTTAGACGTATTGCTCAAGCTTCTTTCCTTACTATGGCTATGTTTTATTTGGGGATTATGCTTCTTTTATTTTGTACTCTGATGTTTAAGTGAAAGACAGAAGTTTTTATGATGTACTATTTTTTATGTAATTCAGACATATGATGTTTTGAACCACGATGCTTTATGATTAATAAAGTTTGTTTTTATTTCGATGAAAAAATTTATATCTGCCTTGTAATGTTTCTGTTTCTGTTTACCTATAACTCTTCACGAAACTTAATGCATTCTCTTAATGAGTGACATTAACAGACATGGGGTGTCACACTTGGTATCAGAGCTGAAGGTTACCAGATTAGATAAAAGTTTTTGAAATTTATTTTCAATAAGGGTTTTAAGAAAGCATTTTTCAAAAAGACAAAAAAAGCATGTTTTGGAAAACATATTCCCCCAAAGCCATATGTAATATCCTTCGGTCCTTTGTCTAAATCTCTTTCGCTTTTCTTTTCAGCATGTCTGGGAACCTTATATTCCCGAGGGCGTTGAAATATCAGATTGGTTTCGTAGGTATCTTAAAGCCATGGCACCAGCCGGGAGCCAAGGAGACGTCCCTCCCCAAACTGCAATCATTGTTCCTCCACCGTCGTAAGTAGATGATTTCTCTAAAAAGAAAGAAGCTAGGGTTGAGGAAACACAAAAAAAGAAAGTATGACCCAAGAAAGGACAACATCAATGACAAAAAGGCGGAAAGAATAACAAAGTTAAGGATAAGAGGAAGTGTCGCAATTGTGGACGTGAGGGTCACTTGGTAAAGGACTGCAAAAGAAGGAAGAATACTTGCTTCAGTTGTAGAGAAGTTGGACACTTTGCCAAAGAGCACCCAAAGAGGCAAGGACAAGGCCAAAGGGCAGGATCCCTTGGAGGGCAGGTGTATGCTCTCGTGGCCATCGTACCGAATAGAGGTAAGAAAGTTTTTATTGAAGGTTTGATTCCTCTTTCCAATCACCCTATTAGAACTCTTTTTGATTATGGCGCTTCTCATTCATTTATATCTAGTTCTGTGGTTAAGTCTCTGTACCTAAATACTAGTATAATAGTGGATTCCATTATTTTCTCAAACCCCATTGGTAGTTCGGCTCATTTGTCCATGATTTGTCGGGGTTTGAGAATATCTGTCTTAGGCGTCGAATTTGAGTGCGACGCATATGTGCTCGGGTTTATGAGCTATGGTTTGATTCTAGGTATGGATTAGCTGGCCACGTGTGGTGTCATTCTAGATTGTAAGAGGAGGGCCGTTAGACTTTTGACTTGCCATGGGAGGACCCTCGAGATTTCTTGTGACCTGCAAGGGTTTGTCATGCTTAGTTTCCTAGATTCTCTTGATGCATCTATCGACCTTATCCATAGGCGCACGAAGATAGCTCAGGACAAGCAGAAGTCATACGTGGACAAAGAAAGAACCGATATTGAGTAGAGGTGGGAGACATGGTTTCATCAAGATATCACCTTGGAAGGATGTGGTTCGTCTTGGAACTGTAGGGAAACTAGAGCCAGAATTTGCAGGACCATTTCCCATAATGGAAAAAATTCAAATAGCTTATAAGCTAAAGCTACCATAGAGATTAGCAGATGTTCATTTGCGAAAATGTTTGCATGATACAGCAGAATTAGTTGAGCCGAGTATGCTTGTGGAAGTAGAAGTGGAACGGGAGGCAACAATTAGACGAGTTCCTACCTGTATTCTTGAATCGGAGGTTAAGAAGCCATGCAACAAAGAGGATGCAACTTGAGAGACCGAAGATAAGATTTTGCGCTTCGTACCCTTTTCTTTTCAAGGGAATGTTCTTAACTTCTCTTCCAAAAGCTTTTATTTGCACTTGCTTCTATCATCTGAGTATATCCTATCGATCAAATCTTCGACCTTTAGGTAGGAAATCCCATGATTGTAAACATATGTTTGAGACATGTTATGTTTGATGGACGCAAGTGGAAGCAAATGTTTGCTAGTGAATGCTCGTGGATGCATATACACACACACTAGGCACCAGATCGGCTCAATCACTCTCATAGTGCATATGGATGTGTGTGCAATTTTCTTTTCCTTCATGATGAAAGTGGGTGTATCATCATATGGATGTTGCATTTGGATGAATGATTGTGCACACATATAGAACTTACAAGTTATAATAGGACTATCTACATACATGTTGGATTCATGACACTAACATACATTACATTAAGGAGGTCGATTGAATCAGTAGACCGCCTGATCTTCGCATTAGTATTCGGACATATACACACACTTTTTCATATGCTCATATAAGCATTAGAAATCTTTTAAGGACAATGGATGCCTGTGATTGGTGGATGAGTAGATGGATGATGGATGGTAGGATATACATTCTTCTTAACTAAGAGATTTCGGGGACGAAATCTTTTAAGTAGTGGAGAATGTAACACCATGTATTTTAACAACATTAAAAGAGGATAAATTAAATAATAATTAATTTAATATTCAGAATTAACGGAAACGGACTATGCCATTGCGTCCGTCTCGAAATTCTGGTCAAGATAGACATTTGGTTTGCGTAAAACAGACATCGTATAAAGAATATATATTTATATCTATATTTATATATATATGCTATTATGTTAAGAAATTGCAAGTTTAAAAATGCACATTGAGAAAAAAGAAAAGTGCATGCGAATTTAATTAGGCTACAATGAAAGAAAGATTAGAGTAAATCAATATGTATGGTAAAAAGAGGAAAATTTATGTAATTAATGTAACGCAATAATGCTTAAGAACAGAGCGCATAAAAATAAGGAAAATTAGCGCAATAATGCATGCTGTAAAAAGGAGTAATAAAAATTAATAGATTCACAAAGCGATGTATGTATTTAAAAAAGTAAGAAGATTAATGCAAACAAATAACGCAAAGCATGCGTGAGAAATGTTTTATGCAAGGAAACAAAAGGATGCATGTAAGGGAATTGAATTACATGCAATAAATTAAACATATTGTATAAAATAAATAAATAAATAAAAGGCTAACATACAAGTGCATGCAATCAATTAATTCGTTTAAAAAGGAGGGAAAGCTTGCGATTTCATTAAGTGGCATGTAATAGGCATGCGTTAGTAAGAATAAGGTAACTGAAGCGATAATTAAATATGTTTGCATGCAATAAAATAAGGGGAATATGAATTAAAAGCAGAAACATATATATGCATGCAAGTTAGTGGTGGAAGGAAATAAATGTTATTAAGTAACATTTAAAAAGATAAAGAATATGTATGTATACATACATACAAAAGAATGAAAGAAAAACATGATGAAAAGAGGGAAAACATTAATATAAGGCATGCAAACGTATACAATGAAAATTCAAATTAAAAAGTAGTATATTATTAATGCATTATAAATGGACATTTATTGCATTAGTTAAAGAGAAAGATAAGGAATTGTGTATATATTTATATATAATTCAAATTTGGTAAAGAGAAGGCACAACTAAAGAAAGGCAAGATAAGAAATATATTGAGAAAAGGAAGCAAGGAATAAAGTCCCATTTATTTAGCGTTTAAACATAGACTATTTTTTATGTTATGTTAAATTGGGTTATTTGCATAAGGAAGGTATGTATGAAAGATAGGGGGATGTATGTAGTTATACATACACAATATTTAAAAATCCAAATGGATATACACACACACACACACACACACACACACACACAAAAGATGCCCAATTAATTAAAAGGAGAAAGTAATTAAACGTTTTAATTGAAATGTTACAAACATTGTAACACCCTACGTCCATTAATGTCACTCACTAAGTGAATGTGTTAACTTTCATGGAGTATTATAAGAGTATAGAACAAAATATCAAAAGACAGATATATAAAATGGTACTTAAGAAAATTTAAAATTTATTCATTGTTGCGGAAAAGCAAAACGTGTTTGGTTACAACATCAAAACCACATACTAGATCCAAGTACACAAATATCCATCTTGAACAAAATTATTATCAGAGTACATAAAAGTAAAACCATAATCCCACCCCAAATAGCCATAATGGAAAAGAGATAAAGTTGAGCATTACTTTCAATACTTCCAAGCACTTCAAGAAGAAAGAGGTCCAAGTCAAGCTTCACTAATCCCACCTTGAGGACCTGGAGGGGGGGGGGGGGGGAGGGGGGAAGAAAGAAAAGAGGCAAAACAAAAAGGGTCAGACATAAGTCTGGCGATTCTAGTGACTTTAACAATATAATTAGTAAAGTAACAAGATAAGAACATAAACTGGATATAAGAGATGACTGTAACATAAGCAGATATGACAAGGTGAACAAGGTAGGTAAGATAGGACATCGACTGCGCTTTTAACCACTATAAGATATGCTCTGCACTGTACCACTTACTAGTTACATACTAAAAGATGATCCCTTCCTACTAATCATAATAATGGCAGCTTCGTGTACCCCTAGATACTCTCGTAGGTGCCCACTTGCTCCTACCACCACTAGTTGTACCCACTACCCTCCCCATTCGATCGGCTCCCTAATCTCGTAGATACCTATGTTGGTCCCACAATAGGGTGTATCACTCCTTAAGGTGTCAACCCCGATACTACTGAAATGCATAGCTTACAGCGTCTTACCTACCAGCCCAGACCCACGCACACACATGACTCCATTGGTCCTGCACTTCCATCGCTAACTCTTTATTGACCTCTTACAATCAACCCCAGTAATCGTGTCCCTGTCCTCGACCTAGTTCGAGCTCATATAGATACTAAAATGGGTTACTGGTTGAAAAGGGTCCACTCACTTAACGCATGCTTCCTTCCTAAGCTTGGTCCCCACTTAACCCCTCTTTATCCCCATGTCTAATCACATGTCCCATCTTGGTTAAGTGCTTTTATTATGTTTCACATGCTACCCATGTTACCTACTTAACCCTTAATCATCCCATGTTTAATCACATGTCTTATCTTGGTTAAGTGTTCATTAATTTATTATAACTGTAATCTTGCAAGACCCCTCACATTAGATTGCCGTTTTGCGGTTGCTGGATATGCTGGGCGGTTCTGGGAAGGCTTATACCATAAACCGAATCTAATCTCGTGTCTTTGCTTTATTACACATCTAATTTCTGCCTTTGACTTCTCACATTAGACTTTCGTTTGCGGTTGCTGGATATGTCGGGCGCCGGGCAGACTTCTACTGCAAACCAAGTCTAACCTCGTGTCTTAGACGTTCATTATCTCTTCTTTTCTACAAACCCAAATTCAAGCCCTGACTTATTATATATATTCCAATTGCCCATAATTTCCAATTCAAGTTATGTTTATAATTCCAATCCAAGTCATGCCTATAATTCCATGTACATAAATTGTACCAATTTATGCCCTAAATCAATTACATGATTACAAATCAATTTATGCCCATTTACATATTATTCAATATTTTCCCAAACTTTTCCCAATCGTTCCAACGTTATTCGTACGCAAATCTCAACGCAATATGTTAGGCTCAAAGTTAGCCTAATCTCATAAAAAAAAGGAATAGAAGAAGGGAAGGGAATTATGACATCAAAATTGGCATAAAATAGGCATATGAAACATGAACTGGCATAGAACAATAAAATAGATCCAATAGGCATATGATAACAGTAATTTGGGTATGAATCTGAAAGATAAGAAATCTACAAAACTTGATATGATTCGTCTTACTTAAAGGCATGATCATTAAATCCAATTTACAATCCTATCACAATTACTTTTTAATTATATGTGAAAGTAACATAGACTCACAACGACAGGATTTAGGAGAGAGGATTGATCTTAATTCTGATTTCTGAATTTGATTAGCTAAACCGTTGTTGTAGAATTTGATTCTTATCTTCCAATTTGAATACTCTTATTTTGATTTGCTTTGGTGGAGAAGAAAGGCTAGGTTAATTTAGATTTGAGCAGCATGGAGGCGCCACAGATTAGTGTAATGAAATTAGGATTAGGTTCAAGTGTCTATTTATAGGAGTACTAGGTGTATTAGGATCTTTAGATTAGACTAGGAACCATCTGAACTGTTGGCTCACTTTTTGACCAAGCCACCCAGGATCATTCGTAAGAGGAAAGCAGGAAACCACAGTATCTAAGAACATGAAGGAATGGATCGCGCATCATCGTTTCGCCCGATATCGAATCGCGCACCATCGTCTCGCCCAAATATCGGATCGCGTCTCTACGGATCACCCCATCTCATCAGCGAACGACGTAGTTGGGCGATCCGATCCAAGCTTACATTGATACCCCGAGCGAACCGATCCGATCCCCTGGTGCATGGCGAACCCTCTGACCTGTTCAAGCGCGAGCTAGTCTTCAGCGATCCGAATCGCACGGACCTGGCGACACGTGTCCCCAACCGTCATCTGGACCAATTCTCTCCATCTGCACGATCCGATTTTCAAGCAGATCACGACACCTGTCTACAATGGCTAGTTTGACTGTTTCTTCAACGGTGGCGATGCGATCCGATGCTCTCGGGATTCATGCCACGTGTCCACGATCCGCCTGACAAAATCAGCTATAAATAGCCCAGAGCTTGGCATTTTTTGGGATCTTTTTGGCAATATTGAGTACTGAATCCGCCATTGTTGTCAAACTACTGAAATATTGAGAGAAATCATTGTTGTATTAGCTTTTAAAGCATAATCAATAAGATATAAAGTGGACGTAGGCTCGTTAACGCCGAACCACTATAAATTCTGAGTGTTATTTTCTTTTTCCTTGTTCTTCATTTGAAATTCTCCACTGTTCATAACAATTTGGGTGTTAGGTCCAAATTTCGATCTAACATTTTTTGGTGCTTTCATTGAGAGACTCAGTCTTAAAGTTTCACCATTCGCTTCTTTGAGGATTCCAGCGATTCGGATATCATGGCTGGAAAAAGAACTAAAGTTTCGCAGACCAACGAAACGATTGAGGAGAGTGTGCACGAACTGGGCAATGAAGAAACTCTGGATCGCGGAGCGCAGGGGGCGATCCGATCCGACGAAGACACCTCGTTCCGAGTCGATGAGAACGAGACGATCCGTGCCACTGAAGGGGTTGTTACTCGATCCCGGGGCAACACCTCGCAGCCTCCGCGTACCACGACCACGAGTCGATCTCAGGGGGGCGCAGCGAATCGCCCTCCACGAACCGCAGCTATCCGAACTGATGGTCAGAATACAACTCGACCTGGAAAAGAACCTATGACCCACTCCTCTCGTCCTGGAACCTCTGCTCGACCCGGTTCGAGCTCTTTGCGCATAAGAGAGAGTGGTGATGACCACTATGATCCTGCCGCTCCTGTCACTGAGGGGGATCTCTCTCGCTTCATCGAAATGTGGGATAGGTTGTTTGATGAGTTGGCTACCCAAAGGCAGGAAAGTTCCATCCTACGGCAAAATTTGACGGCTATGGATAGAAGACTTGATGAGCTAGCAAGGCAAAGAGCATCACCGGTTCGTCCACTCACCCCAGTATATTCTTCTTCATCTGAAGAATCGCCAAGACCTCCGCGGCGACCGTATGAGAGAGCCGAAAACATAGAACAGCTTCGGTTCGGGACTCTGCCCTCACAGGAAGAAGAAGAACTAGGGGCGGGGCCCACAAACCGTAATATGAATGGTCAAGCAACGGCTCTCAGGACTCGAGATGTGAACAGTCCTGAGCATGACAGACCACCTCAGCCCCGTCGCCGCACGCATACCCATGATAACAGGGGGCAGCGAAGCCCTGTCCGAGCCCCGGATTTTGTGGCTGCTCCCCGAAGAGAGATCAGAGAACCTCGTCGGGCCAGAGGCACTGACCCTGAACCTCCTTTGACTAGTGCAAATGTCGCAGCCATGGTTCACCAGATTCTGGCCGACAGCCGTGGACAGCGGAACGAAGATTGGGGGATCGACCGCAGTCATACCCCTTTTACTGACGATATTTTGGATGCGACTTTTCCAAGGCGTTTCAACATGCCATAAATGAACCGATATGCGGGAAGATCTGATCCTGTTCAGCACCTAATGAGATACTCTTGGTCGATGACCGCTGCCGCCGCTTCTGACGCGGTTAAGTGTAAAGCGTTTCCCATATTCCTGGAGGACGTGGCTTTGCTATGGTTTACTCGCCTGCCGGCGAGATCGATTTCTAGCTTCAAGGAGCTGAGCGAGAAGTTCGTAGAACAATTCCGTATCTATGCACAGAAGACAAAAAGCGTGATCGATTTATTCCTTGTCAAACAGCGACCAGGCGAGAGTCTAAAGATGTACCTGGATCGTTTCAATTTGGCCGCCACTGAGGTTAAAGACCCTCATGAACCGACCATCGTCGCGGCACTGATTGACGGAGTGGATAAGGACACTGAATTCGGGAGGTACTTGGCAGGCAAACCGCCCCATACTAGAGAGTTATTCTATGAGAAAGCCAATGTACATCTACGCCGGGAAGAGGTATACGCAAACCGAAAGGTTAAAACAACTGATAAGGAGGAAATTCAGAGCAATGTCGCCATCAAACAGACTGGAGACAGCTCGGGGAAAGTTGAAGTTAACGTCGGAAATCAGAATCAGGGTGGTCGCCGACCGGGTAACAACAATAACAATGGTAACGAAAACAACCGGAAGAGGGGCCGAGGGAACGACTCCCAGAGAAGGACTCGTCCCAGGGACTTTGAAAGTTATACACCCATAAATGATGCTCTGGAAAATATCTTCATGGATGCGTATGAAATCCTCCAAAATAAGAGGCCACCTCCTAGAGAGTCGATAGAGAAAGAGCGTGAGACAGGGAAGTTTTGTCTCTTTCATCAAATCCATGGCCATTCGACGAATGAATGTCGTCACCTGAGGGATGTAGTCGAAAGGCTGCTTCGAGAAGGGAAGCTAGATGAATACAGAGTAACGCCTAGGGACAGGGGGCAAGCAGTGCAGGCCCCAAATCAGAATCAAAATCAACTTGGTGCTAGGCCGACTGCTCAGCAAAAAGGAAAGAATATTGTTATCAATACCATGATCGGTGGACTTTATCTTGCTGGGCACAGTTCCAAAGCATTAGATCAATACGTCAATGCAGCCAAACAACACCTCGAGGTGGGGGAATGTAGCAACCCCGAGGACAATATCCCGGTGAAGCAGCAGAAGATGATGACCGATGATGTTGTTTTCGGAGAACGAGAAAGCATCGGAGTCCATGCTCCAACTGAAGATCCACTTGTAATTACGATACCCATTGGGCCAGCCACTGTTCATAAGGTTCTGGTGGACAACGGGAGTTCCGTTAATATTCTTTTCAAAAAGGCCTTTGACCAGATGAATCTTGAAATAAAGGACTTGAAACCCTGCCAAGGATGGATCCATGGATTCAACGGAGCATCCACCGCTCCGATGGGTTATGTAGAGTTGCCAGTTACACTTGGGGAAGGAGAACGCCAGAGAGTGAGAATCCTTCCCTTTGTGGTTTTGGATGTCGAATCGCCATACAATGCCTTCTTGGGCCGACCGGCCCTCGCAAAGTTCAGAGCCTGTATAGCCCCCTGGTGCTTGCTATTGAAATTCCCCACAGAAGCTTGCATTGGTATCGTCAGAGGGGATCAAGTTGCTGCGCGAACGTGTTATGTTGCCGAACTAAAGTTGCTTCGCAACGGAGGGGATATCGAAACTAAAGGCACTTCTCCCCCTTCGGGGGCGGAGACCTTATAGCAACCAAAGAGGATAATTGTTGGAGAGTTGCCCAGAGAGATGCCCGAGGATATAGATCCCAGAGAGGATCAAGAACCCGGGGGCAGAATGGCGACTCCCAACGAGGCAACTGTGGATGTACCAATCGATGACAGTGACCCGGAGAAGGTCCTTAAGATTGGATCCCAGTTAAGTCCGAATCTTGCTGAAGAATTGACGAATTTCTTAAAGAACAACTTGGATGTATTTGCTTGGACCCACGCGGACATGTGCGGGATATCCCCATCAATCATGAGCCATTCTTTGAGCATTAACCCCAAACATCCTCCAGTAAAGCAAAAAAGGCGAATGTTGGGCCCAGAGAGATCCGCTGCCTTGAAAGAAGAGGTTGGAAAGCTAAAAAGTAACGGGTTTATCAGAGATTCAACCTACCCAGACTGGATTTCAAATCCAGTCCTGGTAAAGAAGGCCAACGGGAAGTGGCGAACGTGTATCGACTTCTCGGATTTGAACAAATCTTGTCCAAAAGATAGTTTCCCATTACCTCGAATTGACCAGTTGGTAGACTCGACGGCAGGTCACGAGCTTCTCTCATTTATGGATGCTTATTCAGGATACAACCAAATTCCAATGCATGTTCCAGATCAAGAGCATACTAGTTTTATCACTGATCTGGGATTATATTGTTACGTAGTAATGCCCTTTGGATTGAAGAACGCAGGCGCTACATATCAACGTTTGGTCAACAGAATGTTTTATAACCAAATCGGGAAAACAATGGAAGTATACGTTGACGATATGTTGGTTAAATCCAAGCAATCTTCTCAACACACTACTGACTTGGCGGAGATGTTTGGCATTCTTCGAAAGTATGGAATGAAACTCAATCCCACCAAATGTTCATTCGGTGTTGCTTCTGGAAAATTCTTGGGATTCATTGTCAGTTCCCGCGGTATCGAGATTAATCCAGACCAGATCGCGGCAATCAGAAACATTCAGGAACCTAGGCAAATTAGGGATGTACAAAGCCTTGCTGGAAAAGTGGCCGCACTAAGCAGATTTATCTCCAGGGCTACGGATAAGTGCATCCCATTCTTCGAATTAATAAAGCAAGGAAAACGCCACTTTAAATGGACACCTGATTGCGTAGAAGCGTTTCAGAATTTGCTCAGGCACTTGGAGAAACCTCCAATTCTATCTAAACCAATAGATCATGAGGATTTATTCGTGTATTTGGCAGTGTCATCTCATGCTATTAGCTCAGCGTTGGTAAGGGAAGAGGATAAGGTCCAAAGACCTGTGTATTATGTGAGCAAAAAATTGACAGCAGCAGAGCGTAATTATCCACGGATAGAAAAACTGGCGTATAGTTTACTGATTGCCTCCAGAAAACTTCGGCACTACTTTCAGGCACATCCTATTACCATATACACTGATCATCTACTCAAGCAAGTTTTACAGAGACCGGAGGCATCTGGAAGGTTACTCAAATGGAACATAGAGTTAAGTCAATTCGACTTGAAATTTCAGCCCAGACGGTCAATTCGGGGGCAAGTGATAGCCGACTTCATAGCAGAATTCACTGTTCCTGAAGAAGATATAGCAAACGAAGAAGTGGAACCCTCAAAGTTACTTTTCGATCCTAATGCCTGGACATTATATACTGATGGTGCTAGGAACGACGAAAGATCCGGCGCTGGAATAGTACTTGAAACCCCCGAGAAACGATTGATAACCTATGCCATCCGAATGGAGTTTCAGGCCACTAACAACGATTCCGAATATGAAGCTCTGATAGCCGGATTAAAGATTGCAAAGGAACTAGAAGTCACAAAGCTGAGCATCTTCTGCGACTCCAAGTTAGATGTGAATCAAATCACTGGAAGATTCCAAGCTAAAAGTGCCAGATTGATATTATACTTAAAGAAAGTGAAAGAACTGCTGAATGAGTTTGATCACTACAGCATATCTCATATTCCGCGGTCAGAAAATCAGCAGGCAGACAAGTTGGCAAAGATGGCTAGTTCTAACGATCCTGAAGTGATTGGGCTAGCCCCCGTTGAAGTATTTCGGTCCCCCAGCATTGATCAGATGGAAATCGACCTAGTACTAGAGACGGAACCAGAAAGGGAGTTCTGGATGACCCCTATAAAGAATTTCCTAATGGATGGAGCGCTTCCGACCAAGAAAAGCGAGAGGCGTAAAGTGATTCGTAAAGCTGCCCGATACGTTCTGGAAGGCGGAGTTCTTTATAGACAAGGGTTTTCAATGCCTCTCCTTCGGTGTATAGCCCACGATGACATCAAACGTGTGCTGCAAGAAGTCCACGAAGGCGAATGTGGCGACCACACTGGAGGGCAAACTTTGGCGAAAAAGGCATTGCGGCATGGTTATTTCTGGCCCACCATAAACAAGGATGCTGTAAGATATGCACGACGATGTGATGTGTGCCAGAGATTTTCAAAGATACCTAGAGCGCCTCCAAGTCAGTTAAAAACAATGATGAGTCCATGGCCGTTTGCTATGTGGGGAATTGATATCATAGGAAGTCTCCCCATAGCAAGGGGCGGAGCAAAGTTCGCTATTGTGGCCATAGATTATTTCACTAAGTGGGTCGAGGCAGAACCACTAACTACAATCACAACTAAACGAGTGATCAACTTCATCGTGAGAAACATCATCTGTCGATTTGGGATTCCAAAGATTGTGATAACAGACAACGGGACTCAGTTCGATAGTGCTGAATTCAGAAACTTCTGCCAAAAATACCACATCGAGAATCGGTACACCTCCGTGGCAGACCCACAATCAAACGGGCAAGTCGAAGCTGCAAATAAAGTAATTAAGTCCATTCTGAAAAGAAGAATGAAGCGGGCTAGAGCCATGTGGGCTGATGAATTGCCCTTGGCACTATGGGCCTACAGGACGACATATAAATCAGCGACAGGACATACCCCGTTCTCCCTTGCTTTTGGAACAGAAGCAGTCATCCCGGTTGAGATAAAGGTACCTTCTCATCGGGTGACCTATTATGATCCAATGACCAATAATGAATTGCTCCTTGAGTCCCTGGATATGATCGAAGAAAAGAGGGATGAAGCAGACCTGCGTGCCCTAAGATGCAAACAACAGGTCGCCCGATATTACAACAAAAAGGTCCGAGCCCGAACCTGGGAACCCGGAGATTTGGTTCTGAAACGTGTCTTTCCACCCCCAACTCATATGGGAGCGAAGTGGGAAGGACCGTACTCTATTCTTAGCAAGCTTGATAACAGAACCTTCAAGCTGGCAACCGTAGATGGAAAGGAAATCCCCAGAGTGTGGAATGCCCAACATTTACGGCCATATTTAACATGAGAAGTTTCAAATTTATTCTTTTGCTTTGTTAAAAAACTATGTACAGGGCATGACTTGCCTAGAACAGTCTAATTCCTTAAAGCAAGAGATTATAAAGTGGACGTAGGTCATGATTCGACCGAACCACTATAAAAATACTGTGTGACATTTACCTTTATTGCATCTTTATTTATTTGCTTATGAAAAATCAATGTGAATAATGCAGGTACCCGAATTCTGGTGCCAACAGTTCCTCTCGTAAACTAATCAGAGGAACCCAAAGCTTGGGCAAAGGCTCCAACTGCTTGTCCGACTAGCTTTAATCCACGGAACACGGGTTAAAGTACACATCAAGGGTGAGTTTGATGAGAATGCATGATTGCAGACTGCGTGATCCGTGACTCTAACTCTCCAGAGTAGAGAGAGAGTATAAAGGACACGAAAGTCGACATCCATGAATAACGGCGGTGTACCATGATCGGAGCTACCTAAGCACAAACTCTAACTCTCCAGAGAGAGAGAGAGTATAAAGGCATCTCCGATAGAGCGCTGAGAAAGAGCTCCTTTCCCGCTGAAGGATCGGGGAGCGAGTGAATCGCTGAGCTCGAACTCTAACTCTCCAGAGAGAGAGAGAGAGTATAAAGGCGTCTCCGATAGAGCGCAGAGAAAGAGCTCCTTTCCCGCTGAAGGATCGGGGAGCGAGTGAATCGCTGAGCTCGAACTCTAACTCTCCAGAGAGAGAGAGTATAAAGGTGTCTCCGATAGAGCGCTGAGAAAGAGCTCCTTTCCCGCTGAAGGATCGGGGAGCGAGTGAATCGCTGGGCTCGAACTCTAACTCTCCAGAGAGGGAGAGAGTATAAAGGCATCTCCGATTGAGCGCTGAGAAATAGCTCCTTCCCCGCTGAAGGATCGGGGAGCGAATGAATCGCCAAGCGCAAAACTCTAACTCTCCAGAAAGAGAGACAGTACAAAAGCGTCTCCGATTGAGCGCTGAGAAAGAACTTATTCCCTGCTAAAGGAACGAGGGTTGATTGAACTACTGATATCCCATGAAATCTCTTATACTCCCGTACTCAGAAATAGGGGGCAACTTGCCGTCAGTACTAATCAATCCCTAGTAAACCTCGGTCAGGTGCTACGATAACAACTGATTGGGGGGCACCAGACATTCATATGCAAACACCAAACTTTGATACAACAGTGTAACATAGCATGAACATTCTTCTTCCTGTTGATTGACTGATTTATAATGATTAATAGTTGGCTAACAACTAAACATGGAAAGTTTCTATGAATACAGGTACACAATGATGTAAGAAGAGATAAATCCTTGTTTATGTACTATGAATCGACAAAGTGAAAAACAACCGAGAAACAAAAGTGAGGACCAGTCTCACAATTACACTTCCTGGCCAGTGGAAAACCTAAAGACAAAATATCAACAAACTACAAACATCCTATTTACGCTTTGATTTCTTCTCTTGCTTCTGCCTCTCCAGCCTCTCCTTGTCGGCTTCGGATGGAATCCCCTTCTTCCTCTTCCGCTTGTCTACAAGGGGAACATCCGACTCCTCTGAGGTCTCCTCTTCCACCTCTTTTCTCTTGCTTCTACTGGAGAGGGAAGCCAGGAAATCATCGGGGTTTGCGAAGTGAAGCTGCCGGCTGATGGACTTGGGCTGGATTTTCAGAATCATCCCAGTTTTGGGATCGAATTCTGCAAGAGGGACTATGTCCAAAGCCTCATCCCCCACCTTCTTTGAAGCCAACTCTTTGTCTTGTCTGGCTTTTCGGCTGGCCAGGGGCTCCTCGTCATCATCATCATCATCGGCCTTTTTGGTGCCGGTAATGTCCTCTTCGTCATCCACATGACGACCATCCAAGTCTTTTAAAGCTTCGATATTCTCAGCATCTTTGGGTACATCGGTGCTAGGCGCCGGGATGCTTCCTTCTACTGTTGTGACTTCGACACACTCTGAAACATCAATACCAGCACCCGGCAGGGCCGTCTCTTTCTCCACCTCTCTCTCTTTTTCAGCACCCTTGTCGACGGGCTCGCTACCTGCATTACGAGAGACACACGTTACTAATTCAATTGGTTGTTCTGCCAGACGACGACAATTCGCAATTGCTTTAGTAAATTGCGGGGAAATGAGAGAGATACCTTTAGCAGATGCTCCCTCTTGAGTAGTTCTGGATGCTCCAACAATCACGGGAGTTAGGCCCAAAGGGATTAGCGGATCATCAGGATGGTACTCCTCAACTTCGGAGGTTTTAGGCTTCGCGGCGGAACTGGAACCTTCGTCAATTTTGCTTTTACCTTTAGCCGAGGTTCTTTCCTTTTCCATTTCCGCCAGGATTAGGCGACGACCCTCTGCCAGGTCCTCGGGCTCGTTGTCTCTTAGGATGCTCCTCATCAATTCATCCTCATTGATCTCTTCGACACCCAGTCTATATTTTTCGCCCTCCACAATGGCATCCCATAAGTTGGCCAAAGTAACATGGTAATCCGGGATCCATGAGATGTTGCGAGTTTTGAGAACTTGGCCGAGGAAATCGAAAATCATCTCTTCAAACCCCTCAATCTCTTTCTCTCTTGCAAGGAGTTTGTTGTTAGAAGCAGTGGCCATTTCAATGGCGCTGTCAACGTTCTTTTCGGCGAGAGCTGCCCGTCTCTCCGCATCCGCAACCTGGTCATTTAAAATCACCTTTTCTGCTTCAGCCAAAGCCAAACTTTCTTTTAGACTCGCTTTTTCCGCCTCCCAAGCAGCCCTCTCAGCTTCAAAATGGCCTTGTGCTGTTTTCAACTCGACGTCGGCCATTTTTAGATCTTCAACCTCCTTTTTTAAAGCCATTTTTTCTTGGCTATTGGAGTCCAGTTCTGAATGAAAGCGCTGTTTGGCATTCTCTAATTCAGTCTTATAACTCTCAGCATCCCTCCGTGCTAAAGCAAGTTGGGCCTGAGCATCTTCCAGATCCTTCTCCAATTTTGTCCTAGCTCTCTCGTTGTTTTCAAGTTTTGCTTTAAATCTGTGAGCTTCTATTTCAAGTGTTCGGACGACTTCCGAAAGATTGACTGCGTGTTTTTTCATCATCTCGTATTGTCTGGCTGCGTGCTGGATGTGCCCGATAACTTCATCATCCCAATTTTTAGGGACCGGTTCCAAGGCAGGAACGAAGACCATCCTGTCAAAGAACATGCCTGGAAATTGTTCCCGCAGCTTTTCCAGCCTACCTTGGATCTCGGGACCATGAACGTAATCCCGTGATCCGGGGGCAGCTAACTCTGGTTGGCTGGTGGGGACAATGTCACTTTTCTCCTTCTCAGTTTCTTTGAATGAATCTCTGTCCCTATCTTTGGATTCGTGGCGCCTTTTGGACGACCAACTGTGGGAAGGCGCACTCTTTGGAGGAGTCAGCTCTTTTGGAAGTTTCTTTCCCCCGATCGGAATTGTCGGATGACTCGAAGGCCTGGTAGAGGTTGATTTGGGTGGAGATCGAGGTTGCGAGGAACTCGGCCTATGAGGAGGACCGCGAGAGCGCTCAGTATTCGGACGAAGGCTGGGTGTGCCCTCGCGGAGAGAACGGTACGAATAAGATTTCCTGCGGGACATCGTTCCTGCAAAAAAGAAAAGAGTATATTAAAACTTTGAATACCCGCGAAGTTAGAGTGCAAGGTCAGACAGTGTGTGTGAGGTGTGCATCCCATATAATTCCCCCTAACAGACCCGGGCCTGGAGACAGGCTCATCTGACCCGTTTCTCGTCCCCTCGTTGAAGCAATCGCCTCTTCGGGAGCAGAAAAGAAAGGCTCCTCGCCGAAGTCTTTTTCTGTATATTCAATATCGGGTAGAGGGATTTTATTCAGCTCGTCAAATAACTGTTCTTCTGTCAAGTCATCGTCAGCAACAGTTTCCATTGGAGCATAGGTAGGGATTTCTTTCGACACATCACCACGGGACTCATCCCCTATGTATATGTTCAAGTCTTCATCGTCTTGGATAACTATCGGAGAAGGACTTTTGCGAAATTTAGTTGTTTCTACCGCTCGTGAAGTTCCCTCTCCCTCTGTTGGGGGCAAGTACTTATAGGGTTTGCCGCCGCTGGCAAGTCCAAATCTTCTGTCTAGGAGGCGATGCTTATGGAGATTGTCGTCAGTAATGCATTTTTTGATCCTTAGAAAGTCGGATCTGCTTTGTGAAAGAATGGATAATCGATTGTTGTATAGAGGACCCTCCGTTTTCGGGAAGACATGATCTGTTCGAAACAAAGGAAAAGGCGGAAGAATGTTAGTACTTAGACTCCTCAAACAAGATATTCGATTATGTGATCAAAGCTTACTTGATTTAAGCCATCTTCATGAGCATCCAGCCTGTCTCTTTATATAAAACCAGTCCGATTTAGGGTCCCCTATGTTGCTGTACCCATCGTATAAAACCTTCCTATTCGCCATCGACTCAAAGAAGGAGAAGTTTGGAGTTGCCGAAGAACGGTGCTTGAAAAGAAAGAAGAACGTCAAATCTCTAAATTTAAGTTCGGCATGTAAGATCTCCGCATATTCAATGTACAAGGTATATAACGATGCGTAGGCGTTTGGATGGAGCTGCATCGGAGCGATGCCCAGTCGTCTTAAAGTTTCGATGGCAATCGGAGGGAACGGAGGGATAGCTCCAACTAGACACATTGTTCGACTAATCGCCATATACCCTTCCGGTGCTAGGTGGGGTCTATCTTCGCTTCCGGGCGTCAAGACATCGTCCCAAGGAATGCCGTGTCTTAAGCAGATTCTCTTAAGTTTTATTTCGTCAAGCTTTGACGCTAAAGAATCAGAGAATTTATCTATCCCGAGTGCGCCTGGGATTTCGTCAGGAGCTCGCTCATCAGTCTCAGAGTTGTTGCTGGATGAAGTACTTTCTGTCGGATCTGATTCTGTGGCTTCATACTCAGATCCAGAATCTTCACCCCCCGGATTGATTGGGGGAATTTCCGGATTATACTGTTCAGGAGTCTCGGATTCTGCTTCTGCTACAGATCTTGAGGAAGAGTGATCGTTCGACATTGCTGCTAGGACGAGAAAATATGAACAATAAGATTAACACTACCCGTCCCCCGTGTATGCAAATGCCGGTGTGGGTGCTTGTGTGTGCGCATTATCAAAATAATAATAATAAAGCATGAAAGTAGTCAAGGTTATCAGAAGTCGTTAGTCGTCATGTGCAATCAAATCATGAGGTCATTTAGTCCAGAAAGTCCAACTTCGCGGCTCTAGCCTAACTGTTCAGAGTTTTATGGTGACAGGACGTTGATTAAAGTCTAAAATTTCTTCATGTCGTTAGCTGTAAGACGGATCGCAAAGCATAGGGATCGCCCCCCTTTCGACTCGCGGAGCAGGGGAATCGCCCCCCATCGAATCGCCGGGCGAAGGGATCGCCCCTTCATGAACCGTTGCAACTCCCACGATCCGTCCCTTCGCTGCCACCTCGGTCTGTCGTCTCGCCACTCGCGTTCGTCTTCTATCTTTGACCACGATCCGAGTCGGCTTTCCTTCTCCTTCTGCCTCCTTCGTTTTCCTCCTCTCCTCTCCTTCCCATCCTCGAATTCCGAGCTCTACACCCGATGGCCATGGCAATTTGGTGATTTCTTCAGAAAATTGCGGATTTCCACTGTCTCTCTCTCGAATCAGTCATAAGAATTCAAGAAAGTGCTGCATTTACAAATGAGAATGTTTTCTATGAAGTTACCTTTCTAAAAACTAAGAGAATACTTGAATTTTCGAAGTTTTGGAAAACTTGGGTTCGTTCTTCGATAACGCGAGACGATTCGGCAGAAAGAAATAAGAAGGAGAATGAAGAGGAGGGGGTCGGCTTATATAGGCAAAGAGGGCGACCGTTTGTCTCCCTTTCTTTGTCTTATTCGGTCCACGAAGCACCATGCGGGCCACGATCCAAAGCTTGAATCGCATACAAGCCCACGGACCGCCTTGAAACGATGGACCACAAAACTCAAAGCCCGACACGGCTCGAAGGAAAATACGCCCCGTTTCGCACAAAGGCCTAGGTAGTCAGCACGAGACGAGCACGTGACCAAATCGGACCGTGGCGCCCTATGGCGATCTGATTCATACATGTATTGATTTGAACCAATGCAACTGTTGATTTATGTCCCTTCAGGAGAAGGTAAATTAGAATCTTCGAAGCATGTTCCATCATCGATAAAACATACTTCGAGGGGGCAAAATGTTGGCTCACTTTTTGACCAAGCCACCCAGGATCATTCGTAAGAGGAAAGCAGGAAACCATAGTATCTAAGAACATGAAGAAATGGATCGCGCATCATCGTTTCGCCCGATATCGAATCGCGCACCATCGTCTCGCCCAAATATCGGATCGGGTCTCTACGGATCGTCCCATCTCATCAGCGAACGACGTAGCTGGGCGATCCGATCCAAGCTTACATTGATACCCCGAGCGAACCGATCCGATCCCCTGGTGCATGGCGAACCCTCTGACCTGTTCAAGCGCGAGCTAGTCTTCAGCGATCCGAATCGCACGGACCTGGCGACACGTGTCCCCAACCGTCATCTGGACCAATTCTCCCCATCTGCACGATCCGATTTTCAAGCAGATCACGACACCTGTCTACAACGGCTAGTTTGACTGTTTCTTCAACGGTGGCGATGCGATCCGATGCTCTCGGGATTCATGCCACGTGTCCACGATCCGCCTGACAAAATAAGGTATAAATAGCCCAGAGCTTGGCATTTTTCGGGATCTTTTTGGCAATATTGAGTACTGAATCCGCCATTGTTGTCAAACTACTGAAATATTGAGAGAAATCATTGTTGTATTAGCTTTTAAAGCATAATCAATAAGATATAAAGTGGACGTAGGCTCGTTAACGCCGAACCACTATAAATTCTGAGTGTTATTTTCTTTTTCCTTGTTCTTCATTTGAAATTCTCCACTGTTCATAACAATTTGGGTGTTAGGTCCAAATTTCGATCTAACATGAACCATCCAAACCAGAAAAACACGTCATCGAGCCAATCCAAGAAGGGCACATCAGCCTTAGACCACCAAAACACATCGGCCAGATCTGGGCAGATGGGGGTCGACACCCCTATAGGGGGGGGGGTCGTCACCCACGAGCGGGAATTTCCCCGCTTAGCCCTTTTCGCTGATTTCGAATTTTGAATTCGTTTTTGATTTTCAATTATTATTTAAATAAATTCTGTTTTAAACTGAAATCTTCTAAGCTTCATAACTTCTTAATATGATATCTGATTTACGCAAACTCGGACTCCATTCCAAGCAGAATTCTGAGAAGATCGCAATGGCGCGGCCCGTTTCCCTTAATTCTTCTTACAAAAATTAAGTATTCTTTAATTTTCCCTTATGTCATGTTTTAAAATTACGGGGTGTTACATTCTCCCCTACTTAAAGGATTTCATCCCGAAATCTCCAAGTTAAGAAGAATGTATATCCTACCATCCAACATCCGTCTACTCAACCATCAATCACAGGCATCCATTGTCCTTAAAAGATTTCTAATGCTTTTCATGAACATATGCATAGTGTGTGTATATGTCCTTACCGTAATGCAAAATCAGGCGATCTACTGATTCAGTTGACCTCCTTAATGCAAAACATGATGGTGCCATGCGTCCATTTTGTATGCAAAAGAATCCTAATGATACATATCATTTCTACATGCATGCACAATCATTCATCGAAATGCATCATCCATATGATAACACATTCCATATACATCCATTAATTTAAGTATGCACACTTATCAATATGCAACATGAAAGTGATTGAGCCAATCTAGTGCCTAATGTGTGTGTAAATGCATCCACGAGCAACCACTAGCAAACACTTGCATCCACTTGCATCCACCAAACATAACATGTCTCAAACACATGTTTACAACCATAGGATTTTCTACTTAAGGGTCAAAGATATAATCGAGAAGATACACTAAATGATAGAACAAGTATAAACAAAGCTGTAGAAAAAGGAGAAGTTAAGAACATACCCTCAAAAAGGAAAGGGTGCTATGCGTGTATCTTGTCTTCAGTCTCCTAAATCACGTCGTCTTGATCATCTTCCCACTGGATTTTAACTCCGATCCAAGGATGCATGTAGGAACTCATCTAACCTTGGCATCTCGCTCTACTTCGGCTTCTCTAAGCATTCTCGGCTCTATTACTTTCGTGGTATCGTGTAAATAGTTCCTCAAATGCGACAAGTGAAATACATCATGAACACCACTAAGCTTCTCAGCCAGATTCAATCTGTAGGCCATCTGTCCAATTCTTTCTGTAATGGGGAATGTCCCTACGAACCTTGGTGCCAATTTCCCTACAGATCCGAAACGAACTACATTCCTCAATAGTGACACTTTAATAAAAACCATGTCTCCAACATCGAACTCAAGATCGGTTCTTCTCTTATCAGCGTATGACTTTTGCCGGTCTTGTGCCATCTTCATGCGTTTTCGAATCAAGTCTATCTTCTTTGAAGTTTCCCTAACCATTTCGGGACCAAGCAAAATCTTATCCGTAGATTCCCACCAACAAGTCGGTGATCAGCAAGGTCGTCCATATAGAGCTTCAAAAGGTGCCATGCCAATACTAGTATGATAGATGTTGTTGTAGGCAAACTCTATTAATGGAAGATGTTCCTCCCATGTCCCTCCAAAGTCCAAGATGCATAACCTCAAGAGATCTTCTAGAATCTGCTTCACTCTTTTTGTTTGGCCGTCCGTCTGAGGGTGATAAGCGGTGCCCAAACACAATTATGTTCCTAATGCCTCTTGCAAGCTCTTCCAAAACTCATTAGTGAAAATAGGATCTCGATCGTTTACGATACTAAAAGGTATTCCGTGTAGATGAACTATCTCTCGGAGATAAACAGATGCTAACCATGCCGTTGTTCTTTTACTCTTAATGGGAACGAAATGGGCGCTCTTGGTAAGTCTATCTACTACTACCCAAATCCCTGTATTACCCTTCCTTGACCTTGGCAACCCGTCGATGAAATCAATGGAAACACTTTCCCGTTTCCACTGTTGAACCTCTAAAGGGTGAAGCAAACCACCAGGCTTCTTTTGCTCAGCCTTGACTTGCTGGCACACTAAGAATCTTGAAATAAACTCCGCCACATCCTTCTTCATTCCAGCCCAAAAGAAAACTCGCTTCATGTCCTTATACATCTTGTCACCACCTGGATGTATGGTCATCTTAGAATGATGTGCTTCTTCAAGGATTGTCCTCCTCAGTCCCTCGTCTCGTGATACGCAAAGTCTCCCATCTCTACGCAACCAACCTTTGTCATCTATAGTATACCTACTAAGATGGCTCAAAGACTCCCCTCTTATGAGCTTGTCTACTACCTCTACCAGTTGTGGGTCATCTCGTTGTGCCGCACCTGTCTGACCCAAAAGCATAGGTCGCACCTTTAATGATGCCAACAAACCGGGTACATAATCGATAGAGGGTCTAAAGTCAAAGGTAGAGATATACTCTAAACTTTATCGCTCGACAAACAAAGGACTAAAAGTCAACTTCTTTTTACTCAAGGCGTCAGTTACAACGTTACCCTTGCCTTTGGTATATGTAATCTCAAAATCGTAGGATGCTAAGAACTCCATCCACTTCTGTTGCCTTAAGTTTAGATCTTTTTGAGAGAATAGGTATTTTAGTGACTTATAGTCTATATACAACTCAAACCTCTCACCAAGCAAGTAATGGCGCCAAGACTTAAGCACAAAAACTATAGCAACTAACTCTAAATCATGGGTAGGGCAATTCTTCTCATGGACCTTTAACTGCCTTCCACCATAGCATATCATCCTTCCTTCTTGCATCAAAACTGCGCCAAGCCCTGTCCTATAAGCATCAGTATACACTGTGAGCGGTTTACTCCCATCTGGCAAAACTAAAACTGGAGCTATCGTCAATGCCCTCTTCAAATGTTGGAAAGCATCGTCACAGTCAACATCCTGAGAAAAGGTCAAATTCTTTTTTCGTTAACTATGTAAGTGGGGTTGATATCTTGGCAAAGTCCATGATGAACTTTCTATAATAGCCCGCCAACCCTAGAGAACTTCTTATTTCCATTGCGTTTCTAGGAGCCTTCCAATCTTGGACTGCTAACACCATCGCGGGATCCACTGCTATCCCTGCCTTAGAGACCACGTGCCCTAAGAACCTCACTTCCTTTCTCCAAAAATGACATTTGGAGAACTTAGCTTTGAGTTGATGTGCTTGAAGAGTCTCTAAGACTTCCCTAAGATGTAGGGCATGCTCTTCCTCGCTTCTAGAGAATATCAAGATGTCATTCACAAAAACTACCATGAACTTGTTTAGAAACTCCCTAAACACCCTACTCATCAAGTCTACGAAATATGCGGGAGCATTCGTCAAACCAAAAGGCATGACGAGCCATTCAAAGAAACCATTGGGAGTCCTAAAAGAAGTCTTATCTATACTATCCTCAGCTACCCTCAACTGATGAAATCCTGTATCTATGTCCAACTGCGAGAAAACCGAAGCACCAACCAACTGATCGAACAAATCATCTATCCTCGGCAATGGGTGTCTGTTCTTCTTCGTGAGCTTATTCAGCTCCCTATAGTCCACGCACAATCTAAGCGAACCATCAGCCTTCGTGGCAAAAACAACAAGAGCACCCCACTCCGAGATACTTCTTCTTATGAACCCTTTCTCAGGCAACTCCTTCACTTGTTTACTGAGCTCCCTCCTTTCTCTAGGAGCTATGTGGCACACAGGCAATGCAACTGGCTTTGCATTGTCCACCAAGTATATACAAAAATCTATCTCGCGTTTTGGAGGTAAGCCCCTAACCTCCTCAAAGACATCTGCATACTCACGGACTACTCGAACAGATTGCAAATCATCAATAGATGTGTCAAGAGATTCTAGGTAGCTAAGCATAACAGAACCCTTAGGGTCGCATGAGATATCGAGAGTATTACCCAAACTAATCAACAGTCTAACTACCCTCTTTTCACAGTTGAGAATGGCACCATACCTGGCTAGCCAATCCATTCCTAGAATCAACCCATAGCCTGTGAAGCCAAGCACATAAGCATTGCATTCGATCTCAATGCCATACACATATATTCTCAAATCCCGACATAACATGGAAAGATGAGCTGTACCCCCAGTAGTATTTGAGACAACCATGGGATCCACTACTATACTAGTATCTAGGTGCAGAGACTCAAAAACAGAAGCGAATATAAACGAATGTGAAGCGCCAGAATCAAACAAAGTACGTACAGGATGATTGAAAAGAAAAATCAAACTTTCAACAGAAATGTTTCTACCGCTCTATTGTTTAGGTGCCATGAGAGCATGAACCTGCCCTCCATAAGTAGATCATGTCCTCTGTCCTTGCCTCCTTGGCCGGTCTTTAATCATATGTCCTGCCTCACCACGTTGAAAGCAACCCATCCTCTTCTTCTTCCTACAGTCCTTTTTCAAAAGGCCAGGTATTCCACAATTGTGATACTTTCTTTTATCTGAACACTTGTTATCCTTGCCGCCCTTCTTTTGTTGTTGTTGTACCTTCTTTGGATCCCCTTTCTTATCCTGGGCCTTATCTACATTAGCACCTTTCTCCTCTTCATGAATCAACACCATGTCAACAAGATTCTCGAAAGTAGCCCCCATTGGAATGTGGGACATAGCTAACCCATGTAATGGTTCATTCAGACCCTTGGAAAATCTCAAAGCCTTCTTATATGGTGTATTAACCGATTCCATGCCAAATTTTGCTAACTGGTTAAACTTGTTAACGTACTCCTTCATAGACGAACTCCCTTGTTTCAAAGCAAAGAACCTCTCCATGTATAAACTCTCCTCTGCTTGTGAAAGAAATTTCAACTCGAACCTTTGTTTAAAATCCCTCCACGTCTCCACTGCATGTCCTCCATTAGTTACTTCCCACCAAAATGCAGCTTCGCCCTTCATCAACCAAGCAGCTAGCTGAACCTTCCTTCCATCATCTATCTCAAAGATACCAAATAAGTCCTCCACTTCCTTGAGGCAATTTCGAGCCTCCACAAACGTCTCAGTCCCATAAATCAGCTTTTCGCCCATCACACGAAAGTCTTTGCATATCTTAGAAAAAGCATCTACATGGGGAGGAGGAGGAGGAGCGGCTGCAGCTGGGGGAGGAGGAACATCTGTTCGGCCTGCGGCAGTAGCCCTAGCCTCCAGATACCTTCTGAACCAACCTGGTATATGTACGCCCTTGGGTATAACGGGTTCCACAGACATGTTGAAAGGAAAAGGAAGAGATTGAAAACAGACAATCCAAAGGTAGATATATGGCTCTAGGGGATTATGTTTTTCATAATAAACCTTTCTCTTGAAAACACCCTCTTTAAAACATGCTTTTGAAAACGGTTTTCAAAATCTTTTATCTGTTCTGGCAAACTTCAGCTCTAATACCACGTGTAACACCCCACACCCATTAATGTCACTCACTAAGGGAATGCATTAACTTTTATGGAGTATTATAAGGGTATATAACAGAATATCACAAGACAGATATATAAAATGGTACTTAAGAAAATTTAAAATTTATTCATTATAGTAGAAAAGTAAAACATGTTTGGTTACAACATCTAAACTACATACTAGAGCCAAGTACACAAATATCCATCTTGAACAAAATTATTATCAGAGTGCATAAAAGTAAAACCATAATCCCACTCCAAATATCGATAATGGAAAAGAGATAAAGTTGAGCGTTACTTTCAACACTTCCAAGCACTTCAAGAAGAAAGAGGTCCAAGTCAAGCTTCCCTAATCCCACCCTGAGGACCTGGGGGAAGGTAGGAGAAAGAAAAGAGGCGAAACAAAAAGGGTCAGACATAAGTCTGGCAAGTCTAGTGACTTTAACAATATAATCAGTAAAGTAATAGGATAAGAACATAAACTGGATATAAGAGATGACTGTAACATAAGCAGATATGACAAGGTAAACAAGGTAGGTAAGATAGGACATCGACTGCGTTTCTAACCACTATAAGATATGCTCTGCATCGTACCACATACTAGTTACATACTAAAAGATGATCCCTCCCTACTAATCATAATAATGGTAGCTTCGTGTACCCCTAGATACTCTCGTAGGTGCCTACTTGCTCCTACCACCACTAGTTGTACCCACTGCCCTCCCCATTCGATTGGCTCCCTGATCTCGTAGATACCTGTGCTGGTCTCACAATAGGGTGTATCACTCCCTAAGGTGTCAACCCCGATACTACTGAAATGCACAGCTTATACCTACGCGATGCAACAACGTCTTACCTACCAGCCCGGACCTACGCACACACATGGTTCCGTTGGACTTTCACTGCCATCGCTAACTCTTTATTGACCTCTTACAGTCAATCCCAGAAGCGTGTCCCTCTCCTCGACCTAGTCCGAGCTCATATGGATACTAAAATGGGTTACTGGTTGAAAAGGGTCCACTCACTTGACACAAGCTTCCCTCCTAAGCTTGGTCCCCACTAGGAATTCCCACTTAACCCCTCTTTATCCCCATGTCTAATGACATGTCCCTTCTTGGTTAAATGCTTTTATTATGTTTCACATGCTACCCATGTTACCCACTTAACCATTTATCATCCCCATGTCTAATCATATGTCTTATCTTGGTTAAGTGTTCATTAATTTATTATAACCGTAACCTTGCAAGACCCCTCACATTAGATTGTCGTTTTGCGGTTGCTGGATATGCCGGGCGGTTCTTGGCAGGCTTATATCTCAAACCGAATCTAACCTCGTGTCTTTGCATTATTACGCATCTAATTTCTGCCTTTGACCTCTAACATTAGACCACCATTTGCGATTCCTGGATATGCCGGGCGGTTCCGGGCAGACTTCTACCGCAAACCAAGTCTAACCTCGTGTCTTAGGCGTTCATTTTCTCTTCTTTTCTACAAACCCAAATTCAGGTTCTGACTTATTACATATATTCCAATTGCCCATAATTTCCAATTCAAGTCACATTATAATTCCAATCCAAGTCATGCCTGTGATTCCATGTATATAAATTATACCAATTTATGCCCCAAATCAATTACATGATTACAAATCAATTTATGCCCAATTACATATTATTTAATATTTTCCCAAACTTTTCCCAATCGTTTCAACGTTATTCGTATGCAAATCTCAATGCAATATGTTAGGCTCGAAGTTACCCTAATCTCATAAAGAAAAAGGAAAAAAGAAGGGAAGGGAATCATGACATCAAAATTGGCATAAAATAGGCATATGAAACATGAACTGGCATAGAACAATAAAATAAATCCAATAGGCTTATGATAACAGTAATTTGGTTATGAATCTGAAAGATAAGAAATCTACAAAACTTGATATGATTCGTCTTACTTACAAGCATGATCATTAAATCCAATTTACAATCCTATCACAATTATTTTTTAATTATATGTGAAAGTAAAATAGACTCACAGTGACATGATTTAGGAGAGGGGATAGATCTGAATTCTGGTTTCTGAATTTGATTAGCTAAACCGTTATTGTAGAATTTGATTCTTATCTTCCAATTTGAATACTCTTATTCTGATTTGCTTTGGTGGAGAAGAAAGGCTAGGTTAATTTAGATTTGAGCAGCATGGAGGCGCTATGGATTAGTGTAATGAAATTAGGGTTGGGTTCAGATGTCTATTTATAGGAGTACTAGGTGTACTAGGAACTTTATATTAGACTATGAACCATCTGAACCATCCAAACTTGAAAAACACGTCATCCAGCTAATCCCAGAAGGACACATCATCCTTAGACCACCAAAACACGTTGGCCAGATTTGGGCAGATGGGGGTCGACACCCCTACAGGGGGTCGACACTCCTATCGACACCCCCTATTGGGGGTCGACACCGACAAGCAGGAATTTCTCCGCTCAGCCCTTTTCGCTGATTTTGAATTTTGAATTCGTTTTTGATTTTTAATTATTATTTAAATAAATTCTGTTTCAAACTGAAATCTTCTAAGCTTCATAACTTCTTCATATGATATCCGATTTATGCAAACTCAGATTCCATTCCAAGCAGAATTCTGAGACAAACGCAATGGCACAGCCCGTTTTCCTTAATTCTTCTTCTAAAAATTAAGTATTCTTTAATTATCTCTTATGTCATGTTTTAAAATTACGGGGTGTTACAAACATTGCATAAATTTTGAATGTGGACTTGTTTTATGACTTGATTCATTGACCCTATGCTATAAATAACCCTCATTTCTCATGTTTTTGCACACCAAAAATAATGGAGGCCCAATGCTGTCAGTGCTTGGACTGAATCAAAATATTTCTTCCTTCTTCTGCAATCAAATAAATTAAGTTTAGAGATTCAAGTGTTTCAAGTGTAGATATGTGATTCGACCTCCGCTTTTCTCCTTCTATTTTTCTAGATCTGATCATTGTGAGTTTAAGTTACCTTTAGATTCAAATAAATAAAAAATAATATGATATGACTATAATTTGAATCTAGCCTTGTGACCGAGTCATACCAGATCTATTGTAATTTCTGAATCTATGATCTTTTGACGTAGCTATGATTTAGATCTTAATCTTTATCATGTAAGATCTACTTTTTGTTATAGATCTAATTCACCATTTAGATCATTTTGTACCTTTGATGTTAATTTTGATCTAAACCCTTTATCATGTCAGATCCACTTTTGATTATAATTAGCTGTTTGGATCATATTGTGCCTATCATGTTTGTAGTTAATTTGGATCTGTCATTAACTGAACATATAAATCCTTGTTTGGATCTAATCATGCCCATTATGCCATCCCAATTATGTCAGATTCAATCCATTATCATGTGTTGTTAGATCCATCCCAATAATGCCTGATTGTTACTATATGTTTATGCCTAAATTCTATCATTTTATGTCATCTTTGTTAGTATTATCTAATCTATTATCTTCCCTTCATCTTTCCCTTTTATTTTTATATAGCCTAGATTCTTTTGAGCCTAGGCATGCCGCTGAAATATGCAAATATGTTAAAACGGGGAACGAGGGGAAAATGGTGAAAATTGGGCGTAACTTGTAATTGAAAGTTTAGGGATAACTTAAATGGTACATGTGAATATGAAATTGGGGCAATAACCAAATTTTGATTAGAACACTAAATTAGGGCATATAGTTCAATATGAACAACTTGGAAAAATTGGCATGTAAAACCTATAATGGCATACGTATAGTTATTACATAGAAAGATGCCTAGATTTACAATAATTAATTGTAAACTGCACTTAGACACAAGGTTAGATTACACTTGTGGTGGAAGTCTGTCTGCACCCGCCCGGCATATCCAGCAACCACAAGTGGTGAATCTAATGTGAGAGGTCTAAGTGCACAAATACGAGACGTGCTAAGACATGAGATTAAACCCTATTTGTGGAATAAGTCTGCTCGGACCCGCCCAACACATCCAGCATCCACAAGTTGTAGGCTTAATGTGGGAGATCTAGTACATTATAACCATAAATGGATAAATGGTAATGAATTGGAGTAAACAAGGAATGATAGTAACCTATTATGATTAATTACTTTAATGAAAATGTTGTATATAATAGGTAGGCTTGTCCTAGGGACAAGTTAAAATTACAACATAAGTTATAAAAAAAGGGAAGAAAGCTTATTAGTGAACCATAGTTAAGAAAACTAAGTTAATAAGTAAACAACGTTAAGTTGTAATAATACGTTGAACAGAAAACAGGTGAACTGAGATGAAGTATACTTAATTACATATTAAGTAAAACATGTTATTGTAACTATGGAATCAGATAATGAATAATACCAAAAGGGATTGTAACATTACTTCCATTAATTACAATCTAAAGAATAACATGTGATGGGGCTTATTAATAAACTTAAATGGATTAAGATATCTTCTATGAAATTAATAAGCAAATGTAATTTTGGCAAGTGAAAAGTAGTCAATGTGAATGGGGATAACCTGTTAGTGTGTAATACTTAACCTAGTTGAATCCTTAGGGATTGTATGAACATGTTAACTTGAGTAGGGGTTAAGCTAACTTTGTTGAAAACAGTGTGAGGGTTAAGAATATCTGGGTTGGGTGGGTAATATTTACATATAGGCTCACAAAACTTAACCGTAAAATAAACTTGCTTGAATTATTGGATGGTTAAGTAAAACTGAAGGGGGAGGTGGGTAATATTTATATATAGGCCCACAAACTCAACCTTAGGGGGGTTATGTTATTAAAGACACTAACAGGTACACATAACCTGAGGAAATCCTAGTGGGGATACAAGACAAGGGGGAGAGTTTGTATCATCTTGTGTGGTGGACCTGTTTTGGTCAGTAACCCATATAACAGTATCAAAACGAGTACTCCATCCAAGGTTGGAGTTGGGGCACGCTTACTTGGCTGATTGTAAGAGATCCAAAAGTGGAGGACGGTGTGGGCGGCGCAAACCGAGCGAGTTATGTGCGTGCATGGGCCGGGCAGAGGGGGATAAGACGACCGTGACACCTGTAGATATGGTTGTGCACATTATAAAGATGAGGGTTGGGCTGCCTGTTAGGTTAGGGTATCTACACGGATTAGGGAGGCGATCGATTGGGGTAGTAGTTAGGGTACACATAGACTATGGTAAAAAGTTTAGGAGCCCGTTAGGTTCGGCTTCCTGTTGGATTTTATGGGGTTAAAACCTCTCACCAGAAGTACGCCTTAGTATACCAGCTTATACATGTTGGGGATCATCTCATTTCTGGATTATACTAGTATTAGTGTAGAGTAATTTCTAGGGAAGCATATAAACTCTATCACGTTTACCTCGTCATACTTACCTTTTGTAATGTTATCCTTCCTATCCATTTTATATATTTGTCGTGCTACTTTTACTTATTTACTTGCTAAAAGTAACTGGACTTACCAGACTTTATGTCTGACCCATTTTGTTTCCTCTTCTCTCTTCCGTTTCCCCCTCCCCCCAGGTTCTCACGGTAGGAATACTCAAGCTTGACCAGGATTCTGCTATCATTTTGCTGGAGCTGCTTAGACGTATTGCTCAAGCCCTTTCCTTACTATGGCTATGTATTATTTAGGGATTATGCTTCTTTTATTTTATACTCTGATGTATAAGTGCAAGACAAAAGTTTTTTTGATGTACTAGTTTTTATGTAATTTAGACATATGATATTTTGAACCATGATGCTTTATGATTAATAAAGTTTTTTTTATTCCACTGAAAAAATTTATATCTGTCTTCTAATGTTTCTGTTTCTGTTTACCTATAACGCTTCACGAAACTTAATGCATTCTCTTAACGAGTGACATTAATAGACGTGGGGTGTCACACCTACGTCATAGTCAATATCAGTTCTTCTCTTATCTGCTTAGAACTTCTGCCTGTCCTGAGTTGTCTTTATGTGTCTGCGAATAAGATCAATCTTCTCAGAAGTTTCCCTAATCATCTCAGGTCCAAGTAGAAGCCTATCTGTAGACTCCTACCAACAAGTCGGTGATCTACAGGGTCGTCCATATAGTGGCTCGAAAGGTGCCATGCCAATACTAGCGTGATAACTATTGTTGTAGGCGAACTCTACCAATGGAAGATGCTATTTCCAAGTCCCTCCGAAGTCTAGGATACACAGTCTTAAAAGATCCTCAAGTACTCTATTCACCCTTTCCGTCTGTCCATAAGTCTAAGGGTAATAAGCGATGCTCAAACATAACTGTGTACCTACTTCCTCTTGCAAGCTCTTCCAAAACTCACTGGTGAATACGGGGTCACGATCACTCACAATACTTGAAGGTACTCCATGTAGACGGACTATCTCAAAAAGATAAACCGCTGCCAACCATGCTGCCGTCCTCTTACTTTTAACGGGAATGAAATAAGCGCTCTTAGTAAGCCTGTCAACTATAACTCAAATACTGGTGTTGCCTTTCCTCGATTTAGGCAAACCATCAATGATGTCTAAAGAGATGCTCTCCCGTTTCCACTGTGGAACCTATAAAGGATGAAGTAAACCACTGGGTAACCTTTGTTCAGGCTTGACTTGCTGGAAAATCAAACATCGAGAAACAAACTCCGCTACATCTTTTGCAACAACCCGAATTTTATAACATGTTAAAACAAGAAATCATGGAAGAATTAGATATTAAAGTCTGAATCAAGGGAAACGGGCTGTGCCATTGCGTTCGTCTCGCAAAAATACGCGAAATAGAATCCAGGTTTTCGAGAATCGGAGTCCGTATGACCAAGTGATGGCCCGTCAAAGTTTTCAGAAAATTTCAAGTTCAAAACAGTATAAAACTAGAGCCAAATTCGAATTCAAACACATAGGGGGCAGGGCGGGAAAATTCCCGCCCAGGCCAAGTCGACAGGGGTGTCGACTGCACAGTCGACACCACCCCCCCATGTCGACTGGGCAGTCGACATGGGTGTCGACTTTCCTGGTCAAGCCTAGTTAGCCTGGGTGCACCTGCTTGGCCTTGTGCTCTGTTCTGATGGCCTGTGACGGATTTTGAGGGTTCAGATCTGTTCTAGGGTTTATCTAAGGGCCTAAACTACTCCTAACTTCTATAAAAAGACCCTAAGACCTAGCCTAAACCACAACAAATCATTCTAACAACAAAGTGCTGCCAAAATGTCTCTTGATCATGGCCTCCGTCCCCAACTTCAAAGGCTTGAGCTTTCAAACTAGATCCATGACAAAGGAGCAAGCTTTCTACATCAAATCAAGGAAGTAGAGCACCATCTCAACACCATTCTATGACGATTCTTGCTCTTAATCCTCTATCCACGATTTGTAAGTTCTAGATGCTTTTAGATTGAAACGATAACATGAATATGACATGTGATAAAGTTGAAATTGGGTCTATGCATGATATTCAATCCATGTTCTTTCTTGTTCATTTTTGATCTTGACCTTTGGGGACGTTGCTATAGCATTAATTTGAACCTATGCATGTTGCAAATCACTCTTTCATGTCCTTAGCATGCATGCAACGATGGTTTTCTCTCGGATCTTGTTTTATGCAAATTTTCTACCTTCCCCTATTTATTTTCTTTTGATGAACCTTGGTCGATTTCGGACCTAGGCCTAAACTACGATTTACACGCGATTTGTATACGGGGAAATGTGGGGTATTGCCAATGTAATTTGCAAGTTTGGGCATGCATGAATTGGCATATGTATTAAATCACGAGTTTTGGGGACTATGCAAGTTAAATCAAGGGATTGGGCTTATGTAAATTAGGCATAAGCGAAATTGGGAACATGAACCATGATATGGGTTTATTTGGGCATGGACGTGACAAAATGTAATTTTGGTTAGAACTAGATTTGAGCAAATTGGCATAAAATTGACATACATGCAAGTAGGCGAGAATTGGATATATGTAAAGTGGCTAGAATTGGGTACATATTTTTTATGGGCATGTAAGGTGGAACTTGGGCATATGTATAGTAACATGTAAAGTGGGGATTTTGACTTAGATGACACATATGTAATTAACAATCTAACGGATGTCTTCGACACGAGGTTAGACTTGAGTTGTGGTGTAATTCTGCCCGGAACCGCCCGGCATATCCAGTGACCACAACAATAATAGTCTAATGTGAGAGGTCGTAGGCAAATATTAGATTGTGGTAATGCATGAACCCGAGGTTGGAATGGATTTGCGGTGTAATTCTGCCCGGAACCGCCCGACATATCCAGTGACCGCAAATAAGTCCAATGTGAGAGGTTGATGCATTAGTAAATAATAAAACCAATATGACATGGACGGGTGGGTTAAGTAACTTCATTTGACTAATGACACTTAACCAATATGACATGGAAGGGTGGGTTAAGTAACTTGATTAGACTAATGAAACTTAACCAATATGACATGGACGGGTGGGTTAAGTAACTTGATTAGACTAATGACACTTAACCAATATGACATGGACAGGTGGGTTAAGTAACTTGATTTGACTAATGACACTTAATCAATATGACATGGATAGGTGGGTTAAGTAACTTGATTAGACTAATGACACTTAACCAATATAACGTGGATGGGTGGGTTAAGTAAGACCGGACTTGATTTCTAGATGACACTTAACCATATAACACGATTAGAGGATGGGTTAGTTTAACCTGAATGGGTCGATAACACCCGACTAGTACAACGCGAGGCATGGTAAGGTTAAGTAAACTAAAAAGGGGAAACACTTAACCGTTATAATTTGATTAGGGGATGGGGTTAAGTCATGAATCGCTTGAATATGCTTAACCAATCCAACACGATAACTCGATGAGGTTAAGTCATGAATCTCTTGAATATACTTAACCAATCCAACACGATAACTTGATGAGGTTAAGTCATGAATCGCTTGAATATACTTAACCAATCCAACACGATAACTTGATGAGGTTAAGTCATGAATCGCTTGAATATACTTAACCAATCTAACACGGTAATTTGATGGGGTTAAGCTTGAATATACTTAACCAATCTAACACGGTAATTTGATGGGGTTAAGCCTAAATATACTTAACCAATTTGACACGATGATTTGGATAGGGTTAAGTCATGAACCGCTGGAATACGCTTAACCAACTTGGCACGTGATTCGTAGGGCTAAGTCATGAACTTGAATGACAACACTTAGCCAACTTGACATGACATGTAGACGGATTAAGTCACGAACTGGAATGATCACACTTAACCAACTTGACATGCTAGACTGATAGGGGTTAAGTCTTGAATTTAGATGACAACACTTAACCTGCTAGACGGAAACCCTAGTTACGCGGTCCTTTTCAGCAGTAACCCTCTTGGATGTATCACGATACCCTAGGGACTAGGCTAGGGTGGGGCACGATTACTGGGCTGATTGTAAGCGACCAAAACGACGGCTGAGTTTGGTGCGCCATTGTAGGTTCAGACGGACTATGGTCGTGCACGTAGTCCGGAGTTGAAAGAGCAAGCACGGGCACCAGTAGTTTTACACTGTGCGTGCTTGGAATGGTGTCAGTGGTTGACACCCTAGGACTTGATACACCCTAGGGTGGACCTAGCACAGGGTAGCTACATTCGTGATTGGGCCGTATGACACGGACAAACGACGAGCTTGGTCTTGTAGGGAGCCGACCGACTAAAGCGTGACGTAGGGCGTTGTTCGATAGGTAGCGTAATCCCTAGTGGTCCTAGGTGGCATAAACCCTAGTCGAAAACGTCCATTAGGTAGCGTAATCCCTAGTGGTCCTAGGTGGCATAAACCCTAATCAAATCTAGAAATTGTTCAATAGATAGCATAATCCCTAGTGGTCCTAGGTGGCATAAATCCTAGTTGAACACGCGATAATTCATGACAAGGGAATCAGGCCAGAACAAGGATGGCAGTCCGAGCGATTTCAAGGATGGTGACACTACGTCGTAGTAGTATAGAATAATGTGATGGAACCCGTACGATGTACGGCAAGGGTCTATACATATACATGGAGGGGATGATACGAGTTAGGATGCTAGTACGGTTGGTGCAGAGGCTGTTAGACATGCGATGCTATTCCGAGTTTACCTTGGTTATCCTGTTACCTTGGTTATCTTATTACTTGAGTTTATCCTGTTATCTTAGTTTGATCTGTTTACCTTGTCATCATGCTTATATTTACTTTCGGTTTATACATGTCATGTTACTCTTACCTTCTTTTAGGCTGAAAGTCACTAGGACTTACTCAGTCTTTATGACTGACCCTGTTTTGTTTCGCCTCTTTTTCTTCCGTTCCCCCCCCCAAGGTTTACAGGGAGGAAATGTTGCTACTGAGTGCGGATCTTTCTACTTCAATATTATCATCTATGGCTTGGACTTTCCTTGGCTATGGCTATTTTACTGCTTTACTTGGGGAATAATTTATGACTATGGTTTTATGCTTCTTTATTATTGCAAGACAGGTTTCGATGTAAGTAACTTAATGGCACTTTGATGTAAAAGGTTTTAAATAATGAAATCATGTTTTCTTCTGCTGTTTTTATATGTTCTGTCTTGTAATATTTCTGTGCATGTTTACCTAGATAATACTCCACCAAAGCTAGTGCATTCCCTTTGTGAGTGACCCTAGCGGAGGTGGGGTGTTACATTTGGTATCAGAGCAGAAGGTTACCAGACTGGGCAAAAGTTTTAAAACCTTCTGAAAACTATTTTCAAAGAAGCATTTTTCAAGAAAAGTTTTAAAGAAAAAGGCTATTCCCCAAAAAGCCATTAGCATTATCCTTTGTTCCCTTGATTGAATCTCTCTTCCTTTCTTTCCTCCGCCTGTAGTCACAGTTGTTTTAACTGTGATAAATCCTTTTCTAGCTATGTAAATGCTTTCAATGTGATGGAGGAAGTTCTCAAGAGACCCGTTACCGTGTTATACAAGAAAGGATAGGAGTGGATAAGGCGAATAAGACTCAGCGCAAGAAGGTAATTAAGTACTATAGGACAAGGACATGGGCAAAGAACAAGATCGTCGAGAGGGCAATTGTATACTCTCACCTAAGAGGGATGGTAACGTTTCCGTTAAAGGTTTTCCTCTCTATCATTCCGTCAGGACTTTGTTTGGTACATCGCATCCTTTTAAATCTTGCTTCGATAGTTGAATCTCTGCACCTTAGTACTAGCACAATAGAGGGTCCCGCTTGTGTCTCAAATCCTGTTGGGGGATCGTCACATTTATTCATGACTTGTTTGGATTTGAGGACATCTATGACTTTTGGGAATAGTGCTTATGCTTTTAAGCTATGGTTTGATTCTAGGAAAGGAATGGTTATCCAGTAAGGGTGCCATTCTCGATTCTGAAAGGAGGGTAGTTAGACTCTTGACTTGCCTCGGTAACACCCTCGAAGTCTCGTGTAACCTTTAGGGTCCTGTCATGATTGGTTATCTAGAATCTCTTGATGCATTTGTTGGTAATCCGTTCGAGTAGAGTTCGCCACTAAGGCGGATGGTTCATTTCGTTTGTGCATGAGTTATGGAAATTACTCTAGTAAATACACTTGGTAACATGGTTGGCATCTGTTTGTTTCCAAGAGATAAATTCTTCTACATGGAATGTCGTAGAGCAAGTAAACGAGATCCATGATTCACTAGTGAATTTTGGAGAGCTTGCATGAAAACCAAGAGTACGCGGATATGGTTGAGCCAAGTATACTAGAGGGAGAATAAGAAAAAGTGGAACGAGAGGCGACAATGAAATGATTTCCAGCTCATATTTGGAAATAGGAGTTAAGAGGCCACGAAATCATGAGGTTAAAGATTGTCAAAGCACAATGGAATTAAGCTCAAGGAAATGCGACTTAGAAGATTGAAGACAAGATACACGCATCATATCTCTTTTTAAGAGTATATCCTTGATCCCTGTTTTTCTGTAGAGCTTACTCGCATGCTATCTTTTATGCATATCCTCTCGGCCCTATTCTCGATCTTATTTATGTTGCAAACTCCATAGGGGGTATGATTCATCGGTTAATAATACCTGTCAGGGTTTGAAGGTGTCTGTTAGGTTGACTAAACCTTTTGGGCTTTATAGGACACGGGTTGGTTTTAGGTAGGGATTCCCTTGTGACCTAAAAGGAGTCCATCATGCTTAGTTTCCTCGAAACGTATATTGGTTTGACTGAGTAATTCTTTGGGTGTCAGCTTGATGGTGATTTCGGTCTCCGGGGCCGGTGCTTAGGGAGTTCTTCTCCTAATCAGTATATATGTGACGTAGATTTCCAGTTTTGACATTGCCTAATGGGCACAGAGTTTTTACTTGCTTCTATCTTTCGATCCTATCTTGAGAACCTTAGGTAGAACCCTATGGATGTAAACATGCGTTTGAGACATGTTATGATTGATGGTTGCATGTGGCTGCAAGTGGTTGCTCGTGGATGCATTTACACATTAGGCACTAGATCGGCTCAGTCACCTTTCATATTGCATATGCATGAGTGTTTATACTTATTTATGGATGAAATTGAATGTGGTATCATGTGGATGATTGCATATGGATGAATTTTTGTGCACACATATAGTGCTTACGTGACTAGGATTATTTGCATACATGTTGGATTCATGGCACTAAACATATTTTGCATTTAGAAGATCAATCAGGCCTGATCATTTGCATTAGATAAGGAACATATACACACACTTTCTGCATATGTTCATACAACATTAGAAATCTGTTAAGGACAATGGTTGCCTGTGGATGATGCTTTGAGTAGATGGATGATTGTATGGTAGGACACATCCTCCCTAACTTAGAGATTTCGGGGACAAAATCCTTTAAGGTGGGGAGAATGTAACAACCCAAATTTTATAACATGTTAAAACAAGAAATCATGGCAGAATTAGATAATAAAATTTGAATCAAGGGAAACAGGCTGTGCCATTGCGTTCGTCTCGGAAAAATACGCGAAATAGAGTCCAAGTTTTCGAGAATCGGAGTCCGTATGACCAAGTTATGGCCCGTTAAAGTTTTCAGAAAATTTCAAGTTCAAAACAGTTTAAAACTAGAGCCAAATTCGAATTCAAACACATAGGGGGCAGGGCGGGAAAATTCCCGCCTAGGTCAAGTCGACAGGGGTGTCGACCGCACAGTCGACAACCCCCCCCCCCCATGTCGACTGGGCAGTCGACATAGGTGTCGACTTGCCTGCTCAAGTCTAGTTGGCCTGGGTGCACCTGCTTGGCCTTGTGCTCTGTTCTGATGGCCTGTGACGGATTTTGAGGGTTCAGATCTGTTCTAGGGTTTATTTAAGGTCCTAAACTACTCCTAACTTCTATAAAAAGACCCTAAGACCTAGTCCAAACCACCACAAATCATTCTAACAACGAAGTGCTGCCAAAATGTCTCTTGATCATGGCCTCCGTCCCCAACTTCAAAGGCTTGGGCTTTCAAACTAGATCCATGACAAAGGAGCAAGCTTTCTACATCAAATCAAGGAAGTAGAGCACCATCTCAACACCATTCTATGATGATTCTTGCTCTTAATCCTCTAGCCATGATTTGTAAGTTCTAGATGCTTTTAGATTGAAACGATAACATGAATATGACATGTGATAAAGTTGAAATTGGGTCTATGCATGATATTCAATCCATGTTCTTTCTTGTTCATTTTTGATCTTGACCTTTGGGGACATTGCTATAGCATTAATTTGAACCTATGCATGTTGCAAATCACTCTTTCATGTCCTTAGCATGCATGCAACGATGTTTTTCTCTCGGATCTTGTTTTATGCAAAGTTTCTATCTTCCCCTATTTATTTACTTTTGATGAACCTTGGTCGATTTCGGACCTAGGCCTAAACTACGATTTACACGCGATTTGTATACGAGGAAATGTGGGGTATTGCCAATGTAATTTGCAAGTTTGGGCATGAATGAATTGGCATATGAATTAAATCACGAGTTTTGGGGACTATGCAAGTTAAATCAAGGGATTGGGCTTATGTAAATTAGGCATAAGCGAAATTGGGAACATGAACCATGATATGGGTTTATTTGGGCATGGACGTGACAAAATGTAATTTTGGTTAGAACTTGATTTGGGCAAATTGGCATAAATTTGACATACATGCAAGTAGGTGAGAATTGGATATATGTAAAGTGGCTAGAATTGGGTACATATTTTTCATGGGCATGTAAGGTGGAGCTTGGGCATATGTATAGTAACATGTAAAGTGGGGATTTTGACTTAGATGACACATATGTAATTAACAATCTAACGGATGTCTTCGACACGAGGTTAGACTTGAGTTGTGGTGTAATTCTGCCCGGAACCGCCCGGCATATCCAGTGACCACAACAATAATAGTCTAATGTGAGAGGTCATAGGCAAAGATTAGATTGTGGTAATGCATGAACCCGAGGTTGGAATGGATTTGCGGTGTAATTCTGCCCGGAACTGCCCGACATATCCAGTGACCGCAAATAAGTCCAATGTGAGAGGTTGATGCATTAGTAAATAATAAAACCAATATGACATGGACGGGTGGGTTAAGGAACTTGATTTGACTAATGACACTTAACCAATATGACATGGACGGGTGGGTTAAGTAACTTGATTAGACTAATGACACTTAACCAATATGACATGGACGGGTGGGTTAAGTAACTTGATTAGACTAATGACACTTAACCAATATGACATGGACGGGTGGGTTAAGTAACTTGATTTGACTAATGACACTTAACCAATATGACATGGACAGGTGGGTTAAGTAACTTGATTAGACTAATGACACTTAACCAATATAACGCGGATGGGTGCGTTAAGTAAGATCGGACTTGATTTCTAGATGACACTTAACCATATAACACGATTAGAGGATGGGTTAGTTTAACCTGAATGGGTCGATAACACCCGACTAGTACAACGCGAGGCATGGTAAGGTTAAGTAAACTAAAAAGGGGAAACACTTAACCGTTATAATTTGATTAGGGGATGGGGTTAAGTCATGAATCGCTTGAATATACTTAACCAATCCAACACGATAAGTTGATGAGGTTAAGTCATGAATCGCTTGAATATACTTAACCAATCCAACACGATAACTTGATGAGGTTAAGTCATGAATCGCTTGAATATACTTAACCAATCCAACACGATAACTTGATGAGGTTAAGTCATGAATCGCTTGAATATACTTAACCAATCTAACACGGTAATTTGATGGGGTTAAGCTTGAATATACTTAACCAATCTAACACGGTAATTTGATGGGGTTAAGCCTAAATATACTTAACCAATTTGACACGATGATTTGGATAGGGTTAAGTCATGAACCGCTGGAATACGCTTAACCAACTTGGCACGTGATTCGTAGGGCTAAGTCATGAACTTGAATGACAACACTTAGGCAACTTGACATGACATGTAGACGGGTTAAGTCACGAACTGGAATGACCACACTTAACCAACTTGACATGCTAGACTGATAGGGGTTAAGTCTTGAATTTAGATGACAACACTTAACCTGCTAGACGGAAACCCTAGTTACGCGGTCCTTTTCAGCAGTAACCCTCTTGGATGTATCACGATACCCTAGGGACTAGGATAGGGTGGGGCACGATTACTGGGCTGATTGTAAGTGACCAAAACGATGGCTGAGTTTGGTGCGCCATTGTAGGTTCAGGCGGACTATGGTCGAGCACGTAGTCCGGAGTTGAAAAAGCAGGCATGGGCACCAGTAGTTTTACACTGTGCGTGCTTGGAATGGTGTCAGTGGTTGACACCCTAGGAATTGATGCACCCTAGGGTGGACCTAGCACAGGGTAGCTACATTCGTGATTGGGCCGTATGACACCGACACACGACGAGCTAGGTCTTGTAGGGAGTCGACCGACTAAAGAGTGACGTAGGGCGTTGTTCGATAGGTAGCGTAATCCCTAGTGGTCCTAGGTGGCATAAACCCTAGTCGAAAACATCCATTAGTTAGCGTAATCCCTAGTGGTCCTAGGTGGCATAAACCCTAATCAAATCTAGAAATTGTTCAATAGATAACATAATCCCTAGTGGTCCTAGGTGGCATAAATCCTAGTTGAACACGCGATAATTCATGACAAGGGAATCGGGCCAGAACAAGGATGGCAGTCCAAGCGATTTCAAGGATGGTGACACTACGTCGTAGTAGTATAGAATAATGTGATGGAACCCGTACGATGTACGACAAGGGTCTATACATATACATGGAGGGGATGATATGAGTTTGGATGCTAGTACGGTTGGTGCAGAGGCAGTTAGACATGCGATGCTATTCCGAGTTTACCTTGGTTATCCTGTTACCTTGGTTATCTTGTTACTTGAGTTTATCCTGTTATCTTAGTTTGATCTGTTTACCTTGTCATCATGCTTATATTTACTTTCGGTTTATACATGTCATGTTACTCTTACCTGTTTTTAGGCTGAAAGTCACTAGGACTTACTCAGTCTTTATGACTGACCTTGTTTTGTTTTGCCTCTTTTTCTTCCGTCCCCCCCCCCCCCCCAGGTTTACAGGGTGGAAATGTTTCTACTTAGTGTGTATTTTTCTGCTTCAAGATTATCATCTATGGCTTGGACTTTCCTTGGCTATGGCTATTTTACTGCTTTACTTGGGGAATAATTTATGACTATGGTTTTATGCTTCTTTATTATTGCAAGACAGGTTTCGATGTAAGTAACTTAATGGCACTTTGATGTAAAAGGTTTTAAGTAATGAAATCATGTTTTCTTCCGTTGTTTTTATATGTTCTGTCTTGTAATATTTCTGTGCATGTTTACCTAGATAATACTCCACCAAAGCCAGTGCATTCCCTTTGTGAGTGACCCTAGCGGAGGTGGGGTGTTACATCTTTCTTCATCCTAGCCCAAAAAAAACCCTCTTCATATCTCTATACATCTTATCACCGTCGGGATGAATAGTCATCCTAGAACGATGGGCTTCCTCAAGGACTGTTTTCAGCAGATTCCCAAATCGGGGAACACAAAGCCTTCCATCTCGTCGCAACCACCCTTTATCATCTGTGGAATATCTACTGAGGTGACTGGAAGTCTCCCCTCTACTGAGCTTATCCAAGATGTCTACTATCTGTGGGTCCTCTCGCTGCGAAGTTCCTATCTGATCCAAAAGAGTAGGTCGCACCTCTAATGCTGCCAATAAACCAGCTGTGAACTCGGTAGAGGATCTAAAATCAAAAGTCAATATATACTCCAAGCTTTGCCTCTCTAAGAATAGAGGACTCAAGGTCATCCTCTGCCTACTCAGTGCATCCGTCACTATATTACCCTTGCCAGGTGTATAAGCAATCTCAAAGTCATAGGATGTTAGGGACTTCATCCATCTCTGTTGCCTCAAATTGAGATCCTTCTGCGAGAACAAGTACTTAAGAGATTTATGATCGGTGTACAACTTGAACTTCTCTCCAAGTAGATAGTGACGCCAACTCTTAAGCGCGAATACTATGGCAGCCAACTCTAAGTCATGGGAAGGGTAGTTCTTCTCATGAACCCTAAACTATCTACCTCCATAACATACTACCCTTCCCTCTTGCATCAGAACTGTACTAAGCCCTATACCACATGCGCCAGTGTATACTGTGAACACTTTGTTCCTATCAGGAAAAATCAAGACTGAGGCTGTTGTCAGAGCCCTCTTCAATCGCTAAAAAGCATCCTCACAGTCTACATCCCAAGAAAAATGTTAGATTCTTATTGAACTTCCTATAATAGCTCGCAAATCCAAGAAAACTCCTCACCTCTGTTGCATTCTTTGGAATCTACCAATCTTGAACTGCAACTACTTTCGCGGGATCTATTGATATCCTATCCTTAGAGACCACATGCCCGAGAAATCTCACTTCCTTTCTCCAAAAATGACATTTGGAGAATTTCACCTTCAACTGGTACGCACAGAGAGTTTTCAAAACCTCCCTTAAATGAAGGGCATGCTCTCCCTTGCTCTTCGAGAAAATCAAGATGTCATCAACAAAGACCACAATGAACTTATTTAGAAACTCCCGAAACACCCTACTCATCAGACCCACAAAATAGGCAGGAGCATTCGTCAACCTAAAAGGCGTGACTAGCCATTCAAAGAAACATCTGGAGTTTTAAAGACAATCTTGTCTATACTGTCCTTGGTCACCCTCAACTGATGACACCCCGTGGCCAAATCTAACTAGGAGAAAACAGATGCACCAACAAGCTGGTCAAATAGATCACCTATCATCAGAAGTGAGTGCCTATTCTTCTTGGTGAGCTTGTTCAACTCCCTATAATCCATGCATAAGTGAAGCGAACCATCCGCCTTAGTGGAGAATACTACTGGAGCACCCCATTCAGATATGCTTCTCTTAATAAATCTTTTCTCAAGTAGCTCCTCTACTTGCTTGCTAAGCTCCCTCCTTTATCTTAGAGCTATATGGTGCACATGCAATGCAACTGGCTTTGCATTGTCCACCAAGTATATACGGAAATCAATCTGGCGCCTCGGAGGTAAGCCCCGAACCTCCTCAAAAACACCAGGATACTCACAGACTACTGGTACAGATCGTAAATCATCAATAGGTGCATCAAGTGACTCTAGGAAACTAAGCATTATAGACCCTTTAGGATCACAAGAAATCTCGAGGGTCCTCCCATGGCAAGTCAAAAGTCTGACGACCCTCCTCTCACAATCCAGAATGTCACCATACATGGCTAACCAATCCATCCCTAGAATCAAACCGTAGCCCATGAAACCAAGCACATATGAAATGCACTCCAACATAGATATTCTCTAACCCCGACAAATCATAGACAAATGAGTTGTACCTCCAATGGGGTTTGAGACAACAACGGGATTCAAAACCATACTAGTACTAAGGTGTAGAGCCTTAACCACATAATCAGATATAAAAGGATGTGAAGCGCCAGAATCGAAATGAGTTCTAACAGAATGATTGGAAAGAGAAATCAAACCTTCAACAGAATCTTTCCTACCTCTATCCGGCACGCCGACCACGAGAGCATGCACCTGTCCTCTAGAAGATCCTGGCTTTTGGCCCTTTCCTTGCTTCTTCGGGCAATCCTTAATAAGATGTCTGACCTCTCCACAATGGTAACAAGCATTCTTCCTTTTTCTACATTCTTTGCTCAAATGACCCATGCTTCCACAATTATGACATTTCCTCTTTTCTCGGACTTTGTCGTTCTTTTCTCTATTCTTTTGTTGTTGTTGTTCTTTCTAGGTCCACACTTTCTTTTTTGTGGTTCATCAATCTTAGCCTCTTTCTTTTCACCTTTATCTTCTTCGTGCATCAATGCCATATCAACAAGTTTCTCAAAAGTTGCTATCATCGGATTATGAGACATAGCCAACCCATGGAGGGGTTCATTCAATCCTCTAGCAAACCTCATAGCTTTCTTATGCAGGGTATTCACTAGATCCAAACCAAACCAAACCTCACAAATTGATTGAACTTATTAACATACTCTTTGACAGACATGCCTCCTTGCTTAAGTGCCAAAAACCTTTCCATTTGCATACTTTGGTCGACTTGAGAACGAAACTTTATCTCGAATCTCTGTGGGAAATCCTCCCAAGTCACAACTGGACGTCCTACTTGCATCACTTCCCACCAGAATGAAGCCTCATCTTTCAGCTGCCAAATGGCCAACTGAATCTTCCTACAGTCGTCAACCTGAAAAACCCCAAACAAGTCCTTTGTCTCTTTATGTCAATTCCTTGCTTCTACAAAAGTCTCAGTTCTTCGGAACGGCTTTCCTCCCATAGCACACAAATCATTGCATATCTTGGAGAAATTATCAGCTCGTGGAGGAGGAGGAAGAGGAACCGCGGTTGCAGTTAGGGGAGGGGTGTCTGCTTGGCCTCCAGCAGGTGTCGTAGCCTCAAGATACCTACAGTACTAAGATGGTATCTGAACGCCCTCAGAAATATTTGGTTCCCCAGACATGCTGAAAAGAAAAGGGTTTCAAACAGAGAATCGAAAGATATCTCATATGGCTTTGGGGTATATGTTTTGCAAAACAGACTTTTCTTTTGAAAATGCTTTCTTTGAAAAACTTTTCAAAAACAATTTTCAAAATCTTTTATCCGATCTGTTAACCTTCAGCTTTGATACCAAATGTGACACCCCACATCTGTTAATGTCTCTCTTTATCAGAATGCATTAAGTTTCATGAAGCATTATAGGTAAACAGAAACATCACAAGACATATAAAATAACATCAGAATTTAAAACTTTATTAAACAGAAATCATTGTGGTACATAACCTAGTTACATCATAAGTCTAAAATACAGAAAACCCATTACATCAATTTAAAACTTATTTCTTGTATTAAAATAATCAAAGTACAATAATATATAAAAGCTTAGTCCCCAAAATATAGCAATATTAGAGAAGTTAGGAAATCAAAGTGGTACATCTAAGCAGCTCCAAGCAGAATGAAAGAGAGAATCCAAATCAAGCCTGAGTATTCTTACACTAAGAACCTGGATGGGAAACGAAAGAGAGAGAAGAGGAAACAAAATGGGTCAGACATAAAGTCTGGAGAGTCCAATTACTTTTAGCATATAAATAAGTAAAAGCGTTATGACAGGCATATAAACTGGATGAGAGAGATAACAGTATCATAAGGCAGGTATAATAGACCAAGCAGGATAAACAAAATAAATAATACAAAAAATATCGCCCTTCCCAAGTACTTTCTTTGTACCAATACTAGTATAGCAGAAACAAGATGATCCCAACAAGAATAAGATGGTAGACTTAGGTGTACTTCTAGTGAGGGATTTACCCCGTACAATAATAACATGTAGCCTAATAGAAATGACAGGTGTTACCCCCAACGATAATAACGGGCTCCTAAACAAGCAAGACTAGATGTACCTTCATTACTACCTAATTTATCGGCTCTTTATCTCGTAGACACCCTGTGATGGCCCCACAGTAGGATGTATCCCTTCCTAAAGTAGAAACCCCTTTATTTACGATATACACCGCCATCTACTGATGTCACAACGTCTTATTATCCCAATGCAAGCAGATTCATGCATGCACATGAATCCGATGGAGTGCGACGTCAACATCCCCACTTAATGAACCTCTTACAATCAACTTAGTAAGCGTCCCTAGACCTCGACCTAGTTCAGGGTTCCCCGTTTGATACCAAGATGGGTTACTGACTGATACAGGTCCCGCACAATAGATGATACAAGCCTCCCCTAAGCTTGCATCTCCAATACTAGGATTTTGACAGGTTATGCCTAACAGTTTAACAAGGTTGCATAACCCCATCATATAAAATAGGTTAAGTTTGGTGGGTTTATATATATAACACGCCCCCACAGATTTAACAAGATTAACTTAACCCTCACTGATTCAAGCAAGGTTACTTAACCCCTACTCAATTTAACAGGTTCATTTAACCCGCGTAGATTTAACTAGGTTAAGTATTACAAGCTAATAGGTTATTACCACTTTCCATTTATGCATGTTAATGCACCAAACCTCTCACATTAAGTCGACCACTTGTGGATGCGGGATATGCCGGTCCGTTCCGGGCAGACTTCTACCACAAGTCGGACTTAACCTCATGTCTTTGCACCGTTACGTGTACATTTATGCACTGGACCCCTCACATTAGATTAACCACTTATGGACGCCGGATTTGCTAGGCAGTTCCAGGCAGACTTCTTCCACAAGTGTAATCTAAGCTCGTGTCTGAGTGCGGTTACAGTTTCTAATTACTGTAGATCTAGGCATGCTCATTATTAAACAATTTTTCATGTTTATCCAAGGTTATGCCCCCAAATCCCAGTCCAATTCATAATACAAGTTAGGCCCTAAATTAAAGTTTTAGATCAAGGTATACATTATGCTCCAAATCCCAATCATGTTTTATAATATAAGTTATGTCCCAATTTATCATTTCCAACCGTTCCCAATTTCATGTGCTCTCATATTTCAGCGATAGACCGAGGCTCGAAGGTAGCCTGGCTATAAAAATAAAAAGGGAAGGAGGGAGAGAAGAGAACATAAATAGGCATAACAATCAAAACATGCATATGATGATAGAAATAGGCATATGGTGACATGATTAGGCATAATAACAGAATAGGCATATCAGGAATGGGCATATGAGAACTAAACAGTAGATCAAGTGTACAAGTAGTGGCAGATCTGTTTAGTTATGATTCAAGTTATTAATAGGCACAGGTTTAGATCCAAACTTACAAACATGTCAAGATTACCATTAAATATTTATATCTAAAGATAACATGAACTCACTATGACTGGATCTAAAAAACAGAGAATTGACTGTTGATGCTGTAGCAGAGATTCTTGTTTGCTTATAAGTTGTTGTTATAGAAGAATAGGCTAATTTAATCTATGTTCGGGTAGCACCTCGTTGTCTCCATTGTTTCTTATGAACAAAACAATAGAAATATGGTCCCATTTATAGCCTAATGTCAACGAATCTGGTCAAAAAAATGAGTCTGTGTTCATAGAAATGGATCTGCCCTAGATCTGGGTTGGGTCGACCCTGGGGTCGACCCAGTGGTCGACACCCCCGTGTAGGGGTCGGCCCAAGGGTCGACACCCATGGGGAATAAGGTCGACCCCTAACGGGACGATGTCCCTCCTTTTGTCGCTCTCTGATTTTGATTTTATGGATTTATTTGTTTATATATATTATGCTTATATGTATACAAACTTCAAACTTTAACATCTTCTTTATACATTGTCCATTTTACACTAACTTGGAGTCTATCTTAAGAAGAATTCCGAGACGAACACAATGGCACAGTCCGTTTTACTTTATTCCCAATATTTAATTAAGTATTCTTTAGTTAATCATTATGGTGCTCTTTAAAATTACGGGGTGTTACAGTTGGAAACCCAATCAATTTGGCTAGCGATTAATTTACTCGGTTGCGATGAATGTTGGGAAAAACCTAGGACCTCCTACGTAGGGGCACCCAGTCGAGTCTCCGATGTTTGAATTAATCAATTTAATTGAAGGCGAAAATCTTGGATGCTTGAATTAACTAGCTGGACTGAGATGAACGTTGGGCTAAAAAACAAAAGACCTCCTACGTGGGGGCATCCAGTCGAGTCTCTGATGCTTGAATTAATCAGTTTAACTGAAGACAAAAATCTGCGATGCCTGAGTTAACTAGCTAGATTGCGACATACGTTGCGCTAAAAAATCGAAGACCTACTACGTAGCGGAACCCAATCGAGTCTCCTATGCTTGAATTAATTAGCTAGATTGTAGACGAAAGTCTCCGACGCCTGAATTAACTAAACTGGATTGCAGACAAATTTGGGCCAAAATATAAGTCCTCCCACGTGGGGGCACGGGAACTAAAGACTTCTCCAAGAAGAAGCAAAGGACCAACAAAGCTGGGTTTCCTAGATGCAGTGGCAGGCTCAAAAGCTAAAAGATTTTGCCAACAAATTGGAAGCTTCGAGTGCCTTAGTCGAAATCAAAGAAACCCGACAAAGGTGATCACATCTAGCTTACGTAGTTCGTGATGACCTATGGTATGGGGGCAACACAACCACATTGGAATGGAACAATTCTTTGAAAGCATACCACAACTCATCACGACATCGCAACAAGTAAAAGACTAGTATTTTGCAAAAAGATGAATATATAAAAGTACAACAAAGCTAAAGAAAGAGCTAAATTATAGCAAATCAAAAGCAGAATAATTACATCAAAGGAAATTTCAAAAGCAAGTTTTTATATATTCAAAAGCGAAGGCCAACACTCTTATAACATCCGGTCAAATCAAATGACAAGTAAGAAAGTTAAGCAAAGGCAATGAGCAGTCCGACACATCAATCCTCCTTCTTCATGCCTTTGGAAGAGATGCTTGAACTAAATGTGAGCTTGCCAACTCTGGTTGTTGGAGGTGTAGTAGTGGGTTGACTCCCATCCTTAGATTCTTAATCTTCTCATCCTTAGGAGTAGCAGGAGGAGTAGAGACAATTTGTAATGATCCAAAATTTTAACCAATTTAAAACTGGAATTTTGAATATCAAATTTGAATTTTTGAATGCAAAATGAATTTAATTTGATTCAAAAATGAATTTGGATTCATTATAGACATATTTTAAATATGTTAAATTACCAAATTTAATTATATTATGTCAAATAATTCATTTTGTATAATGTGTACTTGTTAAACAATTTGGTTGACCTAATCTTTTGTCAAATTATATATGTGATAAATAATATAATAAAAATAGTTAATTTAAATTATCAAATTCAATCGGGAGGATTTGTTAATAAACGTTAACGTACTTTGACGTGTCTGTTGTCATTTGTTAAATACTGGTTTTTATCATATTTTGTAAGATTAATCAATTGTTTAAAGTGATAAATGTTGAACTAGAATACTTCAAAATTTTGAAATGGTTTTGAAGTGTTGCTAATATGAAACAATCTAAAAGTGTTACGAATATGTAACAAATGATACCATGTGTATTAGGACATGGTTTTTAAGTGAGAACATAGTATTTTGAAGTGGTTTTAAGAGGTGGCAACATGCATGAAAGGATGCTTTCTTAAGGAGACAAGTGTAAGGACACTTTATTTTTGCATGTAAACTTTCATGCATGCTTTCCACTTGCCCCTTAGGTATCATTACCTCCTTAGCCCTCCATTCCTATAAAAGGAGGCCTTTTTTCCACTTTTTCATCATTCCATTCCATTTCCTTCTTTTCACCTTCTTGTTAAAGCTTATGGTCAAGGTTGCCATAGTGTACTCTCTTATTTTTCTCCTCCTCCCTCCTTTAGAACTTGGCCTCCGTCACCACCACCACCATACCAAAATTCGCTCTTCTCCACCTCTTATAAAAAAGAGAGACATTAATATAACATTATATTATATATTTTGGCAAAGAAATGGTGTGTCGAAATACTGTCCGATGGGTTGTTTGCAATCAGCTAGCCTCGTCTTCCATTAAGATTTGGAAGTTATTCAGTGAGAACTCCTTAGACTTCTACACTAGTTTATTGTACACTAATTAGTGAAGAATTATTTATAATTTGGATACCTAACAAGTGTAATTAGTTGAATCGGGTATGGATGTTAATGTTTGATGTTTGTTGCGATAGATGATGGCTGCGTAGTTTAGAACACACACATTATTAAGCGTTAGTGTTATCACACTTGTACACAATTATTATTTATTTAATTATGTCGATGATGGTTGCTATGGATGTTTATAATGGTTGTTGATGTTATTTCGCACACACTGTGACACAACAATTATGGTAGTACATTAATTGATCAACAACTCTCCTTTGTAATTATAAGTAATATTGTTATTGATATTAGAGGTTAATAATTGGAAAAGACACATATGTATGAGTACATATATATTGATGAAGTTTCTTTCAAAATAAAATAAAATAAAATAAATATCGGAATAGTCTAGGATGATAAAGAGGATAATGTCTAGGTTTGGGTTTGGAAAATATAGTTTCCTGCTCTCCTTGGCTATCACTAACTGAACCAGCGGACGGGATAGTTAATTCAAAATTTATTTTGAAATTATTTAAATTTAGAATTAAATTGTAATTTAATTTAATATTTTATTAATAAAATATTAAGTGAAAAATAAAAGTTAAATTTTAAACCCGAAGGAATTTGGAAAGTCAATTTAAATAAATTTAAATGATTTTAAATGGTTTATATAAATATGTAATGGTTTTCTAAAGTATCGCAGAATAATTTTTATTGCAGTCAAAATAAAGCTTGTCGCACAATGAAAATTCACTTATTTTAGTTATAAATTTTAAATGCTTATCATAACTTTTGAAATTCAAATCGGATTTACACGAAATGAAAAACGTTTGATTCTATTAGCAAGAACTTTCAAATGAGTGAAAGCAGACTTTAATTTCGACTTATAATTTTCAAGTAATGTTTAAAACCATTTTGGAAAAGGACGTTGTAAGTGCAGTTTGCCAACCATAAATGTAAACAACTATTTTTAAATTTTTTAAAACATGGAATTTTTGGTAAAATCATTATAAATTAAGTAAAAGTGTTTTGAATTGGAAAATTTAAGGTTTGGATAATATAATGGTTATTTTGATCAAGTTAGCCAATATAACTATTTTGTAACGCTTTTGGCATGCTGTTGTAACGTTTTCTTTTGAAACAATTTATTTTAAAGTTTTTAACCTGCAAACTATTTTCCAAACTATGAGTAATCATTTTTAAATGATTTTTGGAATGTTTTCAAAGTTTTAAAAGTATTGGAAATTTTATATGAATTTTAAATTGATTTATTTAATATTAAAACGAGTTTTTTAATTTTAAATAATTGGATATGGTTGGAAATAAATCTTCGGATATTCGATATGAAATTATGTGATGTAAACATATACTATTTGAGGAATTTGGAAGATTATTATATCGTTATTCCTCTTGTAGTATCGTTGATTATAAGAATTGATACCGAATATAAGTAGATACAATTTCTGTGTAACTTATGTTCAATATCAGTTGATATGGATTTTGTTGTAAATAGTATCTTCATTAATATCATTCTTGACATCGATGAGATTGAGTTATGGAAATTCATATCTTAATTAGGGATTTAATTGAATCTTTAATTTGAGGAAATTAAAAGTAAGGCATTGGGAAGGAAGTACAATCTTTTAATTAAGATTAAAGAATTGAATGTTAGGAAATCATTTTAATTAGAAACTATGGTTGAAATATGGATTAAGGGTTTTCAAATGAAAATCGATTTAATTAACAAGTTATCAAACGAAAAGTTAGTTGAGGTTTTGAGGCTAGACCATCTTTGATTTAAAGGATGTGTTTTATAGGAGAAAGGTTAAAATATGGATTTGTTAAAGATAATTTAAGAATGGGATTAAAGAAGTTTAATTTAGCAAATCCAAGATGGAAGGAGATTGGTATAATGGTTGTGTGTTTCGTAATTGTGTTTTTTAAAAATTGCGCTTATTATTTGGAAAGACTGGGATCCGAAATTTGTCTGAAACCCATTAAAAGTAATAATACGATGTTGTGGAGCAACAGAAGACGGAATTGACGACCGAGCCTCTTCATATCATAAAGACGACTTGCTGAATGTCTCAAACGGGTAGCTCCCATTTGCAGATGGATTTTTTATCGTTTAAGTGGCAAGAAGCCCGAACGTATGTGAAGGAATTCCAGATTGTTGTTTCGTTCAGACCCATAACATACATGTATAGATTGTGTGTCTGACATTGTAATTGACTACGTAGCACTGATCTTTGTTAAATATATATCTGTTGGTGGCAGAGAATTTATTCTCTTTGCTTAACACCGTTCTCTAAGACGTTGAGCTTAGAGGTTATATATTTATGGAAATCAGTGATGCGTTGTGAATGGACAATGTGGCATACTTAAGATATGTGTTGAGCTATGGATGATCAAAGAATGACTTATTTAAGCATAGCTTTGTGTATATCATGACCTCGACAAGCCTTACACCTCGGTAAGTCGTCAAAATAGGAAGAAATGCAGTAGGGTTATAGGGTGTTGTCTCCTTCTAGATAAAAGGTGTACTATGTTATGGAGCCCAGGCATTAACCTATGTGAAAAAACATCAACTTTTGTGGTTGTTTTTGGTGTGCACTCGGAACGGTCGGTAACGGCTGGAGATGACATACTCAGGCGTACTCTAAGTTACCTAGTTACAGAGGTAACCCGACCTTGTGTTGGCATAAGGAGCATCAGTTGATTCTCGGACATCCCTCTAAAGTTGTTCAAAATTCGGTTCACTAAGGAAGTCCATTTGCCTGGCTATTGTTGAAAACCCAATCTCCACTACGAGCCTGTACGGTTTTGTTTGTATTGCCTGCTGGTTACTAGCAGGATTATGTCAGTATAATAGATGAGGCATTATGCTGGCTAGTTTGATATATTTACTTTCAAAAGCTTTTCACACTATGCACTAATAATTGTATTAAAGAGGATTTTCACGTAAAAAGGCATTTTTTGACTATCATAAGGAGAAATCTTACCTATGTGTATGTTTGCATTGTGTGTGTGCCACGAGACCATATGTTAATTTCAATTTTTTTAAAAGTTGTTACAAATTCTTATGCACTTGTATTCACATGTAGTAAACCCATTTCTGCATTAGCGGCGTGGTCCGGTGGATTATCTAACTTTAAAATAAACCTAAAAACAACCGTTTTGAGTTCTCACACTAGTCCCATGACTGACCTAAAATTTATTGTTCCCACACCTAAACTCTGGGTGTCCATAACTTTTACATGGGCGACTAGTAGTCTGGTTTGTAGATTTAGCCTTGGAGTTGGTTGGAGCTGGATTCCGGATTTAACTGGAGCTATTATAACTTGGAGCATTTATATTCTTCCGCTGAGTTTAGTATCTTTTCCACTGTGTAATCGATGTACTCCGATGTATCTCTTGTAACTCTGATATAATATTATTGTAATGATAATGGAAAAGTTCTTTCACTTTTGAGAAAACATGTAAGTACCCCTAACAGTCTGTCTTTATAAAAGGTTTAAGTTGGTTTAATTATCGGCGAAAACCCTGCAAAAAGGCAGGTCGTTCCAATGTGGTATCAGAGCTCTGGTTTATGCAATGCTATGGGGTACGACTCATTTGAACGAAAGGAAAGACTCATCAGAGTTATAATATCTCATTAGAGTTAGGGTTAGACGTACCTAGAATGAGTTTCTGAAGTACTACTTTCGAGAGAGCATGTTTCAAGTAAAATGAATTAAGTTTGGGATTATAATATATTAGAATTCACGCTAACAGATAAACTTGGGTCAAAATTGTTAAGGTAATTCTCCTCTAAAGAAACTAATTAATATGGTTAGAAATCAAAATAAATAATTAGAGTTTGAGTATTTTATTTGATGTAGAGGTTGGATTATCAAGTATAAGAAGATTTTACATATACGCTTGATCAACGTATATACGAAGTCTTAAGTATACTAGATTGATATAGAATCACACTCTAGTTGCTTGAAGATGATTCTGTTGATGAATGCAGCATCATCAGTATGTATTTCCGAGTATTGAAAGTGGGATGACTATATCATTCCAATTAAAAACTCAATATACAGTTAAACCCATTTAGATAAGTGTTTGAAAATGTTTGGTAAATTAATGTGAATTTGAATAAATAAGCGAGAACTTGAAAATTTGAAAGAGTTGTAAGAATTATACTAGGTAAACCTGTTATAAGGATAAGTCGATAAATTAAGTAGAGAGTATATGAGAAAGTGTATTTGTGATATAAAATTGGTTTTGAAAAGATATATAGTTTGAAAAGTTAAATCAAAATATTGAGTAATAATTGACAATTACTTTGAAATTGATTTTTTTGAATTGATTTTTAAATAATATATTTTGAACATAAAGGTAAAGGTCTTTGAAAATATTTTGAAATTGAAACTTGAGCACGAACATGATGTGATTAGAATTTCACAGTTGATTTAAAGACTTCTATGTAAAACTTTAATTTACATAAGCAATCCAAGTAGAAAAAGTAGTTTGGGAAATGATTCAAAGGGTAAGTTGGAATTAATCAATTAGGTTATAATTAGTCCTCCCCAACTGATTAAATTTAAAACACAGATATCTGGAGAATTCAATATGATTATAAGATAATTGACGATATTTTGGTTAAGGACTACATTGGTTAAAGTTGTTAATAAAGATATACCTAAATGATTTCTCTAAAGTTTGAAGGAATAAGTTTTGTAATCTTCAATTTGGAATAATTAATAAGGATGGACAAACTTAAACAATACAAGGAATTAAAATCTGGAGTTATCGGCGATTTTGAACAGTCGATAAGTTCTAAAGTATACTGTGGCAACAAAAGGAACTGTTTAAGTAAGCATGAATACCTTGTGAATTAAGTTCCACAATTTGATTAAAGGATATTTGGCAAGTCGGAATAGTAAAAAGAAATTACTTAAATTGAAACGTTTAGATAAGCTGAGTTCTGAGATGATCGGGTTTTTCGTGTAAAGAATAATAGTAATTTCAGGGAACTTAAAAGGGGTAAGTTACATAACCATTGTATTTGCAAGATAATACCTAAGAGATTAATGTATAACTCTAAATTTTCTTGAAGGCGGTAAATTGTTTAGAATAAGAAATTGGCCTAATAAATGACGAGTCAGATATAATAGATAATTGGAAATTACCATTTGGAGAACCGAGTAGATATAGTTGTCTAGAACTATGTGTGTTAGAATATCCTACTCGACATTTCCATTATGTGGACGGGAGTTTGGTATAAAGAAAATTTTAATCTTGAGTTTGAAAGCTCATAAAGGAGAGAAAATCTTTTCTAACCCTGTTTCCTTTTCGAGGGCGAAAAGATTTAAGGGGTTGAATGTGACGATTCGGAATTTTAACCAATTTAAAATTAGAATTTTGAATATCTAATTTGAATTTTTGAATGAAAAATGAATTTAATTTGATTCAAAAATGAATTTGGATTTATTATAGACATATTTTAAATATGTTAAATTACCAAATTTAATTATATTTTTGTCAAATATTTTATTTTGTCAAATGTGTATTAGTTAAACTATTTTGTTAGCATAACCTTTTATCAAATTATATATGTGATAAATAATATAATAAAAATAATTAATTTGAATTATCAAATTCAATCGGGAGGATTTGTTAATAAACATTAACATATTTTGACGTGTTTGTTGTCGTTTGTTAAATATAGGTTTTTGTCATATTTTGTCATATAAATTAATTGTTTTTTTTGTTGAAAGGCAAGCCGGTTTTTTATAGTGGGCTGTGCCATTGTTTATTAAAAATAAGATAAGAGAAAGAATTCTACACAAGCATAGAACTCCAAATTTGGTTTGAAGTGCCAGAACACTAAACATTAAAATACAGGTGAGTAGCAATGTGCTACTACAGCTAGAAAAGACAACTACTTTCCCACATCTGAGGAAGAAGAAGAACCACTAGTAGACCTAGGACCTGCGACAAGGATCAAACTTGCAAAGAGATCACCAATGTTAGGAACATACGCTAGATAGTCCTTTCCATAAATAAAACTCCTATCCCAGTCCTGATCCTCTAAAACCGACTTGTTTTCGTCACCATAATAGCCTTTAAAAACAAGACATAAGTCAGTACCATCATCAATATAATATAGGCACCTAAACTCGTCCTCTTCTTTACCGAATGAGTAATAAATCTTATGTCGCGGATCGTATCACACATCAGAACGCCTATGATTCCAAGCTCTATCAATAGAATTCAATTTCAAGTCAACTAACGTTTGAACCATAGGCGAATTTGAGACAGGAGGGATGACTAGAGTAACTTATTCTAAGGCCTTGGGTTTGGCTACCCAAACACTAGTAGGAGGATGCAACAGTGGGATTTTAACTTGTATGGGATCATTAGCATTTCTTTTGCAATCCGCCAACAAGTGACCAAAAGAATGGCAATTAGAGTAAATGTCAGGCCTCCAAGTAAATTGGACATCCACAAAGGTATCAAAACCATCAATTGAAACTTTAGGGTTTGGTAATGGTTTACTCTGAGAAATTTCAACGAGATCTTTAGCAAAAACAAGATTTTTACTCGCCTTAGTATTAGCATCAAAGCATTTAAAATTTCCAATTATACTGGCTAAACAAGTCTGAAGGACTGAAGGAACCCTCGTGAAAATAGTCCAAACAGGAATCGACATAACTCTCTCCCTAGCACGTATAACTTTTAGGATCCACGTTGTAATTATAAACGGTTTTCCTCATGTAATTGTTGGATAAGATTCTAGGACTCTTCTTTCTTTAGCTAATGAGAATTTGAAATAGAACATTTCATTCATAAAATTTACCAATAGACCACCCCTCAATTTTCACGCACTATGGCATTGTTCACGGACATATAAATAAGGATCATTCTTATCTAAGAAAAACTCCACTAGGTGATCCTTCCATACATTAATTCCTTTTTGCACTATTTCATCAGGTGGTGCAGGGTTATCAGGCAAGGAAGTGAAGTCTCCAGGAATATAATCACCAGTGCATCGAGGGAGGGAAGTGGAAAATGATGAATAGGTACGGCGGGATTCAGGGATGGACATAGCATTTTCACAAACAGTTTGAGAGCGTATCACTGTTGGTAAGGGCATTGGATTATTACTGTGGTTGGGAGGGACCGTGCATTCATTAACAATCACATTTTGATGAGCAACACTACCAGATGCCTCTGAGCACTCAACCACATTAACATCTACCCTTAACTCAGAAACCAAACCCACATTTGGTATAATTATTTCCACTTCATCACTGCCAAAATTTCCAGGGAAATTACCTGCTTCCTCCGCTAAGTTGGGTAACACATTATCATTCTCAGCAACTTCAAAGGACCAATGATCAGTATTTTCACCAGCGAGTAAAGGGGACAACTACATGTATTTTTGAACCTCCAGACCTGAAAGAGGCAAGGGAGGCAGGGTAGCTACCTCATCCACCAAGGTATGAAGTTCGTGGATCTGGAACGCTGCAGAAGGAAGGACAACAACGTCAACCTGCGATTGCAAATCTTGGATCTAGACATTGGTCACCACTGAGTCAGCCTCATCGACCACGGTTTGTAACAGAGTCTCGGCAGAAGCCAATATAGGTTTAATCGCGATAGCTTGTGACACATCAGGCATCGAGTAGCTCTTTCCAGATCTGGTGGCGCTTGAAGAAAATTGAGCTTTTGATTTACAGTTTTCCCCATAGGAAGATAAAGAGAGGGAAGAAGCAAGAGAGAGGATAGAAGAACTAAAATGATTATGGAGGGAGAGGCAGAATTCTTTCGCTGGGGTGAAAGCTCGCCACTTTTAAGTTTGATGCTGATTAATCATTTGTTTAAAGTGATAAATGTTGAACTAGAATACTTTAAATTTTGAAACGATTGTAAAGCGTTGTTAATTTGTAACGATCTAAACGTGTTACAAATATGTAAAAAAAATTGATACCATGTGTATTAGGACATGGTTTTTAAGTGAGAACATGATATTTTGAAGTGGTTTTAAAAGGTGGCAACATGCATGAAAGGGTGCTTTCTTAAGGAGACAAGTGTTAGAACACTTGTATTTTTGCATGTAAACTTTCACACATGCTTTCCACTTTCCCCCTTATGTGTCATTGCCTCCTTAGCTATCCATTCCTATAAAAGGAGGCCATTTCTCTACTTTTTCATCATTCCATTCCATTTCCTCCTTTTCACCAGTTTTTTTAAAGCTTATGGCCATGGTTGCCATTGTGCACTCTCTTATTTTTCTCCTCCCCCCTCCATTTGAACTCGGCCTCCATCACCACCACCACAATGCCAAAGTTCTCCCTCCTCACCCTCTTATAAAAAAGAGAGGTATTAATATAACATTATATTATATATATAGGCAAAGAAGACGGTGCAATGAAATACTGAATGGTGTGTTATTTGCAGTTAGCTAGGCTCGCATACCATAAAGATTTGTAGGTTATTCGATGAGAACTCCTTAAACTTTTGCACTAGTTTATTGTACACTAATTAGTGAAGAATTAGTTATAATTTGGATAGTTAACTAGTGTAATCAGTTTTAACCGGCTATGTATGTTAATGGTTGATGTTTGTTGTGATGGATGATGGTTGCATAGTTTAGAACACACACACTATTAATCATTAGTGTTATAACGCTTGTGCACAGTTATTATTTAATTATGTTGATGATGGTTGCTATGCATGTTTGTAATGGTGTTGACGTTGTTTCACACACACTATGACACAACAATTATGTAGTACATTAGTGATCGGCAACTCTCCTTCGTAATTATAAGCAATATTATTATTGATATTGAAGGTTAATAATTGGAAAAGACCCATATGTATAATTATATATATATTGATGAAGTCTCTTTCAAAATAAAATAAAATAAATACCGGAACATTCTAGGATGGCAGAGAGTATAGTATCTAGGTTAGGGTTTGGAAAAAATAGTTTCCTGCTCTCCCTGGATATCCTTGACTGATCTGGCTGACGGGATGGTTAATTCAAAATTTAATTTGAAATTATTTGAATTTAAAAAATAAATTGGAATCTAATTTAATATTTTATTAATAAAATATTAAGTGAAAAATAAAAGTTGAATTTTAAACCCGAAAGAATTTGGAAAGTCAATTTAAATAAATTTAAATGATTTTAAATGTTTTATATAAATATATAATGATTTTATGAAGTATCGTAGAATAATTTTTATTACGGTCAAAATAAAGCTTGTCGCATAACGGCCATTCGCTTATTTTAGTTATAAATTTTAAACGCTTATAACTTTTGCAATTCAAATTGGATTTACATGAAACGAAAAAACGTTTGATTTCTATTAACAAGAATTTTCAAATGAGTGGAAGCAGATTTTAATCTCAACCTATAATTTTCAAGCAATGTATAAAACCATTTTGGAAAAGGACGTTGTAAGTGCAGTTTGCCAACCATAAATGTAAACAGCTATTTTTAACTATTTTAAAATAAGGTTTTTGTTTTTGTAAAATCATTATAAATTAATTAAAAGTGTTTTGAATTGGAAAATTTAAGGTTTGGATAACATAAAGGCTATTTTTGATCAAGTTAGCCAATATAACTATTTTGTAACGCTTTTGAAACGTTGTTGTAACGCTTTCTTTGGAAACAATCTATTTTGAAAATTTTAACCCGCAAACTGTTTTTCGAACTATAAGTAATCATTTTAAAATGATTTTTTGGAATGTTTTCAAAAATTTAAAAGTATTGGAAATATTTTATGTGGATTTTAAATTGATTTATTTAATATTAAAACGGGGTTTTCAATTTTTAATAGTTGGATATGGTTGGAAATAAATCTTCGGATATTTGATATGAAATTCTGTGGTGTAAACGTATGCTATTTGAGGAATTTGGAAGAAATTATTATTATATCATTATTCCACTTATAGTATTTGTTGATTATAAGAATTGATATTGAATATATGTAGATATAATTTCTGTGTAAGTTATGTTCAATATCAATTGATTTGGATTTTGTTGTGCATAGTATCTTCAATAATATCATTCTTAAACCCCGATGAGATTGGGTTAAGGAAATTCATATCATAATTTGGGATTTAATTAAATCTTTGATTTGAGGAAATTAAAAGTAAGGGATTGGGAAGGAAGTATAATCTTTTAATTAAGATGAAAGAATTTAATGTTAGGAAATCGTTTTAATTAGAAACTATTGTTGAAATATTGATTAAGGGTTTAAAAAAAACTGGATTTGAATAACAAGTTATCAAATGAAAAGTTAGTTGAGGTACTGAGGCTAGACTATCTTTGATTTAAAGGATGTGTTTTATAGGTGAAAAGTTAAAATATGGATTTGTAAAAGATAATTTAAGAATGGGTATAAAGAGGCTTAATTTTACAAATCCAAGATGGAAGGAGATTAGTAGAAAATCTGTGTTTTCCGTAATTGTGTTTTTTTAATTGCGGTTATTATTTGGATAGACCAGGATCAGAATTATGTCTGAAAACCATTCCAAGTAATAATACAACATTGTGGAGAAATTAACGATGGTATTGAAGACTTGGACCCTTCAGATTGTAAAGACGACTTGCTGAATGTCTCAAATGGGTAGCTCCCATTTGTAGATGGATTTTACATCAGTTGAGTGGCAAGAAGCCTGAACATATGTGAAGGAATTCCAGATTGTTGTTTCATTCAGACCAAGAACAAACATGTATGGATTGTGTGTTTGCCATTGTAATTGACTGCGTAGCACTGGTCTTTGTTAAATATACATTTGTTTGGTGGATGATAATTTATTCTCTTTGCTTAACACCCTTCTTTAAGACATATGAGCTTAGTGGTTATATATTGATGAAAATCAGTGATGCGCTATCAATAGACAATGTGGCATACTTAAGATATGTGGTGAGCTATAGATGATCAAAGCATGGCTTATTTGAGCGTAGCTTTGTGTATATCGTGACCTCAGCAAGCCTCACACCCCGGTAAATGACAAATCAGGAAGAAATGCAGCAGGGGTTATGGGGTGTTGTCTCCTTCTAGATAAACGATGTACTATGATATGGGGCCCAGGTATTAACCTATGTGGAAAAACATCTACTTTTGTTGTTGTTGTTGTTGGCGCACGCTCGGAAAGGTCGGCAATGATCAAGAGATGACATACTTAGGCATACTCTAAATTATCTAGTTACAGAGGAAACCCGACCTTGTGTTAGCATGAGAAGCATCAATTGATCCTCGGACATCCCTTTAGAGTTGTTAAAAATTTATTTCGGTAAGAAAGTTCCTTTGAATGGTCTTTATTGGAAACCAAATATCCACTACGAGCCTGTACGGTTTTGTTTGTATTGCCTGCTGGTTACTGGCAGGATTATGTCAGTATAATGGGATGTGGCATTATGCTGGCTAGTTTATTATATATACTTTCAAAAGTTTTTTCACACTATGCATTAATAATAACATCAAAGAGGATTTTCTGGTAAAAAGGCATTTTTTTACTATCATAAGGAGAAAACTCGTCCATGTGTGCGTTTGCATTGTGTGTGTGCCACGATACCTTATGTTTGATTCATTTTTCAAAAAGTCATTGCGAATTTTTATGTATGGTATTCACATGGAGTAAACTCGTTACGCATTACCGGCGTAGTCCTATAAATTACCTAACTTTAAAATAAACCCTAAAAATAACCATTTTGAGTTCTCACACCAGTCCCATGACTGAACTATAGTTTATTGTTCCCAAACCTATGCTCTGGGTGCCCATAATTTTTACACGAGCAGCTAGTAGGTTGGTTTGCATATTAAGCCTTGGAGTTGGTTGGAACAGGATTCTGGATTTAGCTGGAGCTATTATGACTTGGTGCATTTATATTCTCTCGCTGAGTTTAGTATCTTTTCCGCTGTGTAATCGATGTACTCTGATGTATCTCTTGCAACTCTGATGTAATATTATTGTAATGATAATGGAAAAATTCTTTCACTTTTATGCAAATGTGTAAGTACCCTTAAAAATCCGTCTTTATGAACGGTTTAAGTTGGTTTAATTACCAGCGAAAACTGGGAAAATAGGCGGGTCGTTACATAATTACCTTCTTCTAAGTCTTCTTTCACTTTTTTGCACTATGTTTCCTCCCGCGGTTTTTGTCTTTTTTTTTTGACCGAAGAAAAAATATCCAAGCGCTTACCAACATCCTTCTCCGGACTCTCTTCTAAGTCTTCTAGTCCTCCTGCAGACAAGCTAGTCAGGTCATCCAAATCATCAAGAGCACCAATCTTCTTTGATTATGACCTAGGCTGAGAAGCGGAGGCAAGAGTGGAGACATGAGCTAAGGAGCGGTCGCCTTGCGGAGGAGTAGTAATCAAAGCAGCTGTTGCCACTAAGGTAGATGGAGAAAAATGGCTTCAGTTCAAGTTCCTTCATGAACAACTAGAGAAACCTTTGGAGTATCCGAGCTAGTTTCAATAAGTAATAAGTAGGAAATTCTCCATACACAGAAGGAGAGAGCAAGATGTCCAAGTTTAGAAAGGACAAATCCGGTTTTACCTGGGGTGAGAGGGCTTCTAGGCTTCAACTCATAAGTATCCGGGTCATCACTGTTACCATCATCGTCCTCTAGATGCTCTTCACCAGCCTCTTTCTTTTCTCCAGCACTAACAACGAGAGCAGTGGAAGGCATAATATCAGCCTTGGGATCAGAAACATTAATATCAGTAAAAGTAGGGTCAACAGTGGTAGTAGTTGTCTTAGGGGAATACTCCCAGAAGATCCAATACTAGTTGTTAAGCCACACTCTTTCATAAGCTCTTCTTTTCCCTTGTCTAAGGCAATGCGAGATTCATCATTCAGATTGTGCTTAATGAGCTCCTCCTCTGGATAACCTCCACCCTTAAGCTGCGCGAGAACTTCCTCCGAAACTGCCTTACTTAAAAGATCCTGGTTTTTCTCTCGCTCGAGTTCCTCTACCCTAGCTCTCAATAAGGAAATTTCTAACGCTTGAGAAGTAGTCTTTTTCTGTTCCATGGAAAATCTATCCTCATCATACTTTTGAGCTAAATGAGCATCTTTAGCTTGGGAAGTTAGTAAAGCGTCCTTCTGTTTTTAAGCACATGTAGCAGTAGCAAGCTCATTCTTAAGTCTCGTATTTTCAGCCTCTAGATCGGTGTTCTTCTCAGAAAGGGATTTAATACTTGCATCACGCGCCTTTAGAGTTTTATCCACTAGTCTTAGTGCTTTCCATGGTCATCATAACTTCAATGTTGCATCGGTCAACTCTCTGGAGTTCATCAACTAAAATTTTCCATTACGTCAGCCTACACCATGTCAAGATTCCTAAGCATGGCTTTTTTGTCTCTTGAAGTTATGTAAAGATCAAAACGAACCCCTTTCAAGAACCAGTGCAGAAAACTAGAAGAAAGTGTGCTAGGTGCTTTTGAGAGTGAGTAAGTGGCCTTCGAATAAGTTGTTGAATGTCAATAGGAGGAGAGGTAATAGCTTGAGGTGAAGAAGGTATAAGGCTTGCGAAAATTTGCATAGCGGAACCAGGATCTTTGTCTGTTCCGGAATGCTTATGTGAATCATCTCCGCCATGGTCTTTATCCTTGTCATCTTGGTCTCTCTTTCTCTTCCGACCATCTCTCTCTTGTCTCTTCTGCTCATAGAGATCATCAGGGCTTTCCTGATCCACTCATCCTTCTGTTCTTGGTCCCGTGCCTCCCGAGCCTTCCTTGCTCTCTTTGTTCACCAGTTTCCTGATAAGAACGAGGTGGTCCATACTGCCGTAGATTGTAAGAACATAGAAATTGAACTCATCAACATATTTGTGAACCATGGTTTGACCTGAAACAAACAAAAACGAGAGCTCAGTGATTAAAATAGGAAGCACATCGGTGGAACAAAAGGCACATGCAAGATATTGAAAGCTCTGAGTGTGTGTTGTGTGCTCTAACGCACATCAAACAACAGACCACTCGTTGTTATTGTAGATTGAATAGACGGGATTTCTTGAATGGGTTTCAAGATGGAGTTTAAGCCAATTCAAAAGACATCTTTGAAACAAATGCAGGAAGTGTGGAAGTTATAATATCGCTTATAGCAAGTTCGCTTGATGTGACATTAAGATCGCTCAAACTCCTGTATGTTTCCACAAAATCATTCTCATAGGTAACTAGAATTATGGGATTGGTGGTGACTCCTTCAGCAATAGAATCACCTTTATTTGCGATCTCTCCTTCTTCGAGTTGTTCATCAATCGTTGCGAGACCTTTACCCTTGCAATGTATGATTTCTTTCTCTTCAATGGAAGGTAATTGCAGCTGGTCAGATGACTTAGCTCCACCAGGATCTATACATTTCTTTAAAGCAGGCCCCTCAGTTGAATCTTTCAATGCAACATCTTCTCCAGTGGCTGGTGTTGGATCTAGATTAACCCTAGGGGGGTTTGAATAGGGTTTATCACAGTTTTTAACTGAATTGAAAAACTGACAGGATATTAAAATAAACAGATCACATAATATAGCAGAAACAGAAATGCAGAAAATAAATCACACACAGATATACCCAGCTTCGGAAAAACCCTTCCTACTGCTGCATTTCTAAGGTTTCTACTAGGTGATAAAACAGTTCCCGCATACAAGACCATGTACACTCGCTAACCCTGCTCCTATTCTAACCCTACGCTCAAAACCCTAGACTGACCAATATCCCCTCGATCAGATTTCCCGAATTACAAACCCGTAATCCGTAAACCTAGAAATTACAAACTCTAGTAGACTATCAGTTAACCCTTAACTGAATTCTAGAATTTTACAGATCTCTAGAAACTGTTCTGATTCATTTTACAAACAAATAAAAAAATACAACAAAAATTACAAAACAAAATATGAAACCCTAGTTTAAAAAAATCAAAAGGAGGAGTTTAAATATTAAAGGGTCATCGCCTTTTTCTCAAGACAATGTGCCATCCTCTTTTTGAATTGGTTCCACCCTTCTTCTTTGACCGGTCACCTTTCTTTTTCTCTAGAGAAAATATATGGCGGCTGAATAAAAAATTATCCCGTACTAGGGTTTGCTTCGATCCAAAATTAAATCAATTTCTTGATGAAGTCTTGTGTGGATTCAGTGTCGAGTTGATTGAGTTTGTTGCTCTCTAATTTGGAATGGCTCTCTTTATCGATTTGAGAATCGGCGTTGAGGAATAGATGATCGAAACCTAAAATTGAATTGTGTGTGATTTTTACTTTTCTGATTTTCTTTTATTGACTTTGGTTTCGATGCTTGTATTTTTCGATTTGAAATGTTGGGTTGGTTTTTCATAGATGCCGATGATGAATTGGTGTGAATTTGTAGGGATTAGAAAAACCCTAAATCAACTCTGATTTCGTATATGGCTTGAGATGATTTGGTCTGGTTTCCACTTTTGAATTGATCGATTTAATTTATGAAATAGGATATGATTTCGTCCTTCAGTGTATATGGGTTGCAAAATAGCACTTGCCAAATATGATTTTCTGAAATCTGGAAACCGATTAACACTTGCCAGAAATATCTTCCTGATTTGCTTGATTGATGATCTTCTGGAAAACAATGATTTATCCCTTGCAATTCGGTTTTATGTCCCTTGACAAATCTGGAAATAAATTAAAAGAGAATTCTTTCAAAAAAAAAATCTGATTTCTGTACACAGTGTAAAACTAGAAACACTCTTCATTTTCTTGCATGCTAGATTGAAAACTTGCCCTGTTCGAATTGTTGTATATTCGTACTGTTGCCAAAGAATTGATTCAAATATGCCTTGAAATTTTTTTCATGATTAAATCAAAAAAAGGAAACAATTTTGAATAACTTCCCATATATGTTTATGCTGATTAAAATCTGGAACCATTTTTGAAAACTTGCCATAAACTGCTAAATAAAATTCCTTGTGTATTTCTGAGCACACTTGATTTATTCCTGGAAATAAGAAAACTTGCCAACCTGATTTTGATACTTCCTTTTTATGCCATGACCCAAAACTGTGCATGTGTATTACTGCACCATGTCATGTGAAAAAAAAACTGGTACACCATCCATTCATCACCCTGCAGCTGATTCACTATATATGTTGCCATTCATGTTTGCTGAAATGATGTGTGAATTTTGGTTCTCCATACATGCACATGTTTTGATCATTTTGCATGAAAACTGCATGTGTCATCACACTGTATATACATGTATCATCCCATGATATTGCTGTACTACTTAACTCCATCATGTTGTGTAGTTGACATTCATATACGAACTTGCTTTCTGATTGCTGGCCACTTGTGCTTCACGCTGAATTCCTGCTTGTATCATCCAAGTATAAACTGTATGCATACAGCTTTGCCTCCATGCTGCATGAATAAAATTGAGGTGTTAACACTGCTATTTGTCAATGACTTCGACTGATTTGTTTGTGTACCCTGCTGTACACTCTTATGCTTTTTTTTGCACACTTTATATATGAACAGCATGAACATATATATATATCTGACTTGCTGCTAGTAAATGCTGATCACTTTTGAAACTTGCTGCATCCATTTTTGAACTGAAAAAAAAATGCTGTATTGATGCATATTTGATTTTGGCTGCAGTGTACACTTTTGTCGCTGAACTTGGTTTGTAGCTTTAATCACCATCCATGAGATTGACTATTGCTGCAATCTGCACTTTGTTTGCTGCTTTGTATTGATGCTAAGTTACATGCTGCACTACATCATATATGCTGCACCACTTGTTCTTACATGCTTGAAGTGTTTCACTAATGCTTAACTATGTGTTCTGCTTCCATTCTAAAAACTGATCTGATCACTCACCATTTTGCTGATCTAGAACTGATTTGCCATGTAAATCACCTGATTTTGAGAGATCCTAAGTGTTTGTCCGCAGTTTTGAGCTGATTTGCAAATGTATGATCTGCCAAGTTATTTATTGTGATCTGCCATGTATATTTATCTGATCTGCCATGCTTTTGCCAAACTATTTTTGTTGATTTGCAAACGACCATTTTTTCACTGATTTTCACTGTGCATTGAGTTGAGATGGTCCACTTGGCTACTCCTCAGTTGCTCACTGAATTGCGTGGCAGTGCACACCTGTATTTATACACGTGTGTATTTGCACCCATCAGACAATTTCCTGTCCCTGTACATATACAAACTAGCTAGACACAGATCAGATCAAGTCATGAAAAATGATGAGAAACACACCAGAAAACTGAGGTAAATAAAGTTTTAAAAAATAAAATTTATATTTGCATGTATACAGTTTTTATTTCTGTTGCAGTGTACTGTGTGTGTGTTTCATGTGACAGGTAAGAAGGTGATGACTGGACTGATAGTGAAGATGCTGGACTGACTGAAAGCTGTGAAGACTGAAGACAGGAGACAGTGTAAGTAAAAGTGTATAAGTGTCTGTATATTTAAAAGTCTGTAAATGAGTCTGTGAATGTATTGTAATGTAGTGAATATCAGTGAATATAAGAGAAATGTATAAACAGTGGAGTTTACAAATTTGTACTATTTTGATGATGAAATAAAATATTATATTTAAATAAAATACTGTGTGAATATTTAAATTCCTATACAGTCGTATTGTATATAAATATTATATTCCAGTCTGTGATGTATAATAACAGTACAGTATCAAACACATTAAAATAATATTTGTTTGATTGTTATCATCAAACAAAAATCATATAATTATGTATACAACACTGTTATATATAATATCTAGGGCATCCGATACTTCAGGTATAGAACAAGAAGCAGAAGACATTTCTCGCGAAGGAAAAGACAAGACGGTTCGAGCAACCCAAATTGACGAAGAAATCCTTCCTTGATCAAGAACATTCTAGTCTTCTCTTTATCATTAACAACCTTCAGGGTCTCAAAAGTAGATTTACAACCTCTAGCGTCTTTGATAAGAGATGGTAGTTTTGTATAGAAAAGGAAAATTTAATTATCAAAATTTAGAAAAGTTAGATGAAAATCCTTGAGCAGATATGTTCACCTCCTTCCATCCAAATTCCGTAAAAGCTATCCAGGCATAAAATGAATAAGTATTGGTTCAGGAATCCCGAAGCACTATCTTATAATTCGAGAATAAGACGACGATTTCGAGCGCCTTAAAAAAAAGTAGAAGGGTGTTCTTTTCTCTTTTTAAAGATGCACAAATAGCAGATGTCCTGAAAAGTAGGCGTACAACGCATGGTCTTCATAAAAAGCACATATAACCCCATTAAAATGGCATGGCCATACGGGTGCAGCTGAAAGTGGGTAATTGCAAAGTGTCGAAGGATCGTCTGTACAAATGGATTGAAAGGAGGAATGGCTCCATTCATTAATGTTTGTCTGTTAACTGCAATAAAGCCAAGGGGCGGATGATCAACAAACTCATCCTTCCTTGGTAATCTCGCGTCAGCTTCAGGAATGCCAAATCTAGTGCATAATTGATTAAAAGCATGTTGAGTTAGCGAGTAAGGGCATCTCTCTGACAGTAGATTACTAAGGGGACGGAAAACATGAATAAGCTGATTTGTTGTCGACCTTAGAGCTACAGTCTTTCAAGCTTCATAAAATTGAATGGAAGCTCCGGTCCGAGTAGAAGTAGTCATCTCTTCGGAGTAATGGCAAGATTTGTGTCGGGTACCCACTCTACACAAGCAATCTTGTTTTAAAATAATTTACAGGTGCGCATTTCTTAAATGAGAAGTCTTGTATAAAATTATACAAGTTACTGAATACGAAGCTTGAAATCTTCAGTCGGTGTGTGTCGAATAGTCGATCTCAAGCGTCGTCATGAATTCAAACTAGAGTGTCGTGTCTATGCAGGCGATGTTTGACAAGTTATAATTTGTTAAATGAAACGATTCTGTATAGGCACCTCACTCAGTTCAAGTCAGTAAATTCGCTGCAGTTCATTTTTAATGATTAAGCTAATATGTCTTCATGTGGGGCAATCAATGGAAAAATATTAGCCCAAAATTGCACAAGTGCTTTTGTTGTTTTAGGATAATTAGTAGTGAAAAGGTACGTTCGTATTATAAGTGGCAGGTTCAAATTGTTAATAAAAAAATTGGATCACTTCTAGAAACCTCGACGACCAAAAGATCTCTAAGGCACGCGATCTACTAATGGATCGTGAATGCACAATCCATGAATTAGTCGTAAGCGAGCAATACCTGAATGGATTGCAAGCGTCCAATCCATCATGAATCGTAAGTATCCAATCCATTGTGGACCGCGAGCATATGAACCATTGTGGACCATGAGTATCTGATCCATCGAAGTCTTGGCCAAATTCAAAGTGCAATTCATTGAAGCACTGATTAGCTAAAAAGTCACGACCAATAGAGATTCATGCAAGTACGTTAAGCCATGAATCATTAACAAAAGGCAGTATCAAAATCATTATAAAAAACTGTCGAATGTACAAATCAACACACTGAGATTCAAAGCATTGATCATCAGAAACACATACCTGTTCAGGAGAAATCATGATCAACATCCCCAACTTCAAATTCGTGAAAGGTGATTTAGTACATCAACAACACATATTATCATGAGTCCAAGGCAAATACCATTCAAATAAGTGTAACCAATACAACAAATTGCAATCAAATGATAACAATATACACTGAATCGTAACACATGCAATAAATATAGAAGTTCAAATACCGAGTATACAAGCATTCAAAGAAGGAAAAAATCAAACGGTACTCTAAATCCAAAATCATTAAATCCTGATCTGAAATGCAATCAATCGGAGCACATAAGACATTCAAGAAACCCTAAAGTGGTCGATGCTTGGTAGCTAAATTCGCATTAAGTGTAAAAGATATCGCACATATGGTTACTGGCGATGGCTAGAAGTAGTCGGGCTCCGATGGTTGAGGTTTCTAATAACTCATTGATATCGAATAGACTTAGATCTGAAGAGTAAATGACTCCGATTGAGTTGAATTCAAACAAAATCTGTGAACGGTTGAGTTTAAGTTAAAATCGATGAGACTAGCGAGTTAAATGATGGCACAGACAATGTTGTAATTTAATAAATGGCGAGGCAAGATGATCTAGTCAGCGACGGAGTAGAAGCTTTGGATTAGGGAATTTTAGAAGAATGCAACCGTCATAGATCTTTTTCTAGCAAATTAAAAATAAAACAACTCACAATCAGGTTGGATTTAAGGAAAAATCGATGAACCAACAAGTTCAAATCGGAGTAACTTTTCAGAAGAGAGTGTCCGCCATTACAATAGTCTTCAGCAAGTAAAAGATAAAAGAAAAATAATGGGTCTGAAATGAGATGTAAAGCAGCCTTGATTTTAAAATGACATCCATGGTCCATGTTAGATCATTCCCACGATCCATATAAAAAGGTTCATTCACACGAACTATCCAAGCAATCAACTTTGAACCATTAAGAGCCACATGTTTGTATGTATTTCAAAGCATACAATTTTACTCAACAACGTACGCTTCGAGGAGAAAATGTTAACTCCGCTCGAAACACTTTGATCTAAAGATAAATGATACACATGGATCGGGTCATGATGCATTGGATCGGATCAAAGTGATTTAAGCCAAAATAAGCACTCTTTGATCGGGATCGTTTATGCAAAGCATGAACCGGCGTAGTTTAAACAAATTAATTGATCGGTTGTGAGATAGTAGACATTATGGATCGGATCAGGAATAACATCGGTCAGGGCTTATAACATAAGCACATCTATCAGGGTATGATAGGTCGTGGATCGTGTAACATACATAAACTAGGCCGTTCGAATGGAATACATTGCATGGAGCATGAATCGATCCAAGATGATAACACAACGATTAGTTATATAACTAAATCATGGATCGAGCTAGTACAAGTATTGGATGGGTTGTGCACCAGCTTAGTAAATGCATGGATCATTGGCAGAATCACACGACGCAGATTAAAGTTTTACATCAGGTCGTTGACAATTCATTTTGTAAAAGCTTGGATGGGTCGACTGTTTTAAGATTGCGCATTGAGCATATTTGCTTGGCTCGTTAATCATCTTCCTATATAAATACATGGACCACTGATACTTTTATATATTTCGATATAGAGTGAGCCACGTGCATATGCATAATTCATGGCTACAAAAGAATGAACGTGTGGGTCAGTTTAAAAGTGGATAGACCGTGAATAAAAACTGCATGGATATGTATATACATATATTGCGTGTATTACCCAAACAGTAATGATATGGCACAATGCAGCGGTTGAAATAATGCATGTAGGTAGATCGTTCACAATAACTGAATGTATTTTATATGGACTCATGAAGCAGACGCATTTTATGTAAAGAGTGGATCGTGCATATATGGTATGAAGCCACACGAACTACATATTGGGTCAGTGAAACAGTGCAAAGGATGGAATGGGTTGTGATGCTTTCAGAAGGGTGCAAATATGGAATTGATATGGACCAGTTGTATCATGTCTTACCAAATGGAATGGGTTATGATGCTTTCAAAAGGTTGCAAATACGGAATTGATATGGATCGGTTGTATCATGTCTTTCCAAATGCCACGTGGACCGAGGAAGATGCATATATTCAGATTGTTTAAAAATATATGGGAAGTGGCACAACACATAAAACGTGGACTCATTTTTGGTCCATTTTTAGCAATGTGAATCATGTACAAGAAATGGGAAATTGCGAACTGTTTGTACTTTAATACAGAGCATAGGTCAGTTATCAAACTGAGAGAGCATGCATAAAGTAGTCGTACATAAAGCCAGTTGTTGCCAGTTGTAAAGGATGGAGTGCACATATTTATAATATATGGATCGGTTGCAAAAATGGGGGAGCGTGACTTAAGGTGGGAAATCCATTCAATAGCAGAATGTATATGGACCGTGCACATCTCGTACTAAACTCCCCTCCAATTCGATCTTCGCCTATACATACTGGACCACCTCACACATAAAAGGGGATTGAATTTTCTCCCCGAATGGTTGCCATTTTCAATCTCCGAGATTTCTCAAACATCTCTAACTCCATTAAAGCATCTTCAAGCTTAACTCAAGCATCTCCATCAACGTCTTCATTGAGAATTCATCGTAGATTATCACCGCACATGATTATCGAAGATCTACTTCAAAAATCATCAATACTATCGAGATTTCAAGACATTTCAAGGAAGAACAGAGAAATTATAGAGAGAAAAGAGCGAATCATTGAAAAATAGATAGAAAATCTACAAAGTGATGTTGAATGTGTACCATGTAGTGAAGATCATAATGAAATCATCGATTAAAGTGGCCGTAGGCCAAAATTGAGACCGAACCATTATAAACACTCTCTACTTTTGCTAATTTTTGCACGTTTGTGCTCTAAACCTTGTTTTTCATAGATTGAAAGTGTTAATAGACCTCTTAGGGTGTTAGCATCCATTTTGGTTATTGATAGTTTTGCATGATTAAAGCGAAAATGTGCGCTTTTGAAAAATATGATTTTTGTGTGTGTTACATTAAAGTGATGCTTAAAAGTGGTATTATAAGTGTTGAAATATAAATTTCTATAATTAATGATGAGAAATAAGTGTTTTATTCAAATACAAAATTTTGTGTGTTAAAAACAACATTAATTGTTTATTGTGACTTTATAATGGAATGATATTATTTTAATATAATTGTGCAAATCATTTATGTCAAAATAATGAGATTTGTATAAATTTAGTACTTAAAATGTCTATTTTGTAAATAGAAGGACAAATTGTACAATTTAGAAGGAAAAGGTGAATTTATATGTTAACATGTTAAAACTTATGTTAAATCATTGTAAAAAGAATTTTATATGTTGTGAAATTTAAATTATGGCTTAGGAAATATTAAGTATGTATTAAATTGTAAAAGCGGATAATTTGTAAACATGAAATCTTGTGTTAAGTGTGTAGCAGGAATTCGTACTTGTAACTACCTTGAACTGTGTTGATGCCAAAAGTGGGCACCAATACTCGAGATTTCCACAGCAGTGAAAATTAACCTTCAGTAAGGAAAACATGCAAGTTGCGATGTAATTATGCAGGGGAAACACTAGAGAATAATCGCATAGTATTTATAGTGGTTCGGCTCGTCAGAGCGAACATTCACTGTTGAAATTTAGCATTTTATTATTCCGCTTTTATAATTTACCTCATCGAATCGGCATATTTCCAAATGTACAAGAGTTTTGATGATTCTAAGTACTAGATTAAGCGATCCCGAGTGCTATGCTTGGAGGAGGAGGTAGTAGGCTCTACTTCGTGACCCAAATGCTTCGAAGGGGAAGAAAAAGCCTTCGAGAGTCTGGAACTAAATCTAGCCAAGAGGGGGTTGAAAGGCTATAATGTTCACATGAAGCTTCCATAGCCATGGTGGTAAGGAGGTCCAATGAAGGACTTTATTTCCTTCTTTTCGAAAAGCCAAGGCAACCCAAAGTGGTCCAAATCTATAAGAAGGTGGTTCTTCTTCTTCCCGGAGTGATGGAAGGTGCTTAAGAGGAAGGTTATATCCTTCCAAGGACGCCATGAAAACAAGGAGGCGACCTCCTTCATGCTGCAGAATGGTGGATATTTATAGAAGTGGAGAGGTAGGTTAAGCAGGTTGGAGTAGGTAGAGCATAGGGCGCACACCGCACATTTCGTACCCCGAGATCGGTATAACTCCTAAGGATTTAGCTCTTCCCTTCTTGGCCACTTCGAAGTTATTGAAATTTACTTCTTTGCTCCGTTTTGCATCCTGATGTAACTACTTTTCTCATTTCGTATTCCATCGATGCTTGGACTTTGTATTCGCGGGAATGCCGATCCGACTTCATGTGTGAGGATATGAATTCCTGAAAGGGCGCTAGATATGTAATGTTATGGTAAGTAAGTGGGATACAAAGCGGAGGCTCGCATGTGGTATATGTAGTTGTGGTAGTGACTGGGATATGAAGACGGGAAGTGAGAGGGATACAAAATGGATGAAACACCCCACCTCCGTTAGGGTCACACTCAAAGGGAATGCCCTAATTTTGGTGGAGGTTTATAAGTATAAGTCACAGATATACAAGACAGATATAATAACACATATTATTGAACAGCGGAAAACAACAACTTTTATTTCTTCAAAATACGTGTTACACAAACCATGCCATAATACTTCCCAAAATTATAACTGTCTTGATTACATTATTTAAAGAAGCATGAAGAAAACATAAATAAACTGCAAAAGTCCCCTAATTTCTGTCCAAAGCCATAGTCCAAAACGGAAAAGATCCAAGCAATACATTCTTTCTCTTCAAGCTGGATGTGAAAACTGATCAAGCTGCGGTATTCCCTCCCTGAGAACCTAGGGGGGGGACGAAAGAAAAAGAGGCGAAAGGAAAAGGGTCAGTCATAAAGACTGAGTAAGTTCTAGTGACTTTTAGTGTAGAAACGGTTAAAACAACCTGTCATGTATGAACTGGAACTAAACTTAAGAATGGTGTGAAGGTGAACAAGATAGACTAAGGTGATCAGGATAAGTCAAGACAAGTCAAGTAAAGCATCACATGTTTGAGATTCGTTGCATCGACTGTACTAGTATACTAAGCCCATATCACAAGTTAATCACGAAATAAATCCCACGGCCCAATGTCATGAAATGACCCTGAAACGGGGTCTAACCCAAGTACGGGGTCCTACGGAGCGATTATCTAGTCGATCGGCTCCCTACAAGTTCTAGCTCGTCAAGTGTCCGTGTCATACGGCTAATCACGAATGTAGTCACCTGTGCTGGGTCCACCTTCGGGTGTATCAGCCCTAGGGTGTCAACCCCTGACACGATTCAAGATGCACAGATAAATCTACGGATACCCAGTGTCTGCCCCGGATACGTGCACGATCGTAGTCCATCGAACCTACACTGGCGTACCCCACTGCCGTCGTTCACCTCTTACAATCAGCCCAGTAATCGTGCCCCACCCGGCCTAGCCCCAGGGTACCTTGATACATCTAGAGGGTTACTGCTGAAAGGGGTCGTGTCTAGGGTTTCGCCTAATAGATTAGGTCATGTAATTCATGACCTAACCCGCCTAACAGATTAAGTCAAGTAATTCGTGACTTAATCCTTTTCCAGTCTAGTCATGTCAAGATGGTTAAGTATGTCATTTCAGTTCACGACTTAACCCGCCTACGTGTCATGTCAAGTTGGCTAAGTTGTCGTTTTCAAGTTCATGACTTAGCCCTACAAATCGTGTTCAAGTTGGTTAAGTTGTCTTCTCATGTTCATGACTTAACCCTAATTGGCATTAATTGATTCGTTAATGCACCGAACCACTCACATTGGATCCTATTGTTCATAGCCACTGGATTTGCCGGGCGGTTCCGGGCAGGTTTACGCTACGAACTCAACCCAACCTCGGGTTTCAAGCGCGATGTGACCAACTACCCACATTGGATCCTATTGTTTGTAGCAACTGGATTTGCCGGGCGGTTCCGGGCAGATTTACACTACAAACTCAACCCAACCTCGAGTTGGCCACTTTCTTGTTTTCTAAAGTCATGCCCATGTTCTTATCAGATTTTGCTATTTTCACATCATGTTCATATATCAACTTCGTGCCCAACTAAGGCATGTTTAAAGTTAAGTTATGGCATGTTCAAGTCAAGTTTTCGTGCCGTATTTCATGTTCTACTTATTCCAAATTTCACAGTTTATGCTTATAATTAATTCAAGTTTTTCCTATTCTACCCAATCGTATCCCCAACGTATATAAACGTACTTCGTTCACAAGCATAAACAATTCAAGAGATGAAGGGGAATAACACCAAACATGTGATAGGCGTATGTGACAATTCCAACATTACTTGCATAATAAACAAGCTATAACATATCACATGGTTTCAATACTAGTATGATGATAACTTGGCATAGTAATGATTCCAACTTAATTTAACATGATGATTTCAACTTTACATCATAGGCATAATAATCATTGCGGGCATAATAATAATTTTATTATAAACATGAAACATTAAAGGCATAGTAATCCTAATAGGCATAGTGGATTCCAATTTAGCATTTTAACATAATAATTCTCATAGACATAATGATTCCAATTTATCATAATGATTCTCATCTAACATTATAAACATAATGGTTCCAACTTAGCATTTTTAACATAATGATCCTCAACTAACATTATAGACATAATGATTCCAATTTAGCATTTTTAACATAATGATTCTCAACTAACATTATAAACATAATGGTTCCAATTTAGCATTTTAACATAATGATTCTCAACTAACATTATAGACATAATGATTCCAATTTAGCGTATTTAACATAATGATTCTCAATTAACATTATAGACATAATGATTCCAATTTAGCATTTTTAACATAATGATTCTCAATTAACATTATAGACATAATGATTCCAATTTAGCATTTTTAACATATCTAACATTATAAACATACTAATTCCAACTTTTCATCATAACCTAGCAATACCCAATTTTTCATTAATCATGATGGGTATATTAACATCACATGCATAATTCCATCAATAGTCATAGCCATGGTTTAATTAGCATCATAGGCATGGTTTAATCAACATAAAGATTTCAATAAACATAGTGATTCCATGGACATGTATTAGTCCAACTTGCCAAACAATTAAGCCCAAGTGATTCATAACAACATCAAAATCATGACAAGTTTAACTTGCAACGTTGCCATAGCAATATCCCCAAATTATACTTCAAAGATAAACAATATAAACAATGGATTAACAATAGTTCCTAAATCCGGTTTCAATTCATGGCATGTCCATAATGTTTTAGCGTTTTTGCCTAAAAAGTAACATAGAACTTACAATATGAAGCAAATAATCCAAATAAAAATCCCAAATCAATTAGTCCCAAATTCGTTGTCTAAAGCGTCGTAGTTGTTGTAGCTTCTAGTTGTAGCCTTCAAGAATCGTCCTCCACCTTCTAAAATCTTATTCTTTGTATTTTTAATTCAGAGCTTTAGGTTTAATGGCGGCGGCCTAAGGCTAAAATGAAATAGTATGATTTAGGCTAGGTCTTAGGTCCTTTTTATAATGTTTGTGAGTTGTTTTAGACCGTCGATGGAGCTTGATTCAATAATAGCCGTTCGTTTGAAGGAGAGGCCAATCCGGAGCTGACACCTAGCCCTAGTGACAAGGCAAGGCTCAGAAAATCGACTAAACATAGACCAGGCCAGCTAGGGTGGGCTAGGTTCGACCTGGCTCTGGGGCCAGGTCGACAACACAGTCGACACCGTGTCGACTTGGCAGTCGACACGGGTGTCGACAGCCCTGTCGACCTCTAGCCCAGGTCGACTGCCAAGTCGACCTGGGTGCCTTAGGCGGGAATTTTCCCGCCCTGGCCAATTGGGCCCGATTTTGAATTTTAAACTTGTTTTTCTGAGCTGTTTTCGTCTGTTTTGAATTTTAACCTGAATTCTGAAACTTCCGGGGGCCATATCTTCTTCATACGGACTCCGTTTTTCGAAAACTCGGACTCTATTTCGCGTATTTTTCCGAGACGAACACAATGGCGTATCCTGTTTCCCTTAATTCTTTAATTTGAAATTAATTATACTTTAATTTGTGAATTTCACTGTTATAGAATACACGGGATGTTACATTCTCCCCCACTTAAAAGGATTTTGTCCCCGAAATCTTCAAGTTTAGGAAAAAAATATATTGTAACATCCAAACATCCATCTACTCATCCATCAAACACGAGTATCCATTGTCCTTAAAAGACTTCTAATGCTTTATGATCATATGCGAAGTGTGTGTATATGTTCCTTAGCTAATGCTAATGATCAGGCCTGATTGATCTTCTAAATGCAAAATATGTTTAGTGAAATGAATCCAATATGTATGCAATTTTTTTCCTATTATAATTCATAATTTCTACATGAGTGCTCGAACATTCAATAATATGCAACAACCAAATGATGGCACAACCAAGTTTCCAAAATAAACACTCATGCATATGCAACATGAAAATGTGTCTGAGCCGATCTAGTGCCTAATGTGTATTCATGCATCCACGAGCAACCACTTGCGACCACTTGCAACCATTTCGCAATCATAACATGTTTCAATTACATGTTTACATCCAAAAAGATTCTAACTATGGTTCTCAAGATAGGATCGAGGAGAGAAATAAGATAAAACAAAGCATCTAGAATAGGTTAACGATGTACCGCCAGAAGGTCCGGTCTGCTTCTCAGGGCAGTCTTTGCTGATGTGTCCAGTCTCCCCACAATGAAAACATTCACCTTGCTTTCTCTTCCTCTTTCTACAATCCTTGGCTATGTGCCCTTCCTTACCACAGTAATTTCATTTCCTTTTATCACGTGAGTTGTTGTTCTTGCCTCCTTTCTCGGAGTCTACCTTCTTATTCTTAGAATCGTTGGGCTTGACCTCTTTCTTCCCTTGAGAGTTTTCTGCCTCTGTCTCCTTCTTGCCCTTATCTTCCTCATTCAGTAATGCCATCTGCACCAACCTTTCGTACGTAGCTCCCATGGGTATATGGGTCATGGCCAAACTGTGTAATGGCTCATTCAATCCCTTGACAAAGCGGAGATCCTTCTTGTGCGGGGTGTTGACTAGGTCCAGTCCGAACCTAGCCAGCTCATCGAATTGATTAACATACTCTTTGACTGTCATATTCCCTTGCTTAAGAAATAAGAATTTTTCCAACTGAAGACTCCTTTCAGCTTCTGAGAGAAATTTAGCCTCAAACCTTGCCCTAAAGTCCTCCCATGTTTCCACCGGTCTTTCTGCATTAGTGACTTCCCACCAGTAGGAAGCCTCACCTTTTAGTAGCCACACTGCCAGTTGTACCTTCTGCCTATCTTCTACCTCAAAGATGACGAATAAGTCCTCGGTTTCCTTTAACCAATTCTTAGCTGCCACGAAGGACTCAGTTCCATGAAAGTCCTTTCCTCCCATAGCCTTAAAATCTTTACATATCTTAGCAAAAGTGTTTCCCCGCGGAGGAGGTGGAGGAAGAGGTGCTGCTGCAGCTGGATGATTTCCTACAGCTGGGGGAGGAGGAACGGTAGGACCTGGCTGGGTGGCCCTTGCTTCTAAGAATCGTCTAAACCAACCAGGTATTGGTACACCCTCTGGCAAGTTAAGTTCTTCGGACATGCTGAAACAAGAAGGATAGATTCAAAACGAAGGATAAGAGATAGTACCTATGGCTTTGGGGGACTTTGCCTTTTTAAAATAAAATAATATTTTATCTTTTAAAAATGCTTCTTTAAATTTTCTTTGAAAATAAATTTTCAAAACTTTTTATCTTATCTGGTAAACCTATGCTCTGATACCAAGTGAAACACCCCACCTCCGTTAGGGTCATTCTCAAAGGGAATGCCCTAATTTTGGTGGAGGTTTATAAGTATAAGTCACAGATATACAAGACAGATATAATAACACATATTATTGAACAGCGGAAAACAACAACTTTTATTTCTTCAAAATACGTGTTACACAAACCATGCCATAATACTTCCCAAAATTATAACTGTCTTGATTACATTATTTAAAGAAGCATGAAGAAAACATAAATAAACTGCAAAAGTCCCCTAATTGCTGTCCAAAGCCATAGTCCAAAACGGAAAAGATCCAAGCAATACATTCTTTCTCTTCAAGCTGGATGTGAAAACTGATCAAGCTGCGGTATTCCCTCCCTGAGAACCTGGGGGGGGGGGGAACGAAAGAAAAAGAGGAGAAAGGAAAAGGGTCAGTCATAAAGACTGAGTAAGTTCTAGTGACTTTCAGTGTAGAAATGGTTAAAACAACCTATCATGTATGAACTGGAACTAAACTTAAGAATGGTGTGAAGGTGAACAAGATAGACTAAGGTGATCAGGATAAGTCAAGACAAGTCAAGTAAAGCATCACATGTTCGAGATTCGTTGCATCGACTGTACTAGTATACTAAGCCCATATCACAAGTTAATCACGAAATAAATCCCACGGCCCAATGTCATGAAATGACCCTGAAACGGGGTCTGACCCAAGTACGGGGTCCTACGGAGCGATTATCTAGTCGATCGGCTCCCTACAAGTTCTAGCTCGTCAAGTGTCCGTGTCATACGGCTAATCACGAATGTAGTCACCTGTGCTGGGTCCACCTTCGGGTGTATCAGCCCTAGGGTGTCAACCCCTGACACGATTCAAGATGCACAGATAAATCTACGGATACCCAGTGTCTACCCCGGATACGTGCACGATCGTAGTCCACCGAACCTACAGTGGCGTACCCCACTGCCGTCGTTCACCTCTTACAATCAGCCCAGTAATCGTGCCCCACCCGGCCTAGCCCCAGGGTACCTTGATACATCTAGAGGGTTACTGCTGAAAGGGTTCGTGTCTAGGGTTTCGCCTAATAGATTAGGTCATGTAATTCGTGACCTAACCCGCCTAACAGATTAAGTCATGTAATTCGTGACTTAATCCTTTTCCAGTCTAGTCATGTCAAGATGGTTAAGTATGTCATTTCAGTTCACGACTTAACCCGCCTACGTGTCATGTCAAGTTGGCTAAGTGTTGTCGTTTTCAAGTTCATGACTTAGCCCTACAAATCGTGTTCAAGTTGGTTAAGTTGTCTTTTCATGTTCATGACTTAACCCTAATTGGCATTAATTGATTCGTTAATGCACCGAACCACTCACATTGGATCCTATTGTTCGTAGCCACTGGATTTGCCGGGCGGTTCTGGGCAGGTTTACGCTACGAACTCAACCCAACCTCAGGTTTCAAGCGCGATGTGACCAACTACCTACATTGGATCCTATTGTTTGTAGCAACTGGATTTGCCGGGCGGTTCCGGGCAGATTTACACTACAAACTCAACCCAACCTTGAGTTGGCCACTTTCTTGTTTTCTAAAGTCATGCCCATGTTCTTATCAGATTTTGCTATTTCCACATCATGTTCATATATCAACTTCGTGCCCAACTAAGGCATGTTTAAAGTTAAGTTATGGCATGTTCAAGTCAAGTTTTCGTGCCATATTTCATGTTCTACTTATGCCAAATTTCACAGTTTATGCTTATAATTAATTCAAGTTTTGCCTATTCTACCCAATCGTATCCCCAACTTATATAAACGTACTTCGTTCACAAGCATAAACAATTCAAGAGATGAAGGGGAATAACACCAAACATGTGATAGGCGTATGTGACAATTCCAACATTACTTGCATAATAAACAAGCTATAACATATCACATGGTTTCAATACTAGTATGATGATAACTTGGCATAGTAATGATTCCAACTTAATTTAACATGATGATTTCAACTTTACATCATAGGCATAATAATCATTGCGGGCATAACAATAATTTTATTATAAACATGAAACATTAAAGGCATAGTAATCCTAATAGGCATAGTGGATTCCAATTTAGCATTTTAACATAATAATTCTCATAGACATAATGATTCCAATTTATCATAATGATTCTCATCTAACATTATAAACATAATGGTTCCAACTTAGCATTTTTAACATAATGATCCTCAACTAACATTATAGACATAATGATTCCAATTTAGCGTTTTTAACATAATGATTCTCAACTAACATTATAAACATAATGGTTCCAATTTAGCATTTTAACATAATGATTCTCAACTAACATTATAGACATAATGATTCCAATTTAGCGTTTTTAACATAATGATTCTCAATTAACATTATAGACATAATGATTCCAATTTAGCGTTTTTAACATAATGATTCCAATTTAGCATTTTTAACATATCTAACATTATAAACATAATAATTCCAACTTTTCATCATAATCTAGCAATACCCAATTTTTCATTAATCATGATGGGTATATTAACATCACATGCATAATTCCATCAATAGTCATAGCCATGGTTTAATTAGCATCATAGGCATGGTTTAATCAACATAAATATTTCAATAAACATAGTGATTCCATGGACATGTATTAGTCCAACTTGCCAAACAATTAAGCCCAAGTGATTCTTAACAACATCAAAATCATGACAAGTTTAACTTGCAACGTTGCCATAGCAATATCCCCAAATTATAATTCAAAGATAAACAATATAAACAATGGATTAACAATAGTTCCTAAATCCGGTTTCAATTCATGGCATGTCCATATTGTTTTAGCGTTTTTGCCTAAAAAGTAACATAGAACTTACAATATGAAGCAAATAATCCAAATAAAAATCCCAAATCAATTAGTCCCAAATTCGTTGTCTAAAGCGTCGTAGTTGTTGTAGCTTCTAGTTGTAGCCTTCAAGAATCGTCCTCCATCTTCTAAAATCTTATTCTTTGTATTTTTAATTCAGAGCTTTAGGTTTAATGGTGGCGGCCTAAGGCTAAAATGAAATAGTATGATTTAGGCTAGGTCTTAGGTCCTTTTTATAATGTTTGTGAGTTGTTTTAGACCGTCGATGGAGCTTGATTCAATAATAGCCGTTCGTTTGAAGGAGAGGCCAATCCGGAGCTGACACCTAGCCCTAGTGACAAGGCAAGGCTCAGAAAATTGACTAAACATAGACCAGGCTAGCTAGGGTGGGCTGGGTTCGACCTGGCTCTGGGGCCAGGTCGACAACCCAGTCGACACCGTGTCGACTTGGCAGTCGACACGGGTGTCGACAGCCCTGTCGACCTCTAGCCCAGGTCGACTGCAAAGTCGACCTGGGTGCCTTAGGCGGGAATTTTCCCGCCCTGGCCAATTGGGCCCGATTTTGAATTTTAAACTTGTTTTTCTGAGCTGTTTTCGTCTGTTTTGAATTTTAACCTGAATTCTGAAACTTCCGGGGGCCATATCTTCTTCATACGGATCCGTTTTTCGAAAACTCGGACTCTATTTCGCGTATTTTTCCGAGACGAACACAATGGCGTATCCCGTTTCCCTTAATTCTTTGATTTGAAATTAATTATACTTTAATTTGTGAATTTCACTGTTATAGAATACACGGGGTGTTACAATGGAGGTTAGGCCGATCCGGGGAGTCGTATCTATGGGATACGAAATTGGACTTAGTAGGAGTTCGAGGAGTTGTGAGTTCGGAATATGGGTTGATAGTGAGGCTCAATGCCAATCCTAGAGTGTTTGCTAAAGTTTGAGAAGCTTGGTTGAGGGAAGCACTATTCTTATACGGCTCCATCTGGACTCGAGTCTTGAATGCTTCGGCAACGCTTCTGGATTGTTAAACCACGGTATGCGGCTAGTCATGTGGGTTTGAATTGCTTTTGGGAACTGGACTAAAAGGCAGGTTAACAAATTGTAACAATTTTTTAACGGACTTATTCAAGCCCTAAGCCCACTATGAATTTTCTGGAAACGATGTAAAAGGAAAGTTGCATACACTTTCCTCCTCATTCTCCTCTCTAGTCATTTCTTTCTTGCCTGTAACAAACACAGAGAATAATAATGGCTTTTTTCACTTTAATTCCAAAGTCTCGATTTTCTTTGCAAATTAAAAATACTAAAAGGATAAAAAGAGAAAATCAATCAACAAATCAATTCATTCAATCAAACCAGTCAACTAAATTTTAAAAATGGAAATGAAGATTTACAGTGAACTTCCTGAGGCTTGTATGTCTGATAAACTAATGGTTCAGGTCCCGAAATCCTAAAAGAAGTTTTCTTGCTAGCTAAATTCACGGGAATCCATTTTAAACAAATAAAGGTAAGTTTTTAAAACTCATGCATTTTAGTGTACAATGTTTTGATGTTTATCTGTGTATGAAAATACATAGTAATTGGTATGTTTTAGTTTCAGTGGGGTAAAACAGCCAAAGGTGCCACATTAAGCTATAATATCTTAATCATAGTTTGGTGAAATTGTGTCGTTTTTGTTATAAATCAAAGTAGTTTGCCAAGTTTTGAGGCAATCCGAGCTCTTTAACTATCTGAAATTGATGCTCAAAGATGCATGCATGCGACATTCATCGCATGTAGAAATCCCATAGTTAGAGTTGACGCACAAGCCAACGTAAGAACGTTAGGGTCAACACATCAGTCTACCCATCCACCCTAAGGGTCGACCCATACTCTCTAGGGGTCGACCATCAAGTTATTTTCATGATATTTGCATTTTGGACTTGAATTTTGATGTTATGTGATAACAACGACCAAGTTTCTTTGGGGCGCTATATCTCTTTCATTATTGGTCTGATTTGCATAATTATTTTTGCATTGTAAAATTTTAAGGTTTGTCACCATGCCTGGAAAGTTTAAGACCATTCCAAGGTCGTTTGGTCATTTAAACAAGGTCTCTAAGTTGAATCTGGAGAAGATTTCAGACCTAGCCAGAATTCAACATCGTGTAACGACCCGCATTCTACGTATCGTAGGATCATAGAATATTTATTTCTTTCTCATACGAAGTCATATGGTCGCGTAACTTTGGGGAAGAACTATTGGGGTCATTTTCCATGTTCACGATTTATGCCGATTTTTAGATGACCGTTTTGCCCCTAGCGAATCTTTTTTTGCCCATGACTTTTGATTGGTAAGGAGTTTTGACCTGAAACCCCTTCCTTTAGATTCGGATAAAGGTTTACCTTTCTGTAGAGTGGTCACATTAATCAAACGGACTTACCGTTTGGGAGATATGACTGAAATAAAGTTTAGAAGGTGAAAAACAGCTTAACCGGGCCTAATTAGGGTGATTAGCAGCTAGGCCCATAACCCATTTCGGGATTAGGGTTATGGGGAGGCTGAAATCGGTTAGGAAACGATCTATTTTCATTTTCTCAGCCGCCTAAAACATTCCTCTATCCCTAGCCATGGCCTCCACCTTCTAAAATCATCCCAAATCACCTTCTAATCATTAATTAAGAAGATCTACATAAACTCAAGGCAAATAAACACAAAATCAGGGTTGGAACAGCTGTGTTGCATAGGAAAACGCCCCAAATCAGAGATAGTTTCAGATCTAAGTTTTATTTGTGGCTAAGGTGAGTGATTTGCATTGTTTCTCACTAATTACGGCTAATTAGGGGTGATTAGTGCTAATTAATAAAATTATACATGATTAAATTCTGGAAAAATGTTTAGAAATTCATAAATATTATTTTAAGCCTCTGTTAGAAATTTGGGTTAATTTGGATATGTTTTGCTAATCCTATCATTAGTTATAGTTAAGCATGATTAAGGGGAAAATATGGGTTTTGGTTATGTTTGATCCATTTTGACATAGCTATTTATCATTTTGGTGTTTATGGTTGATGTTATATGCTGCTATGACTATTTGGTTTGATTTATGATTGCTTAGAACTGTTAGAATGGTCGAAAACGTCGTCGTATGGCGCAAAACAGTCACAGGAAAAGTTGCCGGAAAATTGTACAGAAACCGGATCGGATCGCACCCCTCCAAACCGACCCGCTCGTGAAGCAACCCCTCCCCACGAATCACTGGAGTAACCACGAAGCCTGGAGGCACGAACCGACCCGATGCTCCAAGAAGGCACCACGAGTAGAACACCCATGAGCTGAGGAACTTGAACCGAACCGCAGTGGAGTGGATCACGAACCGACCCGGATGGAGAAGCTCGACCCGAACCTATATGACGGGGTACCACGATCCGAACCAATGTGGCACCACGACCCAGCCTGGAGTATCACGACCCGACCCGCTCGAGTGAAGAAGCACGATCCGAACTGCCATGAGAGGGAGAAGACGACTCGACCGCTCGGGTGAAGACATCACGAAATGAACCAATGATAATTGGGGTACTACACACATTCAAACTGATCCAGAGGAGAACAAAACCCGAGATGAAAAGGTAGTCCAAATAGGAAGTAGAACTTAGGATCCAATTGTGAACCAACGAGTTAACTTCATGATGGGCTTTGCTGCGGGACGTATGCTAAGGGGTTATCGACGTCCGTAACTTTGATTCACCACCAAGACGAAAGTTAGGCTACGGATCAATGCAGTGGGGTAGTTATTACTCCATGAGGCAGAGTTGTCGTAGCATGGCTATGAGCCAGTGCAGTGGAGTCGTCATGACTTCATGGGGCAGAGTGGACATTAGCAAGGGATTAGTGGCTTTGGATTAATGCAGTGGAGCCATCATGACTCCATAGGCTAGAGTGATCATGGCAAGGATTTGGGTGATTAAAGCAGTGGATATCGTATGCTTTACGCACTGAGTGAGAAATGTGAGGATGGTTGCTATGCTTGATTGTTTGATATCACTATGACATTCATACCCCTCCCCCGTAACTTTACACTATATATTAGTGTCACCTTAGAGTATTGTACATCTTGTTGTGCTAACTCTTTGGTTGTAGGTCCAGGTTCAGGTTCAGGTTCAGGTATGGTTATGTATACCTGTTATTGTTCTGTTTTGCTGCTTATCGCTCATACCGACCTTTGTAGTTTTATTTCTCTTCTTATTACTCTAGGTGCTCTTAAACGGGTAGACTAGAGAAAGGTCAGGTGATTAAGCATGAGTAGCTGTAAGCAGGAGGCTTCCACGTATGATATATATATATATTTTTTTTGAAAATGGGTATATAATTATATAAGGCATATCTCAGCCCAAAGAGAGATGCGCATCTACAACCAATCGACAGCGCATAGTTACTAATGATTACAGAAACGTGGAAATAAAACTAAGCCCAATATATATTAAACTAATCAACTACTATCCCAAATTAGGAATGGCGAACAGTTTCATCTTCAACGAGCAATTCATGGCGGCCTTAGGTTTTGAGCTGCTAACCGTGGTTCCTGCCAACCCCCTTGATCCGTTTCTCCAATACGAGGTAGTAGTTTTACCTCTGATGTAGTAAGTCTTCTTCCCCTCGTGCGTAAAATTAAATTAGCTTCCACTTCAATTAACTTTGTAATCTCATACGTTGATTTCTTTTTGTTTTGAAAAATGCGACTGTTTCTCTCCTTCCATATCCACCAACAAGCAGTAACTATGCAAACGCCGTATTCTTTAACTTTAGCATCTTCGTCCGCCCAATTCAAGCTCAGGTGAGTAATTATGTCCTGAAAGCTTCCGTCTTGTGTTATTGTAGTTTATTTCTGTTTGATTAATCCAAGAATTTCACATGCAAAGTTACACTGGAAGAATAGGTGTTGATGAGACTCAACATTGTTGTCACATAGAGCGCAGATATTACTAGGAATGATACCCCAATTGTAAAGTCTATCTCTAGTAGGGAGTCGATATAACATTGCTTTATACGTTGTATGTGATACTTTTAGGGGAAAAAATTAGTCCCAAATCACTTTATGCCACTCTACCTTAAGTTCATAAATTCTGCATGCATTCCATGCTTCTTTTAACATGAATTCATTGCTTGTTGACCATTTCCATATGTCATATTCTCTGTCAATATATAGAGGCATGAATTCAATGTCCCTTTTCCTCTCATTATTACAAAGAATTCTATCACAGTTCCATCTGCCTTTTAGAATGATGTGATTAACAGTGTGATTAGGACAACCATAAGCTGAATAAGTGTCCCATCCCAAAGTGTTGATTAAGGATTTACCTTTTATCCAGGGGTCTCGCCACAAATCAGTTTCATTGCCATTTGCAAAACCCCTTTCATAGTTCACTGCTAGTTTGTTTCGAACTCTTAGAATAGCTTTCCACGTAGCTGATGCATTATTATCAATTTCCATTGTCCAGAAATTGCTCCTGACATATCTTTTCCTCATCCATCTAGCCCATAAACCATGATCATTTATGATTTTCCAAGCTTGTTTCATTGTGAAAGCCTCTCTCATATCTTTAGTTCTTCTCAGTCCAACACCCCCTTCATCTTTTGGTCTGTCTAAGTCATCATATTTAATTTTGTGTAGGCCGCCCTTCCAAATAAAATCAGCACAAACACTTTCAATTTTGCCAATGGAAGCTTCAGGAATCTGAAATATTTGCAGCCAAAAATTGACTTTTGCTTGAATTACAGTGTGCACAAGTTCAATTATTCCAGCAAATGATAATAGTCTAGAATTCCAGCCTTGCAGTCTTTCTCTGATCTTTGTAATAAGCTCTGCACATTCTCTATCAGTTATTTTGTTTGAAGAGAGGGGAACCCCTAAATATTTTACAGGTAATACACCCTCTCTAACCCCTAAAGTATTAAGCACAATTTCCTTGTTCATACAGAATTTATTAAAGTAGCATTTAGATTTCTGCTCATTCAACTTAAGCCCAACATATTTCCCCAAATATTCAAAGAACATCGTGATCTTGTTCGCAGCTTTAACATTTGACTTAACACAAATTATTAAGTCATCAGCTTACAACAAGTGGCTAATGGACGGTTGGAAATTATGAATTGGTTGAATCTCTTTAGCAAACTCCACTAACTCCATCTGCAGTGTAAAATACTCCATTGCAATAGCGAACAAATAAGGGGAAAGAGGGTCCCCTTGTCTGATACCTCTATTGCTGGCAATGAAACCCTTTGGCACTCCATTGATTAAGATAGAAAAGGTTGGGGATTGTATACATTCTGAAATTAGTCTAGTAATTTTAACAGGGAAACCCATGGCCAATAACATATGAACAATGAAGTGCCTATTAATTTTATCATATGCTTTTTGCAGGTCAACTTTTAAACAAAATTTATCTACACCTTTTTTGTTGAAATTTCTAATTAGTTCATGAGCTAGAAGGGAATTTTCTGAAATACTTCTGCCTTTAATAAACGCACTTTGACACTCAGCAATCATATCTGGTAAAACCACCTTTATTCTATTGCAAATAACTTTGCTTAAGATTTTATACAGCACATTACAACATGCAATAGGTCTATAATCAGCAATACTGGTAGGCTTCTCATTTTTGGGGATAAGGCAGAGGAACGTGTGGTTTATTTCTTTTATAATTTTACCTGAGTGAAAAGCTTCTTGCACTACTGACATCAAATTATTTTTCAGATCATCCCAATGAGTGTGGAAGAAGCTGGACCCGAACCCGTCGGGCCCGGGGGCGGAATCAACTCCAATGGACCAGGTGCTTTCTTCAACTCCTCCTCAGTTATTCGCCTGCACAGCATCCTGCGCCCTCTGGATTTCAACAACTTGCGGGGAATGACATTGGGTAAGACAGTTTCGCAATCACCATTGTACAAGTCAGTAAAGTAGTTTATTGCCTCCTCTTCAAATTTCCTTAAGTCTGTCAGTGCGTTGCCATCCTGGTCAAGAAGTTGAAAATTAAAGTTAGTATTGCGTCTAACTGACATTTTAGTATAAAAAAATTTTGTGCATTCATCTCCGTCAGTTATCCACTTCTCCTTGCCTTTCTGTTTTAATTCAACTGCCTTGATTTTTAGAGCTTCAATTAACTCAGTTCTACATTGTTGGTATTGCCCCTACGTATCTTTGCTATTATCCCCGTCATCTATTAATTGCAGAAGTTCAGCATTCCTCTTTTCAAGAGCTTTGATATGATCATCCTCTTTTACTCGAGTTTTATTCCATTCCTTAAGTTTAATTTTGGAGTTTTTGAGGAATTGGAGAAAGTGATACATGTGATTAACTGAAGATATTGTAAAACTCTGGCTGTCAACAGTAGACTAATATCCTTCAATTGTTTTCCAATGATTAGCGTATCGAAAAGGTTTTCCTTTAGCGTTACTGTCACGTTCAACCAAACAAACATGAATAGGACAGTGATCACTGGTCGATGCTGGCAGCACATTTACTCTCAGATCTGAGAATTTATTCATACATTCAGTGTTAATGAGCACTCTGTCTAGTTTGCATGAAATTTTCCTTCTTTCACCACTTCGCCATGTGTAATGTAGGCCACAATGGACTGGTTCAACCAATCCCAACGCAATGATGCAATTATTAAACTCTGATAACTGGGATACTCTAATGGTAACGCCCCCTTGTTTTTCACTAGGTTTAAGTATGGCATTAAAATCCCCCATTACTATCCAAGGGACATTCATGCTTTGAGCCACCTGTTTAAGTTTGTCCCATAGTTTAGTTCTTTCACTCATATTATTGCTAGCATAGACAACAGTAACACAAATAGTTAGTCCGCCAATGTTGGTGATAGAAACAGTTATTTGTTGATCATCCTTGTCTCTAAGATCACAATTCGACCCTGATTTACACCAAGATACAAGGATCCTACCTTTATTAGTGAAATCATTGTTATCAATTTGATCCCAATCACTCCTCATTTGTTCACGGAGGAAACGTAAATTATCTTCATTGAGCTTGTTTTCCAGGATACCCAAGAAAGAAGGAAGAAAATTCCTTCTAAGATTGTGGAGGTCTAAAAGTCGGGTATCGTTATTTAGACCTCGCACATTCCAACTAGTTAACGACATTTAGAGTTATGGAATTTGCTCCTCAGACCCCAAGGAGGAATTCCACGCCCACTGTTAGCGTCTTCTTTTTTACTCCGTTGAGTGTTAAACTGTTGCATATATTGTGGATTAGATTTAGTGTAGTTCTCTTTCTTACTACTGTCTTCAGTTTAACTCCTTCAATTGCTCCACTGTTTCAGGGTCAGGTACTTGAATTGCCTGTTGCGATGAACGAACAGGAGACGGATGAGTTAGATTAACTTCTCCAGATGGCTCAGTCTGCACAGCATATATATATATATATATATATATATATATATATATATATATAATCTCCATGTGTTGTTGCTGGCCACTACTTTGGGCATTAGTAGTGTTTCTCTTTCCTTTTGCTTTAGAGACAGTATCTCAAAGTTGTAATAATGTTGGTTTGGATGATAAGCTGTATTTTGGATTTCCGCTGCTATGATGGTTTAGTTTCAGCTTATGTACTGTCTCGTCTGTTTTATGTCAAAGTTATGTTCTTATTATATTTTATTCTATGTGCTGTGAGACGTTCTACAGGTTCCTTGTTAGTTCAAATTCCTTTCCTTTCCTTTCTTTAGAGACCGTCCCGTGCTAGTTGGACATCGACACAGCGCATTTCGAGGAAATGTCGGTTGGTCCGGGGCGAGCCGTCACACTTGGTATCAGAGCTCTAGGTTGCATAGTTAACCTAGGGAAAGACGCCAAGGAGAGATAGTGTACGTATATGAGAGCACGTATTTGTGATATTTTGGTTTTCAAAAGCTATATATATACTATTACTATATCTAAGGATGAAGTCGCACCGCACTGGCACCACTAAAGAGATGGTTAATTGTTTTCCCCTTACAGTTTGAACGATGAGCCGACATACGAGGGGTACTGGTAGAGGAGTTAATAATGGGAATGCTCCTGATATGAGGACAATGTATACTGACTTCATGAGAGAGATGCTTAGGGATGTTCATAGGGCAGCTCCTAATGCTGCAAATGGTGGTGGTGCAGCGGCGCAGGCGCCTAGAACCGATTTCACCAGGCTATGCAAGGATTACACTAGTCTTGGTGGGAAGCCGTTCCACAGAACAGAGTCGGCTATAGAAGTTCAGGATTTGATGGATAGTTGTGAGCACATCTTTGAAGATTTGGGAATCGAAGATGCTATGAAGAGGAATCTAGCATCCCGTCAGCTTCAAGGACAAGCTATGAATTGGTCGAATTTTATTAAGGCAGCAACTCCTGAGGATCAAGTTACTTGGGATCAGTTTAAGGCCCGATTCAGCGATAAGTTTATCCCAACTTCTTAGAAGTCAGAGTTGCTTAGGAAGTTCTTGGAGCTTAAACAGAATGGTAGGGCAGTCTCGGAGTATATTGCTGAGTTCGATACTTTATCAAAGTATGGATTATCCCTTATTGACACTCCCGAGAAGAAGAATGAGAAGTTCATAATAGGCTTAGATTAGTACTTGGGGGAAAGGCTTATAAACCATATTGATGAGACTTTTGAATCGATTTTTGGGAAAGCATTGAGGTTAGAGAGCCTTTATCCTAAGCCCAAGACTGAAGTCGCTGTTGCATCTGCAAAGGGGCCAAAGCCGCAAGCAAGCGGTGGAGGCAAGAATAATTCTCATAATAAGAAGAAGCAAAACCAAGCTAAGGATGGTCAGAAGAAGAGTAAGAAAGATGTTGAGTGCTTTAGCTGTGGCAAGAAGGGCCATTATGCTAAAGAATGTCGAGCAAAGCCAGCGGACAGGAAGTGCTTCAACTGCGGCCAAGTGGGACATCATAAGGATAAATGTCCATAACCCCCTAAAGAGAAGCAGATTGTGAAAGCATATGCTATTAATGCTGCTTCTTCTTCGTCGAATGCCCCAACTGCGGCGGAGAAAGGAAAGAATGTCGTCATTCAAGGTATGCTTTCTTTTTATGATCTTCCTGTTCAAGTATTGTCTGATACCGGGGCTTCCAGTTCCTTCATATCTAGTGATGTGACGGCCCGCCCCGCACCAACCGACATTTACTCCAAAAGTACGTTGTACACATGTCCAGTTAGCACGGGACGGTCATCAGAAGGAAAAGAAAGAAGGAAATGAACTAACAAGGAACCTGTATAATGTCTCACAGCGCATGGAACAAGATATAATAATAACATACTTGACATAAAACAGGTGAGACAGTGCATAATCTGAAAACAAACTAACATAGCAGCGGAAAATCCAAGTACAGCTTATGATCCAAAGCCAACATTATTACAACTTTTCAAACTGTCTCAAAAGCAAAGCAAGATAAGGGAGGTACACTACTAATGCCCAAGTAGCGACCACCAACGACAAAAGGAGAATATCTATATATCATACGTGGAAGCCTCCTGCTCGCCTCCGAATCAGCTACTCGCGCATCACCAGCTAACCTGTCTCTAGTCTGCTCGTGTGTGCACCCAGAGTAATAAGAAGAGATATAAAACTCTGGGTCAGACAAAAGTCTGGTATGAGCGATAAGCATCTAAACAGAACAATAACAAGTATACTAAACCATACCTGAACCTGGACCTGCAACCAAAGAGTTAGCACTACATACTGTACAACACTCTAAGGTGCCATTTCAAATGGTGTAAAGATAACGGGGGTGGGGGTGTGCATGTCATAGTGATGGCAAACAATCAAGCATAGCAACCATCCTCACATCTCTCACTCAGTGCGAAAAGCATACGATATCCACCACTTCGATCACCCAATATACTTTGCTATGATCACTTTGCCCCATGAAGTCACAATGACTTCACTGCACTGATCCATAGCCGCTAATCCTTCGCTATGTCCACTCTGCCCCATGGAGTCGCAATGACCCTACTCCACTGGCTCATAGCCTTACTAATCCTTTACTATGTCCAGTCTGCCCCATGGAGTCACAATGACCCCACTGCACTGGCTCATAGTCTTACTACGATCACTTTGCCCCTCGAGTCATAATGACTCTACTGCACTGATACGTAGCCCATCATTCCTTTCAGAGGTGAATCGAAGTTATGAACGTCGACAACTCCTTAACACACGTCCCGCAGCAAAGCCTAATCATGAAGTGAACTCATTGGTTCCCAACTGGATCCTGAGCTCTAACTTCCGACTTGGACTACCTTTGCCTCTCGGGTTATTGGTCATCTCTTCCCGGATCGGTTCGGTTTCCCCTCCTCTTCATCGGTTCGGATCGCTACCTCCCCCTCGTGACGGTTCGGATCGCACATGGTGTTGGATCGCGACCTCCAGCTTGCCACGGTTCGGATCGAGTGCCTCCTTCCTCTGATCTCTAGCTTGTCGGATCGTGAGCATCCGGGTCGGAGCGTTCAAGTGCAAGTGGATCGTGGCCTCACCAGCTTGTGCTGACCTCCTCTGGTCGGATCGGGGTGCGAAGCGCGAGCGGATCGGGTACGGGAACTACTGGCGGATCGTGGGGAAGGGTCCTATGGCGGTTCGGTTCGGGTCCTCCTAACCGATCCGATCCAATTTTCCTGCAACTTCCAGCGACTGTTTGTACGCCTCTCGACGGCGTTTTCGACCATCCTAACTATTCTAATCAATCACAAAACATACCACAAAGTTATAGCAACAAGTATAAGTGACCTCAAACACCAAAACATCAATGTGATAGGTTAAAATGGATCAAACATAGCCAATACCCCCTATTTTCCCTTAAGCATGTTTAAGTATAACTAATGATAGGATTAGCAAAACTTAACCAAATTAACCCAAATTCATATCAGAGGTCTAAAACATCATTTAAGAATTCATAAATATTTTTCCAGAATTTTATCATGTTTAAATTCGCTAATTAACACTAATTACCCTTAATTAACCATAATTAGTGAGGAACTATGCAAATCACTCACCTTAGCCACAAATAAGACTTAGATCTGAAATAAATCTCTGATTTGGCGCGAATACTTATGCTAAACAGCAGCTTTAATCTTGATTTGGTGAAGGTCTCCCTTGATTTGATGTTACTAAGCTTAATCTTTGATTATAAGTGATTTGGAGGTGATTTAGAGGTTGGAGGCCATTTTTAGGGTTTCTAAGAGGTAAGTGGAGGCTAGAAAACTGAAATGGAATGAAACGCTAACTCTTTTCAGCCTCGCCATAACACTAATTCTGAAATGGGTTATGGGCCCCTTCACTAATCTCCCTATCTGGTCCGGATAAGCAGTTTTTCACCTTCCAAACCTTATTCGGCCATATCTCCCAAACGGTAAGTCCGTTTCCCACATGTGACCACTCTACGGAAAGGTAAACCATCAAACGAATCTAATGGAAGTGGTTTCAGGTCAAAATTCCTTTCCAATCAAAAGTTATGGCCGAAACAAGATCAGCTAGGGGTAAAACGGTCATTTAAAAATTGGCAAAAATCATGAACATGGGAAATGACCCTAATGGTTGTTTCCCAAAGTTACATGACCATACGACTTCATATGGGAAAGAAATATATATTCTACGATCCTCTGATGCGTAGAATGCGGGTTGTTACATTCGCCCCCCCCCCCCCCCTAAGAAATTTCGCCCCCGAAATTTCCTAATCAAAACACATAAAGGGTCCCGCATGCCTACCAGCCATAAAACAACAATCAAACACGCAAAACAAGCAAAACAAGTCTATCCTAGCATGCGGAATAACTAAATTACAAAGTAAATCTTACCCGGCAAAGAGTTCTGGATACGTCTTCTTAATGCTCTCCTCTGTCTCCCAAGTACAGTCATTCTCGTTCTTGCCCCACTGAACCTTGACTAGCTTCACCGCCTTCCTTCGAAGTTGCTTCGTATCGTGCTCGACAATAAGAATTGGCTTGCGGTTCCCAACCGCCTCGGGTTCCACTTCGAAGTCCTCTAACTGATTAGGTGAAATAGTCATATCTGGGTCGTCTACGAACTTCCTTAGCTGGGAAACATGAAATGCGTTGTGAACTCCCGCCATCTTTTCGGGTAAGCCAACTCTATATGCTAAATTCCCAACTTGTTCGAGAACTGGGAATGGGCCAACAAATCTTGGTGCTAACTTGCCTCTCCTGCCTAATCGAATCACGCTCTTTAATGGATAAATCTTGACAAACACCAAGTCACCAACGGAGAATTTTAAATCTCTTCTCCTTTTATCAGCATAACTCTTCTACCTATCCTGGGCAGCCTTTATTCGTTGTTGAATGATCTTAATCTTATCCGTGGTTTCTCTTACCACATCTGGTTCAAGCACAAACTTTTCACCGGTCTCTATCCAACATGACGGTGAGTTGCACGGTCTTCCGTACAAAGCTTCATATGGAGCCATACCGATACTGGATTGGTAGCTATTATTATATGCAGACTCTACTAGATGCAAATGGTCATCCCCTGATCCACCAAAATCCAATATACAAGCTCTCAAGAGATCTTCCAATATACAATTCACCCTCTCCGTCTGACCGTCGGTCTGAGGATGATATGCGGTACTGAGATGTAATTCTGACCCTAGAGCCTCTTGTAAGCTCTTCCAAAAACCACTAGTAAACAACGGGTCTCGGTCACTTACAATGCTTTTAGGTACTCCATGAAATCTCACTACCCACTTCATATACAATTCTGCTAACTTAGCTGTCGTTCTGGTCGATTTGACTGGTATAAATCTTGCACTCTTAGTCAATCGATCCACAATTACCCAAATGCTATCATGTCCCGATCTAGTCCTTGGTAAACCATCGATGAAATCCATCGAGACTTGCTCCCATTTCCATTCAGGAATTTCTAATGGTTGCAACAAACCACTAGGCTTCTTTTGCTCGGCTTTAACTAGCTGGCAATTCATGCATTTGGATATAAACTTCCCAACGTCTCTTTTCATCCCTTCCCAGTAGTAAGTCTGTCTCATGTCTCGATACATCTTATCACCACCGGGGTGTATAGTCAGTTTTGAGTGATGACATTCTCTAAGCACTTCATCTCTCAAACCATTCACGTTGGGTACAACTAGTCTTCCATTCTTTCGAAGCCATCCTTCTCGATCAAGCCCATACAAATTCATCTCCTCACCGTCAATATTCATTTGTAACTTGGAGATGATTTCCAATAGATTGGGATCGTCCCTCTGACTGGAACCAATTTGCTCAATCAAAGTGGGTCTGATCGTCAACTAGCTAACATTTCTGGATCCAATTTGCACTTTGGTCTGAAATAAAACCCTGCGATATACTCCAGTTGCTTCCATTCTAGAAACATAGCCCCCAAACTGGCATGTCTCCTACTCAACGCATCGGCTACCACATTACCTTTCCCAGGTGTGTATGCGATATCAAAATCATACGAAGCCAAGAACTCTAACCATCTCTGCTAACGGAGATTCAGATCTTTCTGAGAGAATAGATACTTTAACGATTTATGATCGGTAAACAACTCAAATCTCTCTCCCAAGAGATAATGTCTCCACATCTTCAGCGCAAACACGATCGCTGCTAGTTCCAAATCATGGGTAGGGTACCTTTTCTCATGTGGCTTTAGTTGCCGACTAGCGTAAGCTACAACCCTACCTCCTTGCATCAATACAGCACCTAGTCCGGTACCACAAGCATCTGTGTATACCGTCATCTCTTCATTCCCTTTAGGAATGACTAACACTGATGCACGCATCAACTTTTCTTTTAGACTTTTGAATGCATTCTCACACACTCCGTCCCAGACGAAGGCCTGATTCTTCTTAGTCAACTGAGTCAACGGTGCTGCTATCTTGGAGAAGTCCTGGATAAACTTACGATAATATCCAGCTAACCCCAAGAAACTTCTTACGTCTGTTGCATTCTTGGGCGTAGGCCAATCCTGTACCGTAGCCACCTTTGCAGGGTCCACGGCAATACCATTCTCTGAAACAACATGGCCCAAGAATCTCACTTCCCTGCTCCAGAAGTGACACTTCGAGAATTTCGCTTTTAATTGGTGTTTCGTCAACACCTCCATCACTATCCTCAAGTGTCCCTTGTGTTCCTCCTCTGTCCTCGAGTAAACAAGGATATCGTCTACGAACACAAGAACAAACTTATTCAACTGATCTCTGAATACTCGATTCATAAGATCCACGAAATATGCTGGTGCATTGGTCAACCCAAATGGCATAACCAACCACTCATAGAATCCAGATGGCATCCTAAATGCCGTTTTCGAAACACTCTCATCCGCTACTCGGAGCTGATGAAATCCTGTCGCGAGGTCCAACTGGGAGAACACTCTTGCTCCTTCCAGTTGATCAAACAAATCATCTATCCGTGGTAGAGGATACTTATTCTTCCTCGTCACCTTATTCAACTCGCAATAGTCCACACACAAACGAAGGGAACCATCTGCCTTAGTGGTAAACACAACTGGTGCTCCCCACTCAGAGACACTTCTTCTAATAAATCCCTTCCTCAAAAGATCGCTTACTTGCACCCCAAGCTCTCGCTGCTCCCTTGGTGCCATACGACGAAGTGGCATCACTATAGGACTGGCATCTTTCACTAAATCAATACAGAACTCAATCTCTCGGTGTGGTGGAAGCCCGGTCACCTCCTCGAAGACGTCCGGATACTGGTCAACCACGGGCACATCTGACAACTCATCATGCGGGACGTCGAGGGAATTTATAAAACTAGCCATTACCCCATCACTAGGTAGACTACCAAACACTACCCTCCGCCCATCATCTGCCCTAACTGTCACCAAAAAGCCCTCAAAGTCTACCACCACCCCATATCTTTGGAGCTAATCGACCCCAAATATAATGCCATACCCAGTAAAGCCCAAAACAAAGCAATCACAAACAAACATACATCCATGACTCGATAAGACCAAATTTCGGCAAATCATACTAAGGTTAGTCGAACCGCCAATCGGGTTCGTCACAACCAACGGTCTATCGACTATCTCGGGTTCCAGTTCCAACCTATCCACCAGGTCACTAGATATGAAGGAACGGGAAGCCCCAGTATCAAACAAAACTCGAACTGGTACATCATAAATAGAAAGCATACCTTGAACGACGACATTCTTTCCTTTCTCCACCAGAGTTGGGGCATTCGACGAAGAAGGAACAACATCGATAGCATATGCTTTCACAATCTGCTTCTCCTTAAGAGGTTGTGGACACTTATCCTTATTATGTCCCACTTGGCCACATTTGTTGCACTTCCTATCCGCTGGCTTGGCCCGACATTCTTTAGCATAATGGCCCCTCTTACCATAGCTGAAGCACTCAACATCTTTCTTGCTCTTTTTCTGGCCATCCTTAGATTGGTTCTGTTTCCTCTTATTCTGAGAGTTATTCTTGCCTCCACCGCCAGCTTGCGGTTTCAGCCCTTCTGCAGATGCAGCCTCATTCTTTGGTTTAGGGTAAAGACTCTCTAATCTCAAAGCTTTCCCCACAATCGATTCAAAAGTATCATCGATGTGGTTGATAAGTCTTTCCCCCAAGTATCCATCCAACCCAGTAATGAACTTCTCATTCTTCTTCTCAGGAGTATTGATAAGAGATAGTCCATACTTTGACAAAGTGTCGAACTCAGCAATATAGTCAGAGACTGCCCTACCACTCTGCTTGAGTTCCAAGAATCTCTTAAACAACACTGACTTCTAAGCAGCTGGAATGAACTTCTCGCTAAAGCGGGCCTTGAACTGATCCCAAGTAACCTGATCTTCTGGAGTAGCTGTTCTAATGGCATTCCACCAATTCATCGCTCGCCCTTGCAGCTGACGAGACGCTAGCCTTCTCTTCATCGCATCCTCAATACCCAAGTCGTCGAAGATACGATCATAGCTATCCAACCAATCCTGAACATCTGTGGCCAACTCCGTTCCGTGGAACGGCTTCCCACCAAGGTTAGTGTAATCCTTGCACAACTTGGCAAAATCGACCCTAGGCGCCTGCACTACTGGACCACCACCATTTCCGGGATTGGGAACTGCTCCCTGAACATCCCTAAGCATCTCCCTCATGAAGTTAGTGAACATCGTCCTCATGTCAGGAGCATCTCCATTATTGGTCCCTCTACCAGCACCTCTTGCGTATCGGCTCATCGTTCAATCTGTAAAGAGAAAATGATTAACGACCCCATAGTGGTGCTAGTGCAGTACGACTTCATTCTAATACTACTAATAGTATATATATATATATATATATAGCTTTTGAAAACCAAAGTAATCACAAATACGCACTCTCATATATGTATATTATCTCTCCCTGATGACTTCCCTAGGTTAACTACGCAAACTAGAGCTCTGATACCAATGTGATGGCCTGCCGCGCACCAACCGACATTTACTCCAAAAGTGCGATGTACACATGTCCAGTTAGCACGGGACGGTCATCAGAAGGAAAAGAAAGAAGGAAATGAACTAACAAGGAACCTGTAGAATGTCTCACAGCGCATGGAACAAGATATAATAATAACATACTTGACATAAAACAGGTGAGACAGTGCATAAGCTAAAGACAAACTAACATAGCAGCGGAAAATCCAAGTACAGCTTATGATCCAAAGCCAACATTATTACAACTTTTCAAACTGTCTCAAAAGCAAAGCAAGATAAGGGAGGTACACTACTAATGCCCAAGTAGCGACCACCAACGACACAAGGAGAATATCTATATATCATACGTGGAAGCCTCCTGCTCGCCTCCGAATCAGCTACTTGCGCATCACCAGCTAACCTGTCTCTAGTCTGCTCGTGTGACCACCCAGAGTAATAAGAAGAGACATAAACTTCTGGGTCAGAAAAATGTCTGGTATGAGCGATAAGCATCTAAACAAAACAATAATAGGTATACTAAACCATACCTGAACCTGGACCTGCAACCAAAGGTTAGCACTACATACTGTACAACACTCTAAGGTGCCATTTCAAATGGTGAAAAGATAACGGGGGTGGGGATGTGCATGTCATAGTGATGACAAACAATCAAGCATAACAACCATCCTCACAACTCTCACTCAGTGCGTAAAGCATACGATATCCACCACTTCGATCACCCAATATACTTTGCTATGATCACTTTGCCCCATGAAGTCACAATGACTTCACTGCACTGATCCATAGCCGCTAATCCTTCGCTATGTCCACTCTGCCCCATGGAGTCGCAATGACCCCACTGCACTGGCTCATAGCCTTACTAATCCTTTACTATGTCCAGTCTTCCCCATGGAGTCACAATGACCCCATTGCACTAGTTCATAGTCTTACTACGATCACTTTGCCCCTCGAGTCATAATGACTCTACTGCACTGATACGTAGCCCATCATTCCTTTCAGTGGTGAATCGAAGTTATGAACGTCGACAACCCCTTATCACACATCCCGCAACAAAGCCCAATCATGAAGTGAACACATTGGTTCCCAACTGGATCCTGAGCTCTAACTTCCGACTTGGACTACCTTTGCTTCTCGGGTTATTGGTCATCTCTTCCCGGATCGGTTCGGTTTCCCCTCCTCTTCATCGGTTCGGATCGCTGCCTCCCCCTCGTGACGGTTCGGATCGCACATGGTGTCGTATCGCGACCTCCAGCTTGCCACGGTTCAGATCGAGTGCCTCCTTCCTCTGATCTCTAGCTTGTCGGATCGTGAGCATCCGGGTCGGAGCGTTCAAGTGCAAGTGGATCGTGGCCTCACCAGTTCATGCTGACCTCCTCTGGTCGGATTGGGGTGCGAAGCGCGAGCGGATCGGGTACGGGAACTACTGGCGGATCGTGGGGAAGGGTCCTATGGCGGTTCGATTCGGGTCCTCCTAACCGATCCGATCCAATTTTCCTGCAGTTTTCCTGCAACTTCCAGTGACTGTTTGTAAGCCTCTCGATGGCGTTTTCGACCATTCTAACTATTCTAATCAATCAAAAAACATACCACAAAGTCATAGCAACAAGTAGAAGTGATCTCAAACACCAAAACATCAATGTGATAGGTTAAAATGGATCAAACATAGCCAATACCCCCTATTTTCCCTTAAGCATGTTTAAGTATAACTAATGATAGGATTAGCAAAACTTAACCAAATTAACCCAAATTCATATCAGAGGTCTAAAACATCATTTAAGAATTCATAAATATTTTTCCAGAATTTTATCATGTTTAAATTCGCTAATTAACACTAATTACCCTTAATTAACCATAATTAGTGAGGAACTATGCAAATCACTCACCTTAGCCACAAATAAGACTTAGATCTGAAATAAATCTCTGATTTGGCGCGAATACTTATGCTAAACAGCAGCTTTAATCTTGATTTGGTGAAGGTCTCCCTTGATTTGATGTTACTAAGCTTAATCTTTGATTATAAGTGATTTGGAGGTGATTTAGAGGTTGGAGGCCATTTTTAGGGTTTCTAAGAGGTAAGTGGAGGCTAGAAAACTGAAATGGAATGAAACGCTAACTCTTTTCAGCCTCGCCATAACGCTAATCCTGAAATGGGTTATGGGCCCCTTCACTAATCTCCCTATCTGGTCCGGATAAGCAGTTTTTCACCTTCCAAACCTTATTCGGCCATATCTCCCAAACGGTAAGTCCGTTTCCCACATGTGACCACTCTACGGAAAGGTAAACCATCAAACAAATCTAATGGAAGTGGTTTCAGGTCAAAATTCCTTTCCAGTCAAAAGTTATGGCCGAAACAAGATTAGCTAGGGGCAAAACTGTCATTTAAAAATTGGCAAAAATCATGAACATGGGAAATGACCCTAATGGTTGTTTCCTAAGGTTACATGACCATACGACTTCATATGGGAAAGAAATAAATATTCTGCGATCCTCCGATGCGTATAATGCGGGTTGTTCCAAGTGACCTGGTAGATTGGTTGGGATTGGAACCCGAGATAGTCGATATACCTCTAGCGGTGGCGAACCCGATTGGTGATTCGACTAGCCTTAGTATGATTTGCTATAATGTGGTCTTATCGAGTCATGGATGTATGTTTGTTTGTGATTGCTTTGTTTTGGGCTTTACGGGGTTTGGCATTATTTTGGGAGACGATTGGCTCTAAAGATATGGGGTGGTGGTAGACTGTGAGGGATTTTCTGTGACTATTAGGGAGGATGATGGGCGGAGGGTAGTGTTTGGTGGTCTACTAGTGATGGGGTAATGTCTAGTTTTCTAAACTCCCTCGACATCCCACATGATGAGTTGTCAGATGTACCCGTGGCTGGCCAGTATCCGTATGTCTTCGAGGAAGTGACCGGACTTCCACCACACCGAGAGATTGAGTTTCGTATTGATTTTGTGAAAGACGCCAGACCTATAGTGATGCCACTTCGTCGTATGGCACCAAGTGAGCAGCGATAGCTCGGGGTGCATGTAAGCGATCTTTTGAAGAAGGGATTTATCAAAAGAAGTGTTTCTGAGTAGGGATCACCAGTTGTGTTTGCTACCAAGGCAGATGGTTCCCTTCGATTGTGTGTGGACTACCGCGTGTTGAATAAGGTGACGAGGAAGAATAAGTATACTCTACTATAGATAGATAATTTGTTTGATTAGTTGAGTGGAGCGAGAGTATTCTCCCAGTTGAATCTGGCGGCAGGTTTTCATCAGCTTAGGGTGGAAGCTGAGAGTATAGCTAAAATGGCCTTTCGGACGCCGTTTGGATTCTATGAGTGGTTGATCATGCCATTCGGGTTGAGCAATGAACTAGCATATTTTGTGGATCTTATGAATAGGGTATTCAGGGATCAATTGAATAAGTTTGTTCTCGTGTTCATGGACGATATACTTGTTTATTCGAGGACGGAGGAAGAACACAAGGAACATTTAAGAGTAGTGATGGAGGTGTTAAGAAAACACCAATTGAAAGCGAAGTTTTCTAAGTGTCACTTCTGGAGGAGGGAAGTAAGATTCTTAGGCCATGTTGTTTCAGAGAATGGTATTGCGGTGGATCCTGCGAAGGTGGATATGGTACAAGATTGGTCTATTCCCAAGAATGCAACGGACGTAAGATGTTTCTTGGGATTAGCTAGATATCATCATAAGTTTATCCAAGACTTCTCCAAGATAGCGGCACTGTTAACTAAGTTGACCAAGAAGAATCAAGCGTTCGTTTGGGACGAAAGGTGTGAAAATGCATTCAAGAGCCTAAAGGAAAAGTTGACGTGTGCACTAGTGTTAGTCATTCCTAAAGGGAATGAATAGATGACAGTACACACGGATGCATGCGGTACTTGACTGGGTGCTGTATTAGGTAGGGTTGTAGCTTATGCTAGTCAGCAACTGAAACTACATGAGAAAAGATATCCTACCCATGATTTGGAATGGACAGCGATTGTGTTTGCATTAAAGACGTGGAGACATTATCTCTTGGGAGAAAGATTCGAGTTGTTTACCTATCATAAATCGTTAAAATATCTCTTTTCTCAGAAGGATCTAAATCTCCGACAACAAAGATGGTTAGAATTCTTGGCTTCCTATGATTTCGACATCACATATACACCAGAAAAGGGCAATGGGGTAGCCAATGCATTGAGTAGAAGACATGCTAGTTTAAGGGCTATGTTTCTTGAATGGAAGCAACTAGAGTATATCGCAGGGTATGATTTCAGACCAAAGTGTGAATTGGATCCAGAAATGTTAGCAAGTTTGACGATCATACCCACTCTGATTGAACGGATTGGTTCCAGTCAGAAGGAAGATCCTAACTTATTAGAAATCATCTCCAAGTTAGAGATGGGTATCGAAGAGGAGATGAACAAGTACGGGCTTGATCGAGATGGATGGCTTATAAAGAATGGGAGACTAGTTGTACCCAATGTCAATGGATTGAGAGACGAAGTGCTTAGAGAATGTCATCACTCAAAACTGACTATACATCTCGGTGGTAATAAAATGTATCGATACATGAAGCAGACCTAGTACTGGGAAGGGATGAAAAGAGATGTTGGGAGGTTCATATCCAGATGCATGAATTACCAGCTAGTTAAAGCCGAGGAAAAGAAGCCTAGTGGTTTGCTGCAACCATTAGAAAATCCCGAATGGAAATGGGAACAAGTCTCAATGGATTTCATTGATGGGTTACCAAGGACAAGATCGGGCCATGATAGCATTTGGGTAATTGTGAACCAATTGATCAAGAGTGCAAGGTTTATACCCGTCAAGTCGAATAGAACAACAGCTAAGTTAGAAGAATTGTATATGAAGTGGATAGTGAGATTTCATGGAGTACCCAAGGGCATTGTGGGTGACCGAGATCCGTTGTTTACTAGTGGATTTTGGAAGAGCTTATAAGAGGCTGTAGGATCAGAATTACATCTCAGAACCGCATACCATCCTTAAACCGATGGTCAGACAGAGAGGGTGAATCGAGTATTAGAAGATCTCTTGAGAGCTTGCATATTAGATTTTGGTGGATCATGGGATGACCATTTACATCTAGTGGAGTTCACATATAATAATAGTTATCAATCCAGTATTGGTATGGCGCCATTTGAAGTTTTGTACGGAAGACCATGCAACTCACCATCATGTTGGTTAGAAACTGGTGAGAAGTTTGTGCTTGGGCCAGATGAGATAAGAGAAACTTCAGACAAGATTAAGGTTATCCAACAGCGAATGAAGGCTGCTCAGGATAGCAGAAGAGTTATGCTGATAAGAGGCGAAGAGATTTAAAATTCTCCATTGGAGACTTGGTGTTTATCAAGATTTTTCCGTTAAAGAGCGTGATTCGATTTGGTAGGAAAGGCAAGTTAGCACCAAGATTTGTTGGCCCGTTCCCAGTTCTCGAGCAACTTGGAAATTTGGCATATAAAGTGGAGTTGCCGGACAAGATAGCGGGAGTTCATAACGTATTTCATGTTTCCCAGTTAAGGAAGTTCATGCACGACCCTGATGTGACTATTTCACCTGATCGGTTGGATTATGTCGATGTAGAACCCGAGGCGGTTGGGAGCCGCAAGCCGATTCGTATTGTCAAGCATGATACAAAGCAACTCGAAGGAAAGCGGTGAATCTAGCCAAGGTTCTGTGGGGCGAGGATGAGAATGACTGTACGTGGGAGACAGAGGAGATCATTAAGGAGACGTATCCAGAACTCTTTACCTGGTAAGGTTTTCATTTCAATTTAGTCTTTCCGCATGCTAGGATACGTTTTTTTTGTTTGTTTGTAAATGACTGATAGACATGCGGAACACCTTTTTATGTTTTTGGTTAAGGAATTTCGAGGGCGAAATTTCTTTGGGGGGGGGGGGGGAGTGGAGAGTGTAACGACCCGCATTCTACATATCGAAGGACTGTAGAATATTTATTTCTTTCTCATACGAATTCGTATGGTCGTGTAACTTTGGGGAACGACTATTGGGGTCATTTTCCATTTTCACGATTTTTGTCTACTTTTGTATGATTGTTTTGCCCCTGGCGAATCTTGTTTTGCCCATAACCTTTGGTTGGTAAGGAGTTTTGACCTGAAACCACTTCCATTAGTTCCGGATGATGGTTTACCTTTCTGTAGAGTGGTCACATTAATCAAATGGACTTACCGTTTGGGAGATATGGCTGAAATAAGGTTTAAAAGGTGAAAAACAGCTTAACTGGGCCTAATTAGGGTGATTAGCCGCTAGGCCCATAACCCATTTCGGGATTAGGGTTATGGAGAGGCTGAAATCAGTTAGGAAACGAACTATTTTCATTTTCTCAGCCTCCTAAAACATTTCACTAACCCTAGCCATGACCTCCACCTTCTAAAATCCTCTCAAATCACCTTTTAATCACTAACTAAGAAGATCTACATCAAATCAAGGCAAATAAACACCAAATCAGGGTTGGAGCTGCTGTGTTGCATAGGAAAACGCCCCAAATCAGAGATAGTTTCATATCTAAGTTTTATTTGTGGCTAAGGTGAGTGATTTGCATTGTTTTTCACTAATTACGGCTAATTAGGGGTGATTAGTGCTAATTAATAAAATTATACATGATTAAATTCTGGAACAATGTTTAGAAATTCTTAAATATTATTTTAAGCCTCTGTTAGAAATTTGGGTTAATTTGGATATGTTTTGCTAATCCTATCATTAGTTATGGTTAAGCATGATTAAGGGGAAAATATGGGTTTTGGGTATATTTGATCCATTTTGACATAGCTATTTATCATTTTGGTGTTTATGATTGATGTTATATGCTGCTGTGACTATTTGGTATGATTAATGATTGCTTAGAACAGTTAGAATGGTCGAAAATGCTGTCGTATGGTGTAAAACAATCGCCGGAAAAGTTGCAGGAAAATTGTGTAGGAACCGGATCAGATCGCACCCCTCCGAACTGACCCGCTCGTGAAGCACCCCCTCACCACGAACCGCTGGTGGAACCACGAAGCCTGGAGGCACGAACCGGCTCGACGCTCCGAGAAGGTACCACGAGTAGAACACCCATGAGCAGAGGAACTTGAACCAAACCGCAGTGGAGTGGATCATGAACCGACCCGGATGGGGAAGCTCGACCCGAACCCATATGACGGGGTACCACGATTTGAACCAGTGTGGCACCACGACCCAGCCTGGAGTATCACGACCCGACCCGCTCGAGTGGAGAAGCACGATCCGAACCGCCATGAGAGGGTGCTGATGACTCGACCGCTCGGGTGAAGACATCACGAACCGAACCGATGATAACTGGGGTACTACACACATTCAAACTGATCCGAAGGAGACCAAAACCCGAGATGCAAAGGTATTCCAAATAGGAAGTAGAACTCAGTATCCAGTTGTGAACCAACAAGTTAACTTCATGATTGGGCTTTGCTGCGGGCCGTGTGCTAAGGGGTTATCGGCGTCCATAACTTTGATTCACCAACAAGACGAATGTTAGGCTACGAATCAGTGCAGTGGGGTAGTTATTACTCCATGGGGCAGAGTGGTCGTAGCATGGCTATGACCCAGTGCAGTGGAGTCGTCATGACTTCATGAGGCAAAGTGGACATAGCAAGGGATTAGTGGCTATGGATCAGTGTAGTGGAGCCATCACGGCTCCATGAGGCAGAGTGATCATAGCAAGGATTTGGGTGATCAAAGCAGTGGATATTGTATGCTTTATGCACTGAGTGAGTGATGTGAGGATGGTTGCTATGCTTGATTGTTTGATATCACTATGACATGCACACCCCTCCCCCGTATCTTTACACTATATGTATACCTGTTGTTGTTCTGTTTTGTTGCGTATCGCTCATACCAAACTTTTGTCTGACCCAGAGTTTTATGTCTCTTCTTATTACTCTAGGTGCTCTTAAACGGGCAGACTAGAGACAGGTCAGGTGATTACACACGAGTAGCTGTACCGGAGACGATCAGGAGGCTTGCACGTATGATATATTTATATATATATATATATATATATATATAATCTCACTGTGTTGTTGCTGGTCACTACTTTGGGCATTAGTAGTGTTCCTCTTTCTTTTTTCTTTAGAGACAATATTTCAAAGTTGTAATAATGTTGGTTTGGATGATAAGCTGTATTTTGGATTTTCGCAGCTATGATGGTTTAGTTTTCAGCTTATGCACTGTCTCGCCTATTTCATGTCAAAGTTTTGTTATTATTATATTTTATTCCATGCGCTGTGAGACATTCTACATGTTCCTTGATAGTTCAAATTCCTTTCCTTTCCTTTCTTTGGCGACCGTCCCATGCTAATTGGACATCGGCACAACGCATTTCGAGGAAATGTCGGCTGGTCCGGGGCGGGCCATCACACATGGCCTGAGTCCAAGTTTGAGACTTCGTATCTTTTTCATGCCAAAACGGAATTGAGTGATTATTTTTTTAATTGAAAGATATATTGCTTTAGTTTTTCTACCTATTTTCAAGCCATTCCGATGTCGTTTGGTCATACTAAACCTATCGGAAAGTTGCACTTAGATTAGATTTCAGGGAACACTTTCATGCCATAGTATTGATTCAGCGACTTTCCATAAGGGTTTTCACGTCTCTTTTGATCTAATTTTAAACCATCATTATTAAATTTATTTTGGCTTACTTTTATAATAAAGGGACCTAAATTATCACCAATCCACAGTTTGTGTTTGGTGAATTTCTGGGTTGATTTCCGTGTGTTGTTTTCATGAGTTTCCAGGATTTTGTGTGCATGAACACATATTTTATAAAACCATTATAAAATAGGTTATAAATGTAAATAATAGTTGTTCATAATAAAATTATTTTCTATATAATAAAAAGTTTTGGTTATTCATATATGTTTGTGTATATATATATATATCTAATTATACAGATAGATTTTCCCAAATAAGTGATTTCCAAATATTACCCGAAATCGTTTATAAAACCTGATTTCTAAACTTTAATTTTTATATATAAAATCACATATTTACCCTTTGAGAAGGCGTGATTGTGATTAAATTATATTGTGAACCTCATGGTATGAGATAGGAAGTTATTTGACATCGGTTAATTCCAAACACGTTGATTGAAGTAATTCGTTGATTTCCAGTGTGGAGCTGACTAGCGGGTAGTGAACCGGTAGTGGAAACATGTGATATGGGACACCAAAATACCACTACTTGGATTACCGATTGTGATTTTGTAACAATTTATGTTGTTTAGCCAGTACTAGGCCATTGGGTCAATTATGTTGTAGTTCTGGGTAGATCCAAAATCTTAATTCTAGGTAGATCCAACAACTATAATTTTGGGTAGATCCAAAAATTGTAACTCTAGTAGATCTAGTAGATATAATTTTGGATATATCCAAAAGTCTTAATTCTAGGTAGATCCACTGGCTATGGCGTCGAGCCACCACGCTACTTGCACATGTGGACATGGCTTTGGCTTTGCCAATTCTAGGTAGATCCAAATGTTGTTATTATGGGTAGATTCAAATATTGGTGCTCTGATGATTTTGACCTTGTAATCATATTTAACTTTGTTGTTAGATCCAAATTGATGCTTTAGTTGATATTTTTGACTTTGTGATTTCAAACCCTTATTATCATTATTATTTGGTGCTTTGGGTCCAATTTATGTTGATTTGTTGAAGTTGAAACCATTTATAGCCTTAGAGCTATTTGATGCTTATTTAAATATAGTGATCACTTTTTTTTGGTTGAATAAACTCATATTTGAGTTTCTAAGTTGTTAGATGGAATTTCATATTATTTCATGGCGTTGTACCTTTGTGCTTAGCGTGATGTTTAACACTCTTATGGTAGTAATTAAATTATTCCTTGTGATTGATTATGACATTCTTGAATCTCATAGGCTATTTTAGCCTTAATTAATTGTTGTCTGAGGCTTATAGTTCCTTTTAGGCCAAAAGGAATTCTTATCTATATGGATTTGTATATCATTTGTTGTGTTATAACTGATATGTAAACTAGAGTAATCTCTATGTAATATTTGAGTCAGATTGTGTAGTTTTAGGTGTAGCTTGTGGTTAATTCATGGTTAGCTGACCCATCTAGGACTATCTCTTGAAGCCATTTCCTAGTTGTACTTATTCTTTAAGAGATGTTGTAATTTTATAAGCTTCTTATGTGACCATTCGTGTTTGTAGAACTTGTATACGTTGTATTCTGCTGTTTTAATTATATATGATCTGTTATTTGTGTATATGTACTTATTGTGTTCAGAATAAGATCCTCAGCCACTGTAGTGTTATATTAGATGACTCGAATACGTCGATCCACCTAAGGTAAGAAAGAAATTTATACACCCAATCAACGTATTCGATGCTTATTTAATGTGGAGCTATGGATATTTGCTCCTAACCAGCCCTATTCTCTTCGCTAGTAGAGGACATTACTTGTTAATTCTCTTTATTAGGATGGGTCACGAGGTGGGGCATGACTACAGTTATGAGTGTCAAAAATCGTTGCATATGTGGATTTGGATATAGACCCACATTGCTCCTTCCCATGAAGCCATATTGACTCTTATTTAATGTATTACATGAGGAGAACCACTTATATGGTTATGGTTTAAACACATGTATGCGGATGTCAAGATCTAATAACCAAATGGAAATACATAATATACAAAATATATATGAATAGAAGTAGAATAAAAATATACAAGAGGCCGATAGCGGAAGAAATCGATACATGAATATCAATACACAATAGTCAGGGTACATCAACTCCAAAATTCACAAACATATAAACTATATACATAAAGCATTATGTACAGGGAACTAACTCATAATATTGTATATTAAAACTATATATAAACACACATGCGCGCACACACACAAGAATCATTAAATGACAACCAGCCATCTTAACAAACGTGGCTGAGGGGAAATCCGGAGTGCCAATAAATAAGTATAGTAAATTCATGTCAAAGGTAGGAAATCATACCAATCTTGCTCTTCTCTTATAACAACAAGTTAATACAATAAATTCCATTGCGCTCCACTAGACCAAAATGATACATCACAATGTGTATGGTCACAACTATAAGACCCAAATGGTACGTCACAACATGTATTGTCAATACTACAAGACCAAATCGTAGATGACACATTATCGGGGAACACTATGTTCTAGCATTATATCGTCGAAATCATAGATGACTCGCTACTAAGGAGTACTATGTATTAGCCCGCTATCATCAAAATCTTAGGTGACTTGCTACTAAAACTATAATTCTTAGCCTGCTATTACCAAAATCCTAGATGACTCGCTACTGAGGAACTCTAAATCTCCGCCCGTTATCACTAAAATCCTATATGACTCACTACCGAAGAATGAAATGTCCTAGCCTGTTATCATCTAAATCTTATATAACTTTCTACTGAGGAACTCTATGTATCAACCCGCTATCATATATTTGTAGAGGATCAGTGTGCATGAATCTAATCGCCATGGCATAAAAACCACCGACAAGTCAAACAAAACTGCATGCTAACCTGAATTACATTTCAAATCTAATGCATGAACCTAATGTCACAACTCTTCCAGTATAATCTCCAGTCTGGCTCAAAATTTACGGTTTTAGCATATGTATTAGGTGGGTCCCATACGGGCCTCCAAATTAAAGTAACCCAGAATGAAACGACCCAGACATCCCCGATCCCTGTAGAGACGGAGGAGCCTTCATTGCTATTACAACAATTTATTTTTAGATTACAAGATATCAGAGTAAAAATAATTAATTTATAGCAGAAAATATCAGAGATTTAAATTACATTTAAATACATAAACATAATGCAGCAGAAAACATCAACTACCATAGCTGGAAAAAATACATGGATATAAAGCTTTCAAAATATCGCTCCAGTTGTAATCCAGAATCCTAGGAAAAGAAATATCTGCGAAAACCAAAACTACTAGCTGCTTGTGTGGAAAATATGGGCACCCAGAGTATAGATAGAAACAATAAACTCCGAGTTAGTCATGGGACTGGTGTGAGAACTAAAAAAATTATTAAATCTTTACTTTAAAAGTTGGGAAATCATGGGACCACGCCGTATAACACGGAACAAATTTACTCCACATGAATCTCAGTTTAAAATAAAACAACCCAATGCTTTTTGGAAAATGAAGCTATTATAATACTCAGGTCCCATCACACAATGCAACGCAAGCCGAAGGATAGAGTTTTCCCTTATAATAGCCAAACATGCTTGGTACGTTTAAAACAAATCATTTTGATATTACTATAGGTGCATAGTGTCAAAATTAGCTTCAAAATATAAATGTATCAATCATAGATGACATAGGTACCATATATTATGCCGCCATACATAGGTTTACAACTAAAACCAAGAAGTTGCATATTGGAAGTTGGATTTCCATCTATGAGTCGAGGCAAGGTATGGCTCCTCTCTAATTCGAGAAACTCTAGCAAATGCCTCATGATCACACCTACGGGCAACCCTTGAGTCTTCAAGGTCGGTCTACACTTACTTTAGTGGATTGGTTATTCCTAGACACACGTTTCGCGGTCCTATCGGACATATCATGTAGCCAGTAGCGACCAATATATCCGAGGCGCCTTGCAGTCCATCATCCACATAAGTAAAAATGTCTGGGCTCCATACCATGACACAACTCCTAGCTAGAAAGAAATGTCGTGCACTCCTTGTAGTCACTATCCCCTTTTTGACTCATACCGGGTGTGATGCTAGCGAATTAACGCTATACACAAAGCTACGCTAATTAAAGTCGTGCTTTGATCATCGACCACAAGACTCTACTTTTCAACAAAAGCCTTGATCATTTGCATCTCAGCATGCCATACTGACAATTCACGCCATACAACTGATGTCTATCAATATATAATCTCTAAGCTCGTACGTCTCAGAGAAGGGTGTTTAGCAAGAGAATAAATTCTCCGCCACTAAACAGATATATATTTAAGAGAAATCAATCAAGACAGAATGAAATCCAATGTCAGGCACACATCCATTTACAAGTCCGTTCTGGGTTTGAACGAAGTCGTAGGCACCTTATTCCTCGTCCCATATGTCCAATATAGGAGGGAGGTCCTCGCACATCCGATCGATCTACAAATACGTCTGGACAATCAACACTTTTTACCTTGTCTTGGGTGTACAGCCCAATCAAGACCTCAGTAATCATCAATATGATGTGAAGATCTCCGGTCTTCGACCAACGTCTTCATATCATCAACTTTTAGTCGTCGTATTAATTATTCAGAATGGGATAAACCCGATCTTTCCGAATAACTCGCGTATTTTATAATCAATAATCAAGTGCTATAAAAACACATCATACGCCTCATTCCAATTAAGAATATTATTCAAATATTTACATCTTAGGCGAAAGGTTCCCATTAATTTTATCAAAGATAAATTCTTTTAAACTTATTCTTTAATCTTCCTTTGGATATCATTTTCAAAAGATTTTATTTTATCTTTCCACACTCTAAACCAAAACAAGGTTTATTAACTAGTCAGGATTATCGAACCTTACTGAAGTAATCATTTAATTTATTTTTCCAATCCATACCTATTCAACCCATGGAGCAAAACTGGTAGTATTCCATATCTAACACCCACTGTGTTATCAGTAAAATTAATTACCATTTCACGTTCAAATCTAATTAAAGATTTAACTATCGCCTGGAGTAAAACTGGAGGTATTCCATTCTCGGTCATTTAATGAATTCGATAAATTTAATTATCCCATTCTCATTTTAATCTACTTAAAGATTCATTAAAACTCTAGTTCAGTTTTATTCTCAAAAATCATTACTTAATGATCATTCAACTTTAAGAAATTAATCTTATCTTTAACTGGGTCAAAGAACTAATGTCGTTTAAAAAACAGTTCACGATTAACCCCAAAATCATCTTCCATTTAATATGGAATCTTCACGGAAATTTGATCAGTACACAATTAATATAAATTTCCATATCTGAAATATACTATAAATAGAATAACAACAAAGCCTTTTAAATTTCATATATAGTAACGGTCTTCCTTTACAGAAGCTCATCTCAATTATTACCAAATCGAATTCTATTCAATTCCAATTTAATATAATAAATTGGAAAATTTTACTTTGGAAAATTTCCATTAAAGTTTAATAAAAGATTTATAAATTCCAAATCATATCTTCACTGTTAATGGGGTTTAAGAACAAATGTCATTTAAAACATCGTTCACAATGAACCCGTAATCAACTACCATTTAATTCCAATTATATTAATTAATTGGAAAACTTCATTAATCTTAATTAAAAGATTTATTTTATTCTCTATTGCGTTTAAGAACAGTGTTATTGAGGACACCATTCAAGACGAACCCAAAATTCCATTTGATATTAAATACAAGGCTCTGAATAGAAATTTTACCGACTTATATTCAATATCAAATTCTAAAACTAACGGACATAGTTGAAAAATCTCATAAATTTCAGTGAAAAAAAAACAACGGTCTCTTTAATGGCAGAGGCCCTCCTTTCCCACAATTTTCCGATTACCTCCTCCAGCCTGCTAACCGCCCCTATCTGCGATCTGCCCCCCCAAATCGTTTCACCACCATCTCCCTATCTCCTTACCTTGCCATGTAGTTCAATTCCACCCCTTTCAGACTCTCCTCCAGAACCTCCAGATCCGGCATCAATCCCGCCTCCTACGCCTCAACCAGGCCCCCCAGAACCTCCAGAACCGACGCCTCTGACCATTTCCATCCCTCCTCCTGCTCCTCAACCAGCTCCTCCCACCTCTTCTCTCCCCTCTGCCTCCTTTCCCTGTCCTATCCCGATGTTCTCTGCCTTTGTTAAGTCGGCCTCTAGCAATCTTCTGAACTCTACTTACGTTAATTCCTCATTTAATCATGCGAGTTCTTCCCTGTTTAACATTCAAGCTTCCAATCAACGATTTTGGACTTCTTTTACGCAGCGTTTGCCTCGCAACGCCGGGAAGTACAAACCCGTTGATATGACGCCAACTTATGTGGATTGAGCTCTACAACATACTATGGCCATTGTTGAAGCGGGTACTACTGTTTGGAAGGATGCTTTAGTCGGTTTCTTCCTTGATAAGCCGCTGTCCTATACAGCAGTCGATCAAAAATGTAGATCTGTTTGCAAGCCTAAAGGAGAACTCAAAATCAAATCTGATGGTGTTCTTTTCCTCTTCCAATTTGCGTGTGATGAAGACAAAGATCGACCGCTAATGGGTGAGCAATTACTTATCCAGAATAAACTCTTCATCATCAAACCGTATGAACCCAATGTAAGCAACGTTTGTGGTATGATTAAATCAGTCCCCGTTTGGGTATATTTCACTAACATACCACTTTTCTCATGGTCACACTACGGTATTAATTGGCTAGCATGTAGACTCGGCAAACTAATTTGTATGGATGAAACTACCGAGAGACTCGAAAGACTTCATTACGCCAAATGTTTGATAGAGATCAAACCGGACAAAGCCTTTGTCGAAGATTTCCTTACCTCTCTTCCAGACGGGGGACTCAGAGAGTCAAAGTCAACTACTTTTGGAGACCCCTGATCTGCACACGATGCTGTGTTTTCGGACACAAAGTTGAGGACTGTGAAGCGACTATGTAGCACGAAAAAATGCAAGGAAAAAACTTCAAGGAACAACCAATCAAGAATACAGAACAGGCTAATAATACGGTGAATAACAAAGGAAAAGAACAAGTTAATAACAGTGAGCATCAAGCAGAGAGCAATAAGCGTAGATATCTGGAAAGAAGACCACCAATAAGAAAAGAAGCGCCATGGCAATGAGTTGAAAGGAATAAAAACATTGCTGCTTTCAAGTCCCGGCAAGTTAACAACTTCACCAAATCTTTCACACCCCAAAAACCGGTTTACAAAAGAAAAGAATTCAGCTTGGCTGACTACATGCCAGAGGAAGGAGAAATCATAAATAAAAAGTCGCAGAGTGCACACAACAGCAAATCAATGCCAGCAACCTCATTCTAAGCCAAAAACAGTTTTAGTGACATCAGCAACCTTAACAAACACTGATAATTTACCTAGTACATCTTACTTGGAGGTCAACTTAGCTGAAGACACAAATAATGACAAATCACCTAGCTCAACAAACTTGGAGGACAATCATCAGTTCCTGCAAAGCCAGAACAATGTAACGATAAACAAAACTATTCAGTTAATCAGAAACTCCAGTAAAAATACACTGCAGCCTTCTTCTGGAACTGCAGAGTAGGTATCAAATTTTGAAGGTTCAGCAAGCACTAAAGAGAAAGCTAATGAGAATTCAAATAAACTAGTGAAAATTAATGACTTGGCCAGTGATCACCCTCAAACAGTGAACAAAGATTCCGTGAATGTCTCAATAAGCAATAACAGTGGTGATGAAGTTTATGAATTTACTGATAAGAATTTTGAGCCGGGCATTTTGGCTGCCATGCCTCGACTGGCAACACTGAACATTTGTAATCGTTATGACATTCTGCATGATTCGCAGTGCAATAAAATAACCAACAAAGTTGACCTTGAACCTCTATCAAGTGAAGCACCTGCGCTCCCAGAGAGCATTTATAAAAATATCCAACCTCCACCTGGTCACAAAGAAGCCGTTGAATCCCATCTGTTCGAAATTGATAAATCTAATAATGAAGGCAAAAAGGAAATTAATATCTGCACTCCCAAGGCAGGTGAAACAGGATGAGCTGACGCCAACAAGGTCATAACAAAATCTATGACAAGAGAGTCCGAAAATACATATCGAGTTTAAATTATGATACACAACATATGCATTTGGAATATCAGAGGAGCACACAAGCAGATCAAACTTGACAGATGCAAGATCATGATCAGGAAACACAACCTCTTGGCAATTGCTTTACTGGAAACAAAACTTAATGAAGAGCTAACAATTAAAGTTGCGAGGTACGTTAATCCAAATTGGAATTTTTTACATAATTTAGCTGATGCTAACTATGGTAGAATTTTAGTTTTGTTTGATCTTAATATACATCGCCTCATCAGGATTAGTTCGTCTACTCAGTTCTTGCATTGTCACAATTTTCACCTTCCTTCCGCTACCAATTATTTTGTAACCTTTGTGTATGCGCATAATACTATAGCTGCTAGGGACAGTCTCTTTCAAAGTATGCCCACACTTAAACAGGACATTGAACCTTGGTTGATTTGCAGGGACTTTAACTCGCCGCTTAACATAAATGATAGGATTGGAGGTAATAATGTCACTCTTGCTGAAATAAGACCCATTAACTTGGCCTTAATGAATTCAAACCTTATTGAAATAAACTCAAACAGGCCTGCTTACTCTTGGAACAATTGTAATAGGAATGGTATTCACACATTTTCTAAAATTGACCACTCCTTTTGTAATGCTCCTGCTCTAACTTTGTGGCCTAGTTTAGTTAATGAACTTACTATGCCCATCCTATCGGATCACTCTCCTCAAATTATTCATTTGAATGAGCATGATATTGATCGTAAACCTTCTTTTAGATTTTTTTGATATATGGTCTAAACATGGAGAATTTCATGATATTGTTAAAAAGGCTTGGGATTTACAATGCTACGACAACCACATGTTTAAACTGTATAAAAAGCACAAAGCTATTAAGAATGACCTGAAAGAGTGGTCTGCTAAGCACTTTGGCAGCGGTAGCCTGAAGTCCAATGCTCTCGAGAGTCAACTGAAACTAATCCAATCCAATATGTTGAGCGATCCTCTCAATCCCAGTCTTCCACCAATCGAACATGATTTGTCGTGCCAACATCAAGATGCACTCGACATAGAGTCTATGACGAAGAAACAAAAAATTAGAATCAAATGGTTTGAAGATGGTGACAGGAATTCCGCTTATTTTCATGCTGTGCTCAAAGCTCAACAAGTAAGAGAAACGATTCACACCATAACTGATCTTCAAGGGCAGGTTCACAATACCACTTCTTCTATTCAAAATGCCTTTATTAGTTACTTTGCCAATCTTTTTGGAAATAGTGAGAATTTTGTTCCTCAAATTGATGATATTAATCCGATGATTTTGCCTAAGATTAACCACGACATGAAAAACTTCTTATGTTCCACTGTCACTAATGAAGAAATAAAACATGCTATGTTCAACCTTAATAAACACTCTTGTGGTGGCCCGGATGGGCTTAATGATGTCTTCTACTATACTTGTTGGAACATAGTAGGTAATGATGTCTGCAATGCTGCTAAACAATTTTTCAAAAGGACCAACATGTTTCATTCTTATAACAATACTGTTATAGCTCTTATACCTAAGGTTAAGAATGCTAGCAATGTGAACGCCTACAGACCTATTTCTTGCTGTAATACAATCTATAAATGTATTTCTAAGGTTATTGCTAGCAGACTCAAATGTGTCCTTCCACATATTATATCTCTAAATCAATCTGCTTTTTTTCCAAATAGGAACATTCTAGATAACGTGTTATTAGCACACGAACTTATCAGAGGTTATAACACTCAAAATATATCCCCGTGTACCATGATTAAGCTAAATATTAGAAAAGCTTTTGATACTATACAGTGGTCCTCTATCATAAGAATCCTTAGTTATATGAACTTTCCTGCTTGTTTTAGGCTTGGGTTTATTCGTGTATTAGCACAGCTCACTTCTCTATCAATGTTAATGGCACTCCGGTAGGATTTTTTGAAAGCAAGCAAAGTATCAGACAAGGTGATCCTATCTCTTCTTAACTGTTTATCACTGTCATGGAAATGTTAACTAGAATACTAGATAATTTGGTTGTTGCTAATCTTTTTGACTTACATCCGAAATGCACTTCTCCGCGCATAACCTCCCTTATGTTTGCGAATGATTTGATCATTTTCTGCAAGCTGAACGATAAAACGTTAACTAATATAATGTCTACTCTTCATACATTCTACTTGTTAACCGGGTTACAAATTAACTATGACAAATCGAATATCCTCCTTGCTGGAATTTCTCAAAATAGGATTAATGAAATACATGGTTTAACGGGTATTTCCTGTAGCAATACATCCCTTATTTATCTAGGTCTCCCCATGGCAACGTCTAGAATAACAACTCAACAGTGCCTTCCCATGTTCGACAGAATTACAAAAAGGCTCAACTGTTGGTCGACCAATTTTCTGAGTCAGGCTGGTAGAATGACGTTAATAAAATCGGTTATATTTTCTATGCAAGTCTACTAGTCTCGCACTTATATTCTACCTAATAAGCTTCACAAATTGATTTGTTCTGCTTGCATTAACTTTCAATGGAAAGGTAATCTTCATGCTAGATATGTTGCCCAAATATCTTATGTTAAACTGACCGGACCTATTAAGAATGGTGGTTTAGGCTTTATTAACACCATCACTTGGAACAATGCTGCAATAGCTAAACATATAGATGACATTCTCAGCAATTCTAACAGTCTTTTATACAATGGTCCGTTAAGCACATACTTAAAGAACAAAGCTTTTGGTCTTTAAGCACACGACAAGGTTTTAGTTGGACATGGAAATGTATAAACAAGTTAAAAACTAAGATTTTGCCTTACTTTAAATATGGTTCTGCTGCTTATGACAGGATCAAGATATGGGATGATCCTTGGCTAGAGCATGGTCTTATTTTAAAAGAAAGAATGACCTTCCTGGAGATGCAAGGTTCAGGAGTGAACAAAGATGCCTTAGTGGGGGATTTTCTCATTCACGACAAAATATGCTTGCCCAACTCAATGTTAAGGCATGTGCACTTGCCGTGGAGCAATATCAATGAGCTCAACAGACAAACTGACTCTCAGCTCAGCACTGCTTGGAAGTGGAAAGGTGAGAACTTCAAAATCAAAGAAATGTATTATGCTATTTCAGATTTTACTGCACTCCCTGTTTGTAGATGGTACAAGAAAATATGGAGAAAAGACAACAATGCTAAAGACAATATTCTTATATGGAAAATTATCAACCGTGCTATCCTATCAAAAGCGAGATTAGCGGAGCTTGGTATGAATGTTCAGACCGGCTGCTTACTGTGTGGAGCTGCCACTGAAACTTTTGATCACCTATTTTTTGAATGCAACACCGTACGTCAACTTTGCGATGAAGCTTTACAGCAGCTTCGGCAACATTTCTTCCCTCACGCAAGTGCTGAGCAATGGACTTTCTTCAGGCGCAAGACTGGAACTAGAGGAGCTAAACCAAGGCTATACAATTACATCCTCAAAAAGCTAACGCAAGCTATATGGACAAAATGCAATGCATTCACATTTGACTCCCAGCATGTGATGAACTTCAAATTATGGAAACAACAACTTTGGCGCGAAATCAGAACTGGCTTGAAGTACCTCAGATTTTCTTATGATCCGGGAATCTTTGTGACACTATGATAGTTTTTTCCTTGGCATATATGTGTTTTTATTCGCTAGTGTGTACTTGATATGCTTGTATGCTCGGTACTCTTTTTTGTTTTCTTTTCTGCTTTGTTGCCTTGTATTCCTCTTAGCATATCAATAAAAATGGTAGGGGTCCATTCAACCCCTTCGGCTTTGCCAAAAAACAAAAAAAATAAAACTATCGAACATCGTACTGGGAATAACGATATTTATATCTTCCAAATTCCTCAACAATATCCATATAATCAGGGAATCCAATATCGATATATTCCGAGGATTATTCCGTTTAAATCCTTTCCAATTCATATGCTAGAAAATTCTGGTTAATTCAAAACCCATTTACAAGTCCAATTTATTTATTTAAAAACATTGGATTATTTTTCTAGTTAATTACTAGTTCATTTCGATAAAAATATATTTTTATCTTTCCAAACTTGGAATTTTTCATCCAAATTTTTTCCAAATCGTTCATTATGATTTTACACGATTTTTCCATGTTTTAATAATTTTATTCAGGTCCTTACAGTCTATTTCCAATAACGGCCACTGAACTACATCCATAGCGACCTTTTCCAAAATTGATTTGGACATATTTTAAAATCTAACTATTCAAATTTAAATATCTTATATTCATTGGAAAGATCTTTTCGATACGAACCCAACGTTTCTAGTTTTAGGAGAATCCGATGGTCGGATCTCTCGTTACATCAATTTTAAGTCAATGGGTCAATGGTTGAAATTCGCGAACGGTCGCTATGCGTTCTATTCAAGCCATTAAACATATATTTAATATGTATCATTGATTTCCATTTAAAACGTATTTTATAAATTGTTTATAAATCCATTTTAAAATGATTTCAAATTCATTTTCAATTTCAAATCAAAATTAAATATCCCATATCAATATAATATTAAAATGATGATATTTTCAAAATATCAGATTTTGAAATCAAATATTTTCGATATTCATTATAAAATAAATAAAATCGGCAGAAAATTCCATTTGAGTAAAAATGGTGCACATCTACTTAACTCGGCTCCATATATTTCAATATTTTCGTGTCCATCCAAAATCGGACATCAAAATCATATTTTGATTCTTTACTAGATATTATTTTAAAATATTCGTTTATATTCTGAATTGGAATCAGACTCAATCAACTACCATATAATTTTATTTATTTGGATTCCATACATCGCATGTATTCTAATATTGTGATAAATAACTATTAAATAGTCAGTTCACAACCAGAGTGCAGTTTACAACTGTATGAGCATTAAATATTTAAATATCATTTATCATGGTCTATCAATAAATTGGTTGACAAACTATTAAATCCAGGGGAGACGTGAATAAATTATCATCCCCAGACCCATGTGAGGTTTCCAATCATCAACAGTCGATTCAAATTAATCACTGGTTAATAAATTTAACCAATTCAAATTCGATTCGAATTATTTTTCTATTTAACCATTTTTCACTGTTTAAATTATAAATAGATATTTCTAGTTTAATTTCAACTACCACAATAATATTAACATTATTTTAATATGTTAAACATTACAATCACAACACACAAATCACCAAATCATCCATATAAATAAATACTCAACTACCCAATGCCATTTACGGCGCCACAAGTGGCCATCCGCGGAGTATGAAATGCGAGTGTCGCTAATATCCATACAATGCTTCTATTCAAATGATTTGTGTGAGTTCGTGCATAGAACTCCAAAAATAACTACGTGATAAAATATTGAGTGAGAAGGATTTCTCACTTTTGTTTCCACTCCGCCAATCTTTATCTGAAGATTTTATTTTTCAACTAAATTAAACACACGTTTAATTTAGCTAAAAATCTAATTTGCTCCATTTCCATTCTGGTCAGTTCTATGTTGTAGTGTTCGTTGTTGCGATCCCAACGCTGTTGAAATCATCGGATTTCGACCTCGTATGGAAAAATTATGATAATATTTGTGTTAATTACATAATTAGTTAATTAATTAAAATTAAATCCCTTACTTATCTCACCTCCATCGTTCAAAATCGTTGAACCACCCTTTGACTCCTTCAACTGCCAAGCACTGCCAACATACACCACTCACTGTTGATCTAAGACCACCACGTCGTAGCCCCCACTTTCCTCTATCACGGTCGTGACCATCTCCGAGTTTGAAACCCCCGTTGCGCCTCAATTTCAGTTCATACGGCGGGGGTTTTAAGGGGGATTCCGGCCACCAAAGGCTACAACTTTAAATCACCACCGTCAGTTTCGGAGAACACGACGAGCTCAACCATTTCCCCTTAGAATTCGTTGCGAGATGGAGGGAGATCAGAGGCGACGATGTTTTGGGTGATTTCCGCCCTTGATTTCTAGGGCCTTCATGGTTTTTTGATTTGTGAAGAGAGAGGGTGCGGAAATTTATATTTATATAATTTTTTAATAATATTTAATTTGTAAAAGTTATATTTTGCACTCGAACTCAAAAATCAAACCCAACGACGTCATCCTAGCTAAATACCCCCATTCCGAACACAATGGGATATGTGTCGTATGCTAATTCGACCATTTCGATCAGTTTTCATCAAAATTAAAATATAAATTAATATAACGGTCAATATTGAATTTCAAAATATATTTTAATTTACCGGGTCCACATACTGACTCCAAAAATTACGAATTTTAAAATCTAGCTATGTTTTGATGATACGGTCCTAACGAAATTAATTTCGTCGTATTTGAAGACCGTTTGAAAAATGGCCTCTTTAACTGGTCAATTAAATTTAAACTGGAATTGAAAACGCGTTTAAATTCACCACGCTCACATATTAATTCCCAATTATGAAATTTTAAACCTGAGAATAATTTGACATTCCGGATCCAGCAAAAGTGGTTTCATCGAAAATGGAGGTCGTTTGCAAAATGGCTATTTTTAAGGGATATATATATTAAAAATATATATAAATTCCATAGTGACTATTCTAAATTTTAAAATGGACATAACTATTAATTTATAAAGTGAAATCTCTATTTCTTACATTCGTTAGAAAATTATAGTTCAAAATATTCCAACATTTCTTGTTTTACTAAAATCAGATTTTTATTGAATTATATACATTCAGTTGAAATTTGAAATTGAATTTTCAAACTACTGCGCCATTTCAGGCTCGTTTTATAATTAAAATAAATTTATACGTTCTAACTTCGATTTAAATAAATTTTTAATTGTTATTATTTAAATAAATCATTTTAAATGTTTAAAACACATTAAAATAGCTAAAATAATTTTTTTTTTAAATTAGTTCATAAATTCTGGGTTGTTACAATCTCCCCCACTTAAAATCTTTTCGTCCTCGAAAAGGAACGGAGTTGAAAGTTGTTTAACTAACCAACTCAACTTTCATTCTGGCTTTAGTTCTTCAACTTTTCAGTTTCTAAGAACTTTCTAATTTCTCAAAAATTTGGCTAACACCCTAAATTTTTGAAAATTTTCGCCATAACCTCCTTTGTATGGGTAGGGTTTGAAATATTTATTGGGCCATATTAGGCACCCAATAAATCATATAAAAGCATACACAATTTTTGTGACCTATCTATGCCTAAGGGAGACGTGTAAAAAGACAAAATCTCGTACCTAGCCCCAGTGTTGGAAATTAATCCATGTGCCTTAATTAAAAGCATGAGAGACATGAATTTTTGCCATCTCCAGACCTGTTTAGGGTTTGTATTAAATACTGCCCCGAGCACCTTTATATGTTTATTAAATCCGTAACCAGTCTTCTATTCATCTGTAATTCAGTCCTCGCCATACAAGCGTCTCGCCCGTATGGAAATCCAAACCTTGTCACATAAGTGCCAAATGCCTATATGGAATATGATATGATATGTTGTCTTCATGTAGTATGTCGTGCGGTGTAGTTCATAATTTATTTGTTGCTATCCTATGGCGTATGTTTTTAATCTCACATAGAGCAACCATCGCAGTGCATCCAAATTCATTCACAGTAGTTGATATAATAATAAAATTGCACAACCAACTCATTAAGGTGCACCTATTTGTCGGGTATGCAATATATTTCTCTACTCAATAGTAAATCCATAACCTGCTCAGCATGTATATATAAGTACATATCTATCTAATATATAAATCCAATTCGAACTAAATTTTCTATTTAGCTCTATATTATATTTGGTTTGGTTTTATTTATCACCCATTCTCATATGGGTTTTATCATTCCAATATTTTTATTAATCAAACTAGTAATCACACATCACAACCAGCAATCAACTAATTTATTAGCTTTTCAAATATATAACTTTATATATACTTAAAAATCCTATTTCAAGATCAAATCAAAAATTCTAACTAAGGTTTTTGTTCTCACACAAGTCAATTGGAATCATATAGACATCCTACTTTCGAAACTCGAACATAAGTACTGATGATGCAATCACTATCATCAAAATCATCTCCGGGAGACTATAATGTGATCCTATGTCTATCTATTATATTTGAGACTTCAAGTACACGTGGATCTGACGTATATTCAAAATCTTCTTATACCCAATAATCCAAAATCAATATAAAATAAAATACTCAAATACATATAATAAGATATAATTTTCAAAATTAAATTCATTTTTTTATAAATAATACACTTCAAACTGATTCTAGGGTATTACTAACCCTATCTCTAATGAGTCATTCTTATAGGATATTACTAATCCTGTCTTTGATGAATTCTTTTATTCGGCTCTAATGTGCCTTATTCTCTATCTTTGTAAACCAAAGCTCTGATACCAAAATGAAACAACCCAGACTTCCTCGATCCCCGAAGAGACGGAGGAGCCCAGATTGCTTTGAGAACACGGCGCATCAGAACACAAATACTAGAACATTTCATTGCTATTACAACAATTAACATTAGAGTACAAGATATCAGAGTACAAATAATTAATTTATAGTGGAAAATATCAGTGATTTAAATTACATTTCAATACATAAACATAGTGCAGCGGAAAACATCAACTACCACAACTGAAAGAAATACACGGATACAAAGCTTTCCGAATATAGCTCCAGCTGTAATCCAGGATCCTGAGAAAATAAATATATGTGAAAACCAAAACTACTAGTCGCTTGTGTGGAAAATATGGGCACCCAGAGTTTAGGTATAAACAATAAAGTCAGAGTCAGTCATGGGACTGGTGTGGGAACTAAAACAGTTATTAAATCTTTACTTTAAAAGTTGGGAAATCATGGGACCACGCCGTATAACACGGAACGGGTTTACTCCACATGAATCTCAGTTTAAAATAAAATAAGGCAATGATTTTTGGAAAATGAAGCTATTAAAATACTCAAGTCCCATCACACAATGAAATGCAGGCCGAAGGATAGAGTTTTCCCTTATAATAGCCAAACATGCTTGGTACGTTTAAAACAAATCATTTTGATATTACTATAGGTGCAGAGTGTCAAAATCGGCGCCAAATATAAATGTATCAATCATAGACGACATAACAACCATATATTATGCCGCCAAACATAGGTTTACAACTAAAACCGAAAAGTAGCGTATTAGAAGTTTGATTTCCGTCTCTGAGTCGAGGCAAGGGATGGCTCTTCTCCGATTCGAGTCATTCTAGCAAATGCCTCAGGATCAAACCTACGAGAAACCCTTGGATCTTCAGGGTCGGTCCACATTTACTTTAGTGGATTGGTTATTGCTGAAAACACATTTCCCGGTCCTATCGGGCCTATCACTTGGACAGTAGCGACCAATATATCCGAGGCGCCTTGCAATCCATCATCCACATAAGTAAAAATGCCTGGGCTTCATACCATAACACCACTCTTAGCTAGAAAGAAACGTTGTGCACTCCCTGTAGTCACTATCCCGTTTTTGACTCATACCAGGTATGAGGCTAGCGAATTAACGTTATACACGAAGCTATGATAATTAAAGTCGCGCTTTGATCATCAACCACAAGACTCTGCTTTTCAACAAAAGCCTTGATCATTTGCATCTCAGCATGACACATTGACAACTAACGCCAAACAACTGATGTCTATCAATATAAAACCTCTAAGCTCATCCGTCTCAGAGAAGGGTGTTAAGCAAGAGAATAAATTCTCCACTACCAAACAAATATATATTTAGTAGAAATCAATCAACACAGAATGAAATCCAATATCAGACACACATCTATTTACAAGTTCGTTTTGCGTCTGAATGAAACCGGAGGCACCTTATTCCTCGTCCCATATGTCCAACACAGGAGAGAGGTCCGTGCATATTTGGTCGATCTCCAAGTACGTCTGGACGATCACCTTATCTTGGGTGTACAGCCCAATCAAGACATCAATAATCATCCATATGATGTGAAGATCTCTGGTCTTCGACAACCGTCTTCATATCATCGACTTTTAGTCGTTGTATCAATTATTCAAAATGGGATAATCCCGGTCTTTCCGAATAACTCGTATATTTTATAATCAATAATCAAGTGCTATAAAAACACATCATACGCCTCATTCCAATTCAGAATATTCTTTTATTCAAATATTCACATCTTAGGGAAAGGTTCCCATTAATTTTATCAAAGATAAATTCTTTTAAACTTATTCTTTAATCTTCCTTTGGATATCATTTTCAAAAGATTTTATTTTATCTTTCCACACTCTAAACCAAAACAAGGTTTATTAACTAGTAGGGAGTATCGAACCTTACTGAAGCAATCATTTATTTTCTTTTTCAAATCCCTACTTATTCATCCCATGGAGCAAAACTGGTAGTACTCCATATCTAACACCCACTGTGTTATCAGTAAAATTAATTACCATTTCACGTTCAAATCTAATTAAAGATTTAACTATCGCCTGGAGTAAAACTGGATCATTTCATGAATTCGATAAATTTAATTATCCCATTCTCATTTTAATCTACTTAAAGATCCATTAAAACTCTAGTTAAGTTTTAATCTCAAAAATGATTACTTAATGATCATTCAACTTTAAGAAATTAATCTTATCTTTAACTGGGTCAAAGAACTAATGTCGTTTAAAAAACAATTCACGATAAACCCCAAAATCGTATTCCATTTAATACGGGATCTTTACGGAAATTTGATCAGTATACAATTGATATAAATTTCCATATATGACTAATACTATAAATAGAATAATAGTAAAGCCTTTTAAATTCCATATATTGTATCAGTCTTCCTTTACAGAAGCACATCTCGATTATTACCAAATCGAATTCTATTTAATTCCAATTTAATATAATAAATTGGAAAACTTTACTTTGGAAAATTTCCATCAAATCTTAATTAAAGATTTATATATTCAAAATCATATCTTCACTATAATCAGTTTAAGAAGAAATGTCATTTAAAACATCGTTCACAATGAACCCGTAATCAACTACCATTTAATTCCAATTATATCAATTAATTCGAAAACTTTATTAATCTTAATTAAAAGATTTATTCTATACTCTACTGGGTTTAAGAAAAGTGTTATTGAAGACACCATTCACGATGAACCCAAAATCCCATTTGATATTAAACACAAGGCTATGAATAGAAATTATACTAACTTATATACGATATCAAATTCTAAAAATAACAAACATCGTAATGGAATAATGATATTTATATCTTCCAAATTCCTCAACAATATCCGTATAATCACGGAATCCAATATCGAGATATTCCAAGGATTATTTCCATTTAAACCCTTTCCAATTCATACATTGGAAAATTCTGGTTATTTCAAAAACCATTTACAAATCCAATTTATTTATTTAAAAACATCGGATTATCTTTCTAGTTACAAACTAGTTCATTTCGATAAAAATATGTTTTTATCTTTCCAAACTTGGAATTTTTGATCTAAATTTTTTCCAAATCATTCATTATGATTTTACATGATTTTTCCATATATTTAATAATTTTATTAAGGCCCTTACAGTCGGTTTCCAATGGTGGCCACCAAACTGCATTCATAGCGACCGTTTCCAAAATTTATTTAGACATATTTTATAATCTAAACATTCAAATTTAAATCTCTTATATTTATTGGAAAGATTTTTTCGATACGAACCTAATGGTTCCACTTTTACTAGTATCCGACGGTCGTATCCCCTGTTACATCAATTTGAAGTCAGTGGTTGAAATTCGCGAACGGTCTCTGCGCGGCGCTTTCTATTCAAGCCATTAAACATATATATATATATATATATATATATAATATATCATCGATTTCCATTTAAAACGCATTTTATAAATCGTTTATAAATCCATTTTAAAACGATTTCAACTTCATTTTCAATTTTAAATCGAAATTGAATATCCTATATCATTAGAACATTAAAATGATAATATTTTCAAAATATCAGATTTTGAAATCAAATCTTTTCGATATTCGTTATAAAATAAATAAAATCGGCAGAAAATTCCGTTCGAGTAAAAATGGCGCACATCTACTTAACTCGGCTCCATATATTTCAATATTTTCGTGTCCATCCAAAATCGGACATCAAAATCATATTTTGATTCTTTACTGAATATTATTTTAAAATATTCGTTTTTTATTCTGAATTGGAATCAGACTCAATCAATTACCATATAATTTTATTCATATGGATTCCATACATTGCATGTATTCTAAAATAGTGATAAACAACTATTACACAGTCAATTCACAACCAGAGTGCAGTTTGTAACTGTATGAGCATTAAATATTTAAATAACGCTTATCACAGTCTATCAATCAATCCGTTGACAAACAATTAAATCCAGAGGAGACGTGAATTAATTATCATCCCCAAACCCGTGTGGGGTTTCCAATCATCAACAGTCAATTCAAATTAATCACTGGTTAACAAATTTAACCAATTCTAATTCGATTCGAATTAATTTTATATTTAACCATTTTTCACTGTTTAAATTATAAATGGGTATTTATAATTTAATTTCAACTACAACAATAATATTAAAATTATTTTAATATGTTAAGCATTACAATCACATCACACAAAACACCAAATCATCCATATATATAAATACTTAACAACCCAATGCCATTTACGGCGCTACAAGTGGTCATCCACGGAGTATGAAATGAGAGTGTCGCTAATATCCATACATCGCTTCTATTCAAATGATTTGTGTGATTTCGTGTGTTGAACTCCAAAAAAAACTACATGATAAAATATTGGGTGAGAACGAGTTCTCACTTTGGTTTCCACTCGTCCATTCTTTATCTGAAGATTTTATTTTTCAACTAAATTAAAAGCGCATTTAATTTAGCTGAAAATCCAATTTGCTCCGTTTCCGGTCAGCTCCATGTTGTAGTGTTCGTTGTTGCGATCCCAACGCAACTAAAATCATCGGATTTCGACCTCGTATCGAAAAGTTATGATAATATTTGCGTTAATTACATAATTAATTAGTTAAAATTAAATCCCTTAATTATCTCACCCCCATTGTTTAAAACCGTTGAACCACCCTTCGACTCCTTCAACTGCCAAGCGCCGCCACTAGACACCACTCACCGTCGATTTGAGACCAACACGCCATAGCCCCCACCTTCCTCTATCACTGTCGTGACCATCTCCGAGTTCGATACCCCTTTGCGCCTCAATTTCAGTTCTAACAACGAGAGTTTTGAGAGGGAATCTGGCCACCAGAGGCTACAGCTTCAGATCATCACCTTGGTATTGGAGAACATGCCGAGCTTAACCATTTTCCCTAAATTCGTTGTGAGATATTGCCTATGGAGGGAGATCGGAGGCGACGATGTTTTGGGTGATTTCCCTCTTGATTTCTAGGGCCAGCACGATTTTTTGATTTGTGAAGAGAGAGGGTGCGGAAATTAATATTTATATAATTTTTTAATAACATTTAATTCGTAAAAGTTAGATTTTGTACTCGATCTCCAAATCAAACCTAACGACTGTCGTCCTAGCTAAATACCCGCATTCTGAGCACAATGGGATATGTTTCGTAAGCTAATTTGACTGTTTCGACCAGTTTTCACCAAAATTAAAATATAAATTAATATAACGGTCAATATTAAATTTCAACATACATTTTTATTTACCAGGGCCACATACTGACTCCAAAAATTACGAATTTTGAAATCTAGCTATGTTTTGATGATATGGTCCTAACAAAATTAATTTCAACGAATTTGGAGACCGTTTGAAAAATGGCCTTTTTAACTGGTCAATTAAACTTAAACTGAAATTGAAAACGCGTTTAAATTCACCATGCTCATATATTAATTCCAAAAATTATGAAATTTTAAACCAGACAATAATTTGACATTCCGGATCGAAAAAATGTGGTTTCATTGAAAACGAAGGTTGTTTGCAAAATGGCTATTTTTAAGGGCTATATATATATATTAAAAATATATATAAATTCCATAGCGACTATTCTAAATTTTAAACTGGACATAAGTTATAATTTATAAAGTGAAATCTTTTTTTCATATATTTTTTAGAAAATTATAGTTCAAAATATTCCAACGTTTCTTGTTTTACTGAAATCCGATTTATATTGAATTCTGTACATTTAATTGAAATTTAAAATCGAATTTTCAAACTACCACGCCATTTTTGGCTCGTTTTATAATTAAAATAAATTTATACGTTCTAACTTCAATTTAAATAAATTTTTAGTCGTTATTATTTAAAATAAATTACTTTAAATATTAAAAACCCATTAAAATAGATAAAATAAAAATTTTAAATTAGTTCAGAAATCCCGGTTGTTACACAAAACCTAACAATATTTCCTAGTTCATAGAACTTGAGAAATTTTGAATGATGTTTCAAACTATGCCTCAATTCGACGTCACATGCAAAAGTAATCACGTTTTGGAGACTCAACCGAATTGGATGACTAGTAGTAGGTTAGGCGTATAAAGCATAACAACCAGACGTATCAACCTCAACCTGACTCTGGCCTACCAAGTCAAATGTCTGACCAAAGTTTCTACTCATTTCTTGAACCAAGCCAGATGTCCTAGTGACCAAAACAGATGTTTGGATGCTTGGAAGCTGCCCATATACACTTCCTAGATTCGAACGATCATAACTTTTAAACTGTTGCTTTAAATGACTCACCGTTTCTTCTGTTGAGACCATAAAGGAACTCTATATAATATATAGTCTTCAAACAACAAATTCAAGAAAGTTTTGAAATGGAAGTCAACAACAACCCGATTTTCCGGTAATTACATGCTCTAATAAATAAACAGTTAAAATATAAAAAAACATTGTGATCATTAAGTTGAGTATGTTATTAATTTTATTATTTGACTTATTTAATCACATTAATATTTAAAATTTAGTTGGTGGTTTAATCGTGAAATTTAATCACTTTTTAGTGATTAAATAGAGGCTTGGTGATAAATAAATAAGAATACGTGGATTTTTGGTATATAATAGTGTTTTTCGAGAAAATTGAAGGTTAGGTTAGAAATGAAATAATTTTAGGCAAGGATATAAGGGTTAGTGTAACGAACTGGCTTTCTTACCCCTAAAGATGACACTTAATACATCTTCAGTATTCCTATTGTTAACTGGCTTTTTGTTCCAGTTGTCAGGAGAGCATAAGATACGCTCAACCCAATGAACCACATGAAACTGAGGCCGAAAAGGGACACATAAGAGTGAAGGAAACAGGATCAAGAAGGGATTACACCGCTTGTAACCTCACGACATTCAGAAGACATCCACGAACTAAGGTCGCGGACCCCAAAGGAGTTACGAGCCTCGACTATTCGGTCCCGAGATCCTCGCGCCCCTCAGAAGGACTTCATGTCGGGCATCACGCGGAATTCGCAACTAGCCGGGTGTGAAATCTCGCACCCATGCTTGGGTTCAAAATTTCGAACCTAGTGCGTGCGAGGTCTCGAGCCCAGCGGGTGCGAAATCTCGCACCCATGGCCGGGTTCGAGATTCCGAGCCCAATGGGGGTGAAATCTCGCACCCATGGCTGGGCTCAAGATTCTGAACCCAGCGGGGGTACCGAGATGTCACACCCGTGCCTGGGTTCGAATTTTCGAACCCAGCGGGTTCTTAATTTCGAACCCAGGGGACTCGAAATTTCGAACCTGTACCCGGGTTTGAAATTTCGAGCAGCGCAGGTGGTGGGTTCGAATTTCCTGCATGTGGTCCCTATTTCTAACTAATCCTACCTACTCCTACTCCTATAAATATCCCATGGCCTCACACTTCAAAAGGGTTGGATTTTCTTCACTTGAGACCTTCCTAGAGCTCCATGAACTCCATTAATGGCATTTCCTATTTGAGGAAGAAGGAGAATTAAATATTCTTTTTCCCTAATACCTAGCAATATGACAATTATAAAAGTGCATGTAATGAGCATGGCTCTACCTTGTAATTCTTGAGTGATTAATAAAAGTTCCACATCCTTCCAAAGTGGACGTAGGCCTAAACCGTGGCCGAACCACTATAAATTCTCGTGTCATTTACCGCTTTCTCTTACTTAGTCTTACGACCAAATTAACTATTCCTAGTAATAGGAATCTTTGGTGTTTACGACATTTTTTTCTGTCAACATTTGGTGCTTTCACTGAGAAATCGAACTCAGGGCTTGCGTCTTTCTTCGACATTATCATCTCGACTTCGATGAGTTTAAGGCTCCTTGCTCAACCTGCTGTTCAGTCTGCTTATGATGGTAAAGAAGTCAAAGAACGCAATGGTCGGCTCTTCAGCCGCAGCCGAGGCCGGTACCTCCCAACAACCTCAACCGGTGGATGTCCTGGCCCGTAATGAAACCGTTCCTCCTGTTGTGGAACCCGAAGCGCCTGTTACCTAAGATCAAATTCACGTGCTTAATGAAAGATATCAGAACATTGCGGTCTAGCTCAACCAAGCATTAAGGGATATCATTGGCCTTATGCGGCAACTTCGAGAAAGTCAACGTGTCATCACTTGACTTCAATTAACTCGGAACAATGCTCGACCCTGACCAACTGCATCGGAAACTTCCTCTTTCGAGTCAAGGGGCCCACACCAAAGGAGGAGGTTCACCCTCATCAACAATGTCGCCGCTCATACCAACGCCCTCGATAACGGTAACGGCCGTGCCTACAGTCACATACAGCGAGGGGTGCAGTACCGAGACCGCTCTCGCCTAATTATCAATAACGGACCCGATCCTACAAAGCAACCTCTTCCTCAACACAACCCAATGGTTTCTAATCAGGGTGAAGGGCCAGCTATTCCAATGGATCACGCTCCTCCAGAAAGGATCCGCATCACTCCTCTCCACCTCACCATCCACACCAAGACCCAAACATAGATGTTGAGGACATAAAGAAAGATGATCCAGACATCCATCATAGAAGACGGCCTCGCAACAGGACTCCGGAGCCGCGTCAAAATCCATGGATCCCAATGGTGGATCCCCATCCAACTTATCTTCCCGACATGATATGAAGGGTCTTGAGGGAAATGAGAGGGGGTGCACACGGCGCATGGGAAGCCCACATTAGGCGTAACCCCTTCACGAGAAGAGTAAATGAGGTCGAATCGCCGAGGTGCTTTAGCATGCCACAAATGCCACTCTATGATGGTACCACTGATCCTTGTGCCTTCTTGAATCGCTATGAATGGCAAATGGACTCGAGCCGGGGTGACGATCCAGCCAAATGTAAATGCTTCCCGGTCTTCCTGTCTGGTACCGCTTTACTTTGGTTCTCGCACCTCCCTCTAGATTCCATTAACAACTTCGGACAACTAGTAACAGACATAGTCAAGCAATTCAGGGTGCACATCCTAACTTCGAAGAATTTCGTCACTTTATCCAACCTATACCAGGGGCCCGCCGAGTCGCTTAGAAACTACCTTTCCCGGTTCAACACAGCTCTCGTCGAGGTCGAGGATCCAGATCCTCGCACCATACTCTTTCAACTAGCTAAAGGTGTCCTCCCTACTTCAGAGTTCGGGGCCTGGATCGATTGAAAACAGCCCAAGAGACTCTACGCCTTCTATGATAAGGCAAATCAATACTTGTACCAAGAAGAGGCAAGACGTAATCGGCTCTCCGCCAGAAGTCGCCCCAATGATCCCCAAGCGGATACCTCCAATAATCACTTCAGAGGTAGGCGAGGCGGGAGCCCTTCGACCAAAACAGGGGGCGGGTCCCCAAAGGAAAAAATCAAATAACGGCAGGCCGGATGGACGAAACAACGGGCAAGCCCCTGCAGAGTTAAGAAAGCCCGGCCCTTTCCAAGCTTTCGAGTCCTACACTCCATTGAATGAAGAAATAGAGACAATCTACTTGGAAATGTGTAACACTTCGCCATATAAGAAACCGCGCGTTAGAGAATCAACTGACCGCGAGAAGAACACCAGGAGGTATTGTCGGTACCACGATGTGTACGGGCACGACACCAATGAATACCGCTAACTTAGGGATGCAATCGAGAAACTTATTCGTAAGAAATGGTTCGAGCAATATGTCCAAGAGCCCTTTCCCCCTGAAGCAAACTCATAACCTCCCGTGCCAGCTCCATAGGCAGCCACCATGGGAGCTCCGGGACCATCTAACCCAAGACGAGGAATCATGATCAACACCATATATGGCGGACCCTACCCGACACATGATAGCTTTCGAAAAATGGAGGAATATGTGAGTTCCATAAAATACGCTATTTACGAAGCCTTTTCCGCTCTCCCTGAGTCCATCCCATCCAAGCTACAAAAGACCATGCAGGATGACATTGTCTTCCGAGAAAGAGAATCGACGGGGGTGGAAATCCCGACCACCAATCCATTAGTCATCACTGCCCAAATCGGTGCCGCTTCCGTTCGAAAGGTTTTAATTGACTCAAGGAGTTCTGTCAACATTATCTTCAAGGCCGCCTACGACCAGATGAAATCGGAAACGAATGACTTGAAGCCGTGTCATGCTGCAATTCACGGCTTCAATGAGGCCTCTAGTTCCCTTGTAGGGATGATCGACCTATGTGTAAAATTTGGTGAGGGGGACCGAAGTCGAGTCCGAATTCTCACCTTCATGGTCATAGACATCAACTCCCCCTACAACGCTTTCCTAGGGCGCCTCTTACTCACCGAATTCCGAGTTTACATGTCATCATGGTCTCTCTAATGAAATTCTCAATGGAAAATGCGATCGGAACCATTAAGGGTGACCAAGTAAGTGCCAGGGAATTCTACGCAATAGAATGGAACAATGCGTGCAACAAGGACAAAGGCAAAGTCGTGCCCACGTCTTCTTGCGCCAAGAACGTCTCAGCATAGAAATCAGCGACGTTTGGGCCCTGGCTCAAGCGCCACTCCTGTCTTTCCGATGAACTGACCCACGGAAAGATGAAGAGCCCAAATATGAGAGGGCTACCCCGGTCGAATCCACAGTGGACGTTCCCGTCAATCTCGACGACCCAACAAGGGTGTTGAAGGTAGGTTCACAACTCCACCCAGCAATTAAAGAAGATCTCATATGCTTCCTTAAAGCCAATTTAGATGTGTTTGCATGGAATCACTCTGACATGAAGGGCATTGACCCTGCATTCGCTTGCCATTCCCTTTGCTTAGAACCCAGAATGCCTCGAGTTAAACAGAAGCACCGCTTTTTAGGGCCCGAGAGGTCCAAGGCCCTCGAAGAAGAGGTAGACCGTCTGCTCAACAATAACTTCATCCGTGGAGATGAATATCCCGAATGGGTTTCCAACCCAGTTCTTGTTAAGAAAGCCAACGGTAAATGGCGAACATGCATCGACTTCTCCAATCTGAACAAGGCATGCCCCAAGGATAGCTTACCGCTCCCGAAGATCGACCGATTAGTCGACTCGACCTTCGGATACTAGCTACTAACCTTCATGGACACTTGCTCAGGCTACAACCAGATCCTGATGAGCCTCCGCAACCAAGATCATACCTCTTTTATAACCGACCTCGGGCTCTACTACTACCTGTTATGCCCTTTGGCCTCAAAAATGCTAGCGCCACTTACCAAAGAATGGTTAATCGACTCTTTAAAAATAAAATTGGAAAGTCCATGGAGGTGTATGTTTGACAATATGCTGGTGAAATCTAAAATATCAAGCAATCACGTCCACGACCTCTGATGCCCTTCGCCAGTACGACATGAAACTCAACCCCCTGAAATGCTCCTTCGGAGTTGCCTTAGGAAAATTCTTGGGTTTCATTGTCAATTCCCTGGGTATCAAAGCTAATCCAAAAAAATCCAAGCTATTCGGGACATCTGAGTCCGCGAGAACATCAGAGCTGTCCAGTGTCTGAATGGAAAGGTCACCGCTTTAAGACGGTTCATCTCTAAGGCCACCGACAAGTGCATCCCCTTCTTCGATTTACTCTAAAAAGGGAAACGCAACTTCGAGTAGACCCTTGAATGCGTCTCCGCGTTCAAGGAACTTCTGGATCACTTAGAGCGACCACCTATCCTCTCTAAGCCTATCTATCATGAGGACTTACATGATTACATCGCTATTTCTGCACAAGCAATCAGCTCGGCACTAAAATGCCTCGAAAACCGCACTCAACGGCCTGTCTACTATATCAGCAAGCGATTGACGGGGGCAGAAAAGAACTACCCGAAGCTAGAGAGACTGACATTCTGCTTACTGATTTCCTCTAGAAAGCTCCGACCGTACTTCTAGTCGCATCCCACAAAAGTTTTCAACTACCAGCCATTGCGTCCAGTCCTACAGCGACCCGAGTCGTCAGGACGATCATTGAAGTGGAGCATAGAGTCAAGCCAGTTCGAGATAACCTTCATCCCCCGACGAGCCATCCTCGGCCAAGCTCTTATATATTTCATCGTGGAGTTCACAGCCCCCGAGGAGGATCCCACAAAGAACGCTGGAACTCCTAACGCTAGTGGAAATTGTTCGTAGACGGCTCATCTAACAGAAAATGCTTCGGGGCCGGAGTCGTTCTCATCACCCCTGAAGAGCGCCCTATGAATTACGCGTTGAGGCTAAATTTCCCGGTTACTAACAACGACGCATAATATGAGGCCTTAATCGCCGGGCTTAGAATCGCGATCGAACTCAAGCTAGAGACCGTCCACATCTTCTCCAATTCACAGCTTATCATCAAACAAGTACTGAGAGAGTATACCTGGCCCGGCTTCAGGGGCTACTCGTCTAACTTGAGCATTTCACCATCACCCATATCCCACATGAGCAAAATGAAAGAGTAGATCCACCCTCCAGGATGGAAAGCTCCGAAGATACGCTACTTAACGGATTCTCCCCAGTTGAAATCCTCAACTCCCCAAGCATCAAGCAAGGGCAAGACGATTATGAGCACCGACCCCGAGCCCGAGTCATGGATGACACTAACCAAAAATTACCTGCAGCACGGGATCCTTCCAAAGCAATACAAGGAAAGGAACGCGCTCACTCGCCAGTCAACCCGTCACCTTCTTATGGATGGGGTACTCTACTGCAGAGATTTTTCCGTTCCCTTGCTCCAGTGCGTAGCTCATTGGGACGCTCTACAAGTGCTAAGCAGTGTGCATGAAGGCGAATGTGGCGACCACACTGGGGGGAAGATCCTGGCCAGAAAGATTCTCAGACATGGTTATTACTGTCCCACGCATGATCAAGATGCTGCGGACTACGCTCGCAAGTGCGATAAGTTTCAGCGCTTCTCCAATATCCCAAGAGCCCCGCCTACCGAGCTGTCTCAAATGTCCAGCCCATGGACGTTCGCCATGTGGGGAATCGACATCATCGGAACTCTTACAATGGCCAGAGGCAAGGAACGAGATGCCATCGTCGCAGTGGATTATTTCACCAAGTTGGTAGAAGTCGAAGCTCTCACCTCCATCACCATGAAGAAGATGATCAACTTTGTTGTCCATAATATCATTACCTGCTATGGAGTGCCTCAAGCTATCATCTCCGACAATGGCACTCAATTCGAGAGCACCGAGTTTAAAGCCTTCTTCCAGCACCACGACATCGATAAAAGATTATCAGAAGTGCCTCATCCCCAAGCCAATGGGCAAGTCAAGGCGGTTAACAAGGTCATCATGTCCATCATCAAAAAGCATCTGGAAAAGGCTGGGGGCATATGGGCAGACGAACTTCCTCTAGCTTTATGGACTTATCGCACCACCCACAAGACAGCAACAGGTCATACTCCTTTCGCCCTCACATAAGGATCTGTAGCCATCATTCCCATTGAGCTCAAGATCTAGTCCCATCGGGTCATATACTTCGATCCAAAGACAAGCCAAATCTACTTCTGAGATCACTCGACTTGCTGGAAGAAAAAAGAAACGAGGCTGATATCAGAGCCGCCGCCCAACGACAGCGAGTAGCCCGATACTTCAATTCCAGAGTCCGCCACAAGGACCTCAACATCAGCGGCCTTGTTCTTAAGCGGGTTTTCCCCTGCCAGCAGGCCTCACGCCTCGCTGGGAAGGCCTGTACTTCATACATCGAAATCTCAACAATAGAACCTTCAGGCTCACCACCGTCGATGGAGTTGAACTCCCAAGGGCATGGAACAACGAACATCTCCGCTGCTACTTTACATAACTCAGTTTACGGTCGCTTATGCTTTTCAAATAATGTTCTGTTTTTTCAAAAATCCAAAGCATTGTAAAGGCTGTTACTCCTAAAGTTATCAGTAGATGTGATGTTCAATTTCTTATCTCCTTGTTGTTTACTTCTCATGTAATGCGTCATGTTAGTTCCAACAACTAGCTCGATTCACGCCTACGACCGCTGCATCAACATCCTGAGCATGGGAGTCGGCACAGCCATTTCAATTTCAAGGCAACATCGAGTCTGGAACACTTGGCTATACCCGACACCCCGAGCACGGGAGTCGGTAACGCTACTCGAGTCGACGGCCCGTTGTGCGACCGAGTATAAACAACCTCTAACTCGGACCTCGGCCTAGTGCCGAGGCCGAGGATAAATCGTTCCACGTCCGAGTCCAGGCGGCTTGGCGCTACTCTGCGACTGACTAAGATCGATGCTAATCTCTCTTCGCCGGTTGCGGGTGCTGGCCGAATCTTGGCGCAACACCAAGACCGACCTTAAACTGTTTCTTCGCCTTAGCTTTCAAGGCTAGGGGGTAGTCCGTGGCCACGATCGGACCTTACGAGCTGATGATCGGGGCTGAAAACTATGCCTACGAATAAACGACGTCTAGCGGCTCGTCTCAACCTGATGAACAACGGGAGAGCCACTCACCTGGAGGACCGCACAATGCGATGCCCTACGCCTTCGCTATACTTGGGTTTAACCCCGAGCCACCCAAAACAGTAAGCGCACAGCTTGGCTTTGCAAACTACGGGTTCCCTGAGCTGAGGGGAACTTACTTAAACTAGCGCTCTACCTCACCTCTCTGGAATAATTTACCTAGAGACGACCCCTAATCACTTTTGTGACAAGTGTAACGATAAGTAAGTTTATGCAAGTACATGACGCTAGAAAACGTAAAAAGAACATCTGAACACTTGACATAAACAACGATCTTTACTAATTCATATTTCCTTTTCAAACACACACTAAACAAACTACGTGTCTAACACTTTTACTTTCTAACGACAGGGTGTACATGAGAACCACATTGTGTCTTGAAAAACCAAAAGGGAGGGCCGTACTCGCATAAACTATCGTCCTACATTACCAAAATTACGGTAATTTCTACTTAGGCTGCTAACACTAATCGTGTCTTTTCTTCTTTTGCTTGTGCCTTTTTGCAGATTCAGCACTCGATGGTTCGTCACCAGTACCAGACCTCTTCCGACCAAATCCCCTTCTGCTCGATCAACCCTTCAGGGGAGTAACCGACTCGTGAGTGACAGAGTGCCAACGACCCCCGCACCATCACTGCTGGAGAACTCCGTGACATCAGTAGTAACGGCACGCTGTGTAGGCAAGAGGACCTTCCCAGCAGTAGGACCTGCCACAGCCTCGCTCTGCTTCGGGATCTCTTTTCCTTCCCGCTCAGTCCTCTCCGCCTCCTTCACCTTCTCATGTTGGGACACCATCTTGGCCTCTTGAGTTGCCAACATAGCTGACATCGTGGACACATCGACGTCCACTAGACCTCTGATCAGGGTGCTCTGTCCATTGGCCACCTCTCCTTCCTCGTTGAGAATGTCCACCATGCTAGGAGTCACCCCTATGTCAGAAGAAGTGTCTAGTTGGTCGCCGCCCTCTCTAAACTATGTCACCATGAGGTCGGGCCCAGATTTTCTCACCTGTGGGATCATCGTGGAGGGGTCCACTGCCGTCGTGGACTCAGGAGGAACTACATAGCAAAGAAATGAACTTTTTAGTCCACAAATTCGGTAATCACTTCATCCTCAGAGGTGCAGGGTAAAAGGAGTTTACCTATGGTCAAGGGTTGCATAGGAATGACAGGAAGTGTGCTGGCGGCGATTGGTAAGGAGAGACTGGTATCGCCTAGAGCCGGGAAATCGGGATTGTACTCGGTAGCGGTTTGGGCCAAAGCCTCAGGGCCACTCACCATAGCAGACCCAGGGTCCAAAGGCTGATAGGAACTCCCCCCTGCAAATGTTTCTGTCCCCACCGCAATATCGGTTGGCATGAACTTCCTTTTCTCCTTAGCGAGCCTCGCCAACCTTTCATTCTCAGCATCCTCTCGCAACAGCCTCCTTCTTCCTCCAGCTTCTTACGTTCACCACTGTCCAGAAGAACATTTGCCGACTGATGCTCATCTAAAGTGCTAACGTCCACTTGACGCCGGAAGGCCTCATAGGGGATTAACCTCTCCCATGTTCTGGAAAGCTCGCGGGGATAGTCTTTGACCCATGAAATCCCTCGGAATCTCAAAGCCCTGACATACATATTGTGGATACTCTCCTCGAAGGAGGACCCAACGCGGAACTCCGCGTCGTTCAGCTGTTCCCTCACTATCTCTATCTCCCTTAAGTATTCAGCCTTCAAACCCTCGGACTCACTCATCACATCCCAATTGCTAGCTTCGACATCCTCCATCGCCTCTCTCATCACATTGAGCTACCTCTTCAACTCAACGACCTCGGTATTCTCGGCCCGCAACCTTTCATTTTCCTCCCTCAAAGCGACATTATCATTCTAGAGCTCGGTGACTCTCGCATTATCCTTCTCCAAGATGTCACATGCTCGCTTAGATCAGCTTTGTCCTTTTTTAGAGCTGTGATCTCGGTAGTTAAATCTACCGCAGTTGCTTTAAAATTCAAGAGGGCATACTCCGACTCCCTCTTCAGTGCATCATAAGCCTGCGTCATATCAGCTGTAGCGAAAAAGCAATCGTCAATGGGTCTGATAATGCATGAAAGAGAACTTACAATGCAGGGAACAGGCATACCTATCTTCATTTTCAAAGCTTCGACTGTAGTCTACCCGACGTCAATAGTCGACCTCTGATCAGCAAGCTGTCGGTTCTTCCTTTTAATCGGCTCCGAATGCCAGAGGGAATACTTGGTAAACTCATTGGTTTGGTGATATGAAGCTTTCACATGCATCCACACCTCCCCAGACTCTCTATCAGGAGCTGGACGGAGGTCGGGGACGAATCTCAACTCGTCAAAATAATGCCGGGGGAAATGGTGTTTCAGGAATGCCCTTCGCTCCTCTATCGATAACCCTTGAAACTAGGGTTCTGTCAAGTCTGGCACCTCTACCTCGGTCTCTCTCCAACCTTGACTAGCTAAGATGCGCCTCCTTCTCCCTAACAAGATGAACGGAGGCCGGAGGAGCGACAGATGGGGGAGTTGGCGAAGGCAAAGATCGAGATCCACCTATGTTGAGCCGAGTATCCCCCCCGCACATGCGAATAGGAGGAGAGGGAGGCATCGGAGATCGCCTAGACTGGTCCCGGCCTTGAGGCCCGCCGCTTAGTTCTAGTGGAGGTGGAGCAACATACAAGATGGCGGATCACCATACAAGCTGGCGGATCTTCGGAATCTCTCGAAGGAAGAACTCTGGGGCGTTGGCGATCCCCGTGCCCATAACTTCGTCCGCCACGTCCTCCTACCATGACACTTGCCAATGGAACAAGCCAAAGTTAATCAAGTAACTCACATAGGCACACGTCTATGCTATGCAGTGTTATGGATGTATGCCCTAAGTGTTCCCTCAACAAACCAGATTGCGGTCCGATCGAGGGAGTTAACCCCTCAGCAATGCAGGAAAGTTCTTCCGGGCTCATCGTATTTGGCCATTGAGTCACTTCTAAAGCAAGTCCCTTTAAGTCGTCAAACTGGCCCGTAGGTTCGAGCGAGGCAGTGGCCCCTGAGTGAGCCGCGGGAGACTGCGGTCTAGCCAACACTTTTCCCCCCTGTCGGACCTCCTCTTGACCATGAACCTCCTCTTGACCATGAACCTCGCCTCCACGCACATCTCCTCGAGGCGGAGCAGTCTTTTGTTATTCTCCTCCCGCTGGGGACATTTTCCTCTTCCGCCTAATAGGGGTAAAGCCTGCCGCAACTCCGTCCTTTGGCACACTAATAGGAACTGCAGGTCTAATCACAGCTCGGTTGTCCGGCAGTAACCCAGCGCGGTGGAGGCAATCCTGACTTGTCACGGTACTGGTATCATGGAGATTCTCTGGTATCGCCCGCAAAGCATTAAGGCGTTGCCAATATTCATCTCCCATGGGCGCCTTTGTATTTCCTGTCATATCCCATTTAAAACCATGAATAAAGGAAGGAATCCTAAAATTACGGCAAGGAATGGAGTTAGAGAAACACTTACTTCCCTCGATCCACCTTCTGGCAAATCCGGGAGGGCAGCTAATGAAGAACCACTTGTGCTTAAACATTGACAGCCTGGGACTTGTCCTAACAAATAATTTTGTGGCAGCCGTCGCTTCCAGAAACCATTGAGAGGCGGAGGTAGTTCTCGTTTTCCTTAGGTGGAATAAATATCGAATGTCTTCATCGGTGGTTTCCATGTGCAGAAACTCGTGGAAGAGAACGTACCAGGAGATAAGCGTAAGCATTAGGATGTAGCTGTGATGGCACAATACGGAAGTAGAACATCATATCCTGAATGAAGTCGTTAGCCGAGGCATGCACCCAACAAGGAAAACTTGTCAGTTCCGGGCAGTGAGACCCTTGGGCAGCACATGGGCTCTGTCATCTCTTCCGGGGGCATCGGCATTATCCACCAGTATGTTAAATCACACTGCCATTTTCCTGACCGCAGTAGCATCTAGGCACAATGGTACTAAATCGATGGGATTCTCCAAAATCACCACAATAGGCAACATGTCCGCAGCCACCGGAGGTGCGGGTGCATCCTCGCAAATGATATCTACATTCTCGTCCTCTTCAGTCACGACAGGTGAATATTGCTGCTCAAGTTACTCCCCATGCTCAGACGTTTTGGGTGAGCTGGTCGAATAGAAGGAGTTAATCCTTCGGTGGTCTCAATCTTGCTGCCAGACGAGCTATCTCCAGGGGTAAGGTCAGATATGTGTAAGGCGGGCTGGGGATCCCCGGATTCCATAGCTTTCTGGTCCTTGATCTGGTCTGCATCTCTAGCTATACTTTAACGCATCAGTGTTAGAACGGGCAATGTAGTGACCTGTACCCCTCGTGTTGGTGACAACTAATATGTGTGTGTAATGCTATGCAAGGATGAGCTACATAAAGAAAGCTCAGAACGATTCGTGACAGTCTAAGCCCCAGTATAGTTGTATGCTCTACCCTGTGTGAACAATCCTAAACCCCGCTCGCGCGGTTAATAATATATGCATCAATGCTAAGCATGCAAATCCAAAGGCGAATATTTGGAAGTCAAAGTCCATCGGCATGACAAATTGGAAACCCGGCAACGACCATGTCCCGAACAATGTCAGACTTGAAACTTTGAGCTCGAGGTTCAAAATTTCGAACCCAGAAGGGTTTGAAGTTCTGAACCAACGTGGGTATGAAAACTTGAGCCCCTTTGGGTTCGAAATTTCGAACCCAGGCAGAGGGTTCGAGAATTCGAACCCGGGCAGAGGGTTCGAGAATTCATACCCACGGGGTTCGAAAATCCAAACCCAGAAGGTTCGATGCCCCGAACACCCCGGGTTCAAAAACTCGAGCCCGTGAGGGTTCGAGACTTCGAAACCGATGAGTTCAAAAATTCGAACTCACTGAGGTTCGAAAATTCGAACCTTTGGGGGTTCGAGAATTCGAAGTTGGCAAGGTTAGATGAATCGAACCTACGAGGTCTCGAGGTCTCCGCTGTGGCCCTTCGACCTCCTCCCCTTCTCAACTCCTCAATTCAAGGCCTCACCACTTCGGTTCGAAATTATTGGGCTCGGAATGATCGGGTTCGAAGCTTTCGGCAATGGCAGCCAGAGAAAGAAAAGTTAGAGGGAAAAAAGTGAAGGGGGCCTATTTATAAAGGAAAATCGTGTCTCTTCGCATTTCGGCGTGGGGTCGAGATGTTCGAACCCACGGGGTTCGAAATTTCGAATATCATGGGTTCGAAATTATGAACCTCAGGGGATCGAATTTCTGAAGCCTTAGGCTCGAAATTTCGATCCCCCTGGGTTCGAAATTTCGAGCCTAAGGGAACGAATTTCCGAGCCCCCAGGGTTTGAAATTTCGATCCCCCTGGGCTTGAAATTTTGATCCCCTTGGGCTCGAAATCTCGAACCCCCAGGATCGAATTTCCGAGCCCCAGGGTTCGAAATTTCCATACCCCATAGGCTTGAAATTTCAGACCCAAAAAAAATGATTGAAATGGCGATGGCAGCAATGGTCACACCTCTAAGATCGAAAGCGTCGTGACGTGCTCTCTCGTGTGCGTGCTCTACGCATGCGCATACTGACTCCCGTTCATCCACGGAGACTACGAACTATGGACACTTAACGACTTGAGCGCGGTGCATCCTCCAAATGACGGCTCATCTACACCGCCAGGGAGAATTAGCCCCACAGCTAATGCCTAGTTACCTTTTGAATTATAGGATAAATTAGCCGCTTCGCCACTACCTTATCCTACAAAAAGCACATCATGTCAAAGATAAGACGTACTTTTGGGGGGGAAATGTTAACCGACTTTTTGGTCCAGTTCCCAGGAGAACTTCAGATACACTCAAACCAATGAACCACGTGAAGATGAGGCCAAAAAGAGACATACAAGAGTGAAGGAAACATGATCAAGAAGGGATTACACCTCTTCTAACCTCATGGCATCCAGAAGACATCCGTGAGCCAATGCCTCAGACCCCGAAGGAGTTACGAGCCTCGACCACCCGGTCCCGGGATCCTCGCGCCCCTCGGAAGGACTTCACACTAGGTATGACGCGGAATTCACACTTAGGTGGGTGCGAAATCTCACACCCATACCTGGGTTCGAATTTTCGAGCCTAGTGGGGGCGAGGTCTCAAGCCCAACGGGTGCGAAACCTCGCACCCATGGCTGGGTTCGAGATTCCGAGTCTAGCGGGGGCGAAATCTCGCACCCATGGCTAGGCCCGAGATTTCGAACCCAGCGGGAGCGAGATCTCTCACCCGTGCCTGGGTTCAAAATTTTGAACCCAACGGGTTCGAAATTTCGAACCCAGAGGACTCGAAATTTCAAACCCTTGCCTAGATTCGAAATTTCTAGGCGCGCAGGTGGTTGGTTCGAATTTCCTGCATGTGGTCCCTATTTCTACCTAATCCTACCTACTCCCACTCCTATAAATAGCCCATGGCCTCACACTTCAAAGGGTTGGATTTTCTTCACTTGAGACCTTCCTAGAGTTCCATGAACTCCATCAATGGCATCACCTATTTGAGGAAGAAGGAGAATTAAATATTCTTTTTCCCTAATACCTAGCATATGGCAATTATAAAGTGCATGGCTCTACCTTGTAATTCTTGAGTGATTAATAAAAGTTCAACATCCTTCCAAAGTGGATGTAGGCCTAAACCGCGGCCGAACAACTATAAATTCTCGTGTTGTTTACCGCTTTCTTTTACTTAGTCTTGCGACCAAATTAACTATTCCTAGTAATAGGAATCTTTGGTGTTTACGACATTTTTTGCCGTCAACACCTATGTTGATAATATAGCTATTAGAAAGACTGTTCGTTTGGGGTAAAAAAAAGAAACAAATAGAACAAAATCTTATAACAAAACGGAAAAAAATATAATATAACATAAATCTTTACAAAAAGAAGAACCTTAGTTTAAATACACAATATTTCATAGTACAACACTAATCTATAAAAGTTCTTACGGTTATAAACACCCATCCTTACATATACAGAAAGCTAAACACAAACAAACACAATAGAAAATAAAAAAAATACAAAAGTACGTCTTGGCTTCCAGCTCTTTTCCTAAGCTCCAAAGAACCTAAGTTGATCTGATAAAAATGCTCGGTCTGACTCGAGCATTATCGCAAAGTAATACCGAGGCCAGGCTGGAAAACTAGCGTGAATAAACTTGTAACACCCCGCGTTTTTAAATTCATTAATAAATTTTTTATTTCCAGAGTTTGGTCATGGAAGTAGCATTATTTCATCGGTGTTGATTTTCTGATCAATTTAGACCTATGGTTTGCAGAAAACAAATTTAAAACAAAGAAGATATCTTTAATGAAGTTTTAGAACAAACATGAAAAAGAAGATATACGAAACACAAATAAGAACAATAACTACCAATGTTTTTTAGTCTTGTAAACAAAAGCTAAGTTAGGTGAGTTGGTAAAACATGCGCTTCCTAATGTGGAGGTCAGGAGTTCGAGTCTCACCAATGTCATGATTTTAATTTTAAGAGGGCCAACAAAAAGAATGCATGTTTTAAGAGAAAAATATATGTGAATGTACATACAAGAAAAAAATATGGTAATATATATATATATATATATATATATATATATGTGTGTGTGTGTATATATATATTTATACGAATATGAAATTTAAAAGTAACACGCAATCAATCAAAATAAGTAAGAAATAAAAGTCAGGAAAACAATATTTGAATTTTGAAAAAAATGGAGTTGTGGATAAATATATACGTACAAATTCAAAATTGAAATCGAAAGTGTAAACTTAAATAAAAAGTAATAAATGTAGAATGATTGAAAAATAGGTAAGAGAAAAGCTGTGTTTGAAATCTTAACATATATCAAAAAGAAAGGAATCAATGAATTAATAACATAAATAATAATATTTATTGCGCAACTATTAACGAATAAAAGTTTGCAAAGTTATATACGAATATATGCACGTAAATTTGAAATTAAAATGTTAAACATACCTTATAAATGGAAGATATTAATTGACATAAGAATATTTAGTAATAAAAAGATCGTTGCAGCTAACTTTAAAACAAAATTTAATTTCAGAAGAATTAACGTAAGCGGCCCCGGTAATGGGTCGACCCGAGTGTCGACCCACCCTAGAGCCGGGTCGACCCAGGGGTCAACCCATCAAGTGTCCAGGTAGACCCATTGTCGAGTGAACTGACGTTAAATTTTTGTTTTCAATGACTCGAATTATATAATATTTATTCCGACGAACCAGAATCTTCTGTGCACCAACAAATAGGCTAGCAGAGCCTAGCCTCCAACTCATATTTTCTAAGGCGACGCCAAGGTTCTGACATTTTCTTCATCTCCAAATCTTTTAGAAATAAGAATATCAGTTTTAGTAATTCTGATTCAAGTTTTGAAGACAAAAATTGTAGATCTACTATATAGGTGTTCAGATTTCTTGTCTACATGAGGTATGTTCCGTGAGTCTGAATTATTCAGAATCCTTCCATTCCTTTTGCGTCAGATTTGTATATTCGTGGCTATTTCCATATTAGATTCAATTAGAAAAACCACGGGGGAGCTGTTCTGAATTAGATTCATGATTGGAATGTAGCCAGGTGAGTGAATTTAAATTATGTCTTTTGGTAATAGTATATTTATTGTTTAATTCCCCATAATTCTTAAAGTAATGAATAATTAAAATTGTGGCATTGTGATGTAATTCACTTCCTAAAAGCATTAAGAATGTTACTATTATTTAAAAAAATCATTCTTATATCTTTCTGTTTTGGTTTAGGAATTCACTGCAATGATGGTGTTGTAAAATAGATTGTAAATTAAGTATGTTCCCAAATTATATTGTTTAGAATATAATGAAATCATTGGGTCGAGAAAGATTGCAGTAAATTATGGGTAAAATGGAATAATAATTAACAAACCTAATTTTTTACAGAAACTTACCGTGATTAAATTGGAATTAGGAATTGTGTATGAATACAGGAAATAATATAACTCGGAAAGAAAAAGGGGATATAGTAATTCACTGTGTTAATTAGGGGTACAAAAGGGATACATATCCATAATTACCATTACGGTAAATTACAGAGAACGTAGTTGCAAGAAAAAAATGCAATAAGGATTATGTGAAATAGGTGTCTTTTTCATATTGCATGCTAATTTTATATATATATATATATATATAATAAAAAGAAATAGTTTGCCGACTAGTAGATGAAGTAGAAAAATATGGGCAAAAGATAATAGTGCACGTGAAAATTTCTTCATGGGGAAATTCATTAATAGATCCTTATTTACCAAGGATAAGTTAATTCAAAGGGGAATTCAATGTGACTAAGTCTATGTGTTCTTTAGAAATGAAAATGAGACTATTGATCATTTCTTTCAATGTCAGTTCCTTTTTTCCTTATGGCATGAAATGATGATCAATGTTGGGAGGAATGACGCCAATCAAGATGCGACAATTGGATGGAAAAATTTGCTCAATCAAACAGGAAGGAAAAGTCAGAGAGGTAGATTACTAAACTTTGTTCTTAAAAAGTTTATGTACACTGTATGGAGAGAGAGAAATGATCATCTGTTTAACAGGTAGTAAAGTGAAGACCAATGGTCAGATTAGGAGATGTTCTCGGATGGACATCAAATAAAGAATTCGGCTTTTAAGCTTTACTTTTGACCCAGGAATTTTGATTAGCCTTTTGTTTTAACGGTAGTAAAGTGAAGACCAATAATCAGATTAGGAGATGTTCTCGGATGGACATCAAAAAAAGAATTCGGCTTTTAAGCTCTACTTTTGACCCAGGAATTTTGATTAGCCTTTTGTAACATTTTAGTCTTTTGTTGTGTTTGACTTCTCGTGTTTGAAGAACCGTGTTTCTATGTTTTCTTGTGTGAGTTGTATTTTCTTTTATTTTCTCTGGTTCTTTAATAAATGTGGTAAGGGTCCACTCAACCCCGTAAGCCTTGCAAAAAAAAATTCTTGCACCTGCGGTTCTTAATTGATGTATATTGTGAAAATAGATTTTTATACATTTCCACCTACCAAATTAATGAAGTGTATGAAATATTTCCTATAATGAAAAAAATGTTCAAGACGATAAATAAAGAAATGTTACAACAGTAAAAATTTGCTCAAATAACAAGGAACAATGGGAAAAAGTGATGAACGGGGAATATAACCTATTATATTTAATTATGTTAATAGGAATAACATATAGTAGGTAGGCTCATCCTACAGACAATTGGAATTACACAGGTTATAATTAATAATGAAAAGAGAACTTAATAATAAACCTTATTTAAGGGAACTAAATTAATAACTAAATCCAAAAAAATGGTTGTGGTAACAATATATCATGGGTTATAATAAGAGATAAGATGAGAACTTTTTAATAAACCTTAGTTAGGGATACTAAGTTAATAAGTAAACCCACAGCAACGGTTGTTGTAATGATATAACATGAAGTTATAAATAACATTACAAATAAAAAGAAAGAAGAGGCTTATTATTAGTAAACTTATTAGTGGAAAAATATTAAGTTTAATGAATGTAATAATAAGTGGCTCATAGATAGGGTCCATATCGATAGTGTGGGGCTAATTGGGGGAAATAAGCGGTTAAATTTAAGCTAATAAACCAGTAACTTGAATAGAAAATGAATGTGTAAATAATCAACTTAATTAGCAGTATGATATGTTAAAGCAAGCTGTGATTAAAAGATTAGGCATAGGATCTAACAATGCGATGACTTGATGCACTTGGACCAGTCCGTACGTACGAAGATGAAGAACCCAATAGGGTAGATCATCATGGCATCTGGAGACACGAGCGGAGGACGTCCAACTTATTATTCTATGCGACTAAAGGGAAGCAAGGGGCTTCTGCAGGACATGGTAGGGTACTCTGATATGACCCTCTAAGGAACAACTGGATGTAGTCGTCGCTTGAAGGCAGGTCTGCTGCACCATCTAGAGTATACCTTGAGTGCTACTATGGTGTGTCAGTCAGAATGCTGTGGCAGATGTCGTTGGGTGATTCGATGGTTTTCCTCACTATGGGAGGAGGTGGTCAAGACCAAATTAATTATAGTAATCATCAGATACATGTCATCATCAGTGGGATGCGGAAGGACTAAGAGCTAAACCAACAAACCAAGGATCTTTCACTATCGAGAGTTGGTTGAGGGACACACCAAACTGGATGCTTGATTGGATGTTAGGGACACATCATTAGCACTTGATGGACTGTTCCATTATTTGAGGGAGGGGCCGAGGTGGGGCCAATACCATCATGAAAAGAGGCAGACCATGTATGGATATCTGCATTTTAGGCCTAACGAAGATGTCCTTTGAAGATATTGAAAACTCCCGACTGAGTTCTGCGCATTAGATGCAACCGTATTACCGAACTTGGATAATAGTAGGTAGTACGTTCGGTGAGGATCTAGATACACGCATTGGGTGGTGTATTGTTGACGGTGGGGCATTACTTCGTGTTGAGATGTGATTCGATCGAGGAGTTTGGATACAAGGATCTGAAGCCTTTTGTAGCATAACGATGGTGGTTCTGTGTGATTACGTGGTGTAACGATTTAGATTCCTGTATGTGGTTTGGCGTAGGATGAAGGTTGTGCGTACTTCCATGGTGTGACGACGGAGACCGTACGAGGTGGGTATTATGAGGAGTACCTTGAGATATTGGGTATAGTTACATATATATTATATTAGGTTTAATCAACTGGGGAGTAGATGGATGCAATGTGTGTGCATGGCTTAGAGTGATATTAACCAGAATAACCTAATAATTAAGAAATATAACCAAACAATATATGTAGGGTTATTTTAGAATGTATAATTTGTCCTCTCACCAGAACTTTTGTTCTGACCCCCTCCTCATAACGTGCTCGTAGGGTAGATTTATGGTAGAGATTTGGTAGAGTTTTGACACTTGTTAGGTAGTGTCATTATTTCTATAGGGCTATATTTGATTATTATATTTTATCCATTCCGCTGTGAGATGTTTATGGGGCCCTGATGTATTTATTATCTCGGTTTTTCTGCAAGATACTAGACAATCCAACTCGAGTTTAAGTGCTTTCAAATTTAGAATTTTTGAAAATTCAAACCTATTGGAATTTGGGTTGTTACATCTGATATCAAAGCTTAGGTTTAAGATTCCTATATAGATAGTGAGTGAACTTACTTGTAACTTTAAAATGTAAATGTATTATATATAAATATACCTATATCCATAGAGGAATCCACTAATTAAGTGAACGATACATGTGGAAAGTTGGATGTCAATTTTGTATACTTAGGAAATGATTATGGAAGTTTGATGACTATAGACCCATGAGTTGTTAGGGTGAATGGAAATTCTATAAAATTCTTGGAAAAAAGATTCCATGTGTAAATATTTGAAATTTCCGTATTTTAGATTAGTGTATTGGGCAGTATGGCCTCATAGATTTAGAAAAAGATTATGAAGAAGAAAATTGTATTAGGAATATATATATATATATATATATATATATATACATATATATGGCGCAAAAGAGATGCTAGTTTTATCCCTCAGTTCAGACATAGTTTGGAAGAAATCTGTATAAAGAAGAAATTTGGGATGAAGAAGTGTAATTTCAAGCAAAGAGCATGGAAAACGCAAAAGTTAGAAACCACTTTGTAATTATCCCCACAATTGGAACTTAAAAAAAACTTGAAAAAAATTGTAAGTGTAGACAAATATTCCTTGATAAAGTTTTCAAGTTTCAAAATTTTAAATGTTTACAATTTTAAAAATTTATTGGTTTGCAATGTTAAGAGTCGCATCAAAAGGATTTTTGAGGTAATTGTGCAAACTTGTTTTCATAGTATTTAATTCGTATGCATGTTGTGGGGCTAAGCAATCTAAGTGGTTAAGAGAAAGCACGAATAAATTAATCAGCTTTATGGGGGTGTGTAGGTGACCTTGAGTGAAATTAAACATAAAGTTTTCTTAAAGGATTGTGGCACATTTTGAATTGTTGGAATAAGAAGAATTATTAGATAAACTGTTTTGAATCTATAGACTTGTAAGTGAACATATTTTGTTGAATTGTCTAAGAAATGTAAAGGGAAAGAGATGTAAAAAAATATAGGTGAAAGGGTTCATAGAAACTTAATCTTATTTAATTAAAAATATTTTAGAAAGAAAGGATTCCATTAGTGCACATGGACAATCAGTAAAGGTTTGAGGAAATTATGAAAAGATGTTTCAAGTGGTTACCGTTTAAGTTAAAAGACAGGGTTTGTAATTAATAGAAATCACTTTTGGCACCCTTTGAGGAAATAGTAAAGTTTTCTTTTAGTATAGACTTACATTCTTATGTAGTGTTCTATTTTAGAAAAGTTTAGTTGGATATTTTCTTACTTGTTTATAGTGATCACTAGGTAAGAACAAAAACATAGGACATTGTGAATTAAATGAAAATAAAGGTAAAAGATGAAAACTAAAAGATAACAAACTGCTACAAAAATAGAGGACAATAAAAGAAAATGAATTCTTCCAAAGTAAGTTTAGAAAACTGGAAAAAAATCTTATGCAAACTATGCTTGAAATTGAGAATATGATTTTTTGTAAAATTAGCAACTAAGTTTTCCAAGTATGGGGAAAAAGGTGCATGAAAGTGGATAGAAAATATATTATTTTCCATTTTATACCACTTTCTAATATAAGAAATCGAATTTAGAAAATTAAATGTTTCTGTAGTTCACAAATTTAAAGTTGGTTGGTAGGGTTTGGATGCAAAAATTGGATGGACTACGCTCTTGCTATGTAATAGTGTAGGAAAAACTAGATGAAAAAGTGTTTTTGATTTTCAAATATTGCATTCATATAGAAATTTCATGTATATTTAGGATGCATGCATCATGTTTTCTAATGGTTTTTGAGAAAATTTGCATTCATATAGGAGGTACCGCTTAGGCATTCGTTGCATTCATGTATTATTATGGTGTTTTAACACTTTGCACAAGTGCACAAATGGTTGAAAAATTAGATGTACACAAGATGGTTGTAAATTATGCGAGGAATTACTTAATTTTACCCTTACCAAATTTTGGGGATGAAATTTCCTAAGAGTAGGAGAATGTAACACCTCGCATTTTTGAATTAAACAATAAAATAAAAAATTATTAAATTTTCAGAATATGGTCACATAACTAGCGTCATTGCGCCTGTGGCGATTTTCTGATGAATTTAGACCTATGGTTTGCAGAAAATAGATATAAAATAAAGAAGATATCTTTAAATGAATTTTTGGAACAAAATGAAAAAGAAGATATAAGAAACAAAAATAAGAACAATAGCTACCAATATTTCTATTCTTGTAAACAAAAGCTAAGTTAGGTGAGTTGGTAAAGAGTGCACTTCCCAAGGTAGAGGTCGGTAGTTCGAGCCCTGGCAACATCATGTTTTTAATTTTAAGAGGGCCAACTAAACGAATGCTTGATCTAACAGAAAATTATATATGAATGTACATATAATGAAAAAATTATATTTATAGGTGAGTATATATATACATGTATATGTATACTTATATGTGTATGTGTGTGTGTATGTGAAATTCTAAAGTAACATGCAATCAATCAAAATAAGTAAGAAATAAATGTGGGGAAAACACTGTATGAGTTTTGAAAACAAATGGAATTGTCCGTAAATATATACACACAGATTCCAAATTGAAATCTAAAGGGTAAATTAAAAAAGAAAAGTAATAAATATGGAATGCATGAAAATAGGTAAGAGAATAGCCACGTTTGAAATTTGAACATATATTAAAAGGAAGGAATCAATGAACTGGAAAAGTTAATAATAACGTTTATTGCATATCTATTAACGAATAAAAGTTTGCAAAGTTATACATGAATAGATGCACTAAATTTGAAATTGAAACGGTAAATATGCCTTATAAATGGAAGAAATTAACTGACATAAGAATATTTAGTAAGAAAAAGAACGTTGCAGCTAACGTTAAATAAAAAATAATTTCGTTCGAATTAACATAAGTGGCCTAGGTAATGGGTCGACCCAGACCATATGTAGGTCGACCCGGGGGTCGACCCACCCTAGAGCCGGTTCGACCCAGGGGTCGATCCACCAGGGGTCCAGGTCGAACCATTATTGAGTGAACTAAAGTTAATTTTTCGATTTTAATGGCATGGATTATATTACATTATATCTGACAAACTAGAATCTTCTGTGCACCTATAAATAGAGTAGCAGAGCCTAGCCTCCAACTCATATTTTATGAGGCGAAACTAAGGCTCTGCCATTTTCTTCTTCTCCAAATCTTTCAAAAGAAAGAATAGTAGTTTTATGAATCATGATTTAAGATTTGTAGACAAAGAATATTGATCTACGATATAAGTGTTCCGGTTTCTCGTCTACATGAGGTAAATTCTGTGAATCCGAATTATTATGATTTCTTTCATTCTTTTAGCATCATATTTGTAAATCCATGACTATTTCAATATTATATTCAAATAGAAAGACCACAGGGTAGCAGTTCTAAATCAGATTCAAGAATTGGAAAGCAGTTAGGTTAGTGGATTTAAATTATAAATTTTGGTAAAGGTAAATTTATGATTTAATTCCTCGCAATTCTTAACATAATGAATAATTGAAATTATAGTAATAGTGATATAATTCATTCCCTAAAGCATTAAGAATGTTACTATTGTGTATAAAATTCATTCATATATCTTTCTGTATGGGTTTAAGAAATTACTATAATGACAAGATTGATGTATTGATGGTAAATTATGTATGTTCCCAAATTATATTTTTTGGAATATAATGAAGTTATTAAGTTGAGAAAGATTACAGCAAATTGTGGGTAAAATGGAATAAGAATTAGCAAACCTGATTTTGTATAGAAACTTACCATGATGAATTTGGAACTAGGAATTTTGTATGAAGACAAAAAATAATATAACTCAGAAAGAAAAAGGGGATTTTATAATGGATAGAGTTAATTGGGGGTGGAAAAGGGATACATTTCCATAATTACCATTATGTTAAATTATAGAGAACATAGTTGAAAGAAAAAGAAATGTAATACAGATTAGTGTGAAATAAGTTTTTTTATCGTATTGCACACAAATCAAATATATATATATATATGATGTAATAGAAAGAAATAACTTGCAACTACGGATCTTAATTAATGTATATTATGGAAATAGTTTTTTATACATTTCCACCAACCAAATTAATGAAGTGTGTGAATGTTGACGTAGGGAATTTTCTTTATTCGTGAACGCCAATGCTCAAGTGTACGTTTTACAGAAACGATAATCCAAATTTAAAGTAATGAAATGCAGGGAGAACACGACTTTTTATAGTGGTTCGGCATTGACGCTTGCGTCCACTTTATAGCAATCATTAATCATATAATAGCATACTACAATTATTGTATAAGTTCAGACAATATTTACGTGCAAAGTGTTACAATAGAACAACAAAATATTTGTTAATTCTATTCTTTGACCAAAATGCCATTCTTCTCCTCGTTGAGAAAAAATATGGAGAAATGTCCAAGAAATTCCAAAGATATTCAAAACAATCCAAAAACAGTGTAAATGTCTAAGAAAATTTCATATGTTGTGGGAAAACATTTGTGCAACGATTAAAAGTCCAAAAGAATACCAAAATCCATGGGGAAGATGAAGGCAACCATTAATGATGCTTGAGAGCTTCAATCATGTATGTTATTGTGTAGGAAGAGAGCAAACGAGCTAACCCCTTTGAATGCCAAGCTTGGAGATATTTATTGGTGAGTTTTGGGACCAACTGCCAGAATTTTGTATCACTGGGGGATGCGAAATTCACATCCCAAAGATGAAGCCAAAAAACCAAGGCGATGTCAAAAAATCGCATCCCGAAGTCGAAAAATATAGTATCCTAAAAACTAGGTGAAAACGCGTGTTGCGCAGACCAAAAGTTATGATCAACACGGTGTAAATGATTGATCAAAAATCCTAGCATTTTGCCACTTTTGGTATCTTGCATCCCAAAAAAGGAGAGAAGCCCATGTTGAACATGTGAAAATTAGTGATTCGCATGTGAAAATCGATTTTGCCAAAAGCGGCCTAGAAAAAGTCAATTTTTCGCAGCCCTTGATTTTCCAAAATTTCGCATCCCTCAATCATATACTGGATACGGTAAAATGCTTGCTAAGGCAATGGTGCACATGGAAAATGTGTATCCCTCCCAGGATATGAAAATTGCATTGCGAAACTACCAAGTTTGCCAAGTGATCGGCCTATGTTGGAGGCCTCGTTTTTGCTAATTTACCTTTGCTGATCACTATATTTTTTTGTGCCAAATCCAATGATCGATCACTTTGCCAGATGTGATCAGCCAAGCATGAACACGGGGATTTTGATGATTTTCACTTGTCTATTACCTATTTTTGAACATACTAAACCCAAATTTTGCCAAATGCCAGATTTTGATGTCATGAGTCGCGCAAACCATTTTTCGTGATTGTTTCATGCCAATAAGCTATTTTTGGGTGATAGACGCATGATTTTGCCAAATCCTGATTTTACCAAGTTTGATTGCACCGTGAGTTGCGCAAGCTATTTCTCCTGACTATGACATGTCGATCAAGTGTTTATGGGTGATCGACACATGATTTTGCCAAAATCCGATTTTACCAAGTTTGATCGCGCCATGAGTCACGCAAGGCATTTTTTCTAATCGAGCCATGCCAATTAGCTGTTTTTAGTGGCAAAACTAGAATTTGCCAAAATCCATATATTTTTCCATGATGAGTTTTGTCACGTGACTCAACCAACATGCTCAAGCATCTTGAGCTGATCGGATCGAGCCAATCATATATTTTTACCATGCCAGATTTTCCAAGTACATCGACGATGATTTTATGAATCTACCTCATTTCCAACCTTTTTTGATCACGTCGCGACATCGACCAAATGTCTTCGTCTTTTCTGACAATATTCTTGAAACTTGAGAGCATCTCTAACCAATATCTTGATGTGTGACAACTTAGACCAAAAAGAATGCCAACGCTTTTCCCCCGAAACATGTCTTACTTGATAGAAGGAAGATATGTTTTGCGAAAAGACCAAAAATCCAGAAATCCAAAAAACAAAGCCAAGAGAAATCTAAAGTTAACTTATACAATTATAAAACTGAAGAGCCAAGACCAAGCCGGATCATATTAATCATGAACTAGAAAGCATGAAAGCCGACAATCGTCACAGATCATTCAGAGAAAACCAGAATAACCAAGATAGCCAAATAGTCCAACGACTACTAAGGTTGTGTTTGAGCAGGAGATCGATGACCACTGGGATCATAATAAAATAAAAACTTGGATGATTGCTGAGATCGTATGAGAATGGGAACCTGACGACCATCGGGATCTTATTTAGAAGGCCTATAAAGTTCGGAGTGCATGAGGTCCAGAAAATAAGAATCCTTGGACTTGTTGAGTCTACCAGAGCGAGTATGTATCTACAAAAGAGGGAGGGGATACCGCATTCTGAATTTTTTCCTGGACTGGTCGAACATGGAGCCGAGGCCAAATATTATACTGGATTGATCCAGTAGGAGCTGGAGCTCGAATTTTGTCCTTGACTTGTCGAACATGGAGTTGGAGCACGAATGTATACTAGAATGATCCAGTGGAATCGAGAGCCTGAATTTCATCCTTGATTGATCGAGCATAGAGTCGGAGCCTGAATATTATATTGGACTGATTCAGTGGTCTCAGAGCCTGAATATTATACTGGACTGATTCAATGGAGTCGAATCCTAGATTTTATCCTAGACTAGTCGAGCATGGAGTCGGAGCCCAAAATTATATTGGGTTGTTCCAGTGGGAGCCGAAGCCCGAATTTCATCCTCGACTAGTCGAGCGTGGAGCCAGAGCCTAAATATTATACTAGACTAATCCAGTGGGAGCCTGTGACAACCGCCCATAACTCTCACACTTAACAAGAAGAATAATGCGCTGAAAGATGTGCCGCGAAGCTATAGACAATCATCAAGATGAGTACAAGTGAAACCTGTCGTATAACTCATAGCGCAAGGATAAAATATTGTAGAACATATACAACTATCAATAGTAGCGAAGCATAATTGCGTAGAATTTTAAACTTTTATATCATCAAAAGGATAACCTTGATACCATAGGAATACATCAAAAAATTCCGTACAAAAAGCTTCACTACAATCACTCAGAGTATCATAACAACTATAACAACAAAAACATATAATAATATGCATGAAAAAATACGTCAGCCTCCTGCTCATCATCGCTTTGCAGCATCGTCCTCGTCAAGGTCTACTACCTACTACCTGCTACTTAGTCTGCCCATCCAAAACATGGATGAACAACCCAATGTAATAAGAGGGAAACATAAAACCTTGAGTCATACAATAGTCTTTATAAGTGATAAAATAGCTACCAAGATCATCAATAAAGTATATGAGAAATAGGTAGACCAATCCACTAATCTACCAACTCAACAACAGAGAAGAACCCTAAACCATCTCCCCTACATTTGACAGTGATAACCTTTACAAAACCAGATAGAAAACATAACAGACATAGCAATTAATTATCCAGTGTAGACCATCCTAATCGAGATTAACGTCCCTCAAGCACAAGCCCCGAAGGGCTAAACCAACATCGTACAAGCACCCAAGAGATGTCTCCTTCGATGTCGAAAAATCCACACAAGACGATACAATCAAAGCAATCAACATCCATGATTTTGGCTATCACCGCCAATACGGCTTTGAAACCACTGCTAATCGTGCGACGACTATGATATGCCATTTATCGAGGGCTAATGGTAACCCCGGTTCTAGCAAAAACTCCATACGCCATCGTGACTCGCATCTCTAGGCCTATCATGACTACCTAGGGTGTTCGACTGGCCTTTTAGGCGTTTCTATTGTACCACTGCTTTGAGTCCGCTAGAACCAACGACAACGATAATTTATCGGCCTCCATACCTTTAGTCATCATCACCGGCGACTCTCCATAAGATAGAACATCCTTGAGAAGCCATTATCCACGAGCTCAAAACACACTTAAGACATCTGCATATTCATTGCATTTCGCCGATCTACGAACACTTTATATCACTTCGAATATTTATCCCTTAGTTCACTTCGAAGCCATGTCCATTCTCGAACCAAAATAATCATCACTTTTGGTCGACATTCAATCCATAGCCCTTCAGCCTTTCCGCTATGAAAAACATGTCATAATGCTTAAATTCTCATCCACAATGTTTGTAAAATGTTATAGTATCTTCTGCCCGATCCATAAAAAGCAACCCGACTAATCAGGTCTCTGAACGACCCTACTCATCAGGTTATGAATGACCGGACTCATCAGGTCATAAACGACATGACTCATCAGGTCATAAACGACCTGACCAATTAGATCTTGAATGGCCAGATCATCCCCTTCCAATCCATCAAGTTGCACCCATCCAGAGAATTCAATAACCTGACTCCAACCAACCCATCTGGCACCAAAGATCCGATCTTTCAACAACCCAAAGACTTGGTCGATCTACCATTTCTTGGGAAATAAGCCAAATGACCCGACTACAAATGACCCATCATTTCTTACACCACAAGCCAAACAACCCGACTCCAGATTTGACCGATCTATCTCCAATCTCAATCAATCCATCACCAAAAGACAACATCGATGCAAACAACTCATTCAAATCAATCGATTTTAACCCAAAATCAATAGCAATCATCAACACACATTTACAAAACAATAAATCATCACATAACTATATGAATTCACCAAATCGTGATAAAACAATGAATGAATTAACAAATGGATCTAAACTTGCATATACATACAAATTAACATAAGAATTACCGGATTAAGTTGCTAGATTAGATCCTATGGTGATTAAAATGAAAATATGCTTACCATGATGTCGATCTTGATGATAACAACTTGAAATGATGAAAAATAAGGTCAAACAACCCATATACCTGATTGAATCCGTGTGAGAGATGCTTATCACTCACTAAATCTTCAAACTAGCTTGAAATCAAATAATATCTAATCCGAACAGTGAAGAACGATCTTAAAATCCCTCAATTTGATATGATCATCTTTCTCTTGATGTAGATCTAGCCTTCTTTGATGTAGATCTTCAATCTTCCAACATAGATCTAAGATTTTAATGGACGAAAAGTGTATTTGATTGAGCAAGGAGGATCACAAGCTCAGGAGAATGAAGAAAGTAAACCATTTCCATGCCTCAAACCCCCTATTAATAGCCTCCAACCAGCCCACTAATGGGCCATACCAAACCAGCCCGTTAATGACTAGTTTACCTGCTCATAAATTGTGTTGCACTAAAATAGATATTTCTCCCGAACCACTGAACCAAATCGTTGATGTAACCACTCTATGGAATTTGAAACATCATTTCATTTCCAATGAAATCGATCTCAGCACCTGATTCGATCCCAGTCCTATGCAAAACTTACAGGGGCAAAATGTTCATAAATAAACAACACTAAGCCCAAAATCCCAAACAAGTTGGGGTTGGATAGATATGGAACCCCAAAAAGAAGATTATAAACTTTCATAAAAGTAAAATAAAGGTTTGAGGAAAAAAAGGATTAAAAACTTTCGTGAAAGTAAAATAAAGGTTTGTGGAGAAAAAAAAGAAAGAAATCTAAGGTTCGGGTACATGGATTGCTAATTTCCATGCACTCCTCTCTGAAACAAGGTCTTCAGATATATTCCTGTTCCTTAAGTCTCTTTTTACTATCTCCTCCCATGTCACTTTAGGTCGGCCCCTACCTCTCCTTGGGCCTTCGGTGGGGCCTATAATTCCAACGCGCACTGGTGCATCATGCGGTCTTCGTTGGAGATGTCTGAACCATCTCAAGCGGTGTTGGACTAACTTCTCTTCAGCAGTTGCAACTCCAAGTTTGTCCCGAATATCATTATTCCTAATCCGATCTCGTCTAGTATGCCCACAGATCCAACGCAGCATCCGCATCTCTGCTACACTTATCTTTTGGATGTTTTGGCTTTTAGTAGGCCAACAGTCTACACCATATAACATCGCTGGCCTGATTGCTGTTTTATATAACTTTCCTTTAAGCTTCTGAGGGATCTTCCTATCACATAGAATGCCAGATGCAAGTCGACATTTCACCCATCCTGCTTGAACTCTAAAGCTAACATCCCTATCAATCTCCCCATCAAACTGCAACATAGAACCTAAATATCAAAAGGATTCTTTCTTGGGTACCACTTGACCGGCCAGGGTGACATCTCTTTCATCTGACCTGACACCACTGAACTCACACTTCATGTACTCTGTTTTGGTTCTTATAATCATGAAACCCTTCGACTCCAAGGTCTCTCTCCACAACTCTAGTTGCTTATTGACACCTATTCTACTTTCATCAATCAGCACAACATCATCAACAAAGAGCATACACCAAGGAATCTCTACTTGTATACCTTTTGTGATCTCATCTATCACTAAAGCAAAAATATAAGGGCTTAAAGAAGAACCTTAATGTAACCCTATGTTAATGGAAAAGTCACTAGTCTCACCATCGTATGCTCTGACACTAGTCACAACCCCCTCTACATATCCTTGATAAGGGTAATGTACTTTGATGGCACCCTCTTCATTTCTAGTGCTCGCCACATAACCTTCCTCGGTACTCTGTCATAAGCTTTCTCCAAATCGATAAAATACCATGTGAAAATCTATCTTCTGCTCCCTATATCTATCAATAAATTGCCTAATCAAGAAAATTGTCTCAGTAGTTGACCTTCCAGGCATGAAACCAAATTGATTCCTAGAGACACTTGTCAACCTCCTCGAACGTTGTTCGCAAACTCTCTCCAAAAGCTTCATCGTATGACTCATGAACTTAATTCCTCTATAGTTTGTGCAACTTTGAATATCTCCTTTATTCTTGAAGATTGGAACTAAAATGCTTCTCCTCCACTCATATGGCATCTTGTTTGATTTGAAAATATTATTAAATAACTTAGCTAGCCAGGTTATCCCTGCGTATCCAAAGCATCTCCACACCTCAATAGAAATGTCATCAGGCCTTACCGACTTTCCTATCTTCATCCGGTTCAACGCCCTCTTTACCTCAGCCTCTTGAATTCTCCAATTGAAATGTCTATTGGTGATGTCGGCAGAGTATTCCAACTCTATCGAGGAGCTATCACTTCTTCGTTGAAAATACTATCAAAGAATGCGCTCCATCTATTTTTTTATCTCGTCGTCCTTTACAAAAGCCTATCGTTCGCATCCTTAATGCATTTAACTTGGTTGAAGTCTCTTTTCCTCCTCTCGCGTAGCTTGGCTATTCTGTAGACGTCTCTTTCACCCTCCTTCGTACTCAACCTTTTATACAAATCTTCATATGCTCGACCCCTTGCTTCACTCACCGCTCTCTTTGCAGTCTTCTTTGACACTTTATACTTTTTTATGTTGTCCTCGCTCCTATGATGGTGCATGCATTTTTAACATTCCTTCTTCTCTTTAATAGCCTTTTGCACCTCATCGTTCCACCACCACGAATCCTTGGGTTCACGCATATTTCCTCTTTTTTTCCCCAAACACCTTAGTAGCCCCTCTTCTAACGCAAGTTGCCATCTCATTCCACATGACATTTGTATCACCTTCCACGTTTTATGCCTCTTCTCCCCTCACTCTATCTTTAATCACACGTAAGTTGTCTCCTTTGATTTTCCACCATCTCGTCCTACTAATCTTTGCTCTCTTATCCTTCACCGCTCGAAGACGGAGCGCGCAAACCTAGAGTTGATGTTGTTAGACAATACATTCCCCAAGTATGACCTTGAAATCAACACAATCTCGTTTACTGTCCCTTCTAGTTAGGACAAAGTCGGTCTGGCAAAAACATTGGCTACTACTGAAGGTGACCAAATGTGATTGTCTCTTTCTAAAGAAGGTGTTAGCAATCATGAGGTTGAAAGAAAAAGAGAAATGCAACATTTCTTCTCCCTCTTGGTTCCTACTGTCAAAACCAAAACCACCATGCACTCTCTCAAATCCCCCGCTAGATGATCCAACATGACCATTGAAGTCTCCTCATATAAAAAGTTTCTCGCCATTAGGCACATCTCTAACCATGACATCCAAGTCTTCCCAGAATTTCCTCTTGTCTTTTTCAATTAGGCCTACCTGAGGCGCATATGCACGAATGACATTTAAAACCGCGTTACCAACTACTAGCTTAACTAGGATGATCTTATCCCCTCGTCTTCTGATGTCGACCACTTCGTTCTTAAGGTTCTTGTCAATCAATATGCCTACCCCATTCTTGTTATGTACTTCTCTCGTATACCACAATATAAAGCCAGTGTTCTCCATCTCCTTCGCCTTCTGTCCCATCCATTTAGTATCTTGAACGCACAAGATGTTTACTCGTCTCCTAATTATATTATCGACTATCTCCCTTAGCTTTCCTGTTAAGGACCCTACATTCTAGCTACCTAACCTAATCCTACTACCATCAACTAGCTTACTTGCCCCTCACACCCGCCGAGAAAGACGCGAAGACCCTTGCTCACTTATCACTACACTGGGGCGTCGATGTAGCGCGCCACTAAAAGAATGGTAGCCCAGCACTTGCATATTTAACACCATACCCAAGCCACGATATGGTGCGCCGTTAAGGGAGTGGTGACCCAGCCCTTTCCTATTTAACACCATACCCAAGCCTCAATATGGCACGTCCTTAAGAGGGTTACGCCCCAACGAAAAATCATAAGGTTCCATATCCATAAGAGAAGCAAAGTTTTTACGTTGGCTCACCAAGCCTATCACAACCCTCCTCCTTTACCCTAGCTTGGGACAGGCTGCATATAAAACTACACACGCGGATCCCGATTGACATGTCTCACATCCCCATAACCAACATATTAAAATATGAGAATGATTCGACCTCAGCGAATGAAATAAAAATATTTTACGATCCTTTGATATGTAAAATGCGGGTTATTTTAGAGTCGGGGCCCTATGTTTATACTGGTCAGATCCAGTGAGGGGCCGAAGCCCTATGGACAATCTTTATAGATATCAAAAAAGTACAATGGTCGTTAGCCCAACCCAGGGCACAACTGGAGACCATAAGCTGGTTCCGTGCGTGTGTGGGCTGACATTGCCACTTTGATTGCATACAAGAGAAGGAAGAAAAGGGCGAGGACTCGCCATAAATAAGAACAAACATAATCGTTGGATCGATGTCCAGAAAAGCCGAGAGAAATCTTTAGGGCCGGATTAACCTTGTCCTGGGATGTGGTTGGAAGTTGAGCATAAGGCACTAGTGCTACGGGATTCTTGACATACTGCGGCAATTCACCACTCCAGATGTTGGCTTCAATAAGATCATGGGATTGCTTGCAACGATCAATGTCCTAACCTGGCAGTTCAGGGAAAAGGTAGTACTTGTCAGAGCATGCTTGTTTTAGAGTCGAGTCCCTCTTGAGAGGCCTTCGGAAAGGTGCACTTTCATGGATGTCGAGATAAATCCTTTCTAGACCATAACAATCCGCATTCTACATACTTGAGAATCGTAGAATATTTATTTTATTTTCATGCAAAGTCATATGGTCATGTAACTTTGGGAAACGACTATTAGGGTCATTTCCCACGTTCACGATTTTCACCAAATTTCAAATGAGTGTTTTGCCCTTGGCGAATCTTGTTTCACCTAGAATTTTTGATGGGTAAGGAGTTTTGTCCAAAAACCACTTCCATTGGATTTGGATGATGGTTTCCCATTCCGTAGAGTGGTCACATTAATCAAACGGGCTTACCGTGTGGGAGATACGACTGAAATAAGGTTTGAAAGATGAAAAAATAACCTAATTGGGCTTAATTTAGTGATTAGCAGCTAGGCCCATAACCCAATTGGGCTATACAACACGTAGTTCCAAGCTAAAGTTGCGCACCCCTTCCTAACGCGCCAAAGTGTTAACTTGGGGAATTGTCATTATCTGCGCATGCTAATGCCCGAGTGTACGTTTTGCGGAAAAAGGACAATCCAAATCCAAAGTAAGAAATGCGGGAGAACACATTTTTTTATTGGTGTTGGGCTCTAATCCTACATCCATTTTGTAGTAATCATTCATCATATAACAGTTGATTACAATTGTTTTACAAGTTCAGACAATATTTGTGCGCAAAGTGTTACAATAGAACAACAAAATATTTGTTAATTCTAAATTTTGACCAAAATGCCCTTCTTCTCCATCGTTGATAAAAAATATGGAGAAATGTCAAAAAAGTAGTTTCAATGTCCAAAAAATCCAAAGATATCCAAAACAGTAGAAAAACATTGTAAATTTCCAAGAAAATGTCCAACCGTTGTGGGAAAACGTTTGTGCAACGTTTAGAGTCCAAAAGAAGTCCAAAATTAATGGAGAATGTGAAGGCGGCCATTAATGGTGCTTGAGAGCTTCAATCATGCATGTCAACGTGTAGAAAGAGTGCAAATGAGCCAGCCCCTTTAAATGCCAAGCTTGGGGGTATTTATAGGGGAGATTTGGGACCAACTACTCGAATTTTGTATCCTTAGGTGACGGAAATTCGCATCCAAAAATGAAGCCAAAATACCAAGGCGATGTCAAAAAATCACATCCCAAATTCAAAAAATCTAATATCCCAAAAACTGGGTGAAAACACGTGTTGTGTAGCCCAAAATGAGAGATCAACACGGTAAAATCGAGTGGTCAAAAATTCTGGCACTTTGCCACTTTTGATATTTCGCATCCCAAAAAAAGGTGGCAAGCCAGTGTTGATCATGTGAAAATATGTGATCCACGTGAGAAAATCATGTTTTCCAAAAGTGGCCTGGCAAAAGCAAATTTATCACATTCCTTGATCGGCCAAAACTTCGCATCCCTCAGTCAAATGTCGATTATGGTAAAATGCTTATCAGGGAAATGGTGCGTATGGAAATTTAATATCCCTCCTAGGATACGAATTTGCAATGCGAAATTACCAAGTTTGCCAAGCCAAATGTGCCAAGTGATCGCCCTGTGTTGGAGGCGAGGTTTTTGCCAATTCCCCTGTGCTGAATGCTACATTTTTCGTGTCAAATCCAATGATCGACCACTTCGCCAGATGTGATCGACCAAGTATGAAAATGTGGTTTTGATGATTTTCACTTGTCGATCACCTGTTTTTGAACGTACCAAACCAGAATTTTTCCAAGTGTCGTATTTTGATATCGTCGGTCGTGCAAGCCATTTTTCGTTATCATGTCATGGCGACCTGCTATTTTTAGGTGATCGACACATGATTTTGCCACACGCCGATTTTACCAAGTTTGTTCACACCTTGAGTTGTTCAAGCAATTTTTCGTAATCGTCCCATGCTAATCAGCCTTTTTTAGGTGATCGACACATGATTTTTCCAAATCCCGATTTTACCAAGTTTGATCGCGACGTGAGTCGCACAAGCCATTTTTCGTGATTGTGCCATACGGATCAGTTGTTTTTTAGTTTGCAAAAACATAATTTTCCGGAATCTATATATTTTTCCATGATGAGTTTTTCCACGTATTGGACTGACATGTTGAAGCATTTTGAGCTGATCGGACATTGTCAATCACTTATTTTTACCATGCGAGATTTTGAAGGTCCATAGACGACGATTTTACGAATCGCCGCCATTTCAGACTTTTCCGAACACGTCGCGACTTTGACCAGATCGCTTTGTGTTTTCTGACAACATTCTTGAAACTTGAGATCGTCATTAACCAAAATCTTGACATGTGACAGCTTTGACCAAAAAGCATGTTAACAGTGAAATGTTTCCTGTAATAATAAAAATGTACAAGACGGTAAATAAATAAAGGTTACTACAGTAAAGGTTTTCTCAAATAACAAGGAACCATGGGAAAATGTGATGAATAAGGAATATAACCTATTATAATTAACTTTATGAATGGGAATGACATATAATAGGTAGGCTTGTAATGTGGACAAGTGGAATGATAACATATGTAGCGATATAATGTGGATTATAATAAGAGATAAGATGAGAACTTACTAATACATCTTAGCTAAGGGAACTAACTTCATAAGTAAACCCACGATAATGGTTGTGGTAACGGTATAACATGAAGTTATAAATAACGTGAAAAAAATAAAAAGAAAGAAGAGGCTTATTATTAGTAAACTTATGAGTGGGAAAATATTAAGTTTAATTAATGTAATAATAAGTGGCTCAAAGATAGGGTCCATTCCAGCAGCGCGGTGTTGATTGGGGAAAATAAGCGACCAATGTAAGCTAATAAACCAGTCATTTGAATAGAAAATCAATGTGTAAACAATAAATTTAATTAACAGTATGATAAGTTAAAGAAAGGCGTGAGTAAAAGATTAGACATAAGATCTAATAATGCAATGGCGTGATACGCATTGACCAGTCCCTACATATGGAGATAAAGAACCCAACGAGGTAGTTCATCGTGGTGTCTGGAGACACGAGAGGTGCACATCCAACTTATTATTCTGTGGGACTTGAGGGAAGCACAAGGATTCTATGGGACATGGTAAGGTACTCGGAGATGGCCATCTGAGGAATAACCAGATAAAGCAGACGCTCGGAGGCAGGTATGTTGCACCATCTAGAGTATACCTTAACTGCAAATATGGTATAGAAGTCAGAAGGCTGTGGTAGATGGCGTTGAGTGATTCAGTGGTTTGCTTTGCTCTGGGAGGAGGTGGCCAAGACCAAATTAAGGATAGTAATTGTCGGATACCTGTCATCGGTAGTTAACAGGATGCGGAAATGCTAAGACCTAAACCAACAGACCAACGATCTTTCACTATCGAGACGTTGGTTGGGGTAATTGTGAAATTGGATTCCAGATTGGTTATTAGGGGTACGTCATCAGCTCTTGATGTAGTCTTTCATTAGTTGAGGGAGAGGCCGGGTGATACCATAGCCACCGAGAAAAGAGACAGATCATATGCGGATATCTGTATTATAGGCCTAACGACGTTGTCTTTATAGATATTGAAAGCTCCTGACCTAGTTTTATGCATTAGATGCAACCCTATTACGGGACTCGGGTTATAGTAGGTAGTACACTCGAGTGAGGGTCTAGATTAACGCACTGGGTGGTGTATTGTAGATGGCAAGGCATTACTCCATGTTGAGACGTGATTTGACCGAGGAGTTCGGATATGAGGATTCATATGCTATGGCCTAGCGATGATGGTTCTATGCGATTACGTGGCATAACGATATAGATTTCTGTACGTGGTTTGGCATAGGATGAAGGTTGTGCATAATTCCGCGGTGTGACGATGGTGATCGTACGAGGAGGGTATTATGGGGAGTTGTAATAACCCGCATATTTAACGATAATATATTTAAATATAACATCGTGAATCATTGATCGTTAATCGTATGTGCATCCAAAAGGTCCCATTTTGCATACAAATGAATTTGGACTCGAAACCACTTCCATATAGTTCAAAATGCCATTTACAACAAGAAAAACTGTAAACATCGATATGTTTAGAGTTTGTGGATTTTGGGACTTTGGTTGGGGCTTGCGTTTGCCAACCTAGCCCACTCTTTTAAGCCTTCCACAACCCTCTCCTCTTCATTCAAACAAAACACTTCATCAAAAATAGAAAATGGGGAAGGGAAAGGAAAATTAAAATTCCCTAAACCCTAGCTTAATCTTAGGAATCCAATTCGTGTGGAAACCAAGTGCAAATCTAAGAAGAAGAAAGGTAAACTCATTCTCCATCTTCTCCAACTTATTTCCTTTTCAATCCTTGTTATTTCCTAAACCTATTTTTTAGTAAATGTTGTGTATTTGTGTATAGATTGCAAATTAGTCAGTTTCATTGGAGAAGGTAGCTTCTTAGCTTGGCTTTGCATCTCCTTGTTGCTTCCTACAATCAAAGGTGGGTTCTTTGAGAACTCATATCTATGCCTCAAGCTATACACTTGTCTAGTGCGCGTATGGCCTGTATATGTTGTGTGTGTACTATAGGAATTGGTTGTTTCTGTGTGAATTTTCCCATCTCGATGTGCTGAAATCAAGTTCCTTGCAATCTCTTAAATGAGGATGCATGCATGATTTTACTAGGGGTTAAAGTGTGCATGCGACTTCCCTAAACATTTGGAGTCATTACGACATGTCCGAAGTTGTTGGAACTCTATGAGAGGAGAGTTCCTTTCTTCATTGTCTAAATTGTATCAGGTCAAACGTCTGAAATTAATTTCACACATCTGAGTTAGGGTCAATTTTTGACCCGAGCATCAGGTTCGATGTTTGAAATAAATTTCAGACGTCTGATTCAGTCTCAGAGAATTGGCTAAGTTTGATTTCATATGTCTAAAACCTATTTTTAGATATATGAATTATGTCAACATCTGAAAATAGATTCAGGCATTTGAATTTTGTTGTTGGCTATATTTTTTCTTCTATCGACCAGTGGAGACCACAGTCGATAATTTAGGTTATTCCAGCCTTATCTCCGGCTGAATTTCGTCCCGTTTGCTCTTTTCCTAAGACTTTCAGTTTTTTTAATCCATGTATTTCAATATCTTAGATAATTTTACTTTTGATTTATTCGTGATACACGAATTTATAATCGATAGTTGTGAGATTTATTTTACGTTATTAAAACGTGAATTCTTCGTTCGATCGTTATTTCGATCACTATTACACAAGATTTGCCACTTTAAAATTATATAAAAAGGTTTTATATTATTAGTAGGTACCAAAACCTTTTATTCAAATGGTTTCTAATCCTACTTCATTAAATGAAGTTACTTATAAATTGCTTTATAAATCTACTAGTATATATTTATACAAACCTTCTTCTCATTCGTGTAAGAAATCTAACTAAATGCCTTTGTAAAAACAAGGACTATGAACCTTTGCATTTGCTTTGACGGTTAATTTTTGGACTTGTTCGATTTAACATTGTGGCAATGATCGTTTCATAGTTTAGTGGAATATACAACTTGTTCTTAAATATTCGAGTAGAGCAAGTGGTTATGGGACATGTAGCTCGACTCTTATATTTAATAGCTTGGCGTATTTTACACTATACTTGATCGATTTTGGTTATATCGATGATCTTTAGGTAATCCAAAGGTACTTTAGTTCATTGATCTTATCGATGATTTTCTGATCATCCTATGGGGTCGTGACCTACAGTCTTCAGACCATCATACGAGCTTCGACTCTACACTATAGGCTATGTCTTGAGATCGCCTCTCACCTTTGATATTGAGTTGGTTGAGTCTATGTACTTCCACATTGACTTGATTGAGTCTTCGGACTCCTATATTAGCTTGATTGAATCTTCGAACTCTCATATGACTTGGTTGAGTCTTCGCACTCCTATATTGACTTGGTCGATTCTTCGGACTCCCATATTGACCTAGGCCTTCCCCTTCTGTAGGATCTTCTAGATTTCTAATTTACTGACTTCTGGAATCTTAGTTCTATTGATACTATTTTGTCAATCCTAACTCTATGGATACTATTTTATCTATATTAGTTTCATGGTACTAAGATATCTTTTATATAGCTCTACGATTTTTTTGGACATATTTTATGGACATTTCTGAGACTTCACATTTACTTGTGATCATTGTTGTTATTGCTCGTATGACATTATCTATTTATATCTCTATTTTGAATATCAGTTTATTATGATGAGTATAGCTAGACCGGTCCGTTTATTGTTTATCCTTATAAATAATATTTGGGTCGGACCAAGGAATTACAGGTGCTTCTCGCGACTTCTACCAAGGACCAGCTCTTGGCTTTTTTGCTATCTATATTAGAAGTGTTGCTTTTGATATTTATGCATGTGCGACCTTCATGTATACATATTCTTTTGGCTGGAACTTGTGCTTATTCTTTTGTTGTATAGTAGATCAACTATGACCACAATCTTTGTATTTGTACTCATGTGTTATATTCATATCTATTTCCGCCTTACCAGTGTGAATATTTGTGTCTGACTCTGATTTTATTGTTATGTATTTTGTATTGATTCCGAATTATATACAACTACTTTATAGTAAGTTTGAACTTGAATTTAATGTTTCGGATTTCCACTTGAGATTTAAAAAGTAAGACCACATTATCTGATATGTTCAAAACTCGTTCAAAGATAATTATAGATGTTCGCTCCTCAATAGCCTTATTCTTCGGGTTAGTTTACACCATTGCTTGTAATGGCCTTGGCTAACGCGAGTATATTTGTAGGGAGTTATAGGAGTATCTTGAGATGTTCGGTATAGCTACATATATATTATATTAAGTTTATTCTACGACGGAGTAGATGGGTGTGACGTGTGTGCAGGGCCTAGAGTGCTATTAACCTAAATAACCTAATAATTAAGAAATGCAACTAAACAGTATATGTAAGGTTATTTCAGAATGTATAATTTGTCCTCTCACCGGAACTCTTGCTTTGAGTCCCTCCTCGTAACGTACTCATAGTTTAGATTTATGGCCGAGATTTGGTAGCCTTTGGACACTTGTTTGGCATTGTCATTATTTCAGTAAGATTATATTTGATTATTATGTTTTATCCATTCAGCCGTGAGATATTTTATCGTGCTTTGATATATTTATTATCTCCATCTTTTCTACAGGATTCCATACAAGCCTCGAGTTTCAGTGGTTTCAGATTTAGAATTTTAAAAAATCTGAACCCGTTGGAATTTGGGTTATTACAAAACTTTAATCATAAGGAACTTTCTTTATTATATCTTTGGAAATCATTTGAAATCAAGGGTATCTCGTAAGATCATGCTACACATAAACACGGACGGGTTTTTTCCTTCTAGTAATAAAAACACTTTTATAAAAAATATCCACTATTAGACCAAAAAATGGCACTAACACCCAATTGAATAGGATTTGTGAAGAATAATAAGAAATCAGGTATGAAAAAGAAAGAGAAATCAATCAACACACAAGATTTATAGTGGTTCGGCATTAGTGAGCCTACATCCACTTTATAGTTCCTCACTTCATTCCCGGAATTACAATTACACTGAATATTTACAATCAAACACTCAAATACAATGAATCATTCTCTCCAAATTCATTGTTTTCATTTGAGAATAAGGAGGTTATTTATGGAGGAATTCGGCCTTGCTGCCATGAATAAATGAAGTGCCAAAAAGTCCCCCAAAATGATGTGTTGTATGTGTATTTATAGGTAGAAATTCGGTTAGGCTTGAGTGGCCATGTGGCAGCTTCAGAGTAAATCTCGAAAGTAGTGGAGAACATGGTGAAATGGTCTTTAACTACCTAGAATTCGGTTAGGGTGAGTAACCCGATCCGGATGGCCCGATCCGAATGGCCCAATTCAAATGACCCGATCTGGTTGACCCGATCCGGATGACCCGATCCGGTTTGGTCGGTCAGAAATATTCGCTTTAGCTTGATCCAAAATGGTGGAATCCAACCGAAGGATTATGTTCATAGAAATACGAGTTTTCCATCCTTTGTTACTTCGTCCAAGCAGATGCCGATCTCTGCTAGTTCATACTCAGTCCCTAAGTGGCCTTCCTGATAGAGTTCTTGGGCTTTGGATAGTCTGGTCACAAAGCAGGCTAACATTTTCCCCCCTAAAGTACATCTTATTGCAAATGAGATGTGCTTTGAATAAGTCGAGCTGAATCTTTTTGGAATGGCATCCACCCTTGAGGAGGCTTTATCAGACTGTTGTGTCCTATTGAGTATTGAGTAGTTCCGTCGTATGGATCTTTTCCTGTATAAATGGCTTGTCATATACCACACTGCTTCCATTGATGTCTATCAGGCCAAACTCCATGGCTAGAGTGGTTAAGATGATCAAGTAATCGTTTAGACCTCGTCGAATCAAGAGGTTGAATTCCTTCATCATAGGTCATGCAATATCATTGGCTCCCATGTGAGATTGTACATGCACAAGTTAATGCCAAACGACACCGTCTTCCTAAACAAGTTAAGTGCATTACTAAGATAGTATTTCTTTTATGTATAAGTCAATGTATAAAATATCCATCCAATTCATAGGGTGGTGTCAGAATCTTCATGTTTTGAGCTAGCGTCTGGATCGTTGGGACAGAGCACATCAGAGTTGGCATATGAATCTGTCATTTTTTCTCGGATTTGGACTATCTCGATATCAGGATATTAATCTATTACTCCATGATTGCATCTAATCGTAACAATAGGGTATCCGAAAGCCATGATCACTCGGGATCGTTTTATAATCCCGTGATCACATACGAGTCAATACGAGATGTTGTTGAAAACATGCAACCCAATAGCTGGTAGGATTATCACAATCGTAAGGCAGTAAAGGAGTTCATCATACTCTCCATTAGATGCAGTTGCAGATCAAATCTTTGGATTTATGCTTGATTCGTTAGTTGGCTCACTTGGAAGGTCGAGATGAATCACGTTATATTCTAAAGATATAATGTATACGTTCTGAATTATGCATTGAGTCAGGGTCAAGTTCAAAGTCATTCTGCTGGTTGAAGGTGATGCTCCCAGCATCAGTGGAGGATGAGCGAAGTCAGTGCTTATGCCCCCAGCATCGGTGGGGGTTACGCAAAATCAATCGGACATCCAGTCTTTTAGCCTTTATACTTTTTTTCCTCCACATCGGGTTAGAGATGCAGGTTCAACAATCTTAGTCACCCTATGTTGTTTTGTGCACTTTCCTAAGTCATCAAGGGTTGGATTTATATATGTGAATGGTCGAATTACATTCGTGTCGGGGTCATCCCATCTGTTTAGTCAGAAAGCAGTGATCGCCTTATTGAGTATCAGTGAACTTAGATACTCTCCTCGCATCAGCTACTGAGTTGAGTAAGCTCTTCAATCTTGCAAGCTAGTGAACATCGTTAGTGAGTTAAGCCTCACAATCAAGATCGTGGGCCCGATTAATGACATTGGTATTTTCCAAAATTGTAAATTCCTGTCAGTTATTCCTGGGGCTTTTCTTTTTCCTTTATCATTTCAAGAGTCAGAAGGTGCTCCATTTTGTTGTAAAGACATTGAGATCATCCATTTCAACATTAGCACCCTCTTGTTGCATGAATCTGTATATCTCAAGATAGGATTTTCCAACGTTTCTAAGAAACTCTCATGGTAGAACCGAGGTTTGTTTCAGAGGTGAATCTGCCAAGTCCTCTTGGTGGGTCTCGTTGCAGAGAGATTTTGAAGTTTGAGATATCCAGAATACCGGATACTGCTGCGATCAACACCATATATGGTCCATGTCGATTTATCGATGCCACTACGGCGTTGAATCTTTCAAGGAATGCATGAAGCGTCTCGCCGGAGCTTTGTTGAAGCATCAATTGGCAATCTGGCCCTCGTCTTTGAGAAGTTGTCGCCAATTGTCCAATTTAGCGCTGGTGCCCCTGGTATGAAGTCTTGAAGTGGGTGGAAGCCAGTCTCTAGCTTCTTAGTTGCGCATATGTAATAGCCATCAATCAGGCTTCTGTCTTATAATTATAGATGGTGATCCGCTACTCGGATGTATGCAGGTTGTCCTTAAGGAGCCATTCTTCTGGTTATAGTCTGGGATCTTGCGGAACTCCGATAATAGTAAATGTGCTAAAGTTGGAGGATAGTCAAATTATGTTGCTCGAAGCTCGTGTCCCGCACTCCCCATCCATAAGGATTTTACTAAACGGTAATCAACAAATCCACGTATTCTCTGAATTCATACTCCCTCATTAAGCTGTGAGTTAGAGTTTGATACAAAATGATTTGTTCATGTCCATCTCATGTTAGTCTTCGGTCTCCCATCCAAGCTCTGAGGTTCGGAGTCGGGGGGCGATAAAGTCAGATTATAGCTATCTCAAATGCTCTCGTTTGCCCTTTACATGGGGAGCCTCATGTTGAGGTGGAGCTGGATTTTAAACATTCATCTGAATTGGAGCTGAAGTTGGTCGGGCTCCGTTTAAGTTTTCAGTGACTCTTGCATATCCATCGTTTTCATCCAAAATGTTACGGTCAGAAGTTGCATGATACAAATGCCTGGGAGGAGTTTGGTTGCATCTTGTTTCATTAAAGACAACTATGCCAACTTGTCTTAGGGCCTCATATGATCTAAACCACGGAGCAGGGAGTGTTTGAGCCAAGTTCATTGTCGCTTTAATTTCCACGTGCTCGCTCCAGCGAGTAAGTCGTAGTTACTCATCCTTCCATCTATCCAAGTAAAGAAGTTATCCATCATTTTCTGTCATTTTCGGAGAAGTTCATCTCGCTGAGCCATCTGAGTTCTCAAATCAGCACGGGTACCATCCATTTCATATCTAGCTTGACATGCTGAGGGATCATCGTAAGAAGAAATATGCTGACTTCGTTTGTTCCTAGCGCCTTCTGCGCCAATATCCTCAGCACGAAAGAAATTTATATCTTCCTTCTTCTTAGCCTTTGAGTCGGAGTATCAAGCAGTTCGCTTCCTTGCAAGCTAGAAGTCAAAGTAATGGCGTGCCCCCCTTATCCAGGGTCTTTCAATCGGGATGTTGGTTAGGACTAGCAAATGGACGTTCAGTCTGCATCCATTCCATGGTCCTCGAGTGGCCTGCTAAGATCGAAGTACAAATTAGACACAGGCACATAAATTATGCCATTTGCAAAAAAATCAACAGTATGCCCCCAGTCCAGGGGTAATGGCGAAGGATCGGCAGTTGTATCACATCCCTTTTAAATTTAGACATGGATGCATGGAAGAGAGACATTGCTTTCAAAGATCAAGTGATTGAGTTATCCAAGTGCTCGAGTCGACGCGTTTTCCATTCAGTCTATTTACGAGGTGGCACTCGTCATTGTACTTGTGCTATGGTCAGTCACACATGGGCGTGTATGTTGATTTGATGCATCACTCTTAGGGCCTCCTTTCAGTTGTTACCATAAGTCGTGCGACACGTTATTGAACAATTTACTCTCAAGGCTTCCTTTCAATTGTCGCCTTGAGTCGCATGAGAATTTTAGCATTGGACATCAGCGTCAGCTTTCTGGGCGTTGCCCTTTGTTTGTTTTCCACTAGTCTGTTGTGGTTGTCGCGAGTGTCGCCCTCGCATTCTTGTCTCGTTATTTGTTACAAGCAATCAATCATGAATAAAGTGCCTGGTTTGGACTTGTTCGGGATTGATTAGGATCGACATTGTGTTGCCCTCCATATTTGAATATGAGGGGTTCGGGCTCAGCTTTCATTCTTGCCCTCGATCCTCAGCGAGGTAGGAGCCCTTCCATGGCATTTAATCGCAGTGTCTTTATACTCTCCTGTCGTATGCCCGGGATAGAGTTCGAACTCAGCTTTCAGTCTGCCCCCTAATCCTTCAGTAGGATAGGAGTTCATTTGTAGTGCATAGTCTATGGCACCTTTATACTCTCCCGTCGAGTACCAAGGGTAGAGTGGAATCAAGGCGGTCTTTTAATCATGGTGCACCTTCACGCCTTGAGGACGCCATCTTCACGTCCATTATACTCTCTCTCGAATCATGAGAGTTAGAGTTGTGGACGTCGTCATTCCGTCCTTTATACTCTCTCTTGAATCATAAGAGTTAGAGTTGTCAAGGCGAACGGTCGTGTCATTCGCCCTGGCGCTCCTTCTTCACTCTGTTTCAATGAGTAGGAGTACGCCATTTCGAGTATCGTTCTCAAACTCAGTTTTAGTCCTTACTCCACGCTTCATTCTGCCGGATGGAGCTTTTGGCAAGAGGTTGGATCACACTCGCTGAAGCGTTACCTCATAATCCCCGATTTATGGAAAAAGGTGGTCATTTGCAATAATCAAGTCTGTCTCGTCCTGTCGACTCGTGGGATGGAGTTTGGTCGGACATCGTGATATCGTTCCATATACTCTCTCTCAAGTCATTAGAGTTAGAGTCACGGATCGAGTGGTCTTTAATCATGGCACGCCCATCACAATCGTCCTAGGTATATACTTCTATCCAAGCTCTGAGAATTAGAGTTAATCCAAGCTCTGAGAATTAGAGTAACTCGCAACCCTAGAATTTACAGACTCTAGTGGACTGCCAGTCAACACCCTGACTGGAACCCTAGAATTTTACAGACTTCTAGAAACTGTTCGAATGATTTTTACAAAAAGGAATTTAAAACAACACAAAACAAAGTAAATAAAAGCCCTAGGAAATAGAAATAAGGGTCATCCCCTTTAACATGACTTGACCGGCCATCTTTAACTTGGTGCGCCCTTGTTTTTATTTGTCCCGATCTCTCTTTTCTGAGAATTAGAAATGGCGGCTGCAATTTCTAGGGTTTCACTGAATCTTCCCCTAATCAATTCGATTGCTTGATGGATCAATGTAGTGATTCTCTGATGGCTTCAACTTGATAACGTCGGTCGATTGATGAAGCTTCTTGCTTCACTGATTTGAAGTACTGGAGATCGAAAACAATGGATAAAATGGTGAGTTTCTCTGAATTTTATTTCTTGATTGTTGCTGTGATTTCGATTGATCTCTCTTTTCTATGCCGATGATGAAAATGGTTGTGTAATATAGGATTTGGAAAGCCTATAATTACTCTGATTTCTGTAACTTTCTTGATCTGATAATTTGTGGTTTTGCTCGTGTTTCCCCTATTGACAAATTTGGTTTAAAACCCTCGACTTGATTGGTTAATTGCTTTAATGCCGTGATTGATTTGTGGGCCTTGTTTGATTGATGAATCTGGAAAATAATTTTTCCTGAATAAATTATTTTAATATTTCTGGCAATCTTTAATTTGCTGACTCATGAATTGGTGGATGAAAACATGTATTTGTTTGCTGATCTGCTTGCGTGATGAATGCATTCCTGTGAATCATTTCTGGAAACAAATAAAATTGTTTTGCCAAAAACAGGAAACTAATTTTCTTGCCATTTAGAACAATACCGTGGTTTCTAAAAAGAATTTCCCTTGTGAAAAAGATCTTGCCGAATTATTGCATGTTTTGTCAATTAAAAACTTGCCTTATATTTTGAACACTGATTGAATGCTTTCCCAAAATCATTTGTGAATTTTCAACAAAAAACTCCCTGCTGATTTTCTGCAATTTTGGAAATACAGTTATTTTCTTACTTTGTATTGCATACTTCATTCTTACCCAATAGACCATGTTCTCGTATATGCTGTATCACCCTAAATTTGTTGATGCACTTCATGTTTATCATATTAACTGGTACATGCTGTCTACACATAAATCACGCCACTGTCTTGACCATGGCATTTGCAACTGACACACTTGTACATGTATGCTGAAACTGATTTCATGTGTTTATTGAGTTGTTCATTGTGCCTTGATATGATCTATGCATATATACTCTTGTATATTCTATTGTTCATGCTGCGTTGGCCAATCAAACTATAACTTGAAACTATTTTCCCATTTCTAATGCATGTCACACAAATATTGACCTGAAAACATTACTGCCTTGTCCACTTGATCATGAGTATGTATATGTTCACGTGCATTCTTCTATACTTCACATACTTGAGAGCACTGACCATTGTTGTTGCAACTATAGTTGCTTGAATCACATTTTGAAGTCTTGTCCTCCTTTTTTGTGTTGTAGTTGCACTTATGACCATGCTGCTTCACTTGATAAGTTTTGCTGAACCTTGTTGATGATGATCATAGCTTTGTTCCATGCTGTAACAACCATGAAAATTGCCCTGAAACTGTTTTGTTGCCACATCTTCATAGCTGTGTAGATTATGTTGTTGCATCACTTGCTCGAACATTTTTTGTTGACATGACTTTCTTCTTTCACGTGTGCTTGTGCATACATTTGTGAGCTGCACCATGTATGTGTGTCATGCCACTTTGCTGATCCTGTTTGAACTTTGTTGCGACCTTATATTAAAATGTTTTGTACATGTTGACATGCCATGCTTCACTTGTCCATGTCATTAAGCCTCATTGTCTTCATGCTGCCATTTATGTTGCATACTAATGCATATGTAGTTGCTGTATTTATCATGTTTAAGCTTGTGCATGGCTCGACCAACTTTGCCTTGAGTTACTGTGCAAGTAGACCACATGCGTGCACTGAGTCGAATTGGTCCTCATGGCTACTCCTCAGTTGCACGCTGATTGGTGTGGCAGTGCACACGTGTATAAATATACGCGTGTGTATATGCAGCCATCAGACAATATTTTCTATCCCTGTTCGTATACAAACTAGCTAGACACAGATCAGATCAAGTCATGAAAAATGATGAGAAACACACCAGAAAACTGAGCCAAATAATTATTATTATTTTTTAAAAAAATTATATTTGCTAGAATTTAAAATATTATTTCTGTGTCAGATACTGTGTGTGTGTTTCTTTTTTATGACAGGTAAGAAGATGAGACTGGACTGAAAACTGTGAAGACAAAAGAATGAAGACAGAAGACAGAAAACAAAACAGAAGAAAGAAGACAAAAGAAAGAAGACAGCATGGGTCAGTATATATATGTATATATATATATATATGAGTATGTGTAAATGAATGTATATGTGACTGTATAAAGAGTTGAGTGTCTGTATATGAATCAATGTGAATGTATATTGACAAGGTTCTAGTGAACAGCGGTATGAATGAAAAATATTAGTGAAGTGTACAAATAGTGGAGTTGTAATTCTGTATTGTTTGATATTGAAATAAAATATTATATTTAAATAAAATACTGTGTGAATATTTAAATCTGTGTACAGTAATATTCTATTTAAATATAAATATTATATTCCTGTCTGTGATTTAAATATAGAACAGTACAGTAACAAACACATTAAAATAATATATATTTGGTTGTTATCATCAAACGAAAATCATATAATTGTGTATACAACACCGTTATATACAACAATCTCCCCCTTTTGATAATGACAAACAAATATGAAAATTTTGAATATATTAAATGTGTTTAACAGTGAATATTGAACTCCCCCTATAACTGTGCATGAGTGAAGAAACATGAAAATTGAATGAATTTTCAAAATTAAAAATATTTATAAAATATTCACTCATAAATCAAAATCTCCCTATAACTGTGTTTGACAGTGAATATTGAACTCCCCATATAACTGTGCATGAGTGAAGAAACATGAAAATTGAATGAATTTTCAAAATTAAAAATATTTATAAAATACTCACTCATAAATCAAAATCTCAACCCATTCTCCCCCTTTTGTTATCATCAAAAGGATACAGAACTTAAAATATAAATGAAAAATGACTAAATAATATAATTTCAGCTCAAGAGGAAGAACGGTCATCATAAATCTCAATCAGTCAAACAAAAATCATAATAAACTGAGAACTGGTGGCATATTTCACATTGTAGAAATTGACGGATTTACGATGAATTTTATATATTATAGAGAGAGTTTCAGAAAACATATATTTTCAATTATTTTCCAAAAGATTTTAAAAAAAATAAAGCACAAAATACAGTGATGAATTTGGACTATAATTATAAATTCAACTTAAGTGACAAAATCAGATAGTCTCAAATCCCAGTAGCTATCAATCAACAAATCATAATACTTCATAAGATATTAACACATTTCACAGATTAGAACATGGATTGATAGGCTGGTTTTTATAAACACCTAGGAGGATTTCAGTTTAATTTCAATTTAGCATTATTTATTTATTTATTTAAGAGCACACTGACCACACATAACCAGAGCTTGGCTTTTTAAATCATGTCAGTCGCAGCCTAAATTATAAGTTGTCTCATAACCATGCATGACCAGAGCTTGGATTTTTAAATGAGGTTAGAGACACACTTATGTATTAATTATATTTATTATTTTCAACTTTAAAAGGAAAACTCCTCGGTATATAAAACCAATATGAATGATAGAAAAGTGGTAGGTACAGAAATGGACTGTGAAATAAATTTCTAAATTAATTATATTATGAAATATGATCAACTGTACCGAGATCATTGAAAATTTCAATTGTCACTAATTCTGAAAAATAACATAACCACAATTCCATCACAAATATTTTCACTGTTTATTCAAAAACATTCTTAAAATAAATTAACTCTCCACATTAATATAAAATCATATGGATGGCAGAATAATGGAAGATAAAGAAGATGGTCGTGAAATAATTGCCAATTCAAAGATATTATAATAAATGTTCAACCATCATGAAAATTTAAATAAAATCTCCTCTTGTTGTGAAATATACTGCAGTCATAATTCATCACAATCTCAAAATCTGTTAATAATTTTGATGAATTATAAAAACAGTTCAATTTGGATATTGATTTCAATTTCTGAATGAATAGTTAATAAATAATTTTAAAAATTGAAAATCAATTACAAGAGGAAATTAAGCAGATTTATACAAAGAAAATTGAATCTATACACGGTCATAATTCAAAAAACAGATGAGTGAAAAAGTTGATACCAGTTGTAGTCTCCTTTACCGAGGAATTTAATTACACCCTGATGGACTATCATGGATATCTCAGACCAAAGACATTAAACACAAACCCAGCCAGATAAATTTAGCACATTTATTAGAGCAGCAGATAAGAACAAACAGTTATTTGAAGCACAGTATCAGAGCCGCAATCAAATCATAAACAAGCAATTTCCAACATATTTTCAAAAACAATATCAAAGAAGCACATGACATCAGTCATGAATCAGACTTTTCAGAAAATGTTTCACAGAAATTTCAGATGGTCACAAAAGATGATTCATGATCCCATATTTTAAAAATATTGTTTATTTTAAATCATTTGAAGGAATATGAAAATATTAGAATTTAATGAATCAATCACACCAAATTATAAAATTTTGATTCGAGATATGTGTGAGATTCAATAAATCAATAATTTCAAATGATTTCAAACAAACAGCAAATAATCATGAAATAACAGAGAGTTTTAAGACCAGATTTTCAAAGAATTTTTGACAAGTACAAGAGTAATTTCAGATCATATACATCAAGTTTGAGAGGTGTTCATGATTTACAAATAATTCATTTGAAATCACTTGAATCAATGTTAAGTTTGAGACATAATGAATTATTCACACAAGGTTGATAATTTCAAATTTAGGAGGTGTGTGAAATTCAAAATATCAAGAATTTCATATGATTTCAAACAAGCAAATTTTAACCATAATGATCATGAATAAATGTGGAATTCAAGATGTATCACTGTGATTCAATACAATTCAAAATATCCAAGCCAATCTGACAATCAATGAAATTATCACAATTGATAAATAGCAGTGTGTCGTAATGAGTATATTATTTCAAGCTTTTCTAAAGTGAATTAGAAGAAACTCAGAACAACAGAGGTGTGTGAAATTTCACCAAATTTTCAGATCTTCAAAAATTTAGAATTCAAATCAACAGTGTTCAAGATATGACAAGAATACATCAACACTGTTATGAATTCAGTAAACAGAAAATAAACTTCAAAATAATTACCGAAATATTACACAAATGAAGATCTGGAAGTGATTTGAAATCATCAGAGTTTTATTCTAGATGAAGCGAATTTCCAGAAGATCATGAATTCTACATTTGGAAGTTAAGAAAGCACATAATAAGAAGAATACGGCAGTGTCAATTTAAAAACAGAAAAGAAAAAAGAAAGTAAATAGAAAGGATAAAAGGAGGAATAAGCATAGAAAAATAAAAACAAAGAATATTTACAAAGGTGAGTTGAGAGATCATACCAGAATCCAATGTAAAACGGAATCTCTAACTCAACAGATGTGGCTTAAGGAACTATGAATGATTTAGTGACATGAAGCGATTTGAATCCAGATTTTCTTTAGCAATGCAGTTCCTCGGCCTCCTTCGGTACCTAACAATTTAAGAGATCGAGTGGCTAACAAAATTTGCAAAACCTCTTACAGTTGTATTCAAATGTTTTGGTACCCAGACTTGTTTGTATAACAATCCATCTGAATTTACCTTTGTCCCCTTTGAAACCCATATCTGTTTGAATTTAACGAAGTTTGTTTTATCTCTTTTTGGGATCCAGGATTGTTTAGATGGATTATTACAAAACAAATTCAAATTTTGCTTTTGGTTTAAAAATCCTTTGGAATTAACAAAGTTCAAATTATCAAGACGATTCTTTTCAAAGAAAGTTGAAGGATTTTTAAAATCGTTTGAGTTTCTCCTTTCAGAAAACTCAGATTTCCCTAAACCAAGTCCACTTTTATTTCCCGATGAAAATTGATTTTTCAACAACATATTTAAAGATTTTTCACCGTTTGAATTTTTTTTCAGGATTGTTTCAAGTTGTTGAATTTTAGTTTTAAGATCACCATTTTCTTTCAATAAATCTGAACAATGGTTTTCAGTGATCTTACATTTTCCAAAATTAGATTTCAAAACCAAATTTTCATCTTTAAGCAAAATTATTTTGGTTTGGGACTCAGCAATCTCAGATTCAAAAAGTTTTTGTTTTTCAAACTCAAATTTCTTGGGTTTTTCAATCTTGTTTTCCAGTTCTTTCAAAATCAAATCGGATTTCAACAAATTCTCCTTTTCAGCAATTTCAAATTTGGAATATATATCAGTCTTAAAAATTTCAAATTCCTTTTGTAAAAAATTATTCAAACTTGATAACTCAATCTTGTTCTCTTTTAAGATGAGAATTTCTTTTTCAAACTTCTGAATATTTTTATTGAGATGAACAAGATTGGTTTACAATTTCAAACAATTTTTGCAATATGAATTTGAAGAATTTTTAAAATGTTCTAGTTGTAATTCCAAATCTTCCATTTTGCTGGTCAACTCAGAATTCTTAGATTTCAGAGATTTGTTTTTAGATTTGAGTTTATCATTAGATTTAGTCAAATCAACGCACATATAAACAAAATCTTCGTATGAGAAATTTTCTGTTTCAGCATCCGTTGATTCTCCATCATCTGATGCTTCTGAATTTTCATTTGTAAATCCAGTCAAACAGAACTCTAAATCTGATTTGACTTTCTTGGGTTTTGAGCTACCGTTGTCAGATCTTCCATACATCGTATTGAGAGTATCCCAGATTTCCTGTGCAGATAAACAATGGCAGATAAGATTAAACTGTTCGGTACTAAGACAATCAAATATAATTTTCATAGCACGGGTATTGAAAGTAATATCTACGCTATCAAATCCATTGATAACAACATCCCAACATTTAATATTAACAGATTTTAAATAAAATTCCATTTTGGATTTCCAGTTTAAAAAATCTGTTCCAGTGAAAATAGTTGGAGGTGAACTAGACTGACTCTTACTAGACAGACGACTAGGATTACCCATGACTCTGGAGTTAAAGAAAATACCTGCTCTGATACCACTTGTTGGATCTAGATTAACCCTGGAGGGGGGTGAATAGGGTTTATCACAGTTTTAGCTGAATTAAAATTCTAATGAAATATATAATAATAAACAGATCACAGAATATAGAGAAACATAGATGCAGAAAGTAAATCACACACATATATACACAGCTTCGGCAAGATCCTGCCTACTGTTGCATTCCTAATGTTTCTACTATGTGTTATAAACAGATCTCGCATACAAGACCATGTACACTCGCAGCGCCTGCTCCTGTCCTAACCCTACGCTCAAAACCCTAGACTGATCTAATCTCCTAGATCAGATTTCCCGAATTACAAACCTTGTAACTCGTAACCCTAGAATTTACAGACTCTAGTGGACTGCCAGTCAACACCCTGACTGGAACCCTAGAATTTTACAGACTTCTAGAAACTGTTCGAATGATTTTACAAAAAGGAATTTAAAACAACACAAAACAAAGTAAATAAAAGCCCTAGGAAATAGAAATAAGGGTCATCCCCTTTAACATGACTTGGCCGGCCATCTTTAATTTGGTGCGCTCTTGTTTTTATTTGTCTCGATCTCTCTTTTCTGAGAATTAAAAATGGCTGCTGCAATTTCTAGGATTTCACTGAATCTTCCCAAAATCAATTTGATTTCTTGATGGATCGATGTAGTGATTCTCTGATGGCTTCAACTTAATAACGTTGGTCAATTGATGAAGCTTCTTGCTTCACTGATTTGAAGTACTGGAGATCGAAAACAATGGATAAAATGGTGAGTTTCTCTGAATTTTATTTCTTGATTGTTGCTGTGATTTCGATCGATCTGTCTTTTCTATGCCGATGATGAAAATGGTTGTGTAAAATAGGATTTGGAAAGCCTATAGTTACTCTGATTTCTATAACTGTCTTGATCTGATAATTTATGGTTTTGCTCGTGTTTCCCTTATTGACAAATTTGGTTTAAAACCCTCGACTTGATTGGTTAATTGCTTTAATGTCGTGATTGATTTGTGGGCCTTGTTTGATTGATGAATCTGGAAAATAATTTTTCCTGAATAAATGATTTTAATATTTCTGGCCATCTTTAATTTGCTGACTCATGAATTGGTGGATGAAAACATGTATTTGTTTGCTGATCTGCTTGCGTGATGAATGCATTCCTGTGAATCATTTCTGGAAACAAATATTTTTTTTTTGCCAAAAACAGGAAACTAATTTTCTTGCCATTTAGAACAATACTGTGGTTTCTGAAAAAGAATTTCCCTTGTGAAAAAGATCTTGCCGAATTATTGCATGTTTTGTCAATTAAAAACTTGCCTTATATGTTGAACACTGATTGAATGCTTTCCCAAAATCATTTGTGAATTTTCAACAAAAAACTCCCTACTGATTTTCTGCAATTTTGGAAATATAGTTATTTTCTTGCTTTGTATTGCATACTTCATTCTTACGCAATAGACCATGTTCTCGTATATGTTGTATCACCCTGAATTTGTTGATGCACTTCATGTTTATCATATTAACTAGTACATGTTGTCCACACATAAATCAAGCCACTGTCTTGACCATGGCATTTGCAACTGACACACTTGTACATGTATGCTGAAACTGATTTCATGTGTTTACTGAGTTGTTCATTGTGCCTTGATATGATCTATGCATATATACTCTTGTATATTCCATTGTTCATGCTGCGTTGGCCAATCAAACTATAACTTGAAACTGTTTTCCCATTTCTAATGCATGTCACACAAATATTGACCTGAAAACATTACTGCCTTGTCCACTTGATCATGAGTATGTATATGTTCACTTGCATTCTTCTATACTTCACATACTTGAGAGCACTGACCATTATTGTTGCAACTATAGTTGCTTGAATCACATTTTGAAGTCTTGTCCTCCTTTTTTGTGTTGTAGTTGCACTTATGACCATGCTACTTCACTTGATAAGTTCTGCTGAACCTTGTTGATGATGATCATAGCTTTGTTCCATGCTGTAACAACCATGAAAACAGCCCTGAAACTGTTTTGTTGCCACATCTTCATAGCTGTGTAGATTATGTTGTTGCATCACTTGCTCGAACATTTTTTGTTGCCCTGACTTTCTTCTTTCACGTGTGCTTGTGCATACATTTGTGAGCTGCACCATGTATGTGTGTCATGCCACTTTGCTGATCCTGTTTGAACTTTGTTGCGACCTTATATTAAAATGTTTTGTACATGTTGACATGCCATGCTTCACTTGTCCATGTCATTAAGCCTCATTGTCTTCATGCTGCCATTTCTGTTGCATACTAATGCATATGTAGTTGCTGTATTTATCATGTTTAAGCTTGTGCATGGCTCGACCAACTTTGTCTTGAGTTACTGTGCAAGTAGACCACATGCGTGCACTGAGTCGAGTTGGTCCTCGTGGCTACTCCTCAGTTGCACGCTGATTGGCGTGGCAGTGCACACGTGTATAAATATACACGTGTGTATATGCAGCCATCAGACAATATTTTCTGTCCCTGTTCATATACAGACTAGCTAGACACAGAACAGATCAAGTCATGAAAAATGATGAGAAACACACCAGAAAACTGAGGCAAATAATTTTAAAAAAAATATATATATTTGCTAGAATTTAAAATATTATTTCTGTGTCAGATACTGTGTGTGTTTCTTTTTTATGACAAGTAAGAAGATGAGACTGGACTGAAAACTGTGAAGACAAAAGAATGAAGACAGAAAACAAAACAGAAGAAAAAAGACAGAAGACAGAAGAAAGAAGACAGCATGTGTCAGTATGTATATATATATATGAGTTTGTGTAAATGAATGTATATGTGACTGTATAAAGAGTTGAGTGTCTGTGTATGAATCAATGTGAATGTATATTGACAGGGTTCTAGTGAAGAGCTGTATGAATGAAAAATATTAGTGAAGTGTACAAATAGTGGAGTTGTAACTCTGTACTGTTTGATATTGAAATAAAATATTATATTTAAATAAAATACTGTGTGAATATTTAAATCTGTGTACAGTAGTATTCTATTTAAATATAAATATTATATTCCTGTCTGTGATTTAAATATAGAACAGTACAGTAACAAACACATTAAAATAATATATATTTGGTTGTTATCATCAAACAAAAATCATATAATTGTGTATACAACACCGTTATATACAACACTATCTCCACTAGGTGTACCCCCTTAATAATTATTAATAATAGTGGTAGCTTCGTGTACCCCTAGCTGACTACATAGGTGTCGTCTGCTCCTATCTCCACTAGGTGTACTCACTACCCTGCCCCCATTCGATCGGCTCCCTAACTCGTAGATACGCATGCTGGCTCCATAGTGGAGTGTATCACACCCAAAAGTGGCAACCCGATACCAACAATAATGCACGATTTATACCTACACGATGCAACAACGTCTTACCTACCAGGTCGGGTCCACACACGCATATGAACTCGTTGGACTTGCGTTGCCACCGCTAACCCGTTTTGGCCTCTTACAGTCAAGCCCAGCATGCGTGTCCCGTCCTCGACTTGGGTCGAGCCCACAAAGATATGTATTGGTTACTGGTTGAAACGGGCCCCCATTACTTGACATAAGCTATCCACCTAAGCTTGGACCCCACTAGTACATCCCGCTTAACCCACTTCTTATTCATGTTTCAATTACATGTTTCAATTTTGGTTAAGTGTTTCTAATCGTATTTCCAAATGCCACCCAAGGCACCCACTAGATTCCACATGCCACCCAAGGCACCCACTTAACCCCCTCATGTCCCACTACATGTTTATCTGGTTAAGTGTTTCTTAATTCATTAAGACCGTAACCTCATAAAGACCTCTCACATTAGACTGGCATTTGTGGCAGCTGGATTTGCCGGGCGGGTCCGGGCAGTCTTACACCACAAAAGAGCCTAACCTCGTGTCTTTACAATTGTTACGTATTTAATTTATGCCTAAGACCTCTCACATTAGATTGGCATTTGTGGCAGCTGGATTTGTCGGGCGGGTCCGGGAAGTCTTACACCACAAAAGAGCCTAACCTCGTGTCTTGGACAATTAATTACTCCTAATTAATCATTCCCCAATTTGAATTACTTTCCCTATTCAAATTATCAATCAATTCCAAATTTAACAATGTCCATAATTGACTCAATTATGTCCATCCATTTATGGTATGCAAAATCATACCAATTTTCACCACAATTATATTTTATTCCTTTAAAATTAATTACATGCCTTCTTAGGCCATTACATGCCAAATTCACAATATGCGTGTATCCACTATTATCCCCATCGTACCCCCGTCATTCGTTCGCTTAACACGTTATATACATATTAGACTAGCAAATAGTCTAATACTTAAAAAAAGGGAATAAACGTCACAAAAGTCACATACACACAAAAATAGATCTAATTTGCATCTAACTTGCAATTAAGAATTACAACATACTTGCATAGTCTTTGTATTATCAAGGATCCAAAAATCATAGATCTAAAAGGTGTGAACTTGCATGTATGAACATAGTTTTACACACAACTAGCCTAGGTAATTATCACAAACTTAAATAAACTATGTATGTCGTCAACCTAAACATAAAGGTGTCATCTTGCATAACTATGGATCCAATAAAAGGTGTTAACCTGAGTAAACTATGGATCCACATAAAGGTGTAAACTTGCATAACTATGCATGTCATAATTTCAACATAAAAATGTCAACTTGAATATGGATCTAAACTTTAAAGGTGTGAACTTGTATACATGTGAATCCAATTATCACTTAAACTTGCATATGAACATAATACTTACACGAACTAGCATATGTTCCACATCCATATTCGCATAAAAACTGATGTTATAAACCTAGGTGATTGGATTATAAAAAGGGATTCATTGACACAAGTTAACATCATGAACTACTAGCATATATTTTAGATTCAAACATACATAACATCATATAATTCGCATACAACTTACGTGATCTTATTAACTTGCATAACATCCTATGTACAACTTGCATAACATCATATATGAAACTTGCATAATCATAATAACTTGCATGACATCATACATGAAACTGGCATAACATCATATATAAAACTTGCATAACATCATATGTGAAACTTGCATAACATCATATATAAAACTTGCATAACATCATATGTGAAACTTGCATAACATCATATATAAAACTTGCATAACATCATATATAAGATTTGCATAACATCATATAATATGAATCAAGCTAACATACATGATTAAACATATGAATTAGATTCACAACCACAACTTATAATCCAACGTATATTACATCATAATTAATTTAGCAATTATTTTGTTAAAGTGATCGAACTCACAACTCAAAAGCGGTCTTGAGTTCTGAATTCTGATTTCTGGAGTTGTATTAGCTCTCCTTTGAAGAAGATTCGTTGTTAGGGTTGAATAGAACTGATTTGATTTGCTGTTCTTCCTCTTCAATTTGGTGGCGGCTGCTCTAGGGTTCAAGACAGTAGCATGACGGCCATAGTTTCAGTTTTAATTCTGATTTAGGGTTTGAGTCTATGGGTCTTTTTATAGAGTTTTGAATTAATTTAAGCCGTCAGATGATCTTAGGGTTAATCAAAACCATTCAATCATGATAGGGTGACACCTCAGCCCTAATGACTCAGCAAGGAGTCAGAAAGGACTCAGCAACACGGGTCAGTCTGAACCTGAAAGCTGTGCAGGCCTCTGCCTCGGCCTGGGCGCACTTGGCAGGTGCGCCGGTGCAAATTTGTACTGGCGCACTTCCCAAGTGCGCAAGTGCAATTTTTTTTCTTGTTTTGCCACCGAACTTCGTTCGTCTATAACTCCTTCATCCGGTACCGTTTCCTGCAAACTCGGACTCTATTTCAACTAGAATTCCGAGACGAACACAATGGCGTAACCCCATTCCCTTAATTCTCACGTCTGAGATTAATTATTCTTTATTTTATTTAATTCGATTATTCAAAAATCCGGGGTGTTACATTCTCCCTTCCTTAAAGGATTTCGCCCTCGAAATCTCCAAGTTAAGGAGAATGCATATCCTACCATCCAAACAACCATCTACTCAACCATCAAACACGGGCATCCATTGTCCTTATAAAATTTCTAATGTTAAATGAACATATGCAAGAAGTGTGTGTATATGTTCCTTATCTAATGCAAAATCAGGCGGTCTACTGATTCAGTTGACCTCCTTAATGCAAACCATGATAGTGCCATGCGTCCATTATGTATGCGAAAGAACCTTATCGATACATATCATTTCTACATGTGTGCACAACCATTCACCAAAATGCAACATCCATATGATGGTACAACCATTATTCATCCATTAACTTAAATATGTACACACATTTATATGCAATATGCAATATGAAGTGACCGAGCCGATCTAGTGCCTAAAGTGTGTGTATATGCATCCACGAGCAACCACTAGCAAACACTTGCATCCACGTGCATCCATCATACATAACATGTCTCAAACACATGTTTCAACCGTAGGACTACCCTATATAAAGGTGAAAGATAGTAGAGAGAGGACACACTAAAGATAAGATAAGTACAAGGTAAGCGATAAAGGAGAAATTAAAAGACATACCCTCGAAAAGAAAAGGGTATATTGAACGCATTTTCGCTTCTGTCTCCCAAGAAGCATTGCTCTCATCATCTCCCCATTGCACTTTGACTAGTTTGACCTCTCGATTCCTCAACTTCTTAATCTACGACCCAAGAGTGCACGTAGGAGCTCGTCGAATCGTCGCATCACGCTCTATCTCCACCTCTCTAAGCAAGCTCGGCTCTGCCACTTTCGCGGTCTCGTGCAAGCACTTCCTCAAATGTGATACATGGAATACGCCATGTACACCACTAAGTCTCTCGGGCAACTCCACTCTATGCGCCATCTGCCCAATCCTTTCCTTAATAGGAAACGGCCCTACGAACCCTGGTGCTAACTGCCCAACGGACCCAAAGCGAACGACGTTCCGTAATGGAGACACCTTGACAAAGACCATGTCCCCAACATCAAACTCAATATCTGACCTGCTCTTGTCCGCATAAGATTTATGTCTATCTTGCGCCGTCTTCATCCTCCTTTGAATCAAATCGATCTTTTCTGAAGTCTCTCTAATCATATCGGGTCCAAGCAAGATCTTATCTGTAGACTCCCACCAACATGTAGGCGAATGACACGGTCGCCCATAAAGAGCCTCGAACGGTGCCATGACAATGCTAGACTGAAAGCTATTATTATATGCGAACTCTACCAACAGAAGATGTTCCTCCCATGTACCTTCGAAGTCTAGGACACATAACCTCAATAGGTCCTCTAGAATACGATTCACCCTCTCAGTCTGGCCGTCCGTCTGAGGATGATATGCGGTGCTCAAACATAACTGAGTCCCTACCGCCTCTTGCAAGCTTTTCCAAAATTCACTAGTGAAAATAGGATCGCGGTTGCTCACTATGCTAGAAGGAACACCGTGCAAACGGACTATTTCTCGAATGTATACGGAGGCTAACCATGGAGCAGTCCTCTTACTCTTCACGGGAATGAAATGGGCGCTCTTAGCAAGTCTGTCTACCACGACCCAAATCCCCGTATTACCCTTCCTCGATCTTGGTAATCTGTCAACAAAGTCCATCGAAACACTTTCCCACTTCCATTGTGGGACCTCCAATGGGTGAAGCAATCCACCGGGCTTCTTTTGCTCTGCTTTTACTTGTTGGCACACCAAGCATCTAGCGACAAACTCAGCCACATCTTTCTTCATGCCGGCCCAAAAGTAAACTCGTCTCATGTCCATGTACATCTTGTCCCCGCCGGGATGAATGGTCATCTTCGAACGATGTGCATCATCAAGAATGGTCTTCCTCAGATTCTCGTCCCGCGGTACATAAAGCCTACCGTCCCTACGCAACCAACCCTTATCATCTAGGGTATACCTACGGAGATGGCTCGATGACTCCCTTCCTTTGAGCTTTTCTACTAACTTAACTAACTGTGGGTCATCTTGCTGTGCCTCACCAATCCATCCCAAAAGCATAGGTCTGACCTCAAGGACGCTAGCAAACTGGGTACAAAATCAATGGATGGTCTAAAGTCAAAGGTAGAGATAAACTCTAAGCTTCGCCGCTCAACAAACAATGGACTCAAGGACAACCTTTTCCTACTCAAGGCATCTGCCACCACGTTACCCTTGCCAGGGGTATATGCTATCTCGAAATCGTAGGACGCCAAGAACTCCATCCACCATAACATATCACCCTTCCCTAGAGACCACATGCCCTAAAATCCTCACTTCTTTCCTCCAAAAATGGTATTTTGGAGAACTTAGCTTTAAGCTGGTACACTTGTGGGGTCCCTAAGCTTTCCCTAAGATGTATGGCATGCTCTTCTCTACTTCTAGAGAAAACCAAGATATTATCCCATGCAAAATCGTCACAACTATCCATCTCTCACACAGACCATCCTAGTCGAACTCGACATTCCCTAAGTGCAAGCCCCAAAGGCCTAAACCAATATCAGACAAACACCCAAGGGATACCTCCTTCGAATTCAGACGACCTACGTGAGATGATACTTGTAAGACGGCTAACCACTTGAGCACTTGACCGACTCTGGCTGTCCTTGCCAGTCTTGCTCCAAAACCATCGCTGATCACATAACTGGATTTGCTTAATCTATTAAGCACATACGAAAACTTATTTCGCGCCTCTGGGTAAACACCGCACTTTATCAAAGACGTCTCCATACTCACGGACCACACAAACAGACTCCCAATCATCGTTGGATGCGTCAGAAGATTCTAGGCAGCTAAGCATCACTGAACTCCTAGGCTCACAAGAAATATGAGGGTCTTTCTATAACGAATCAATTGTCTGACTACCCTCCTTTCACAATCTAGGATGGCACCCCGCCTGGCTAGCCAATCCACCCCTAGAATCAAACTATAGCCTGTGAAACCAAGGACGAAGGCGTTGCATTCAAATCCAACGCCCAAGATAGAAACTCTCAAATCCCGACAAACCATTGAAGGATGAGCCGAACCACCAACAGGATTTGAGACTAGGATGGGATCCTTAACTAGAGAAGTATTTAGGTGCAGTGTTTCAAGTAACGAAGCAGATACTAACGAGTATGAAGCGCTAGAATCAAACAAAGTTCAAACAGGATGATAAAGAAAACCAAATTTCAACCTAGACGGTCCTACCCCCATCAGGTATACCAGCCGTGAGGGAATACAACTACCCTCCAGAAGATCCAGTACTTTGTCCTTGCCTCTTTGGACAATCCTAAGGTGTCCTATTTCTCTAAAACAACTAGCCTTCTTCTTCACATTCTCCATTCGTGACCTCCCACCAAGATGAGGTTTCGTCCTTTGTTAACCAAACAGCTATTTGAACCTTCCTCCCATTGTTTATCTTAAAGGTACCAACAAGCCCTCCACTTCCTTGGACTAACTTCTAGCCCGACAAACTTCTATGTCCCTTGAAGTGGTTTTCCGTCCTTCGTATGGAAGTCCTTATTTATCTTAGAAAAAGCATCTATTCGCGGAGGGGAGGGAAAGAACTCAAAAAGAGAAAGAGGAAGAGATTCAAAACGGAGAATTGAAGGAAGGATATATGGCTCTTGGGGATTATGTTCTTAAAATAAACCTTTCTTTCAAAAATACTCTTCTACAAACATATTTTTGAAAGTATTCTTTGTAAAAATGCTTTTGAAAAAATAGGTTTTCAAAATATCTTATCTGTTCTGGTAACCTTCAGCTCTGATACCACGTGTAACACCCCACGTCCATTAATGTCACTCGCAAAGGGAATGCATTAATTTCTATGGAACATTTTAAGTGAATATAGAATAGAAAATCACAACAAGACAGATATAAAGCAGTACTTGAAAATTTAAAACTTTATTTATTGCAGCAGAAAGTATATATGTTTGGTTACATCATCAAAAACCATAAACCAAAGTCAAGTACATAATATCCATCTTGATATAACAAAGTACATGATCCCACTACTACAAATAGCCATAAAGAAAATGATAGGCTGAACTTTACTTCGGCAATCCAAGTGCTCCCAAAGAGATCCCAATCAAGCTCGACTAGTACTAGTCCCACCCTTAGAACCTGGGGGGGGGGGGGAAGGAAGAAAAGAGGTGGAAACAAAGGGGGTCAGACATAAATTCTGGCGAGTGCGATAACTCTAACAACATAATTATTAAAGCAATATGATAAGATATAAGCTAGAGAATAAGGTAATGACTGTGTGAACCACATGGGTATGGAAAGGCAATCAAGAGAAACAAAGATAACGTAAATGGCGCTTCCTAATCAATATAGGATAATTACTATACTCTGCAATACTGTACCATACCGTACAGTACTAACACTAACACTAACTGCACCCCTACTGGTCACTCTAGAAATTTGGTCCCTCTTGGCTAAATAGAACGATGATAGCTTCGTGTACAACTAGATGTACCCACTATCCTCCATGTTTGACTGTATATCTCTAGTTGCTATCATAGATACCCAGCGTGTACCTATCCCCACTAGACGTACCTCTTCAATAAGTAATAATGGTAATTCCACGTACTCCTAGCTGACGTCATAGGTGTCGCCTGCTCCTATCTCCACTAGGTGTACCCCCTTAATAATTATTAATAATAGTGGTAGCTTTGTGTACCCCTAGCTGACTACATAGGTGCCGTCTGCTCCTATCTCCACTAGGTGTACTCACTACCCTGCCCCATTCGATCGGCTCCCTAACTCGTAGATACCCGTGCTGGCCCCACAGTGGGATGTATCACTCCCAAAAGTGGCAACCCGATACCAACAATAATGCACGGCTTATACCTACATGATGCAACAACGTCTTACATACCAGCCCGGGTCCACACACGCATATGAACCCGTTGGACTTGCGTTGCCACCGCTAACCCGTTTTGGCCTCTTATAGTCAAGCCCAGTATGTGTGTCCCGTCCTCGACTTGGGTCGAGCCCACAAAGATATGTATGGGTTACTGGTTGAAACGGGCCCCCATTACTTGACACAAGCTATCCACCTAAGCTTGGTCCCCTTTAGTACATCCCACTTAACCCACTTCTTATTCATGTTTCAAATACATGTTTCAATTTTGGTTAAGTGTTTCTGATCGTATTTCCAAATGTCACCCAAGGCACCCACTAGATTCCACATGCCACCCAAGGCACCCACTTAACCCCCTCATGTCCCACTACATGTTTATCTGGTTAAGTGTTTCTTAATTCATTAAGAACGTAACCTCATAAAGACCTCTCACATTAGACTGGCATTTGTGGCAGCTGGATTTGCCGGGCGGGTCCGGGCAGTCTTACACCACAAAAGAGCCTAACCTCGTGTCTTTACAATTGTTACGTATTTAGTTTATGCCTAAGACCTCTCACATTAGACTGGCATTTGTGGCAGCTGGATTTGCCGGGCGCGTCCGGGCAGTCTTACACCACAAAAGAGCCTAAACTCGTGTCTTAGATGATTAATTACTCCTAATTAATCATTCCCCAATTTGAATTACTTTCCCTATTCAAATTATCAATCAATTCCAAATTTAACGATGTACATAATTGACTCAATTATGTCCATCCATTTATGGTATGTAAAATCATACCAATTTTCACCACAATTATATTTTATTCCTTAAAATTAATTACATGCCTTCTTAGGTTATTACATGCCAAATTCACAATATGTGTGTATCCACTATTATCCCCATCGTACCCCCGTCATTCGTTCGCTTAACACGTCATATACATATTAGACTGGCAAATAGTCTAATACTTAAAAAAAAAGGGAATAAATGTCACAAAGTCACATACACACAAAAATAGATCTAATTTGCATCAACTTGCAATTAAGAATTACAACATACTTGCATAGTCTTTGTATTATCAAGGATCCAAAAATCATAGATCTAAAAGGTGTGAACTTGCATGTATGAACATAGTTTTACAAACAGCTAGCCTAGGTAATTATCACAAACTTAAATAAACTATGTATGTCGTCAACCTAAACATAAAGGTGTCATCTTGCATAACTATGGATCCAATAAAAGGTGTTAACCTGAGTAAATTATGGATCCACATAAAGGTGTAAACTTGCATAACTATGCATGTCATAATTTCAACATAAAAATGTCAACTTGAATATGGATCTAAACTTTAAAGGTGTGAACTTGTATATATGTGAATCCAATTATCACTTAAACTTGCATATGAACATAATACTTATACGAACTAGCATATGTTCCACATCCATATTCGCATAAAAACTGATGTTATAAACCTAGGTGATTAGATTATAAAAAGGGATTCATTGACACAAGTTAACATCATGAACTACTAGCATATATTTTAGATTCAAACATACATAACATCATATAATTCGCATACAACTTACATGATCTTATTAACTTGCATAACATCTTATGTACAACTTGCATAATCATATTAACTTGTATAACATCATATATGAAACTTGCATAATCATATTAACTTGCATGACATCATACATGAAACTGGCATAACATCATATATAAAACTTGCATAACATCATATGTGAATCTTGCATAACATCATATATAAAACTTGCATAACATCATATGTGAAACTTGCATAACATCATATATATATAACTTGCATAACATCATATATAAGATTTGCATAACATCATATAATATGAATCAAGCTAACATACATGATTAAACATATGAATTAGATTCACAACCACAACTTATAATCCAACGTATATCACATCATAATTAATTTAGCAATTATTTTGTTTAAGTGATCGAACTCACAACTCAAAAGCGGTCTTGAGTTCTGAATTCTGATTTCTGGAGTTGTATTAGCTCTCCTTTGAAGAAGATTCGTTGTTAGGGTTGAATAGAACTGATTTGATTTGCTGTTCTTTCTCTTTAATTTTGCGGCGGCTGCTCTAGGGTTCAAGACAACCGCATGACGGCCATAGTTTCAGTTTTAATTCTGATTTAGGGTTTGAGTCTATGGGTCTTTTTTATAGAGTTTTGAATTAATTTAAGTCGTCGGATGATCTTAGGGTTAATCAAAACCATTCAGTCACGATAGGGTGACACCTCAGCCCTAATGACTCAGCAAGGAATCAGAAAGGACTCAGCGACACGGGTCAGTCTGAACCAGAAAGCTGTGCAGGCCTCTGCCTCGGCCTGGGAGCACATGGCAGGTGCGCCAGTGCAAATTTGGACTGGCGCACTTCCCAAGTGCGTCAGTGCAAATTTTTTTTTTTTGCCACCAAACTTCGTTCGTCTATAACTCCTTCATCCAGTACCAGTTTCCTGCAAACTCGGACTCTATTTCAACCAGAATTCCGAGACGAACACAATGGCGCAACCCCGTTCCCTTAATTCTCACGTCTGAGATTAATTATTCTTTATTTTAGTTAATTTGATTATTCAAAAATCCAGGGTGTTACAGGAGTGATTGGCACCGAACTTCATGTAACTCCTTTATTTGGATTTATATAATCTGGTGGCGTTAAGAAAAGGATCGAGCCATGTAGACAGTCGAACAACGTCCATTTGGGATCAAATTCCTACTTTGAAATGCGAAAGTCAACGCATAATTATGTTGATGTCTGCCACGTGTGAGCCAAGGAGTGGATGGTCATCTCGGATCCACCTTAAGCTATACAATTTTTCTCAGGTGGGGGACATGGCTTTGTAAGTGAGCAGCTCAGTCAGGCTCGTTATGATATTGCTCCATGGCTCGATATGCGTGTGTTAGAAGTCTAATCGGCATCAAATCGTGGGTACCTACACCATCCACATATTTATCTAAGTTAATAACATCAATAACTCATGAAGCATGCAAATATAAGATTCATGGTTGAAGAATAATCATGTTAAAGGAATTAGTATTAATCTAAGAAAAAATGACATTGCACGTCTTTTTTGGGTCCATTTTGCTTCATCCTATCCCTAGTAGGAGATGACTGCTGAAGTCTTTAGCTAATGAAGGGCATCTTTTCAAATTATCATGGGTCTCTTTTGAATCGCCTTCATGGGTGAGGATTGAGTGTCATGGAGTCACGTCTGTACTGCTAAAAGTAGCACATCATCATATTGGTGCTAGGACGGTAGTTGGCAAGAGGACAATAGATCTATGGTTAAAAATGGGTCCATGCTTAAAGGTTCTTAGCCCCTTCCATGTCAGGAAGTTGGTTCGGGAGCCATAAGGATAAATATGCCTCATCCGTCTGTAGATATGCTTTCGATCTCGTGCCGAAGATAAAAGCTTGTACACAAACAATCAATCAGCATCCAGGTTTAAGTGTTCCAAACCCTCAACTCGCCACTCTTCCGAAAGGACTAAGGCAATTGGTCATGCAGGCTTATGATGTATCAGCATTGAATTAGATGATGTAATCACGAGCAATCCACACTTAAGTCTCCTATTGCCCCCGGCATTTGGAGCATGAGTTACTTGGCATATAGTCGATCAATGGGGGTGGAATTGTGAACCTTTATTTTCTAACTCCAAGATGTCTTTCGTCAGAAGCTTCATTCGTGTACATCTCCCATCTAGTGGGAAGTTGATGAGTGCTTTTGTCTAATCATTCAGGTTGGTGTATTTAGAAATAGGACTCGTTGTTGTCAATCTTAGGACAACCTTCCAAGGGAAATAAGCAATGTCACCATGCTGGATGCAGTCCACGCCGCGGAAAATTCTTTATGGGGGTTGTCCATGAATCTCTTTCGGGTTCGGTCTCCAACACTGGATCAACTTCCATCTGATCAATGGTCGGAGTTTGTAATGTCTTAATTGGGATTATCTTCATCTCTTCTGGATTGTCAAAACTTTCTAACTTGGCCAAGTAATCCGCTTTCTAATTTTCTGTATGTGGAATATGAGACATGTTGTAATGTTCCCATTCATCCAACAGCTCTTCTACCTGTTCTATGTAAGCTACGAGTCGTAGTTCCTTCATTTGGAACGTCCTTCGAAACAATACAACTCCAATGTTGGACTGTCAATTATTCTTTGCACCGTCTGTATACAACATCCGTGTGCTTGGTTTTCATATTTCATTTTAAGGGGCCATCTTCTTCATCTATTACGCCCTCTTCGGGAATGGTAAACTTAATGATGAAGTCGGATAATACTTTCCCCCATATGGACTTCTATAGGAGGCAATTGTGATCAAACTGTTTCGGTTTGATGTTTCGTTCGAGCAATCATCCAGATGCCTCAGGTCGTTGTAGGACCTGTCGTATTGGCCAATCAGTGTGTATCACAATTAGATGAACTTGGAAATAGTGGTGGAGTTTCCTCGAAGCAATCATCAAACTGTAAGCAAGCTTTTCAATCTTTGGGAGTTGCTTCGTTATATGTAGTCCTCCTACATCCTGAATCTTCATCTTATTTGAGATCCATGTCTTCGAGCAGATCATCAGGCAACTCTTTGTGTGATGTTTCCTTTGCTTTCTAAGCCAATACCTCCTTTACACTCCATCTCATCCGGAGGGGAAGCGTATTTGGATTCTATCTCTGATGTGTAGCATATTCCATCTCGTTCCCAATCCAGTTTTGGTTGGGAATTTTAGAAATAGACATTAGGCTACAATTTAAGTTCTGAATTCTGTTGGAGCTGGTCGGTCTAGACCTTGATAAGATAAGTTTGAATACGACAGCATAATTTGCAAGACTTTAGTAATATTCATGCGTTATGTCCTAACAGAAATAGGAAATAGAGAGCTGATGGTTGATTCATATTTTCTTTAATCTCGAGCTCTGATCACTTGACCAAGGTCGTATGGTGGCTGGTGAGCAATCAGGTTGTTATAATCTGGGAAAGGATCCATAGGTCCAATCACAGCATGTGGTGGTTCAACTAGTACCTAACTCTGGGCACCAAAGTATGTTGACCTAACCCTTATTCGATGGAGATCAGTCTTTGTCGATGCGGTTGATAGCAATTAGCCATTGCAAAGGTTAGCCGAGTTTTTCGGGAGGTGAATTGCAGGACATATTTCATTCATCACATCTTACAACTGAAGTGTAGCTTTGGGATGTTGGGATGCTTAGCTGCTTTCTAGTAACCCATTATTGATAATCATGGTCACTAAGATCATATGAATCGTCTTTGAAGTAGTGCTCGGACCGTTCTATATAACCATCATTCGGTGCTCCGCCGATTGGACAGGTTTAAGTCACATAAATAAGGTGGTCGCTACTCATTAGGGAACAACATCAGTTACATGGCTGAAATCTATACACTATCGGAGTTCCAAAAGAGGAGGCTACTATTAGACAATCATTATCTTGTATACTGTCATTGATAGCAAGCTGAATCTGATTGACAGTTCCTCAAATTGAATAACATCGGCAAATAAAGGTCATGGCTTTTGGAGGAATCCCAGTCGTTGCCATTTAGTTGTCATACTCTTTGACTATCCGTCTAATCTTCATTGACAAGCTTTGATGACTACTATTGGCCAAAATATACTTCGAGCCGAAGGCGAGCCGTGCTCCGAGCCGAAGGCGAGGCCGTCAGCGGGTCTGGGCCCAGCGCCGGTGGGTGTCCAGGGCCCCACAGTCCTGCTGTGATTTTTTCGATTCTGGAAGGTGGAGCCTTTTATGAAATGATCAGAAAAATGCATTTTTCCCAAAAACAACTGTTTCGGGTCGGATCAGATCATGCCTTCAAGTGGCGGTTCGGAGATGTCTTCACTTTGGGTCTGATCGGACCAGTTCCTCCGATCTGGATTGGAGCATTGTTAGCTGATCGGTTCGGGCGTCCCTCCTACGGTTCAGTTCGGGTTCACTCTTCCAGGTCGGATCATGGTGTCACCCTTGGGTTGGTGGTATACTCATCTGCCTTATCCGAACTGGTTACTTTGATCCCAGTTACATCGATCCGAGCCGGTTACATCAATCCGAGCCGGTGGTCTGTTTATCTACTGCGTCCACACCAATTTCCATCTGATCCGACCTTTTGCTCGATCCGATCTGCAAGGCCTGTGCAGCTTTTTTAAAATCTACTTCGGTATATCCAACTTTGACTTCCATTCAAAACGTTGTTGGTTCATCACATCTCCAACTCCTTTGGCCCATCTAAGCAGCAAGCGACTCTTTCAGAATTGAATACGGATCTCCCCTCAATGAACTATGACATCCATTAGTAGATGAGGAGATCTATGATTGAGAATTAGTCCATTCTCAGTGAAAGCACCAAAATATTAGACCAAAAAGTGGCACTAACACCCAATTGAATAGGATTTGTGAAGAATAATAAGAAATCATGTACGAAAAAGAAAGAGAAATCAATCAACACACAAGATTTATAGTGGTTCGGCGTTAATGAGCCTACATCCACTTTATAGTTCCTCATTTCATTCCGGAATTACAATTACACTGAATATTTACAATCAAACACTCAAATACAATGAATCATTCTCTCCGAATTCATTGTTTTCATTGGAGAATAAGGAGGTTATTTATGGAGGAATTCGGCCTTGCTGCCATGAATAAATGAAGTGCCAAAAAGTCCCCTAAAATGATGCGTTGTATGTGTATTTATAGGTAGAAATTCAGTTAGGGTTGAGTGGCCACGTGGCAGCTTCAGAGTAAATCTCGAAAGTAGTGGAGAACATGGTGAAATGGTCTTTAATTGCCCAGAATTCGGTTAGGGTGAGTGACCCGATCCGGATGGCCGATCCGAATGGCCCGATCCGGATGACCCGATCCGGTTGACCCGATCCGGATGACCCGATCCGGTTTACCCGATCCGGTTTGGTCGGTCAGAAATATTCACTTTAGCTTGATCCAAAATGGTGGAGTCCAACCCAAGGTTTATGTGCGCAGAAATACGAGTTTTCCATCCTTTGTTACTTCGTCCAAGCAGATGCCGATCTCTGCCAGTTCATACTCAATCCCTGAGTGGCCTTCCTGATAGAGTTCTTGGGCTTTGGATAGTCTGGTCACAAAGCATGCTAACATCCACTGATATTGTAATAATGTCTAAAATTCACAAGTAAATATATTAAAATAGCCAGAATGCTTGAATCTCACATTCTAATATAATATGTATACAATCAAGACTGAAAACTCGTATTGGAGAATGGATTCCAACAATGAAAGGGTAAGTGCCTACCCATCGAATTCGTACATCTCTAGATAAAATGTACGGGAGGCTCCGTTAATTTGCACCTCAGCTACTCAGGACCAGAACCATCCTTAAATACAGGATGATGCCGAATGATCACTCTAGTTTGTAAACAACTATATAGTCCCAAAGCACAAAAAGATAAATCGACTCTAAATATAGATTGATATATCGTAATAGTAGCGACCTACATAGCCCTACCACTTTCTCCTGCTTTATTCATTTACCTGATGATGAGGCTAAAAGTTATGTTTACCTTATAAATAGTTGGAATGCCAACATTGCCTTTAAGAAATATGTAATGTTAGCATTCATCCATGAAAGTTCATTCTAGGCCTGAACAAAACTAAATAACTCCATCTTCAATCATCTTACAAACATTTCCAATTCGAAATGACAATAGATAGTTTCTGAAAAACTCAACTCTGGTTCTATAGGAATAAACCAACAATACATAAGTGCAGAGTTAACCTCCTAACTGTTTATCAGAACGGGTTTCCTTATCATTTACCAGATAATTTTTCAAAGTAAAAATGGTCAGATTTGATAGTCAGTTATTAAACTATCAAATATACAAAGGACCATTCAATAAAAAAAATATTTACCCATGGTGACTACTAAGCCTCACTGAAATGACTCTTTCATTTATATAATGACCTTTGAAGAATATTTACTTAATTATTCTTATACTTATCTTACCTACCTAAGTTTATTCAACAAACATTATATTTTCAACACTTAGAAAATAAACTCATTACTTATTAAATTTGGATAAGTATTTTTAAAAGCATTAGAAAAACATTCTCATTTTATGGATCATATTAAAGAATCAAACAAAGTTATACAAAAATGGATATGTGAGTAAACCCAAAATAATTCCCCTAGTGTTAAATGTCGAACAAATGTCCATACCACCATTTTTAAGAAGATCATACTTGAGAAAAATAAAATCTTAAATCCTTTAATAAATATGTCAGATAAATACATTTATAAAATTTCTTATTTAAACTAATATATAAATCTTTTTTATTATAAAAAAATCTCCAAATTTATTTATTAATCTCTTTGAATCAATATCCTACTACCAAAACTTTTTATAAGTATCACATAATCCTTTATAAACTTCCATTATATGTATTCAAAATCATTTATAAACTTTATTTGTGAATGTCTAAATCAATTATAAAGTTCTTTAATAAGTATCAAACCATTTTCAAAAATCCTTAATAAATATCAAATTTTAAATCATCTACAATCGATCTTAAACCAATACTATTTCTCGTATAACAATGAAGTAAATCAAGTTGGAATATTTTATTTACCTTTCAGACCTTGACTCAACAACACTCTTACCCTTTGAAATAATTTAAAGTTTACGATCTCAAGTTAATTTATGAATAAATAGTTTCAATAACCTATATTAAATTCCTTTAATATAGGCATATGAATCATTTTATTAACTCCAAACCTTATTTAATTATAAAATAATTATCAGACCAACAAATTTTGATAAATTCAAGTAATAACTTATTGGAAAATTACATTTACAACTATTTGTTTAAACCAAGACAAGTTAAAATCACATTGTAAAATATTAGCTTATTTAGAAAGAATCCATGTACTTTCAAATTTGGAAGACCACTTAAAAATTTCCCAAGGTCCCCAGTTGATTGATTTTAACTTGTTCAAGTAATAATATGGGCGTTTTCATACAACCAGATACGTATAAAGAATCAATTTGAAACAGCACACCTTCGTTAAGGTCACTCACAAAAGGAATGCCTTAACTTCGGTGGAGCATTATAAGTAAAATATACAGATAATTTACAAGACAGACATATGAACAGCGGAAAAACTAAATTTATTTCATAAGTTCGTGGTTCAGTTAAAACATTACAACAACTATCTCAAACCAACTTCCAAATTATTACAACAAAATCTCTGTTTTGATTAAAACATAAAGAAGCATAATATAACAATAGGGTAGCATAAATACCAAATAAGAGTGTATCCAAAGCCATAGCCCAAGGAAAGAGAATCCAAGCAATACATCTACTCTCTTCAAGCTGGAAATGGTACAAACTAAGTTGAAGTATTCCCTCCCTGCGGACCGAGGGGGAGGAGGGGGGGAATGGAAGAAAAGAAGACGAAAGAAAATGGGTCAGACATGAGTCTGGTAAGTCCAGTGATTATTTAGCATGTAAACAGGAAAAAGGATCATGACATGAATAAACTGAACCTAGGACAGCACCCTAGAAATAAGATAATAAGACTGAATATGCTATCGCACTCATTACTATTTCTTTGCACCCACTTAACAGTGTTTCAACTAGCACCATGTGCTCAAGATAAATGATCCCCTTTATCGATCGACTCCTACTCGTATACGTTTACCACTTGCGTCATTCGGCCCAGCTTGATTGTAGATACCTGTGCTGGTCCCACCATGGGGTGTATCAAATCCTATGGTGGCAACCTGACACAATTCAAGATGCATAATGTATAACTACTGATGCCCAGTGCCTGCTTTTTCCACTCCGGAGTACATGCACGCATGCACTCCGTCGGAACCTACACTGACGCACCACCCACCGCGGTTTTGACCGCTTATAATCAGCCCAGTAATTGTGCCTCAACCTGCCTAGATCAGGGTACCATGTTATATCTATGTGGGTTACTGCTGAAATGGGTCCCTGATACTAGGGTTTCATAATCAACATGTTAAAATGGTTAAGTGTTCTCAAATTAACCTAACCCCACCCATCAGTTTAGTTAACATGTTGTATTGGTTAAGTGTTGCCTTAATTAACTTAACCCTACCATTCCTCTCTTAGCTTTAATTCATTCATTAAAGCACCAACCAATCACATTAGATATGTATTGTTGCTGTCGCTGGATGTGCCAGTCGGTTCCAGGCAGTCTTACACCGCAACTCAATCTAACCTCGGGTTCTTTTGGGCTTGATGCGCTAACCTCTCACATTAGATCTATATTGTTACGGTTGCTGGATGTGCCGGGCAGTCTTACACCGTAACTCAATCTAACCTCGGGTTAGGCATATTCATCTTTTACTTAATTTACATATTTACCCTTCATATTTATATGTAAATTATCCACAATTATTGCCATTCAAGTCATGCCCCATTTACCCTCTAAATCATGTTCATAATTTTTAGGTTTATAAATTATACCATTTTATGCCACTAATCATTTATATGATTATGGGCCAAACTATGCCAATAATATGAAATTTAAGGTTTTTCCCAATATTACCCCCGTTATACGTTCGCAAAACTCACATAGAATGTTAGGCTCGCAACTTAGCCTAACTTATGTACAAAAGGGGAAAGAAAGGAGCATGTACCGTTCCTACAACATAAAATAATAAGGATCTAACTAAACATGTGTCATATAAATTTGGCATAAAACAATGAACTTACATTTTTGGATCCAATTAACATGAATCTTAAGCATACGAACGGGGGCTTACATAGAATTACACAAATCCAATTGGGCATGTAAATGTGAACTTGCAATTTGGATCCAATTAACATGAATCTTAAGCATACGAACGGGGACTTACATAGAATTACACAAATCCAATTAGGCATATAGGTGTAAACTTGTATTTTGGATCCAATTAACATAGATCTAAACATATAAGAATGTAGATCTAAACATATATATGACTTATCCTAAAAACTTGCATGTAACATAACATGAAAGAGTCACCAAACTTATATAACACACGATTGGTTTAACATACAACATAATAAGTCCAATAAATCACAATAGTCTCATAGGCATATATGATAGAATCGTTACAAGAATAGACATGAATCAGCATCATCGTTATCCTACAACTAGGCACAACTTTAGTTTTCACTTTATTATGAATCATAACTTTTAATTGTTCACATCTAAATAATGACAGGACTTACAAACAAAAGAAAAGCTTTTTTTCTGGGATCCATTTTCTAAAACTGAAAAGCTATCCCTTGACGTAGACTATCGATTCTCTAATTTAGATTTGATTCGTAGCTTCTAACTTGCTTTCTCGTTTTCTTCCTAGTTGGAGAAGAATGGTGGCTATGCTAGGTTAAACATGGACAACATGGTGGCTCCTTGGAATGAAATTGTGTGATTTTGGGTTGAGGGTTGTGGTTGCTTTTATAGAGGTTTAGATTTATTTGAGCCGTTAGATCAACCTAGGAGCAATCACAACCATCTAGACTAGATAGAGCTATCCAGAAATTGCCACCTATGCCCTAGTGACTCAGCAACAAGTCAGGAATCGTCACTGTTTGGATCTGGGCGAGGAGGTCGACCACGATAGGGGGGTCGACACCCCAGTCGACACCCCTCTTGGGGGTCGACACCTTGTCGACCCCACTGGGGGGAGTCGACCCCAACGGGCGGGAATTTTCCCGCCCAGCTGATTTACGTGATTTTGAAATTCAAACTGTTTTGTTTATTTAATTATTTAATTTTATGTTTAAACATGAAATCTTCTGAACTCCATAACTTCTTCATACGAAGTCCGATTCACGCAAACTCGGACACTATCTCAAGCAGAATTCTGAGACGAACACAATGGCGTAACCTGTTTCCCTTAATTCTCACTTTTACAATTAAGTATTCTTTAATTCGCCACTTTAATAAACATAGAAATACAGGGTGTTACATTCTCCCCTCCTTAAAGGATTTCGTTCCCGAAATCTTCAAGTCACGAAGAATGTATATCCTACCATCCAATCATCCATCTACTCAACCATCAAACACCGACATCCATTGTCCTTAAAATATTTCTAATGCTTTCATGATTTTATGAATAGTGTGTGTATATATGTCCTTATCTAATGCAAAATCAGGTGGTCTACTGATTCAGTTGACCTCCTTAAGGCAAATTATGTTAGTGCCATGAGTCCATTATGCATGCAATTATTCCTAACCATACTTTCTACATGAGTGCACAATCATTCATACAAATGCAATGTCCATATGATAACATTCCAAGTTTCAATCCATATACAAATATATATATATATGCATATGCAACATGAAAGTGACTGAGCCGATCTAACACCTAATGTGGGTGTATATGCATCCATGAGCAACCACTAGCAACCACTTGTAACCACTTGCAGAAATCATAACATGTTTCAAATACATGTTTACATCAACTGGTTTCTACCTAAGGATAAAGAATAGGACCGAGGAGATATACTTAAAAGGGTAGATACAAGCATGTATAAACTTACGGAAAAAGAGATCAAGGATGTACCCTCAAAAAGAAAAGGGTAGGCTGCGCGTATTTTTCCCTCAGTTTCCCAAGTCGCGTCTTCCTCAAAGTCACTCAATGGAACTTTAACAAGCTTGACTTCACGGTTGCGTAGCTTTTTGACTTCCGTACCCAAGATATGAGTTGGAATTCTTCTCAAACTCGCTTCTCGTTCCACTTCCTCTAGTATACTTGGCTCCATAACTTCCGCAGACTCATGTAAGCACTGTCGTAGTTGAGAAACATGAAAACATTATGAACTCCAGCCAGTCTTTTGGGTAGCTATACTCTGTAAGCCATCGTCCCAATCCTTTCAATGATAGGAAATGGTCCTACAAATCTTGGTGCCAACTTTCCTACGGACCCAAAGTGAATGACATTCCTCAAAGGAGATACTTTAAGGAACACCCTATCTTCAACCTCAAACTTAAGGTCGGTCGTTCTTTTGTCTGTGTAGGACTTCTATCTATCTTGTGTAGTCTTCATCCGTCTTCTTATCAAGTCCAATTTTTCTGAAGTTTCTCTATTCATGTCTGGCCCAAGTATAAGCTTGTATGTAGACTCCCACCAACAAGTTGGTGATCGGTATGGTCTTCCATATAAAGCCTCGAAGTGTGCCATGCCTATGGTGGCTTGGCAGTTATTGTTGTAAGCGAATTCCACCAAAGGAAGATGATCCTCCCATGTTCCTCCAAAGTCAAGAATGCACAATCTCAAGAGGTCTTCTAATACTCTGTTCACCCTTTTTGTCTGACCATCGGTTTGGGGGTGATAGGCCGTGATTAAGCATAGTTGTGTGCCTACACCCTCTTGCAAACTCCTCCAAAACTCGCTCGTAAAGATAGGATCTCGATCAATCACTATGCTGGAGGGTATCCCATGGAGGCGAACTATTTCTTTAAGATAAATGGATGCTAAGGACGAGGCAATCCTTCTACTCTTAACAGGTATAAAGTGAGCGCTTTTAGTGAGCCTATCCACTATTACCCAAATACTGGTATTGCCCCTTCTTGACATAGGCAATCCATCAACAAAGTCCATCGTAATGTTATCCCATTTCCACTGTGGGACCTCTAGAGGATTGTAACACCCCATATTTTTTTTAATATAATTAAAAATGAAATAGAATATATGAAAATATGCTTATGATAGGTAAATAATGGTGATGCATAAGGAGAATTAATTAATACATGGAAGAGAAGAAAAATTAGTTCGATAACGGTGTATGTAACGGAAATGATAGTAAAATAAGGATAACTAATTCAAGAATCAGGAATTAGGTAAAATGAGCATCACCATTGCGTTCCTCTCGGAAAAATACGCGAAATAGAGTCCGAGTTTTCGAAAATCGGAGTCCGTACGACCAAGATATGGCCAAAACAAGATTCAGCAGACTTTCTGGCAGACTGGACCCAGGTCGACTGTAGTGTCGACTGCACAGTCGACCTACCCCCCAGGTCGACTGTAGTGTCGACCCCCCCCCTCTGTACAGGTCGACCTGGTTGGCCTGGGGTGGCCCAGAACCGTTTTTTGAGGCCCGGGATGAGTTTTGATGGTCCAGATTGACTCTAGGGTTGATCTAATGGCCTAAATGAGTTTCCTACACCAATAAAATAACACCTAGACCTAGCCTAACTCACACAAATCATTCTTACACCGTTATGCTGCTAAAATATCTCTTGAGCCATGGCCGCCGTCTCCAAATTAAAGCTTAAGCGTCCAAACTCAAATCAAATCAAAGATCAATGCTTCTACAACAAATTCAAGGGGATAGATCAATGACACTGCAACTTTCTAAGACAAATTCACTTCTTAATTCATTAGCCGTTCTCGGTAAGTGCTAGTTATTTTCAGATCTAAATATTTAATTTTAATATGGGCATGAAATAAAGTGGAATTGGATCTAAGTATGTTTATCGATTCAGATCTATTCCTGTTGCTTTTTGAATCTTTAGTTTTGAGACTTGTCTACCTTTATTCTCATGACAAGTTTGTGATTTATTCAGCAGTTTCCTTGATTCGTAATGATGTTATCATCAAGTTGTAATCTTTATGCCTATTATGATGTTGTTTTTCTCTCTGATCTATTTATTATGCAAATTTCTACCTTCCCCTATTTATTTTCTTTTGATGAACCTTGGTCAACTTCGGACCTTGGCCTAAAATCGCGATTCGCATACGAGATGTATACGGGGGAATAATGGGATTATTTCCTATAAGAATATGATTAATAATTGGCAACATGAAATTGGATGTTATCATTTTATTTGCAAGTTTGGGGTAGATCTGTAAATTTTGGTATAATCCTGTTATGATAAAATTTGCATAAATATTATATACATGGAATTCGACACCAATTGGATCTAATGTAACATGAAATTTGGTATATATAACATGTATGTAAGTTGGCATGTAAAATAAAATTATGAGTTTTGGAGCCTATGTAAATTAAATCAAAAGATTGGGCTTATGTTAATTAGGCATGTGTAGACTTGGAAATTTGAGCATGAAAGCGATTGTAAACTTTATAATTGGCATAAACATATATTATGAACTTGGGCAACTGGCATGTATTGAAATAAAAAGATTATAGCTTGGGATAACTACATCATGAATCATCGGATTTGGGTATGAAACTTGATACATGTAATTTTGGCTAGATCTTGACATATGAAAAAAAAGCATGAAACTTGGTATATATGTAAACAGACTAGAATTGGGTACATATATTAGTTGGTATGTAATAGCCTTAAAAGAGGGATAAATATAAATTGAGATAAGTTGCCTTTAATGGCCCAAGATAAATTGTGGTAAAATTGGTATGATTTTGCATACCATTAATGGATGGACATAATTGAGTCAATTATGGACATCGTTAAATTAGGAATTAATCGATAATTTGAATAGGGGAAATAAATTCAAATTGGGGTAAAAGATTATAAGTGATAATCAATTCTTAGGACACGAGGTTGGACTCGTTTGTGACGTAAACCTGCTCGGAACCGCCCGACGAATCCAGTAGTCACAAATGTCAGCCCAATGTGAGAGGTCCTAGGCCCAAATTAAAAGCATAACAGTTGTAAAGACATGAGGTTAGACTCTTTTATGGTGTAAGACTGCCCGGACCCCCCCCCCCCCCGGCAAATCCAGCTGCCATAAATGTCAGTCTAATGTGAGAGGTCTTTATAAGGTTACGGCCTTAATGAATTAAGAAATACTTAACCAGATAAACATGTGGTGGGACATGGGGGTTAAGTGGGTGACAGGTGGGTGACATGTGGAAATATGAATAGTAATACTTAACCAACGTAACATGGTAATTAGACCAGTGGGTAGGGTTAAGTAAATAAGAACACTTAACCAATATGATATAAATGGGTGGGTTAAGTAATATGATTAGGTTAATCTGGACACTTAACCAATTTAATAAGTTGACTACGGGAGTGGGTAAGGTTAAGCAAATGTTTAACCATTATAACATGATTAAACTGGACTAGAGAGTGAGGTTAAGTTAATGAGAACACTTAACTAATACAATGGGTTAATTAGACAAGTGGTTGCGGTTAAGTAGTAACACTTAACCAACAAAACAGGACAAGCGGGTGGGCTAAGTTAACTTGAATAAGTTGACAACACTTAACCATTATAATATGACTAGTGGATGGGGTTAAGTTAACATGCACTTAACCAATCTGATGTGATGCGTGGTAGGGTTAAGTAACACATGGGGTTAAGTTAACAAGAAAATTCTTAACCAATGTAACCAGATAGACGAACGAGGTTAAGTTAATAAACCACACTTAACCAATCAAACATAATAAGCGAGAAAGGTTAAGTTAACTAAGGTAAACACTTAACCATGGTAACATAACGAGTAGAAGAGTTAAGTACATATCGGGTTGGTGGGTAATATCAGAGAATATAGGCCCACAGACTTAACCATTAAATACACATCAGTAGCGGGGTTAAGTACACATCAGGGTTGGTGGGTAATATCAGAGAATATAGGCCCACAGACTTAACCATTAGAAAAACCTAGTAACGGGGACCCATTTCAGCAGTAACCCACATTAGGTATTAACGGAACCCTGAGCTAGGCAGGGTGGGGCACGATTACTGGGCTGATTATAAGAGGTCAAATTAGCGGCAGTTGGTGCAGCAGTGCAGGTTCTAACGGAGTGCGGGCGTGCACACACTTCGGCGCAGAAAATTTAGCCACTGGGCATCAGTAGGTATAAAGCTGTGCATCTTGATTGTCTAAGGGTTGCCACCATGGGAATTGATACACCCCATGGTGGGACCAACACAGGTATCTACAAGTAGGGGGCCGCGTGACACAAACGAGAACTAGGTCAAGTAAGGAGCCGATCGATAAGGTAGTAAGGGTGCATCGAATATATACATTGCCATTGGGGTGATCGAGGTGGAATCCTCAAAATCGATGTACACCTGAAGGCTACCATAATTGCGGGGATTGGGATCACGTTGTAATTATTATATAACACGGGCTACTAGTTGGGACACTAGTAGGGGGTACGGATCCTTGTTACACAGGACACTAGTTGGGATACTAGTAGGAGTACAGATCATTCCATGTAAGACACTTATGAGGATGCTAGTTAGGTGGTGCAGAGCAAATAGATATCGTTTTAATGGTAAAGCTTAGAAACCTTGCGATGTTACTCTTGATAGAAACCATGCGGTGGGATACTTGATAGGAATTATGGGATGTTATACTTGTTTCATCGTGCCCGAAGTTTATCTTGTCACCTTAGTTTATCTTGTTATCATAGTTTATCTTGTTGTTTAGTTTATCTTGCCTACCTTGTCATCATGCTTATGTTTACTTTCAGTTTATTAATGCCATGTTATCTTTATCTATTTTTATGCTGAAAGTCACTAGGACTTACTCAGTCTTTATGACTGACCCGTTTTGTTTTGCCTCTTTTTCTTCTGTTCCCCCCCCCCCCCCCAGGTTCACAGGGTGGGAATACAGCTTAGTTCGGATCTTACCAAGCTCCAAGGCTCTTTCATGTATGGCTTGGATTTCTCTTAGCTATGGCTTGCTTTGCTTTATTGGGGAATACTGCAGTTTGTTTTTATGCTTCTTTGTTTTTGAGCATGACAGATATCTTAACTATGAAATTAGGTATTGGGAGTTGATGGGCTTTTCTTGTTAACATTTATATTTAATAAATGATTTGAAGTACTTCCACTTTATTTTCCGCTGTTTTATATATGTCTGTCTTGTAATATTTCTGTTCCAGTACCCATAATACTCCATTGAAGTTAAGGCATTCCCTTTGTGAGTGACCTTAACAGATGTGGGGTGTTACAAGGATGAAGCAAACCACCAGGCTTCTTCTGCTCCGCTTTGACTTGCTGGCATATCAAGCACTTAGCGACGAACTCAGCTACATCCCTTTTCATGCCATTCCAAAAGAAAACCCTTTTTATGTCTTTATACATCTTGCCTCCACCTGGGTGTATGGTCAGCTAAGAATGGTGTGCTTCTTCGAGAACCGTCTTCACCAAATCCCTTGCTTGTGCGACGCATTGTCTTCCATCCTGCCTCAACCAACCCTTATCATCGATGGAGTATCTATTGAGGTGACTAGAAGTCTCACCCCTATTTAGCTTATCCATCATATCAACTAGCCGAGGCTCTTCACGTTGCACGGTTCCTGTTGAGTCCAAAAGAGTAAGCCGCACCTCTAGTGATGCTAACAAACCAGGTACAAATTCAGAGGAGGGTCTAGATTCAAAGTTTGCTATGTACTTCAAGCTTAGCCTTTCTACAAAGAGAGGACTTAAGGTCAGCTTCTTTCTACTCAGAGCATCTGTTACTACATTTCCCTTGCCAGGGGTATAGGAAATCTCAAAATCGTATGAGGCCGAAAATTCCATCCACCTTTGTTGTCTTAAGTTAAGATCTTTCTGTGAGAAAAGGTACTTTAACGATTTATGGTCAGTAAACAATTCAAACCTTTCTCCTAATAGATAATGACGCCATGACTTAAGAGCGAAAACAATGGCAGCTAGCTCCAAATCTTGAGTTGGGTAGTTCTTCTCATGTACCTTCAATTGCCTTCCCCCATAACAAACTACCTTGCCTTCTTGCATCAAGATAGTGCCTAATCCTGTACCGCATGCGTCTGTGTATACGGTAAACATTTTGCTCCTGTCAGGCAATGTCAGAACTGGGGTTGTTGTTAGAGCCCTTTTCAAACGTTGGAAAGCAACATAGCCATCCAAATCCCTAGCGAAAGTTAGGTTCTTCTTTGTCAATCTTGTGTGTGGGGCTGAGATTTTCACAAAGTCTTTAATGAACTTTCGGTAAAAGCCCGCTAGCCCTAGAAAGCTTCAGACTTCGGTTGCATTCCGTGGAACCTTCCGATCTTGCACCGCAACTACTTTTATGGGGTCCACAGCTATCCCCTCTTTGGACACCATGTCCAAGAAACCTTACTTCTTCTCTCCAAGAATGACACTTAGAGAATTTGGATTTAAGTTGATGCGCACGAAGAGTATCCATGACTTCCCTTAAATGCAGAGCATGCTCTTTTTCATTCTTCTAGAAAATCAAAATGTCGTCTACGAAGACCACCACAAACTTATTAAGGAACTCCCTGAACACCCTGCTCATCAAGTCAACGAAATAAGCGGGTGTGTTTGTCAAGCCGAAAGGCATGACAAGCCATTCAAAGAAACCATCCGAGGTTCTGAACACGGTCTTATCAATGTTGTCTTCAGCCACTCTTAGCTAATGAAACCTGGTAGCTAGATCTAGTTGGGAGAAAACTGATGCACCTACAAGATGATCCAATAAGTCGTCTATTCTTGGAAGTGGGTGCCTATTCTTCTTGGTCAGCTTGTTTAGCTCCCTATAGTCAACGCATAGGCGAAGGGAACCATCCGCTTTGGTTGCGAATACTACTGGAGCACCCCATTCAGAAATACTCCGCCTTATGAACCCTTTTTCGAGCAGCTCTTTGGCTTGCTTGCTAAGCTCTTTCCTCTCCCTTGGAGCCATGTGTCTAACGGGTAGAGCTACGGGTTTTGCATTATCAACAAGGTATATGCGGAAGTGTATCTCCCGCTTTGGAGGTAAGCCCTTCACCTCTTCAAATACATCAGAGTATTCACGGACTACTCTATCAGACTGCAAGTTTTCAACAGACGCATCAAGAGATTCTAGGTAGCTAAGCATAACAGAATTCATGGGATTACAAGAGATTTCGAGAGTGTTACTGAGGCGAATCACAATTCTAACCACTCACTTTTCACAATCGAGGATGGCACCATTACTGTAACAACCCGTAAAATGCGAGCCAGTTTGAAATTTTTATTTTGGCGATTTTAGCGAATTTTGAATATTTAAAATGGAATATTTTAAATAATATCGACGAGAAATTTATTTTGAATATAATTCGACGTATATATTTATATACGTCGTCGTTAGAATATAAATATTTATATATAATTATAAAAGGAATTGAAAATGGCGCGGTAGTTCGAAAATTCGATTTCTAATTTCAAATGAATATACAGAATTCAATATAAGTCAGAATTGAACGAAACAAGAAATATTTGAATCTGTATAACTATATCTTTGTAACGAAGTTAACAAACTGAGATTTCATTTTAGAAATGATAAGATATGTCCAGTTTAAAATTAGAAATAGTCGCTGTGGAATTTATATATATTTTTAAATATATAAGGCCCTTAAAAATAGCAATTTTGCAAACGACCTCGGATTTCGACGAAACCAGTTTTGTTGGGTCCGTGATGTTAAGTTATTGCTAGATTCCAAATTTCATAATTTTTCGAATCAATATGTGAGCGTGGCGAAGGAAAACGCGTTTGACCAGTTTCAGTTGATTTTAATCGACTGGAAAATGGCCATTTTTCTAACGGTCTCAGAATTCGACGAAATTAGTTTTGTTAGGACCGTATCGTCAATACGAAGCTAGAAAACATTTTTCTGGAATTTTTCGGGTTCGTATGAGACCCCAGTAAATTGAAATGTACGTTTAAAATTCAATATAAAGATTTAAATGTAAATTTGACGGGAACTGACTGTAACAATCGAATTGGCCGACGATACATATCCCATTGTGTTCGGAATGGGGGTAAAACGCTAGGGACGACAGTCGGTGGGTCTCGTTTCGAGTTCGAGAATAAAAGTTACTTTTTGGGGATAATTTAAAAAAAAAAAAAAATAGAAAAAGGGGATCAACGCCCCCCTTCTCTCTTCCAAACCCGATATCGGGTTCACTGATTAAATAAAAAAAAATGGCGACTGTCGATCGCCAGTACCTCGTCGCCCCGCCATCGCGGGCGCCTCCGCTGTCACCTCCCACTCACGCACCGTCCTCCCCGTTCTCTCTCCTCTCCCCTTCCAGCGCTTCGCGCGAGGTCCACCTACACGCCCAAAAATCGAGAATCGAACGCACCCCTCCACCCTCCGCCCACTCGAGCGAGAAACTGTGCGAGCCCTGAAGCCGACGCAGCCGTGAAGACCCCCCAGCAAACCCTCAATGCCTGAACCCGCTACCCACTGGCGCAACACCGCCTCTAGCAACCGGCGATGACCACCGCGAGCTCAGGTGAAGCACCTCCGACCCCCCCCCTCCTCCTCGGTCAAAACCGAAAATTTGTAAGCTTTAGTTTTTATTTTGTTTTATTTAATGTAAATGGAATTTTATTTTCAGCTTTATGTATATGTAGCAATGATAAAAATCCTATTTTTATACATGGGAATAACATAGAAAGATTATATCTTTATCATGAAAAGGAGAATAAAATATGATTTTTATTATGGTATTAGCAAAATAAAAGTATAATCTTTATTATGAGGATAACGAAATAAAAAAAAATTGATCTTTATACTGTAAGCTTTGAAATTATATGATTTTTATTTGTTTAAAGTTTTGGTCTTTGTATAAGAAAGGATTATATAGATTTTGTATAGAAGTTGATAATTTTTATATGGATTTTTAAGGTAAGAAAGATCGTATTTTTAAAATCTAGAAAAGAGATGATTTTTAAATTAGAAAAGGTATGATCTTTATAATAGAAAAGCTTTGAGTTTTAGTATAGAAAAAGTTAGAAATAAAAAGATTATATTTTTAGAAATAAAAAGATTATATTTTTAGAAATAAAAAGATTATATTTCTCTAGAATAAAGTTAAGATTTTTATAGCAAGAAAGAATCGATTTTTAGAATATGAAAGTTTTGATTTTTAGAACATAAGAAGTTGGGATTTTTAACGATAAGAAGGTTGAATTTTTATAGGAAAAAAATTATTTTTATATAAGGAAAAGAATAAGAATGTGATTTTTGTATGAACATTACAAGAATAAAAATGTGAATTTTTATTGTGAACAGCGTGAAATGGTTGAGTTGGAATGTCGAGCGAATCTGAACCGTTCAAAAATAAAGAATGGTGGAGTGGATCCCAAAGGTGAGAATTTCTCACCTTTCAATTTCTTTTCTAGTTATATATATATACTAGGATGCAGACGGTGCTTAGTAGCACCCGACACAATCGTCCACAGACCATGGACTTGTATGTTTGGTTGCATAGATTAGTTGAATTATTTGTTTGAAATGAATTGAATTGTTTGGTGAGATGAAATTGATTTGATTGATGTGTGAATGGCGTGGGCCTTCACTTGACCGGGGATAAGGCTAGGCCTTGTCCCGTTTCTAGTATCGTGCCGTTATGCCGCCGAAATTTTCTAAAATAAATTAGAAAAATAAAAATATCATTTTATCGAAGAAATGAATTGAATAGAAATTCGTATGTTGAAATAAAATGTTTTATCGTTAAAAATATAATTTTTAACGCGAATGTGAATAAATAAAATATTCATTTACAAACCAGATGGTTTGTTTATGTACACCTATTTGAAGGACCTTTATTGGGTCGATAAATTTTACACATCGCCCAACTGCACGAATAAAATATTTGTTTGATTGTTTGAAACCCCACACGGGTGTTGGGATGAAATATGAAGTTCACTCATCCTGATTAATTAAATATGTCGATCGATTGATTGACAGGCTGTTATAAGCGTTAGATATCTATATTTGATGCTTATACAGTGTAGTGCACTTTGGTTGATGGTTGATTATCTATCGTTGCTATTATATACATTTATTGTATGGAATCCATATAATTAACTTTATATGGTTATTGATTGGGCCTCATTCCAGTTTTAAAATAGAAATATTTGAAATTAGAAATTTATGAAGCCGTGTTGATTAGATTGACGCCATTTTGACGTGAACGATATTTATATCGATTTTATTCATTTTAAAATGAATATTGAAAAGTGATTTCGAAATCGACGATTTCGAAATGAATTGAATTGAAAAGGATTTCGAAATGAATTGAATTGAAAAGGATTTCGAAATGAATTGAATTGAAAACGATTTCGAAATGAATTGAATTGAAAACGATTTCGAAATGAATTGAATTGAAAACGATTTCGAAATGAAATGAATTGAACACGATTTCGAAATGAATTGAATTGAAAACGATTTCGAAATGAAATGAATTGAAAACGATTTCGAAATGAATCGAATTGAAAACGATTTCGAAATGAATCGAATTGAAAACGATTTCGAAATGAATTGAATTGAAAACGATTTAGAAATGAATTGAAGTGAAAACGATTTCGAAATGAATTGAATATAAAACGAATTCAAATTGAATTGAAAGCGAATTGAAATGAATTCAAATTGAATTGAAATTTGAATTGAATAGAAATGAATTTTAAAACGAATTTATAGAGAAGAATTCAATTTTGATTTGAATTGAAATGGAAGTTGAAATTGCTTTTGAAACGAATTTAAAACTGTTTATATAATTCGTTTTAAATAGAAATCGACGAAATATATATTATATATATTCTATATATAATATAATGGCCTGAATAGAACGCGCCGCGCCGCGGCAGTTCGTGAATTTCGACCATTTATTTCAAACGGACATTACGGGAGATCCGACCGTCGGATTCTCCAAAAACCGGAACCGTTGGGTTCGTATCGAAAAGAGCTTTCTAACGAATATTAGAAATTAGAAATCTAACGGTTGGATTTGGAATTATGTCCAAATCAAATTTGAAAAAGGTCGCTATAAGTGCAGTTCGATGGCCATAGATGGAAATCGACTGTACGGGCCTTGATAAAATTATTAAAAATGGTAATAATTTGTGTAAAATCATAAGAAATGATTTAGAAAGTATTTGAAAAGATAAAAATAGATTTTTATCGAAATGAACTAGTTTTGAACTAGAAATATAATTCTATTTATTTTTAAATAAATAAACTGAATTTGAAAAGGGTTTTAAAAGTAACCAGAATTTCCAATGATTGCATTGGAGTGGGTTTGAATCGAAATTGTCTTCGGAATATTTCGATGTTGGAATTCGTGATTATACAGGTGTTGTTATGGAAATTTGAAAGATATATTGATATCGTTATTTCCAATACGACATTTGTTAGTCGTGGAATTTGATATTGAATATAAGCCGGTATATTTTCTATTCAGAGCCTTGTATTGAATATCAAATGTGATTTGGGGTTTGTCGTGAATGGTGTCTTCACTAACACCGTTCTTGAATCCAGTTGAGAAAAGATTAGATCTTTTTATTTAGATTTAATGAAGTGTACCAATTAAATAATATTTAATTGGAATTGAATTGATATTGATTTTTGGGTTTATCGTGGACAGTGTTTTAAATAACACTCATTCTTTAACCCGATAATTAATGGAATGTGATTTTGGGTTTACTGTGAACCGTGTTTTAAACGACACTGATTCTTTAACCCAGTTAACGATTAAAACTAAGTGGAGTTTTAATGAATCTTTAATTAGATTGAAATGATCGAAAATGGAGTATCACCAGTTTTGCTCCAGGCGATAGTTAAATCTTTAATTAGATTTGAACGTGAAATGGTAATTGAATTTACCAATAACACTGTGGTGTTAGATATGAAGTATTCACAGTTTTACTTCATGGGATGAATAGGTTGGGATTGGGAAATTATAACAAATGATTACTTCGGTAAGGTTCGCTAATCCCGACTAGTTTGAATTGATATTCAAAAGTTGATTAAAGAATAAATTCAAGAATTTATCTTTGATAAAATTAATGGGAACCTTTCCCTATGAATGTGAAATTAGAAACTAACTGTCGGTTAGCTAAGTAGAATGGTTTTCTGGATATTGATCTGATGTTGGTTTCGGCCTTCGGGGTTAATATTTGGGGAATTATTCTCTTGATTAATTTACCGTTAGTGACTGATGAATTGGAATGAGGCGTATGTTGTGTTTGTGTAACACATATTTAAAATATACGCGAGTTATTCGGAAAGACCGGGTTTATCCCATTTTGAATAACTGATACGACGATAAGTCGAAGATAAAGACGATGGTCGAAGACCGGAAGTCTTCACGTCGTTTGGGTGATAACTGATGATCTTGATTGGGCTGTACACCCAAGAAGATGGAAACAGTTAGTGATCGTCCAGACGTACTTGGAGATCGATGGATATGCGGGGTACTAGGTGCCTCCGGTTTCGTTCAGACCTAGAACGGACTTGTAAATGGACTGTGTGTCTGACATTGGATTTTAGTCCGTGTGATTGATCTCTATTAAATATATATCTGTTTGGCGGCGGAGAATTTATTCTCTTGCTTAACACCCTTCTCTGAGACGTACGAGCTCAGGGGTTATATATTGATGGATATCAATCGCATGGAGTGAATTTCCTGTGTGGCATGCCTAAGTGGCAATTGATCGAGGCTTCTGTTGAAAAGCAAAGTCTTGTGGTGATGATCAAAGCAAGGCCTTTGTGGCGTAGCTTTGTGTAACGTTTGCTTCGCGAGTTTCACACCCGGTATGAACCAAAAACGGGAGACGGACCTCAGGGGGGACATGCGTTTTCTTTCTAGTTATGGGTGGCGTCAGTGCTTGAACTGGCTGACGAGTTTGACTCATGTGGATATTGCTTATTATTACTTGCTGAAAAGCGAGGCGCCTCGTGATATCGGTTTCGGCCGATGCTTCTGGTCGGTTGACGGGCCAGGCTTACGCCCCAAAGGGCGGAGAAACGTATTGTTCAGGCATTATAATCCACATCGGTGGACCGGCCCTGACGATCCAGGGGGCAGTTGCGGTTGTTCCTGAGACACGGACTAGAGCGTCTCGAATCGGTTGAGGACTATCTTTTGCCTCGGTTCATAGATGGAAATCCAATTTCCAAATACGTGACTTTGCGGTTTTATTTGTAAACCTATATATGGCGACATGATATATGGTACCCATGCCGCCTATGATTGATACTTATGATTTGAAGTTGTTTTATACACTATGCACTTATAATAGTATCAAATGATTTGTTTTAAACGTATCAAGCATTCTTTGGCTGTTATAAGGGAAAACCCTATCCCCCGGCTTGCGTTGCATTGTGTGATAGGACCTGGGTCTTATAACAGCTTCATTTTTCTTTATTTAACATTGCGCTGTTTGTTTTATGCACTGGTATTCTTGGGAGGAAACCCGTTCCGTGTTATACGGCGTGGTCCCTTGATTTACCTAACTTTAAAAATAAAGATTAATACTGTTTTTAGTTCTCACACCAGTCACATGACTGACCTGGAGTTTATTGTTTTAACCTAAACTCTGGGTGCCCTTATTTTGACACGGGCAGCTAGTAGTTTTGGTTTTGCAGATTTATATTCACAGGATCCTGGTTTACAGCTGGAACGATATCCGGAAAGCTTTGTATCCGTATATCTCTTCTAGTTTTGTATTCTATTATTTTCCGCTGCAATGTAATGTATTTAAATGTAATTTAAATCTCTGATATTTCTGTGTAACATTCATTTATACTCTGTATATTCGTGTAATCTGATGCATTGTTGTAAAATACAATGAAATGTTCTTTTGTATGCTTTCTGTTGTGGTTCGTTCTCGAACTATCCGACACTTTCCTTTACGGGGAAGTTACGGGTTTTCACAGTTGGTATCAGAGCTTTGGTTTACAAAGCAGAGAACAAGGCACGTTAGAACCATACAAAAGAATTCATCAGATATTGGATTAGTAATATCCAATGGGAATGACTCGTTAGAGATAGGATCAGTAGTATCCTAGAACGAGTGTGAAGAGTATATTTTGAAAGTGAAAACAAATTTTTGTTTTGAAAATCTAAATCACTTATTCATATTTGATTATTTATTTATGTTGAGTTGGACAATTCAGTATATAAAGATTTTGCATATACGCCTTGCAAACGTGTATTTGAAATTTTAATATACTGGATAGATATAGAATCACATTCTAGACACCCGGAGATGGTTCTGATGATTGATCGATCATCATCAGAACTTATGTTCGTGTTTCGAAGGTGGGATTTCTATATATTTCCATTAGACTGGTGTGAGAACCAAAATTAGATAGGGCCTATTATTGTGATTTGGCATCAAAAATCTGATTTTTAGACTATGTATCAAAGTTATGAATTTGAAAAGCTAATCAACTTATTGATTGATGTTTGTGTTGTTTGTTTAATTATTTGATAATTTTGAACCATTATGCCTAATTGTATCAAATATTGGGTTATATTGAAAATTGGTCGCATTTGCTTGCATATGCATATATACATTGAACAGGTCATAGCAAGGAGGCTAGAGCAGAGAATAAAATTTGTTTGCCCGACAAATAGGTACATGTTTACTACATAATTTCCTGTTTTGTTTGGGTGATGATGATTTTGTGAGCCTATTGGCTAGCCGCTTGGCTTTTTCTTTTTCTTTTTGAGATCTGAAGGACCGGGGAAGCTATTTGAAATTCCTCGATGCTCCCATTGCAGGGGAGGTTATGGCGAAATTTTTCGAAAATTTAGGGTGTTAGCCAAATTTTTGAAAATTTGAAAATTCTCAGAAACTAAAGAGTTGGAGAATGGAAGCCAGATCGAGCGTAGAGTTAAATAATCAAACCACTTTCGATTTTGGTCCTTTTCGGGGATGAAAAGTTTTAAGTGGGGGAGATTGTAACAACCCGTAAAATGCGAGCCAGTTTGAAATTTTTATTTTGGCGATTTTAGCGAATTTTGAATATTTAAAATGGAATATTTTAAATAATATCGACGAGAAATTTATTTTGAATATAATTCGACGTATATATTTATATACGTCGTCGTTAGAATATAAATATTTATATATAATTATAAAAGGAATTGAAAATGGCGCGGTAGTTCGAAAATTCGATTTCTAATTTCAAATGAATATACAGAATTCAATATAAGTCAGAATTGAACGAAACAAGAAATATTTGAATCTGTATAACTATATCTTTGTAACGAAGTTAACAAACTGAGATTTCATTTTAGAAATGATAAGATATGTCCAGTTTAAAATTAGAAATAGTCGCTGTGGAATTTATATATATTTTTAAATATATAAGGCCCTTAAAAATAGCAATTTTGCAAACGACCTCGGATTTCGACGAAACCAGTTTTGTTGGGTCCGTGATGTTAAGTTATTGCTAGATTCCAAATTTCATAATTTTTCGAATCAATATGTGAGCGTGGCGAAGGAAAACGCGTTTGACCAGTTTCAGTTGATTTTAATCGACTGGAAAATGGCCATTTTTCTAACGGTCTCAGAATTCGACGAAATTAGTTTTGTTAGGACCGTATCGTCAATACGAAGCTAGAAAACATTTTTCTGGAATTTTTCGGGTTCGTATGAGACCCCAGTAAATTGAAATGTACGTTTAAAATTCAATATAAAGATTTAAATGTAAATTTGACGGGAACTGACTGTAACAATCGAATTGGCCGACGATACATATCCCATTGTGTTCGGAATGGGGGTAAAACGCTAGGGACGACAGTCGGTGGGTCTCGTTTCGAGTTTGAGAATAAAAGTTACTTTTTGGGGATAATTTAAAAAAAAAAAAAAAATAGAAAAAGGGGGTCAACGCCCCCCTTCTCTCTTCCAAACCCGATATCGGGTTCACTGATTAAATAAAAAAAAATGGCGACTGTCGATCGCCAGTACCTCGTCGCCCCGCCATCGCGGGCGCCTCCGCTGTCACCTCCCACTCACGCACCGTCCTCCCCGTTCTCTCTCCTCTCCCCTTCCAGCGCTTCGCGCGAGGTCCACCTACACGCCCAAAAATCGAGAATCGAACGCACCCCTCCACCCTCCGCCCACTCGAGCGAGAAACTGTGCGAGCCCTGAAGCCGACGCAGCCGTGAAGACCCCCCAGCAAACCCTCAATGCCTGAACCCGCTACCCACTGGCGCAACACCGCCTCTAGCAACCGGCGATGACCACCGCGAGCTCAGGTGAAGCACCTCCGACCCCCCCCCTCCTCCTCGGTCAAAACCGAAAATTTGTAAGCTTTAGTTTTTATTTTGTTTTATTTAATGTAAATGGAATTTTATTTTCAGCTTTATGTATATGTAGCAATGATAAAAATCCTATTTTTATACATGGGAATAACATAGAAAGATTATATCTTTATCATGAAAAGGAGAATAAAATATGATTTTTATTATGGTATTAGCAAAATAAAAGTATAATCTTTATTATGAGGATAACGAAATAAAAAAAAAAATTGATCTTTATACTGTAAGCTTTGAAATTATATGATTTTTATTTGTTTAAAGTTTTGGTCTTTGTATAAGAAAGGATTATATAGATTTTGTATAGAAGTTGATAATTTTTATATGGATTTTTAAGGTAAGAAAGATCGTATTTTTAAAATCTAGAAAAGAGATGATTTTTAAATTAGAAAAGGTATGATCTTTATAATAGAAAAGCTTTGAGTTTTAGTATAGAAAAAGTTAGAAATAAAAAGATTATATTTTTAGAAATAAAAAGATTATATTTTTAGAAATAAAAAGATTATATTTCTCTACAATAAAGTTAAGATTTTTATAGCTAGAAAGAATCGATTTTTAGAATATGAAAGTTTTGATTTTAAGAACATAAGAAGTTGGGATTTTTAACGATAAGAAGGTTGAATTTTTATAGGAAAAAAATGATTTTTATATAAGGAAAAGAATAAGAATGTGATTTTTGTATGAACATTACAAGAATAAAAATGTGAATTTTTATTGTGAACAGCGTGAAATGGTTGAGTTGGAATGTCGAGCGAATCTGAACCGTTCAGAAATAAAGAATGGTGGAGTGGATCCCAAAGGTGAGAATTTCTCACCTTTCAATTTCTTTTCTAGTTATATATATACTAGGATGCAGACGGTGCTTAGTAGCACCCGACACAATCGTCCACAGACCATGGACTTGTATGTTTGGTTGCATAGATTAGTTGAATTATTTGTTTGAAATGAATTGAATTGTTTGGTGAGATGAAATTGATTTGATTGATGTGTGAATGGCGTGGGCCTTCACTAGACCGGGGATAAGGCTAGGCCTTGTCCCGTTTCTAGTATCGTGCCGTTATGCCGCCGAAATTTTCTAAAATAAATTAGAAAAATAAAAATATCATTTTATCGAAGAAATGAATTGAATAGAAATTCATATGTTGAAATAAAATGTTTTATCGTTAAAAATATAATTTTTAACGCGAATGTGAATAAATAAAATATTCATTTACAAACCAGATGGTTTGTTTATGTACACCTATTTGAAGGACCTTTATTGGGTCGATAAATTTTACACATCGCCCAACTGCACGAATAAAATATTTGTTTGATTGTTTGAAACCCCACACGGGTGTTGGGATGAAATATGAAGTTCACTCATCCTGATTAATTAAATATGTCGATCGATTGATTGACAGGCTGTTATAAGCGTTAGATATCTATATTTGATGCTTATACAGTGTAGTGCACTTTGGTTGATGGTTGATTATCTATCGTTGCTATTATATACATTTGTTGTATGGAATCCATATAATTAACTTTATATGGTTATTGATTGGGCCTCATTCCAGTTTTAAAATAGAAATATTTGAAATTAGAAATTTATGAAGCCGTGTTGATTAGATTGACGCCATTTTGACGTGAACGATATTTATATCGATTTTATTCATTTTAAAATGAATATTGAAAAGTGATTTCGAAATCGACGATTTCGAAATTAATTGAATTGAAAAGGATTTCGAAATGAATTGAATTGAAAAGGATTTCGAAATGAATTGAATTGAAAACGATTTCGAAATGAATTGAATTGAAAACGATTTCGAAATGAATTGAATTGAAAACGATTTCGAAATGAATTGAATTGAAAATGATTTCGAAATGAATTGAATTGAAAACGATTTCGAAATGAAATGAATTGAACACGATTTCGAAATGAATTGAATTGAAAACGATTTCGAAATGAAATGAATTGAAAACGATTTCGAAATGAATCGAATTGAAAACGATTTCGAAATGAATCGAATTGAAAACGATTTCGAAATGAATTGAATTGAAAACGATTTCGAAATGAATTGAAGTGAAAACGATTTCGAAATGAATTGAATATAAAACAAATTCAAATTGAATTGAAAGCGAATTGAAATGAATTCAAATTGAATTGAAATTTGAATTGAATAGAAATGAATTTTAAAACGAATTTATAGAGAAGAATTCAATTTTGATTTGAATTGAAATGGAAGTTGAAATTGCTTTTGAAACGAATTTAAAACTGTTTATATAATTCGTTTTAAATAGAAATCGACAAAATATATATTATATATATTCTATATATAATATAATGGCCTGAATAGAACGCGCCGCGCCGCGGCAGTTCGTGAATTTCGACCATTTATTTCAAACGGACATTACGGGAGATCCGACCGTCGGATTCTCCTAAAACCGGAACCGTTGGGTTCGTATCGAAAAGAGCTTTCTAACGAATATTAGAAATTAGAAATCTAACGGTTGGATTTGGAATTATGTCCAAATCAAATTTGAAAAAGGTCGCTATAAGTGCAGTTCGATGGCCATAGATGGAAATCGACTGTACGGGCCTTGATAAAATTATTAAAAATGGTAATAATTTGTGTATAATCATAAGAAACGATTTAGAAAGAATTGGGATGAAAAACTCCATATTTGAAAAGATAAAAATAGATTTTTATCGAAATGAACTAGTTTTGAACTAGAAATATAATTCTATTTATTTTTAAATAAATAAACTGAATTTGAAAAGGGTTTTAAAAGTAACCAGAATTTCCAATGATTGCATTGGAGTGGGTTTGAATCGAAATTGTCTTCGGAATATTTCAATGTTGGAATTCGTGATTATACAGGTGTTGTTATGGAAATTTGAAAGATATATTGATATCGTTATTTCCAATACGACATTTGTTAGTCGTGGAATTTGATATTGAATATAAGCCGGTATATTTTCTATTCAGAGCCTTGTATTGAATATCAAATGTGATTTGGGGTTTGTCGTGAATGGTGTCTTCACTAACACTGTTCTTGAACCCAGTTGAGAAAAGATTAGATCTTTTTATTTAGATTTAATGAAGTGTACCAATTAAATAATATTTAATTGGAATTGAATTGATATTGATTTTTGGGTTTATCGTGGACAGTGTTTTAAATAACACTCATTCTTTAACCCGATAATTAATGGAATGTGATTTTGGGTTTACTGTGAACCGTGTTTTAAACGACACTGATTCTTTAACCCAGTTAACGATTAAAACTAAGTGGAGTTTTAATGAATCTTTAATTAGATTGAAATGATCGAAAATGGAGTATCACCAGTTTTGCTCCAGGCGATAGTTAAATCTTTAATTAGATTTGAACGTGAAATGGTAATTGAATTTACCGATAACACTGTGGTGTTAGATATGAAGTATTCACAGTTTTACTTCATGGGATGAATAGGTTGGGATTGGGAAATTATAACAAATGATTACTTCGGTAAGGTTCGCTAATCCCGACTAGTTTGAATTGATATTCAAAAGTTGATTAAAGAATAAATTCAAGAATTTGTCTTTGATAAAATTAATGGGAACCTTTCCCTATGAATGTGAAATTAGAAACTAACTGTCGGTTAGCTAAGTAGAATGGTTTTCTGGATATTGATCTGATGTTGGTTTCGGCCTTCGGGGTTAATATTTGGGGAATTATTCTCTTGATTAATTTACCGTTAGTGACTGATGAATTGGAATGAGGCGTATGTTGTGTTTGTGTAACACATATTTAAAATATACGCGAGTTATTCGGAAAGACCGGGTTTATCGCATTTTGAATAACTGATACGACGATAAGTCGAAGATAAAGACGATGGTCGAAGACCGGAAGTCTTCACGTCGTTTGGGTGATAACTGATGATCTTGATTGGGCTGTACACCCAAGAAGATGGAAACAGTTAGTGATCGTCCAGACGTACTTGGAGATCGATGGATATGCGGGGTACTAGGTGCCTCCGGTTTCGTTCAGACCTAGAACGGACTTGTAAATGGACTGTGTGTCTGACATTGGATTTTAGTCCGTGTGATTGATCTCTATTAAATATATATCTGTTTGGCGGCGGAGAATTTATTCTCTTGCTTAACGCCCTTCTCTGAGACGTACGAGCTCAGGGGTTATATATTGATGGATATCAATCGCATGGAGTGAATTGCCTGTGTGGCATGCCTAAGTGGCAATTGATCGAGGCTTCTGTTGAAAAGCAAAGTCTTGTGGTGATGATCAAAGCAAGGCCTTTGTGGCGTAGCTTTGTGTAACGTTTGCTTCGCGAGTTTCACACCCGGTATGAACCAAAAACGGGAGATGGACCTCAGGGGGGACATGCGTTTTCTTTCTAGTTATGGGTGGCGTCAGTGCTTGAACTGGCTGAGGATTTTGACTCATGTGGATATTGCTTATTATTACTTGCTGAAAAGCGAGGCGCCTCGTGATATCGGTTTCGGCCGATGCTTCTGGTCGGCTGACGGGCCAGGCTTACGCCCCAAAGGGCGGAGAAACGTATTGTTCAGGCATTATAATCCACATCGGTGGACCGGCCCTGACGATCCAGGGGGCAGTTGCGGCTGTTCCTGAGACACGGACTAGAGCGTCTCGAATCGGTTGAGGACTATCTTTTGCCTCGGTTCATAGATGGAAATCCAATTTCCAAATACGTGACTTTGCGGTTTTATTTGTAAACCTATATATGGCGACATGATATATGGTACCCATGCTGCCTATGATTGATACTTATGATTTGAAGTTGTTTTATACACTATGCACTTATAATAGTATCAAATGATTTGTTTTAAACGTATCAAGCATTCTTTGGCTGTTATAAGGGAAAACCCTATCCCCCGGCTTGCGTTGCATTGTGTGATAGGACCTGGGTCTTATAACAGCTTCATTTTTCTTTATTTAACATTGCGCTGTTTGTTTTATGCACTGGTATTCTTGGGAGGAAACCCGTTCCGTGTTATACGGCGTGGTCCCTTGATTTACCTAACTTTAAAAATAAAGATTAATACTGTTTTTAGTTCTCACACCAGTCACATGACTGACCTGGAGTTTATTGTTTTAACCTAAACTCTGGGTGCCCTTATTTTGACACGGGCAGCTAGTAGTTTTGGTTTTGCAGATTTATATTCACAGGATCCTGGTTTACAGCTGGAACGATATCCGGAAAGCTTTGTATCCGTATATCTCTTCTAGTTGTGTATTCTATTATTTTCCGCTGCTATGTAATGTATTTAAATGTAATTTAAATCTCTGATATTTCTGTGTAATATTCATTTATACTCTGTATATTCGTGTAATCTGATGCATTGTTGTAAAATACAATGAAATGTTCTTTTGTATGCTTTCTGTTGTGGTTTGTTCTCGAACTATCCGACACTTTCCTTTACGGGGAAGTTACGGGTTTTCACAATTACTGGATAACCAATATGAAACACCCCACCTCTGTTAAGGTCACTCACAAAGGGAATGCCTTAACTTTGGTGGAGCATTATAGGTAAAAGACACAGATAATTTACAAGACATACAAATATAAGCAGCGGAAAAACTAAATTTATTTCATACGTGGTTCATAACAAAAACATTATAGCAAGCTATCTCAAAACAACTTCCAAATCATTACATCAAAATCTCTGTCTTGATTATAACATAAAAAACAAAAATAAAACTGCATAAGTCCCCAAGTGGTAGTGTGTCCAAAGCCATAGCAAAAGATAAGAGGTTCCAAGCCATACATCACAGAGTCTTCAAGCTTGGAAAGATGAATGGTCCAAATTTAGCTGAGCTATTCCTTGCCTGGCTACCCAAGGGAGGGGGAAAACGGAAGAAAAGAGAGCGAAAGAAAAATGGGTCAGACATAAGTCTGGTAAGTCCAGTGATTATTCAGCATGTAAACTGGTAAGAGAACCATGACATGAATAAACTGGACGTAGGACAATAACAAAGAAATAAGGTAACATAGGATAAGGCAAGATAAACAAGGCAAGATAAACTAATCGTACAATCGCACTCATATCCATATTCTCTGCCCTACTAGATATTTCAACCATCATCATGAGTTCAAACCCAGTGATCCCTTTTTATCGATCGGCTCCTACTCGCACGCATTTACTACTTGTATCATACGACCCTGCTCGATTGTAGGTACCTGTGTTGGTCCCACCATGGGGTGTATCAAATCCTATGGTGGCAACTCGACACGATTCAAGATGCACATTGTATAACTACTGATGCCCAGTGCTTTCTTTTTCCACTCCAGAGTATGTGCACGCCCGTACTCCATCGGAACCTACACTGACACACCAACCGTCGTTGTTTTGAACGCTTATAATCAGCCCAGTAATCGTGCCCCACCCTGCCTAGTTCAGGGTACCATGATACATCTATGTAGGTTACTGCTGAAATGGGTCCCCGTTACTAGGTTTCCTAATCAACATGTTAAATTGGTTAAGTGTCCAAGTTAACCTAACCCCACCCATCAGTTTAGTTAACATGTTGTATTGGTTAAGTGTTGCCTTAATTAACTTAACCCTACCATTCCTGACTTAGCTTTAATTCATTCATCAAAGCACCAACCACTCACATTAGACAGGTATTGTTGTGATCACTGGATGTGCCGGTCGGGTCCGGGCAGTTTTACACCGCAACTCAGTCTAACCTCGGGTTCTTTTGGGCTCAATGCACTAACTCTCACATTAGATATATATTGTTACGGTTGCTGGATGTGCCGGGCGGTTCCGGGCAGTCTTACACCGTAACTCAATCTAACCTCGGGTTGGGAATATTGTCTTTTCTAAATTTACATATTTACCTCTTTATGTTTATATGTAAATTATTTTCATTCAATTCAAGCCCCACTTTCCCTTTAAATCAAATTCATAATTTAAGGTATAAAAATTATACCACTTTATGCCATAAACCATTTACATGATTATGAGTCAAATATGTCAATTACATGTAATTTCATGTTTTTCCCCAACGTTGCCCCCGTTAAACGTTCGCATAAATCACATAAAATGTTAGGCTCGCTACATAGCCTAACTCATACACAAAAAGGGAAAAAGAGGAACATGTAATATTCCAACATCATAAAAATATGGGTCTAACTACACATGTTTCATATGAATTCGGCATAGAACAATATACATTTAAATTATGAACTTGCAAATTTAGATCTACTCTACATGAATCGTAAAATAGGGGTTTTACATAACATAAACTTAAATTAGGCATGTAGTTGTGAACATGAAAATTGAGTTGGATCAAATTAACATAAACCTAAACATATTAGCATATAGTTCTAGTCATATATGTGAACATGGTTGAACTTGCATAAACATAGCAAAATTCCCAAATTGACATACAACATATAGGTGCCATCACCAAATTATACAACATGATATGTCATCGCCAAATTATACAACATGATACGTCTTCGCCAAATTATACAACATGATATGTCATTGCCAAATTATACAACATGATATGTCATCGCCAAATTATACAACATATAGGTTCATTGCCAAGCATTTAACATGGTAGTTTTATCATCAAATTACATACAACATGAAACACCCCACCTCCGTTAAGGTCACTCACAAAGGGAATGCCTAAACTTCGGTGGACCATTATAGGTAAAAGATGCAGATAAATTACAAGACAGACAAATAAAACAGCGGAAAATAAAGTCATTTTATTAACAATGTGGTTCGGTCAAGCTTTTACAACAGTTGACTCAATCATACTAAAAGTAATATATAGAACTTCTGTCTTGATTTAAAAACTCGCAAGTATAAAAGATGCATAAAAACAACAATGATATTCCCCAATGAAGCCAGAACCAGCCATAGCAGTGGAAGAGAGGGTCCAAAGCAAAACATCGACTATCTTCGAGCTTGAAAAGAAAACTGAGCTAAGTGGTAACATTTCCTCCCTGAGAACCTGGGGGGGGGGGGGAACGGAAGAAAAGAGGCGAAACAAAACTAGGTCAGACATAAGTCTGGTAAGTCCAGCTACTTTCAGCATATGAACAAGCAAGAACAACATGACATGAATTAAACTGAATAAAGACATAAGCATGATGATAAAGAATATAGGATATACAGGATAAGCAATAGGCAAGATAAACTAAGTATAACATCGCATGTTAACTATTCTCTGCTTCGCTACAAACCTGTTATTCTGATTTCTATATCTCTGCACCACCTAATGAGTGTCCCAACTAGTAACCTGTATAAGGATAATATTACAACGTGATCCCAATCCCCGCAATTGTGGTAGCCTTCAGGTGTACATCTATTATGAGGATTCCATCATAGTCAGCCTAATTGCCATAAAGATGTCAGATGTACCCTTTCTACCCTATCGATCGGCTCCCTACTTGTACAAATGTTCCATGTGTCTGTGTCAATCGGCCCTCTCTTGCATGTAGATACCCTATGCTGGTCCCACCATAAGGTGTATCAATCCTTATGATAGCAACCCGACACGATTCAAGATGCACAGTGTATAACTACTGGTACCCAGTGCCTGCTTTTTCCCACTCCGGAGTACGTGCATGCCCGTAAACCATCGGAACCTACACTGTCGTACCCCCTGCCGCTGGTTTGTCCGCTTATAATCAGCCCAGTAATCGTGCCCCACCCTGCCTAGCTCGGGGTACTGTGATACATATATCTGGGTTACTGCTGAAATGGGTCCCCATTACTAGGGTTTCCTACTAGTTAAGTTTGTGGGCCTATATTTACTAATATTACCCATCAACCCGACATGTACTTAACCCTCCCACTGATTCAAGCATGTTTATATAATGGTTGAGTTTTGTGGGCCTATATTTACTAATATTACCCACCAACCCGACGTATACTTAACCTTCCCACGGATTCAAGCATGTTTATATAATGGTTAAGTTTTGTGGGCCTATATATTTACTAATATTACCCACCAACCCGACGTATACATAACCTTCCCACGAATTCAAGCATGTTTATATAATGGTTAAGTTTTGTGGGCCTATACATATTTACTAATATTACACACCAACCCGACTGTACTTAACCCTCCTACTCATCATGCCATGTAGGTTAAGTGGAGTGTGATTCATTAACTTAACCCTGTTCATTCATCAGGTTATATTGGTTAAGTATTTCCCATTTAACTTAACCCCATTCATTCATCAAGTTATATTGGTCAAGTGTCATTAATCAATTCAAGTTAACTTAAACCACCAACCCGTCTTGTCATGTTGGTTAAGTGTTTCCTTCTGGTGTTAACTGGACCCTATCCCAAATCATGTTCTATTGGTTAAGTGTTGCCCTCTCGTGTTAACTTAACCCTTCCCATACATCGTGTTATGTAATTGGTTAAGTATTTTCCTCTTGTATTACTTAACCCCACCACATGTCATTATATATTGGTTAAGTGTATCCTCTTGTGCTACTTAACCCTACCACAAGTCAATATATATTGTGGTTAAGTGTTACTTTAGTTAACTTAACCCAATCATCTTCTTAATTAACATGTTATAACGGTTAAGTGCTGCCTTAGTTCACTTAACCCTACCATCCGTTTAGTTAAAATGTTATAACGGTTAAGTGTTCCCTTAGTTAACTTAACCCTACCCTATATCATGTCTTGTTGGTTTGGTGTCCTTTGTCCATTCATGTTTAACTTAACCCACCCATATGTCATATTGGTTAAGTATCAATTAACCTAACCCTCCCATACTTAGCATGTGTCAATACCATTAATTCATTCATTAAAGCACCAACCACTCACATTAGACAGGTATTGTTGCGGTCACTGGATGTGGCGGTCTATTCCGGGAAGTTTTACACTGCACCTCAGTCTAACCTCGGGTTCTTATTGGGCTCAATGCCCTAACCTCCCACACTAGATATGTATTATTGTGGTTACTGGACAGCCGGGCGGTTCCGGGCTGTTTTACACCACAACTCAGTCTAACCTCGGGTTAGGCATATTCATATTTCCTATAATTTACATATTTCTTATTTATGACAAATTCCATATGTAAATTATTCCCAATTTAATTATGCCATAATTATACTTTTTATTATGCTCACAATTAATGGTATACTAAATATACCATTTCATGAACCAATCTATGCCATGTAATTTTCATGTTTATCCTTCATATTTATATATAAATTATAAATCAATTATTGTTATGCCCCCCTTCCCTTCTTAATCATGTTCATAATTAATGGCATCCCAATTATACCGTTTTCATGCTAATTACCCAAATCCACCAAAACTAGTCATGATCCCGTTTCTCAAGTTATGCCCAACCAATTCCAATTTCAAGTTATTAATCAAAAAAGGCTATATCCCGTCTCCCCAAAGTTGCAATAATTTTCATTCCCAAAATCACTACGTCATATATTTGGCATTCCAAATCAATAGTTAAGCCCAATCTAGTTATAATATTCTAGTTTACTGTGTATGGCCAAAACTCGGTTTACAAGCCAACTAACCCAAACTTGCATTTATAATGATAACAATGCCCCAATGTCAATTACAAGTTTTGCCTAACCATTTCACCAAATATGTTATGTTCAGTTACTTTCCCCAATTATGTTATGCCAATATTGTCAATTTCATGTTTATGCCCCAATAACCCAAACCTTCCCCGTATTCCCATCGTACATATATCGCGATTCAACCTAGATTATACGTCAATCTAGATTCACAAATAAAAAGGAACAAATAGGAATAATATGACAATGATAGGCATAAGAACTGGCACAAGATGATAGTCCCAAAACACAAGAATTTACATATCTAATAGAATTACAACATAACTGAATAAACTGATTTAGAATCATTGCAGGCATATAGATCTGATTATGAACAATATTATGGACATGAAAGGCTTGAATAATAAACTAGGTTCGACATCTTGTATAGGTTCGATTGGATCGATAAGAAGCAACCCAAAGTCATAGATTCACAAAGGCTAAGAATAGATCCAACTAGAAAATCAAGCATAGGTCCAAATTCATTTTATTCCACGTCCATACTATAATTGGTTTTCTAAATCTGAAAGTAATAGTGAACTTACAAAACAAAGGCAAGCCTTGTATTCTGGAATCTGTATTCTGAAACTGAATTGCTCGCCTTTGATGTAGACTAATTGTTCTTTTAATCCTATTCAGATTGGAAGAAGAAGAAGTACTAGTTCTAGCTTAGTTTTCAGCAGAGTAGCGACGCCATTGATTTATTTTTAGAGAAGGAGAGAGCAATAGGGGCTAGAGAATAATGTAAGAGATTTATGTTTTGGCTTAGGGATGTATTTATAGAAGAACAGAAGTGTCTAGGGCCTTAGATATCAACCTAGAACCAATCCGGACCATCAGAACAGCCAAAACCACGTCATAAGCCAAAGAAAATCGGATCTATGCCAAAACAGGTCGACATGTAAGGGGGAGGTCGACCCCCTGGTCGACCTATGACCTAGGTCGACCTCCCTGGGTAGTTCGACCCCCAGGTCGACCTGCCTGGGTATTTTTCTATGTAAATTATGAATTTTTGTTGAATCTTCCGAAGGCCATAACTTCTTCATACGAAGTCCGGTTTACACAAACTCGGGCTCTATCTCAAGCAGAATTCCAAGACGAATGCAATAGCGTAACCCGTTTCCCTTAATTCTTCTCTCAAAAATTAAGTATACTTTAAATTTGTTACATTAACATTTACATAAAATATGGGGTGTTACATTCTCCCCTCCTTAAAGGATTTCGTCCCCGAAATCTTCAAGTTAAGAAGAATGTATCCTAACATCCAACATCCATCTACTCAACCATTCTATCACAGGAATCCATTGTCCTTAAAAGTATTTCTAATGCTTTCATGATTCTATGCATAGTGTGTGTACGTGTCCTTATCTAATGTAAAATCAGGCGGTCTACTAATTCAGTTGACCTCCTTAATGCGAATTATGTCAGTGCCATGAGTCCATCATGTATGCAATTATCCCTAGTTATGTAAATACTATATGTGTGAATATTCATTCATCCATATGCAACATCCATATGATAACACATCAAGTTTCAATCCATATACAAATACATTCATATGCATATGCAATATGAAAGTGAATGAGCCGATCTAGTTCCTAATGTGTGTATATGCATCCATGAGCAACCACTAGCAAACACTTGCAACCACTTGCAACCATCAATCATAACATGTCTCAAACACATGCTTACATCCATTGGCTTCTACCTAAGGATCGAGGATAGAACCGAGAGGATATACTTAAAAGATAAAGACTAGCATGCAAATAAATATTACAGAAAAAGGAGGAATCAAGGATATACCTCAAAGAGAGTATGATGCACGTATCTAGTCTTCAGTCTTCTAAGTCGCATCTTCTTTGAGCTTCACTCCACTGCACCTTAACTAATTTAACTTTACGATTGCGAAGCTTCTTGACCTCCATTTCCAAAACCCACTACTAAAGATAGGACCTCGATCACTTACTATGCTAGAGGGTATCCAATGTTGTCGAACTATCTTTCCATGATACCAAGTGTATATACTAAGATGATTAAAGGTCTCTCTTCTACTTAGCTTATCCCTCATGTCACAAATCTAAGGGTAGATATCTCTCACACAAACTATCCTAGTCGAACTTGACATCCCTCAAGTAAAAGCCCCAAAGGCCTAAACCAATATCAGACAAGCACCCAAGGAATACCTCCTCCGAATTTGGACGATTTATGTGAGAAGATACTAGCAAAACAACCAAACAATTGAGCACTTAACTGACTCTGGCTGTCCTCGCCAATCTTTCTCCAAAACTATCGTTGATCGCAAAACTTGCTTTGCATTGTCAACTAGATATATGCGGAAGTCTACCTCGAGTTTTTAGGGGGAAAACCTCTAACCTAATCAAAACATCCTCGTACTCATGGACGCTTCTAACAGATCGCAAATCGTCGATAGATGCATCAAGTGATTCTAGGTAGCTAAGCTTAACTAATCCCTTAGGATCGCACGAAATCTCGAGGGTATTCCCGAGGCAAGTAAAAGGTCTAACTACCCTCCTTTCGCAGTTACTAGCTAACCATCCCATGCCTAGGATCAACCCATAGCCCATGGAACCAAAAACATAAGCATTAATATAGCTATTCTCAAATCCTTACAAAGCAAAGATAAATGAGCCGAGCCAGCGATTGGATTTGAGACAATAATGGGATCCTCTACTATACAAGTACTAAGGTACAGAGACTCAACTATGGAAGCAGACATAAATGAAGGTGAAGCACTAAAATCAAAAGAATACTAACAGGATGACCAAAAGAATAACTAGAATTTTTCAACAGAAACTTTAGTACCACTCCCAGGTAGGCTGGCGGTGAGAGCATGCATTAGCCCTTCTGAAAATCCTATCATTTGTTCTTGTCCCTGCCCTTAATTATATGACCCGTTATACCATAATAAAGATACTTCCTCTTGTTTTAGGTTTTACTATTCTTTCCTCCCCTCCTTTGTGAACCAAGTCTATATCCATGAGTTCTGCATCCTTGGGTTGTGCTCCATAGCCAAACTCCCTCATTCTTATCTTTGCCATTCTTGTGTAACTTGTTGACAGATCTCTTGAAAGCTGCCTCCATCGCACGGAAAATCCTACAAAGCTCGAAAGAGAATTAGCCGTAGGTGAAACTACTACGACTATGGATGGAGGTTGGGCACTTCTTCGCCCTTTGACAAGTGTCGTAGTCTCGTCGAGCCTACGGAACCATGTCGTGATGAGGTAACCTCCCAGAAAGCCAGGAGCCCCGGAGACTCAAGAAAGAAGGAAACAAGGATTCAAACAGAGGATCAAAAGATAGTGCATATGGCTTTGGAATATGCCTTTGAAACGAAACTTTTCTTTTGAAAATGCTTCTTTTAAAATCGTTTTGAAAAGAATTTTTCAAATCTTTTATCTAATCCGGCAACCTTCAGCTCAGATACCAAGTGAAACACCCCACCTCTGTTAAGGTCACTCACAAAGGGATGCCTTAAATTCGGTGTAGCATTATAGGTAACAGATGCAGATAAATTACAAGACAGACAAATAAAACAGCGAAAAATAAAGTCATTTTATTAACAATGTGGTTCGGTCAAGCTTTTACAACAGTTGTCTCAATCATACTAAAAACTTCCAAGTATAAAAGAAGCATAAAAATAACAATGATGTTCCCCAATGAAGCATGAACCAGCCATAGCAGTGGAAGAGAGGGTCCAAAGCAAAACATCGACTATCTTTGAGCTTGAAAAGAAAACTTAGCTAAGTGGTAACATTTCCTCCCTGAGAAAATGGGAGGGGGGAGGGGGAACGGAAGAAAAGAGGCAAAACAAAACTAGGTCAGACATAAGTCTGGTAAGTCCAGCTACTTTCAGCATATGAACAAGCAAGAACAACATGACATGAATTAAACTGAATAAAGACATAAGCAAGATGATAAGGAACATAGGATACACAGGATAAGTAATAGGCAAGATAAACTAAGTGCAACATCGCATGTTAACTATTCTCTGCTTCGCTACTACCCTGTTATTATGATTTCTATATCTCTGCACCACCTAACGAGTGTCCCAACTAGTGATTTGTATAAAGGTTAATATTACAACGTGATCCCAATCCCCGCAATTGTGGTAGCCTTCAGGTGTACATCTATTATGAGGATTCCACCTCAGTCAACCTAATTGCCATAAAGATGTTAGATGTACCATTACTACCCTATCGATCGGCTCCCTACTTGTACAAATGTTCCATGTGTTTATGTCAATCGGCCCTCTCTTGCACGTAGATACCCTGTGCTGGTCCCAACATAAGTTGTATCAATCCTTATGATAGCAACCCGACATGATTCAAGATGCACAGTGTATAACTACTGGTACCCACTGCCTGCTTTTTCCCACTCCGGAGTATGTACATGCTCGAAAACCATCGGAACCTACACTGACGTACACCCTTCCTCTAGTTTGACCGCTTATAATCAACCCAGTAATCGTGCCCCACCCTGCTTAGCTCAGGGTACCGTGATACATCTATGTGGGTTACTGCTGAAATGGGTCCCCGTTACTAGGCTTTCCTACTGGTTAAGTTTGTGGGCCTATATTTACTAATATTACCCACCAACCCGACATGTACTTAAACCACCCACCGATTCAAGCATGTTTATATAATGGTTAAGTTTTGTGGGCCTATATTTACTAATGTTACCCACCAACCCGATGTATACTTAACCTTCCCACGGATTCAAGCATGTTTATATAATGGTTAAGTTTTGTGGGCCTATATATGTACTAATATTACCCACCAACCCGATGTATACTTAACCTTCCCACAAATTCAAGCATGTTTATATAATGGTTAAGTTTTGTGGGCCCATATATATTTATTAATATTACCCACCAACCCGATTGTACTTAATCCTCCTACTCGTCATGCCATGTTGGTTAAGTGGTTCTTATTAACTTAACCTTTCTCACTTATCATGTTGGATTGGTTAAGTGTGATTTATTAACTTAACCCTGTTCATTCATCAGGTTATATTGGTTAAGTATTTCCCATTTAACTTAACCCCATTCGTTCATCAAGTTATATTGGTCAAGTGTCATTAATCAATTCAAGTTAACTTAACCCACCCACTCGTCTTGTCATGTTGGTTAAGTGTTTCCTTCTGGTGTTAACTTGACCCTACCTCAAATCATGTTATATTGGTTAAGTGTTGCCCTCTCGTGTTAACTTAACCCTTCCCATACATCGTGTTATATAATTGGTTAAGTGTTTTCCTCTTGTATTACTTAACCCCACCACATGTCATTATATATTAGTTAAGTGTATCCTCTTGTGCTACTTAACCCTACCACAAGTCAATATATATTGTGGTTAAGTGTTACTTTAGTTAACTTAGCCCTATCATCTGCTTAATTAACATGTTATAACGATTAAGTGCTGCCTTAGTTAACTTAACCCTACCATCTATTTAGTTAACATGTTATAACGGTTAAGTGTTCCCTTAGTTAACTTAACCCTACCCTATATCATGTCTTGTTGGTTAGGTGTCCTTTGTCCATTCATGTTTAACTTAACCCACCCATATGTCATATTGGTTAAGTATCAATTAACCTAACCCTCCCAAACTTAGCATGTGTCAATGCATTAATTAATTCATTAAAGCACCAACCACTCATAATAGACAGGTATTGTTGCAGTCACTGGATGTGCCGGTCAGTTCCGGGCAGTTTTACACTGCAACTCGGTCTAACCTCGGGTTCTTATTCGGCTCAATTCCCTAACCTCCCACATTAGATATGTATTGTTGTGGTTACTGGACTGCCGGGCGGTTCCGGGCAGTTTTACACCACAACTCAATCTAACCTCGGGTTGGCATATTCATCTTTCCTACAATTTACATATTTCTTATTTATGATAAATTCCATATGTAAATTATTCCCAATTTAATTATGCCATAATCATCCTTTTAATTATTCTCACAATTAATGGTATACTAAATATACCATTTCATGAACCAATCTATGCCATGTAATTTTCATGTTTATCCTTCATATTTATATGTAAATTATAAATCATTTATTGTCATGGCCCCTTTCCCTTCTAAATCATGTTCATAGTTAATGGCATTCCAATTATACCATTTTCATGCTAATTACCCAAATCCACCAAAACTAGTCATGATCCCGTTTCTCAAGTTATGCCAGCCAATTCCAATTTCAAGTTATTAATCAAAATAGGCTATACCCTGACTCCCCAAACTTGCAATAATAGTCATTCCCAAAATCACTATGTCATATATTTGGCATTCCAAATCAATAGTTAAGCCCGATCTAGTTATAATATTCTAGTTTACTGTGTATGGACAAAACTTGGTTTACAAGCCAATTGACCCAAACTTGCAGTTATAATGATAACAATGCCCCCAATGTCAGTTACAAGTTTTGCCCAACCATTTCACCAAATATGTTATGTTCAGTTACTTTCCCCAATTATGTTATGCCAATATTGTCAATTTCATGTTTATGCCCCAATAATCCAAACCTTCCCCGTATTCCCATTGTACGTATATCGTGATTCAACCTAGATTATACGTCAATCTAGATTCACAAATAAAAAGGAACAAATAGGAATAATATGACAATGATAGGCATAAGAACTGGCACAAGATGATAGTCCCAAAACACAAGAATTACAGATCTAATAGAATTGCAGCATAACGGAATAAACTGATTTAGAATCATTGCAGGCATATAGATTTGATTATGAACAATATTATGGACATGAAAGGCTTGAATAATAAACTAGGTTCGACAACTTGTATAGGTTCGATTGGATCGATAAGAAGTAACTCAAAGTCATAGATTCACAAAGGCTAAGAATAGATCCAACTAGAAAATCAAGCATAGGTCCAACTTCATTTTATTCCATGTCCATACTATAATTGGTTGTCTAAACCTAAAAGTAATCGTGAACTTACAAAACAAAGGAAAGTCTTGTATTCTGGAATCTGTATTCTGAAACTAAATTGCTCGCCTTTGATGTAGACTAATTTTTCTTTTAATCCTATTCAGATTGCAAGAAGAAGAAGTACTAGTTCTAGCTTAGGTTTCAGCAAGGTAGCGACGCCATTGATTTCTTTTTAGAGAAGGAGATAGAAATGAACGCTAGAGAATAATGTAAGAGATTTAGGTTTTGGCTTAGGGATGTATTTATAGGAGAACAGAAGTGTTTAGGGCCTTAGATATCAACTAGAACCAATCCGGACCATCAGAACAGCCAAAACCACGTCACAAGCCAAAGAAAATCGGATCTGGGCCAAAACAGGTCGACCTGTAGGGGGAAGGTCGACCCCCAGGTCGACCCCCTGGTCGACCTATGACCTAGGTCGACCCCCTGGTCGACCTGCCTGGGTATTTTTCTATGTAAATTCTGATTTTTTGTTGAATCTTCCGAAGGCCATAGCTTCTTCATACGAAGTCCAATTTACGCAAACTCGAACTCTATCTCAAGCAGAATTCCGAGACGAACGCAATGGCATAACTCATTTACCTTAATTCTTCTCTTAAAAATTAAGTATACTTTAAATTTGTTACATGAACGTTTACAGAAAATACGGGGTGTTACAAAACATGATCACAAACTTAACATGGTAAGAGTCATAGTGTTAATCAATTCAGTTTTAACAAAAAAGGATAGGCATAAATTTACATTAGGCGTTGTTCTACATCCAGTTATTTTAGTCACGATTCTAATATCATTTAGGTCTAAATGATAACTGGACTTACAAAAAGGAGACTAGTCTTGTGTTCTGGGATCTGTATTCTGAAACTGGATAGCTCTCCTTTGTTGTAGACGTTGAATTCTCTTAGTTGAATTAGATTTGATTCATAGTTTCTAACTTGCTTTCTAGTTGAAGGAGAATGGCGGCTACTCTAGGTTGAGTATTGACAGCATGACGGCTCTAGGAATATTTTTGTGTGGCTTAGGGTTTAGATTTAGGTTGCTTATAAAGAAGTTTGATTTAATAGGTGCCGATATATCAACCTAGGGCCAATCAAAGCCATTCAAACCTAAAACAACCAACTAGAACTTGCCATATAAGCCCTAATGACTCAGAAAATCGTCACTCAAAGAAATACGTCATGTTTCAGATCTGGCCCGAGGGGGAGGTCGTCCCCTAGGTCGACCCCCTGGTCGACCTATGTGACCTTGGTCGACCCCCTGGTCAACCTGATTTCTGGGCGGGAAATTTCCCGCCCAACCTACTTCGGGGTTTTTGAATTTCGAAACTTGAATTTGAATTTCGGGTTGGTTTTATTATTTAAATTCTTGAATCTTCTGCAGGTCATAACTCCTTCATACGGAGTCCGATTTACGCAAACTCGGACTCAATCTCAAGAAGAATTCGGAGACGAACGCAATGGCGTAACCCGTTTCCCTTAATTCTTACATTTGTAATTAATTATTCTTTAATTCGTTACTTTAATGTTTACAGAAAATACGGGGTGTTACATTCTCCCCTCCTTGAAGGATTTCGTCCCCGAAATCTTCGAGTCAAGAAGAACGTATATCCACCATCCAATCGTCCATCTACTCATCCATCAAACAAAAGCGTCCATTGTCCTTAAAAAGACTTATAATGCTTCATGATCATATGCATAGTGTGTGTACATGTCCTTATCTAATGCAAAATCAGGTGGTCTACTGATTTAGTTGACCTCCTTAATGCAAGTCATGTCGGTGCCATGAGTCCATTATGTATGCAATCATCCCTAATCATACTTTCTACATGAGTGCACAATCATTCATACAAATGCAACATCCGCATGATAACACATCAAGTTTCAATCATATACAAGTAAATATATGCATATGCAATATGAAAGCGACTGAGCCAATCTAATACCTAATGTGTGTGTATATGCATCCACGAGCAACCACTAGCAATCACATGCAACCACTTGCAACCATCAATCATAACATGTTTCAAATACATGTTTACATCCATTGGTTTCTACCTAAGGATCAAGAATAGCACTAAGGAAATACTTAAAAAAAAGATAGATACGAGTATGAATAAACTTAAGGAAAAAGAGATCAAAGATGTACCCTCAAAAAGAAAAGGATAGGCTGCGCGTATCTTGGCCTCAGTCTCCCAAGTCGCGTCTTCCCCAGCGTCACTCCATTGAACTTTAACAAGTTTGACTTCGCGGTTGCGTAGCTTTTTGAATTTTGTACCCAAGATACGAGTTGGAGCTCTTCTCACAGTCGCCTCTCGTTCTACTTCGACTTCCTCTAATATGCTTGGTTCCACCACTTCCGCAGACTCATGTAAGCACTATCGTAGGTGAGAAACATGAAAGACATTATGAACTCCAACCAATCTTTTGGGCAGCTCTACTCTGTAAGCCATCTTTCCAATCTTTTCAATGATAGGAAACGGCCCAACAAATCTTGGTGCCAACTTTCCTGCGGATCCAAAGCGAACGACGTTCCTTAAAGGAGATACTTTAACGAAAACCCTGTCTCCAACCTCAAACTCAAGGTCGATCCTTCTTTTATCAACGTAGGATCTGCCTATCTTGGGCACTCTTCATTCTTCTTTGTATCAAGTCCACTTTCTCTGATGTTTCTCTAATCATATCTGGTCCAAGTATGAGCTTGTCTGTAGACTCCCACCAACAAGTTGGTGATTGGCATGGTCTTCCATATAAAGCTTCGAAGGGTGCCATGCCTATGGTGGCTTGGTAGTTATTGTTGTAGGCAAACTCCACCAAAGGAAGATGATCCTCCCATGTTCCTCCAAAGTCAAGAATGCATAATCTTAAGAGGTCCTCTAATACTCTGTTCACCCTTTCCGTCTGACCATCGGTTTGGGGTGATAGGTCGTGCTTAAGCATAGTTGTGTGCCTACAGCCTCTTGCAAGATCCTTCAAAACTCGCTCATAAAGATAGGATCTCGGTCACTCACAATGCTGGAGGATAACCCATGGAGTCAAACTATCTCTTTAAGATAAACGGATGCTAAAGACGAGGCAGTCCTTCTACTTTTAACGGGTATAAAGTGAGCGCTTTTTGTGAGCATGTCCACTATTACCCAAATACTGGTATTACCCCTTCTTGACCTAGGCAGCGCATCAATAAAGTCCATTGAAATGCTATCTCATTTCCACTGTGGGACCTCTAGAGGATGAAGCAAACCACCAGGCTTCTTTTGCTCTGCCTTGACTTGCTGGCATATTAAGCACTTAGAGACGAATTCAGCTACATCCCTCTTCATGCCGTTCCAAAATAAAACCCTTTTTACGTCTTTATACATCTTGTCTCCACCTGGGTGTATGGTCAACTTGGAATGGTGTGCCTCTTCGAGAACCTTCTTCACCAAATCCCTTGCTTGTGGGACGCATAACCTTCCATCCCGCCTCAACCTACCCTTATCATCGATGGAGTATCTATTGAGATGACTACAAGTCTCACCCTAATTAGCTTATCCATCACATTAACTAGCTGAGGGTCTTCATGTTGCGCGGTTCCTATTGAGTCCAAAAGAGTAGGTCGCACCTCTAGCAATGCTAACAAACCAGTCACATGATCGACAAAGGGTCTAAAGTCAAAGTTGGCTATGTACTCCAAGCTCTACTTTTCTACAAAGAGAGGACTTAAGGTCAGCTTCTTTCTACTCAAGGCATCTGCTACTACATTGCCCTTGCCAGGGGTATAGGAAATCCCGAAATCGTAGGATGCCAAGAACTCCTTCCACCTTTGTTGCCTCAAGTTAAGATCTTTCTACGAGAAAAGGTACTTCAACGATTTATGGTCAGTATACAATTCACACTTCTCACCTAGGAGTTAATGGCGCCAAGACTTAAGCGCAAAGACGATGGTAGCCCACTCTAGATCGTGGGTTGGGTAGTTATTCTCATGTACTTTAAACTGTCTGCCTCCATAAGCTACTACCTTCCCTTCTTGCATCAAGACAACACCTAGTCCCGCACAACATGCATCCGTGTATACGGTAAACATCTTGCTCCCATCCAGCAATGTCAGAACTGGAACTTTTGTTAGAGCCCTCTTCAATCGTTGGAAATCAACATTGCAATCTAAATGCCAACTGAAAGTTAGGTTCTTCTTCGTCAATCTTGTAAGTGGAGCTGATATTTTCGCAAAGTCTTTGATGAACTTTCGGTAAAAGCCCGCTAGCCCGAGGAAGCTTCGGACTTCAGTCGCATTTCGTGGAACCTTCCAATCTTGCACTGCAACTACTTTTGCGGGGTCTACAGCTAACCCTTCCTTGGACACCACATGTCCAAGAAACCTTACGTCCTCTCTCCAGAAATGGCATTTGTAGAATTTGGCTTTCAACTTATGTGCTCGAAGAGTATCCATGACTTCTTTAAATGCTAAGCATGCAATTCCTCACTCTTTGAGAAAATCAAAATGTCATTTACGAAGACCACCACAAACTTATTAAGGAATTCCTTAAACACCCTGCTCATTAAGTCAACGAAATAAGCGGGTGCGTTTGTCAAGCCGAAAGGCATGACAAGCCACTTGAAGAAACCGTCTGGGGTCCTGAATGTGGTCTTATCAATACTGTCTTTAGCCACTCTTAGCTGATGAAACCCGGTAGCTAGATCTAGTTGGGAGAAAACCGATGCACCTACAAGCTGATCGAACAAGTCATCTATTCTTGGAAGTGGGTGCATATTCTTCATGGTCATCTTGTTTAGCTCCCAATAATCAACGCATAAGCAAACCATCTGCTTTGGTTGCGAATACTACTGGAGCACCCTATTCAGAAATACTCCGCCTTATAAACCCCTTCTCAAGCAACTCTTTAACTTGCTTGCTAAGTTCTTTCCTCTCCCTTGGAGCCATGTGTCTAACGGGTAAAGCAATGGGTTTTGCACTATCAACGAGGTATATGCAGAAGTCTATCTCCCTCTTCGGAGGTAACCCCTTTGCCTCTTCAAATACATCCGAGTATTCACGGACTACTCTAAAAGACTGCAAATTCTCAACAGACGCATCAAGAGATTCTAGATAGCTAAGCATAACAGAGTTCATGGGATTCAAGAAATTTGGAGAGTGATATCAAGGCGAGTCATGAGTCTAACCACTTTCTTTTTACAATAGAGGATGGCACCATTACTGGATAACCAATCCATGCCTAGAATCAACCCATAGCCCATGAAGCCCAAAACATAGGCATTACATCTAAACCCAACACTTAGTTTAGAAATTTCCAAATCCAAACAAATCATTGACAAATAAGTTGAGCCCCCAATTGGATTTGAAACAACAAAGGGATCTCTATTAAACTGGTGTCTAGGTGTAGAAATTCAACTAAAGTAGTAGATATAAAAGAGTGTGATGCGCCAGAATCAAAGAGTGTACGAACAGGATGATCAAAAAGATAAACTAAACTCTCAACAGAAATGTTTCTACCTCATTCTTGTGGAGGTGCTATGAGAGCGTGAACCTGCCCTCCAGAAGTAGATCCAGCTCTCTGCCCTTGCCCTTGCTTTCTTGGGCAGTCCCTAGCCATGTGTCCTGTCTCGCCACAATGGAAACAACCACCCATCTTCCTCTTCTTCTTTCTGCAGTCCTTAACCATACGTCCAGGAATGCCACAAAAATTACACTTCCTCTTGTCATGAGGTTCGTTGTTCTTCCCGCCCTTGTTGGAATCTGTCTTCTTGCACCGTGATCCCTCTAATTTCTTATCTTGAGGTTCTTCCACCTTTGTCTCTTTCTTGCCAACCTTATCTTCTTCTTGTAACAGTGCCATGTCCACTAGTCTCTCATAAGTCGCACCCATAGATATATGGAACATAGCTACGCTGTGCAGTGGCTCATTCAATCCTTTAACAAAACGGAGAGCCTTTTTATGTTGAGTGCTCGCTAACTCCAATCCGAACCTAGCCAGTTGGTTGAATTGGTTAACGTATTCCTTGACCGACAAACTTCCCTGTTTGAGAGCTAAGAACATCTCCATCTGTAGGCTTCGTTCAGTTTGTGAGAGGAATTTCATTTCAAACCTCACTCTGAAATCCATCCAAGTTTCAACTAGTCTTTCAACATTAGTAACTTCCCACCAACAGGAGGCTTCGTCTTTAAGCAACCATACAGCCAACTGTATCTTCTGCCTATCGTCCACTTCGAAGATAACAAACAAATCCTCAGTTTCTTTGAGCCAGTTTCTTGCTTCCACGAAGGATTCATTTCCATTGAAGTTCTTTCCACCCATGGCTCGAAAGTCCCTACATATTTTTGAGAAAGCATTTGCATGCAGAGGAGGAGGAACCGCTGCAGCTAGGGGAGGAGGAACGTCTGCTGGGCCTGCGACATTAGCCCTAGCCTCTAGGCACCTTCTGAACCAGCCAGGTACCGGCACGTCCTCTGGAAGGTTAAGATCCCCAGACATGCTGGAAAAAAAAGGAAAGATTCAAAACAAAGGATAAAAAGATAGTGTATATGGCTTTGGGGGATTATGCCTTTTCAAAATAAAACAACACTTTTTCTTGAAAATTACTTCTTTAAACTTCTTTTTGAAAAACAAATTTCAAAATTTTTATCTGATCTGGTAAACCTTTGCTCTGATACCAACTAAAACACCCTACCTCCGTTAAGGTCACTCACAAAGGGAATGCCTTAACTTTGGTGGAGCATAAAGGTAAAGACACAGATAATTTACAAGACAGACATATATAAGCAGTGGAAAAACTAAATTTATTTCATACGTGGTTCATAACAGAAACATTACAGCAAACTGTCTCAAAACAACTTCCAAATCATTACATCAAAATCTCTGTCTTGATTATAACATAAAGAAGCATAAAACACAAATAAAACTACATAAATCCCCAAGTGGTAGTGTGTCCAAAGCCATAGCCAAAGATAAGAGGTTCGAAGCCGTACATCATAGAGTCTTCAAGCTTGGAAATATGAACGTTCCAAATTAAGCTGAGCTATTCCCTCCCTGGCTACCGGGGGGGATGGAAGAAAAGAGAGCAAAAGAAAAATGGGTCAGACATAATTCTGGTAAGTCCAATGATTATTCAGCATGTAAACTGGTAAGAGAACCATGACATGAATAGACTGGACGCAGGACAATAACAAAGAAATAAGGTAACATAGGATAAGGCAAGATAAACTAATCATACTATCGCACTCATATCCATATACTCTGCCCTACTAGATATTTCAACCATCAACATGAGTTCAAACCCAGTGATCCCTTTTTATCGATCGGCTCCTACTCGCACGCATTAACTACTTGTGTCATACAACCCCGCTCGATTGTAGATACCTGTGTTGGTCCCACCATGGGGTGTATCAAATCCTATGGTTGCAACCCGACACGATACAAGATGCACAATGTATAACTAATGATGCCCAGTGCCTGCTTTTTCCACTCCGGAGTACGTGCACGCCCGTACTCCGTCGGAACCTACATTGACGCACCAACCGTCGTTGTTTTGATCGCTTATAATCAGCCCACTAATCGTGCCCCACCCTGCCTAGTTCAGGGTACCATGATACTTCTATGTGGGTTACTGCTGAAATGGGTCCCCATTACTAGGGTTTCCTAATCAACATGTTAAATTGGTTAAGTGTCCAAGTTAACCTAACCCCACCCATCAGTTTAGTTAACATGTTGTATTGGTTAAGTGTTGTCTTAATTAACTTAAGCCTACCATTCCTGACTTAGCTTTAGTTCATTCATTAAAGCACCAACCACTCACATTAGACAGGTATTGTTGCGGTCACTGGATGTGCTGGTCGGGTCCGGGCTGTTTTACACCGCAACTCAGTCTAACCTCGGGTTCTTTTGGGCTCAATGCACTAACCTCTCACACTAGATATATATTGTTACAGTTGCTGGATGTGCCAGGCGGTTCCGGGCAGTCTTACACCGTAACTCAATCTAACCTCGGGTTGGGCATATTCGTCTTTTCTAAATTTACATATTTACCTCGTTATGTTTATATGTAAATTATTTTCATTCAAGTCAAGCCCCACTTTCCCTTTAAATCAAGTTCATAATTTTAGGTATAAAAATTATACCACTTTATTCCATAAACCATTTACATGATTATGAGTCAAATATGCCAATTACATGTAATTTCATGTTTTCCCCAACGTTACCCCCATTAAACGTTCGCATAAATCACATAAAATGTTAGGCTCTCTATATAGCCTAACTCACACAAAAAAGGGGAAAAAGAGGAACATGTAATATTCCAGCATCATAAAAATATGGGTCTAACTACACATGTGTCATATGAATCCGGCATAAAACAATATACATTTAAATTATGAACTTGCAAATTTAGATCTACTCAACATGAATCGTAAAATAGTGGTTTTACGTAGAACTACATAAACTTAAATTAGGCATGTAGTTGTGAACTTGCTAATTGAGTTGGATCAAATTAACATAAACCTAAACATATTAGCATGTAGTTCTAGTCATATATGTGAACATGGTTGAAGTTGCATAAACATAGCAAAATTCCCAAATTGACATACAACATATAGGTGTCATCAACAAATTATACAACATGATATGTCATCGCCAAATTATACAACATGATATGTCATTGCCAAATTATACAACATGATACATCATCGCCAAATTATACAACATGATATGTCATCGCCAAATTATACAACATGATATGTCATCGCCAAATTATACAACATATTGGTTCATTGCGAAGCATTTAACATGGTAGTTTTATCATCAAATTACATACAATATGATCACAAACTTAACATGATAAGAGTCATAGTCTTAATCAATTCAGTTTTAACAAAAAGGATAGGCATAAATTTACATTAGGCGTTGTTCTACATCTAGTTATTTTAGCCACGATTCTAATATCCTTTAGGTCTAAATGATAACTGGACTTACAAAAGGAGACTAGTCTTGTGTTCTGGGATCTGCATTCTAAAACTGAATAGCTCTCCTTTGTTGTAGACATTGAATTCTCTTAGTTGAATTAGATTTGATTCATAGTTTCTAACTTGCTTTCGAGTTAAAGGAGAATGGCAGGTACTCTAGGTTGAGTATTGACGGCATGACGGCTCTAGGAATATTTTTGTGTGGCTTAGGGTTTAGATTTAGGTTACTTATATAGCAGCTTGATTTAATAGGAGCCGTTAGATCAACCTAGGGCCAATTAAAGCCATTCAAACCTAAGAGAATCAACCAGAACTCGTCACACAAGCCCTAATGACTCAAAAAATTGTCACTCAAAGAAATACGTCATGTATCAGATCTGGCTCGAGGGGGGGTCGACCCCCTGGTCGACCTATGTGACCCAGATCGACCCCTAGGTCGACCACTTGTCGACCTGATTTCTGGGCGAGAAATTTCCCGCCCAGCCTGCTTCTGGGTTTTTGAATTTCGAATTTTGAATTTTGGGGTGGTTTTATTATTTAAATTCTTGAATCTTCTGAAGGTTATAACTCCTTCATACGGAGTCCGATTTACGCAAACTCGGACTCTATCTCAAGCAGAATTCCGAGACGAACGGAATGGCATAACCCGTTTCCCTTAATTCTCATATTTGTAATTAATTATTCTTTAATTCGCTGCTTTAATGTTTACAGAAAATACTGGGTGTTACACAATCCATGGCTAGAATCAACCCATAGCCCGTGAAGCACATAACATAGGCATTACATCTAAACCCAATGCTTAGTATAGAAATTTCCAAATCCAAACAAATCATTGAGAAATAAGCCGAGCCTCCAATTGGATTTGAAACAACCAAGGGATCCTCTACTATACTGGTGTTTAGGTGCAAAGATTCAACTAAAGCAGTAGATATAAAAGAGTGCGATGCGCCGGAATCAAAGATTGTACAAACAGGATGACCAAAAAGATAAACTAAACTCTCATTAGAAATATTTCTACTTCGTTCTTGCGAATGTGCTATGAGAGCATGAACCTGCCCTCCATAAGTAGATCCAGTCCTCTGCTCTTGCCCTTGCTTTCTTGGGCAGTCCTTAGCCCTGTGTCCTGTCTTGCCGCACTGAAAACAACCACCCATCTTCCTCTTTTTCTTTCTGCAGTCCTTAATCAGATGTCCATGAATGCCACAAAAATTACATTTCCTCTTATCATGGGGTTTGTTGTTCTTCCCGCCCTTCTTTGAATCTGTCTTCTTATTCTGCAATCCCTCCACTTTCTTATCTTGAGGTACTTCCACCTTTGCCTCTTTCTTGCCATCCTTGTCTTCCTCCTGTAACAGTGCCATGTCCACCAGTCTCTCATAAGTCGCTCCCATAGGTATATGGGACATAGCTAGGTTGTGCAGTGGCTCATTCAACCCTTTAACAAAACGGAGAGCCTTCTTATGGGGAGTGTTCACTAAATCCAGTCTGAATCTGGCCAGTTGGTTGAATTGGTTGACATATTCCTCGACCGACATACTACCCTGTTTCAGAGTTAAGAACTTCTCCATCTGTAGGCTTCGTTCAGCTTGTGAGAGGAATTTCATTTCAAACCTCATTCTGAAATCCTCCCGAGTTTCAACTGGTCTCTCATCATTCGTAACATCCACCAGTAAGAGGCTTCGTCTTTAAGCAACCATACGGCCAACTATATCTTCTGCCTATCGTCCACTTCGAAGATAACAAACAAGTCCTCGGTTTCTTTAAGCCAGTTTCTTGCTTCTACAAATGACTCAGTCCCATTAAAGTTCTTTCCACCCATGGCTCGAAAATCTATACATATCTTTGAGAAAGCATTTGCACGAGGAGGAGGAGGAACAACCGCAACTAGGGGAGGAGGAACGTCTACTGGGCCTGCATCATTAGCCCTAGCCTCTAGGTACCTTCTAAACCAACCAGGTACCAGTACGCCCTCTGGAAGGTTAAGATCCCCAGACATACTGAAACGAAAAAGAAAAGATTCAAAATAAAGGATAGAAAGATAGTGCATATGGATTTGGGGGATTATGCCTTTTAAAATAAAAACAACACTTTTTCTTGAAAATTCTTCTTTAAACTTCTTTTTGAAAATTAGTTTCCGAAATTTTTATCTGATCTGGCAAACATCAGCTCTAATACCAAGTGAAACACCCCACCTTCGTTAAGGTCACTCACAAAGGGAATGCCTTGGAGCATTATAGGTAAAAGATACAGATAATTTACAAGATAGACATATGAACAACGGAAAAACTAAATTTATTTCATAAGTACGTGGTTCAGTTAAAACATTACAACAACTGTCTCAAACCAACTTCCAAATTATTACAACAAAATCTTTGTCTTGATTAAAACATAAAGAAGCATAAAATAACAATAAGGTTGCATAAATCCCCAATAAGTGTGTATCCAAAGCCATAACCCAAGGAAAGAGAATCCAAGCAATACATCTACTCCCTTCAAGCTAGAAATGGTCCAAACTAAAATGAAGTATTTCCTCCCTGCGGACCTGGGGGGGGGGGGGCGGAAGAAAAGAAGACGAAAGAAAATGGGTCAGACATGAGTCTGGTAAGTCCAGTGATTATTTAGCATGTAAACAGGAAAAAGGATCATGACATGAATAAACTGAACCTAGGACATCACCATAGAAATAAGATAATAAGACTGAATATGCAATTACACTCATTACTATTTCTCTAGACCCACTTACCAGTGTTTCAACTAGCACCATGTGTTCAAGATAAATGATCCCCTTTATCGATCGGCTCCTACTCGTATACGTTTACCACTTATGTCATTCGACCCCGCTTGATTGTAGATACCTGTGTTGGTCCCACCATGGGGTGTATCAAATCCTATGGTGGCAATCTGACATAATTCAAGATGCACAATGTATAACTACTGATGCGAGTGCCTGCATTTTCCACTCTGGAGTACGTGCACGCCCGCACTCCGTCGGAACCTACACTAACGCACCACCCGCCACTGTTTTGACCGCTTATAATCAGCCCAGTAATCGTGCCCTACCCTGTCTAGTTCAGGGTACCATGATACATCTATGTAATTTATTGCTGAAATGGGTCCCCATTACTAGGGTTTCCTAATCAACATGTTAAAATGGTTAAGTGTTCTCAAATTAACCTAACTCCACCCATCAGTTTAGTTAACATGTTGTATTGGTTAAGTGTTGCCTTAATTAACTTAACCCTACCATTCCTCTCTTAGCTTTAATTCATTCATTAAAGCACTAACCACTCACATTAGATATGTATTGTTGCGGTCGCTGGATGTGCCTGTCGGTTCCGGGAAATCTTACACCGCAACTCAATCTAACCTCGGGTTCTTTTGGGCTTGATGCGCTAACCTCTCACATTAGATCTATATTGTTATGGTTGCTGGATGTGCCGAGCGGTTCCGGGCAGTCTTACACCGTAACTCAATCTAACCTCGGGTTAGGCATATTCGTCTTTTACTTAATTTACATATTTACCCTTCATATTTATATGTAAATTATCCACAATTATTGCCATTCAAGTCATGCCCCATTTACCCTCTAAATTATGTTCATAATTTTTAGGTATATAAATTATACCATTTTATGCCACTAATCATTTATATGATTATGGGCCAAACTATGCCAATAATATGAAATTTAAGGTTTTTCCTAATGTTACCCCCGTTATACGTTTGCAAAATTCACATAGAATGTTAGGCTCGCAACTTAGCCTAACTTATGTAAAAGGGGAAAGAAAGAAGCATGTACCGTTCCTACAACATAAAATAATAAGGATCTAACTAAACATGTGTCATATAAATTTGGCATAAAACAATGAACTTGCATTTTTGGATCCAATTAACATGAATCTTAAGTATACGAACGGGGGCTTACATAGAATTACACAAATCCAATTGGGCATGTAAATGTGAACTTGCAATTTGGATCCAATTAACATGAATCTTAAGCATATGAACGGGGACTTACATAGAATTACACAAATCCAATTAGGTATGTAGGTGTAAACTTGTATTTTGGATCCAATTAACATAGATCTGAACATATAAGAATGTAGATCTAAACATATATATGACTTAGCCTAAAAACTTGCATGTAACATAACATGAAAGAGTCACCAAAATTATATAACACACGATTGGTTTAACATACAACATAATAAGTCCAATAAATCCCAATAGTCTCGTAGGCATATATGATAGAATCGTTACAAGAATAGACATGAATCAGCATCACCGTTATCTTACAACTTGGCACAACTCTAATTTTCACTTTATTATGAATCATAACTTTTAATTGTTCACATCTAAATAATGACAGGACTTACAAACAAAAGAAAATCTTGTTTTATGGGATCTATTTTCTGAAACTGAAAAGCTATCCCTTGACATAGACTATCGATTCTCTAATTTAGATTTGATTCGTAGCTTCTAACTTGCTTTCTAGTTTGTTTCCTAGTTGGAGAAGAATGGTGGCTATGCTAGGTTAAACATGGACAGCATGGTGGCTCCTCGGAATGAAATTGTGTGATTTAGGGTTGAGGATTGTGGTTGCTTTTATAGAGGTTTAGATTTATGTGAGCCGTTAGATTAACCTAGGAGCAATCACAACCATCCAGACTAGGTAGAGCTATCTAGAAATTGCCACCTATGCCCTAGTGACTCAGCAACAAGTCAGGAATCGTAATTGTTTGGATCTGGGCGAGGGGGTCGACCCCTATGGGTGGGAATTTTCCAGCTCTGCTGATTTACGTGATTTTGAAATTCGAACTGCTTTTTTTATTTAATATTTAATTTTCTGTTTAAACATGAAATCTTATGAACTCCATAACTTCTTCATACGAAGTCCGATTCACGCAAATTCAGACTCTATCTCAAGCAGAATTCTGAGGCGAACGCAATGGCATAACCCGTTTCCCTTAATTCTCACTTTTACAGTTAAGTATTCTTTAATTTGTTACATTAATAAACATAAAAATACAGGGTGTTACACAACTAATTGAAAGTCAATGAAAGGATCGTACGTGTGTCTTAACTATAGCAAGTAATAGTAATTATCAGTAAATAATGATGCTAGTGAAGTAAAAAAGCAATCACGCTAGTATTTTATCCTGGTTCGGACCTCCTATCCTACGTCCATCCCCGAAGCTCCCTTTCGGCTTTCTTACAAACACAAAAACTTCCCTCACTTCGTCCGAAGGAAACGGATTACAGATGGTAAGTTGCTTTGACAATAGCGTGTTCTTTATGACACAGATTTTAACTGACTTGTACAATTTCTCCTATAATCTCCTTGAGTTAAATGAGAGTTTGAATATCTTGAGATTATAGTAGAAGTAGAGTGCTTGACTAAAATCTTTATAAAGCAATAAGTATAGAGAGGTTTCAGAAAGTATATAGTAGATCTAGAAAGAAAAGGTGGTTTGAAACTTGGATTTAAGATGTGTTTATAGTAAGTGAAGAGTTATCATGAATGGTTATATTCTTTAGAAATAAAACTCTTCATCTGAAATGGTATATCGATTAGAGAATATCGTTTTGAAATGTAGAGAAAGATTGTGTCTTTTGAAAATAAAGAAGTACCCTTTCAGAAATTAAAGTCGTGTGCCAAGACAGACGCCTGTCCATGTATTCTGTTATAGTTCATATACATGAACAAACGTCTGTCAATATAGGGACAGACGTCCGTGTTGTCAGGAAAATATTTCCAGAGACCATCAACAAACGTCTTCTGCTATATAATAGACGTCTGCGCTGAGTTTGGAACTATTTCTTGATGTTAGCATGAGACGTCTATTATATATTGAATCAGGCGTCTGATTTTGCATATACTTATATATTCAATATCTTAATATGATTTCAAGGAGATTGTACAAAAAAAATCTAATACTCAACACATAGTGTAACCTTGGTGATGTCTTTGAGTACATCTTGTAATCTTAATCATGAGTTCTTTTTTCCTTGAGTAAATCTTGCATTATTATACAATACAATATATACTTTCGATAATCGTATAGTTGTTGTCATTAAAATCCAAAATAGAGAATCTAACATTCTCCCCCTCTTTGATGATGACAACTATACGATTTATGTTAAAACTCCCCCTGAGTTGATGATCTCTTTCTCCCCTATTTGTATTATCGAAAACAATCATACATGAAATAAGACAAACCAACATCATACCAAAGCATAAATAGTCAAGAACATAGAGTTATAAGTACAGACATAGAGTATGAAGAAAAAAAGTTATAAAAACCATAATGTCGAATTAAAGATAAGTAAAAGCATAGAAGTGACTTAATAAAATAGACGTGATGACGATAAAGTTAAGAACCCGTCAAATAGCCCCATAAGTCGGTTGATTGGTCCCCGTATTTTGCCATTCCGATTCGTTGTTGTAGACAACATTCTATTGATTGGATAAACCTTCTAAGTATGTTGTCCATAATGGGGCGCGTCGTGTGGTGGTTAATCATTGTCTTCTTCTTCTTCCTCTCCTTCAAGTACCGGGTCTTTCCCAGGTGCATGACGTTAGGGAGATGGAATTTGAGTACTTGAACCTAGTGGAAGATCCCGTATAATAGGATGAGGAGGAGGCGGAGTTGGAGACGCTGAAGAAGACCTAGAGAAAGAACATCCACGAACTTTGTGAATCATTTTTCCAAGAGTATTAATGACCTTATCTAAAGTTTTCTCGACCTTAGTCATCCGGGTCAAAAAAGAGCATTCAAGTTGCGTAACTTTCTTTCCTAAGACTTGTTGATTGAGGGAAAGCAGTCATTGATTCTGCAGGGTAATATCATGTATACTCCCTCCAGATTCTGCCACGATCCTTGTTACTTGTATTTCTTGATTGGAGTAATATTTCTTCTGTTCTCTTTGTTCGGCCTAAGATTCACATCGATGCCGTCGTTGGAGTTGAGGTTATGCAGTTAATGCCCCGCTATTACCCGGTTATAACCCCGCTATATTTTGTAGCATACTACCACGACTACGCTTTTCCTAAAATAGCCTCTGTTGTAGCCTCTCCGCTTTAAGCCCTGCTATATTCCGCTGTTCCCGATATATCCCGTTATTTCCGCTATATTTTGTTATTCCCGCTATATGTTTGATCAAAGAAATGGACAAAACAATGAAATTTATGCATTAAAAAAATTGTTAAAATAGGTTTTTTAATTGAATTTTTTAATATCTACTTTTAGACATAGAAATACTCTAATATGCTATTGAATTTAATTAATTTAAACGAAAGTTTATGTTTATTTGTCGATAATTGCAATATTTGTATTTAAAATTAAAGATGCACTAAATAAAGTCAAATAAAGTGTTATTTTTTCACTTACTTATCATTTATATATTCATAAAAACATTTTGAAGGAGTTATATGTGTTATTTTAGAGTCATCCGCTATATCCTGCTATTTCCTCGCTTTATCCCCACTGTGACTTTTGGGACCTCTGCCGCATTGGATCCGCTAAGCGCTTTAACTGCACAGGGTTGAGGCGGTCGAATGGGTTCTTGGGGAAGATTTTGCTGGTCTTGCCATTGGTCGAATTTGATAACTTGTGGTGGTCTATAAGATAAATGAATAAGAGCGGGAAAATGAATTCCACTAGTTTGGACTTCTATTTCTGGATAAGTCGAAAGATAAAGCGTAATTTCTTGTGATCGAAATATACGCATAAGGTAGGCTGCTTAAGGAATAGTCCATTTAACAGGGCTCTAAAAACTCTTTATCTGATCAAAAATTATTGAGCCCAATTCACCCTAGTATGGCCAAATATTGCATATAGTGTCTTGTGATTGTGACTATATACTTGTTCATGACTCCCAAGACGTGGAAATAATGTGTTGATTAGTCTTGGAGTATTGCAAAATTGTGAAGGGGTCATTCATGTAAATGTATCTTCCCAAATTTGATGAGTAATCCGGTCTTTGGGTTGGTATCACATATCCGGTATATCTTGTAAATTTTCCCCGGTGAAAGATGTATTTAAAATCTGACCTATCAACTCTACATTAATCTTAATTACTTTTCCATATACCATTGACCAAATCCAATTCTCTTGATCCGGTGTAGATCATATTGCAAATGAACAGAGATTAATAAAAATAACAAGTAAATAGTAAGAGTATCTTTCATCCATTTATTGTCTTCATATTTCACCAAATGTATAAATTTTACTCGAGTGAGCAAATTGTTGACATCATAATGAGATAATTGACTAAGTGGATAAAAATAGACCTGAATGAATAGATTTTTTTTCTTCGAGGATTCAAGCAATTTTGGTACCCTTTGGATTTCCCGGTAATTTATTCCTCTATGGCGTAGTTTGGAGTCTCTTCTTGTTGTTGAGACGAGGTAGCTTCTACAACTTTCTTCTTCGAATGAGGATGCTTGTTACCCATTAAATCGAGATTTTGTGGAGATTTGGAATTTGGGGATTTAGGGCTAGGTTTGAGAGGAATAGGGTAAATGTAAAAGTAAAATGATGAAAATTAAAAAAAAAGTGTATATATATGGTAGGGTTAAAATTCAGTCCAGATCCATTCATACGTCTGTTCTAGTAGGTGACAGATGTCTGTGTTTACCGTAGGATTTTCTCGAGACCGTAGAAAGACGTCTAATGGAATATGGTCAGACATCTATGCTGAAATGAGAATGAAGTATTTGTTCTGAAATATCATCAGACATCTGAATGAAATGGTGCCAGACGTCTGTCTTTACATGGTTTTAAGCCCAAGAGTGTGTGCAAATGTCTGGTCATATTTTCAGACATTTATGCTGAAACAAATTTTTATTTTCATTCTGATTTTATATCAGACAGACGTATGTCATATGTATATTTTTATGTTTCATAGAAAATAATCAAAACTTTTATTCAAGAAAATGACCAGTTGAACAATTTTAGTATTGCACTATCTCAACGCAACTATTATTAAATGCAATTAAGAAGAAACTTATTTTTAAGATGAGTATGATTATTTTGGAGACTTCTTTTTGAACCTTCATTCTTGTTGTTGTTTCTTTCCCATGAATTTGGCGAATAAGGTGGTCTTTGTGGTGAAGTCCATGGATTAACTAGATCAGCTGTTGTGCGTTAGGAGGAAGACGGATCAAGTGGATTGACTGGTCTTGGAAGAGGTTCAGAAACATTTGTTATTTCTGACCCGCGAAATTTTATTCCGATTTGTTAAAGAAAACTTAAGCGAGTAGCCGTGACTTTTTGTTCGAAATAGAGCTCTTTTTGAAGACGTAGTAGCTGCTCTTGAAAGTGATGAATTTCATTATTCCTTCTTTGGTGTCTGGTGAAGTAAAAAGAGATCGTTTAGCCTTCTTTGAATCTGGTGTGTAACCAGTCCTATAGTCCTCCCATTTATATATAGGCTCATGTCTCGATGTTGGTGTAGGAGGATGTGGTGTCATTGCCAAACTACCGGTAGTGACTATGATATTCAGAGACGACGTAAATTTGTTTGACATTATATTGGAATTTTATTGTACTTGTTTTTGGTAGAGAAAATTGTATTTATAATAAAGTGTTTACTATTTTTTCTTTGTTAAAATAGGTAACTTTTTATATTAAAAGAATTCTAGACCACATAGGAAGAAATGAACAAGAGTGAATATAGGAAAAAAATTAATAAAATTTATACAAATAACGATGTACTATAATTCGAAATATGAGAAGATGCCTAATTTTGTTCTTAGGTTTATAAACGATGTTTCACTTAAAGATTTTGTAAATACGTCAGCAACTTGTTTATTCGTACTAACAAATTCTAATGTTACATACCTTTTTCAACATGATCTCTTAGAAAGTGGTGTCTCATGTCAATATGTTTTGTTCTAGACTGATTTATAGGATTCTTAGACAAATTAATGGCACTGGTGTTATCGCAAAATATAGGTGAGTTAGTAAGATGTTTCCCAAAATCCTGTAGTCTTTGTTGCATATGGATTACTTGCGCACAAGCAAGAGCAACAGATATATATTCTGCTTCACATGTTGAGAGTGAAACCGAATTTTGTTTCTTACAAAACCATAAGACAAGAGATTGACCGATAAGTACCACTTGTGTTTTTTATTTGTCTTGCAGCCTCCGAAATCTACATTGCTATATGATACACGTTCGAAAGAACTGCCTTTAGGATAGAAAAATCCGTAATCCCTAGTGTTGGTTAAGTATCTCAAAATCCGTTTTATGGCTCTAAAATGTGATTCTTTGGTTTGTGCTTGAAATCTTGCACAAGGACAAACGCCCATCATAATGTTTGGTCTACGAGCAGTTAGATATAAGAGAGACCCTATTATACTTCGATATAATTTTTCATCAAAATATTTTCTGTTGTCATCTTTATCTAAGTGAATGGTTATACTCATTGGTGTAGGCTTACCTGAAGTGTTTTCCATATTAAAATGTTTTAATAGACCTTACAATATTTTTCTTTGTTTATAAAATTGCCATTTTTAAGTTGTCTAATTTATAATCCCAAAAAGAAATTTAACTCACCCACGTATTTCAAATTCATTTTTCATTATATTAGAGAAATCATCACAAAGTTTTTCGTTTTTTGATCCAAAGATTATATCGTCGACATATATTTGGACAACTAATATGTCTTTTTGAATTCTTTTTATGAAAAAAGTTGTATCTACTCTACCAATTTCGAAACTAAAGTTAACTAAGTGTGACTTTAACATTCCATACCAAGCATGAGGTGCTTATTTCGAGCCATACAAATCTTTCTTAAGTTTGAAATCGTAAACTTTTCATGTGTAAACAGTGGCGGTTGTTCGACGTAAACTTGTTCTTTTATATAACCATTTAGAAAAGCACTTTTAACATACATTTGGAAAAGCTTAATATCAGATGAACAGCAAAAGCAAGTAGAGTACGAATAACTTTAATATGAGCTACTAAAGCAAAAGTTTTTTCGTAATCAATGCCTTCTTCTTGGTTGTAACCTTGAGCAACTAAACGGGCTTTGTTGCGAACTAAATTACCATTTTCATCTTCTTTGTTCTTATAGACCCATTTTGTTCTAATTACTGATTGATCTGTTTGTCTATGTACTAATTCCCATACTTTATTTCTTTCAAATTGATTTAGCTCTTCTTGCATTGCTAAAATCTATGATTCGTCATTTGCAGCTTCTTTATAATTTTTGGATTCTAATGAAGAAATAAAAGCAACATGACTAATTTGATTAAGTTAATGTCTAGTACAAACTCTTGAGTTTATGTCGCTTATTATGTTATTCATAGGATAGTCTTTTAAGATACGTGGTGGTGATATTAAGATAATTGATGAATCAGATATATTTGAGTCTATAGTATTTTGAATTTCAGTTTCCTCTTCATCATAAGCTTTATTTGTATTTAAAAAGTTTTTGTCAAATGAAACATGTAAACTTTCTTCAATCATACTAGTTTGCTTGATAAAATTCTATATGCTTTACAACGATCCGAATAACCCATAAAGATTCCCTCATCAGTTTAGGATCGAATATTTCTAAATTATCTTTTGTGTTTAAAATAAAACATTTTGAACCAAAAGCTCTAAAATATGAAACCTTTGGTTTCTTTCCAAAAAGCATTTCATAACATGTATTTTTTTGTCATTGATCGTAAAGTTACTCTATTTAATACATAACATGATGTAGCTACTGCTTCAGCCCAAACCTGTTTTGATAGACCACTACTATTTAGGTACACTCTTGTATGATTCCGTTCTTTCTTTCTACAACACTGTTTTGTTGAGGTGTTCGTGGAATAGAAAAATTATGATTTATTCCCTTTTTATTGCAAACACCATTAAATAATTCATTTTCAAATTCTCCTCCATGGTCACTACGAATATTTTTAATTTTGAGATCTAATAAATTCATTATTCTTTAGCAAATATCTTAAAAATTCAAAAGGTATCACTTTTATGTTTCAAAAAGAAAGTTCATGTATATCTTGAAAAGTCATCTGCTATGATAAAAAAATATTTTTTATGATTTAATGATCGAGTTTTCGTAGAATCAAACAAATCTAAATGTAATAATTCTAATGGTTGTTTTATAGAAATATTATTCTTTGATTTAAACGAACTCGTTTTAATGTACCAATTTGACACACATCACATTGATTTTTAACTTTAAAATTAATCATTGGTAATCATCTAAAAAGTTCATTTTTAGCTAATTTATTAATTTATTTGAAATTTATGTGACAAAACCATTTATGCCATAACCATGGATCCTGATGATTAATAGATAGCCATAAATCTGAATTTTGCTTTATTTACATATTTAAAACATAAATATTTCTATTCCCAAGTCCTTCAACAGTTAAATTTTTATAACAATATAACAGGAAAATACCCTGAAGGACAAAATGAACAAAGAATTGTTCCATAAGGACAAATGGGCAAAATTTTGTCCACAAGGACAAGTGTTAGAGTAAAGGGATGAATTATTATGGGCCCTGAATTCCTCACTTTACACTAAATTTTGTCCTTGAGGATAAAATTTTGCCTTCTTGTCCTTATGGAACAGTTTTTTGTTCCTTTTGTCCTTGAGGGTAAAAACCCCTTTTTATAATTATCAAAAATTTTACATTTATCTTTTTCAAAGCTAATTGGAAATCCTTTATCGCATAGTTGACTAATGCTGAAGAGATTATATTTTAGATTTTAACTAATAAAACATTAGTAATAATGGGAGAATTGGATATACCGATATTGCTGACCTCTCTAATGCCAATGGCATATCCAATTGAATTGTCGCCAAATGTTACTGTGCCACCATCCATATATTTTATATTTGAAAGCATATCTTTATCTCCAGTCATGTGCTTGGAGCAGTCACTATCTAGAATCCATTTCTCTTTTTGTCTTGTCTTAGGTACCTACAGAATAAGAACTTTTAATTGGCACCCACTTCCTCCGTTGTAACAGCCCCGAAATTTTGACCTTTTAAATATAAATTAAATTAAGATTAACATTAAAAATATAATTATATTTGGATTTCGACATAGAGTAAGGAATTTTATCTCTTTTGAATGCAATTTGAGTTTTCTTTTAAATGAATCTTTTCGCAAATTTGATTTTCAATATAAAAGTTTTGCTAGATAAACGTGATTTACATTATTAATTAATTTGAATATTTAAGGTTGGAATTCTTTTTGTTGTGTTAGTATGAACGTTATAGAAAAACAAATGTTATTACTGTTGTTCATTAATTTGATTTATTCGAATATATGAAATTTAACCATTGTGAATTGTTTTAGGTTTGAAATAGAAATCTTGTATTTTTGATTTAAGGAGAAAATATAATTTGTTTAGAACTTGACGTCGAATATAGATTTGAAATTTTAATTTAAAAAGCTAATTGATTATAAATGTTGTTGTGAATGAAATGTTGAGCATATAGTGATTTCTAAACCTTGTTGGATAAAACCGTTTAGCTTAAATTGATTCCAATAAGTAATGGATGCGATAAGCATATTTAATTTATTCATCGGTTAGTAAAATGGTTGAGATTTAAATTCGTTGAGATCAAACAGTGTTGTTCATTTCGGCTGTATTCTTTTGTTTAGCCTAATGTTGTATACCAGTAACGTTCGTTCAACTGTGCCCTTTTTATTCAGAAACGTTCAAACCCATATCTAAAAATTTTAATCAAAGATTTGGCTGCTGAAATTATTTGCCATATGTTACCATCCCTCTGTAAATTTCTACACTTGTCGTTACCTCTCTATAATGGTTACACGTTCCATTTCTCTTCTGTTATTTGTCTCCTTCCTCTATATTATATAGAAAGTGGCGTACTCCCTCCGTTTGTTCACGGTAGAAAATAATTCATTGTTCTCCTTGTTTATTTCCCAGCCGAAACCAATCTCCTTCACAAAATCAACATCATTTTTCCTCAAAATCGAAAACTATGTTCCATTTCCTCTCTCAAAACTGCAGCTTAGGTCAAAATGGATAGAGCAGTAAGTACCCTCATTCCAAGGCATAGCTTTAAATAATCCTAACATGCACACAGGGTAGGTAGGCTTAATACGAGCAGGTGGAGGTGGGTTTGGTGTAGATGGAGGCTGAGACGAAAGGATGGAGGAAAAAGAAGGAGGAGGTGGAGAAGGGAGCAAAGGATTGGACAAAGAGGCAGATGTCAGAGTAGCAGGAAGGGAAGGTGGACCAGGCGGGGATAGTGGGACATGGTGGGTGGACATTGAGGAAAAAAACATGTGGATGGACAGTTCAAAAAGGGGAGATGCGGGATTCAAAGAATGGGCACCATGAAAAGGGAAAATTATTGTTTTATTCTGGTAAATATATGTCATTCGATTTTAGTTCAAAGTGTTGCTTAAAGGTAATTGACAAAGGGACCCCTTGAAGTAAACATGTTTTTGAAAACCACCTTATAAACAAAGTCGTTTAAATTTAAAGTAATGTAAAACTTATTATCAAATAATTATTAAAACTATAAACTATGATCAAAGAATTATTAATTATTATTTTAAATAACTTAATTATAAATAAATATTTGAATTAATAACTTAAAAATTGAGAACTCTTTTTAAATAAATAAATAAACATTTATCTATTCCTTAAAATATTACTTAACCCTTAAAGAATAATTATTTCTTATAATATTTATTATCCCTTAATTAATAATTAAACAAACTTTAATTAAGTTCTTAAATTAAACTTAACTAATAATAACTAATTAAATGTATCTATCTGCCGTTTAATTATATTTTCTTTCTCATCTCAGTTTATGCACAGAATGCATTATCTCTAAGGAATCTTTTCCTGCCTAATCTATGCTATATTCATCCTTCATCTGATCCCTGGATTTTGTATGGGGATTTTAATTGTATGTTCTCTTCATCTCAAAAGTTGGGTGGATGTGCCCTTACTGTTAAGGATATATCCCCTCTTAATCAAGCCATCATTTCCTTCAATCTCTTTCCTCTTAATAGCTTTGGTCCTACTTTCACCTGTTCTAATAAAAGCCATTCATGTCCTCTTACATTGTGCAAATTTCATCATTTTTTTCAATTCCTCTTTTCTTCTTACTTGGCCCAATTCTTTCTTTCATATTCTTCCTCCTACTATCTCTGATCATTGTCCTTTACTTTTATATTGGGGGAGCTCAGATGCCATTGTAAAAGGGAATTCCTCTTTTAAATTTTTAAATTTTTGGTGTTCTCATAACGAATTTACAGGTATATTGTTGTAGGTTTGGAACCAGTGTTATAGTGGGAGCCCTATGGACAAGTTGTTATTCAAATTAAGGTTGCTAAAAATTCATCTCAAAGCTTGGTCTATTCACACTTTTGGAAGTGCAATGAAGCAATCATACGTGGTAAGGTCTGAGCTAATTCAAGTGCAAAATGATATGGTGAAGAATCCACTTGATCAGCAGCTTAAATTAGTAGAGAGGGAATTGCAGGGTAAGCTTAAATCTTTGTTAGACATGGAATTTCAATCTTTAAGGCATTGTTCAAGGTTGAAAAATGATCTAAAGGCTGATAGAAACAAAATTCTTTCATGATTCTTTGAAGATCAATAAAGTTAGGGGGTCTATATATATGATCAAAGATGCTGATGGAAATATCCTAACTTCACAAGCTAACATAGATAAAGCTTTTGTTGACTACTTCAGCACTATTGTGTTACCTGAATCTCTACCTCCTAATACTGTTAACCCTCTTTTCTATATTTTGCTTCCTCATTTAGCTAACCAGCAATCTTTGGAGCTTATTAATGTTGTTACTTGTGATAAGATTAAGTCGGCTGTGTTTAGTATGGATTCAACTAGTTCTGGTGGGCCTGATGGAGTTAATGCTTGTTTCCTGCAAAAATGTTGAGTTGTTATTGGTAATGATGTTATTAGGGCTGTTCAGTATTTCTTCTTGAAGAATGTTTTACCTTCTACCTTAACAGCTACCTTTATTGTTTTGGTTTCAAAAGTAGAAAATCCCTCTACTGTATCAGATTTTAGGCATATATCCGTTTATAGTGTTTTCTATAAGATCATTGCAAAAGTCTTGGCTAACAGAATGCAAAATGTTCTTCCATCTGTTATATCATGTAACCAATCTGCATTTGTTCGTGGAAGGACAATTGGTGACAACATTCTAATCACTCAAGAGTTGATTCATGGTTATGATAGGAAAAATATTTCTCCTCGATGCATGTTGAAGCTAGATATCAAAAAGGCTTTTGATAGTATTTCACGGTCCTCTATTATTGCTATTATGTCCAGAATAAATTTTCCTATACCATTTCTAGCTTGGATTTTCACTTGCATCTCTTCACCTATGTTTTCTATCTCCAGACATGGGACGCTTCATGGTTATTTTAAGGGAAAAAGTGGGGTTAGACAGGGTGACCCTATTTCCTTACAATTATTTATAATATGGAGCTCCTCAATTCTTTGGTTATTAATTAAGTGAAGTTGGGTAAACTTGAACTTCATTCTCGCTTTAAAAATCCCCTCGTTGCTCACTTATTCTTTGTTGATGATCTTATTTTATTCACCAAGCCTACCTTGCAAAATATCCAGTGCTTATTATCCATTCTGCAATTATTTTATGAGATAACTAGTCTTCAAATAAATCTAAGAATATCTCATATTATAATTGCTGGATTATCTCAATATAAAAAGGATGAACTGGTAGCTTTATCTAGGTTGATGGTTCCACCTGATAATACTACTTATTTAGGATTACCTCTATTTATTGGTAGAATCACTAAAGACAAATGTATGCCTTTATATAAAAAGATCATGGAAAAAATGAAGCAATGGCCTTCACGTAAGTTATCTCAAGCTGGAAGGTTAACCATTATTCAATCAATTATTACTTTGATAACTACCTATTACACATGGCATTACATTCTCCCTGTGAAACTTGTTAATATGGTGATCAGTGCAATGAATAAATTTTTGTGGCATGGTGGACCTTTTGCCAAGAAGATTATTCCCATTGCTTTCTGAAAGTTGTGTGAGGATAGGAAATATGGTGGAATTGGTATTATCAATTTGATTCAATGGAATAAAGTTGCAATTTTAATGTACATTGATAAGCTTTACTCAGATGATAAATGCTTATGGACCATGTTTGTGAAGAGTAATCTTATTGGAAGGAAAAATTTCTGGACTATGCCCATTCCAGACAATTGTAGTTGGAGTTAGAGGCAAATTCTCAAGTTAAAAGACTTTTCCTTCCTTATGTCCAGTGCAATGCTATCAAAATTCAAAGTTTATCTCTCTGGAATTCACAATGGGAAAGTAATGGCTTACTTTTAAGTGACATTGTGGAGTACAATTTGAGAAGGAATATTGGAATTCCTGATACAGCTAGGGTTGGTGATGTTATTCATGGTGGAGAGGTAATTTTGCCGCATAGTAGTTCATCAACTTTAAAAAGGTTTTGGTCTGATATTTCCTCTTCTTTTAAACCTAGTAATGATAATATAACCTAGATGGGGAAAAAGCATTCTATTAGCTTGGTTTATGATTTATTAGGTGGTGAGAAACCTATTTTCCCTTGATATAAGAGGATTTGGATTCTCATGAGTAATGCCAAGCATAATTTTGTTATGGAAAGTAATATCCAATGCTATTAACACTAAAGATAAGCTTTATAAAATAGGGTCATTCCAAATGACATCTACTATTTCTGTAATGCAGATTCTGAGTATAATACTCGCTTGTTTTTTGAATGCAATTTTGTTTTCCATTTATGGAGAAAGGTTTAGCATTAGCAACACTTCACAAGCCTTTTCAAAATAGTAGAGATATTTTGTTCAAGGCTATGAGATGGAAGACGAGTAATAGCTTGTTGTTATTGAAAGTTTTGAAGATATTTGTGTATGAAATATGGAATGAAAGGAATCGGAGAACTTTCAATTCAACTTCTCTAAGTGTTGCTGGGATGTTTGCATTGATTCAAAATGATATTCTCAGAAAGCTGAGTACTAGGTATTGTTTTGTAGCTTGTGTTGGTGATTTTGATGAAGTTGTGCTTTTGATTTTGGCGACTATTGATTGCATTTTGAAGATTTCAGTTCCATGCCTGGCTTGATGATTTTATAGAGATCAGCTTTGAGTTTTTTTTTCATTTTGACTGTATATTCTATTGTTATTTTCTCAAGGCTGTTAGATAGTGATATTTATAGCATTTTGCATAGATTCAGTTGCTTGTATAGCATTTTGTAGTTGAATAGTGTAAATAAAATTTTAATTGCCTTTCAAAATTAATTATCTTAAACCCTTATTAATTAGTTAGTTAATTTAAATAATCTTAATTAAGTAATTAACCGTACTTGATCTTTGATTTAAAGTCATTATATAATAATTAGCCTTCATTAAGTAAAATACAGAATCAAACTTACTTGATTAAAACTTAAGTACAAATTACTTAATTACATGGTAATTAAGTACTAATTACTCTATTTAATTATCGTTAATTGAATGATAAGTAATTGAATAATAATAATTACTTACTTACATTTCAAATGAGTTTTGAAAAACATTTTCAAAACTTACTTAAGTTGAAAAAAAAATTACCTTTAAAAATAGTTCATTTTCATGAACTGCACTTATAGCGATTATCGTTATAAAACCCATAATTTCAAAATCTTAACTTTTAAATTTTCTTTTGAAATTTGCTATGGGATTCTTACTAACTTTTCAAAACATAAAGCAAATGTTTATAAAAAGAATTAAAAAAAAATTTGAAACTTTAAAATGGTTTTGATTTCAAAAACATAAGCATGTTTTCAACCTAGAATTTCATGTCGTAAGCCTAATAAAGTTTCTAACATTCTAAGCATATAAAACAACACAATATTTACAACATACATACCCATAACATAATCACAAAAAAAGCGAAGATACAACCAATCAATAATTTGACAACATGATTAATTTAATATTTTAATGACCAAGACTTTATATTTAAACCTGTGAGTTTTACTCATCTTAAGAATATGTAAACCAATTCTAACTTTACCACAACTTGAATTAATACTTGTATATGAAATCCTCCAAGTAATTATAGAATTTGAAGGATTTATGGATAAAATAGATTGGCCGAAGTGATGCGATGAGAGCTTATAGGACTTGAAATACTAATAAATTAACAAAAACTATACCCGAAACTTAGTCATTTTCAAATTAATTTTCATATATGAAAATAAAGTAATTTCAAAAAGTTGTCAAAACAAAAGTTTATGAACTTTTTTCTTCTACTGTTTAAAAAAGAAAATCTAATTTTTTTTTGTTTTCAGTTAGATAAGGATGAAATAGTAAGGGTCATTGTGACGGTCGGGAATTTCGCTCGATCCGAATCAGTCGTTAAACCAATCTAGACCGTTCGAAACCCCTGATCGTTTGAGAACAGGACAAATCAGAACACAGACGGAAGAACATTTCATTGCTATTACAACAATTCCATCAGATACAAGAATATATAGAATATAAATGAATAAATTACATTCGATAAATATCAGAGATTACAATAAATTACATAGCAGCGGAAAATAATACAAAACACAACTGAAAGTAATACACGGATACAGAGCTTTCCGAGCATCGTTCCAGCTGTAAATCAGGATCCTGTGAATATAAATCTGCAAAACCAAAACTACTAGCTGCCCGTGTCGAAAATAGGGGCACCCAGAGTTTAGGTTAAAACAATAAACTCCAGGTCAGTCATGTGACTGGTGTGAGAACTAAAACAGTTATTTAAGATTTGACTTTAAAAGAGAGTAATTCAAGGGACCACGCCGTATAACACGGAACGGGTTTCCTCCCAAGAATACCAGTGCATAACAATAAACAACGCAATGCTTTTTTGAAAAATGAAGCTATTATAAGACCCAGGTCCCATCACACAATGCAACGCAAGCCGGAGGATAGGGTTTTACCTTATAACAGCCAAACATGCTTGGTACGTTTAAAACAAATCATTTGATACTATAATAAGTGTATAGTGTCAAAACAATTTCAATCATAAATATAAATCATAGACGGCATAAGTGCCCCATACCACTATGTCGCCATACTAGTTCTACAATTAAAGACGAAATACACGTATTGGAAATTGGATTTCCATCATGAGTCGAGGCAAGGGGCAAGCTCCTCTCCGCGTTCGAGATACTCTAGCAAATGTCTCAGGACTACACACTCTGGGCAATCCTGGAATCGGCTGGGTCGGTCCTCACTTACGTTAGAGGATTGGTTATGCCCGAACACACGTTTCCCGGTCCTTACAGACCTATAATCGAGGCGCCTCATTCCAACAACCACAAAGGTGAAAAGTATATAAATGTCAGGGCTGGTAAGCCACTGACACCACCAAAGTTAGAAAGAAACGTCGTGCTCTCCCAGCGGTCCGTATCCCGTTTTTAACTCATACCGAGGTGTGAGGCTCGCGAATTCACGTTATACACAAAGCTGCCACGTAGGCCGTGCTTTGATCATCAACCACAAGGCTTTGCTTTCCAACAGAAGCCTTGATCATTGCATCTCAGCGTGCCACACAGGCAATTCATGCCATGCGATTGATATCTATCGATATATAACCTCTAAGCTCGTACGAAGGGCGTTAAGCAAGAGAATAAATTCTCCGCCGCCAAACAGATATATATTTAACAGAAATCAATCAACACAGAATAAAATCCAATGTCAGACACACAATGCATTTACAAGTTCGTTCTGGGTCTGAACGAAACCGGAGGCACTTTCCTCGCATATCCATCGATCTCCAGGTACGTCTGGAAGACCACCAACTATTTCCGTCCTCTTGGGTGTACAGCCCAATCAGGATCGTCAGTAATTATCCAAACGATGTGAAGACTTCCGGTCTTCGACCACCGTCTTCATCTTCGACATATCGTCGAATCGGTTATTCAGAATGGGTATAAACCCGGCCTTTCCGAACAACCCGCGTATATTAAAAACAAATGTTACACAAACACAACGAACGCCTCATTCCAACCCAAAATATTCTTTTATTCACAACATCACATTTTTAGGAAAAGGTTCCCATTAATTTTATCCAAGATAAATTCTTTAAAATTTATCCTTTAATCTTCCTTTGGATGTCGTTTCAAACCAAATTATGGTTTTCCAAACTAGTCGAGATTAGTGAACCACACCGAAGCAATTATTTATTTTATTTCCCAATCCCAACCTATTCATCCCATGAAGCAAAACTGGTAACACTCCATATCTAACACCACGGTGTTATCGGTAAAATTTATTACCATTTCACGTTCAAATCTAATTAAAGATTTAACTATCGCTTTGGAGCAAAACTGGTGATACTCCGTTCTCGCTCACTTTCTATATTTGATAATTTAAATTATCAATTCACATTTCAATCTAATTGCATATTCATTAAAACTCCTTTTACTGGGTTAAAGAACTAGTGTCATTTAAAACAAAGTTCATGACAAACCCAAATCACATTCTATTTATTATCGGGTTAAAGAACTAGTGTTATTTAAAACACAGTTCACGATAAACCCAAATCAATTCTATTTAAACCCATTGCAAATCCAATTTATTTATTTAAAAATAAATGGGTTTTAATTTCAGTTCAAAACTAGTTCATTTCGATAAAAATCTATTTTTATCTTTTCAAATGTGGAGATTTTCATCCCCATTTTCCCAAATCATTTCTTATGATTTTACACTAATTATTACTATTTTTAATAATTTTATCAAGGCCCGTACAGTCGATTTCCATCAACGGCCATCGAACTGCACTTATAGCGACCTTTTCAAATTTGATTTGGACATATCTCCAAATCCAACCGTTAGATTTCAAATTTCTAAAATTCGTTAGAAAGCTCTTTTCGATACGAACCCAACGGTTCCGGTTTTAGGAGAATCCGACGGTCGGATCTCCCGTAATGTCCGTTCGAAGTTAATGGTCGAAATTCGTGAACTACCGCGGCGCGGCGCGTTCTATTCAGGCCATTATATTATATATATAATATATAATTCATCGATTTCTATTTAAAACGAATTTTATAAATCGTTTTAAATTCGTTTAAAAAACATTTCAACTTCCATTTCATTTCAAATCAAAATTGAAATTTTCCTTATAAATTCGTATTTAAATTCATTTCTATTTGATTCAAATTTCAACTCAATTTGAATTCATTTCAATTCGTTTTCAATTCAATTCGAATTCGATTTCAATTCGATTCGAATTGGTTTCCAATTCAAATTCGTTTTCTATTCGATTCAATTCAAATTGGTTTCCTATTCAGTTCAATTCAAATTTGGTTTTCTATTCAATTTGAATTCAATTTGGTTTTCTATTCAATTCAAATCAAATTTGTTATATATTCAATTGAAATCAAATTCATTATATATTCAATTGAAATCAAATTCGTTATATATTCAATTGAAATCAAATTCGTTTTCTGTTTAATTTAAATTCAATTCGTTTTCTATTCAATTTGAATTCAATTTGGTTTTCTATTCAATTCAAATCAAATTTGTTATATATTCAATTGAAATCAAATTCATTTTCTATTTAATTTAAATTCAATTCGTTTTCTATTTAATTTAAATTCAATTCGTTTTCTATTCAATTTGAATACAATTTGTTTACTATTTAATTTAAATTCAATTCGTTTTCTATTCAATTTAATTCAAATTTCATTTCAAAATATTCGATTTCGAAATCACTTTTCAATATTCATTTTAAAATGAATATAATCGATATAAATATCGTTCACGTCAAAATGGCGTCAATCTAATCAACACGGCTTCATATATTTCTATTTTCAAATATTTTTATTTCAAATATTTATATTTCAAATATTTCTATTTTTAAAATATTTCGTTCAACACATGACTAATCTCAGCGGATGAGTACTGTCAACACATGAACCTTTATTTTATATCGATAAAGATGTAAATTTTATTATTAAAATATTTCGTTCAACACATGACTAATCTCAACGGATGAGTACGGTCAACACATGAACCTTTATTTTATAATATTCTTTATTTTCTAAATTGGAATGAGGCCCAATCAATTATCATATAAAGCTAATTATATGGATTCCATACAACACATGTATATAATAGCAACGATAAATAATCAACCATCATCCAAAGTGCACTACACTGTATAAGCATCAAATATAGATATCTAACGCTTATAACAGCCTGTCAATCAATCGATCGACATATAACTAATTATTGGGATTAGCGTATGCCATGTTTTATCCCAATACCCGTGTGGGGTTTCAAACAATCAAACACAGATTTTATTTGTGCAGTTGGGCGATGTGTAAAATTTATCGTCTCAATCAATGTCCTTCAAATAGGTGTACATAAACAAACCGTCCGGTTTGTAAATGAATATTTATTTATTCACATTCACGTTAAAAATTATATTTTTAACGATAAAACATTTTATTCAACCTATGAAAATATTCTATTCAGTTCATTTATCAAATAAAATGATATCTTTATTTTTCTAACTTATTTTAGAAAATTTCGGCGGCATAACGGCACGATACTAGAAACGGGACGAGGCCTAGCCTTATCCCCGGTCTAGTGAAGGCCCACGCCATTCACACATCAATCAAATCCATTCCATTTCACTAAACAATTCAATTCAGACCAAATAATCTAACCAACTACACAACCAAACAATTAAACAAACAAGCCATCCATGGTCTGTGGATGACGGGTGTCGGGTGCTACTAAACACCGTCTGCATCCTAGTATATTTATATAACTAGAAAATGAAATTGAAGAGTGAGAAGTTCTCACCAACTAGCTAATCCAATCATCTCGACACTTCTTTTGTAGAAAATCTTGTCGTTCTCGCCTTTTGTCACTTTCGTTGCCCGTAGCTACTAAATGTATAAAAATCACATTTTTACTATTTACATTATATAAAAATTTTATCTTTATATCTTCTATAAGTTAAAAATCGGATTTTTATCCTCTCTATAATATAAAGATCATATTTTTATTTATTTCATATGTCAAAAACTGTAGAAGCTTTAAAATGGAGAAAACTCACTTTTTTTCCAACGCCCGGATTCATTGTTTACGTTCCAGAATTTGCAAAAGAGCTTCAATCTTCACACCATCTTTTTTTTAGCTTAAACACGCCATTCTGGACAACTTTCGCCTAAGGGTCTTTTTGCCAAAAATGCTCCAATTCGCCAGAATTCGCGAAAGTACACGAATTTTTCAGCTTTTGAACAGCAGACTTCGAACGCGTTTTCCAAGCAGCTCCGAACTCCAAAACATGAATTTCATATAGCCAAATCGAAGAGAATTTCGTGCTCTACAACTTTGGTCTAGAGGGACTTTGGCCAAAAGCGCACCGTTTGGGAGTTATTGGCGAAATACGGTCAGGGATTTATTTGCAAAACGGGCGAATAGTGAAAAATGTGTTTTTGGTGACCGGGGGGCCCACGGCCGGAATTGAGGAGGAGGAAGGGGGCGCCGGACCTGATTGGGCGTGGGGAGGCGGCTAAGGGGCGGCGGTGGTGGTGGTGGGGCCCGTGGTGGTGGCGGTGGTGTTGTGAGGCTTAGGGTTATTGAAAAGAGGAGAGAGAAGGAGGAGGAGGAAGAGGAGGAGGAGGGGAGGAGGAGGAGGGGGTGCGGCGGCTCGCCGGAGGCCGGTGGTGGCGGTGGGAGGGGTGGTAGCGGTGGTGGTGGAGGAGACTCCATTTTTGAGTTTTTTGAAGAGGAAGAGAAATGAAATTATGAAGAGAAAAATGGAGTAAAAGTGATTATATGCTAGTTTCTCGCGTATCGCCTGAACGCTAGCGATCTCCGATGGCCGCGGATTTCGGACACGAGATAGTAGACATGAAGACGAGTCCAACGAAAAAAGTTTCGTCGAATTCCGAGTTCGTTTGACCATTCAAAAAAATCACAAAAATGCTCAGATAAGCTCTAAAAATGCGATTTTGGCGCACCTTTTCTTCTCGCACGCTCACATGATAACTCAAAAAATCAAGCCCTTTTGGATTTAACCATTATTAGACTATACGAATCCATAAAAAAAACGAAATCGAATTCTGAGGTTGTATCAATAATGTTCCTTTGTAAAATGACAGCTCGCTTTACCCTGAACTGTTTCAGCTCGCACGGCCACATACTAACTCCGTTCGACGCGCCATTTGGAACTCAACAATGATTTGTCATTGTGAATCCATAAAAATTTATCTCGTCGAATTCTGAGCTCGTATGCAAAATTTCACTTTTTAAGGGCTATGTTTTGTTAACCGAAAAGCTCCTGCCAATTGCCACTATTCCGGATATCGGAATATATCGAAGCTTATACTTTTCGGAGTTCTAAACGGCATTTTGAACTCAATGGAAGTGGTTTCGAGTCCAAATTCATTCATATGCAAAATTTGACTTTTTGGGCCATGTATAGTTTACACATCGACTATTCTGAATTTTCAACTGGGCATAACTTTTGATTCCCGCTATGAAATTTCGAATTTTCAAATTCGTTGGAAAGATATTCACGAATAGATTCTAATATTTTTGATTTCACTAAAATCCGGATTGTTTTGTACCCGGTACATTCAATTGAAGTTTGAAATCGAATTATCGAACTACCGCGCCATTTTCAATTCTATTTATAATTATATATAATTATTTATATTCTAACGACGAAGTATATAATATAAACGTTCTAAATATATTCAAAATAAATTTCTCGTCGATATTATTTAAAATAATTCATTTTAAATATAGAAAATTCGCTATAATTGCCAAAATAAAAATTTTAAACTGGCTCAGAATTTCCGGGTTATTACAATCTCCCCCACATAAAACTTTTCGTCCCCGAAAAGGAACAAAGTCGAAAGTGGTTTGATTAATCAACTCTACGTTCGATCTGGCTTCCATTCTCCAACTTTTCAATTTCTGAGAATTTTCAAATTTTCAAAAATTTGGCTAACACCCTAAATTTTCGAAAAAATTTCGCCATAACCTCCTTTGTACGGGGAGCACGGGAAAATCCCGAAATTGCCGTATAGGCCTTCTGATCTCAAAAAGAAAAAGAAAAAGCCAAGCGGCTAGCCAATAGGCTCATAAAATCATCATCACCCAAACAAAACAGTAAATTATAGTAAGTATGTACCTATTTGTCGGGCAAACAAATTTTATTCTCTGCTCTAGCCTCCTTGCTATGACCTGTTCAATGTAAGTACATGTACATGCAAGCAAATGCGACCAATTTTCAATAATATTCCATATTTGGTTCAATTAGGCATAACGGTTCAAAATTCAATTAGGCAACAATAATCAAACAACACAAACATCAATCAATTAGTGGATTAACGTTTCAAATTCATAATTTTGATATATATATACAAAAATCACATTTTTGATGCCAAATCACAACAACTAAATCTAGCTATATAAGTTTTGGTTCTCACACCAGTCTAATGGAAATATATAGAAAATCACACCTTCGAAACTCGAACACACACTACTGTTACTATATAGTCATCAGTAGAATCATCTACGGGCGACTAGAGTGTGATTCTATATCTATCCAATATATTAAAACTTCGAATATACGTTCATGACGCGTATATGCAAAACCTTTATATACTAGATTGCTCATATCAATATAAATAAATTATTCAAATAAGTGTAAAATGGTTTAAATTTCAAAACAAAATTGTTTTCATTTGAAAAATATACTCTTCACACTCGTTCTAGGATACTACTGATCCTATCTCTAACGAGTCATTCTAATTGGATTTTACTAATCCAACATCTGATGAATTCTTTCGTATGGTTCTAATGTGACTTGTTCTCGAGCTCTGTAAACCAAAGCTCTAATACCAAATGTGACGGCCGGGAATTTCGCTCGATCTGAATCAGTCGTTAAACCGATCTAGACCGTTCGAAACCCCTGATCGTTTGAGAACAGGACAAATCAGAACACAGACGGAAGAACATTTCATTGCTATTACAACAATTCCATCAGATACAAGAATATATAGAATATAAATGAATAAATTACATTCGATAAATATCAGAGATTACAATAAATTACATAGCAGCGGAAAATAATACAAAACACAACTGAAAGTAATACACGGATACAGAGCTTTCCGAGCATCGTTCCAGCTGTAAATCAGGATCCTGTGAATATAAATCTGCAAAACCAAAACTACTAGCTGCCCGTGTCGAAAATAGGGGCACCCAGAGTTTAGGTTAAAACAATAAACTCCAGGTCAGTCATGTGACTGGTGTGAGAACTAAAACAGTTATTTAAGATTTGACTTTAAAAGAGAGTAATTCAAGGGACCACGCCGTATAACACGGAACGGGTTTCCTCCCAAGAATACCAGTGCATAACAATAAACAACGCAATGCTTTTTCGAAAAATGAAGCTATTATAAGACCCAGGTCCCATCACACAATGCAACGCAAGCCGGAGGATAGGGTTTTACCTTATAACAGCCAAACATGCTTGGTACGTTTAAAACAAATCATTTGATACTATAATAAGTGTATAGTGTCAAAACAATTTCAATCATAAATATAAATCATAGACGGCATAAGTGCCCCCATACCACTATGTCACCATACTAGTTCTACAATTAAAGCCGAAATACACGTATTGGAAATTGGATTTCCGTCATGAGTCGAGGCAAGGGGCAAGCTCCTCTCCGCGTTCGAGACACTCTAGCAAATGTCTCAGGACTACACACTCTGGGCAATCCTGGAATCGGCTGGGTCGGTCCTCACTTACGTTAGAGGATTGGTTATGCCTGAACACACGTTTCCCGGTCCTTACAGACCTATAATCGAGGCGCCTCATTCCAACAACCACAAAGGTGAAAAGTATATAAATGTCAGGGCTGGTAAGTCACTGACACCACCAAAGCTAGAAAGAAACGTAGTGCTCTCCCAGCGGTCCGTATCCTGTTTTTAACTCATACCGAGGTGTGAGGCTCGCGAATTCACGTTATACACAAAGCTGCCACGTAGGCCGTGCTTTGATCATCAACCACAAGGCTTTGCTTTTCAACAGAAGCCTTGATCATTGCATCTCAGCGTGCCACACAGGCAATTCATGCCATGCGATTGATATCTATCGATATATAACCTCTAAGCTCGTACGTCTCAGAGAAGGGCGTTAAGCAAGAGAATAAATTCTCCGCCGCCAAACAGATATATATTTAACAGAAATCAATCAACACAGAATAAAATCCAATGTCAGACACACAATCCATTTACAAGTTCGTTCTGGGTCTGAACGAAACCGGAGGCACTTTCCTCGCATATCCATCGATCTCCAGGTACGTCTGGACGACCACCAACTATTTCCGTCCTCTTGGGTGTATAGCCCAATCAGGATCGTCAGTAATTATCCAAACGATGTGAAGACTTCCGGTCTTCGACCACCGTCTTCATCTTCGACATATCGTCGAATCGATTATTCAGAATGGGTATAAACCTGGCCTTTCCGAACAACCCGCGTATATTAAAAACAAATGTTACACAAACACAACGAATGCCTCATTCCAACCCAGAATATTCTTTTATTCACAACATCACATTTTTAGGAAAAGGTTCCCATTAATTTTATCCAAGATAAATTCTTTAAAATTTATCCTTTAATCTTCCTTTGGATGTCGTTTCAAACCAAATTATGGTTTTCCAAACTAGTCGAGATTAGCGAACCACACCGAAGTAATTATTTATTTTATTTCCCAATCCCAACCTATTCATCCCATGAAGCAAAACTAGTAATACTCTATATCTAACACCACGGTGTTATCGGTAAAATTTATTACCATTTCACGTTCAAATCTAATTAAAGATTTAACTATCGCTTTGGAGCAAACTGGTGATACTCCATTCTCGCTCACTTTCTATATTTGATAATTTAAATTATCAATTCACATTTCAATCTAATTGCATATTCATTAAAACTCCTTTTTACTGGGTTAAAGAACTAGTGTCATTTAAAACACAGTTCACGACAAACCCAAATCACATTCTATTTATTATTAGGTTAAAGAACTAGTGTTATTTAAAACACAGTTCACGATAAACCCAAATCAATTCTATTTAAACCCATTGCAAATCCAATTTATTTATTTAAAAATAAATGGGTTTTAATTTCAGTTCAAAACTAGTTCATTTCGATAAAAATCTATTTTTATCTTTTCAAATGTGGAGATTTTCATCCCCATTTTCCCAAATCATTTCTTATGATTTTACACTAATTATTACTATTTTTAATAATTTTATCAAGGCCCGTACAGTCGATTTCCATCAACGGCCATCGAACTGCACTTATAACGACCTTTTTCAAATTTGATTTGGACGTATCTCCAAATCCAACCGTTAGATTTCAAATTTCTAATATTCGTTAGAAAGCACTTTTCGATACGAACCCAACGGTTCTGGTTTTAGGAGAATCCGACGGTCGGATCTCCCGTAATGTCCGTTCGAAGTTAATGGTCGAAATTCGCGAACTGCCGCGGCGCGGCGTGTTCTATTCAGGCCATTATATTATATATATAATATATAAAATATATAATTCGTCGATTTCTATTTAAAACGAATTTTATAAATCGTTTTAAATTCGTTTCAAAAACATTTCAACTTCCATTTCATTTCAAATCAAATTTGAATTTTTACTTATAAATTCGTTTTTAAAAATTCATTTCTATTCAATTCAAATTTCAATTCAATTTGAATTCATTTCAATTCATTTTCAATTCAATTCGAATTCGTTTTCAATTCGATTCAAATTGGTTTTCAATTCAAATTCGTTTTCTATTCGATTCAATTCAAATTGGTTTTCTATTCAGTTCAATTCAAATTTGGTTTTCTATTCAATTTGAATTCAATTTATTTTTCTATTCAATTCAAATCAAATTTGTTATATATTCAGTTGAAATCAAATTCGTTATATATTCAATTGAAATCAAATTCATTATATATTCAATTGAAATCAAATTCGTTTTCTATTTAATTTAAATTCAATTCGTTTTCTATTCAATTTGAATTCAATTTGGTTTTCTATTCAATTCAAATCAAATTTGTTATATATTCAATTGAAATCAAATTCGTTTTCTATTTAATTTAAATTCAATTCGTTTTCTATTTAATTTAAATTCAATTCGTTTTCTATTCAATTTGAATACAATTCGTTTACTTTTTAATTTAAATTCAATTCGTTTTCTATTCAATTTAATTCAAATTTCATTTCAAAATATTCGATTTCGAAATCACTTTTCAATATTCATTTTAAAATGAATATAATCGATATAAATATCGTTCACGTCAAAATGGCGTCAATCTAATCAACACGGCTTCATATATTTCTATTTTCAAATATTTTTATTTCAAATATTTATATTTCAAATATTTCTATTTTTAAAATATTTCGTTCAACACATGACTAATCTCAGCGGATGAGTACTGTCAACACATGAACCTTTATTTTATATCGATAAAGATGTAAATTTTATTATTAAAATATTTCGTTCAACACATGACTAATCTCAACGGATGAGTACGGTCAACACATGAACCTTTATTTTATAATATTCTTTATTTTCTAAATTGGAATGAGGCCCAATCAATTACCATATAAAGTTAATTATATGGATTCCATACAACACATGTATATAATAGCAACGATAAATAATCAACCATCATCCAAAGTGCACTACACTGTATAAGCATCAAATATAGATATCTAACGCTTATAACAGCCTGTCAATCAATCGATCGACATATAACTAATTATTGGGATTAGCGTATGCCATGTTTTATCCTAATACCCATGTGGGGTTTCAAACAATCAAACACAGATTTTATTTGTGCAGTTGGGCGATGTGTAAAATTTATCGTCCCAATCAATGTCCTTCAAATAGGTGTACATAAACAAACCGTCCGGTTTGTAAATGAATATTTATTTATTCACATTCACGTTAAAAATTATATTTTTAACGATAAAACATTTTATTCAACCTATGAAAATATTCTATTCAGTTCATTTATCAAATAAAATGATATCTTTATTTTTCTAACTTATTTTAGAAAATTTCGGCGGCATAACGGCACGATACCAGAAACGGGACGAGGCCTAGCCTTATCCCCGGTCTAGTGAAGGCCCACGCCATTCACACATCAATCAAATCCATTCCATTTCACTAAACAATTCAATTCAGACCAAATAATCTAACCAACTACACAACCAAACAATTAAACAAACAAGCCATCCATGGTCTGTGGATGACGGGTGTCGGGTGCTACTAAACACCGTCTGCATCCTAGTATATTTATATAACTAGAAAAAGAAATTGAAGAGTGAGAAGTTCTCACCAACTAGCTAATCCAATCATCTCGACTCTTCTTTTGTAGAAAATCTTGTCGTTCTCGCCTTTTGTCACTTTCGTTGCCCGTAGCCACTAAATGTATAAAAATCACATTTTTATTATTTACATTATATAAAAATCTTATCTTTATATCTTCTATAAGTTAAAAATCGGATTTTTATCCTCTCTATAATATAAAGATCATATTTTTATTTATTTCATATGTCAAAAATTGTAGAAGCTTTAAAATGGAGAAAACTCACTTTTTTTCTAACGCCCGGATTCACTGTTCGCGTTCCAGAATTTGCAAACGAGCTTCAATCTTCACACCATCTTTTTTTTATCTTAAACACGCCATTCTGGATAACTTTCGCCTAAGGGTCTTTTTGCCAAAAATGCTCCAATTCGCCAGAATTCGCGAAAGTACACGAATTTTTCAGCTTTTGAACAGCAGACTTCGAACGCGTTTTCCAAGCAGCTCCGAACTCCAAAACATGAATTTCATATAGCCAAATCGAAGAGAATTTCGTGCTCTACAACTTTGGTCTACAGGGACTTTGGCCAAAAGCGCACCGTTTGGGAGTTATTGGCGAAATACGGTCAGGGATTTATTTGCAAAACGGGCGAATAGTGAAAAATGTGTTTTTGGTGACCGGGGGGCCCACGGCCGGAATTGAGGAGGGGGAAGGGGGCGCCGGACCTGATTGGGCGTGGGGAGGCGGCTAAGGGGCGGCGGTGGTGGTGGGGCCCGTGTTAGTGGCGGTGGTGTTGTGAGGCATAGGGTTATTGAAAAGAGGAGAGAGAAGGAGGAGGAAGAGGAGGAGGAGGGGAGGAGGAGGAGGGGGTGCGGCGGGTCGCCGGAGGCCAGTGGTGGCGGTGGGAGGAGGGGCAGCGGTGGTGGTGGAGGAGACTCCACTTTTGAGTTTTTTGAAGAGGAAGAGAGAAATGAAATTATGAAGAGAAAAATGGAGTAAAAGTGATTATATGCTAGTTTCTCGCGTATCGCCTGAACGCTAGCGATCTCCGATGGCCACGGATTTCGGACACGAGATAGTAGACGTGAAGACGAGTCCAACGAAACAAGTTTCGTCGAATTCCGAGTTCGTTTGACCATTCAAAAAAAATCACAAAAATGCTCAGATAAGCTCTAAAAATGCGATTTTGGCGCACCTTTTCTTCTCGCACGCTCACATGATAACTCAAAAAATCAAGCCCTCTTGGATTTAACCATTATTAGATGATACGAATCCATAAAATAAACGAAATCGAATTCTGAGATCGTATCAATAATGTTCCTTTGTAAAATGACAGCTCGCTTTACCCTGAACTATTTCAGCTCGCACGGCCACATACTAACTCCGTTCGACGCGCCATTTGGAACTCAACAATGATTTGTCATTGTGAATCCATAAAAATTTATCTCGTCGAATTCTGAGCTCGTATGCAAATTTTCACTTTTTAAGGGCTATGTTTTGTTAACCGAAAAGCTCCTGCCAATTGCCACTATTCCGGATATCGGAATATATCGAAGCTTATACTTTTCGGAGTTCTAAACGGCATTTTGAACTCAATGGAAGTGATTTCGAGTCCAAATTCATTCATATGCAAAATTTGACTTTTTGGGCCATGTATAGTTTACACAGCGACTATTCTGAATTTTCAACTGGGCATAACTTTTGATTCCCGCTATGAAATTTCAATTTTTCATATTCGTTGGAAAGATATTCACGAATAGATTCTAATATTTTTGGTTTTACCAAAATCCGGATTGTTTTGCACCTGGTACATTCAATTGAAGTTTGAAATCGAATTATCGAACTACCGCGCCATTTTCAATTCTATTTATAATTATATATAATTATTTATATTCTAACGACGACGTATATAATATAAACGTTCTAAATATATTCAAAATAAATTTCTCGTCGATATTATTTAAAATAATTCATTTTAAATATAGAAAATTCGCTATAATTGCCAAAATAAAAATTTTAAACTGGCTCAGAATTTCCGGGTTATTACAGTCATTTTCGGATTTTAAAAACTGGGCTAGTAAATGAACCTGAAAGAATTGAACTTTTGATATAGTAAAACTCAAAACTAGCAAAAGTGATTAAAAGATAATTTGTTACCAACTAAATTGCACTAAGTTCAAAAAAAAGAATTTCTTATTTGAAGTATTTTGCAGAGAGTTATGGCTAAATGAAAAAGAGTTAAAATCTAAGTAGAAACAGAAAATAAAAACATAGAATTCTGAATTTTGAGAATGCAAGAATTCAAATAAACTTTGAGTTTTAAAACCATGAAAATTTAATTTTAAAAATAAGAAGCCATTAAAAGTTCTTAAAAAAATTTGGAGGAAGAAGGAGAAAGTTTGAAAATAGTAAAATAAAAATGAAAATGAGAAGGAGAAAAGGAAAATTCACTTTTATATCAAATGAATTTGCCAAATTACCAAACTAACCTTTAACCTCCTTAACTTCATGCCACCTAACCTCCTTCCTTACACACTACTTTACACCTAATGTCCTCTGTTCCAACACCATCATCACACAAAAGTACATTTTTTAATAGAAATAATAAATAATATAGCAAAAGGGATAATATAGCCATTCTCCAACTGCTCACCAATACGATTTCCGTAGAATGCTGAAATCGAGCGCACACAAAAACAATAGAAATGGAACGAAATACGTATAAAAAGTACAAAAACGGAATACTGCCAAGAGCAAGCAAGACATAGGAAGCCTCAGCAGACAGTCATCAAAGCGAAGAGAGGCGATGAAACCCGTAGATCCACATGAAGAGCATGGCGCTAAGGCAACGAACAAGTCCTCTCAGAAATGCACCCGGCTAATGCTGGGAAAAACCAACTAATGGTCCTGAACCTCCGAACACTCCTGCTGCATAAACTCCCTCAAAAGCGATGTGGGTCACGAACCTGAGAAAGCATCAACTCCTGAACCAACAAAATCTCCGCCGTACCTACTTCGATAATCCCACCACGAGTGAAGAATCGAAAGCACAATCCAACTCCAAGCAGACTAAGTCCAACAACCTAAAAACTAGGATCTGCACAACTAGCAAACAACATGAGATCTTGGAGGGGGTAAGTGGGAGATAAAGATAAAACCAGCAGAAAGCATAAATCAGAAAAGCAAGAGATCAACCAATACCAGCCCTGGGAGTGGCCGCTATCAATGAAACATCAAAGGTAATAGCTAACCTCCTTGAGTGGGAACCAAAGACACCCTGGAAAACATAAATTAGAAAAGCAAAAGATCACAAACTACTTATGTGTCTTATTTTCCTTAATTTAAGTGTACTTTTATTTTCTTTTCTTTTTTAATATTACTTAACACCTTATCTTACTTTTTTAATTTTGTTAATTGCTTAATTAATAATAATCTAAGTTCATGTTTTTGTATATTCATATGTTATACTTTTTTTAAGTAATTTAAACAACATTTTAAACAACATTTACATGATCAAAAATCAGTTTTTTAAGAATTTCTTCTAACCTTATTTTCTGTTTTGCTTTGAACTAATTATTTTTGTAAACAAAATTCAAAAATGATTTTCAAAATATTTAATATAAATTAAAAGATTATATATTAATTATAAAGCGTCTATTATCGAATATTTAAAATTAATTAAATATCCCAAATCAAAGCGATGAAATTTCGGGTTGTTACAATTAGTTCTAATAAAATGTGTTAGGAGTAAATCTTAACCTTTAAATTGGTTACTAAAGTAGTTTAATAATTTATAAACTTAAAATAAATTCTTAAATATAATTTTGAGAAAAATCTCATCAAGAAATAAATTTTTGAGATTTATGTGCAAAGAATATGTGGTTTAACAAATTTAATGACAAATTTGGTGTGCAATGTGAATTTTGAGAAATCTACATTAGAAAAAAAATATAAAAATGTAAATTTAGTTGCAAAATATTATTAAAACTAATTTTTTTTGGTTAATTGGGTGATTTGTGCATTTTAATATGGTTTTTTGAATGTTTTATATCAAAGTTAAACAAAATTTACATAAGTTCGTATATAAAATGTCCATATTTTGTGTGTAATGTATAACTTAAAGAATAATGTAAAGTTTATTGTTAAAAAAAAAAAATTAAATGCTTAAAAAGAGTTGTAAAGTATTTCAATGATGTTGTTGATGTTAGAGTTGGTTGTTGGGTGAAATTTTATTGTTAAAACTTGTAAATTTTGGTTAAGAATGGTGTAAATATTGTTTTATAAGGCTAAACATACACTAAGTAGCCTAAATATTCAATTAGTGGCTTAATTATGTGGTTTTAGCTTACAACATGTTTTGGGCTCCTAATTATCTCTTGGTGAAGAAGCCTCTAGAGAAAAGAAGCTGAGTACGTACATTTTGTAGAAGATTCTTCTTCTCTAGCAAACAAAAATAGAAAAACTTAAGAAAACATTCACTATAAATGAAAACCTAGCCTCCACTGTAGTTAAACTTGAAGATTTTGATTGCTATAAACCTTTAACAGCTGGTATTCTATCTATTCATAAATCTAATATGGGTTTCCATAGATTTTTGTTGAGACTTCATTATAGGCTAAATTTTTCCTCCTACATGTTTCAATCATTGTCTCTATAAGTAAAAAGAGCACTTCTTCCTAGCCTTGAAACCTCTAGATGCTTCAATTTTTTGCATAAAAATTCATTGTAATCGCTATAAGATGAGTTACCTGATAAAATTTCTAGTTTATTGTTGAGTATATGTTCATTGAAGTTTAATCTGTGTCAATTACGTTAATTATCTATAACCTGTAATGTTCATTCTTTCTGTTGGTGAAATCACAGCCAAAGTGAAACCTTATGCTGTCATATCTTGTTGATTTCTTGTTATTTTTTTGCGTAATTTATATTGAATATTGTTGTTGAGTTTCTAATGAATGAATGTGCAATTTTTCAGCTAAATCCGACCCAGCTGGGACGTCGGAATCAATCACCAAATTGGTGACTGGAGTAGGTTCATAAACCAGCAAAAACTTGTGATATGGGTTGACCCCATAGTTCACATGTGTCAACCCAAGGGTCGACACTGCATAGGAATGGGTCGACTTTGGGGTCGACCCATCCCTTGTAAATTACGTAGGCTTAAATTCTGCTTTGTTGTGAACATTTTATTACTTCCTGCTTGTTTAAAACTTGATTTTCAAGTAATTTTTCTAAGGCAAAATAACTTGATTTGCCACTCCATTAGCTTGGGAATCCAAGTTCACATCATAGCAAATCTGAATCCTAGATTTTGGTGAATTTTCGATGATCCATTCTTGAGATTTTTGATGTCAATGAATACATATGTGTGATTTCAAATTGGTTTTTCTGTATGAATATAAATATTATTTTTCCTATAGTTTTGAGGCTGAAATAATTTTATGATTTCTGTTTTTTGAAACAACAACCTCGAAAGAGTAGTATAAACTTACTTTAACAATGTAAGAAGTCTTCAGAATGAAATCAATTAGTTTTAGAAAACCATTTTATAAAATTTGCTTTTGAAAACCAAGCATTTTCTATATAAAATCCACACTTTTCTACACCCTTCGAGAAGGCATAATGGAAGTTAAACAGTATTGTAAACCACATGGTATGGGACACAAATATATACAAAATCGGTTAATTATAGGAACATCTAATTGAATCTGCTGATTTATTGTTTGTTGTTTTTGTTGATTTCCATTGTGGAGCTGACTAGTTGGTTGTAAACCGACATTGAAAACGTATGGTATGGGATGCACAATTATCACTGCTTGGGTTACCGACTAAGATTCTGTAACACGTAATATTATTTGTTGTTAAACTAGTACTTGCATCAGGGGAAAGCTAGACTTTAGGGAGTATTATATACATGTTCACTTAGCCAACGGGGGAGGGGGTCAAGTTACACTTAACCGAGGAGGTCGTAGTGATGGGCATCTCAATTTGAACACATATAAAGTACTTGGCTAAGCTCTGAGGGAGTTATATTTTTAAAGAATGTGCATTATTTTAATGATTGGTCTATATTATTGTTGATGTTGATTTGATCTTATGATCATATTTTGGAGCTTGATGTTATTGGATTTCATATCCATATACATTTATGGTTATGGAGTTTGGTGGTTCTTGTTCCATTTGAGGATTCATAAACTCGTTATAGTTTATCGGTGATGTGTGATACTCTTGTTGTTTTGTTGTATGATGTTATTGTTGTATATGTGCTTAGCTTATAGCAGGTACATATTTTGGATGGAAATCTCGTGTTGTTATCCCGGTTATTTAATAATCCATGTACACCCTTGATATTGTTATTCTATTCCTTTTAGATGAAGACTTACATTTATTATCTTATGTTATCATCATATTACCTTTACTCACTATTAACTAGACTGACCTATGTGTTAATGTTCGGATCAAACTAAGCTTTTTAGGTATCCCTAGCATCTGTAGACATGCTTTTGCTTCCACCATGGATCTTTCTATTTTGGGCTACTTCGTTTAGCTGTTTTGTGTACGCATTTGTAATAAATGCAAGTAGTCTGATATTGTACTTATGTCATTTTGACTTATTGTATATTTTGTTGTTGTACGGCACAGTTTTGAGTTTGTACTTATATTATACGACACATGTATATGTATATATGTTGGGATGACTTTTCTATGACCTATGATATTATATATATTCATTTGTTTTTGTTCTGAATTATGTAGAGCCATTATAGTATTGTAAATGAAATGATGTCCTAATCAACACACTTAATGTTTATCTAATACAAGAATTCTAGTTGGTCGCTCCTAAACTAGCTCTATTCATCACATTAGTAGATGGCATTACTCGTTAATGCTCCTTACTAATATGGGTCTTAGGGTGGGGCATTGCAACTTAGTATCGGAATTGAGTTCTGAAAAAACTGACTAATACAGAATAATAAGAGACCAAATACAGTGTGTTGGCAAATAATATAAGTGGATATATGAACCCTTGTGTCTTTTGCCTAAATTGAATCGTGCCTAAGTCGTGCCCTTTCAAATTTATCTTTGCTTAGAGGTAGATATAGAAGTGGTAATACGTCTAGGAATGCAGACTTTTAATAAATTTCATAGTATTCCTTACATCTAATGCTTGAATATATCTTACCCCTATGCTTTAATCCTATAGTATCTTATTTTTCAGCTGATGGCTGGTCGTGGGAAGGGACATTTCGGATTCTTAACAGACCAGTGGTTTGGGTCACAAAGTAGAGATTGGGCCTTCCAATGGTCCACAACCCACAGAAAGTGTAGGACCAGCTATTGGTTCCTATCTTAAGGCGGTTATTTTGTCCACTGATTAGTTGTTGGAGCTTCTTAGTAGCCCCCAGCCTCTTGCTCCTTCGTGTTTTTCCCACCTCACATATAGGCCTTCGCTCGCATGTGTAGTGACTTCTCTGATCTTGGAGGGAGCCATTCTTTGGTTTCGAGTTCATTCTAGAGGTCCAGGCTTGGATATGTACGTGTAAGGCGCTATAACTAAATAGAGATATTAGGGCATCCCAGGTAATGGATCGTACCATTGCTGAAAACATAAACTATATATTGAGCTTGATAGTCCTTGATTCCGCCCATACTTCGGAGACAGAGTAATTAGTGGTATTTCCTATTAGCTAAATCATATCAGATAATTGGTTAGGACGATCAATCACCAATAGTGAAATACTATTCCAACGGCACTCGTGTGCAAAACAACATATACTATATATACTAATAACATATGGATTTGGAAACCAAAATATATACCAGTACACACTTTCTCATATATATATATTAACTTTGGAGTTCAGTACTGCTTAGGTTAAACAACGCAATCTAAACTCTAATACAAAATGTGACGACCCTCTATATACATCATCAGTTCTCGTAACTAAAAATTTGTGTTGTATAAGCGCCCAATCGATGTAAGTCGATCGTCAAAAGAAAGGAATAATAGACGAGAAAAGAGAAAGAAAAGCGAGAAATTAAAGAGAAGTGAATGAAAAGAACAAGAACACAGGACATGAACACAACCACATTACCTATCGTATTTCTCACAGCGCATTAGATAACATATAATAAATAACAATCCCAGATATAAAATAAGTGAAACAGTAATAATTATAGAAACCACAGAACCAGAGTATATAAGCTCATACAGTTATAGAAAACAGTGCTAGAGTTTATACAATACATAAATAAACCCAACCGATACATGGTCCCTAATAAAGATACTTAACACTGTCAGGACTCCACAGTGTCACACAACGGAATAAACAATAAGGATACAAGTATAAATATGTAAAATCACATCTTTTGAATCCACCTACGCAACTCCGAATAATCTCTATATCAGTCACCTAGCCTGCTCATCAGCATTGTCGATGAACACACAAGGTAATAAGAGGGAATAAAACCTTGGTTTAGGCAAAAGTCTGGTGTGAATGATAAAAATCTCAAAATATTGTAAAAATCATAATAGTAAATATGGCACGGAGGGTATAGGAATCATACCTGCCCTGTCACTACATCCATAGAGTTAGCCCATAATAGTCGATATATGTTACACTATGATAATAAGTATGGGTGTATCCTACATCAGGATACTAGAAATGTCTGATATCCGAATCGATGATATCCAAATCACATGACGGCCCTAAGGTGATAATTGGTTAAGCAAACATAACATCCATCATCCATCCTTACATTCACTCACTCAATGTGTAATATATATGATACTCAATACTTTGATCACCAAATCCATCGGGGCCATGGCAGGTGCAACTTACCTGGTCTCCGCCTAACTCTCACTATGATCAACTACCCTGGTTTATAGTCGATAACCGTACTCAGTCCACACTGCTCTGTCTTTGGGGTCTGGGCCAATCAGCCCACGCTGCCCTAGATCTGATTCGTCCATATGTTCCCTCTCTTAGTGGTTAACCAAAATCATGAATATCGATAACTCCTTTTCACATGTTCTTAATCTCTAGACTATCAATAAAACTCGCGTCTGAAGTCATCCAACAAGAGGGCTATCCCTAATGAACTATAATGTTGCGAGACCTCATTGATTTCCCACCAGGTCATAACAACAATGCGTCATGTCAACCTCAAATGACAGTCACCTCAATTTGACTTAATGTCATCATTTCTGCATCTCGGAGAAAATTGATCCATCAGAGTAATCTTGCTCTCCATTTTGGAATCATCGTCATCGAATGACGCATCACTGCATAGAAGCACCACATGCACATCTCAAGCCAAAGCTCGAAGAGCCATTATATCAAAATCGCTATTGAAAAAACAATCATATCCTGCTCCTCCAAATCACACCATCATCCATGTCAAATTGACCAAATAGCCAATAACAATAGTAATCGATATAGACCACTTTATAGTAATCGATATAGACCACTTTATAGTAATCGATAACGACTACTCGGATCATGTATTTAACTAACAATGGTAAAATACCTATCCAAGAAAAATATTCGGCATTCGTTGCAAAGTCCAGCACATCGGTAAGTCCATCCTCCATCTTCAGGTCAGCCATCAAGATCCATTCTTCGTCTTTGGATCAGCCACCAAGCTCCACTTTCACTCCATCTACAAATCTGCCGCCAAACTCCAATGTTGCTCCATCATGGAGTCCATCCATGCGCTCTGAAGCTCCTCTGAGAAATATCTCGTCTGTTTGAGTCTGCATCCCTGTACACTTAATCAATATGCACCAACATATGCATTTGATCGGTAAGCACCCCAAATTTTAACGAACAAAATATTTCCTAATGCTAGATCGCCTTTGAATGACGTTTCAAACTAAACTAAGAAAACAATTCAACCATGCAAATGCGTATCATACAAATTCCTAAACTAGCACACAAACATCCATAATAGAAGTAATAAATAAAATAGAATATATCTATAGAAATCAAGATAAAATAAATGTCTAACTAATATATGTCTAACAATATAATCAAAATAGTGCATAAAGCACGTAAATGGGTAAATAGTGTGTAATAGCACCCAAACATGTAAATATGTGACTATTAGGTTAAATCTACTTAAATCATTATCTAATTTATTATTTACCAGGTTCAACTATCCTAAACATTACATTTTATAAATAGAACAACAACAACAAAGCCATATATCCCAAACAAGTTGGGGTTGGCTAGATATGGAACCCAAAATAAAAAAATAAAAAAAAGAAATAGTACTGATAATAATGTATATAAGGGTTTAAAATAAACAAACAGATAAAAAGATGTCTGATAAAGGTTTTATTTTAAAAAAAAAGTAAAAAGGTTCAATAAAAGTGAAATAAAGTCTAAAATAGTAATAAAAAAGTAAAAAGGTTCAACAAAAGAGAAATAAAGTCAAAAACAATCAAATAGAAAAAGAAAAAAAACTAAGGTTCTGGTACATGGATTTCCAACTTCCATGCACTCCAATCCACTACCAGCTCCTCAGATATACTCCAATTACTTAAATCTCTCTTTATTATCTCCCCCATGTCATTTTAGGTTGACCTCTACCTCTCTTTGGGCCTTCGGTGCGGCCTATAATTCCAACGCGCACAGGTGCATCGTATGGTCTACATTGGATATATCCAAACCATCTCAAGCAGTAATGGGCTAACTTCTCTTCAATAGGTGCAACTCCAAGTTTTTCTCTAATATCCTCATTTCTAATCCGATCTCGTCTGGTATACCCACAGCTCCAGCGCAGCATCCGCATCTCTGCTACACTTATCTTTTGAACGTGTTGCCTCTTAGTAGGCCAACATTCTGCACCATATAACATTGCAGGCCTAATTGTTGTTCTATAGAATTTTCCTTTAAACTTCTGCGGAATCTTCCTATCACATAGAATGCCAGATGCTAGTCGCCATTTTATAAATAGAAATCAGTTTAAAATATCAATCAAACAATATACGAACAAATAGAGTTCAGTGAGAGACAATATCACTTACCTTAACCAACTCACTTTTAATGCGTAGAGCTCGTCCATACGAGTCAAATGGAAGAAACAACGTCCAATTCCGACCTCGTGCGCAAAAGATGTAGTATACATAAGTTTGTCCATTATTTAATGATTAAACAGTGATATAGCAAAGGTTCGAGCTTTAACATGGTTAATGATGACTGATGCACATTTCACCTCTTCATTTCTTTCTTTCAAATCTACCACATCTGCTTTCTCAAAATCTCTAAATCACTTCCTCTCATTCTCTTCTTCTTATACTTCAATCTTGTGCTACTTTTCGTCATCATGATGTTAAAACGCTCGTTCCCCTTTTACATATCTAGTCCAACATTTGTTTTCTTGCTCATATCTTCATGACCTATCTACCACTTGCCTACCCTACTATGGCCTCTGTTAACCCTTTTAGAGGTCAACACACGATGCCTTACGTTTCTTCCAATTGTCTTCCCTCTAGAGTTTCTCTAACGATAAGTCGCGGCCTCTGCAAGCTCCTGATCTTCGTTCACCAGCTCTACAATGTTCAACCACAACTGTGACGGCCCGTCCCGCACCAGCCTGCATTTCCTCCGAATGTGCGCTGTACTCATGCCCAGCTAGCACAGAACGGTCGTCAGAAGAAAAGAAAGAAGAGAACGAACAAATAAAGGAACCTGTAGAATGTCTCACAGCGCATGGGATAAAATATAATAATAACATACTTGACATAAAACAGGCGAGACAGTGCATAAGCTGATAACTAAAATCAACATCAATCATCAGAGCAGCGGAAATCCATATACAGCTTATTACAATTTTCCAAATTTACTGTCTCTAAACAAAAGAAAGCTAAAGTAGAAGATACACCAACAATGCCCAAGCAGTGATCTTCAACAACACAGGGAGAATATTATGTATATAGTACGTGGAAGCCTCCTGCTCGTCTCCGGACCATCTACCCGTGCATCACCAGCTAACCTGTCTCTAGTCTGCTCGTGTGAGCACCCAGAGTAATAAGAGGAGACATAAAACTCTGGGTCAGACATAAAGCCTGGTATGAGCGATAAGCATCTAAACAGAATGATAACAGGTATACTAAACCATACCTGAACCTGGACCTGCAACCAAAGAGTTAGTACCACATACCGTACAATACTCCAAGGTGCCATAATAAATAGTGTAAGAATACGGGGGTGGGGTGTGTATGTCAAACAATCAAGCATAGCAACCATCCTCACGTTTCTCACTCAGTGCGTAAAGTATACGATATCTACCACTTTGGAACACTAGACAAACTGAGGTAACGACGAATCCCGACTTGTAGAAACCCCGCTGTGACCAAGCCAAACACTTGGAGTCATGACCAAACATTTCAATGACCCACTTCATTGGTCGTAGCCCTTGGTTCTACCGATGCCATAATGGCCCTGAATCCGCCTTCGCACCTCCCACCATAGTGGTCCAAAGCTATAGACGTCGATAACTCCTTGGCACGCGCCCCGCAGCAAAGCCCAACCATGAAGCGAACTCGTTGATTCCCATCTGAATCTTAAGCTCTAACTTCTCATTTGGACTTCCTTTGCATCTCGGGTTTGGTCGAATTGGAGTTGGTCTTCAGAAGAATCATCACGGAGTAGTAAAAGTACACGTCCGGTTCGGTCCGGTCACCCATGCTCGGTTCGGTTCGGATACGTACCCCGGTTCGGTTCGGAGTGCCACCATCCTCTGGGTTCGGGTCCTTCTCCCTCATGCGGTTCGGTTCGGTGATTCTGAAGCGGTTCGGTTCGGATACTCCATAGCTTGAGTGCCTCCGTCTCCGTCTCGTCAGCATCAGTTCGGTTCGTGTATTGCTCTCGGTTCGGTTCAGAATATGGTATCCATGCTCCTCTTTCTTCCACTTCAGTCCTCCTTGTTCCTTCCGATCTCACGCTACGCCCCTCCGATCCGACCAGGCCTTCCTTGTTCCCTCTTCACGTCATGCTCCAGCAAGTACCACGCCCCGGTCCGGTTCGGATATGTCCGATCCGATCCCCTACCCGATCCGATCCGGTTAGATACCCTGCAGTTTTCTGCAACTTTCCAGCAACTTGTTTACGCCGTTCGACGACGTTTTCGACCAATTTAACTATTATAATCAATCATAAAACATACCATAGAGTCATAGCAACATGTAATAGCAACCACAAACAGCAAACAACAATTCAAATGAATCAAAAGGGATCAAAAGTGACTAAAACTTCATATTTTCCCATAATCCCTCTTAATCATGTTTAAGTACATACTTAGTAAACCTTAACCAAATCGTCTAAATTTTATAACAGAGGCATGAAATATTATTTAAGAATTTCTAAACATTTTTCCAGAATTTATTAGTGTATAAATTCGCTAATCTTCACTAATTACCCTTAATTAACTGTAATTAGTGTCAAAACGATGCTATCACTCACCTTGGCCACAACCAAAACCCCAAAACTGAAATATTCTCTGATTTGGCGCTGTTCCCAATCTTACACAGCAGCTCTACCTCGATTCTCGTGCTAATACTCCTTGATTTGATGTTTGCTAAGCCTAATCTTCAATTAGAAAGTGATTTTTGGGTGTTTTAGAGAGATTTAGAGAGTGGAGGCCATGGCTAGGTCAAGAGGAATGAAAGTGGCGGCTGGAAAATGTCTAAAGAAATGTTTTCTAACCCTAATCAGCCCCTATATACCCCTAAACCCGAAATTCCCCTTGGGCCTAGCTGCTAATCACCCGCTTAAGCCCAATTAAGCTGTTTTTCACCATCTGAAATTTGTTTCAGCCATATCTCCCAAACGGTGAGTCCGTTTGGCTAATGTGACCACTCTACGGAAAGAGAAACCATCATCCAGAGCCAATGGAAGTGGTTTCAGGTCAAAATTCCTTTCCAGTCAAAAGTTATGGCCAAAACAGTGGTAACTAGGGGTAAAATGGTCATTTAAAAATCGTGAAAAATCATGAACATGGGAAATGACCCCAATAGTCGTTCCCCAAAGTTACATGACCATACGACTTCGTATGTGAAAGAAATAAATATTCTACGATCCTATGATGCGTAGAATGCGGGTCGTTACACTCTCCCCCCCTTAAGAAATTTCGCCCCCGAAATTCCTTAACCCTAAAACATACAAGGGATCCCGCATGCCTAACAACCATATTCAACAATCAAATATGCAAAACAAGCAAACAAGCCTATCCTAGCATGCGGAAAACTAAATCGAAGTCAAAATCTTACCAGGCAAAGAGTTCTGGATACTTCTTCCTTATGTCCTCCTCTGTTTCCCAAGTACAATCATCCTCGTCCTCGCCCCACTGAACCTTGACTAGTTTCACCGCCTTTCTTCGAAGTTGCTTCATGTCGTGCTCGACAATACGGGCCGGCTTGCGGTTCCCAACCGCCTCGGGTTCTACTTCGAAGTCCTCCAACTGATCAGGTGAAATAGTCATATCTGAGTCGTGAACGAACTTCCTTAGTTGGGAAACATGAAATACGTTGTGAACTCCCGCCATCTTCTCCGGTAAGTCAATTCTATATGCCAAATTCCCGACTAGCTCAAGAACAGGGAATGGGCCAACAAACCTTGGTGCCAACTTGCCTCTCCTGCCAAATCGTATTACGCTCTTTAACGGAGAAATCTTGACAAACACCAAGTCGCCAACGGAGAATTTTAAGTCTCTTCTCCTCTTATCAGCATAACTCTTCTGCCTATCTTGGGCAGCCTTCATTCGTTGTTGAATGGTCTTAATCTTATCTGAAGTTTCCCTCACCACATCTGGTCCAAGCATAAACTTCTCGCCAGTCTCTATCCAACATGATGGTGAGTTGCACGGTCTTCCGTACAAAGCTTCAAACGGAGCCATACCGATACTGGATTGGTAGCTATTATTATATGCAAACTCTACTAGATGCAAATGGTCATCCCATGATCCACCAAAATCCAATATACATGCTCTCAAGAGGTCTTCCAAGATACGGTTCACCCTCTCCGTCTGACCGTCGGTCTGAGGATGATATGCGGTACTGAGATGTAACTCTGACCCTAGAGCCTCTTGTAAGCTCTTCCAAAACCCACTAGTGAACAACGGGTCTCGGTCGCTCACAATGCTTTTGGGTACTCCATGAAATTTCACTACCCACTTCATATATAATTCTGCTAACTTAGCTGCCGTTCTGGTCGATTTGACTGGTATGAATCTTGCACTCTTAGTCAACCGATCCACAATTACCCAAATGCTATCATGTCCCGATCTAGTTCTTGGTAAACCATCAATGAAATCCATCGAGACTTGCTCCCATTTCCATTCGGGAATTTCTAATGGTTGCAACAACCCACTAGGCTTCTTTTGCTCGGCTTTAACTAGCTGGCAATTCATGCACTTGGATATAAACTTCCCAACGTCTCTTTTCATCCCTTCCCAGTAGTAAGTCTGCTTCATATCTCGATACATCTTGTTACCACCGGGGTGTATAGTTAGCTTTGAGTGATGACATTCTCTAAGCACTTCATCCCTCAATCCATTGACATTGGGTACAACGAGCTTTCCATTCTTTCTAAGCCATCTATCTCGATCAAGCCCATATTTGTTCATCTCCTCATCGATACCCATCTGTAACTTGGAGATGATTTCCAATAGGTTAGGATCGTCCCTCTGGCTAGAGCCGATCCGTTCAATCAAAGTGGGTCTGATCGTCAAACTTGCTAACATTTCTGGATCCAATTCGCACTTTGGTTTGAAATCAAACCCCGCGATAAACTCCAGTTGCTTCCATTCAAGGAACATAGCCCCTAAGCTGGCATGTCTTCTACTCAATGCATCAGCCACCGCATTGCCCTTTCCCGGTGTATATGCGATGTCAAAATCATAGGAAGCTAAGAACTCTAACCATCTCTGCTGACGGAGATTTAAATCCTTCTGGGAGAAGAGATATTTTAACGACTTATGATCTGTAAACAGCTCAAATCTTTCTCCCAAGAGATAGTGTCTCCACATCTTTAAAGCGAACACGATCGCTGCCAATTCTAAATCATGGGTAGGGTATCTTCTCTCGTGCGGTTTTAATTGCCAACTTGCGTAAGCTACAACCCTACCGCCTTGCATCAATACAACACCCAGTCCGGTACCACAGGCATCCGTGTATACCGTCATCTCTTCATCCCCCTTAGGAATGACTAACACTGGTGCGCTTGTCAACTTGTCCTTTAGACTTTTGAATGCATTCTCGCACCTTTCATCCCAGACAAAAGCTTGATTCTTCTTGGTCAACTGGGTCAATGGTGCTGCTATCTTGGAGAAACCTTGGATAAACTTACGATAATATCCAGCTAATCCCAAGAAACTTCTTACATCTGCTGCATTCTTGGGCGTAGGCCAATCTTGTACCGTAGCCACCTTCGCCGGGTCCACGGCAATCCCATTTTCTGATACAACATGGCCCAAGAACCTCACTTCCCTCTTCCAGAAGTGGCACTTAGAAAACTTTGCTTTCAATTGGTGTTTTCTCAACACCTCCATCACTATTCTTAAATGTCCCTTGTGTTCTTCCTCTGTCCTCGAGTAGACCAAAATATCATCAACGAACACAAGGACAAACTTATTCAACTGATCTCTGAATACCCTATTCATAAGATCCACAAAATATGCTGGGGCATTGGTCAGCCCGAATGGCATGACCAACCACTCATAAAACCCAGACGGCGTCCGAAATGCCGTTTTAGCTATACTCTCAGCTTCCACTCTAAGCTGATGAAAACCTGTCGCGAGATCCAACTGAGAAAATACTCTCGCGCTACTCAACTGATCAAACAAATCATCTATCCGCGGTAGAGGATACTTGTTCTTCCTCGTCACTTTATTCAACTCGCGGTAGTCTACACACAAACGAAGGGAACCATCCGCCTTGGTAGCAAACACAACTGGTGCTCCCCATTCAGAAACACTCCTTCTGATAAATCCCTTCTTCAAAAGATCGCTGACTTGCACCTCGAGCTCTCGCTGCTCTCTTGGTGCCATACGACGAAGTGGCATCACTATAGGCCTGGCATCTTTTACCAAATCAATACGGAACTCAATCTCTCGGTGTGGTGGAAGTCCGGTCACTTCTTCGAAAACATCCGGATACTGGCTAACCACGGGAAAACCTGACAACTCACTATGCGGAATGTTGAGGGAGTTTAGAAAACTAGCCAATACCCCCTTACTGGGTAGACCACCAAACACTATCCTCCGCCCATCATCCGCTCTAGCTGTCACCAACAAGCCCTCACAGTCTACCACCACCCCGTATCTTTGGAGCCAATCTACTCCCAAAATAATGCCAAACCCAGTAAAGCCCAAAACAAAGCAATCACAAACAAACATGCATCCATGACTCGATAAGACCACATTGCGACAAATCATGCTAAGGCTAGTCGAACCACCAATCGGGTTCGTCACTATTAAAGGTCTATCGACAATTTCGGGCTCCAATCCCAACCTATCTACCAGGTCACTAGATATGAAAGAACTGGAAGCTCCGGTATCAAACAAAACTCTAACAGGAACATCATAAACAGAAAGCATACCTTGAATGACGACATTCTTTCCCTTCTCCGCCGCAGTTGGGGCATTCAACGAAGAAGGAATAGCATTAAGGGCATATGCTTTCACCATTTGCTTTTCTTTAGGGGGCAGTGGACACTTGTCCTTGTGATGTCCCATTTGGCCACAGTTGAAGCACTTCCTATCCGCTGGCTTGGCCCGACAATTACTAGCATAATGGCCCTTCTTACCACAGCTGAAGCACTCCACATCTTGCTTATTCTTTTTCTTCTGGCCATCCTTAGTCTGACTCTGCTTTCTCTTATTCTGAGAACCACCTTTGCCTCCACCACTAGCTTGTGGCTTTGGCTCATCTGCGGATGCAACCTCAGTCTTCGACTTAGGGTAGAGACTTTCCGATCTTAACGCTTTCCCCACAATCGATTCAAACGTCTCATCGATGTGGTTAATAAGTTTTTCCCCCAAGTACTGATCCAAACCAGTTATGAATTTCTCATTCTTTTTCTCGGCAGTATCAATAAGAGATAACCCATATTTTGACAAAGTGTCAAATTCAGCAATATACTCCGAGACAGCTCTGCCATTCTGCTTGAGCTCCAAGAATTTCTTAAACAGCATTGACTTCTGAGCAGCTGGAATGAACTTCTCGCTAAAGCGAGCATTAAACTGCTCCCAAGTAATCTGATCTTCGGGAGTGGCTGCCTTTATAGCATTCCACCAATTCATTGCCCGCCCTTGCAGCTGACGGGACGCTAGCTTTCTCTTCATCGCATCCTCGATACCCAAATCCTCGAAGATACGTTCGCAACTATCCAACCAATCCTGAACATCTGTGGCCGACTCCGTTCCGTGAAACGGCTTCCCACCAAGGCTAGTATAATCCTTATTCAGCTTGGCGAAGTCGACCCTCGGCGCCTGCACTATTGGACCACCACCATTTCCACCATTGGGAGCTGCCCTCTGCACATCTCTTAGCATCTCTCTCATGAGGTCAGTAAACATCGTCCTCATGTCAGCAGCATTCCCATTATTGGCTCCCCTACCAGCACCTCTAGTATATCGGCTCATCGTCAATCTGAAAAAGGAAACGATTAACGACTCCATAGTGGTGCTAGTGCAGTACGACTTCATCCTTATACTAGTAATAGTATATATATATAGCTTTTAAAAACCAAAGTAATCACAAATACGCTCTCTCGTATACGTATATTATCTCTCCCTGATAACTTCCCTAGGTTAACTACGCAACCTAGAGCTCTGATACCAAGTGTGACGGCCCGTCCCGCACCAGCCTGCATTTCCTCCGAATGTGCGCTGTACTCATGCCCAGCTAGCACAGAACGGTCGTCAGAAGAAAAGAAAGAAGAGAACGAACAAATCAAGGAACCTGTAGAATGTCTCACAGCGCATGGGATAAAATATAATAATAACATACTTGACATAAAACAGGCGAGACAGTGCATAAGCTGATAACTAAAATCAACATCAATCATCAGAGCAGCGGAAATCCATATACAGCTTATTACAATTTTCCAAATTTACTGTCTCTAAACAAAAGAAAGCTAAAGTAGAAGATACACCAACAATGCCCAAGCAGTGATCTTCAACAACACAGGGAGAATATTATGTATATAGTACGTGGAAGCCTCCTGCTCGTCTCCGGACCATCTACCCGTGCATCACCAGCTAACCTGTCTCTAGTCTGCTCGTGTGAGCACCCAGAGTAATAAGAGGAGACATAAAACTCTGGGTCAGACATAAAGCCTGGTATGAGCGATAAGCATCTAAACAGAATGATAACAGGTATACTAAACCATACCTGAACCTGGACCTGCAACCAAAGAGTTAGTACCACATACCGTACAATACTCCAAGGTGCCATAATAAATAGTGTAAGAATACGGGGGTGGGGTGTGTATGTCAAACAATCAAGCATAGCAACCATCCTCACGTTTCTCACTCAGTGCGTAAAGTATACGATATCTACCACTTTGGAACACTAGACAAACTGAGGTAACGACGAATCCCGACTTGTAGAAACCCCGCTGTGACCAAGCCAAACACTTGGAGTCATGACCAAACATTTCAATGACCCACTTCATTGGTCGTAGCCCTTGGTTCTACCGATGCCATAATGGCCCTGAATCCGCCTTCGCACCTCCCACCATAGTGGTCCAAAGCTATAGACGTCGATAACTCCTTGGCACGCGCCCCGCAGCAAAGCCCAACCATGAAGCGAACTCGTTGATTCCCATCTGAATCTTAAGCTCTAACTTCTCATTTGGACTTCCTTTGCATCTCGGGTTTGGTCAAATTGGAGTTGGTCTTCAGAAGAATCATCACGGAGTAGTAAAAGTACACGTCCGGTTCGGTCCGGTCACCCATGCTCGGTTCGGTTCGGATACGTACCCCGGTTCGGTTCGGAGTGCCACCATCGTCTGGGTTCGGGTCCTTCTCCCTCATGCGGTTCGGTTCGGTGATTCTGAAGCGGTTCGGTTCGGATACTCCATAGCTTGAGTGCCTCCGTCTCCGTCTCGTCAGCATCAGTTCGGTTCGTGTATTGCTCTCGGTTCGGTTCAGAATATGGTATCCATGCTCCTCTTTCTTCCACTTCAGTCCTCCTTGTTCCTTCCGATCTCACGCTACGCCCCTCCGATCCGACCAGGCCTTCCTTGTTCCCTCTTCACGTCATGCTCCAGCAAGTACCACGCCCCGGTCCGGTTCGGATATGTCCGATCCGATCCCCTACCCGATCCGATCCGGTTAGATACCCTGCAGTTTTCTGCAACTTTCCAGCAACTTGTTTACGCCGTTCGACGACGTTTTCGACCAATTTAACTATTCTAATCAATCATAAAACATACCATAGAGTCATAGCAACATGTAATAGCAACCACAAACAGCAAACAACAATTCAAATGAATCAAAAGGGATCAAAAGTGACTAAAACTTCATATTTTCCCATAATCCCTCTTAATCATGTTTAAGTACATACTTAGTAAAACTTAACCAAATCGTCTAAATTTTATAACAGAGGCATGAAATATTATTTAAGAATTTCTAAACATTTTTCCAGAATTTATTAGTGTATAAATTCGCTAATCTTCACTAATTACCCTTAATTAACTGTAATTAGTGTCAAAACGATGCTATCACTCACCTTGGCCACAACCAAAACCCCAAAACTGAAATATTCTCTGATTTGGCGCTGTTCCCAATCTTACACAGCAGCTCTACCTCTGTTCTCGTGCTAATACTCCTTGATTTGATGTTTGCTAAGCCTAATCTTCAATTAGAAAGCGATTTTGGGGTGTTTTAGAGAGATTTAGAGAGTGGAGGCCATGGCTAGGTCAAGAGGAATGAAAGTGGCGGCTGGAAAATGTCTAAAGAAATGTTTTCTAACCCTAATCAGCCCCTATATACCCCTAAACCCGAAATTCCCCTTGGGCCTAGCTGCTAATCACCCGCTTAAGCCCAATTAAGCTGTTTTTCACCATCTGAAATTTGTTTCAGCCATATCTCCCAAACGGTGAGTCCGTTTGGCTAATGTGACCACTCTACGGAAAGAGAAACCATCATCCGGAGCCAATGGAAGTGGTTTCAGGTCAAAATTCCTTTCCAGTCAAAAGTTATGGCCAAAACAGTGGTAACTAGGGGTAAAATGGTCATTTAAAAATCGTGAAAAATCATGAACATGGGAAATGACCCCAATAGTCGTTCCCCAAAGTTACATGACCATACGACTTCGTATGTGAAAGAAATAAATATTCTACGATCATATGATGCGTAGAATGCGGGTCGTTACAACAACAAAAGGCTGATCTTAATATTTTGTTTCTGGTTTGGATTGTTTCGGGGACGAGCTATTGTGGCTTTTCTCTATTTTTTGGTGAGTTTTTTATGGTCAATTAGGATGGGTTGGTTGGTTTATAGTGCTTATCTCTGGTCATTGGGCATGTTGGTGTTGAAGTGTGTTGTTCGACTTGTGTAGTTTTTGTTGGGTGTTGATTTTCTATTATTTTTGGTACGGTGATTGTTGTGTAAAAAGGGTTGTGGATTTATTTCATTTCTTTGTTTTGTTGTTGTGCACTACTGGTTAGGGTGGTCAGTGACTCCACGATTCGCCATGTTTTATATTGTTTTTGCCCTCTTTTGCTGCAATCACTTCCCACCTCGGTGAATGCCTTAGCAACGGAGGCGAGAGTCATCTATTGACTTTTGTGCTTCGGTAAACATGCTCATTATTTTACTGTTTTCCCTGGTCTCTACCGTGTCAGTGTTTTGAGTATGCTTATGTCAGATTGTGTCTTAGCTATTTATATATGCTAATGCGTTCATATGGGATATCATTTGCTTGAGGATGCTTATGCTGCTTTGTGCATTGCCAAAGGCTACGTGATGTTTACATGCTATACTCTCTATATCCTTTGTTGGTATGGCGAATATGATTTGCCTATGATATTTGTGGAGCTAGCCCTATGCCGTGCAGTGCAGTACTGGTCATTAAGCCTTGTCATATCATGCTACAGTGTGTTTCTGCCTTCTGTAGCTTACAATTATTGTTCATATCTACTTTAACTTGTTTATCTTTATTATGACATATTATGTGATTGTCTCCCTGCGTGGAGCATGAAACCCTTATATTACTCTAAGTTGTTTAGTCTAGCCTATGTGTTGTATGATTTTATATAGTAGTCTAGAAAAGTGTTTAGCTCCTGTGTTGTAACCTAGATAAGATGATGGTGGACGGTCCACCTTAAAACCAAATTGTAGTAGGTTAGTAACCACCAACCCCTTGTTTTACTTGTACATATTGTTGGTTATAATAAAATTGTTTGTGGTCACTTTAAAATCCGGTCTGCATTTCCAAAAATAATAATTAAATAATGCTAATACACAAGTTAATTATCTAATTAGCATTTTAATTCATCTTCCTCAAAGCCAAATACCTGTACATGGGCACGCATAGTAAACCCACTAATGCCCGTTCCTTCTCTCCTCCCTCTCTCCCATTTCACTCAGCGATTCTCTAAACTGCCAATGTCATCGATCTTCAATTCATGCAAGCGCTGCACCCATGCCAACCAAGTTAAACTCGTAGGAAGACTGCAAAATGAGTTCTCCCCCTTAGTTTTGTTGTCGTGAGTTTGATGTGTCACTTTTTGTGATCAAATATAAACAAAATCCATTTGTCAACGCCTCTCTCCATCCTAAGATTAATGTCGATCTCGAAATGGCCTTACTTTGCCTAAGTTGGTCATAATCTCTAACCAAAGGTCACGAACTTTCAAGGACATAAAGAAAAATAGCGATCACAACTTCTGATTTTGGTATCCACGCGATCTCGACAATCAAGGAATTTAGAAATTAGTTTTGTGATTTTTATTCAAGTATTTCTCTTTTATTTTTTGTTGCAAGGTTCAAAGAGGCAACTATGGGTATCCTCATGCAATGGAACAGTAAAATGAAATAGAAGAGGAAGAGAGCTACGGTAACGAGCTAGGTCCAAGTGAGTTTATTTATATATTATTTTATTCCATTAAATTTCAATCTCTCTTTATGAAATCAACACGCATTTTAGCTCGCTACGATTAAACGACTTATCCAAATGTTACAAAACTTGGTTGCATATATCACTACAATGATATGGTCCTAATGGTATAAGTTTCGTTGTAATCCGAGACTGTTGCCCGAAATGATAATATTACGTGTATTTTGAGATGGCTCTAACCCTACAATCTCCCGATCTTGAAATATATCAATCCTTATACTTTCTATTCACATCACTAGCTATCCGGACTCAATGGAACTGGTCCCAAGTCATGATTCGGTCATTTGGAAAAAATCTCAATTTGGACCTGTTAATCGAATAATATATGATTAATATTTAAATAAAATGTTTAGATATCCAATCGTTAAAATACGTGTCATTACACTAAATAATAATAATAAAACAAAGAAGATTTAAGCACCCTCATTGATTCAAAGAATTATCCTTATCCTTATTAATTCTCCCAAGTCTATATATTTTATATCCAATTCATATAATATACCAATTAATAGTTATTCAACTAAACATCCCACACTATAATCAATTAATAATTATTCTCTTCCAAAATTCAATGTTATTGAATCAACTATGTAATCCAAAATTTAAAATAATCTATAAACTTACTCAACATATATTTATTAACAAATTCTAAAAGAAGTGTCCACGTGCATAGCTCGATTAGTCAATGCAGTATAACAATCATGGAACAATTTCATTGAGGTCTCGGGTTTGAATCTCAAGCAACTTATGTACTATAACCCCTAAGACGTGGAGTATTTACCTCCTCAAGAAGCAAGAATGATTGGGGAATGATGCTTTGTGATAGACTGGCTAAAAAGGAGGTTAGTTGTGGTGGACCATCTGTATCCTCAAGATTTACTCCTTGAGTGGGGTTTTCAAAAAAGTTTTAACATGTATACTGCAAGTTTATCAACAAATTGGGTAAAATGATTATTTAGATGCAAATATAAATAAATCACATAACAAATTATATACACCAATGACAGTAAGATTATATTTTATAATTTATTCATTAAATGAATTACCATTTACTGCATTATAATATTTTATCGACTTCAAATAACAATTTTTTTCTTACAATTACTTATAAATCATTCTCAATTGCATTATATCTTTTACGATCGAGCCCATATATTTGACTAATTGTGTAATCTTAAATTTATAGTATATAAATAAACATAGTTAATTGGTATTTATTAGTCCATCTAATAAATCCTAAAAATGTGAAGATGTCAACATATTCACAATTCATATATTGAGAAACTGATAAATTATTTCTTCTTTATTTATATACATACATATATATATAAAGATAATTAAATCTCATAACATTAGATGTATTCATAAATAACAAAATATCCTTCAAATTATAATTCATTTATATAAAAAACATACATTACATAATTGTATTATATTTTTAACAATCTATAAAAGATAAATTTATATTTTGCAGCATTACGACGTGAATGTACATATTGCACAGGTAAAATTTATATTATATATCATTCTCACTTTCAACATGTTATCAAATCGTATCCAACTCATAACTTGTAACAACCTGGAAAATCAAAACCAATTTAAAAATTTTATTTTAAGAAATTTTGTTGGAAAATGTGCCAGAATTAAAAAATTCCAATTTTAAATAATATTAAAGCTATTAAAAATAGCCATTTTACGAACGACCTCCGTTTTCGATAAAACCATTTTTGTTGGATCTGAAATGTCAAATTATTGCTAGATTTATATTTCCATAATTTTTGGAATTAATATGTGAGCATAGTAAATTAAAATGTGTTCGTTAATTTCTGTTGAATTGGATCGACCGTTTAAAAGGTCATTTTTCAAACGGTCTCCAAATTCGACGAAATTAATTTTGCTAGAACCGTATCATCAAAACACAGCTAAATTTATTTATTTTGAATTGTTGGAGTCAGTATGTGGCCCCTGTAAATTAAAATGTACGTTCAAATTAAATAATTAAATGATTTATATTTTAAATTAAAGAAAAGTGGGCTAAAACAATTGATGGACTGATGAAACCTAGCTCATTATGTCCGGAATAGGGGTATTTGGTTAGAGGCAACATTCATGGGGCTGGATTTGGAGCTATTAGGAATTGACGGTTTTTTTTTTGTAAACTAGAGAATTTAATAATATTTCATTATAAATATACATTAACCTAAAACCATAATTCAGAAATAGAGCCGCCACCATCGTTATTCCATTGCCAGAAACCTTCGAATCTTTCTCTCTCAATAACCCTCCATCCATTCAGTGAAATTCCTACTTCTTTTGACAATATTGTAGTACATCTCATCCTCTCCACATCCATACGGATAACATCCTCTACCATCAAGTGTTTCAATCGAACCAGGGCATTAGAAAACATTGAAATTGTTATATTAGAAATTGTACACAAATAAAATTCTTTTTATTTGTCATTAGATAACACCCTTTTAACAATAAAAATTCCTTTTTTAATTTTAATTATCATATGAGGAATTGTACACAAATAAAATTCTTTTTATTTGTCATTAGAAAACATTGAAATTGTTATGCAAATAAAATCTCTTTTTCTTTGTCATTAGAAAACATTGGAATTGTTATGCAAATAAAATCCTTTTTATTTGTCATTAGAAAACATTGGAATTGTTATGCAAATAAAATTATTTTTATTTGTCATTAGAAAACATTGAAATTGTTATGCAAATAAAATATCATTTTTATTTTTCATTAGAAAACATTGGAATTGTTATGCAAATAAAATTCCTTTTTATTTGTCATTAGAAAACATTGAAATTGTTATGCAAATAAGATATCCCTTTTATTTGTCATTAGAAAACCTTGGAATTGTTATGAAAATAATTATTCTTTTTTATTTGTCATTAGAAAACATTGGAATTGTTATGCAAATAATTATTCCTTTTTATTTGTCATTAGAAAACATTGAAATTGTTATGCAAATAAAATATACTTTTTATTTATCATGTTGAACATAGAAAATGTTATGACAATAAAATCTTCTTTTTATTTGTCATTAGCAACATTGAAAATGTTATGACAATAAAATCTTTTATTTATTTGTCATTAGCAACATAGAAAATGTTATGACAATAAAATCTTCTTTTTATTTGTCATTAGCAATATAGAAAATGTTATGACAATAAAATCTTCTTTTCATTTGTCATTAGCAACATAGAAAATGTTATAAAAATAAAAATCTTCTTTTTATTTTTCATTAGCTATATAGAAAATGTTATGACAATAAAATCTTCTTTTTATTTGTCATTAGCAACATAGAAAATGTTATGAAAATAAAAATCTTCTTTTTATTTGTCATTAGCAACATAGAAAATATTACGAAAATAAAAATTTTCTTTTTATTTGTCATTAGCAACATAGAAAATGTTATTAAAATAAAAATCTTCTTTTTATTTGTCATGTTGAACATAGAAAATGTTATGACAATAAAATCTTCTTTTTATTTGTCATTAGCAACATAGAAAATGTTATGAAAATAAAAACCTTCTTTTTATTTATCATTAGCAACATAGAAAATGTTATGAAAATAAAAATCTTATTTTCATTTGTCATGTTGAACATAGAAAATGTTATGAAAATAAAAATCTTCTTTTTATTTGTCATATAAAATATAGAATTGTTGTATAAATAAAATTCTTCTTTTTATTTATTCATATGAAATATAGACTACATGTAGACAAGAAAAATCTCTTTTTATTTGTCATATAAAATATAGAATTGTTGTATAAATAAAATTCTTCTTTTTATTTATACATATGAAATGTAGGAATTGTGTGGACAATGAAACTTTCTTTTACTGTATATATTGAACATAGGAATGGTCAAAATTGTTAAACATTAAAAAGAAACATTTTTAATGTATAAAATGATTTATTATTCAAAGAAACATGTTTATTAGAAAATTGTTAAACATTAAAAAGAAACATTTTTAATGTATAAAATGATTCATTATTCAAAGAAACATGTTCATTAGAAATATTAAAAAGAAACATTTTTAATGTTTAAAATGATTCATTATTTAAAGTGACATTTTTATTGTCAAAATTATGTAAAACATTTAAAAGAAGCATTTTTAATGTATAAAATGACTCATTAATAAGAATAACATGTACATTTAGATTAAAAAGGGATTATAGGTTAAAATATGATTTGTAATTAAAATATTACCTTTTACACGATAGTAAAATAGGAAAATGTTTTAAGACTAATATATGCTTTGTTTGTTGAAACCAACATTTTTAATATGTTAGTGATATCGTCAAACGATTTATATATATATATATATATATATATTAAAAAGTAAACGAATTGCGCGCGGTAGTTCGCGTTTCGGAATCGTAACTTTAAACGATTTTACCAAAAGATCCAACCGTCGGATTTTCCCAAAACTGAAACTGTTAGGTTCGCTTGGGGAAGATCTTTCCAACGATATTAATTTTGTTAAAATGCAATGGTCATATTTCTAGAAATGTGTAAATCAAATTTGGGTAAAAACAGCGCCAGTGCCGCCTATTGACCTGAAGCGTCGTAAAATTAAATTGGGCTATTTTTATATAAATAAAAATAGCGATAAATCATTATAAAATAATATTAATGTTATAAAATGATTGAAATTATATATATTTGAGATTTATTTGAAAAGACCGAGTTCAATCTCATTTCAAATAATTACACGACGATTTAAACCGAATACATTGAAGACGGTGATTGAAGACCGGCGATCTTCACATCGAATGGACGACTATTGATGTCCGACATTGGGTAGCTCCCAATAAAGGGTTAAAAGTGGTAGTTGCCCGGACGTACTTGTTGATCGTCCGGATATGCGAGCACCTCTCTTCCGTATTGGACATACGGGACAAAAAATAAGGTGTCTCCGGTTTTGTTCAGACCCAGAATGGACTTGTAAATGGATGTGTGTCTGACATTGGATTTCTCTCTATGTGAATTGATTTCTATTTAATATATATCCGTTTGGTGGCGGAGAATTTATTCTCTTACTTGACACCATTCTCTGAGGCGTACGAGTTCAGAGGTTATATATTGATAAACATCAGTCGCATGGCGTGGATTGTCAATGAGGCATGCCAAGATGCAAATGATCAAGGCTTTTGTTGAAAAGCAGAGCCTTGTGGTTGATGTTCGAAGAACAACTTATTTAGGCATAGCTTTGCGTATAGCGCTACTTCGCGAGCCTCACACCCCGGTAAAAGTCAGAAACAGGATAAGGGAACGCAGGGAGTGCATGACGTTTCTTTCTAGCTAGAAGTAGTGTCATGGTATGGAGCCCAGAAATTTTTACTAATGTTGATGATAGTTTGTGAGGCCTCGATATATTGGTAACTACTGGCCAAGTGATAGGTCCAATAGGACCGGGAAATGTGTGTTCATGAATTGCCAATCCACTAAAGTATTTGTGGACCGGCCCTACAGGATCCAAGGGTTCGCCAGCGTCCGAGACCTGAGACATTTTCTAGAGTGTCTCGAATCGGTAAGGAGACAATCCCTAGCCTTGACTCATCATAGAAATCCAATTTCCAATACGACATTACGGATTTGATTGTAAACCTATGTATGGCGACGTAGTACATGGTAGCTATGCCGTCTAGGATTGATACATTTATTTAGAAAGTGTTTTAAAATTTATTAGACACTAATAATAATTATTGTTTTGTACGTATAAAGAATGTTTGATCATTATAAGGTAAAACTCTATTCTCCGGTTTGCGTTGCATTGTGTGATCGGACTTGAGCCTTATAACGATTTCATTTTTCTAAAAAGCATTGCATTGTTTTAAAGGATTTATTTAATTTATGCACTGGCAATCCAATGGAGTAAACATGTTCCACATTAACGGCGTGGTCCTGTGATTAGCCTTATCGTTAGATAAGTTAAGAAAGATTTCTCATACCAGTCTTATGACTGACTCGTAGTCTGTTTTCACTTGCAAACTCGGGTGCCCTTATTTTTACACGGGCAGCCAAGTGACAGGTAACAGGTTATTTTGGATATGTACCAAAGTGGAGTATGCTCTTGGCAGAAGATGAAGATTACCTCTATGTTTTATTTCTATTTTGAAACATTTAGACATCATTTATCTATGTTGTACTTGATGATTTTTAGACTTATTTCTATTCGCTGAGACTTTTTATGTGCTAAGTTGTATCCTATAAATGTGCCACTCTGATGTTGTGATGTTGATGACATTTCTAATTTTCGCTGCTATGATTTAGTGTGTTATATTGTTATCTGGAATCTGCTGTTGTTATAAATATGTTTTATTCCAATGATTATCCTTGCTTTCGTACTACGGAAGTTTGGGGTTATAACAGTTGGTATCTGAGCTAATGGTTAACCTTAGCTTCAGCGTATAATATATTTAAAACAATTCGTCTAGATTGAATCAGCAGTATTCTAAGGAGAGTAGCTCATTAGAGATAGGATTAGTAATGTCCTAGAATGAGCATAGCAGAATAGCATATAATAATCAGTCATTACATCATCATTTTTCCAAATGTCCTTTACTTTTACCATTCCTTAAAAATTATCATTTTTGTTGGTCTGACTCTTTCCGTGATGGTACATAACTGACTGAAAATGAGTACGAGAGCTATAGTCAGAGGTAGAGGCGGAGGCAGGGGACAGGGAACGGGTGAAAATTCCCGCTGCTCAAGACCAGCCTAATCCAGAGGCAGTAGTACCACCATCACCCCCGCAACCTTTTGATCTAGACAAAGTAGCTAAGAAATTCAGAAATTTGGGTGGCGTGCCGTTCACTGGCCGTGAGACAGTGACGGAGGCTCAGGCGTGGCTTAAGACATGTGAGAAGATTTTTGGGGGCTTGGAACTAGAAGACCATCGGAAGCGATTCATGGTGTCATAGCTGTTGAAGGATGAGGCTCAGATATGGTGGGAGACAGGTACGATTGGTGGTATTGATGTTGATATGACTTAGGCAAAATTCAAGGAGCTTTTTAATGAGAATTTCATTCCTCGACAAGAAGTCGAGCGCCTTCATGATGAGTTTGCTAATCTCCAGCAAGGAGATCGGACTATTTCTGAGTATGTGAGGAAATTCGAGGAGCTTTCACGATATGCACCTGAATTAATTCAGGACCCTTTCCTGAAAAATAAGAGGTTCATTAATGGTCTTTCAAGGAAGTATCTCAACAGGGTGACGACACATATCGAGCTTCCATTCAACAAGATGATTGAGATGACATGTAGATATGAAGAATATGATAAGAATTCTTAGTAGGATCGGGGAAGGAATCAAACTAATAATAAGAGGAAGCAGTCTGACAAGAAGGCAGAGGCGAGCAACACTGCAGCCACCATGCCTCAAGAGAGTAAAAGGGCCAAGGTCTAGTGCTTTAACTGCCAGAAAATGGGACACTATAATTATGAATGCAAAGCTCCAAAAAGGCCAAAGAGGAGTGAATCAGGGCCCAGTCAGAATCCTCGTTAGAATCCTTGGGGGACTAGGGAATGCTTTAATTGCCATAGGCCAGGGCATCTTATCAAGGATTGTCCACAGCTGAAGAAATCCGAGGTGGCTCACGTATATGATGGACCAAGTGCACCAGCTTCTTCAGAAGGAGCAGGTAAACCAGATATCTTGGGAGGTACCCTTACTATTAAAAATATTCCTGTTACAGTATTGTTTGACTCTGGTGCATCACGAAGTTTCATTTCTAGTGACACAATTAAAAAGTTAAAACTCAATCCAAGAAATCTCTTAAAGAATGATTACTTTCCATAATCTGATAGGAGGTTCCCTTATTCTCGGTCTAAATTGTAGAGTGCCTATTTCTTATTCCTATTTCCAGTTCCCTTTTGACTTGATCGTCATGAATTTTTCCGAATATGATATCATACTTGGACTGGATTGGCTAATGAAATATGAGGTGGAAGTATTATGTGCTGAAAGAATAGTCAAAATTCAAACCAAATTTGGAGATGTTATTGCTATACCATGCCACGGCTTGGAAACTGACAAGAAAGAATTCTGGTCTTCTCTAGAAGTTACTCCTCCTTCTATTGAGAATATTCCAGTAGTTAAAGATTATGTAGATGTGTTTAAAGAAGTTGATAGCGTACCTTCGCGAAGAGAACTTGACTTGAGGATCGACTTAGTTACGAATGCAAGGCCAGTCGTGCATGCTATTCAGAGAATGACGCTGAAAGAAAAAGAAGAATTGAGCAATCAAACTAAACAGCTCTTGTGGAAAGGTCTGATCAGTCCTGGCTTCTCAAATTGGGGTGCAGTAGTGGTATTTGTCCCAAAGTCAGACGGTACCCTCTGAATGTGTGTGGATTACCATGACCTCAATAAGCAGACACTGAAGAACAAATATTCATTACCGCGTATTGATGATTTACTAGATCGCTTGAATGGAGTGCAAGTGTTCTCTATGATGGACCTAGCTACAGGTTTCCATCAATTGCGCATTGCCGAAGAATGTGTTTCTTTGACAGCTTTCAGAGGTCCAGACTTATTCTATGAGTGGTTAGTAATGTTGTTCGGCTTACATAACGCTCCTGCTTACTTTGTTCGATCTGATGAACAGAGTATTCTGCGATGTCTTGAATAAATTTGTGCTGGTTTTCATTGACGACATCTTAATCTTCTCTAAATCCACTGCTGAGCATGAAAAGCATTTGAAAGAAGTTTTAGAGATTCTGAGAAAGAATGTATTAAAAGCCAAATTTTCTAAATGCATATTATGGCAAGAAGAAGTGAAGTTCCTCGGTCATGTCATATCGAAGAAAGGAATTTCAGTAGACCCAGGCAAAATCACAGCCATTCGAGATTGAAAGCAGCCAAGCACTCCTGCAGAAGTCAGAAGTTTTCTAGGATTAGCTGACTATTATCGAAAGTTCGTTAAAGATTTTTTGAAGCTACCTTGTCCATTGACAAAGCTTACAAAGAAGCATACAAAGTTTAATTGGACACCTGAATGTGAGGCAGCTTTCCAAGAGCTGAAATTGAGGTTGACCACTACTCCAGTGTTGACCATAATTGATGGCAATCAAGATTTAACAGTCTATATTGATGCTTCTATTGAAGGTGTTGGTGTGGTATTAATGCAAAAAGGCAAAGTAGTTGCTTATGCTAGCCGTCAGTTGAAGCCACATGAGAAGGGATATCCTACTCATGATCTTGAGATGTTAGCCATCGTATTTGCTTTGAAAATATATAGGCACTATCTTTTGGGTGAGAAGTTCGAATTATATACAGACCATAAATCATTTAAGTATCTGATCACCCAAAAGGACTTGAATTTGAGGCAGCAGCGTTGGTTAGAATTTCTTGCGGTATACGATCTGGACATCTTGTATACTGCAGGGAAAGCCAATGTTGTGGCGGATGTGCTCAGCAGAAAGAATGCGATCATCGCCAATCTCATTATTACGCCTTCATTATTGACAAAATCTCTTCTCTTTAGAAGAATGATGAATTTATTCAGAGAATTAGCAAAAGAGTTCGGGAAGGCGAACCCTCGAGTTTCTAGATTGACAACAAAGGGGTTCTGAGGCTATTAGGCCGAATTGTGTTCCGAACATTCCTGAGCTCAGAAGGGAAGTTATGGATGAATGTCACAAATCTAAATTAGCATTCACCCAGGAGTAAGTAAGATGTATCATGACCTGAAGCACACGTTCTGGTGGAGATCTATGAAGAGAGACATTTCCATATAGTTCTACTTGCCAACAAGTCAAAAGCGATCAACAGAAGCTCGCAGGATTGTTGCAACCACTAGAGTTCCAAATTGGAAGTGTGATCAAATTTCTATGGATTTCATTGATGGTTTGGCCCGAACCAGAAAAGGCAATGACAATATATGGGTGATAGTAGATCGTTTCACGAAGACCGCCCATTTTATTCTTGTCCGATCTAATAGAACAGCTCGAAGTCTGGCGCAGCTTTATTTCAGAGAGATTTTCAGACTACATGGAGTTTTCGGTAGCATTGTTAGTGATCGTGATCCGATATTTGCTAGTAAATTCTGGGAAGCATTCCAAGAGGAGCTGGGGACAAAGTTGAATCTAAGCATCGCTTATCATCCTTAGACAGATGGCCAAACTGAGAAGGTGAACCGTATACTAGAAGACTTGTTGCGGGCATGCATTCTTGATTTTGGTGGGTCATGGGAGGATCACTTGCATTTGGTTGAGTTATCTTATAATAACATTTACCAAGCAAGCTTGCAGAAGTTGCCATTCGAAGCATTATATGGCAGGCCATGTAGATCTCCCGCATGTTGGGTGGAACCAGGCAATCTGTTAGTATTGGGTCCCGACATGATTCGTGAAACAATGGATAAAGTCGATTTCATTAAGAAGCGACTTCAGACAGCTCAGAGCCAATAGAAGAGCTATGCAGATTCTAGAAGAAGGGATTTAGAATTTTCTGTTGGTGATTATGTATACTTGAGAGTTTCCCCATTGAGAGGAGTAGTTCGTTTTGGGAAAACTAGGAAGTTGGCTCCTAGATTTTGTTGGTCCATTCCCTATTCTCGAAAGAATTGGAACTCTCGCTTACAGAGTTCAGTTGCCTGACTGGTTGCCAGGGGTACATGATGTATTTCACATGTCTCAACTCCGAAAGTATGTACATGATCCAGACTTGATTGTGGAGGAAGCAGCACAGCAAGATTTGGAGATTACCATGAGCTTAGCAGTAAGAAGGGAGCCAGTGAAAATTGTTGGTAAAGAGAATAGAATTCTAAGGACCAAGAGGATCCACTTAGTCAAAGTACAGTGGAGCGAAGATCGTAGAGACTGTACATGGGAGACTGAGGATAGCATCAAACAGGCTTATCCCAAGTGCAGAGTGGACATCTTTGATTAGCACTTGTGTTGAGGTACATTTACAATATCTTGCATTTTCCATTTTGTTTCCTACTTTACTATTGTTTCCTTTTTGGGGACGAAAAGTTTTTAAGTTGGGGAGATTGTAACAACCTGGAAAATCAGAACCAATTTAAAAAATTTATTTTAAGAAATTTTATTGGAAAATGTGCCAAAATTTAAAAATTCCATTTTTAAATAATATTAAAGCTATTAAAAATAGCCAATTTACGAATGACCTCCGTTTTCGACAAAACCATTTTTGTTGGATCTGGAATATCAAATTATTGCTAGGCTTAAATTTCCATAATTTTTGGAATTAATATGTGAGTAGTGAATTAAAATATGTTCGTTAATTTCTGTTGAACTGGATCATTCGTTTAAAATGCCATTTTTCAACTGGTCTCCAAATTCGATGAAATTAATTTTGTTAGAACCGTATCGTCAAAACATAGCTAGATTTATTTTTTGGGAATTTTGGAGTCAGTATGTGACCTCGGTAAATTAAAATGTACGATCAAATTAAATAATTAAATGATTTAAATTTTAAATTAAAGAAAAGTGGACTGAAACGATCGAATGGGCTGATGAGTCCTAGCCCATTATTTCCGGAATAGGGGTATTTAGCTAGGAGCAACATTCGTTGGGCTGGATTTGGAGTTATTAGGAACTAACGGGGTTTTTTGTAAACTAGATAAATTAATAATATTTTATTTTAAATATACATTAACCAAAAACCCTAATTCAAAAATAGAGCCGCCGCCATCGTTATTCGATGGCCAGAAACCTTCGAACTTTCTCTCTCAATAACTCTCCATCCATTCAGTGAAATTCCTACCTCCTTTTGACAATATTGTAGTACATTTCATCCTCTCCGTCGTTTGCACCGCCGCCGCACCTCCTTGGGCTGATTGAGCTCGACCGCGTGGGCCCCCCTAAGTGCCACTCTCCCCTCTCCGTCGTGACACCCTCCGATCATCACGAAGCTGAGTGGTTTGATCGAGAAGTGTAAACCTAGGATTGAACGAATATAGAAAGGTGCAGCCTTGTTATCTAAGTGTAGAAGAATGGTAATTTTCGAATTAAATTATTTAATTAATTAATTTAAAAATATTATCAACACAAATAAATTCATAACTTATTCATACATTATCGGAATCGCGTGAAACAGGAAATGTTCGGATCACGGTGGAGTCTACTTTGTTTTAGAAGCGACCAGAGAATTTAGATCGATTGGAAATTTTTTGGAAAATCCAAAGCACTGTGAGATTTCTTATTTAAATAATTAAAATTAATTAATTATTATCGTGTTGAGAAATTCCAACATATACGTCGTTAAATTCAGTTGATTGTTGTACGTGATTTGATTTGAATTGGTTGATGTTGTTTGTGGTGATCTGTTTGATTTAATTGAAGATAATAGAATTGTTGAAAATTTGTATACAAATAAAAATTCACTTTTTATTCGTTATGGTGAATATGGAAATTTGTAAACAAATAAAAATTAACTTTTTATTTGTTATGATAGAAAATGTTATGCAAATAATTTTTTTGTCATATTAGGAATTGTACACAAACAAAATTTTCTTTCTTATTTTATTTTATTTTTCATATTCGGAATTGTACACAAATAAAATTCTTTTTATTTGTCATTAGAAAACATTGAAATTGTTATGCAAATAGAATCTCTTTTTATTTGTCGTTAGAAAACATTGGAATTGTTATGCAAATAAAATCCTTTTTATTTGTCATTAGAAAACATTGGAATTGTTATGCAAATAAAATTCTTTTTATTTGTCAATAAAAAACATTGAAATTATTATGCAAACAAAATATCCTTTTTATTTGTCATAAGATAACATTGGAATTATTATGCAAATGAAATTCCTTTTTATTTGTCATTAGAAAACATTAAAACTGTTATGCAAATAAAATATCCTTTTTATTTGTCAATAGAAAACATTGGAATTGTTATGAAAATAATTATTCCTTTTTATTTGTCATTAAAAAACATTTTTGTTATGCAAATAATTATCCTTTTTATTTGTCATTAGAAAGCATTGAAATTGTTATGCAAATAAAATATTCTTTTTATTTGTCATGTTGAACATAGAAAATGTTATGACAATAAAATCTTCTTTTTATTTGTCATTAGCAACATAGAAAATTTTATGACAATAAAATCTTCTTTTTATTTGTCATTAGCAACATAGAAAATGTTATGACAATAAAATCTTCTTCTTTTCTGTCATTAGCCACATAAAAAATGTTTTGAAAATAAAAATCTTCTTTTTATTTGTCATTAGCAACATAGAAAATGTTATGACAATAAAATCTTCTTTTTATCTGTCACTAGAAACATAGAAAATGTTATAAAAATAAAATTCTTCTTTTTATTCTTCATTAGCAACATAGAAAATGTTATGAAAATAAAAAATCTTCTTTTTATTTGTCATTAGCAACATAGAAAATGTTAAGAAAATAAAATTCTTATTTTTATTTGTCATGTTGAACATAGAAAATTTTATGACAATAAAATCTTCTTTTTATTTTTCATTAGCAACATAGAAAATTTTATGAAAATAAAAATATTCTTTTTATTTGTCATTAGCAACATAGAAAATGTTATGAAAATAAAAATCTTCTTTCCATTTGTCATGTTGAACATAGAAAATGTTATGAAAATAAAAATCTTCTTTTTATTTGTCATATAAAATATAGAATTGTTGTATAAATAAAAATATTCTTTTTATTTATACATATGCAATATAGAATACATGTAGACAATAAAATTCTCTTTTTATTTGTCAAATAAAATATAGAATTATTGTATAAAATAAAATTCTTCTTTTAATTTATACATATGAAATGCAGGAATTGTGTAGACAATGAAACTTTCTTTTATTGTATATATGTGAACACAGGAATGGTCAAAATTGTTAAACATTAAAAAAAACATTTTTAATGTATAAAATGATTCATTATTCAAAGAAACATGTTTATTAGAAAATTGTTAAACATTAAAAAGAAACATTTTTAATGCATAAAATGATTCATGATTTAAAGTGACATTTTTATTGTCAAAATTATGTAAAACATTAAAAAAAGCATTTTTAATGTATAAAATGACTCATTAATAAAAATAATATGTACATTTAGATAAAAAGGGATTATAGGTTAAAATAGGATTTGTAATTAAAATATTACCTTTTACATGATAGTAAAATAGGAAAATGTTTAAGTACTAATATATGCTTTGTTTGTTTAAACCGTCATTTTTAACATGTTAGTGAAATCGACGAACGATTTATATATATATATATATTAAAAATTAAATGAATCACGCGTGGTAATTCGCGTTTCGGAATCGTAACTTTAAACGATTATACCAAAAGATCGGACCGTCGAATTTTCCCAAAACTGAAACCATAAGGTTCGCTTTGGGAAGATCTTTCCAAAGATATTAATTTTGTTAAAATCCAATAGTTATATTTCGAGCAAAGTGTAAATCAAATTTGGGTAAAAACAGGGCCAGGGCCGCCTATTGACCTATTGGGCTATTTTTATATAAATAAAAATAGCGATAAATTGTTATAAAATAATATTAATGATACAAAATGGTTTAAATTATATATATTCGAGAATTATTTGAAAAGGCCGAGTTCAATTTCATTTCAATTAATTACACGACGATTTAAATCGAAGACATTGAGGACGGTGATTGAAAACCAGCGATCTTCACATCGAAAGGATGACTACTGATGCCCGGCATTGGACATACAGGACGAGGAATAAGGTGTCTCCAGTTTCGTTCAGACCCAGAACGGACTTGTATACGGATGTGTGTCTGACATTGGATTTCGCTCTGTGTGAATTGATTTCTATTTAATATATCTGTTTGGTGGTGGAGAATTTATTCTCTTACTTAGCACCCTTCTCTAAGACGTACGAGCTCAGAGGTTATATATTGTTAGACATTAGTCGCATGGCATGGATTTTCAATGTGGCATGCCAAGATACAAATGATTAAGGCTTTTGTTGAAAAGAACAGCCTTGTGGTTGATGATCAAAGCCCAGCTTATTTAGGCATAGCTTTGCGTATAGCGTAACTTCGCGAGCCTCACACCCCGGTAAGAGTCAGAACCGGGATAAGGGAACGCAAGGAGTGCATGATGTTTCTTTCTAGCCAGAAGTAGTGTCATGGTATGGAGCCCAGACATTTTTACTTATGTGGATGATAGTTTTCGAGGCCTCAATATATCGGTCGCTACTGGCCAAGTGATAGGTCCAATAGGACCGGGAAACGTGTGTTCAGGAATTGCCAATCCACTAAAGTATTTGCGGACCGGCCCTGCAGGATCCAAGGGTTTGCCAGTGTCCGAGCCCTGAGACATTTGCTAGAGTGTCTTGAATCGGTAAGGAGACCATCCCTAGCCTTGACTCATGATGGAAACCCAATTTCCAATACGACATTACGGATTTGATGGTAAACCTATGTATGGCGACATAATGTATGGTAGTTATGTCATCTACGATTGATACATTTATTTAGAAAGTGTTTTAAAATTTACTAGACACTAATAATAATTATTGTTTTAAAGGATTTATTTAATTTATGCACTGGCAATCCAATGGAGTAAACCCGTTCCGCATTAGCTGCATGATCCTGTTATTAGCCTTATTATTAGATAAGTTAAGAAAGATTTCTCATACCAATCCCATGACTGACTCGTAGTTTGTTTTCACTTGCAAACTCGGGTGCCCTTGTTTTTACATGGGCAGATAAGTGACAGGTAACAGGTTATTTTGGATATTTACCGAAGCGGAGTTGCTCTTAGCAGAAGATGAAGATTACCTCTATCTTTTATTTCTATTTTGAAACATTTAAACATCATTTATCTATGTTGTACTTGATGATGTTTTAGACTTATTTCTGTTCACTGAGACTTTTTATGTGCTAAGTTGTATCCTATAACTGTGCCACTCTAATGTTGTTGTAACAACCCGGAAAATGCGAGCCAATTTAAAATTTTTATTTTGGCAATTTTAGCGAATTTTGAATATTTAAAATGAATTATTTTAAATAATATCGACGAGAAATTTATTTTGAATAGATTAGAACTTATATATTTATATACGTCGTCGTTAGAATATAAATAATTATTTATAATTATAAAGGGAATTGAAAATGGCGCGGTAGTTCGATAATTCGATTTCAAACTTCAATTGAATGCACCGGGTGCAAAATAAACCGGATTTTAGCGAAACCAAAAATAATGGAATCTAATTGAGGATATCTTTCCAACGAATCCGAAAAATCAAAATTTTATAGCGGGAATCAAAAGATATGTCCAGTTGAAAATTCAGAATAGTCGCTATGGAATTTCGACCCTCGAAAATAGCCATTTTGCAAACGACCTCGGATTTCGACGAAACCACTTTTGTTGGATCCGCGATGTCAAGTTATTGCTAGGTTTCAAATTTCATAATTTTTCGAATCATTATGTGAGCATGGCAAAGGAAAACACGTTTGACCAGTTTTAGTTGATTTTAATCGTCTGGAAAATGGCCATTTTTCAAACGGTCTCAGAATTCGATGAAACTAGTTTTGTTAGGACCGTATCGTCAATATGAAGCTAGAAAATATTTATCTGGAATTTTTCTAGTTAGTATGTGGCCTCGGTAAATAAAAATGTGCGTTCAAATTCAATATATAGAGTTATATGTTGATTTTGACGAAAACTGATCGAAACGGCCAAATCAGCTTACGATACATATCCCATCGTGTTCGGAATGGGGGTAATTAGTTATGGATGACAGGCGGTGGGCTTGATTTCGAGTTCGAAAATAAAAGTTGCTTTTTGAAATTAAATAATTAAATTAAAAAAAAAAACTCTCCCTCTCTCCTATAACCTCCAGCCCCCCCCCCCCCCCCCCGTTAGTTCATTTCAATCAAAATTAAAAGGGGGAAGAGCCGTGCTCCTCCCAGCAGCGCCGCCAACAGGGCGAGCCCCCCCGGTTTCCCCCCTTCCTCCCCACCTTCCTCCTCCCTCCACTCGAACACCCGTAGCCACCATACCCCCCCTCAAATCGCCAGCGCCGCCGTGCACCCCGACCTCACCCACATCGCACCGCACGACCCCCCTTCCTCCTCCTCCATTCTCCTCCCACCCCTCCCCCCCTCCCTCTGCCTGCGTTCGAACAACGAGAGCCCCCTTTTTTCCTTCGCTGTAAGTTTCTCCATTGTTTAATTTATTTTGTTTTAATTTATTTTATCTATTTAGTTTAGTTTAACCAATATAAAAATCTGATCTTTTATAAATGAGAAAATACATTGTCTAGCATGTGAAAAGATTTGATTTTTATAACGTATAAAGATTAGATTTTTATTTATATAAAGGCGAGATTTTTATTTATATAAAGGCGAGATTTTATAAAGTAGAAGAATTGAAAATATGATTTTCATATAATGTAGATAATTAAAATACGATTTTTATAATATATAGATAGTAAAAAAAATTGGTCTTTATATGTGTAGCGAAATAAAAATCTGATTTTTATTATATATATGTTGAAATAAAAAGGTGATTTTTATAGTGATGAAATAAAAATTTGATCTTTATATTAGGACTAGATATATAAAAATATAATTTTTATATAGTGGATAGCGTGATAAAAATATAATCTTTATTATATGAACACCGTTATAAAAATAGAATTTTTATCTATATAGTAACGGTATAAAATTTTGATTTTTATATACATAGCAACAATATAAAAATATGATTTTTATATATGTAGTGGCTACGGGCAACGAAAGTGACAAAAGGCGAGAACAGCGATGACTTCTACATAAGAAGAGTCGAGGCGTTTGGATTAGCTAGTCAGTGAGAACTTCTCACTTTGAATTTTCTCTTCTAGTTAAAAATATATACTAGGATGCAGACGGTGCTTAGCAGAACCCGACACCCGTCATCCACAGACCATGGATGGCTTGTATGTTTGATAGTTTGTTGTGGTGAAAATTTATTGTGTGTTGTGAGATGAAATAAAATATTTATATAGTTAAAAATATTTTATCGTTAAAAATATAATTTTTAATGGGTATGTGAATAAATAAAAATCTGTGTTTGTTGATTTGAAACCCCACACGGGTATTGGGATAAAATACAGCATACACTAATCCCAATAATTAGTTGTATGTCGATCGATTGATTGACAGGTTGTTATAAGCGTTAGATATCTATATTTGATGCTTATAGTGTAGTGCACTTTGGATGATGGTTGATTATTTGTTAGTGCTATTATATATCTATGTTGTGTGGAAACCATATAATTAACATTATATGGTAATTGATTGGGCCTCATTCCAATTGGGAAAAATAAAGAATATTATAAAATATAAATAATCATGTGTTGAAAATTATCATGTGTTGAAAGAAATATCTTAACAATAAATTTTACATCTTTATCATATTTAAAGTTAGAAACTAACTGGAAAATAGATAAGATGAGTGGTTTCCTGGGTATTGATCTGATATTGGTTTCGGCCTACGGCGTTAATACTTAGGGAATCATTCTCTTACTACTTTACGGTTGGAGTCTGATTTAAAAATCAAACGATAGATACCATAATTTTATAAAATATATTAAATAATAAAAATAGTCATGTGTTGACAGTGCTCATGTGTTGAAAGAAATATATATTCATGTGTTGGATGGAATAAATATTCATTTGTTGAATAGAATAACGAACTTATTGAAATATATAAAGCCGTGTTGATTGGAGATGCGCCATTTTGATGGGAACGATATTTATATCGATTTTATTCATTTTTTTTAATGAATATCGAAAAGTGATTTCAAAATTGAATTGAATTGAAATGAATTCGAATTGAAATTGAATTGAAATGAATTCGAATTGAAATTGAATTAAAAATCGATTTGAATTGAAATCAATTTAAAATGAATTTAAAACGAATTTATAAAGAAAAATTCAATTTTGATTTGAAATCGTTTCGAAAATGAATTTAAAACGATTTATAAAATTCGTTTTAAAAGGAAATCGACGAACTATATAAAATATATTATATATATATATATATAATGGCCTGAATAGAACGCGCCGCGCTGTGGCAGTTCGTGAATTTCGACCATTGGCTTCGAATGGACATTACGGGAGATCCGACCGTCGGATTCTCCTGAAACCGGAACCGTTGGGTTCATATCGAAAATAGCTTTCCAATGTATATTAGAAATTTGAAATCTAACAGTTGGATTTGGAATTATGTCCAAATCAAATTTGGAAAAGATCGTTGTAAGTGCAGTTTGATGACCGTTGATGGAAATCGACTGTACGGGCCTTGATAAAATTATTAAAAATATCAATAATTTGTGTAAAATCATAAGAAATGATTTGTGAAGAATCGGGATGAAAATTTCCATATTTGAAAAGATAAAAATGGATTTTTATCAAAATGAACTAGTTTTGGACTAGAATTAAAATCAATTTATTTTTGAAATAAATAAATTGAATTTGAAAGTGGTTTTAAAAATAATCAGAATTTCCAATACGAATTGGAAATGGATTTGAATCGAAATTGTCTTTGGAATATTTCGATGTTGGATTTCGTGATTATACAGATATTGTTATGGGAATTTGAAAGATATATTAATATCGTTATTTCCAATACGATATTTGTTGGTCATAGAATTTGATATTGAATATAAGCCGATATATTTTCTATTCAGAGCCTTGTATTTAATATCAAATGTGATTTGGGTTTGTCGTGAATGGTGTCTTCATTAACACTGTTCTTAAACCCAATAGAGAAAAAGATTAAATCCTTCTATTTAGATTTAATGAAGTGTACCAATTAAATAGTATTAATTGGAATTGAATTTAAATTGGTTTTTGGGTTTATTGTGAGCGGTGTTTTGAATAACACCTGTTCTTTAACCAGATTAACAATAGAATGTGATTTTGGGTTTATCGTGAACCGTGTTTTAAATGACATTGGTTCTTTAACCCAGTTAAAGACAGGATGTGTTTTCCCAAGTAAAATAATCACTGATAGTGATTATTGGGAAGATTAAAACTAAGTAGAGTTTTAATGAATCTTTAATTATACTGAAGTGATTTAGAATGGGGCATCACCAGTTCTGCTTCAGGCGATAGTCAAATCTTTAATTAGACTTGAACGTGAAATGGTAATTAATTTTACCGATAACACCGTGGTGTTAGGTATGGAGTATTACCAGTTTTGCTCCAGGGGATGAATAGGTTGGGATTGAGAAATAAAATAAATAATTAATTCGGTGTGGTTCGCTAATCCCGACTAGTTTGAAATGATATCCAAAGGAAGATTAAAGAATAAATTTAGAAGAATTTATCTTTGATAAAATTAATGGGAACCTTTCCCTAAGAATGTGATTTTGTGAATAAAAATATATTCTGAATTGGAATGAGGCGTATGTTGTGTTTGTGTAACACGTGTTTATTATATACGTGGGTTATTCGGAAAGGCCGGGTTATACCCATTCTGAATAACCGATTCGACGATAATTCGAAGATGAAGACGGTGGTTGAAGACTTGAAGTCTTCACATTGTTTGGGTGATTACTGATGATCTTGATTGGGCTGTACACCCAAAATGAGGGAATCGATTGGTAATTGTCCAGACGTACTTGGAGATGGATGGATATGCGAGGAAAGTGCCTCCGGTGTCGTTCATACCTAGAACGAACTTGTAAATGGATTGTGTGTCTGACGTTGGATTTTATTCTGTGTTGATTGATCTCTATTAAATATACATCTGTTTGGCGGCAGAGAATTTATTCTCTTGCTTAACGCCCTTCTCTGAGACGTACGAGCTCAGAGGTTGTATATCGATGGACATCAGTCGCATGGAGTGAATTGCCAGTGTGGCACGCATAAGTGGCAATTGATCAAGGCTTCTGTTGAAAAGCAAAGTCTTGTGGTTGATGATCAAAGCACGGCCTGTGTGGCGTAGCTTTGTGTATAACGTGAATTCACGAGCCTCACACCTCGATATGAGTCAAAAACGGGATACGGACCATTGGGAGAACATGACGTTTCTTTCTAGCTAGTGGTGGTGTCAGTGCTTAAACTGGCTGACATTTATATACTTTTCACCTGTGTGGTTGTTGGAATGTGAGGCGCCTCGGATATAGGTCTGTTAGGACCGGGAAACGTGTGTTCAGGAATAACTAATCCTCCAAAGTTAGGTGAGGACCGGCCCAACCGATTCCACGGATCATAGTGGGGTCCTGGGACATTTACTAGAGTGTCTCGAACGGAGAGGAGCTTGCCCCTTGCCTCGACTCATGACGGAAATCCAATTTCCAATACATGATATTGCGGTTCTATTTGTAGAGCCTAGTATTGGCGACATGATAGATGGTACCCATGCCGCCTATGATTGATATTTATGATTGAAATTGTTTTGACACTATACACTTATAATAGTATCAAATGGTTTGTTTTAAACGTACCAAGCATGTTTGGCTATTATAAGGGAAAACCTTATCCTCCGGTTTGCGTTGCATTGTGTGATTGGACCTGGGTCTTATAATAGTTTCATTTCTCCAAAAAGCATTGCGTTGTTTTGTTATATGCACTAGTATTCTTGGGAGGAAACCCGTTCCGTGTTATACGGCGTGGTCCTTTGAATTACTCTCTTTTAAAGTAAAGTTTTAAATAACTGTTTTAGTTCTCACACCAGTCACATGACTGACCTGGAGTTTATTGTTTTAACCTAAACTCTGGGTGCCCCTATTTTCCACACGGGCAGCTAGTAGTTTCGGTTTTGCAGATTTATATTCACAGGATCCTAATTTACAGCTGGAACGATGCTCGGAAAGCTCTGTATCCGTGTATTACTTTCAGTTGTGTTTTGTATTGTTTTTCCGCTGCTACGTAATTTATTGTAATCTCTGATATTTGTCGAATGTATTTTGTTTATTTATACTCTGTATATTCTTGTATTCTGATGGAATTGTTGTAATAGCAATGAAATGTTCTTCTATTTGCGTTCCGATTCGTCTTGTACTCAATTCTATCCGGTCTTTCCTTATCGGGGAAGTTCGGGTCGTCTCAGTTGTGATGTTGATGACATTTCTAATTTCCGCTACTATGATTTATTGTGTTATATTGTTATCTGGAATCTGCTATTGTTATAAATATGTTATATTACAATATTTATCCTTGCTTTCGTACTACGGGAGTTTGGGGTTATCACATAACTTAACTAAATGCTACATAAATTTATTTTATAATTATCAAAATATAAACATGACCTTCGTACAACAATTATATTATGTAACGTCTAGTATTTTTTAGTGGTATGATATTTAATATATTTTATTATATTAAATATTGAACTAGAAATTTAATTGGATTTATAATATTTATTTTGTTTAAAACGGAGTTTGAATATATATACTTTATATTTAATTTAAAATGAACTCAAAACGTTGCGGTAGTTCGTAATATTGAGTTTGAACTTCAAATGAATATATAGAATCCGTTATAATTCAGAATTCTATGAAACAAGAAACGTTAGGATCGATTTGATTTTAATTTTCTAATGAAAGAGAAAAATCGAGATTCCCTCTTGAAGATTGAAAGTTATGTCCAATTCAAATTTTTAAATAGTCGTTGTGGAATCGTTTATAAATCATATTGGTTTATTTAATATAATTAAATATTGGTTTCGGATTTGGACAAGATTTTTGAGGCTAAATTATAATTTAATTTTACTATTTTACTATAATTTTTAATTTGGACAATAAGCAACTTTTTATTTGGAGTATTTTACGCTCTATATCAGCATTTTAGGGTTTGACAAAATAAGTTAACTTGTCTATTTTATTATATGGTTGTGATCGTGGCACACTGTTGTGCGCGATGATATTTTTATTTTTGTCGATAGCGTATCCGGACGGAGTTTTATATAGTCGGGTGCGTTTAAAATTATAACTAAAAAAATCATATAAAATCAAATAAATAAATAAGGCGTTGAGATGACAATAGTTAAAAGAACGAATTATATAGTCAACATTCCCTGTGATCCTTGAGTGCATGAATTCAATACACAAAGAAAAATGTGCAAATATGATGCACGATTTGAGTACCATTTCCGTCTTCCCAGGTTATGCCTACCCTATATACAGACTCTGGTTTCCCGTGAAATATGTGTCCTCGTACCACCTAATTTGCATATAGCTCTGGCCCCCTACATGTTTTGTCGCTTCAAATGAAAGTGAAAGAACACAACAACTTTCCCCTCAAACCATACGCCTATTCTCCCTATTACTTGCACCCCAAAATACTAGGGCCGTGAAGGCCAAGGTATCCCCACATATAAATAAGCAGCATGCCCTTCATTTGTCAAACACAGCATTTCTTCCTCTTTTCTATACTAAACTCCATGAATCAATATAAAAAACCAAATACAAATTTGAATCCAACGCCGTTCGATTCATGGAACTCCAGAAGACAGGAGCTTGGCTCTTAAGTAATTCGTTTAGGGAGGCAGCAGGTCACAATTTTACCAGTGGAGTGTTGAGTTGTGTGTAAGGACGAGGTGAACAGGGAACTTTGTTGAAGGTTGTTGATGGTATTATGTTGCTGGTGATAGTTGTTTTGCTGACCAAGTTAAGGTGTGGGGGAGTAGGTGATACATGTGCAGTATGCTAGCGACCAGGGTGTATAGATTATGTGTGGGTGGCGGAGCAGTTTTGTGAAGGGCATAGTTTTCTGCATGGGACTTTCGACAGTCTGAGGCAAAGTGGGGTGTTGGAGTTACTGCTCGAAGTAGAAGCGTTCAGTGAGGGTCACCTGAGGTCCCGCGCTGGCTCAAGAGTTGCTCCGGTGAAGGTGAAACGTGGCTCTAGGCAGCCAAGATTTTGAACTCATCTTAGTGGCGGTCCTTAAAGGCAACGGTGGTGGAGGAGTGGTATTGTAGTGGTTCGGATATGCTATGTGTATATATTGCATTTGGTAGCATGAAGCATTGGGTGAAGATGAATGCATGAAGGAATATATGCGGTGACAGGCTTTGGTTAGGAAACAATATAAAAGAAGACATGTTGGATGTGAGAAGATGGTTGCAGAAGTGAAAAAGAAAGCAGTATTTTAATGTGGAAGAAGAATACCAAACAAAGGAGAAGGCATGGGCTTGGTTTTCATGTTGGGCCGTGGGCCTTATTAATAATAGTAATAAACGGAAAAGGGTTGCTGAAGAAATTAAATGGGAGATGAGGAATTTCACGTGAAACTGGAGAAAATACATAATAAAGGAGAAGTGGATGTCGGGCTCGAATCAGTGGAAAAGTAGAAAACGCGTTGGCTTGATGAAGATTGCTGACGTGGATTATTATAGTAAAAGGTAATTAAGGTTTATTAGGGAACTAATTAATAGTTAAGTTAGTTTAATTATAATCTAAATTTATATATTGTATAACTTTTCCATACGATCTCAGAATTATGTGAAATTGGATCCGTTGGGATCGTGATGATGGAAGCTAAACGTACAAGCTGGTTCGGTCAGAATTGGATGCAGTTGGAATTTCATGCAATTTTAAATGTTGTTTAAAATTATATGAAACACACAGAAATCGGTCATTGAAATAAAGGTGAGTTAATTCTCACACATTTCTGGAATGCTATGATGTGCTAAATTCATATAATTAAAATTTATCATCGATATATATTGGTTGATTGGATGCTTTGGATGCCTATTGTTGATTGGATGGTTAACGTTAATTATATACTGTTATGGAATATTATAACGATCTGTGATGCAGGGAAGAACAGGTGGGAGGAATCAAACTGGATTCCTCAAATATTTAGTATGTTATTCATTTCATATTACATATGAACTGATTAAACCCCGTTGACTTTAAAACCTGTTGGTTATTGAATGTTGTTGAGTTTTGAATCAATATATAGTATTGGTTGAGGAATTTATAGCAGATGACCCGAATATACCCTATTTTATAAAGATTGATTTACCGTTAAGTAAATCGATAGATTTGAAGTTATGAATTTATTTTATAACTAAAAATGAATTTTTAAATATATTATTTTAAAAGAAGTTTATTAAAAAGGAAATAAACCAACCACATATATACATTGATTGTGTTAACCATTAATCACCAATTTTGTACCAAAATCTACCGTGCGTGAAGCACGTGATTATTAAACGATTTTAATAAGCTAATTCAAGTGACCTGAATTAACGTAACAATTAGAATGGGTTTATATTAATACTGATTATTATTTATAATCAAAGTGAATGGAATTATTTTGATTATATTATTAATAAATGGAAAGTGCTAAGTGGAATTGATTGACGAATAAATCATGTTTAGAGGTTGCATTAACTAAGATTGTTTTATTAAATTAGTTTATTAATTTAATGGGAATAGTTACTGGTGAAGTAAACCATTTTTATTTTAATAAATGTTGAAACTTGATTTTGGTTATTTAATAGTAATTGAAGGATACTTTGGGAATGTAGATTTAGAAATAGGAGTGTGTGGAGTTTAAAAGCCATGTTATGGTAAATGAATACTTAAGCGATTTGAGGTATAATAATATATGTTATGATTAAACCAAAGTTTTATAAATTATTTTTGGATTATATTTAATTGGATTATATGAAATCTAAAATTTTGCGAAGCTATAAAACTCGAATTTCTATTGAATATATATTATTGAAACGGGTTATTAGAAATGATAATGCATACAAACAAGTATGCAACCAAATATCGGGAATATTCCCTCAGACAAGATTGTACGCTCCCCTCCAACTTGATATATATGTGTGTGTGTGTGTGTGTGAACCTCCCACGCATAGAGCAGGCTACACTGCTGACCACTCACCCTAAGGCACTGGATCCAGCCCATACTTAGTCGCTATTGGGGCACCCGAATCTTTAGCCACACACTAAACCATTTTATATCCCAAAGTAGGGGAAATCATTTCACAACACAATAATCACAAGTACTTTCAAACTATAGTACTTCACATTAGCAATTCACACATATGATCAGTCACTATTAATCACATAACCTTTAAGCTCGTACATCTCTAAGAAGGGTGTTAAGCAAGAGAATAAATTCTCTGCCACCAAACAGGTACATCATTATTAGCAACTAATCGAATATGTGATGAACTACAATGTAAAACCATAATACATTTCCAAATCATTTCGAAATCATCGGGTTTTAGCCCTTGAAATCCTTTCTGTTTTATAAAACATTCCCTATCCAAAATCGGGAAAACATTTCTTTTCATTTAAGAAAAATATCATTTCAGAATCATTTATTAAATTTGAAATGAACACAACAACATCGCTACACATCTCATAGTCAAATCGTGAAGTGTTTCACAAGATGTTAGCATACCAGTATTTCTACCCAACCCAATGCTAAATGTAAAAGCGTATCTTGCTCATAAACTGGTCGAGCACAATCCAAACAATCAACCAATCACAATCATGAATATCAACAACTAAGTAAATTTGGTTTAATCACATCACATGTTTTGGTAAATTAAAGTACCATTTATTCATTCACAATCTAATTAAAGATTTATTCAAATTCCAATTGGTTTTAATCCCAAAAATCATTTCTTATTGATAGTTCAACTTTCTGGAAATTAATCCTGCTTTTACTCGAGTTAAAGAACAAATGTCATTTAAACACAGTTCACGACAAACCCAAAATCCAATTCAATATTATATACAAGGCTCTGAATAGAAATTATATCGGCTTATATTCAATATCAAATTCTGAAATCAACAAATATTGATTGGGAATAACGATATATATATATATCTTCCAAATTCTTCCACAATATCCATATAATCACGGAATCCAATATTGAAATATTCCGAAGATAATTTTGATTCAAATCCATTCCAATTCATATATTGGAAATTCTGGTTATTTTTAAAACCATTTCAAATCCAATTTATTTATTTTAAAATATTGAATTATAATTCTAGTTCATAACTAGTTCATTTTGATAAAAATATATTTTTATCTTTACAAACGTGGAATTTTTCATCCAAATTCTTTCCAAATCATTTATTATGATTTTACACAAATTATTAGTATTTTTAATAATTTTATCAAGGCCCGTACAGTCGGTTCCAATAACGGCCACCGAACTACATCTATAGCAACCTTTTCCAAATTTGATTTGGACATAATTCCAAATCCAACCATTAGATTTCAAATCTCTTATATTATTTGGAAAGCACTTTTCGATACGAATCCAATGGTTCTGGTTCTAGGAGAATCCGACGGTCGGATCTCCCGTAATGTCAATTCGAAGTCAATGGTCGAAATTCGCGAACGGTCGCTGCGCGGCGCATTCTATTCAGGCCATTATAATATATGTATATATATATATATATTATATTTCATCGATTCCCATTTAAAATGAATTTTATAAATCGTTTTAAATTCATTTTAAAAAAACGGTTTCCACTTCCATTTTGATTTCAAATAAAAATTGAATATTCCATTATAAATTCGTTTTAAATTCATTTTAAAACGATTTCAATTTGATTTTTCAAATTTAAATCAAAATTGAATATTCCTTTACATGACAATTTTATACATCTGCTATATATGTTAAAAATAATATTTCTAACCAATCAATATTTATTTCATTCACACTTCATATATATATTTTTCACATTTCATATATATATCATTTTCATTTCATATATATATTTTATTCATTTCATATATATATATATATATATATATATATATATATATTATTTTCATTTCATATATATATTATTTTCACACTTCATATATATATATTTATATTTCACCTTTCATATATATATATATATATATTATTTTCATACTTCATATATATATTTTTCACATTTCGTATATATATTTTATTCCACATATATATTTTATTCATACTTCATATATATATTTCATATTTCGTATATATATTTTATTCCATATATATTTTTCACATTTCACATATATATTCTATTCCATATATATATTTTGTTCATACTTCACATATATATTTTTCACATTTTGTATATATATATTTTATCCCATATATATATTTTATTCATACTTCATATATATATTTTTCACATTTCATATATATTTTATTTCTTATATATATATTATTCATACTTCATATATATATTCTTCACATTTCATATATATATATATATATATATATATTATTTCATATATATGTTTTTTTCATACTTCATATATATATATATATATATTTATCACATTTCATATATATTTTTTATTTCATATATATATATATATATATATATTATTCATACTTTATATATATGTATTTCACATTTCATATATATATATTTTATTTTTCACTTCACATATATATAATTCATTTCATATATATATTATTTTTCACTTCATATATATAATTCATTTCATATTTATATTTTTTTCATTCCACATATATATTACTTCCATTTCATATATATATCATTTCCATTTCATATATAGATTATTATTTCCATTTCATATATATATATTATTATTATTTTCATCGCATATATATTTTTATTTTCATCGCATATATATATTTTTCACATCATGTGTGTGTATATATATATAATTTTCCACCTCGTATATTTTTTTTTTGTACATCACAATCACAACACAATCAAATAAATCATCCATGGTCTGTGCATGATAGGGAGCAGTTCATGTATGCAATTATAAAATAAATAACTGTACAAAAAAATTATAGTGAGAGAAGTTCTCATAATGGGTTCCATTCCTCCATTCTTTATTTGTGGATTCTTTTAATAAAATTAAACTGTGCATTTAATTTTATCAAAATCTGTAACTAGCTCCAATCACATTCCAGACAGCTTCATGTTGTAGATTTCATTGTCACGGTTCCAACGGTTTCAGTTTTGTTCAATTCTGTGACCATATGCAGAAGTTATGAATATTATAAGTTCAGCGATTTTAAATAAAGCAATTAATTCTTAATTAAAATAATTAAAACTTAATTATTTTCTTAATTACCTTCACCACGTTATTCTGGGTCTAAGTATTGGCTGATAAAATCAAACCCATTCACGAGATTTAGGGTTAAAAACGCACGATCATCGAGGCCGCCGGAGTTAGATCAGTCGCCACCAAATGAAGCCCCTTCGCGAGAGCCACCACCAGCTCTGACAACGACCAACTCGATCGCCCCTCCTCTCCCGGAACTCAGATCGACATTCACACCTTCCTACTCCATATTTGGCCACTATCGGTCGAAAGAACACATCTCCACTGTTGAAATACTAGAACTCACTTAGAGGAAGAGAATTGCTTTTATAATTTCGCTGAGTTATTGAGTAGATCATGCAAAATTTGTAGGAGAAGATGGTGAAGAATCAGTCGTCGTTTTAGAAGAGCGGCAGAAAAAAATTTAACCACGGCTGAGCTATTTTGACCTAGGGTTTAGAAGGGCTTGGCCCCTTTTATAGAAAATTCTTTTTATTTTATTTTAATGAACTTTAATGTCAAAATCGCCACGAACTCCAAACCAAACCTAACGACTATCACCCCTAGCTAAATACCCCCATTCCAAACATAATGGAATATGTTTCCTAACCCAATTCAGCTGTTATGATCAGTTTTCTTTAAATTAAAATATAAATCAATATATATTTAATTTAAACGTATATTTTAATTTACCGGGGCCACGTACTGACTCCAAAAATTCCAGAAAAATAAATCTAGCTATGTTTTGATGATACAGTCCTAACAAAACTAATTTCATTGAACTTGGATATCATTTGAAAAATTGTCAATTTATGGTCGATCAATTCAAATTTAAATTAACGAACACATTTAAATTTACTGCGCTCACATATGAAATCCAAAAATTATGAAATTTGAAACCTAACAATAATTTGACATTCCGGATCCAACAAAAGTGGTCTGGTCGAAAATGGAGGTCATTTACAAAATGGCCACTTTTAAGTGCCATATATATATATAAATTCCATAGCGACTATTCTGAATTTTCAAATGGACATAACTTTTTTTATGAAATTTGGATTTTTCACATTCGTTTGAAAGATATTTTCAAACAGATTCAAATATTTCTAGTTTTACCAAAATCCGGTTTATTTTGAATCCTGTACATTCATTTGAAATTTGAAATCGAAATTCCAAACTACTACGCCATTTCAGGCTCATTTTATAATTAAAATAAATTTTTATATTCTAACTTCGATTTAAATAAATTTATACATTCTAATTCTATTCAAAATAAATTTATAGTCGTTATTATTTAAAATAACTCATTTTAAATACTCATAATTCATTAAAATTGCTAAAATAAAAAATTTAAATTGGTTCTGATTTTCCGGGTTGTTACAGACAATGTGGCATTCAAAGTGAATGGTGGCCAGATGTTCCAAAATTCGATTAGAACCTCGAGCCTCATCAAGAGAAATGAGTGGCTATGTGGGTCGGCCCCATTAGGGTGTATTGTCATCATCTAGAGAATTTTCGTATTGGTTACTTCTTTTCCTTTCTGTATCTCCCGGGAAACGGTAGTTGCGCAGCCGTAAGGTGACAATATATTCGATACACTCAAGAGAAATGAGTGGTCGGTCATGTGTGGCTAGGTTGCAAGACATTCTTGTTGAACCCAGTGTATTCCTCTCTAAAGATACACTATCGGCAGGTGGATCCATACCTTGTCATAGACGGAATCCAATCTCCAATAAGCGCCCGCGGTTTTGATTGTATACTATATATATGTGGAATGTGAGATGCAAGCGTTCTGCTAGATTCTATTTATTTCTATTTAGACACTATTATAATATCATAATAAGATATTGATTTCAAAATGTTTTGGGTTATAGTAAGGTAAAAACCGTCTGTGTTTATGTGTGGACTGGTCTTACTATTATTCTTTTCTTTCGAAATGATTTCTCAAAGTTAAACAAGTTGTTTTTGTTATAAATTTATAACCGAAAGTATTCCAGACTGATGTGATAGCCCATAACTTCCCCATAAAGGCAAGCACGGATTACCTTGAGAACACGAAAAAATAGAACGCAAACAGAAGAATATTTCATTGCTTATTACAACAATTCCATTAGAATACAAGAATATACAAAGTATGAATAAATATTACACATTTGACACATATCAGAGATTTAAATTACATTTAAATACATAGCAGCGGAAAGTAATACAAAACACAACTGAAAGTAATACACGGATACAGACCTTTCCGAGCATCATTCCAGCTGTAAATCAGGATCCTGTGAATATAAATCTGCAAAACCAAAACTACTGGCTGCCCGTGCGGAAAATAAGGGCACCCAGAGTTTAGGTTAAAACAATAAACTCCAGGTCAGTCATGTGACTGGTGTGAGAACTAAAAACAGTTATTAATCTTTACTTTAAAAGAGAGTAATTCAAGGGACCACGCCATATAACACGGAACGGGTTTCCTCCAAGAACACTAGTGCATATAACAAAACAGCGCAATGCTTTTTGGAAAAATGAAGCTATTATAAGACCCAGGTCCCATCACACAATGCAACGCAAGCCGGAGGATAGGGTTTTCCCTTATAATAGCCAAACATGCTAGGTACGTTTAAAACAAATCAGTTGATACTATAATAAGTGTATAGTGTCAAAACATTTTCAATCATAAATATCAATCATAGGCGGCATGGGTACCATATATCATGTCGCCATACTATGCTCTACAAATAAAACCGAAATATCTCGTATTGGAAATTGGATTGCCGCCATGAGTCGAGGAAAGGGGCAAGCTCCTCTCCGCTTCGAGACACTCTAGCAAATGTCTCAGGGCTACTCTCTCTGGGCAACCACTTGGATCTTCAGGGCCGGTCCTCCCTTACGTTTGAGGATTAGTAATTCCTGAACACACGTTTCCCGGTCCTAACAGACCTAAAATCGAGGCGCCTCATTCCAACAACCACAAAGGTGAAAATAATATAAATGTCAGCCAGTTTAAGCACTGACACCACCCACAGCTAGAAAGAAACGTCGTGCTGTCCCTGCAGTCCTTATCCCGTTTTTGACTCATACCGAGGTGTGAGGCTCGCGAATTCACGTTATACACAAAGCTACGCCACGTAGGCCGTGCTTTGATCATCAACCACAAGACTTTGCTTTTCAACAGAAGCCTTGATCATTTGCCACTTAGGCATGCCACACTGAAAATTCATGCCATGCGACTGATGTCCATCGATATACAACCTCTGAGCTCGTACGTCTCAGAGAAGGGCGTTAAGCAAGAGAATAAATTCTCCGTCGCCAAACAGATGTATATTTAATAGAGATCGATCAGCACAGAATAAAATCCAATGTCACACACACAGTCCATTTACAAGTCCGTTCTGGGTCTGAATGAAACCGGAGGCACTTTCCTCGCGTATCCATCGATCTCCAAGTACGTCTGGACGATCACCAACTGATTCCCTCCTCTTGGGTGTACAGCCCAATCAGGATCATCGGTAATTATCCAAACGATGTGAAGACTTCCGGTCTTCAACCACCGTCTTCATCTTCGACTTATCGCCGAATCGATTATTCAGAATGGGTATAAACCTGGCCTTTCTGAACGACCCGCGTATATAATAAACAAATGCTACACAAACACAACCTACGCCTCATTCCAATTCATCAGTCACTAACCGTAAATCAGTAAGAGAACAATTCCTCAAATATTAACCCCGAAAGCTGAAACCAACATCAGATCAATACCCAGGAAACCATTCTTCTTAACTAACCTACAGCTAGTTTCTAAATTACATATTCTTAGGGAAAGGTTCCCATTAATTTTATCAAAGATAAATTCTTTAAAATTTATTCTTTAATCTTCCTTTGGATGACATTTCAAACCAAATTATGGTTTTCCAAACTAGTCGGGATTAGCGAACCACACCGAAGTAATTATTTATTTTATTTCCCAATCCCAACCTATTCATCCCATGGAGCAAAACTGTTATCACCCCATAACTAACACCACAGTGTTATTGGTAAAATTAATTACCATTTCACGTTCAAATCTAATTAAAGATTTAATTATCGCTCGAAGCAAAACTGGCGATACTCCATTCTCGATCATTTCCTATATTTGATAATTATATTATCAATTCCCATTACAATCAAATTAAAGATTCATTAAAACTCTTCTTAGTTTTAATCTTTAACTGGGTTAAAGAATCAGTGTCCTTTAAAACACGGTTCACAATAAACCCAAAGTCACATTCCATTCTATCAGCCCTTAACCATAAAATAGCAAGTGAGCAATTCCCTAAATATTAACCCCGAAGGCCGAAACCAACATCAGATCAATACCCAAGAAACCATTCAACTTAACTAATCTCCGGTTAGTTTCTGATTTTCTTAACTCAGTTGGGTCTAAGAACAGTATTATTGAAGATACCGTTCACGACAACCCAAAATCACATTGCATTAATTATCGGGTTAAAGAACAAGTGTTATTCAAAACACCGCTCACGATAAACCCAAAAACCAATTCAAATTCAAATTATTTATTTCAAAAATGAATTGAATTTAATTCTAGTTCAAAACTAGTTCATTTCGATAAAAATCTATTTTTATCTTTACAAATGTGGGGTTTTTTACCCCAGTTCTTCACAAATCATTTCTTATAATTTTACACAAATTATTGATATTTTTATCAAGGCCCGTACAGTCGATTACCAACAACGGCCATCGAACTGGACTTACAACGACCTTTTCTGAAATTGATTTAGACATATCTCCAAATCCAACCGTTAGATTTCAAATTTCTAATATTCGTTAGAAAGCTCTTTTCGATACGAACCCAACGGTTCCGGTTTTAGGAAAATATGACGATCGGATCTCCCGTAATGTCCGTTTGAAATTAATGGTCGAAATTCACGAACTACCGCGGCACGGCGCGTTCTATTCAGGCCATTATATTATATATATAATATATATTTCGTCTATACCCTTTTTAAAACGAATTTTATAAATCGTTTTAAATTCGTTTCAAAACAATTTCAACTTCCATTTCAAATTCAAATCAAAATTGAATTTTTCTTTATAAATTCGTTTGCATTCACTTCTATTTGATTTCAATTCAAATCGACTTCAATTCTATTTCAGTTCGTTTTCAATTGAATTCAATTCAATTTTGAATTCATTTTCTATTCAATTCAATTCGAATTCATTTTCTATTCAATTCAATTCGAATTCGTTTTATATTCAATTCAATTTGAATTCATTTTATATTCAATTCAATTCGAATTCGTTTTATATTCAATTCAATTCGAATTCATTTTCTATTCAATTCAATTCGAATTCGTTTCTATTCAATTCAATTTTTAAAACTCTTTTCAATATTCATTATAAAAATGAATATAATCGATATAAATATCGTTCGCGTCAAAATAGTGCATCTCTAATCAACACGGCTTTATATTTTTCAATAACTTCGTTATTCTATTCAACACATGAATCTATATTTTTGTCAACACATGACTAATCTCAACAAATGAGTACTGTCCACATGTGACTATTTTTGTCATTCAATATATTTTATAAAATTATGATTTCTATCTTTTAATTTATAATCAGACTCCAACCGTAAATTAGTAAGTGAACGATTCCCTAAGCATTAACCCCGAAGGCTGAAACCAACATCAGACCAATACCCAGGAGACCACTCATCTTATCTATTTACCTGTTAATTTCTAATTTTATATATGATAAAGATGTAAATTTTATTGTTAAAATATTTCGTTTAACACATGACTAATCTCAACGAATGAGTACTGTCAACACATGAATCGATATTTTATAATATTCTTTATTTTCCCAATTGGAATGAGGCCCAATCAATTACCATATAATGTTAATTATATGGATTCCATACAACACATGTATAAAATAGCAACGATAAATAATCAACCATCATCCAAAGTGCACCACACAACTGCATAAGCATTAAATATAAATAATTAACGCTTACACAGTCTGTCGACCAATCGATCAACATACAACTAAATAATTGGGATTAGTGTACGCCAAATATCATCCCAATACCCGTGTGGGGTTTCAAACAATCAAACACAGATTTTATTTGTGTAGTTAGGCGATGTGTAAAATTTATCGTCCCAATCAATATCTTTCAAATAGGTGTACATAAACAAACCGTCCGGTTTGTAAATGAATATTTATTTATTCACATTCACGTTAAAAATTATATTTTTAACGATAATTAATTCATTTCAACACATGAACATTTTATTATCGATTTCACATCAACATCACAACCAAATTTCACAACACATCAAACAAGTATACAAGCCGTCCATGGTCTGTGGACGACGGGTGTCGGGTGCTGCTAAGCACCGTCTGCATCCTATTTTATATTTTGACTAGAAAATAAGATTTAAAGTGAGAAGTTCTCACCGACTAGCTAATCCAAACGCCTCAACTCTTCTTATGTAGAAGTCTTCGTTGTTCTTGCCTTTTGTCACTTTCGTTGCCCGCTTTAACTACATAAATAAAAATCACATTTTATATTGTTGCTATGTATATAAAAATTATATTTTTATAATCACTCCATATGGATAAAAATTATATTTTTACATCGTTACTATATAGATAAAAAATTTATTTTTACACCGCTACTATATAGATAAAAATTGTATTTTTACACCGCTACTACATAGATAAAAATTCTATTTTTACACCGCTACAATATAGATAAAAATTGTATTTTTACACCGCTACTACATAGATAAAAATTCTATTTTTACACTGCTACTATACAGATAAAAATTATATTTTTACATCGCTACTATATAGATAAAAATTCTATTTTTACATCGCTACTCTCTCTATAAAGATTTCGCCTTTTCAAATATAAAGATTTTCCCTTTTCAAATATAAAGATCAAAATTTTATTATCTATATAATATAAAAATCGTATTTTTATACTTTTGATAATATAGAAATCATATCTTTATTTTCGCAACTATATAAAAATTATATTTTTAATATGCCACTAGTATAAAAATTATATTTTTAACCTTTCTATATTATAAAAATTATATTTTTAATCTTTCTATATTATAAAAATTATATTTTTAAGTTGTTAATTCCTACATAAAATTATATATTTTTATATCGCCTAAAGATTATACTTTTATACAAAAGAAAAATCTTATTTTCCATAACATAAAAATCATAATTCTATACGATAAAAATCTCTCCTTTTCTTTAATAAAAAATTGATCTTTTCTTAAATAAAAACTTGATCTTTCCCATAACCAAAATCATATTATTATTTAGTTTTAAAAATCACAAAATTTCAGTTTTTTTAAACTTAAAAAAAATCAGTTTTAAACTTAAATAAAAATTGGATTTTATAACTTAAATAAAATCAAACTCGAAATTTAAACTTACCTTAGCTTTGAAGGAGGAGGATTGCGTCGAACTGAGGAGAGAGGGGAAGGGAAGCGCGTGGAGGGAGAAGATGAAGGCGCGGTCGATTTAAAGGGGATCGAGGGGTGCTGATTTGGGGTTATAGGATATAGGCGCTCGAGTTTGAAGAGGAAGAGGAGGGGAGAAGCGACGAGAGGAGCTGAAGGGGGTTTTGGCCGGAGGGGTGCGCCACGAGGTGGAGATGGGTTCGTCGGAGGTTGGTTTGAGGGGCTAGGGGGGCGCGATTCAATTCAGAGGGGGGAGAGAGGAAGGAGATGGAGGCGGAGGGAAAGAAGAAGCGGTGCTCCGCTGAACGGAGGAGGCGGACGTCGGATGGTGGCGCGCGTCGGTGGTCGGGCGATGTGTCAACGGCGGCTGCAGTTTCTTCTTTTCCCCTTTTTTTTAATTTTAAAATGAATCAGGGAGAGAGAATACTGAGGAGGTTGGGTGTATAAAAAGGTTTTTATAAAAATTAAATTAAATTATTTAATTTCTCCTAGGGTTGACTTTTCTTTCGAACTCGAAATTGGGCCCAGTGACTGTCATCCCTAGCTAATTACCCCCATTCCGAACACAATGGGATATGTATCGTAAGCCAATTCGGCCATTTCGATCAGTTTTCATTTAAATTAAAGTTTAAATCATTATATTGAATTTTAAACGTACATTTCAATTTACCGGAGTCACATACTAACTCGAAAAATTCCCAAAAAATATTTTCTAGCTTCGTATTGACGATACGGTCCTAACAAAACTAGTTTCGTCGAATTCTGAGACCGTTTGAAAAATGACCATCTTCCAGTCGATTAAAATCAACTTAAACTAGTCAAACGCGTTTTCCTTTGCCATGCTCACATATTGATTCGAAAAATTATGAAATTTGAAACCTAGAAATAATTTTACATCACGGGTCCAACAAAAGTGGTTTCGTCGAAATCCGAGGTCGTTTGCAAAATGGCCATTTTTAAGGGCCAGAATTCTATAGCGACTATTCTGAATTTTCAACTGGACATATCTTTTGATTCCAGCTATGAAACTTTGATTCTTAGGATTCATTGGAAAGATATCCTCAATTAGATTCTAATATTTTTGGTTTCACTAAAATCCGGTTTATTTTGCACCCGGTACATTCAATTGAAATTTGAAATCGAATTATCGAACTACCGCACCATTTTCAATTCCTTATATAATTACATATAATTATTTATATTCTAACGACGATCTATATAAATATATTCGTTCGAATTCTATTCAAAATAAATTTCTCGTCGTTATTATTTAAAATAATCATTTTAAATATTCAAAATTCGTTAAAATTGCCAAAATAAAAATTTTAAACTGGCTCAGAATTTCTAGGTTGTTACAATCTCCCCCACTTAAAACTTTTCGTCCCCGAAAAGGAACGAAGTCGAAAGTTGTTTTATAAACCAACTCAACTTTCATTATTTTTGACTACGGCTTAAGTTCTTCAACTTTTTAGTTTCTAAGAACTTCTCAAATTTTTCAAAAATTTGGCTAACACCCTAAATTTTCGAAAAATTTCGCCATAACCTCCCCTGCACCGGGGACTTCGGGATATTTCATATGGCCTCCCATGGCCTTCTTCAATCCAAAAGAAAAAGAAAAAGCCAATCGGCTCATAAAATCATCCTCACCCAAACAAAACAGTAAATTATGGTAAACATGTACCTATTTGTCGGGCAAACAATTTTATTCTTCTGCTCTAGCCTCCTTGCTATGACCTGTTCAATGTAAGTACTTGTGTATGCATACAAATGCGATAAATTTCCAATACACTTCGCAATTTGGTTCAATTAGGCTAAATGGTTCAAAATTTCAAACAAATAAACAAACAACACAATCAGCAATCAATTAGTGGATTATCGTTTCAAATTCATAATTTTGATACATATAGAGAAAATCATGTTTTTGATGCCACATCACAACAATAATCCTATATAGTTTTGGTTCTCACACCAGTCTAATGGAAATATATAGATATCACACCTTCGAAGCTCGAACATAAATGCTGATGATGTTTCGAACCACCATCAGAACATCTCCGGGCTACTAGAGTGCGGTTCTATATCTATCCAGTATATTAAAACTTCGAATATATGTTCATGACGCGTATATGCAAAATCTTTATATATTGGATTGTCCAAATTCAATATAAATAAATATTCAAATACGTATACTTGAATTTAATTTTCAAAACAAAATTTGTTTTCAATTTTATTGGGAAAATATACTCTTCACACTCGTTCTAGGATACTACTGATCCCATCTCTAACGAGTCATTCTCATTGGATATTACTAATCCAATTTCTGATGAATTATTTCGTATGGTTCTAATGTGTCTTGTTCTCGAGCTCTGTAAACCAGAGCTCTGATACCAACTGTGATAGCCCGTAACTTCCCCGTAAAGGCAAGCATGGATTACCTTGAGAACACGACAAAATAGAACGCAAACAGAAGAACATTTCATTGCTTATTACAACAATTCCATCAGAATACAAGAATATACAGAGTATGAATAAATATTACACATTTGACACATATCAGAGATTTAAATTACATTTAAATACATAGCAGCGGAAAGTAATACAAAACACAACTGAAAGTAATACACGGATACAGAGCTTTCCGAGCATCATTCCAGCTGTAAATCAGGATCCTGTGAATATAAATCTGCAAAACCAAAACTACTGGCTGCCCGTGCTGAAAATAAGGGCACCCATAGTTTAGGTTAAAACAATAAACTCCAGGTCAGTCATGTGACTGGTGTGAGAACTAAAAACAGTTATTAATCTTTACTTTAAAAGAGAGTAATCCAAGGGACCACGCCGTATAACACGGAACAGTTTTCCTCCAAGAACACTAGTGCATATAACAAAACAGCGCAATGCTTTTTGGAAAAATGAAGCTATTATAAGACCCAGGTCCCATCACACAATGCAACGCAAGCCGGAGGATAGGGTTTTCCCTTATAATAGCCAAACATGCTTGGTACGTTTAAAACAAATCATTTGATACTATAATAAGTGTATAGTGTCAAAACATTTTCAATCATAAATATCAATCATAGGCGGCATGGGTACCATATATCATGTCGCCATACTAGGCTCTACAAATAAAACTGAAATATCTCGTATTGGAAATTGGATTTCCGTCATGAGTCGAGGCAAGGGGCAAGCTCCTCTCCGCTTCGAGACACTCTAGCAAATGCCTCAGGGCTACTCTCTCTGGGCAACCACTTGGATCTTCAGGGCCGGTCCTCCCTTACGTTTGAGGATTAGTAATTCCTGAACACACGTTTCCCGGTCCTAAAGGACCTAAAATCGAGGCGCCTCGTTCCAACAACCACAAAGGTGAAAATAATATAAATGTCAGCCAGTTTAAGCACTGACACCACCCATAGCTAGAAAGAAACGTCGTGCTCTCCCTGCAGTCCTTATCCCATTTTTGACTCATACGGAGGTGTGAGGCTCGCGAATTCACGTTATACACAAAGCTACGCCACATAGGCTGTAATAACCCGGAAATGCGAGCCAGTTTAAAATTTTTATTTTGGCAATTTTAGCGAAGTTTGAATATTTAAAATATATTATTTTAAATAATATCGACGAAAATTTATTTTGAATAGAAATCGAACGTATATATTATATACGTCGTCGTTTGAATATAAATAATTATATATAATTATAAATAGAATTGAAAATGGCGCGGTAGTTCGATAATTCGATTTCAAACTTCAATTGAATGTACCGGGTGCAAAATAAACCGGATTTTAGCGAAACCAAAAATAGTTGAATCTAATTGAGAATATCTTTTCAACGAATCTGAAAAATCGAAATTTCATAGCGGGAATCAAAAGATATGTCCAAATGAAAATTCTGAATAGTCGCTATGGAATTCAGGCCTTTAAAAATGGAAATTTTGCAAACGACCTCGGATTTCGACGAAACCTCTTTTGTTGGGTCCGTGATGTCAAATTATTGCTAGGTTTCAAATTTCATAATTTTTCGAATCAATATGTGAGCGTGGCAAAGGAAAACGCGTTTGACAGTTTCAGTTGATTTTAATCGACTGGAAAATGGCTATTTTTCCAACGGTCTCAGAATTCGACGAAACTAGTTTTGTTAGGACCGTATCGTCAATACGAAGTTAGAAAATATTTTTCTGGGATTTATAGAGTTCGTAAGTGACCCCAGTAAATTGAAATGCGCGTTCAAATTCAATATATAGAGTTATATGTTGATTTTGACGAAAACTGATTGTAACAATCGAACCAGCCTACGATACATATCCCATTGTGTTCGAAATGAGGGTAATACGCTATGGACGACAGGCGGTGGGCCTCATTTCGAGATCGAAATAAAAAGTCAACTTTTTGAATTAAATAATTTAATAAAATAAATAAAATCTTTCCTATCTCTTCCCTTATTCCTTTATCTCAGCCCCCCCCCCCTCTTTCAAAAACCGATTCATTTCTAAATTGAGAAGAAAAAAAGAAGGACGGGGAGGAGCCGTGCTCCCCCCAGGTGGCGGCGCCGACCACCAAGGTCGCCCCTCCCCCCTTCCCCACGTCGCCCTCCATCCACCGCCTCCACCTTCTCCCCCCCCCCCTTTTTCTGAACGGAAACCCCAATCGCGCCCCCCTAGCCCCCTCAAACCACCAGCGACCACCGCAAGCGCCACCTGCCCCACTCCTAGACCCCGACGCCACCAGTCCACCCTCTTCCGCCCTCCTCTTGCACCAGTTCGAACCACCCCCCTTTTCGCTGAAGGAAACAAAGACTGTAAGTGTATATATTTTGATTTTATTTTGTTTTATTTAATAGTAAATAGCAAATAAAAGTCCGATTTCTTATGTATATAAAATTACATACGCAAGTAGAGATTTATATGAAGTAAAAAGCTTGGATTTTTATATTTATTCGTGAAGTAAAAAAGCTTGGATTTTTATATTTATTCGTGAAGTAAAAAGCTTGGATTTTGATATTTATTCGTGAAGTAAAAAGCTTGAATTTTTATATGTGGATTAAAGTGATAAAAATCGAATTTTTATATATAGGTTAAAGAAATAAAAAGGTGAAATCTTTATATTTGAAAAGGCGAAATCTTTTTATAAAGAATAGTGTGATAAAAATATAATCTTTATTCTATGAACATCGATGTAAAAATAGAATTTTTATCTATATAGTAGCGATGTAAAATAGAATTTTTATCTATATAGTAACGATGTAAAAATAGAATTTTTATCTATATAGTAACGATGTAGAATTTTTATCTATATAGTAACGATGTAAAAATAGAATTTTTATCTATATAGTAACGATGTAAAAATAGAATTTTTATCTATATAGTAGCGATGTAAAAATAGAATTTTTATCTATATAGTAGCGATGTAAAAATAGAATTTTTATCTATATAGTAGCGATGTAAAAATGGAATTTTTATCTATATAATAGCGATGTAAAAATGGAATTTTTATCCATATGGAGTGATAATAAAAATATGATTTTTATATACATAACAACAATATAAAAATGTGATTTTTATATATGTAGTGACTACGGGCAACGAAAGTGACAAAAAGGGCGAGAATGACGAAGATTTCTACATAGGAAGAGTCGTGGCATTGGATTAGCAATTCTGTGAGAACTTCTCACTCTAAATTTCCTTTTCTAGTTATATATATATATACTAGGATGCAGACGGTGCTTAGCAGCACCCGACACCCGTCATCCACAAACCATTGATGGCTTGTTTGTTTGATTGATGTGTTGTGAAAATTGTTTGTGATGTTGATGTGAAATCGATAAAAAAATGTAGATATGTTGAAATAAATTAATTATCGTTAAAAATATAATTTTTAACGTGAAAGTGAATAAATAAATATTTATAAACAAATCGGCCGATTTGTTTATATACACTGATTTGACTGACATTGATTGGGTCGATAAATTTTACACATCGCCCAGCTGCACAAATAAAAATCTGTGTTTGTTGATTTGAAACCCCACACGGGTATTGGGATGATATTTGGCGTACACTAATCCCAGTTATTTCATTGTATGTCGATCGATTGGTCGACAGGCTGTGTAAGCGTTAATTATTTATATTTGATGCTTATGCAGTTGTGTGGTGCACCTTGGATGATGGTTGATTGTTTATCATTGCTATTATATACATGTGTTGTATGGAATCCATATAATTAACATTATATGGTGATTGATTGGGCCTCATTCCAATCGGGAAAATAATGAATATTATAAAATAAGATTCATGTGTTGACAGTACTCATTTGTTGAGATTAGTCAAGTGTTGAAAGAAATATAGATTCATGTGTTGAATAGAATAAATATTCATTTGTTGAATAGAATAAAGAAGTTTTTGAAAAATATAAAGCCGTGTTGATTAGAGATGCGTTATTTTGACGCGAACGATATTTATATCGATTTTATAATGAATATTGAAAAGTGATTTCAAAATTTAATATTTTGAAATGAAATTCAAATTAATTTAGATTAAAATTCAAATTGAAATTTTATTGAATCAACTTGAAATGAATTCGAGTCGAATAGAAAATGAATTCGATTCGAATTGAATAAAAGTGAATTTGAATTCGAATTGAATAGAAAGTGAATTTGAATTCGAATCGAATAGAAAATGAATTCGATTCGAATTGAATAGAAAATGAATTCGATGCGAATTGAATAGAAAGTGAATTTGAATTCGAATTGAATAGAAATGAATTCCAATTGAATTAAATTGAAATTGAATTAAAAACGAATTGAAATCGTTTTGAATGAAATTTAAAATGAACTGAAATTGAATTGAAATCAATTTGAAATGAATTCGAATTGAATTAAGTAGAAGGTAAATTCAAATTGAATTGAATTGAAACGAATTAGAATTTGAATTGAATTGAAACGAATTTGAATTCGAATTAAATAAAATTGAAATGAATTCGAATTGAATTGAAATCAAATCGATTTGAAATTGAAGATGAAGTTGAAATTGTTTTTGAAACGAATTTAAAACGATTTATAAAATACGTTTTAAAAGGAAATCGACGAAATATATATAATATATATGTATATTATATATAATGGCCTGAATAGAACGCGTCGCGCCGCGGCAGTTCGTGAATTTCGACCATTGACTTCGAACTGATGTTGCGGGAGATCCGACCGTCGGATTCTCCTAAAACCAGAACCGTTGGGTTCGTATCGAAAAGAGCTTTCCAATGAATATTAGAAAATTGAAATCTAACGGTTGGATTTGGAATTATGTCCAAATCAAATTTAGAAAAGGTCGTTGTAAGTGCAGTTCGATGGCTGTTGATGGAAATCGACTGTACGGGCCTGGATAAAATTATTAAAAATATTAATAATTTGTGTAAAATCATAAGAAATGATTTGGGAAAAATTGGGCTGAAGAATTCCACATTTGAAAGGTTAAAAATAGATTTTTGTCGAAATGAACTAGTTTTGAACTAGAATTAAAATCAATTTATTTTTGAAATAAATAAATTGAATTTGAAAGTGATTTTAAAAATAATCAATATTCCCAATACGTGAATTGGACTGGGGTTGAATCGAAATTATCTTCGGAATATTTCGATGTTGGATTTCGTGAGTATACAGATATTGTTATGGGAATTTGAAATATATATTTTATATCGTTATTTCCAATACGATATTTGTTGGTTTCAGAATTTGATATTGAATATAAGCCGATATATTTTCTATTCAAAGCCTTGTATTTAATATCAAATGTGATTTGGGTTTGTCGTGAATCGTGTTTTAGATGACATTAGTTCTTTAACCCAGTTAAAGACAGGATGTTGATTTTTGAAAAGATTAAAACTAAGTGGAGTTTTAATGAATCTTTAATTAGATTAAAATGTGAATTGATAATTTAAATTATCAAATATGAAAAGTGATCGAGAATGGAGTACCACCAGTTCTTGTTGCAGTCATGATGGGGGGTTCTCACCATGTGGTTTGGTGGCGAACAGTGGTCTCTTACCCCCACGTGTCCCTTGCGGGGGTTGGTTAGGCAGTGGCCGGGAGGCTCGAGAGGGTCGCCGTAAAACAAGTGTACTGGGGGTTAATTTTACTGATAACACCGTGGTGTTGGATATGGAGTATTACCAGTTTTGCTCCATGGGATGAATAGGTTGGGATTGGGAAATAAAATAAATAATTATTTCAGTGTGGTTCGCTAATCCCGACTAGTTTGGAATGATATCCAAAGGAAGATTAAAGAATAAATTTAGAAGAATTTATCTTGGATAAAATTAATGGGAACCTTTCCCTAAGAATGTGATTTTGGTGAATAAAAGAACATTCTGAATTGGAATGAGGCGTCTGTTGTGTTTGTGTAACATTTGTTTATCATATACGTGGGTTATTCAGAAAGGCCGGGTTTATACACATTCTGAATAACCGATTCGACGAGATGTCGAAGATGAAGACGGTGGTTGAAGACCGGAAGTCTTCACATCGTTTGGGTGATTACTGATGATCTTGATTGGGCTGTACATCCAAGATGAGGGAAACAGTCGGTGATCGTCCAGACGTACTTGGAGATGGATGGATATGCGAGGAAAGTGCCTCCGGTTTCGTTCAGACCCAGAACGAACTTGTAAATGGATTGTGTGTCTGACATTGGATTTTATTCGGTGTTGATCGATCTCTATTAAACATACATCTGTTTGGCGGCAGAGAATTATTCTCTTGATTAACGCCCTTCTCTGAGACGTACGAGCTCAGAGGTTGTATATCGATGGACATCAGTCGCATGGAGTGAATTGCAAGTGTGGCACGCGTAAGTGGCAATTGATCGAGGCTTCTGTTGAAAAGCAAAGTCTTGTGGTTGATGATCAAAGCACGGCCTGTGTGGCACAGCTTTGTGTATAACGTGAATTCGCGAGCCTCACACCTCCGTATGAGTCAAAAATGGGATAGTGACTGCAGGGAGAGCACGACGTTTCTTTCTAGCTAGGGTGGTGTCAGTGACCTACCAGCCCTGACATTTATATACTTTTCACCTGTGTGTTTGTTGGATACGAGGCGCCTCGGATATAGGTCTGTAAGAAACGGGAAACGTGTGTTCAGGAATTGCCAATCCTCAAAAGTAAGAGAGGACTGGCCCTGAAGATCCAAGGATCATAGTGGGGTCCTGAGACGTTTGCTAGAGTGTCTCGAATCGGAGAGGAGCTTGCCCCTTGCCTCGGCTCATGACGGAAATCCAACTTCCAATACGTGATAGTGAGGTTTTATTTGTAGAACCTAGTATGGCGACATAGTGGTATGGGTCATTCATGCCGCTTATGATTGATATTTATGATTGAAATTGTTTTGACACTATACACCAATAATAGTATCAAATAATGCGTTTTAAACGTATCAAGCATGCTTTGGCTGTTATAAGGTAAAAACTCTATCCTCCGGCTTGCGTTGCATTGTGTGACGGGACCTGGGTCTTATAACAGCTTCATTTTTCTTTATTTAGCATTGCGCTGTTTGTTTTATGCACTGGTATTCTTGGGAGGAAACCCGTTCCGTGTTATACGGCGTGGTCCCTTGATTTACCTAACTTTAAAAATAAAGATTAATAACTGTTTTAGTTCTCACACCAGTCCCATGACTGACCTGGAGTTTATTGTTTTAACCTAAACTCTAGGTGCCCCTATTTCTACACGGGCAGCTAGTAGTTTTGGTTTTGCAGATTTATATTCACAGGGTCCTGATTTACAGCTGGAGCGATGCTCGGAAAGCTCTGTATCCGCGTATCACTTTCAATTGTGTTTTGTATATTTTTTCGCTGCTATGTAATTTATTGTAATCTCTGATATTATTCGAATGTATTTTATTCATTTATACTCTGTATATTCTTGTATCTGATGGAATTGTTGTAATAACAATGAAATGTTCTTCCATTTGCGTTCTATTTTGTCTTGTCCTCAATTCTATCCGTGCTTTCCTTCACGGGTAAGTTCGGGTTGTCTCATAGGCCGTGCTTTGATCATCAACCACAAGACTTTGCTTTTCAACAGAAGCCTTGATCATTTGCCACTTAGGCATGCCACACTGGAAATTCATGCCATGCGACTGATGTCCATTGATATACAACCTCTGAGCTCGTACGTCTCAGAGAAGGGCGTTAAGCAAGAGAAAAAAATTCTCCACCGCCAAACAGATGTATATTTAATAGAGATCGATCAGCACAGAATAAAATCCAATGTCAGACACACAGTCCATTTACAAGTCCGTTCTGGGTCTGAACGAAATCGGAGGCACTTTCCTCGCGTATCCATCGATCTCCAAGTACGTCTGGATGATCACCAACTGATTCCCTCCTCTTGGGTGTACAACCCAATCAGGATCATCAGTAATTATCCAAACGATGTGAAGACTTCCGGTCTTCAACCACCGTCTTCATCTTCGACTTATCGCCGAATCGGTTATTCAGAATGGGTATAAACCCGGCCTTTCTGAATGACCCGCGTATATAATAAACAAATGTTACACAAACACAACCTACGCCTCATTCCAATTCATCAGTCACTAACCGTAAATCAGTAAGAGAACAATTCCCCAAATATTAACCCCGAAGGCCGAAACCAACATCAGATCAATACCCAGGAAACCATTCTTCTTAACTAACCTACAGCTAGTTTCTAAATTTCATATTCTTAGGGAAAGGTTCCCATTAATTTTATCAAAGACAAATTCTTTAAAATTTATTCTTTAATCTTCCTTTGGATGACACTTCAAACCAAATTATGGTTTTCCAAACTAGTCAGGATTAGTGAACCACACCGAAGTAATTATTTATTTTATTTCCCAACCCCAACCTATTCATCCCATGGAGCAAAACTGTTATTACCCCATAACTAACACCACAGTGTTATTGGTAAAATTAATTACCATTTCACGTTCAAATCTAATTAAAGATTTAATTATCGCTCGGAGCAAAACTGGCGATACTCCATTCTCGATCATTTCCTATATTTAATAATTTATATTATCAATTCCCATTACAATCAAATTAAAGATTCATTAAAACTCTTCTTAGTTTTAACCTTTAACTGGGTTAAAGAATCAGTGTCCTTTAAAACACGGTTCACGATAAACCCAAAGTCACATTCCATTCTATCAGCCCTTAACCGTAAAATAGCAAGTGCGCAATTCCCTAAATATTAACCCCGAAGGCCGAAACCAACATCAGATCAATACCCAAGAAACCATTCAACTTAACTAATCTCCGGTTAGTTTCTGATTTTCTTCACTCGGTTGGGTCTAAGAACAGTATTATTGAAGATACCGTTCACGACAACCCAAAATCACATTGCATTAATTATCGGGTTAAAGAACAAGTGTTATTCAAAACACCGCTCACGATAAACCCAAAAACTAATTCAAATTCAATTTATTTATTTCAAAAATGAATTGAATTTAATTCTAGTTCAAAACTAGTTCATTTCGATAAAAATCTATTTTTATCTTTACAAATGTGGGATTTTCACCCCAGTTCTTCACAAATCCTTTTCTTATAATTTTACACAAATTATTGATATTTTTGATAATTTTATCAAGGCCCGTACAGTCGATTTCCAACAACGGCCATCGAACTGCACTTATAGCGACCTTTTCTGAAATTGATTTGGACATATCTCCAAATCCAACCGTTAGATTTCAAATTTCTAATATTCGTTAGAAAGCTCTTTACGATACGAACCCTACGGATCCTGTTTTAGGAGAATCCAACGGTCGGATCTCCGGTAATGTCCATTTGAAATTAATGGTCGAAATTCACGAACTGTCGCGGCGCGGCGCATTCTATTCAGGCCATTATATTATATATATAATATGTATTTTGTCGATACCCTTTTTAAAATGAATTTTATAAATCGTTTTAAATTCGTTTCAAAACAATTTCAACTTCCATTTCAAATTCAAATCAAAATTGAATTTTTCCTTATAAATTCGTTTTACATTCACTTCTATTTGATTTCAATTCAAATCGATTTCAATTCTATTTCAGTTCGTTTTCAATTGAATTCAATTCAATTTTGAATTCATTTTCTATTCAATTCAATTCGAATTCATTTTCTATTCAATTCAAATTCGTTTTATATTCAATTCGAATTCGTTTTATATTCAATTCGAATTCGTTTTATATCCAATTCAATTCGAATTCGTTTTCTATTCAATTCAATTCAAATTCGTTTCTATTCAATTCAATTTTTAAAACTCTTTTCAATATTCATTATAAAAACGAATATAATCGATATAAATATCGTTCGCGTCAAAATAGCGCATCTCTAATCAACACGGCTTTATATTTTTCAATAACTTCGTTATTCTATTCAACACATGAATCTATATTTTTGTCAACACATGACTAATCTCAACAAATGAGTACTGTCCACATGTGACTATTTTTGTTATTCAATATATTTTATAAAATTATGATTTCTATCATTTAATTTATAATCAGACTCCAACCGTAAATTAGTAAGTGAACGATTCCCTAAGCATTAACCCCGAAGGCCGAAACCAACATCAGACTAATACCCAGGAGACCACTCATCTTATCTATTTTCCAGTTAGTTTCTAATTTTATATATGATAAAGATGTAAATTTTATTGTTAAAATATTTCGTTTAACAAATGACTAATCTCAACGAATGAGTACTGTCAACACATGAATCGATATTTTATAATATTCTTTATTTTCCCAATTGGAATGAGGCCCAATCAATTACCATATAATGTTAATTATATGGATTCCATACAACACATGTTTAAAATAGCAACGATAAATAATCAACCATCATCCAAAGTGCACCACACAACTGCATAAGCATTAAATATAAATAATTAACGCTTACACAGTCTGTCGACCAATCGATCGACATACAACTAAATAATTGGGATTAGTGTACGCCAAATATCATCCCAATACCCGTGTGGGGTTTCAAACAATCAAACACAGATTTTATTTGTGTAGTTAGGCGATGTGTAAAATTTATCATCCCAATCAATATCTTTCAAATAGGTATACATAAACAAACCGTCCGGTTTGTAAATGAATATTTATTTATTCACATTCACGTTAAAAATTATATTTTTAACGATAATTAATTCATTTCAACACATGAACATTTTATTATCGATTTCACATCAACATCACAACCAAATTTCACAACACATCAAACAAGCATACAAGCCGTCCATGGTCTGTGGACGACGGGTGTCGGGTGCTGCTAAGCACCGTCTGCATCCTAGTTTATATTTTAACTAGAAAAGAAGATTTAAAGTGAGAAGTTCTCACCGACTAGCTAATCCAAACGCCTCAACTCTTCTTATGTAGAAGTCTTCGTTGTTCTCGCCTTTTGTCACTTTCGTTGCCCACTTTCACTACATATATAATAATCACATTTTATATTGTTGCTATGTATATAAAAAATATATTTTTATAATCACTCCATATGGATAAAAATTCTATTTTTACATCGTTACTATATAGATAAAAATTCTATTTTTACACCGCTACTATATAGATAAAAATTATATTTTTACACCGCTACTATATAGATAAAAATTCTATTTTTACACCGCTACTATATAGATAAAAATTCTATTTTTACATCGCTACTATATAGATAAAAATTCTGTTTTTACATCGCTACTCTCTCTATAAAGATTTCGCCTTTTCAAATATAAAGATTTTCCCTTTTCAAATATAAAGATCAAAATTTTATTATTTATATAATATAAAACTTGTATTTTTAAAATTTTGATAATATAAAAATCATATCTTTATTATCGCCACTATATAAAAATTATATTTTTAACCTTTCTATATTATAAAAATTATATTTTTAATCTTTCTATATCATAAAAATTATATTTTTAAGTTGCTAATTCCTACATAAAATTATAGTTTTATATCGCCTAAAGATTATACTTTTATACAAAAGAAAAATCTTATTTTCCATTACATAAAAATCATAATTCTATACGATAAAAATCTCTCCTTTTCTTTAATAAAAACTTGATCTTTTCTTAAATAAAAACTTGATCTTTCCTATAACCAAAATCATATTATTATTTAGTTTTAAAAATCACAAAATTTCAGTTTTTTTAAACTTAAAAAAAATCAGTTTTAAACTTAAATAAAAATCAGATTTTATAACTTAAATAAAATCAAACTCGAAATTTAAACTTACCTTAGCTTTGAAGGAGGAGGATTGCGTCGAACTGAGGAGAGAGGGGAAGGGAAGCGCGTGGAGGGAGGAGATGAAGGCGCAGGTCGATTTAAAAAGGATCGAGGGGTGCTGATTTAGGGTTATAGGATTTAGGCGCTCGAGTTTGAAGAGGAAGAGGAGGGGAGAAGCGACGGGAGGAGCTGAAGGGGGTTTTGGCCGGAGGGGTGCGCCACGAGGTGGAGATGGGTTCGCCGGAGGTTGGTTTGAGGGGCGCGATTCAATTCAGAGGGGGGAGAGAGGAAGGAGATGGAGGCGGAGGGAAAGAAGAAGCGGCGCTCCGCTGAACGGAGGAGGCGGACGTCGGATGGTGGCGCGTGTCGGTGGTCGGGCGATGGGTCAACGACGGCTGCAGTTTCTTCATTTTCCTTTTTTTTAATTTTAAAATGAATCGGGGAGAGAGAATACTGAGGAGGTGGGGTGTATAAAAAGGTTTTTATAAAAATTAAATTATATTATTTAATTCCTCCTAGGGTTGACTTTTATTTCGAACTCGAAATTGGGCCCAGCGACTGTCATCCCTAGCTAATTACCCCCATTTCGAACACAATGGGATATGTATCGTAAGCCAATTCGGCCATTTCGATCAGTTTTCATTTAAATTAAAGTTTAAATCATTATATTGAATTTTAAACGTACATTTCAATTTACCGGGGTCACATACTAACTCGAAAAATTCCCGAAAAATAATTTCTAGCTTCGTATTGACGATACGGTCCTAACAAAACTAGTTTCGTCGAATTCTGAGACCGTTAGAAAAATGACCATCTTCCAGTCGATTAAAATCAACTTAAACTGGTCAAACGCGTTTTCCTTTGCCACGCTCACATATTGATTCGAAAAATTATGAAATTTGAAACTTAGCAATAATTTTACATCACGGATCCAACAAAAGTGGTTTCGTCGAAATCCGAGGTCATTTGCATAAGGGCCAGAATTCCATAGCGACTATTCTGAATTTTCAACTGGACATATCTTTTGATTCCCGCTATGAAACTTTGATTCTTCGGATTCATTGGAAAGATATCCTCAATTAGATTCTAATATTTTTGTTTTCACTAAAATCCGGTTTATTTTGCACCCGGTACATTCAATTGAAATTTGAAATCGAATTATCGAAATACCACGCCATTTTCAATTCCTTATATAATTATATATAATTATTTATATTCTAACGACGATCTATATAAATATATACGTTCGAATTCTATTCAAAATAAATTTCTCGTCGTTATTATTTAAAATAATCATTTTAAGTATTCAAAACTCATTAAAATTGCCAAAATAAAAAAATTTAACTGGCTTAGAATTTCCGGGTTGTTACAACTGATCTGGGTGAATTTTGCTTTGCTTCAAATGTGCACGGGTCAGACCGAGTATATTATCAGGTTAGGTATTGCTTGGAGCTTCAGAAAAGGAGTTGAAGTCGAGACGTATTCCATATATTTACTGGTACTGGTTTATTTCCGATGTGTGTTGCATTGATCTATGCTCTGATGTTGTAATCATATGTATACCGTTCTTTTTGTATAAAGTATTATTGAGTATTATATTTTATCCATTCCGCTGTGAAATTCTGATCTTCTTATTCTTCTATTCTAATATTTCTTTCTTCCTCTTCTCATCATCTAACTTCTTTCCATTAGCTTTCTGGGTTTTCAATGCTCGAGTCTGAACACGGGATGTATTAGTGTCCAGATTCGAGTGTCGAATTTCCCGGGTCGCTACAATTGGTATCAGAGCAATGGTTTATTGATAACCTTGGCTCTGTGGCATAACTCAATAAAGATGGGGTTAGTAACACCCTAGATTGAGTTTGAATGTGTATATATATAAATACGAGAGCGCATATTTGTAATTGATTTTAAACTTATTTTTAAATTATTTTGTAATGAGGGTAAATGAAATAACTTACCCGAACTATATTTTTATATAGAAAAGGAAATAAATTTCTCATGTTATAGTAGTACTGGTTGTATTAGTTGTTTGATTGATTTGTTCGAAATTTAGAATGAACAGTAAAATGAAATTGAATTGGTTAACTAAAAGAGATTAGCTTGGTTAAGTGAAATGAATTAGAAATTGAATTTAAATCAAATAAATATGGTAATTGAATGGATAAAAACCGAATAGAACCCTTTACAAAATGGAACTGGTCTAGTAGAAACCAATTGGTTAATTGAATATGGAAGTAAGACTTAATCCGGTTAAGTGGAATTGAATAAAAGAAATTGGGTTTTGGAAATCAATCGGATATTAATTGATAGATATCAATATATGTTAAATCAAAGTGTATGCAGACCAGTAAGTATCAATGTTGAATATAATTCAAGTAATTTGATATTGGATTGATTGTAGAAAATTCATCTTACAGTTTGAATGAATTGGAAATAAATTCCATTATAATGAATTGGAAAAAAAAATTGATTATGAAATGAAACTGAATTACTTAACCTTGGATTGTTACTTGCATTGTAAGTGGAGTTAAGTACAGATTTCAGAAGGGTATAGAGTTGATTGGTTACACAGATTGGAAGTACAGATTGAAAGGCGAACAGCAGTTAGTGGGTTTGCTTTGAAATTGGAATCGAGTTGCCCGACAAATAGGTAAAACTTAATATTATTAGTTGGTGATTGATTTTATACCACTAAGTTTGGCAGCATTTGGCTTTTTGGTTTTCTTTTGGAGAAGTTAAGGCCCGGAGTGGCAGTTGTAGTCGTACCGATTGAACCACGCAGGGGAAATGCTGGCGAAATTTTTGAAAATTTTAAGAGTTTGAATTTATTTTGATGATAATTCAATAATAATTATTTCAAAGTAATTAGGGTTTGAAGCATTCTTCTTACCTTGTAATTTCAGGGACGAAATTCTTTTAAGGGGAAAGGAATGTAACGTCATGTATTTTTAGTGGTACGATATTTAATATATTTTATTATATTAAATATTGAATTAGAATTTTAATTGGATTTATAATATTTATTTCGTTTAAAATGGAGTTTGAATGTATAATTTATATTTAAATTAAAATAAACTCAAAAAGTCGCTGTAGTTCGTAATATTGAATTTGAACTTCAAATGAATATATCCGTTATAAGTCGGAATTCTGTGAAATAATAAACGTTAGGATCGATTTGATTATAATTTTCTAATGAAAGAGAAAAATAGAGATTCCCGCTTGTAGATTGAAAGTTATGTCCAATTCAAATTTTCAAATAGTCGCTGTGGAATCGTTTATAAATCTTAACAGTTTATTTAATATAATTAAATACTGGTTTCTAATTTGGTCAAGATTTTTGAGGCGTAGTTATAATTTAATTTTCAGAATTTTACTGTAAATTTTAATTTGGAAAATAAGCAACTTTTTATTTGGAGTATTTTACACTCTATATCAGCATTTTGGGGTTTAACAGAATAAGTTAACTTGTCTATTTTATTATATGGTTGTGATCGTGGCACATTGCTGTGCACGATGATATTTTTATTTTTGTCGACAGCGTATCCGGACGGAGTTTTTATTTTCGCACTCAGCTTGGTGGCGGTCCTTGAAGACAACGGTGGTGGAGGAGTGGTATTGTAGTGGTTCGAATATGTTGTGTGTGTATATTGCATTCGGTAGCAAGAAGCATTCGGTGGAGATGAATACATGAAGGAATATATGCGGTAACAGGCTTCGGTTTGGAAACAATATACAGGAAGGCATGTTGGATGTGAGAAGATGGCGGCAGAAGTGAAAAAGAAAGCAGTATGTTAATGTGGAAGAAGAATACCAAACGAAGGGTAAGGCATGGGCTTGGTTTTCATGTTGGGCCATGGGCCTTAATAATAATAGTAATAAACGGAAAAGGGTTGCTGAAGAAATTAAATGGGAGATGAGGAATTTCACTTGAAACTAGAGAAAATACATAATAAAGGAGAAGTGGATGTCGGGCTCGAATCGGTGGAAAAGTAGCAAACGCGTTGGCTTGATGAAGATTGCTGATGTGGATTATTATAGTAAAAGGTAATTAAGATTTATTAGGGAACTAATTAACAGTAAGTTAGCTTAATTATAATAAAAATTTATATATCGTATAACTTTTCCATACGATCTCAGAATCGCGCGAAATTGGATTTGTTGGGATCGTGGCGATGGAAGCAACACATTTATATATCGTATAACTCTACCATGCGCGAAGCACGTGATTATTAAACGATTTTATTAAGCTAATTCAAGTGACCAGAATTAACGTAACAATTAGAATGGGTTTATATTAATATTGATTATTCTTTATAATCAAAGTGAATGGAATTATTTTGATAATATTATTAATAAATGGAAAGCGCAAAGTGGAATTGATTAACGACTAAATCATGTTTAGAGGCTGCATTAACTAAGATTGTTTTATTAAATTAGTCTATTAATTTAATGGGAATAGTTACTGGTGAAGTAAACCATTTTTATTTTAATAAATGTTGAAACTTGATTTTAGTTATTTAATAATAATTGAAAGATACTTTAGGAATGCAGATTTAGAAATAGGAGTGTGTGGAGTTTAAAAGCCATGTTATGGTAAATGAATACTTAAGAGATTTGAGGTATAATAATATCTGTTATGATTAAACCAAAGTTTTATTAATTATTTTTGGATTATATTTAATCGTATTATATGAAATCCAATATTTTGCGAAGCTATAAAACCTGAATTTGTATTGAATATATACTATTGAAACGGGTTATTAGAAATGACATTTGAATAAAGTAAAAGCCATGATTAGGAATTAAAGAATTTGAACTTAACTGGGGATCAATTGAGATAACTGATTTTCTGAATATTTATCTGATGTTGGTTTTGGCCTTCGGGGTTGATATTTAGGAAATTAGTTTCTTAGTGATGTACGGTTAGGAACTAGTAGGGATATGAATTGGGAAGTAAAAATGGAAACCCAAGTTTGAATCAAAGTGGTGAGATGAGTAGAGTTAAAAAGATGTGATATAAATTCGTTATATTAATAAGAGATGAGATTTCATTAAAGTATAACTAAAATGGGATTTGATTTGATATTGGGAATGAATATCAGTTTTTGTATTACAACTGATATTTATCTTGAGATAAGAACGTTGTTGATCAAGTTCTGAGAGGTAATTAAAATACTCCAACTTGAACAACTTCAGGATTATCGAAGGATGATATTAGTTGTAATGGAGGAGATGTTGGAAGTAAATATATTTTGAGAAATAATAATGTAATGTTATTTGGAAATTTTGGGGATATATATGATGGGATCCCAAATATAAAAGGAAATAAAAGGGGCTTGAGGATGTGAAATGTTATTTCCATAGTAGAAATATATAAAAGGAGATTGGTGAGAATATAACGACATTTTCAAAAGTAAGAAATGAGATTTAGAATAAGTTCATTCTAAAAGGATAAGCGACGATTATTGTGTTCTAATAACAAAAACAAAAGGAGATTCATAACAATTGTTTTACGCTGATAAGTTGAATAGATTTCCAAATTATAGATAATAAGTAATGTTATAACAAATGTTTTGAAATGGTACTTAACGAGAAATTGGATATGGTTTTAAGAAAATTTTCCAAGTATATAAATAAAATGATTTAAGAATACTAACATATTCGAACTGATATATTATTCTAAATGGCCAAGTAGTGCTGGGTAACAAACCAATGGATCTGTTTCGTTTTTATGATTGTTAATTTGAATAGTTAAATAACCGAGTATCAAAAATCTGACCCAACTTATTGGTACGGAAAGACCGCGATCAAATTTATATTCGAAAACCATTCCAACCAATGAATAGGTAAATGAAAAAGATATCTGATCGAGTTGGAGCAAATTGAAGACCGCAAATCTTCATGAGCGGAGGAACTGCTGTTGAATTTCTCTGGCCGATCCCTAGAGATATATATATTCGATAGTGATTCTGTCGTGATTGGAATCTATGGAGTGCAAGGACTACTTGCTACTGACCCATGGGGTGATTCCTATATTGGATGCAGTAGGAGAGTACCTTTGGTTCATCATGTTCCTGGATGACTTGTATGGAAGTATTTCCTGAAACCATGTACGTTGATTTTTACAAATATACAAAGTGGTGGCGAAGAGGGGCACTTCTTTTATACCCAGAGTTTATTTGTGGATGTCAATTAGTGATTTAACGAATCTGACAATGTGGCATTCAAAGTGAATGGTGTCCAAATGTTCCAAAAGTCGATTATAACCTCAAGACTCATCAATTGGGAAATGATAAAAATCGGGCAGGCAGCATGGCTATGTAGTCGCCCTCATTAGGGTGTATTGTCACCACCTAGAGAATATTTATATTTGTTACTTCTTTTCATTTTTGTATCTCCCAGGAAACGGTAGCTGTGTAGCCGTAAGGTGACAATATATTCGATACACTCAAGAGAAATGAGTGGTCGATCATTTGTGGCCGGGTTGCAAGACGTTCTTGTTGAACCCAGTGTATTCCTCTCTAGAGATACACTATCGGCAGGTGGATACATACCTTGTCATAGTCGGAATCCAACCTCCAGTAAGCGCCTGCAGTTTTGATTATATACTATATATATGTGGAGCGTGAGATGCAAGCGTTCTGCTAGATTCTATCTATTTGTATTTAGACACTATTATGATATCAGAATAAGATATTGATTTCAAAAGTTTTGGGTTATAGTAAGGTAAAAACCATCTTACTATTATTCTTTTCTTTGAAATGATTTCTCAAAGTTAAACAAGTTGTTTGTGTTATGAATTTATCACTGAAAGTATCCAGACTGATCCGGGTGAATTTTGCTTTGCTTCAAATGTGCTTGGGTCAGACCGAGTATATTATCACGTTAGGTATCGCTTGGAGCTTCAGAAAAGGAGTTGAAGTCGAGACGTACTCCATATATTTACTGGTACTAGTTTATTTCCACTGTGTATTGTATAGATCTATGCTCTGATGTTGTAATCATACGTATACAGTTCTTTTGTATAAAGTATTATTGATTATTATATTATGTCCATTCCGTTGTGAGATTCTGATCTTCTAATTCTTCTATTCTAATATTTCTTTCTTCCTTTTCTCATCCTCTAACTTCTTTCTATTAGCTTTCTGGGTTTTCAATGCTTGAGTTTGGACACGGGATATATTAGTGTCTAGATTCGAGTGTTGAATTTCCCGGGTCGCTGCGTATTATATACTCTTGACAATTACAAATTTATATAAAGTTCTTCTCAACATTATCTATTTTTTTATATTCAAATCTTTATATTTGGTTATATCGATCATTATTTTTTTTGGTAAGGCAATCGGCTTTTTATAGTTATTCGTAACACTTTTTATTATAACAAATAATAAATACAATAGGAATAAGAGATGGACAAACCATCCATCTACTACACGATTTTTAGAGTGGACCAACCACCTAAACGGATTTTAAAATGGACTGACCACTACACACACAACACTGGCTGTAACATTTCTAAACTGGTTTCCCAAGAAGTCCCTAAGAAAAGCAAAACATAAACAATTGTCAAGGTAATCACTTAACTCCACGCAGGGAGAAACAACGCAAAATAACATAGAACGTAGTCTGCATACATAACTATACTTGAACCTCACATAAAAAACTGCCAAAAAGGCCATTTCTTCAAAAGACTAATGCATCACACACCAAAGAATGGAGCAACACCAACAGCTAACAGAACATACCTTCTAACAAGCATTACGCTTGCTAGCAAATCACAATAGAAGCTAGAACTAGTTTCCACCTCAACAAGCTAACATGCCGCCATACCTCGTAAGCAGCCAAATGTCTTCACGAGCTTTCATCTAAACTTGCAGCGGCCAAGGCAGGAAACTACACCAATTTTTCATCAATAAGACTGAACCGACATTTCTAATACTACCAACTAACATCAACATCAAATGACCTAAGCAACAGACAGAATGCCTTTACGAATCAACATCAAAAAACTGTACAAAGATCAACTCTATTGCGTTGCAATCGCCGAGAAGATAAACTATACAACTTGATGATGATGATGCACGAAAGACGGGTTGTGTCACAAGATTGACGTGAAGTAGCATACCAAACAAATCCAATGAAATTTCAATTAAACTTCTCACCCCACAAACTAAAATGGAGAACCATATTAACATCACAAGTCGACACACCCGATTAAGAACCGCCCAAAAGCCAAACCTATAATACAAGACACAGAAGACCAATAGAACGCCAAATGCTAGAAACCAAAAAGCCATATAAAAAACCAATGTCGATAGATACCAAGCTCATACCATAGTTACATCGATCATTAATTCAAATAAATTCAATCATTTAATGTTCACTTGCCCATTTATAAATCTATTACAAAAGATGACAATTCCATATATATATACACACACATACACACACAACAATCATATTAACGAAATGTTAAAGTTACTTATTTACCTATACACATAAAAAACCCAAATAACATAAATTAGATACATATACAATATTAGCAACTTTAACGTATTTTTTGTAGTTATGAATTTAATTTTACTGTTGTTAGCAAGAATTGTATTCTTAACAATATATCTGAGTGTCGCATGTCACTTTAGTTTATGATTAATGTATCACAATAAATTTATCATATATTGCATAATGAAGCATATTTTTAGCAGTAATTAATGGGAATAGTTATTTGAGCACAAAATGATCAAATACAACAATTATAGTTTATTTGATCTTTTTGCCTTCATATGGGAGGAGAAAAATCAAAGAAAGATCAAATGAACAAGATCTCTTGTGTCCCCTTTTGTGTTCACGTCTTGTGTCCAAATAGAATTTCCTATAATTAAGATATAAATATTTTTTTAAAAAGAAAACATTGTGTTTATCGCACGGGACATAGACTAGTATATTAATTGAAATCAATAAAAATAAAGAGACGGTTTAGCTCAAATCCAAATTAAGTTTCAAAATACAAAAAACTCATTATTTTAAAACTTTATAAATTAGGTCCCTATTTTTACAAAAATCATAATAAAAAACAACGTAAAAATTTATTAAACTTCGAAATTTAATTCAATACATATTCATCATAATATATACGTAAGGAAACTACAAAAAAAGATTCAAAAACAAAAAAAATTATGGTTCAGCGAATTACTGTAATTTTTCGGAAAACTGCAGACATTGCCTATACCAAAAGACTTTCATGCAATTTTTGCTGATTTTCTTTAAATTTCAAATTTAAAGCCTACACTTATTCAAATATTAAAGTATTATAGAAAAATGAGCAAAAAACGATAAAAATTCATTTCCTGTAAAATTGCATAAAACGAAGCCACTATTTTCAAAAATTGCAGACCTAGTTGTAATTATTTCATATACTAACACATCTATGTAATACACTGTAAAATAATTCTAGATATGTCTGCAATTATTTATAATAAGTGCAGATATTGATGCACCTGTTATTTTTCTTTTTTTTCAATTCCTGCAATGCACCATATGAACAATTGCATAAATGTCTGCTCTTATTCACAAAAAGTGCAAACATTTATGATTTTTTTCTCATAATCCCTCTGTTAATATTTGCAATTTTATGAACTTGTTTGTACATAGCAGCGCAAAAACATGAAACTACGTTGCTACAGTAAAATAGGGACCCAATTTGAATTGGAACATAGGGAGGGAGTCGCTTTATAATAAGTTTCATTTTATGGATGTCTCCCTACTTTCCACAAAAAGAAATACTAACAAACACATCTATTAAACAATAATAAAGAGGAAGAATTTCAAACTCTCTCATTGATTTTAGGAGTTATCTTTAATCCCCGTAATTCTCTAAGTCCTGATTTTTTTTTTTTGAAATCCTATAATTTATCAGTTTCCGATTATTTTACTAAACTTCACCCATTCTTTTATATTCATATACCTACATTTTATAATATACAATTACTTAAAAATCTTTTTGGTTCCCTCCCCAAACGGTTTATAATATACAATTATTTATAAATATTTGACTTTGATGGACGGTTAGGCGTTCAATCCTCCTACAATAACAATAATTTTATGTTAACTATAATGATTAATTTGTTCAAAATGAAAACTAAATAGTCGATAAAAGTTCACTGTAGATAAGCTAATTGTAAACTACTCTTGTCAAATATAATTATGTATAAAATACTTCTTAATTTTATTCATTTTTTACATTCAACTCTTTATTTGTAATCAGTTATATTTATCGTCAACTCAAATTATTAAAATAAATTCAATTATTTTATGTTCATTAATCCATTTACAAGCCCTTTTAAAAAATGACAAATCAATATATATATATGCAGCAATCATATTTTAAAAAAAGTTATTTATTCAATCAGACATATAATTTTTTTTATCATTTAACTTAGATTATTATCATTATTTTGGCAAGACCAACTAGTTTTTAAAATGATTCGTAATGCTTTTCCCATTAAAACAAGTAATAAGCTCAGAATAGTACAGGAGATAAGTAGATTGCTTATCTGCTAAGAACAATTCTAGCCCTAAAAACAAATAACACTATGTACAATGAGTTTTAGCTAGAACCAGAAAAAACTTACAACACACACTGCCAAGGCAACCACATAACACAAAGCGTTAACATTCCAAATTAGAACAACTCACGAAAACAAGGTAGTTAAGTAGAGAAGCTATCATAAGCCAAGAAAGAAGAAATCGTTCCTTATTTCAAACTTGCAAGCAAAAGAAACGCCAAGCACAGTTGGAGCAAGGCTTTACAGTTACCACTCTCTACACAAACCAGCAACACCAGGCTGACTGCATAATTATCTTCGTGAGCTTACCACAATCTCAGTTGACTCAACTGCAATTAGTCACCATAACTAAACTATAGTAGTTTCTTGAGCGCTGATTGCATAATTATCTTCTGAGCTTACCACCAATCTCACTTGATTCAGCTGCAGTTAGTCACATCAACCACAACTAAACTACGACAGTTGCTTGAGAAACTTGGATACTGGCAGAGCAGGGCACCACTAGCGAAGCAAAATTGCATTATTAAAATCTACCAAGTTGCAAATGCCTCACTTACACCCATAAGATACTTCCACCAAAATCACAATGGCATCACTGCCACACCCGAAAAAGCCAAAAGCAAACCCATCACCCAACAAAAATACACAAACACAAGTCAAATCACACAAGAAACACGACAAAGGCAACAACTGACTCAAGGAGCATAGTCAAACCATCCACACCTGAAATAAGAACACAACACTGTACAGGAAGAAAACAAACTCACTAGCACATCGCCTAGGCGATCAGAACCGTAAAATTTGCCTTCCGTGAAAGCATAGATTTAGTGCAATGAGGCGTTTGAGCAAGGGGGCGGTATTTGGTTATACACTTTGTCAGTGTTTGTCAAGGCTATGAAGGGTGACCACTGCACATTGGATTTGGGTTAGGGAAGGTTTGAAGAGGACGAACGACTTAAGATAGATAAGAATTTTTTTTGAATATGATGAATTAGGGTTAGGTTAAAAAAAAGAGGGCCAAGACGCCACAATAACGAAAGCTGACCAAAGAAAGAAGCGATGTGGTAGAATTGAAGAGGGACCGACGAAGTGAAAGAAGGTAGGAGAAGGAAAGGGGAAGAGAGGCGCAAGTTAGTTGCCATTAATATATTATTTAAATATACATATTAATAATTTTAATTTATATTTTATTTTGAGTTAGGACGTTAAAGTTTACAACGATAATTAGTTTTACAAAGATAATTAGGTAGTGAGGATTGACCCCAACATTTTAATAATAATCAAAGTATAAATATACTTTTTTGACAATGTTGGAGGCAAAAAAATTCGTAACACCCAAAGATTCTCCGTTACATAGAGAATTACGGTTCATGTGGAAAAATAAGTGCTGAAAAAAGTAAATAACATAATAGATTTATAGTGGTTCAATCCCGTGAGGGGCCTACGTCCACTTTGGAAGAGTTGCTGATATTTTATTCACAACAATGGATAATAAGCTATATGTATCTTCTAGGCATTTAATTACAAGCATTTCTTTGTAATTTGGACTCATAATTATCATATATGATTGTTAGGAAAAGGTCACTTTTGTGCTTCTTCTTCCTCAAAGCAAGGATGCCATGAAAGAGGTCACTTGGAGCTCTCAAGATGTGTCAAATTAGCAAATTTCCAACCACTTTGAAGTGTGAGCTTGGGGGTATTTATAGTGCAGGGGTTAGGTAAGAGTAGGTAGGATTTAGGAACCATAATAGTACATTTCGTATCCTTGGAAGCAACACCCGAAAACTCGGATCCCTTTCATGATCCTTAGAAGAAACCCGTATCCCTTCCCTGGGGTATGAATTTCGTATCCCTTGGGATACGAAATTCTTATCCCATGGAATACGAGAAGTTCAAGTCCCAGAAAGGGATACAAACACGTATCCGAAGGGATACATAGATCGTGATGTTTAAAGGTTGAGATTTCGGAGTGGCTGAGGGGTACAAAACTATGTGAGCCTGAGGGAATCAAGGTTGTTTGACTCAAAGATTGGGGATACGAAGTGTTCAGGCATTGAGGGATCTGAAATGGAGAGGTCCAATGTGAAGGGAAACAAAAGGCTTGGGTATGAAGGCGAGGGGTTCGAAGGAATTGCAAGAGAGGGAGTCGAGGCTGAGGGATACAAAATATGTACGTATTGGGGGGCTTGAGATACATATGTTGAGGGATATGAAATGCGTGTGTTGAGGGATAAAAATTTGTGGTTAGGGCATGATTCTGAGGAGTTGTGAGGTTCTTTCTCGCACGACCTCCTCTGAGCTTGTATCTTTGGTTATCTGGCAACACTTCAGCCTTTAAAGTCACGTGATATGTTGAGTTAAGCGTGTCTGGTGTAATTTTTGGAACCTGACTAAAAGGTCGGTTAATGTTTTCCCTACAAAGACGTCTTGTCTTGACATGATGTGCTTTGAGTTGATAGAATTGTTTATTGGTTGAATCGTCTATTTCCTGTTGACTCACGAATGTAAGCGCCGGTTTTTGAACCTCGTTCACGTTGTAACGTGGATGAGTTGTTATTAGTGTGACGTCGCATATGCGCTTACACATTTTTGTGTGGTTTCGCGCAGTGCGACGGGAAGGCTAAAATGAGATTCAATACGTGTATGTGTGATTGAGACCGTATGTGAGTGCGTGTATTGCACATATATTATTTCGTATGTGTGTACAAATTCACATGCAAACGTATACATTCACAATGTTATATCGCAAAGGGTATATATATTAATATATATGTGTGTAATATGTGTGTGTATATATATATATATTTGAAGAAGATTCGTACCCCATGTCTGGGGCATGAGATTTTCATATCCTACGTGGGGATACAAAATTTCATGTCTTAGTGGGATAAGAAATTTTCATACCCCACTAGGATACGATAATTTGTATGCCTATGTGGGATATGGAACGTCCATTAGACTAAGCCCACTCTTCTCTTCCCCTATAAATCCGGACTTCCCACCCTTCTCTTTTTTCTTCTTTCACTTCGCCTAAACTCGTGAACCTAGAAAGTCTAAACACCAGAACTTCGAACATGTTGGACGTTAACAAATAGGTGGGGCCCTGGTATTGTTCGTGGCCATCGAGGAGAAGACGAATCCCAACTCAAACTCGTCCACGGTGTTTGTATGGGCATGGTGGATCTCGAGGAGGGTCCGAGGCCGGTTGTTCCCCCGAGCTCCAAGTTGGAGTTTGTGGAGCTTGAGACCGTGCTCTAGCCCGAAGTCGAGATCGACGTGGGGGGTGTAGTCTGAGCTATGAGCATGTTCGAGTTTGGATTAGGGAGGAAGGAGAATTGGGAGAGAAGGAATTAGGAGAAGAAGGAGAGGACGGAGCCGAAAGCTTGCCTTGGTGAGAGGAGTGGAATCGTTGAAGGAGGGTCAAAGTTTGGGGACCGGAGAACTAGATTTCCTTGATGGGTACTTGAAATCTTGTACTCCTTAGGGATACGAAAATATTTTGTCCCCTAGTGGATACAATTTTTTTTATCCCCAATGGGGTACGAAATTTCGTATCCTTGGCGGATACGAAATCTCGTGTCCTCAATGGGGTTCGAAATTTCATATCCCATTTTCAGATACGAAGTTTCTATATGGGCTTACAGACTTCGAGCCTCCTATGGTGATTCGTAGCACTCCTCTTCCGAGATTTTGGGTTTTTGACTTCTTGTCTTGGGATTTGCATTGTGTCTCGGTTGTCTACGATCGAATCATACCTATAATCGTCATGATAGAGTCGTCTGTTCAGCCTGGCACATAGGAATACACGGACTGTGACTAAACCGTTGAACTCTCAAACATGCTTTATCGATTCTAATTGTAACATAGTCGTGATTCAATGCAAATCTGGGAACGTTGGTCAGTTGCGATGATGGTTACAGTCTCGGGGACTTGTGATTCGTCGTGTCCCAAGTTTATAAATTACAATCATATTAGCATGGCACTAAACAAAACTGCACGCACATGTTAGTTTGCACCAACATGAGGGGTACAGGTTATACAATGCGATGTCTAATGCAATTATATTGAAAGTATAGCTAGAAATGGATACAAGATCTAAAACACAGCAAATCTTGAAAGCCGAGGATTCGAGCATTCACGTCCTCATCCAACTCAACTAGCGATGTTTGCTCGAAGGGCAGCGATCTTGAGACTTCCGAAGAGTCCTCTCCTTCTCAGGCGATAGGTTTGTCGAAAACATCTAATCGCATGGTGCAACTGGAAGGACAACACCTGCCGGTCGAGCATTAGGGGGTAGAGCACGTAGATATCGTCAAGGGAAGTGCGTTGATAGTGCCAGATATTTTGGAAAAAATGATTATACTTGAAAACCCGTCGGGTTCGTGCGCCCGGAAAGGACGAAAGGCCTCATGCACCACCGACAGGGTGCATTGCTTGGAATAGGTAGGCATGCATTTCTGGGTGAGTGCCCCCAGCTAAAAACTTTATTCGGGATATGCTGCACTACTTTCGCCTTACGCCATCGCAGCTCCATCCGAGCGCGTATGCTTCCCTTTTAGGTGCCTACATTCTCTATAGAGGGTACCTGTAGTTAGATCCCACTGGAGAGAACGTCTGGTATTTTTTCAATTAAAGAGGAGAGCTAATATCGCAGCATCTCAATATTTCTTGGAATCTTCGCCCAACATCAAGTTTTCCGATGGGAAATGGCCCAAGTTGACTGTGTATAAGCACAATTGGTTCTTCGTGCGTTGTTCTCCTGGGTTTGCGAGGAGATCGCTGGAAGGAAGTGAGCATTCCCCTTTACTTTTAGCTTGAAACTTATAGGTTTGGTAGCTTAAGTTTAGCTTTGTTTTTGTATGACTTGAAATCCTGATGCGCCTACTGACATCGTGCGCCAACAACATCTCGATTCACTGTTGGCCATCCTGGTTAAGGCTCGTTCCACCAAGAGCGTTCTAGATCAGGACCAACTTCGTCGTGTAGGATTACTTCTTGACGATCAAGCGATATTTAGACCAGCCGTCGCCGAGGGTGGAAAGAAAGCGGATACAGGGAACGGGGAAGGCTCTCCGAGCCGAAAAAGGAAGTTGTCCCCTGTCGGGTTTAAGCCGCGCAAGGCAACGAAGATTCAAGAAGAAGGCGGTGGAGGCGAGAGTGGCGATGATCAAGTAGTTGCTAGAGATGAGGGCACGTCGATCGCTCATGTCCTGTCTAGGCTAGGTGAGGATAGAAACGTCGACTAGGCCATATTCTCTAATGACTTCCTTTGAGACCGTCGTCTCGCTCGAGAAAGAGGGCCAGTTTAATGAGCTGAACTCCCAATAGAAATGTTTCCCTGGAATAGCGCCACAAGTACGAAAGAAATAGCTTTAGCTGTGGGGGAGATCACTCCTTCGAGCAGAGCACTATCTGGTATGTTAGGTGAATATGTAACAGCCCGCATTTTACGTATCAGAGAATCGTAAAATATTTTTATTTTATTCCCTGAGGGTTGGATAATTCTCATATTCTAATATGTTGCTTATAGGGATGTGAGGCTTGTCCATAATTTTTTACCGATTTTGATTTTGACCATTTTGCTCCTATCAGTCTTGTAGGCATAATTTTTGACTCAGGTAAAATCAGAGGGTGAGACCTGTGCGATTGGAAAGGAAATGATGATTGTCTTTCTGTATAGTGGTTACATTAAAGATTTCGCTCAGCAGTTTGAAAGAAATCACTGTTTTAAGGTTTTTCAGTTAACTTCCAAGTTTTGAGAGCCACACTGGGCTGACTTGGGAAGGTCCATTAGTGGGCTGGTGGAAGCTATAAATAGGTGTGAGGGATATAGGAAATGGTTGAGTTTCCCAATTCTCTCATTTGGTGGCCTATGTTCCACCTTCCTCTAACACCTTTCCCCCATTAAAAATCAAAAGCAAAGAGAGCAAATCGAAGATCTACACCATTGGAGGCTAGATCTACATCATTCGAAGTGAGAATTCATTGGATCATATAGTTTGGATCCAACTGCTTGCTGTCCGAAATCTTAATACATTGATTTTGGCTTGATTTGGAGAATCGATGAGTGATTTACATCTCTCACATGGATTCAATGAAGTATATGAGTAGTTGATCTTGTTTTTCATCAAATTCAAGTATTTTCTCATAGATATATGCATTGGTAAGTCTTATTTCAAATGAATCACCCTAGGATATAATTTAGCAAGATTAAACCTGTAATTCTTATTTTATTTCATATGATTATGCAACTTAGATCTACAATTTTGTTCATATGATCATTCATCATGATTTTTGGAGTGATCTATGTAATTTGTTGAAAATTTGTTGTTTTCATGTTGCTATTGAATTGATATAATGTTTTTGGTCATAATTGATGAGTTAGACAAGTAGGTTTCGTCGAATCAATCATTTGGTGAAGTTTTGGTCGAAATCGGAGATAGATTGGAACACGCAGGTTTTGGGTCGCGCATGGTGGGTCGGTCGCATCATGGGATGGTTTTTTTGGAGGAAAAGAAATGGGGTCAGTCGGTCATGTGGATTGGGGTGGTGCAGGTTGGATCGGTCTCGTATCAGCCTAGGAGGGTCGGCCGTACTAAAAACAAAGGGTCGGTCGAGCGAGCACGGTCGAGCGAGCACGGCCATGCTCGAGTTAGCCAGGTCATGCAGAGCGGAGCATGTTCGGGATATGGGTCAAGCGAGCCTAGGGTCGAACAAGGTCGGTCGACCTGGTTGAGCAGGGTTGGTTGAGCGGGTCTAGAAGGGTCAGTCGGTCCAGTGGTAGAGTCATAGGGTTGGTCGCACCAGGGGGGTCGGTCGCACCAGGATCCTTTTCTAAAAATATTATTTTTCGGATATGACTTAGATTGGAAGAAAAGAGCTTGAAAAAAAATCGGGAGCAACCCCCCTCCCCCCTCCCGCCCGGCGATCCCTAGCCGCAACGCAATGATGTAATTGGCTTGGTGATGGTGTGACTTTGAGGTAAATTCAAATAGGAAGGTTCGAAGTGCTGAATGGTGTTCGTTGATCGGTGTAGAATAGCGAATGAGGTGACAACTCAAAGGTCGTGAGTTGGTAGATAATGGTTGCTCGAGAAGGTTGCTTGGGCTATGAAAAGTAGTCGAGTTGAATGATTAGAGATGAGAAGGCCGAGAGATTATCATTGTAAGTTCTAGCAGGCTCAAAGCGGGCGTACGATAGGGGCACCTAAAAGACCGGTTGTAGGTCGAGTACCCTGGGTATCGCTGAAAGGCCTAGTTGTCAAGGTTGGACATACATACGTATCGTTGAAAGGCGTACGGAGTTTATGCTAGAACTAGGATTACCATTAGCCCTTGACATATGACAAGGTTGGTCGTCATACGATTTACGATGGTTTTAAAGCAGGATTGGCGGTGATAGACAGAGTCAGTCATGGATGTTTAATTGTATAGATGATCTGTTTATACCGTCTCATGTAGATTGACCAACGTCGAAGGAGATGTTCCTTGGGTGCTTGTCTGATATTGGTTTAAGCCTCTGGGGCTTGTGCTTGAGTGATGTTGAATTCGATTAGGATGATTTACGTGAGATATATAATTTGGATGTCATGAGTGCTTTGCCATGATTGAATGAGTGTTCTGGTTTTCATGGATGTATGGTTGAAATGTTATCGTAAAGGCTATCACTGTCCGATGTGGGGAAGACGGGAGTTGAGTTCTTCTCTGATATTTAGGGTAGATTAGTATGTTTATCAATCCATTCTCATATAATTTATTGATGAAGTTTGTTAGTTGTTTTATCGCTCACTAAAACTGTTGTCTGACTAAAGGTTTTATGTTTTCTCTTATTACCTTGGGTTGTTCATCCGGTTGTGGAAGGGAAAACTAGGTTGCAGGTGACAGGTGATTGCTTAGTGTGGATGATGTAGCTGTTCAGAGGCGAGCAGGAGGTTGGCGTACTATCTTTCTACCATATAGTATATGGATTTCCGCTGTTTGTTATTCTCTGTGTGTTGTAGTGAGGCAATTTGTATAAACACTATCTCTAAGTGTATGGATATTACTTTCTAGTTGATATGAAAATCTAGTGCTTTCTTGTAACGACCCGTATTTTTACGGTATTATTATTAATTTATTTAATTAATTAAATAATGATTTGGAGAATTAAATGGTTGTTTAATTAAATAATATTGAATATTTAATTAAATTAAATAATAGAATAATATATTTAATTTCCAAAATAGTCGTAAATAGTGGAATTCACAATATTGTGTGAATTGGATTATTTAAATATATATATTCAATTTAGAATTAAATTATAATAACGAAGTTATTTATAAATGTCATTTGAACGTATAAATTATATTATAATTATAATCGAGCTCGAAATGGCATGGCAGTTCGCAATTTGGTGATTCGAACTTTAAACGAATATACATAATCCGTTTTAAATCGGATTTCTGTGAAACAAGAAACGTTCGGAGCTGGTGAAGTATAATTTTCTAATGGAAGAGAAAACACAGGATTTCTTCGAGTAGATTTTGATTTGTCCAAATGAAATTTTCAAATAGTCGCTATGGAATTCCTTTATAATTTATAACGATTTATAAAAGGATTTAAATATAAATTGAACATCGATATAACTGGGAATTTTGAAATATCGAGTTATAAATCCTGTTATGTTTATTTTGGAGTCGGATTATATTCTATGTGAATATATAGGATAATATTAATTTATTAATATTAAATTTAATTATTTTTAAATATATTAATATTTAAATGGATTTATTTAGAGCTTTATAAATAGTCGTTTTTGCAAACGAACTCCATTTTCGAGGAGACTAATTTTGTTGGATCTGAAATATTAAATTACCGCTAGATTTCAATTTTCGTGATTTTTGGAGTCAGTATGTGGCCATACGGGATTTTAATGTGAAAAACTAATGAAAATTTGACTTTAAAAATATGTTGTGTGAGCAAACAGACTCGGAATTCGACGAAACAAGTTTCGTTGGGTCCGTAATGTCAAAATGTAGCTGCATGTCCATTTTCATCGAATTTGGATACTGTATGTAATCATACAGATTTTCAAACGGTAAATATAGATAACAATGCAATAAATTAATATAAAAATACATAGCTTAACTTGTAAGCTACCTTATGCTATAAGTACCCACATACCCTAAAATTTTCATTGTTCTGGTCAACAAACATTTCAGCCAACATTTGTTTTCTTTACCAAGTCAATTTGTCTCTTTCAAAAATTCATAACTAATCCAAAGAAAATCCCATAAATAATTTAACGAATTTATCTGAGTCCCTGAGGTGATTTTCTTCATTACAGTATGAGTTTCAAGGAATCCGAACTTTTGTTTTGCTGCTGGAATTTACACAGCGACATGTAGGGCTTGGCGGTATGAGAAATTGGGGCATCGATCTTTGAATTGATGATTGGAGTTATAGTCTAGGCAAGGATAAAGTTCAAATGCGATTTTTCTGAGGGAATTGGCGAAGGAATTTGTCGTTGTCTTCATCAACATAGTACGATGGAAGTCGACATCGAAGTCTGCAATGGGGTGCGAGTTTAGACCGATGGTCACCATTGTGTCGAGCTCGTGGAGAAGAGTGTCACGGTTGTTCTGCCTTGGTTAACGGATGGTGGAATTGGGTGCTAGAAGGTTTCGATACTCATTGTAACACTTACACAGGGGGGTTTGCGAGAGGTGTTGGTAATGGTCTGAGGAAGAAAGGAACGATGAAGGAGGAATAAGCTAGACTTTATTTTCTTTTTATAGTGAAAGGCGATGTACTGTTCTGCGTGTTTCAACTGGAGTGATATTCGAGTTTTCCTTTGACCTTAAAGGAAACCAATAGCCTAAGTTTTAGTATGTCTGAGTATTAAAGTGATGGTGCTAGGGGACCCTGTGGAGCAATGAACGTTGTGGAGCAGTGAACCGCGGGGGACTATAAAGCGCTGAGAGGAACATAAGCTTGGTTCGAATTTGTGTACAGAAGAAGAAGAAGGATTTGCAGGCGGTAATCAGTTTATGTAATGGTAATTAAGTTATTAGTTAAATAATTAGTTATAATGTTAAGTTAATAGAAAGCTATACTTGTTTTGGGAAATAGGAACCGGGAAGTTGAAGTTTCAGGTTACGGGATTCAGATTGAAACTGTAAGAAGAATTACTGTAAGGTGGATTTGAATTTGTTGGGTCGGGGTATATTTGTACAAGCCCAGTTCATATGAACGATAAATAAAAAGAATGGAAATAGATATTGTGTATGGAATGGAACCAAAATGCTAATGGAAAAGAAGGGGAACCGTTGGATGTGGGTGTACATAGAAAGGTTATGAGCTGGTTTAAATCTAGGTGAGCCCAGTATAAAGATATATTCAAGTATAGTTTATTTAATTTAAATAGTGTATATGAACTTGTATATGTAATATATAATTCATACTGTATCAGACTTTCGAACGGTCGGTCACATTGGGATCGTACGGACGACAACTACGCAATGGAACTGACTGGGAGTGAATTGGAGCTCGTTACAATTTATAGCAAAATAAATTGTCTGTCTGAATCAACCGATAGTTATCGTTATTTAACGATGATAGTCCAATGTGAGTAAAACTTACTAACTCTGCTAGTTTATATTTTTATAAATATAACCTAGTGTCGATAAATGATGATTGATTGATGTGTGTTGATTGTTGGTTGAACTGTTAATTATTTGGGTGAAATTATAGATAAAGTTATACATATATAAACGTTAATTATATATTAATTCTATTTATCAGAATATTTCATATAGAAATGAAATTGATGTTAATTATATTTATTTAACATCTGTGAATGTAGGGAAACCGGATGGAGGGATCCAACTGGATTCCTCAATATTTATAGTACTGTATATTTTCATATATTGTGAAATATGATGTGATATATAATCTGTGATTGATTATGATGACACTAGTCATGTTATATAGTATTTTAAATACCATATGAAATACTGGAATGTAAAAAGGAAACTTTCAAAGTGAATATTGAAAATGAAATATTTATATATGAAATAAATAGGATATTATAAAAGGTAATATTTGGAAAACAAATATTGGAAAATATATTTAAGGAAATATTTGGGAAATGAATAGAATTATATAAAAGGATCTATATAAAATAAATAGAATTATATAAAGAGAATTATAAATGGGATTATAAGTATTAGAAGAATAAAATGAGATTTTATATAAATAATTCTATAATTAGAAGTATAAATAGAAATTGGATTTGGGATATTGTTTTAAATACGAAATCAAACTATTTTGATTGCAAAGAAGAAATATTATTTATATTTAATGTAAATAAAGGATTTAAGTAAATATTTTGCTAATTAAATATTTATAAAGGAAAATAGGGTTTGAAATAGGAATTTAAATGGAGTTAAAGGAATTAGAAACTGACTGGAGATTTGTTAAGTTGAACAATTGTCTCGGTATTGATCTAATGTTGGTTTCAGACTTTGGGATTAATACGTAGGGAGTTGTTCTCTTACTAGTTTACAGTTAAAGACTGATATATGTGAGAAGATAGTGATGCGTGAATCAGAAATGGAAACGTTTTCCAAAGTTAATAACATATATTTTCTAAAGTTAGAAAATAAGGATTTGATGAATATATGGAAATGAGAAATGGGGAAATGAATAAATGTTGATTGATGATTGATCAATAGAATTTCCATCTGGAAATAGTATCATTGTTTGCACACATGTTTTTCTTTGATAGTTAAATCACCGACTACAAAAGTTCTTGACCATTTTTCCGACGTCAATACGAGAGACCGGGATCAGATTCATTATCTAAAAACCCCTCTGTATGGGCATTAGCGTTGCGATCAAATATGATGAAGATAATTAAAGACGGAGTTATGCAAGGGCTATCCTGTTTACAGAATATTACCTTCGGTCTGTCAAATCCCAGGACGACCTGTATGGAAGAATGTCTGATGGAGTATATTTAATAGATCGAGTAAGTTGATCTCTTCAAACGTATGTACATTTGGTGGCGGAGAAATTCGTTTCTCTTAGCTGTATACCCATGCTATTTTTGGGGAAATCAATTTGTGATTTGGCGGGTATAACGATGTGACATTCAAAGTAAATAAAGGTATGATCTGTACGTTATGGCCTCTATCCTCACAACCGGAAATGGTATAAAATCGGGTAGGTCGCATGGCTAAGTGGTTAGCTGCCAAGTAGGGTGTATTGTCACCTGATCTAGAGTTTCATTTACTTCTTTAATCTATTTCGATGTTGTCCCTTTCGGGAAACGGTTGCTGATCCCAACCGTTGGTGATAATACATTCGGTACACTCAAGCGAAATGAGTGACCGGTCATGTTTAGCCTGGTTGCAAGATGTTCTTGTTGAACCCGGTGTATTTCTCTCTAGAGATACACTTTCGGAAGGTGGTCCCATACCTTGCCAGTTGGAATTCATTAACCAATAAGCGCCCGCGGTTTTTGATTATATATTATGTATGTGGAACATGAGAGGAAAGCGTTCCACTAGATTGCTATTTATTTGATTTATACATTATTATAATATCAAAAGAGTATGGATTTTAAAAGAATTTTAAAAGTTAAACAAATGGTTGGATTTTACTCACACCAGTCCCATGACTGACCCGGAGTATATTTTGTTTTGTTTTACCCTAAACTCTTGGGTACCTAAATTTGTATGGGCAGTCAAGTAGTCAGGTTTTATAGATATACTTGGAGAGCTTGGCGCAGGAGGCTTCAGGATTATATAGCAATTGTTTATTTCCGCTGTGTTGTAAGTGTTACACTCTGATAATGTTGTTGTATACACATACTGATTTGATTTCAAAGTTATGTATCTATTATATATTGTTTGTTCTGCTATGAGATTCGTGTTTACTCTGATGTTGCATGTTCTTCTTCTTCTTCTATTCTAAGTTTCTATCTTATCTATTCTCACCCTCTAATTTCTTTCATAGACTATCTGGTGTTTCCGATGATTGAATAGTAGACATTGAGTTTATGTTGGTTCGAATTCCCTGGGTCATTGCATTTCTTCTTCACTATTACTACCTGTTGCATATGTTTTATTCTATTTTATCCTTGGGTTTGTGTTACTATAGGTTCCGATGTTGTTGTTTACCTACTCTGATGATCGTCCATAGCTACCTGGCACACCTTTCAGTGCATTATTCCTCTTGTTTAGTGCAGGGGTTGTGTGCAGTCATCACATTTGGTATCAGAGCTCTATTTAACGATTTTAGCCAAAGTTCAAGGACGTAATAACGTATGAGAGACGTACTTGTAGATTTCAGTTGGATGATTACTATATATATTAGCATATATAGCAATAGCAGTTGTTTTCCTTTAGCATTTTTTCTTGGAAGTGGCTAATTGTTCTAAATTGCAGATTTAGAATGAGTAGACCACCATCAAGACACGCTGCTAGGGGAGCTAATACTGAAGGGGGAAATGGTGGTGAACCAGACTACCCTACCATGTTTGAAGCCATGATGGAGGTATTCATGCAAAGGGTGCCTGCTCCAGTGGCAGCTAAGGTAGACGTAGGAGTTCAGTTGCCTAGGGTTGTGGATTTTGTGAAGCTATGCAAAGATTATACATCTCTAGGAGGGAAACCATTCAAAGGAACTGAGCCAGATAAAGAGGTTCAGAGGTGGATGAATTCTTGTGTTCGTATCTTTGGAGACTTGAGTTTGGATGATGCAACTAAGAGAAGGCTTGCATCAAGACAGTTGCAAGGCAGGGCCATAGAATGGTGGAATTCAGTTACACTCGAGACTCCAGAGGAAGATATTTCATGGGAGCAATTTCTGGCTAAGTTTGAAGCAAAGTTTATCTCCATAGCTCAGAAATCTGCTCTATTCAAGACGTTCGCAGAGCTGAAACATAATGGTCGTTCTGTGCTTGACTATGTTTTTGATTTCAAGGCCTTATCCAGATATGCTCGTTCCTACATTGATACACCCTATCAGAAGAATGAAAAGTTTGTTATGGATCTGGATACCTATATTGGAAGGTCGTTGGTGGATGATCTTGACGATTCATTGAGAAGATTGTGGAAAAAGTTGTTTGCCATGAGATCTTGTTTCCTAAGGAAGCAAATGTTGTCGCTGCAACCAAGGAAATTTAGAAACCACGGCAGAGTGGCAATAATAAGAAGAGGAAGCAGCAACAGCAAAAAGGAAAGGATGGCCAGAAGAAGCCTAAGAGTGAGGCGGTTTGCTTTAACTGCCAACAGAAGGGACATTACTCGAATGAGTGCAAGAATCCCAAGCTGAGAAGAAGTGTTTCAAGTGTGGAAAGCCTGGGCATGAGAAGAGGGACTGTTCAGAATCATCTAAAGGGTATGAAGGTTGTGAAGGCATATGCTTTGTAAGTCGTGCCATCTTCTTCAAGAGCTCCTACTGTAGAGGAAAAGGGAAAGGGTGTCATTGTTCATGGTACTCTTTCAGTTAATGGTGTTTCAGTTCGTGTGTTATTTGATACTAGAGCATCGCATTCATTCATTTGCAATGAGGTTGTGTGCCACTTGGGTTTGGAACCTGAGATTTGTGATAGACCATTGGTCATGACTAATCTAGTTGGGGGTTCGTCCAGTTTGTGCATGTTGTGTCATGGTCAAGTATTGTCGAGTCATGGTTTCTCTTTTGTGTGTGATTGCTTTGTTCTTAACTTTGTTGCGTTTGGGATCATCTTGGGCATGGATTGGCTCAAGAGGTATGCGGCAAAGGTGAATTGCGAGAAGCTAGAGGTGAGGGTCGGGGATGTGGAAGGGCAAAAGGTGTTGATTAGATGTAAGCGTGAAGAAGTTGTCTTCGTTAGCTATCTGTATTCGCTTGTCATTCCATAGGAAGACTTGTCATCTATATTGATCGCTAATGAGTATGAGGATGTCTTTGACGAGGTCAAAGGGTTGCTGCCGCATCGTGAGATCGAGTTTAGGATCGATTTGGTCGAGGGTGCTAGACCAATTGTCGTGCCTCCTTGGCGGATGGCGCCTAAGGAAAAGCAAGAGTTGGAGGTGCAAGTTCGTGACCTTCTAGGAAAGGGATTCATTCGGAGAAGTGTTTCCAAATGGGATGCACCGGTCGTGTTTGCAACCAAGGCAGATGGCTCATTAAAATTGTGTGTGGACTATCGTGAGCTGAACAAGGTGACTAAAAAGAACAAGTATCTGTTGCCAAGGATTGATGACTTGTTCGATCGGCCTTACAAAGCCAAAGTGATTTCTCAAATGGATTTGGCAATGGGATCTCACCAGTTGAGGGTTCCAAAGGATAGTGTGCCAAAGACTGCTTTTAGAACACCATCCGGTTTCTTCGAATGGTTGATTATGCCATTCGTGTTGACTAACGCGCCAGCGTACTTTGTGGACCTTATGAATAGAGTTTTTAGAGATCAGTTGAACAAGTTCGTTCTTGTGTTCATGGATGACATTCTAGTTTATTCTCGGGATGAGGAAGAACACAAGACGCACTTGAGAGTTGTTTTGGAAATTTTGCGAAAGCATCAGCTGAGAGCTAAGTTTTCAAAGTGTCACTTCTGGAAGAAGGAAGTGAGGTTCTTAGGCCATGTTGTTTCTGGAAATGGGATAGCGGTTGACCTTGCCAAGGTGGTAGCAGTCTAGGACTGGGATCGACCTAAGAATGCGATGGAAGTTCAGAATTTCCTTGGGTTGGCTGGTTATTACCGATGATTTATTAAGGATTTCTCCAAGGTAGCTGCACCAATGACAGGATTGACAAAGAAGAACCTAGTATTAGGGCTGTCAATGGGTCGTGTCGGGTCGGGTTCGGGTCAGGTCAAGTCGGGTTCGGGTTGATTTATAAACGGGTTGGGTCAACCCGTTTATTAAATGGGTCATATTTTCCTAACCCTAACCCGACCCGTTTATAAACGGGTTGACCCAACCCAACCCGCGTAACCCATTTAAATAAATGGGTCATGTTGGGTCGGGTTTACCCGTTGACCCATTGATAGATATTACCTACTAATATAAGCAACAAAAGAGCCAAATCACCAACATGCACACTCCAACATACAACAAGTTGCAAAGTCACCAACAGACAACACATATATAAAGCATGAAATCATCATATCCAAAAATATTTTTCATACATAAGTATATATATTCCCATACTGCATAAATTAAAGACTACCAGTATGGAAGAGATAGAGTTGTTATAAGTAAAATATAACTAACATACAAGAACAAATTAGTAAAATATAACACCTTACATATACGAGCATACTAATTACTGCATGCATAAAAGGTTAACGCTAATAGCATATGTAAAAGACTAACAGTATGAAAGAGATACAACATATAATCGGGTTTGGCGGGTCAAAATCGGGTTAGCGGGTCAACCCTAAACCCACCCGTTTATAAACGTGTCAAATTCGGGTTGACCCAAAAATGACCCGCTAACTAAACGGGTCGGGTTAACCTGCTAATTTCCATGCGGGTTTCGGGTCGGGTCACGGGTTGTGTAGAAAATTGACAGCCCTACCTAGTATTCACATGGGACGCAAAGTGTGAACAAGAGTTCGGAATCCTGAAAGAGAACCCGACGAGTGCTCCTGTGTTAACCATTCCAAGTGGGAATAAAGAGATGGTGGTATATAATGATGCATGTGGTACTGGCTTGGAGCAGTACTGATGCAGAAGGATAAGGTTGTGGCCTACGCGAGTCGACAGCTAAAGCCGCATGAAAGGAATTATCCAGCTCATAAATTGGAGTTGGCAGCAATTGTGTTTGCTCTGAAGATGTGGATACATTACTTATTAGGGGATCAATTCGAGTTGTTTACGGATCACAAGTCGTTGAAGTATCTTTTCTCCCAAAAGGATTTGAATCTTCGGTAACAACGGTGGTTAAAGTTTCTGGCATCGTATGATTTCAGTGGCCTATACTCCTGGTAAAGGTAACGCAGTGGCAGATGCATTGAGTCGAAGGCATGCAAGTTTAGGAGCGATGTTTTCATAATGGAAGAGCCTCAAGTATTTGGTACGGTTTGATTTCAGACCAAGGTGTGAGGTGGAACCTGAAATATTGGCAAGCTTATCAGTAAAACCTACTCTTATCGAAAGAATTGGCGAGAGCCAAAAGCGAGATGTAAAGCTTGTCGAGTTTATCCAGAAACTGGAACCAAAGAATAAAGAGTTCAAAGTTGATCGAGAAGGTTGGCTTTGAAAGCAAAGACGATTAGTTGTTCCTGATATCGAGAGATAAGGTTCTAAGGGAATATCATCACTCAAAATTGACGAATCATCCCGGTGGAAATAAGATGTATCAGGACATGAAGCGAGTCTACTATTGGGAGGGGATGAAGTGAGATATTGGAAAGTTCATTTCTAAATGCATGAACTGTCAGTTGGTGAAAGCTGAACAGAAAAAGCCGAGTGGTTTGCTTTAGCCATTGGAAGTTCCTATGTGGAAGTGGGAGCAAATATCGATGGACTTTATCGATGGACTACCTAGTACCAGGGCAGGGAATGAAGGGATTTGGTTCAACGTAGATCGTTTGACCAAAAGTGCAAGGTTCATTCCTATCAAATCGACAAGGATGGCATCGAAATTGGATGACATTTATGTGAAATGGATAGTTCAATTCTATGGCGTCCCAAAGAGTATAGTGAGTGACCAAAATCCATTATTTACGAATGGATTTTGGAAAAGTTTACAAGGAGCCTTGGGAACCGAGTTGTGCTTGAGTACGGCTTATCATCCCCAAATGGATGGTCAAACCGAGAGGGTTAATCGAGTTTTGGAAGATCTTCTGAGGGCTTGTGTGTTAGACTTCGGAGGATCATGGGAATACCATCTACATCTAGTTGAGTTTGCATATAATAATAGCTACCAATCTAGCATTGGGATGGCACCATATAAGGGGTTGTACGGTAGACCGGGCAATTCTTCAGCTTGTTGGTTAGAAACTGGAGATAAGATGATATTTGAGCCAGAGATGATTAGAGAGACCTCGGAGATTGTTCGGCAACGAATGAAGGCAACCCAAGATTAACAGAAAAGTTATGCTGATAAGCATCTAAAAGATTTGGAATTCGACGTTGGCGATATAGTTTTTGTGAAGATTTCGTCGTTGAAGCATATGGTTCGATTTGGAAGTAAAGGAAAATTAGCTCCTAGGTTCGTTGGACCGTTTCCAATAGTCGAGCGAATTGGAAGCCTCGCATATAGATTGGAGTTACCTGAGAAGATGTCGAGTGTGCATAATGTTTTCCATGTGTCTTTTATATGAAAGTTCTTACATGATTCGAATGTAGTGGTATCTCCAAAGTAGTATGAAGATCTAGAAGTAGAGACCGCAGTTGTGAAACCTCGTAAGTCGCTTCATGTCGTGGGGAAATAATACGAAACAACCTAGGAAGAAGACGGTCACGCTAGTCAATGTACAATGGAGTGAAGATGGCAACGATTGTATATAGGAGATGGAAGAGAGCATGAGGGAAACTCATCCAGAACTCTTCGTCGGTAGGACCCTTTGATATAAAGATCATTGTATCATTGTATCTTGTTTTTGTTTGAATAGAATTCCACGTGCTAGGGGCTATGGATGCATAACTTGATTATTGCTAGTTTAGATGATAGAATTGCTTCTCATGGATGATAGGCATGCAGAATTGCTATGGTTGCTTGTGTTTGCTTGGAATTTCGAGGATGGAATTCCTAAGGGGGGAAGAATGTAACAACCCGCATTTTACGCAACCGAGGATCGTAAAATATTTTTATTTTATTGCATGAGGGTTGGATCATTCTCATATTTTAATATGTTGCTTATAGGGATGAGAGACATGTCCAAATCTTTACTGATTTTGATTGTGGCCATTTTGCCCCTATCAGTCTTGTACAAGGCATAACTTTTGACTCAGGCCAAAACAGAGAATGAGACCTATACCATTGGAAAGGAAATGATGATTGTCTTTTCGTAGAGTGATTACTTAAAGATTTGGCTCAGCAGTTTGGGAGAAATCACTGTTTAAAGGTTTTTTAGTTGGCTTCCAGGTTTTGAGAGCCACAATGAGCTGATTTTGGAATGCCCATTAGTGGGCTGGTGGAAGCTATAAATAGGGGGTGAGGGATATAGGAAATGGTTTAGTTTCCTATTTTCTCATTTGGTGGCCTATGTTCCTCCTTCCTCTAACACCTTTCCACCATTAAAAATCAAAATCGAAGAGAGAAAATCGAAGATCTACACCATTGGAGGCTAGATCTACATCATTCGAAGTGAGAATTCATTGGATCAAGGGTTGGATCCAATTGCTTGTTGTCCTGAATCTTAATACATTGATTTTAGCTTGATGTGGAGAATCGGTGAGTGATTTACATCTCTCACATGGACTCAATGAAGTGTATGAGTAGTTGATCTTGTTTTTCATCAAATTCAAGTATTTTCTCATAGATCTATGCAGTGTTAAGTCTTATTTCATATGAATCACCCTAGGATATAATTTAGCAAGACTAAACCGGTAATTCTTATGTTATTTCATATGATTATGCAAGTTAGATCTACAATTTTGTTCATATGATCATTCATCATGATTTTTGGAGTGATTTGCATAATTTGGTGAAAATTTGTCGTTTTCATGTTGTTATTGAATTCATATAGTGTTTTTGGTCATAATTGATGAGTTAGACAAGTAGGTTTCGTCGAATCAATCGTTTGACGAAGTTTTGGTCGAAATCGAAGATGGATTGGAACATGCAAGTTTTGGGTCGCGCATGGTCGGTCGGTCGCACCACAATATGGTTTTCTTGGAGGAAAAGAAATGGGGTCGGTCGGTCATATGGATTAGGGGTGGCGCAGGTTGGGTCGGTCTCGTATCAGCCTAGGAGCGTCGGTCATACTCAAGAACAGAGGGTCGGTCGAGCGAGCATGGTCAGGGTCGAGTTAGCCATGTCATGCAGGGCGGAGCATGCTCAGGATATGGGTCGACCGAGCTTAGGTTCGAGCATGGTCGGTCACAGGGTCGGTCGAGCAAGGTCAGTCATAGGGTCGGTCGAGCTGGTTTAGCAGGGTTGGCTGAGCTGGTCGAGCAGGGTCGGTCGGTCTAATGGTGGAGTCATAGGGTCGGTCGCTCCAAGGGGGTCGGTCGCACTAGGATCATTTTTTAAAAAAATTATTTTTCGGGTACGAATCAGATTGGAAGAAAATTGCTTGGAAAAAATCCGGAGCAACCCCCCACCCCCCCCCCCCCACCCCCAATCCTAATCGCAATGCAGTGATGTAATTGGCTCGGTGATTGTGAGACTTTGAGGTAAATTCAGGTAGGAAGTTTGAAGTGTTGAAAGGTGTTCATTGATCGGTGTAGAACAGCGAATGAGGTGACAACTTAAAGGTCGCGAGTTGGTGGATAATGGTTGCTCGAGAAGGTTGCTTGGGCTATGAAAAGTCATTGAATTGGATGACTAGAGAAGAGAAGGCCAAGAGATTATCGTGGTCATAAGTTCTAGCAGGCTCAAAGCAGGGTATGATAAGGGCACCTAAAAGACCGGTTATAGGTCGAGTACCCTGGGTATCGTTAAAAGGCCTAGTTGTCAAGGTTGGACATACATACGTAACGCTGAAAGGTGTATAGAGTTTATGCTAGAACTGGGGTTACAATTAGCCCTTGACATATGACAAGGTTGGCCGTCATACGATTAACGATGGTTCCAAAGCAGGATTGGCGGTGATAGTCAGAGTCAGTCATGGATGTTTAATTGTATGGATGCTCTGTTAGTACCATCTCATGTAGATTGTCCAACATCGAAGGAGATGTTCCTTGGGTGCTTGTCTGATATTGATTTAGGCCTCTAGGGCTTGTGCTGAGGGATGTTAAATTCGATTAGGATGATTTACATGAGATATGTAATTTGGATGTCATGAGTGCTTTGCTATGATGAATGAGTGTTCTGGTTTTCATTGATGTATGGTTGAAATGTTATCGTAAAGGCTATCACTGACCGATGTGGGGAAGACGGGAGTTGAGTTCTTTTCTGATATTTTGGGAAGATTAGTATGATTATCTATCCATTTTCATATACTTTGTTGATGAAGTTTGTTAGTTGTTTTATCGCTCATTAAGACTGTTGTTTGACTATGGGTTTTATATTTCCTCTTATTACCTTGGGTTGTTCATCCGGTTGTGGATGGGCATACTAGGTGGCAGGTGATAGGTGATTGCTTAGTGTGGACGATGTAGCTGTTCGAAGGCAAGCAGGAGGTTGGCGTACTATCTTTCTACTATATAGTATTTGGATTTCTGATGTTTGTTATTCTTTGAGTGTTGTAGTAAGGTAATTTGTATAAACATTAGCTCCAAGTGTACGGATAATACTTTCTAGTTGTTATGAAAGTCTAGTGTTTTCTGCTTCACTATTACTACCTGTTTTATATGTTTATTATATTTTATCCTTGCGTTGTGAGTTATGATAGGTTCCGATGTTGTTGTTTACCTACTCTGATGATCGTCCACAGTTACCTAGCACACCTTTCAGCGCATTATTCCTCTTGTTTAGTGCAGGGGTTGTGGGCAGTCGTCACAAAACACTTAGGATACACATTCATAAAAACTACATTACACATCATTTAATTGTGTACACAGGGTGCTTGAGTTTAAACATGGATCTGTTTCTTTTACAGGTGACATGACTCGAGGAAAAGGAGGTCGAGGCTAAAGGTATGGGAGTCGTCGACCATCTATGGGCGGTTTCATTTCGAACTTTAGGAGGAGTGCCAGTTTGGTTGATGAGCCCATCTACCCATGATCGCAGCAGCGAGTACGATCACAGAGAGCGATCCTGGCAGGATCCGACTCCTCCATCTCCCATTTAGACATCTGAGGAAGACTCCAGGTTTGACGTAACGAGCACCAGACATTCCTCATCTACAGTTCCCCCACATATTGTACCTTTGGCTCCTGCCTATGCTCTCCAAGGAACGAGGGTAGAGACTAGTCGTCAGAGGAAGAAGGAGGTAGCGAAGAAGAAAAAGCAGGATCTGGTCGTTCCTGAGACCCAAGAGCTTACAATCGAGGAAAGAAGAGCCCTATTGAAACAAAAATTCCCTGATCACTACTTTGATGAAATAATGTTCCTTCCTGATATCAACCCGATTCCTCGTGAAGACAACGAGGAGGTGTGGATGGAGGTAAGGGCTGCATATTTCCAAGTCAAAGAGTTTAAAATGTACTCCGTGAATCTTTCGGATTTGATCAAGAAGGAGAATGTGGAGATCCGAGTCAGGGGTTGACCATTGATGCTGAGCGGACCACCGTTCATAATCAAGAGAAAGAGATAGGTAAGGTTGGTTCTTGTGTTGTGACTTTTTCTTTGCTCATAGTAACTTACTTAAATGTTAATCACTGTTGTTGAAACAATAGAGCTGACGGAGAAATATGAGAAATTGGAGAGGGAAAGGATACATGCTGCTGAAATCTTCGAGAACATCATGGCTTCAGTGACGATTGAGAATGTTTGCCTACAAAAGGAAAATTCTGATTTGACGGAGGTGAACATCCACTTGTCCAAAGAGAATGAAAATTTACACCAACTCAAATAGGACAAGGAGGCCTTGGTACAGGAGAATGAGAGGCTGAAAACTGAGAACGAGGAGGCCCAGAGGTTATAGAGGGAGAATGACAAGCTGAGGAGGCAGCTGGAGGTGGATAAGGAGGAGAAAGAGAAAGCCGAGACCAGTAATAGAGACGTTCTGAGGTTGCTGGAAGGGATAAAGGCCAAGCACCAAAGAGAGGTGGATATGCTTAGGGAAGAAATTAAGGACACCAAGGCTAGGGTGGAGGAATCACTAAAGGAGCCTATCTGGGACATGTATGTCAAGGCATTAAGGTTCCGCGGAATTTCATGGGTTAACGATTATCCCCGAGAGATGGCTCAGACATGGGAAAGTATGGTGTCGTTTGAGGCTCGGTTGCGAAAAGTGGCGACATTGGATGAGAATAAACTCATCTTGGAGCTCTTGACTGAGGATGAGCGTAAGAAGCTGGAGGAAGGGAGGATAATGCTGTAGAAGGATGCCGAGCGGGAGAGGTTGGCGAAGCGTGTTGCCGAAATAGGAAAGTTCATGCCACTGAGAGCGTGGCAGTCACTCATGAATTTGCAGAGGGAAGCTCTTATCCGCTGCTTGTTCCACTATCGGCTACGGCCAGTGGTCCCACTGCCCTAGCTCAGGTTCTGATTGAGTATGACCCCACACATCTAGAGTTCGGACTAACAGGATCCACTTTTATCACGGCAGCGAGCAACCTTTCTATTATGCATATGTCATACCTTCCTAGAGGTGAATTTACATTACTGCAAATACCCGAAGAGGATGAGAGCAATAAATCCCATGAAACTAAATAGTTGTGTTTTTTGCTATGCAACCCCTCTTGGTGCGGAAGTTACACCAGGCTTTGCCCTCGTGCTTCCTCATATATCTGAGTCTAGATTGGATTTACATAAAATACAATTTAGAGAAGGAAGTGGTCATGTGGATACGTTCTCGGATGTTGAGTTAGGGTCCAACCTTTTTTAGGATCTTCTGGAGGAAGGAGAGGTTGTGGATGGCCTGAGTACTCAGGTGACGGGTGCAGCTGATGTAGGTGTGCGCACAATGCACGATCTAGTGCAGTCGTAGAAGCTTAGATGGCAGCAAAGTCTGAGGAGTAGGAGGAAAAGAGGAAATAGGATGTGACCGCCAAACAGGAGGCACAGGCTAATTACACTACAACAAAACAGATCTATTACAATGGGAAATGCCGTTGTAATAGGGATATTACAGCGATCAGCCCGCCCGCTGTATTAGACCATGTTGTAATATGTCCTCTTTTACAACAGGCAATGAACGTGGTAACAGGCGGTTGTAATAGACTTTTTACAACGGTCTTATATTGTTGTTGTATGTTCCTTTAATAGAATAACAGTCCGTTGTGATATTTTTTGCAATAGGTATTGACCGTTGTAATATCTTCTATAATAACAATTAATAATCGTTGTAAAATGCTAAAAGTTGCAATGTATTTGAATATTACACATAATATTAATAATATTTACAAGAATTGAATATTTAATTCAAAAATTATTTTTAAACAAATATTTATTCAAATAAATATTTATTACACTTTCAAATAGCACACATAGTGTTTCCCCTCTATTTACACAATCACTTGCACATACACCTCCTTACTTCATTTCACTCGTATACATTGACTCCTCACTACACACTTATTCACTCATATACACGTACATAGTCACATGGTACGCTCTAATTATTCAAAACAACATAAAGTAGGATAACATATGATGAGTCTTTACCATTACAAGTTGGACCGAATGGTACAGTTTATACAGTAGCAGCAAGTAGAGCAGAGAGAACTAGAATAGTAAAAGCTATGATAAGGGTGAAACATGCTTAATTCTCAGAGCTGCAGGATGTATCGTAGCTTGATGATCTTTCATTGTGCGGACGCTTGAACTCATATGCCTATTCAAGCCCACTACAGTAATGAAGGGGTGGATTGAACCTATGATCAAAAAGATCTGAAGGGAGGAATGCCACATTCTCTACCAGATATTTTACAGCTTTTTTGTTTCGTTGCTTTGCAGCACTATGTAGAGGAGTCCCTGCTCATTTATGCAAATAGAAACAAACAATGCATAATTACTTACGGCTGTGTGTAAAATTTAGACTTGATTCCCCATAACAATTACTAGCAGAAACCATATGAAATATAATGGCATAATATGAAAACTGACAAAATTGTATTGTAGTGGTACTAGTAGCAAGAGTATATACATCATAATGATGCTCAGTTAAACAGCGATGAAATATGCAAAGTATGTACAATTATGAATTGTATTATGAAAAATGAAAAAACTGTATTATCGTAATATGAACAATCATAGCCAAACGAAAGAAGAAGAAAATTGAATTAGAAGTGTCACAGTGCTCGCACCAAAAATGGATGTTTAACAATTGTGAATTACGTCATAGTGATAGCATAACATAAACTAGATGCCAAGTAGTATAATGTAACGACCCGGAAAATCTGAACCAATTTAAAAAAATTTAAATTGGCTAAAATAGTGGATTATAAATATTTAAAATAAATATTTTAAATAATAACGATGAAAAGTAAGTTTGAATCGACATTTGAAAACGAATATAATTAATTCTAATTATAAACAAGGCCTGAAAAGGCACTGCAGTTTCAAATTTTGAATTCAAACTTTGTCGGACTGTACCGGGTGCAAAACAAAACGGATTTGAGTAAAACCAAAATATTTAAATCTGTTAGTGAATACCTTTCTAACGAATCTGAAAAATCGAAGTTTCATAGCGGAAAGCAAAAGTTATGGCCAAATGAATTTTCAGAAAGGTCGCTATGGAATTTATATAGCCCGTGAAATTGGCCATTTTGCAAACGACCTCGGAATTCGATGAAACCACTTTTGTTGGATCCGGGATGTGAAGTTATTGCTAGGTTTCAAATTTCATAATTTTTGAAGATAGTATGTGAGCGTGGCAAAGGAAAACGTGTTTTGGTCAATTATAGTCAAATTGGATCGACCAGAAATGGGCCTTTTTGCAAACAGTCTCAGAATTCGACGAAACTAGTTTTGTTGGGACCGTATCATCAAAACATAGCCATCTTTATTTTTCTGGAATTTTTCGAATCAGTTTGTGACCCTGGCAAATTGAAATGTACGTTCAAATCAAATATTGAATGTTTTATATTTTAATTTGAAGGAAAACTGACTGAAAGAGTCGAATGGGCCTACGAAACATATCCCATTGTGTTCAGAATGGGGGTAAAACGCTATGGATGACAGTTGTTGGGTTTGGATTGGGGTTCGTGTGTTAAAGAGGGTATTTTTGAGAATTTAAAAATATATAAATAAAAAAATGATTGGTCAAACTACTTTCTCTCTCCCCGACTATTCTTCTATCACGCACGACGGAAAGGAGGTGCCACCTTCTCTCCTCCGTTCCTACTCCTACATGCAAAATTAGGTTTAGGTTTTTTGGAGCTTTTTGAAGAGCTCGGCGAGAACTTCAAATCCATACAAGGGTGGTATTTTTTCGTTGCCTGAATTGAGAGAATCACCTCTCTGAAGTCGACGACTTCAATTCGCCGCCGCCACCTACAGGGACCACCGAAGTGGCCCCCTCCCCTGGCGCCAGCGCGCCTCTCCCCCCACTTCGTCGCTGCGAAGGCCGATTGTCGAACCGCTTCACCGTTTGCACGAAAAATCCAAAACTAGTTTGGAACCTTTTGCTGAGAGGTACGGGTTTATTTATTTTTAACTGATTTCGACAAATAAAACCGTTGCAAAATTTGAAAAATCATATATTTTTCGTGTATTGACGAAATTCAGTGAAACAAGAGACAGTGGGCTCGCGTGGACGCCTTCTACATTCTAGAAGAGACCGCATATTTTTCTGAGCCTTCTGCTATTTTTGGTGGAGTGGAACCCAATGTGAGATTTCTAATTTATAAACGATATGGAAAACGATGATGTATAAATTATATAATCGATGTATGAGTTATATAAGCATTGTACACCCCTTGTATAAGCATTGTATAAGTTGTACGTTCGATGTATAAGTTGTATATGCGTTGTAAAAATTATATATGTGTTGAAATAGAAGTGAAATGCTATATATAAATATAAATATATATATATATACGCCCCTCGTCCACAAACCATGGACGATATTTATTGTTTGTGATTGGTGTGAAAATTGATTGATAGCGAATGGTTGATTGGAATTGTTTGTGGTTGAAATTGATTGATTGTGGTTGAAAAATACCCGTTTGTGGTTGAGAAATATTTGGTTGAAACTACATAGGATTAGTTTGTGGAAATGAAAAATATATACATGCCGCCTGCGTGCGTACTAGATGCATGATTCCCCATTGTCAAAAACCGCGAGGTTTTAAGGTAGAGCGAGGAGCCGTACTAGGGACGGTCCCGGTTTTAACTACCCTGCCATTATGCTGCCGAAATTTTGAATAATATTCATGTGTTAGAATTATTTTCCTGTGTTGAAATTATATTCGTCTGTTGAATAGAAAACCTTCATGTGTTGAATAGAAATTCATTCGTTGAATCATATTCATGTGTTGAATGGTAATCATGTTTTGAATAAATTGTTTTAACAATAAAAATCACATTTTTACTCTATATATATAAACTATAGAAAACCTTCATGTGTTGAATCGATATTCATTCGTTGAATTGAAATTCATGTGTTGAATGGTATTCGTGTTTTAAATATAAAAATCACCTTTTTATCGACATATACAAACTATAGAAAACTTTCATGTGTTGAATCGATATTCATTCGTTGAATTGAAATTCATGTGTTGAATGGTATTCATGTTTTAAATATAAAAATCACCTTTTTATCGATATATACAAACTATAGAAAACCTTCATGTGTTGAATCGAAATTCATTCGTTGAATTGAAATTCATGTGTTGAATCGTATTCATATTTTGAAATAAATTGTTTTATAATAAAAATCATATTTTTATCATCTATATGAACTATATAAAATAATCGTGTTTTGAAATAAATTGTTTTATAATAAAAATCATATTTTTATCATCTATATGAACTACATAAAATAGTCGTGTTTTTGAAATAAATTGTTTTACATTAAAAATCACATTTTTATTATATACATGAATTGTTAAAAATAGTGAAGTGTTGAAATAGAAGACAGTTAGATAAAAATATCATTTTTATCAAATATATGAAATTCATATAGTTTTGAAATCGAAGAATCGATATATATATAAATGGAATTGAAATATATCGAATAACGACGCTGCAGTTTGTATTTTGAAACCGTGATTTCAAATGATTAGTGCGGGAGACCAACCATCGGATTTTCCCGAAATTGCAATCGTAGGGTTCGCTTTGGAAATATCTTTCCAACGGCACCAACCTTGTAAAAATCCAACGGTTGGATTGTCTAGAATGTTTAATTCAAATCTGAAGAAAAACAGCGCCAGAATCGATTATAATTATATATATATATATATATATATATATAATTATATTTAATCGAATAACGACGCTGCAGTTCGTATTTTGAAATCGAAAATTTAAACGATTATACCGGGAGATCCGACCGTCGGATTTTCCCGAAACTGGAACCGCTGGATTCATTTTGAAAAGATCTTTCTAATGATGTAAATTTTGTGAAGATCCAACGGTTAGATTTTCAGATATGTGTAAATCAAATCTGAAGAAAAACAGTGCCACGGCCGCGTTATGGCCCGAAGCGTCGTTTTGAATAAATTGGCTATTTTAAAATAAATAAAAATAGCGATAAATCGTTGTAAAATATTAGAAACGATATGGATGTGAAATTTAGAAATTAACTGAAGGTTGGCTAAGTCGAATGGTTTCTTGGGTATTGATCTGATGTTGGTTTCGGCCTTCGGGGTTAATATTTGGGAAATCGCTCTCTTACTGATTGACGGTTAGTGACTAATGAATTTAAATGACGCGTGTGTATGTTAGTGTTGCACTTGTTTATTATATACGCGAGTTGCTCAGAAAGACCGGGTTTATACTATTCTGAATAACTGAATCGACGATAAGAAACCAAAGATGAAGACGGTGGTCGAAGACCGGAGGTCTTCACCTCGTTTGGATGGTAACCGTGGTCCTGATTGGGAGGCATCCCGAAATGTGGATAATGAGTGGTGATCGTCCAGACGTACGTGGTGATCGATGGGTTTGCGAAGTATATAGTGCCTCCGGTTTCGTTCAGACCCAGAACGGACTTGCAAATGGATAGTGTGTCTGACATTGGAATTTATTCTGTGTGATTGATAGCCATCAGTTGCACGGTGTGAATTGCCTGTGTGGCATGCTAAGATGCAGTGATCAGGGCTTCTGTTGAAAAGCAAAGTCTTGTGGTGATGATCAAAGCATCGCCTGTGTGGCGCAGCTTTGTGTATAACGTGAAATCGCGAACCTCACACCCGGTATGAACCAGAAACGGGAGGAAGGACCTCAGGGAGGACATGCGTTTCTTTCTAGCTAGAAGTGGCATCAGTAGTTTTACATGCCCTGACGAGTTTGACTTATGTGGTTGTTACTGTTGCGAGGCGCCTCGGTTTGATCGGACGATCCGGGTCTGATGGAGTCATTCGTTGGCTCACTTATGCCCCATAGTGCGGGGAAACGCATTGTTCAGGAATTTTAATCCACATCGGTGGACCGGGCCTGACGATCCAAGGGTCGATGCGCTCTGACCCTAAGGCTAGGGCTAGACAGTCTCGAAGTCGGTAAGGACTCTCTTTTGCCTTGGTTCATGACGGAAATCCAATTTCCAAATACGACATCGTGCGGTTTTGATTGTATATATATATGGTGACATGATATATGGTACCCATGCCGTCTATGATTGATAGTTATGATTCAAAATTGTTTTTGAAACATGTAAACACTAGTAATAATATCAGTTGCTTTTGTTTTATTTGTATCAACCATATTTTGGCCATTATAAGGTAAAACTCTATCCTCCGGTTTGCGTTGCATTGTGTGATGGGAACTAAGTCTTATAATGGCTTTATTTTTATAAAAAGCATTGCGATGTTTAAAAGAATGATTTGTTTTAAAGAACTGGCAATCCCATGGAGTAAACCCGTTCCACGAAAGTGCCGTGGTCCTGTGATTAGCCATATTTTAAATGTGTTGAGTAGATTTCTCATACCAGTCCCATGACTGACTCGTAGTTTGTTTCACTTTCAAACTCGGGTGCCCCATTTTCTACACGGGCAGCCTTGTATTCAGGTTTAGCAGGCTTTATCCGGATAGCTGGAGCTGAAGATGGATTTTATTATTTATCTCTTTTTATGATGTTCAGCTCCTATTGTACATTATGTTTGTTTTCCGCTGTAGACATTTATGTATAGCTAAACTGTATTTGTACTAAGTAAGATCCTGTATACTGTGTAACTCTGATGATTACGTTTATCCAGTATATTCTATTTGTTCATTATCTGGTGTATTTATTTAATTATGTACTGCTATTATCTGTTTCTGTGTTATATTCCAAAGATTACCCTTGTCTCCGTCTGTACGGGAAATGGGGTCGTCACACGTGGTATCAGAGCTTTGGTTAAGCTTAGTTCTGGAATTTAACATATCAACGAACTCGTCAGAAATAGAACCAGAAGTGTTCTAGGACGGGTAACTCTATACAGATAGGATCAGTAATATCCTAGTATGAGTAAAGCAGAATGAAATACACCCCACTAGACACATTTACATTTGAAGTATATGTTTCTATGTTTTAAATTATCTTTTCTGTGACCTGACACTTGATCTGCCATTTGCAGAAGTACTAGAAAAATGAGTGTCAGAAATAGAAGAAATGCAGAACTCGATCTAGAGGCTCTATTAAAGAGATATCGAAATCTGAACGGAGCACAGTTCTCGGGCAATGAATCTATTATTCAAGCTCAAGCTTGGGTGAGCTCTGCAGAAAGAATATTTGAGCGTATCCAGTTGAGAGATGATCAAAAAAGATTAGTAGCATCTTGGGCGCTTAAAGAAGAAGCTTTAATCTGGTGGGAAACAATCATCAAAGATAATCCAGAAGGTGATATCACCTAGGACAGATTCAAGGTGATTTTCCTGGAAAGATTTACTCCTCCCGAAGCGACTGAGCGATTATGTGATGAGTTCTCTTATCTGATACAAGGAGATATGACCGTTCCCGAATATCATAAGAAATTCAACGAGCTTTCTCACTTTGCTCCTCATCTGATTCAGGATCCAAAGAGGAAGAATCTGAGATTTATTCATAGCCTGCAAAGAAAATATCAGAATAGTGTGATGAGGAATGTGGAGCTTCCTTTTTCAGAAATGATTTATATGGCTTATCAGTATGAAGATCTCCATAAGAAAGGTATGTTGCGCGACGAAAAGGAAGTCAGCTCTAGTAACAAAGAAGGGTCGGAAACTGATATTCCTGAAGCCAGTACGAGGTCTGAAGTCAGTAAAAAGCCTAAAGTCAATCGAAAAAGGGCCAGATCTGAGAAAGAACCAGCAACTGCTGCCATATGCCTTAACAGCAATCAGAAAGGCCATTTGTCCAGAAAATGTAAATCTTTAAAGAAACCAATAAAGGATGGATTTAGAGCCAATCGAAAGCAAAAGCAAAAAAGTTTTAGAAAAGATGGGGAGTTTCAAGAGAATAGGGAGTGCAAACAGTGCCACGAGGCTGGTCATCTTGCAAAGGATTGCCCTCTCTTAAACAAGCCCGAAGCAGTACATGTAAATGAAGTGGCAGAAGTGCCTGCATCTTCGTCCGCTCAGGAAAGGCCTGATGTTTTAGAAGGCACGCTTACTGTCAAAGACATTCCTGTTAAAGTACTGTTTGACACTGGCGCGTCGCGAAGCTTTATTGCAAAGAATGCAGCTAAGAAGCTGGATTTGAATTTGAAGAAGCTCAAGGAACCAATGACTGTCCAGAATCCGGTTGGGGGTTCCATTGATCTCAGTTGGGTTTGTGGAGTGCCGGTTTCTTTTTCTTGTTATCGGTTTCCTACCATCGCGGTCGTCATGAATTTTAAAGAGTTTGATCTTATCTTGGGGTTAGACTGGTTGACCAAATATGAAGCTGAAGTTAAATGCGCTGACAGAGTCGTAAAGGCGAAGATTAAATCAGGTGATTATATAACCATTCCTTGTGAAGGTCAAAATGCTAATAGAAAAGACTTTTGGGCAGCTCTCGATGTTTCTCCAGCCCAAATAGAAAATATCCCTGAAATCACAGAGAATATTCCCCACCTAGTGAAAGATATTCCTGTCGTCAAGAACTATGCGGATGTGTTCGAAGAAGTTGTTCGCTTACCTCCGCGGAGAGAAATAGATTTCAAGATTGCTTTGATTCCGAATGCAAGGCCGGTAGTTCACGCTATTCGAAGAATGTCCTTAAAAGAGAAAGAGGAATTAGACAATCAAACACGACAGCTAGTATGGAAGGGTCTGATCAGGCCTAGTTTCTCTGATTGGGGTGCAGCAGTGGTGTTTGTCCCAAAATCAGACGGTATGGATTATCGTGATCTGAACAAACAGACAATAAAGAATAAATATCCATTGCCGCGGATTGATGATTTGTTGGATCGATTAAATGGCGCACAAGTATTTTCACGAATGGACCTAGCTACAGGTTTCCATCAGCTTCGTATCGCCGAGGAGTGTGTTCCTTTGACAGCATTCAGAGGTCCAGACTTATTCTACGAGTGATTAGTGATGCCCTTCGGCTTATGTAACACTCCAGCCTATTTCGTCGATCTAATGAACAGAGTATTCAGAGGAGTTATCTGGTTGGGTAAAACTGGAAAGTTGGCGCCCAAATTCATTGGCCCGTTTCCTATTCTGGAACGGATCGGAACTCTCGCTTATAGGGTTAAATTGCCAGATTGGTTGCCTGGGGTGCATGATGTATTTGACATATCTCAACTTCGAAAGCACGTTCATGATCCAGACTTGATCGTGGAAGAAGCAGCTCAACAGGATATTGAAATTACTCCAGAATTAGCTGTGAGAAGAGAGCCGCTCAAGATTATCGGCAAAGAAACCAAAGAGCTGAGGAACAAGAAGGTTCACTTAGTCAAAGTGCAATGGAGTGGAGATCCGCGAGATTGTACTTGGGAAACTGAGGAGAGCATTCAGAAAGCCTATCCTAGATGCCGAGTGGATATCTCTGATTAACTCCGGTGCAAGGTACATTTACCATACTTTGCATTACCAATTAGTTCTCTATTCTGTTGTTATTTTCTTTCCATGGATGTGCACTTTTAATTCTATAGTCGGAATGATTTTAAAAGAGTATAGAAATTGATTAGTATATTTTTGAAAAGTTAAAAACAATTTGATTGTTGTTTGTGTCGTGTGATAGTAGATTTGATTAATTGAATTATTGAAACGATAGTTAATTTAATCAATAATAGAATGAATGGTAGAATTTATTCATTTAAATCACACATTGAACTGATTTAAAAATAGATAGAAATATATACATGTGCATTATATATGTTTGAACAGGTAAATGGATAGCTGTTGAGTAAAGATTTTATTTGTGTGCCCGACAAATAGGTAAACCTTAATGAGTTGGATGCGAAATATTATTATATCAACTCCTGTGAATGCCATTGGATGCGGAGTGCTGGTTATTCTGTGTGTAATAATAAACGTCGCCATAGGATAGTAACAATTAATTTTGAACTACATTACATGGCATACTTCTGAAGATAGGCATACTTCATCATATACCACATAAGCATTTGGAGCTTGTGTGACGAGGTGGAAGATTTACCATACGAGCGAGAGGCTTGTATGGCGATGACTATATTTTACAGGTTGAACTGATGACTGATATGGACTATTTAAATTGTAATGATTTAATTGCCAGATTAATAAAAAAAACCACATGGGTCTGGAGTTGACAATAATCACGTCTCTCTAGTTATTAGATACGGCACATGGACTATTTATTTCCCACACGGGACGAGGTGACGAGGATTTATCCTCTGGAGCATTTAAAATACACACTCCCTCAGGCTTTGACAGGGTGACGAGAATTTATTCTTCGGAGTTATTATCTATACATGCTCCCTTGTAAACACCAAATTATATCACTATAAATATGTGTATGCTAATTAGGATTTATTGGGTACCTAATACGGTCCAATAAATTTCCAAACCTCTCACCGTACAAAGGAGGTTATGGCGAAATTTTTCGAAAATTCCGGGTGTTAGCCAAATTTTTGAAGAATTTGAAAATTCTTAGAAACTGAAAAGTTGGAGAATGGAAGCCAGATTGAACGTAGAGTTGATTAATCAAACCACTTTCGACTTTGTTCCTTTTCGGGGACGAAAAGTTTTAAGTGGGGGAGATTGTAACGACCCAGAAAATCTGAACCAATTTAAAAAATTTAAATTGGCTAAAATAATGGATTATAAATATTTAAAATAAATATTTTAAATAATAACGATGAAAAGTAAGTTTGAATCGACATTTGAAAACGAATATAATTAATTCTAATTATAAACAAGGCCTGAAAAGGCACTGCAGTTTCAAAATTTGAATTCAAACTTTGTCGGATTGTACCGGGTGCAAAACAAAACGGATTTGAGTGAAACCAAAAATATTTAAATCTGTTAGTGAATACCTTTCTAACGAATCTGAAAAATCGAAGTTTCATAGCGGAAACCAAAAGTTATGGCCAAATGAATTTTCAGAAAGGTCGCTATGGAATTTATATAGCCCGTGAAATCGGCCATTTTGCAAACGACCTCGAAAATCAACGAAACCACTTTTGTTGGATCCGGGATGTGAAGTTATTGCTAGGTTTCAAATTTCATAATTTTTGAAGCTAGTATGTGAGCGTGGTAAAGGAAAATGTGTTTTGGTCAATTATAGTTAAATTGGATCGACCAGAAATGGGCCTTTTTGCAAACGATCTCAGAATTCGACGAAACTAGTTTTGTTGGGACCGTATCGTCAAAACATAGCCAGCTTTATTTTTCTGGAATTTTTCGAATCAGTTTGTGGCCCTGGCAAATTAAAATGTACGTTCAAATCAAATATTGAATGTTTTATATTTTAATTTGAAGGAAAACTGACTGAAACAGTCGAATGGGCCTACGAAACATATCCCATTGTGTTCAGAATGGGGGTAAAACGCTAGGGACGGCAGTCGTTGGGTTTGGATTGGGGTTCGTGTGTTAAAGAGGGTATTTTTGAGAATTTAAAATTATATAAAAAAAAAATGATTGGTCAAACTTCTTTCTCTCTCCCCGACTATTCTTCTATCGCGCACGACGGAAAGGAGGCGCCACCTTCTCTCCTCCGTTCCTCCTCCTACATGCAAAATTAGGTATAGGTTCTTTGGAGCTTTTTGAAGAGCTCGGCGAGAGCTTCAAATCCATACAAGGGTGGTATTTTTTCGTTGCCTGAATTGAGAGAATCACCTCTCTGAAGTCGACGACTTTAATTCGCCGCCGCCGCCTACAGGGACCACCGAAGTGGCCCCCCTCCCTGGCGCCAGCATGCCTCTCCCCCCTCTTTGTCGCTGAGAAGGCCGATCATCGAACCGCTTCACTGTTTGCACGAAAAATCCAAACCTAGTTTGGAACCTTTTGCTGAGAGGTACGGGTTTATTTATTTTTAACTGATTTCGACAAATAAAATCGTTGCAAACTTTGAAAAATCATATATTTTTCGTGTATTGACGAAATTCAGTGAAACAAGAGACAATGGACTCGTGTGGACGCCTTCTACATTCTAGAAGAGACCGCATATTTTTCTGAGCCTTCTGTTATTTTTGGTGGAGTGGAACCCAATGTGAGATTTCTAATTTATAAACGATATGGAAAACGACAATGTATAAATTATATAATCGATGTATGAGTTATATAAGCGTTGTAAACCCCTTGTATAAGCATTGTATAAGTTGTACGTTTGATGTATAAGTTGTATATGCGTTGTAAAAATTATATATGTGTTGAAATAGAAGTGAAATGCTATATATATATAAATATATATATATATACGCCCCTCGTCCACAAACCATGGACGATATTTATTGGTTGTGATTGGTGTGAAAATTGATTGATAGCGAATGGTTGATTGGAATTGTTTGTGGTTGAAATTGATTGATTGTGGTTGAAAAATACCCGTTTGTGGTTGAGAAATTTTTGGTTGAAACCACATAGGATTAGTTTGTGGAAATGAAAAATATATACATGCCGCCTGCGTGCGAACTAGATGCATGATTCGCCATTGTCAAAAACCGCGAGGTTTTAAGGTAGAGCGAGGAGTCGTACTAGGGACGGTCCCGGTTTTAACTACCCTGCCGTTATGCTGCCGAAATTTTGAATAATATTCATGTGTTAGAATTATTTTCCTGCGTTGAAATTATATTCGTCTATTGAATAGAAAACCTTCATGTGTTGAAATAGAAATTCATTCGTTGAATCATATTCATGTGTTGAATGGTAATCATGTTTTGAATAAATTGTTTTAACAATAAAAATCACATTTTTACTCTATATATATAAACTATAGAAAACCTTCATGTGTTGAATCGATATTCATTCGTTGAATTGAAATTCATGTGTTGAATGGTATTCGTGTTTTAAATATAAAAATCATCTTTTTATCGACATATACAAACTATAGAAAACCTTCATGTGTTGAATCGATATTCATTCGTTGAATTGAAATTCATGTGTTGAATGGTATTCATGTTTTAAATATAAAAATCACCTTTTATCGATATATACAAACTATAGAAAACCTTCATGTATTGAATCGAAATTCATTCATTGAATTGAAATTCATGTGTTGAATGGTATTCATATTTTGAAATAAATTGTTTTATAATAAAAATCATATTTTTATCATCTATATGAACTATATAAAATAATCATGTTTTGAAATAAATTATTTTATAATAAAAATCATATTTTTATCATCTATATGAACTACATAAAATAGTCGTGTTTTTGAAATAAATTGTTTTACATTAAAGATCACATTTTAATTATATACATGAATTGTTAAAAATAGTGAAGTGTTGAAATAGAAGATAGTTAGATAAAAATATCATTTTTATCAAATATATGAAATTCATATAGTTTTGAAATCGAAGAATCGATATATATATATATATATATGGAATAGAAATATATCGAATAACGACGCTGCAGTTCGTATTTTGAAACCGTGATTTCAAATGATTAGTGCGGGAGATCCGACCATCGGATTTTCCCGAAATCGCAACCGTTGGGTTCGCTTTGGAAATATCTTTCCAACGGCACCAACCTTGTAAAAATCCAACGGTTGGATTGTCTGGAATGTTTAATTCAAATCTGAAGAAAAACAGCGCTAGAATCGATTATAATTAGATATATATATATATATATATATATAATTATATTTAATCGAATAACGACGCTGCAGTTCGTATTTTGAAATCGAAACTTCAAACGATTATACCGGGAGATCCGACCGTCGGATTTTCCGAAACTAGAACCATTGGATTCGTTTTGAAAAGATCTTTCTAATGATGTAAATTTTGTGAAGATCCAACGGTTAGATTATCAGATATGTGTAAATCAAATCTGAAGAAAAACAGCGCCACGGCCGCGTTATGGCCCGAAGCGTCGTTTTGAATAAATTGGCTATTTTAAAATAAATAAAAATAGCGATAAATCGTTATAAAATATTATAAACGATATGGATGTGAAATTTAGAAATTAACTGAAGGTTGGGTAAGTCGAATGGTTTCTTAGGTATTGATCTGATGTTGGTTTCGGCCTTCGGGGTTAATGTTTGGGAAATCGCTCTCTTACTAATTGACGGTTAGTGACTAATGAATTTAAATGATGCGTGTGTATGTTAGTGTTGCACTTGTTTATTATATACGCGAGTTGCTCAGAAAGACCGGGTTTATCCCATTCTGAATAACTGAATCGACGATAAGAAATCGAAGATGAAGACGGTGGTCGAAGACCGGAGGTCTTCACCTCGTTTGGATGGTAACCGAGGTCCTGATTGGGAGGCATCCCGAAATATGGATAATGAGTGGTGATCGTCCAGACGTAGGTGGTGATCGATGGGTTTGCGAGTATATAGTGCCTCCGGTTTCGTTCAGACCCAGAACGGACTTGCAAATGGACAGTGTGTCTGACATTGGAATTTATTCTGTGTGATTGATAGCCATCAGTTGCACGGTGTGAATTGCCTGTGTGGCATGCTAAGATGCAGTGATCAGGGCTTCTGTTGAAAAGCAAAGTCTTGTGGTGATGATCAAAGCACCGCCTGTGTGGCGTAGCTTTGTGTATAACGTGAAATCGCGAACCTCACACCCGGTATGAACCAGAAACGGGAGGAAGGACCTCAGGGAGGACATGCGTTTCTTTCTAGCTAGAAGTGGCGTCAGTGGTTTTACACGCCCTGGCGAGTTTGACTTATGTGGTTGTTACTATTGTGAGGCGCCTCGGTTTGATCGGACGATCCGGGTCCGATGGAGTCATTCGTTGGCTCACTTACGCCCCATAGGGCGGGGAAACACATTGTTCAGGAATTTTAATCCACATCGGTGGACCGGCCCTGACGATCCAAGGGTCGATGCGCTCTGACCCTGAGGCTCGGGCTAGACAGTCTCGAAGTCGGTAAGGACTATCTTTTGCCTTGGTTCATGACGGAAATCCAATTTCCAAATACGACATCGTGCGGTTTTAATTGTATATATATATGGCGACATGATATATGGTACCCATGCCGTCTATGATTGATAGTTATGATTCGAAATTGTTTTTGAAACATGTAAACACTGGTAATAATATCAATTGCTTTTGTTTTATTCGTATCAACCATATTTTGGCCATTATAAGGTAAAACTCTATCCTCCGGTTTGTGTTGCATTGTGTGATGGGAACTGAGTCTTATAATGGCTTAATTTTTATAAAAAGCATTGTGATGTTTAAAAGAATGATTTGTTTTAAAGCACTGACAATCCCATGGAGTAAACCCGTTCCACGAAAGTGGCGTGGTCCTGTGATTCGCCATATTTTAAATGTGTTGAGTAGATTTCTCATACCAGTCCCATGACTGACTCGTAGTTTGTTTCACTTTCAAACTCGGGTGCCCCTTTTTCTACATGGGCAGCCTTGTATTCAGGTTTAGCAGGCTTTGTCCGGATAGCTGGAGCTGAAGATGGATTCTATTATTTATCTCTTTTTATGTTGTTCAACTTCTATTGTACATTATGTTTGTTTTCCGCTGTAGACATTTATGTATAGCTGAACTGTATTTGTACTAAGTAAGATCCTGTATACTGTGTAACTCTGATGATTACGTTTATCCAATATATTATATTTGTTCATTATCTGGTGTATTTATTTAATTCTGTTCTGCTATTATCTGTTTCTGTGTTATATTCCAAAGATTACCCTTGTCTCCGTCTGTACGGGAAATGGGGTCGTCACATATAACCATAGAAAGATTTACAACTACCTTTACAAGCAGGCAAAAGAAACTTCCTACCAAAATTATAGCACAACCAGGGTGACACCTGCATTTGGAAATGAAGCCAAACTGCTAGCCAATAGAAGAGAACCCAAACCAATTCATGTAGCAGCAGAGCGAAGAAAAAAAATGAAACACTAAGAACCAGTAACCAATCAATCTAAACTCTAACTTGTAGAAGCAGTGAGAAAGCTATTGGTTGTGCAATTGTGACAGGCAGCAGGATTAAACGTTGACTTGACTATTTCAGAGCTAAAGAGGCACAAAGGTTTAGGATTTACTCAATCGTTAGAAAGTGCACTGAAAACTCAACTTTATAGCCATCGATTGGAGGAACAAACAAATCTGAAGGAGGAAAGGCGTTTATACAGTGTAAACACCAATTTTCATTTCTCAAATCAAATTCAAAAGACCAATTTTCATTTCCCAAATAGGATTCAGATTATCACTCATTACAACATTGCACTGCAACAACTTTACGCAACAAGTAAACGACCTCAGCTCTTCAACGGTTAAATATTTAAAACAATCAAAACGCAAATTAGTAACTCCGACTTCAACAAAATTACGAATCATCATAAACTGGATTCGATTGTCGACATCGCGACGACTGCCATGGAGATGGACTCGCCTCTCTACTTAGAAAATTACAATCGGCGGTTCGTTCGGGTTTGACTTTTGAGATTTAGCGATTTGAGAATCGCTTTTTCTTTCCTAGCTTTGAGATGTAGCAGGGAATTGATGGTGGAAGCAGGGACGAGATCGGAGGTCGCTTGCTCTTTGACGGTGGAAGTAGGGGTGGCGGCTGACATGTTTGGAACTAGGGGTTAAGGTTTAAGAATGTAGATTTTTCAGATCTAGGAATAAGTATAAAATGGAATGGAGGATTACGAAATTTAAACAGTGGAGCCAAAATTTCACAGATTGGAGCTAAATGTTTGATGAATGAGTTAAAATGATGGAGCCAAAAATTTTCAACGTTACTTTCTAAGGGGAAGGAAATAATTACTTTCCAGAAATGATAGTATATGAAAGTAATAACATACAATGTAATACTTATACCACTGAATTTCAAATTTTCTAAAATTTCAAGCAAATTTGAGTACCTTATTAAATTACAATATTTAGAACTTCTAGAAATAATGACATGTTAAATATAATTATCAATTATAATTATTAAATGTTAAATTCTAAGAAATAAACACTACCACTTGATATAAAAGACTATTAATTAATGGTATTTCTCTTATTTTCAAATATAAATATCATTTATTAATTATTAATTTTTTCCATTAATTTTTTGTTTATTTTAAAATAAAAAACAAATAAGATATACCATGATGGGGCGTTGCCCCCTGGACCCCCACGACCTAACCAACTAGGTCGACTGTCGTTATGTCGATTGTCGTTCAAGTCAGTTGCCATATTAGATTCTCATATTTAATTTCATAACATTTTATAGTTAAATTTGGCTATTTTATTAGATTCTATCACAAATCCTTAGCTAATTTGCGATGGATTAGTCACAGTTCCAACTATTCCTATTTTCCTCCATATTTTATAGCCAAATTTATCCACTGTCTTATACTCTATCGCAAATCCGTAGCTAATTTGCGACAGATTAATTATTTAATATAATATTATTAATGAGTAATTATTAAATATTAATAAATAATATAATTAACGATTAGTAATTATATTATACTTAATAATTAGTAATACAATGTTATAGTTAATAATTAGTAATATAATATTATAGTTAATAATCAGTAATATATGGTTAATGATTAATTAAATAAAACATAATTAGTACTAATTTTATGAAAGTATTGTAATTATTAATTATTGACTATTGAAAGTTGGCACCTATTAAAATAGACATTTTGTGATCGTTGTAAAATAGACATCTATTACAACGAACATTTTTAAACGTTTGACCGTTGTAAATGCATTCTATTACAATGTGCAGTACTTACCCATTGTAAAAAGAGCGTTGTAAAGGATATCTATTACAGCTGTCCAGAAACGACCGTTGTAATAGCATACTATTACAATGGGCAATCTATACCCATTGTAAAAGGGTGTTGTAAAGGCATCTATTACAACGTTTCAGATAGTGACCATTGTAATAGCATTTTATTACAACGGGCAGCTTGTGCCTGTTGTAAAATGGACATTATAATAGGGTATTTTTGTTGTATTGATAAGGCTTGGCAGGACGCTGAGGAGAAACCTGCCTCTGTGGTAGCTAAGAAGAAGGCTGACGCTAAGGCGAAGAAGGAGAGGGCTGTTGACGAGGCTAAGAAGAAGGCTGTAGACAATGCTAAACAGAGAGCCGCAAAGACCTATGAGAAGGCGGATGATGCAGCGAAACTCAAGGCCAAGAAATTGGCCGATCAGAAGGCCGCCAAAGAAGCCAGGAAGAAATCGGAGCTGGAGGTCAAGAAGACCCAAGGAGAAACTAAGGTTGTGCCGGATCTTTCCTCTGATGTCAATCCTAAACCGCGACAATGTATTCCACTTGGGCATGTCAAGGTAATTACAAGCGGTGAGGATGACGGCGGAAAGCACACATTAGTGTCTCACGAGTCTGTCACTCCCGTGAAGAGAAGAGGAGGAAAAGGTGGAAGTGGCTCTAGAAGGAAGAGGTCTATTACTGGTGGTGACCCGACTAGTGCTGAATCTATTCAGAAAAAGAAACGAAAAAAAGAATAAGGATGAATAGTATCAGTGGTTATTATAGACATTTTGGTTATGTAGGCCGATAGTATACGCGAGTACGACCCACGCTTTTGGTTTTTGGGAGGCATTGTGTGGTTCTGATGTACACCATGTCGTTAGAAAGAAAGATATTTAAATATGTAGTTTGCTTTTGTTATGTCAATGAAAGTATTAGTTAACATCTCATTTCATGTTAAGTGTTTGAATGTTCGTCTTATGCTTTCCAACATCATCTACTTGCACAAGCGTACTTGTTGTTACACTTAAACGAATGTGATTAAAGACTCCGCCTTGGGGGTGCCCCCAGTCGTGCGGAGGTCGTTCGCTGGTTCCACTCTCGGGTTTTCCTTTGTTCAGGATTCCCGAATCGCATGGAGTTCAAGTCAGCTGCCCTCTCTCTCGGACCTCCCGGATGTCCTTGGTCCTAAGTTATGAGTGGTATGGACATCGTGAATTCTTCCTTTTTGGCTCTCCCATCATTCTTTCAGATCTAGAGCTCGAGGGCGTTGTTTATTCACTAAAAGGTTCCTGGATCCGGAAACGGTGGGTCGGATGAAGCCGCGGGAGTGGTCGGTATCACACTAGCTTAGCTAATGGGCTGACCGGCCCCCAAGTCCGGAGACTTGGGTACGAAACGATTTATGCTCGGTCCCGTCGTTGGTTCGAGATTCAAGAGGTACCTAGGTCCAAACTCGATGGCTCGAATGGATCTGCGGGAGTGGTCGGTTTCAAACTAGCTTAGCTAATGGGTTTCCCCTAAGTACGGAGTCTTGGGAACAGAACAATTTATACTCGGTCTCATCGTTGATTCGAGATTCGAGTGGCGTTATTTATACTTGGTCCCGTCGTTGGTTTGAGACTCGAGTGACGGTACTGGCTCCCATGCTCAGGGTGTTGATCTAGTGTTATTTATACTTTGTTTCGTCGTTGGTTCGAGATTCGAGTGGTGTTGTTTATACTCGGTCTCGCTGTTGATTCGAGACTCGAGTGGCGGTACCGGCTCCTATGCTCGAGGTGTCGGTCCATTGTTCATGTGTGTAAGCTAGTTGTGATTGTCAATCAAACATATCATGTAGAAAGTAAACACATCAAGGACACATAGAATTGAACATCATCTTTACTAGTAACTTTGACAGTAACAACCTTTACAATGCCTTGAATTTAAGGAAAACAAAACATTGTCGGAAACCGGAAGAGTTGTACACTAAGTTATGTGAAGTAGCGACGAATACGTTCACCGTTCCATCCCTTAGGAGTTCGACTCCATCAACGGTCACTAGCTTAAAGGTTCCGTCTCCGAGTCTCCATTGTATAACGTACTAACCTTCCTAGCGATGATTAAAACCAGTCGGTGTAGGAAAAATCCCTTTGAGGACAAGGTCGCCGATATTGAGATCCTTGGGGTCGACTTTGGAATTGAAGTATCGGGCAAATCGTTGGCACTGAACAACGACTCTAAGTTCAGCTTCGTTCCTTTTCTTCGATAAAGTTGAGTGACTCTAGGAGCAAGTTCTGATTGGTCTTCGGATCATAATAAGTAACTCCTTGGGACTAAAGGTTGATCTCAATGGGAATGACAACTTCAGATCCATAGGCGAGGGCGAATGGAATGCGGTCAGTCGCTGATTTATAGGTGGTCCGGTAAGCCCATAGGGCCAGCGGGAGCTCATCTTCGCATAAACGTCCGGCCTTTTACAAACTCTTCTTGATAATGGATTTAATCACTTTGTTGACATCCTTAACTTGCCCATTGGCCTGAGGGTGAGCCACTACCGAGAATCCCTTTACGATATTGTGTGGCTGGTAGAAACTTTTGAACTCTGTGCTCTCAAACTAGGTTCAACTGTCAAAGATGATGGCATGGGGAATCCATAGCGGGCAATGATATTGCGGACGATGAAATTGATTACTTTCATGGTGGTGATCATAGCGAGAGCTTTGGCTTCCGCCCATTTGGTGTAGTAATTGACGCGATGATTACGTAGCATGTCCCACCTCTGGCCATTCGAAGTGTCCCGATGATATTTACCCCCTATATGGAGAACGACAAGGACTAACCATTTGTGTCAGCTCGGTGGCCGAGGCTCTTGGGATCTTCGAGAACCACTGGCATTTATCACAACTGCGGGCATAGTTTGCGGCATCTTGATCGAGTATGGGCCAGAAATAACCATATTTGACAATTTTTCTTGCTAGAGTTTGCCTTCCAGTGTGGTCACCGCACTTGCCTTCATGCACGTCCAGTAACACACGGTCAGCGTCGTTGTAGGCAACACACCAAAGTAATAGGGTAGAGAAACCCCTTCGGTAGAGCGCTCCATCCAATGATATAACGAGATGATTGGCAAGTGAGTGCCCATCTTTCCTTGTAGCATCCAGGAAGGGTTACATGTTGCAAGTAGTTCATGATTGGTGTCATCCAAGACTCGGGCTCGGTTTCAGCCTTTGTTGCCTCTACCGAATCAGTCTACATCTGATCGATGCTCGAAGAATCGAGTACTTCGACCAGGGCAAGTCCCATAAGTTTTACATCTTCAGAGCTTGCTAGTTTGGCCAATGAATCAGCTTTTTAATTTTATTCTTGGGAAATATGCATGATGACGTAGCGGCCGTAGCTGGTGAGCAATTCGCGAACCTGAGTGAGGTAGGTAGCAAGTCGTTCCCCCTTGGCTTGGTACTCTCCCTATATCTGACAAATGATGAGCTGCGAGGCGTAGTAAACCTAAATGGCCTTGATGTTATGTTTGATTTAAATTCTAAGTCCAGTGATTAAGGCTTCGTATTCTACATCATTGTTGGTAGCGAGAAAGTTGAGCTTTAAAACGTAGCATATTAGGCGCTCCTCTAGAGTGATGAGCGCGATTTCGGCGCCGGAACACTTATCGTTGGAAGATCCATCGATATCCACGAACAGTTCCCGTTGAATGTCTGGAGTTTCGATATCTTCCAGACGAGGCTCTTTTGGGACGTTAAATTCCACTATGAAATCGATGAGGGTTTTTCCGAGGATGGCTCGGCGAGGGATGAATGTGATCACGAACTGACTCAGCTCTATATTCCACTCAGTAGTCGTCCAAATGTCTTAGGTCGCTGCAGGACCTGTCGTAGCGGCTGGTCATCATAGACTTTAATGGGGTGAGATTGAAAGTATGGTCGTAGCTTTCGGGAGGAGATCAACAAGCAGTAGGCTAGCTTCTCAAGCTTTGGGTAGTTCTTTTCTGCCCTCGTTAATCTCTTACTGATGTATATAATGGGTGTTGGACACGATCTTCAATGCGCACGAGCACTGAGCTGATTGCCTGCATGAAAGCAACCCAAATAAACATATAAATCCTTGTGATCCACAGGTTTGGACAAGATTGGTGGTCGTTCTAAGGATTTAGAAGGTCCTTGAACGCAGCGATGCATTCTGTGGTCCATGCAAAGTTGCGCTTCCCCTTTCGGAGCAAGTCGAAAAAAGGAATGCACCTGTCGGTGGCTTTAGAGATGAATCGACTTAAAGCGATGACTTTCCCGTTTAAGATTTAAACATCCTTGATGCTCCGCGGGGCCTGAATGTCCCGGATAGCTTTTATCTTATTTGGACTGGCTTCGATGCCTCGCGAATTGATAAAGAAACCCTAGAATTTTCCCAACGTGACGCCAAAAGAGCATTTCAAGGGATTGAGTTTCATGCCATATTGGCGGAGGACACTGAACATTTCAGAGTGGTCACGAAAGTGGTTGTTCGATACCCTCGTTTTATGAGTATATCATCCACTTATACCTCCATGGACCTTCCAATCCGGTCCTTGAAAATGAAGTTGACCAATCATTGGTAGGTGGCTCCTCATTCTTTATACCAAAGGGCGTGATGAGATAGCAGTAGAGCCCGAGGTCGGTTATGAAAGAAGTATGATCATGGTCCGGGAGATACATCAAAATATGACTGTAGCCTGAGTAAACATCCATGAAGGACAAAATCTGATGTTCGACGGTTGAATCAACAAGCTGGTCAATCTTCAGAAGTGGGAAGTTGTCTTTAGGACATGGCTTGTTCAAGCCAGAGAAGTCGATACACGTTCTCCACTTGTCATTTTCTTTCTTGACCAGGACTGGATTGGAGATCCATTCGGGGTAGTAGGCTTCCCGGATGAAACTGTTATTGAGTAGCCTATCCACCTCTTCCTTGAGTGTAGTCAATCTTTTGATTCCCAAGATTCGACGCTTCTATTTGACCGAAGGTTGCAAGTTGTTGAGAGTTAACCTATGACAATTGACTACAGGGTCGATGCCACACATGTCAGAATGGGTCCAAGCAAATACGTCAAGGTTGGCCCTTAATAATTTTAAAAGGTCTTCCTTTATTGCCGAGTGGAGTTGCGATCCAACTTACAAGATCTTTGTGGGGTCATCAGGGCTGACCGGAACATCCACCGTAGGTCCTACTGGGGTAGCCCTTTCGAAATCGGGTTCCTTGACCTCCCTTGGATCGAGATCGTCGGAAAGACGGCAATAGCACCTGAGCCAAGACTTAGACGCCTTTGATTACTATGCGAAGATGGTCTTGGCATAGGAAGGAGGAGACATGGTCTTGCCTTTGTCATTATTGCGCACGTTCCTCCACTCTATGAGGTAGCAATCTCTAGTTGTTGCCTGGTCGCCCTTTGCGGTGTCGATCCCATTTTCTATCGAGAACTTCATTAGAGGGGACTATGGTGACAGCTGACTCGGAACTCTGCAAGGAAGGGGAGTCCAAAGAAAACTAGGTACGGAGAGATGAGTCGATAACCATGAAGACGAGGATTCAGATCCGGCTCCGATCCTCTTCTTTGAATTCTATAGGCAGGTCGATCATGCCCACTGGGTGATTGGAAAATCCGTTGAAGTCATGGATCATGGCAAGTCAAGGCTTCAAGTCTTTGACCTCAAATTTCATTCGATCATAGGCCACCTTGAAGGTGATGTTGACCAAGCTTCCCGAGTCGATCAGGATCCTTCAAATGAGGGCAGGGCCAATCTGAGCGGTGATCACGAGAGGATCTATAGTTGGGATCTCAATTCTCACAGATTACCTTATACGGAAGTCGATATTGTCCTGCATTGTCTTCTGAACTTGGCGGGGATGGACTCGTCTAGAGTCGAGCAAACTTCGCATGTGGCATGCTTTATGGAGTTGGCATACTCTTCCATCTTTCGGAAGCTCTCATGTGTAGGGTGAGATCCACCACAGATAATATTGATCACGATTCCCCTCTATTGATTGGATGACCTCGGGGCCGCACCGGTAGGTGCTGGGAGCACGGGTGTTGGAGGACCCATGGTTGCTTCGGGAGGAGCAGGATCTTGAACGTACTATTCCAAGCATTTCTCACGGATGAGTTTTCCATTCGCATCCTTGAGGTGGCAACAGTCGTTAGTGTTGTGCCCAAACATGTCATGGAATCTGCGGTATTTGCCAGAGTTTTTCTCACGGTCGGTGGATTCCCTCGTGTTGGGCTTCTTATACAGGAGAGTATTAAGGTCTCTATGTAGATAGTCTCCATATCCCGATTCAATGGTGTGTGGATGCGGCAATTTTGGTAGCGATTGTACTTTCTAGGATCCGCAGGAGCTTGGTTGTTGCTGTGACCACCTTGTTTGACATTGTTCGTCTTATGTTTGTAGGGGGTGCCCCTTTACTCTCATCGGAGGATTCCCCTGCCTGCCTTCCTTTGACACTGTCATCGGCAGTGCCAGTCTGTGGGTTATTGGAGTGGTTGCCCCGAGAAGCACGAGTACGCCTGACATCTTCTTGGCACAAGAATTGCCCAGCCTTTTTGTAGAAGGCCTCTAGGGTCTTAGGTTATTTCCTATCGATCCAAGCCCCAAATTCAGAGTTAGGAAGGACACCTTTTGCAAGCTGGAAGAGTACAGTGTGGGGTTCTGGGTCATCTAACTCAGCGAGGGAGGTATTGAACCGCACAAGATATCTTTTGAGAGATTCTGCGAGACCTTGGTAAAGATTGGATAAGGTGAGGGCATCCTTCGGAGTCAGAGCGTGCATTCTGAACTACTTAACCAATTTCGTGGTCAACTGGCCAAAGTTGTTGATAGACTAGAGTGGGAGGAGAGAGAACCAAAGTAAAGTTGTGCCTGACAAGAAGACCGGGAAACACTTGCAATTGACCACATCGGTAGCCCGGCTGGAGTCCATCTGCCACTCATAACGGTTCAGAAATTCATAGGGTCAGTCGTGCCATCATAGAGTGCCATTTGTGGCATGTTGAAGCATCGGGGCCACTAGGCTTCGTGTACGATTCTAGTGAAAGGGCTACGCCTCAGGTGGGTTTGCCATGAGTCGTTGCCATTTCCCCACATATCTCTCAATATCTTTCGGACAATGTTGGGAGATATGCTAGGTAGGGATCTTTTGGAGGAATCCATTGGTTTTGGCGAACTTCATGAGTTCTGTTCCATGGACGCCTTCTGTGATACACATCGGGCTCATCCTCTTTCATGTCGTCAACATCGATAGCCTGGTTTTGATATGGTTGGTGAGGTTGAGTGGGCTTGTGTGCATTCTAATCTGGTAGGATTTAGGCTTGTTGGGTAGCCGGAAGCATAGGCCCTAAGTTCCCACTGGCGACAGTTGGGTTTTGTTGAGGAGGGTTTTGGTTACTCGGACCCGGTTCATCGTTGATAATCAACCGAGAGCAGTCACGGTACTGTGTTCCTCTGTTGTAAGTGACAGTGGTTTTATCATCCTTTCCATTGTCGTTGCTGTTTCCGTTAATATGAGAGTCGGAGCGGACGATGAAGTTATTATTGAGGATGAACCTCCTTTGATGTGGCCCCTTGATTCGAAAGAAGAGGTTTCCGATACAATACGCTTCAATCGGGCATTGTTCTGAGCAAGCTGAACTTGAGCGACGATGCGCTAACTGTCTTGGAGTTGACGCATAAGGTGGATGTTGTTCTTCAATGCTTGGTTGAGTTCAAGAGTTGTATTTTCATACTTCTTATTAAGTGCATGGATCTACGCTTGATCGCAGGGGCTTCGGGGTCCACAGTAGGAAGAAGTTTTGTTTCAGCCGGATCGTCTACCGACCGAGGTTGCTGGGAAGTACCGGCATTAGCTGCGACAGAGGTCCCAAGCATCTGATTCTTTGTTCTCTTAACCATTGTAAGCAGACTCGGCGACATGTTATGGAAGAAACCTAAAGCGCGTCGAAGTCGATATGGAAATCTATGATAAAGACGAGAGTCAAAGTTCTCAGTAAAAGCACCAGAATGTTGACGACAAAAAATGTCGTAACCCCCAAAGATTTTTCGTTACTTAAAGAATTACATTTCATATGGAAAAATAAGTGCAGAAAGTGGTAAATAAAACAGTAAATTTATAGTGATTTGGTCTCGCGAGGGGCCTACGTCCACTTCGGAAGAGTTGCTGATATTTTATTCACAACGATGGATTACAAGCTATAAGCCTTTTATAGGCATTTAATTACAAGCAATTCCATGTAATTTGGACTCATAATTATCATATATGAATATTAGGAAAATGTCACTTTTGTGCTTCTTCTTCTTCAAAGCAAACATGACATGAAAGAGGTCAGTTAGAGCTTTCAAGATGCGCCAATTCAGCCAATTTCCAACCCATTTGAAGTGTGAGCTTGGGGTTATTTATAGTGGAGTGGTTAGGTGGGAGTAAGTAGGACTTGGGGACCACAACAATACATTTAGTATTCATGGAAGCAACACCCGAAAACTCGGATCCCTCCAATGATCCTCAAAAGAAATCATTATCCCTTCCCCTGGGTACGAATTTTGTATCCCATGGGATACGAGCAGTTCATGTCCTGGAAAGAGACATAAGACGTGTCTGAAAGGATACGTGGATCCTGACATGTTGCGGGGTCAAGATTTCGGAATGACTGAGGGGTACGAAACAATGTGAGCCTGAGGGAGTCGAAGTTGTCTGTGATGACCGCCCACAGCCCCCGCACTAAACAAGAGGAATAATGCACTAAAAGGTGTACCAGGCAGTTATGGACGATCATCGGAGCAGGTAAACACATCGGAACATATCGTAAATCTCAGAGCGCAAGGATAAAATATAAAAGAGCATATACAGTAGGTAATAATAGTGAAATCCAACTGCACAGAAACTGAAAACTCTTAACAGAACCAATAGAAAGATCCATACAACTCAGGATAATATTTTTGTACAAAGCTCCTCACTACATCCCTCAGAGCATATAGTATTAGTGGAAACAGAAAATACGAGATAGTAATAAACTGGTACGTGAGCCTCCTGCTCATCATCGATCAGCATCATCGTCCTCACTAAAGCATCACCTGTCACCTGCTACTCAGTCTACCTATCCACAACCAGATGAACATCCTGAGGTAATAAGGGGAAACATAAAACCTTGAGTCAGACAACATTTTTATTGAGTGATAAAACAGCTAACAAACTTCATCAATAAAGTATATGAGAATGGATAGATAAACATACTAATCTACCCACAACACTAGAGAAGAAATCAACCTTATCTTTCCCACATCAGACAGTGATAGCCTTTACAACAACATGTCAACCATTCATTTATGGAAACCAGAACATCCATTCAATCATGATAAGCATTCATAACATCCAGATTATGGATCTCACATAAATCATCCTAATCGAATTCAACATCCTTTGAGCACAAGCCCCAGAGGCCTAAACCAATATCAGACAAGCACCCAAGGAACATCTCCTTCAATGTTGGATAATTTACGTGAGACGGTACAAACAAGGAAGCCAATCATCTATGACAGACTTTGGCTATCACTTCCAATCCTGTTTTGAAACCATCGTTAATCGTATGATGGCCAACCTTGCCATATGTCAAGGGTTAATGGTAACCCCAATTCTAGCATAAGCCCACATATCGCACCTTGACAATGTCCAACCTTGACAATTAGGCCTTTCTACAAGACCCAGGGTACTCGACCAACAACCTTCTGGTCTTTTAGGTGCCCCTATTGTACCTCTGCTTTGAGCTTGCTAGAACTTACGACAACGATAATCTCTCAGCCTTCTCATCTCTAGTCATCCAACCCGATGACTTTTCATAGCTCAAGCAACCTTCTCGAGCAACCATTATCCATTAACTCATGACCTTTGAGTTGTCACCTTCCTCGTTGGTCTACACGGATCAACGAACACATTCAACACCTTGAATATTCCCACTTGAATGCTCCTCGAAGTTATCACCGGTGTCAACTCAAAAACAAGCTTCATTCAGTCGACATTCTTTATCTCTTGAACCCCTTAGATCTTACTCCTTAGGTCTTGCTCCTTAGGTCTGGCTCCTTAGGTCTTAATACGACCCAAGACTTAGACCAAACACCTTAGGTCCAAAAAAGACCCAAGACTTAGACCTAACTCCTTATATTTAAAAACGACCCAAGACTTAGATCTAACTATTTAGGTCTAAAAATGACCCAAGGCCTTAGACCTAACTCCTTAGATCTAAAAACGACCCAAGACTTAGACCTAACTCCTTAAGTCTAAAAATGACCCAAGACTTAGATCTAACTCCTTAGGTCTAAAAACGACCCAAGGCCTTAGACCTAAATCCTTAGGTCTAAAAACGACCCAACTCCTTAGGTCTAAAAACGACCCAAGACTTGGTTCTAACTACTTAGGTCTAAAAACGACCCAAGAATTAGATCTAAATCCTTAGGTCTAAAATGACCCAAGACTTAGATCTAACTCCTTAGGTCTAAAAACGATCCAGGACTTAGACCTAACTCCTTAGATCTAAAAACGGCCCAAGACTTAGATCTAACTCCTTAGGTCTAAGAACGACCCAAGACTTAAACCTAACTCATTAGATCTAAAAACGACCCAAGACTTAGATCTAGCTCCTTAGGTCTAAAAACAACCCAAGGCCTTAGACCTAACTCCTTAGGTCTAAAAACGACCCAACTCTAGATTTGACCAAATTAGCTCCAAACTTGACCAAATCTTCGCCAAACAACAACAACGATTCAAACAACTGATATAAGTCATCCAAATCAGCCATAACCAACTCACAAATCCATAACAATATCAAAATGACAATTATCATCATTAAATCATAGAAATTGTTCTAAATCATGATAAATGAATGTATGAACTAAAATTATGGATCTAACTAGCATGAACATATGAAATATCATAGAAATTACCGGGTTTAAGTTGCTAAATTAGATCCTATGGTGATTCATATGAAAATATACTTACCATGATGTAGATCTAGGTGAAAACAACTTTAAATGATGAAAAGTAAGATCAAACACCCATATACTTGATTGAATCCGCGTGAGAGATGCATATCACTCACCAATCCTTCGGTCTAGCGTAGAAATGAAGAAATATGAATCCGGATAGAGGAGAGCTTGCTTCAATCCGCTCGATTTGATGAAATCTCCCTTGAAACGGTGTAGATCTAGCCTCAAATGGTGTAGGTCTTCGATTCTCTAAGCTTTAATGGTAGAAAGGATGAAGGAATGGAGGATCCCTTGGCTCTTCCAAATGAGAGAATGGAGAAAGTAAACTCTTTCCCATGCCTCTTATCCCCTATTTGTAGCCTTCCACCAGCCCACTGCCTCTCCAAATCATCCCATTATGGCTTTCCAAAAATGGACAGCCAACTGAAAAACCTTAAAACAGCGATTTCTCCCAAACCGTTGAGCCAAATCTTTAATGTAACCACTCTACGAAAAGGCAAACATCAATTCCTTTCCAATTGCACAGGTCTCATCCTCTTATTCGACCTAAGCCAAAAGTTATTCCCTGTACAAGACTGATAGGGGCAAAATTATCACAAATAAAATCTATAAAAATTATGGAAATGTCTCACATCCCCATAAGCAACATATCAGAAGATGAGAATGATCCAACCCTCAGGGAATAGAATAAAAATATTTTACGTTCTTCCGATACGTAAAATGCGGGCTGTTACATTCTCTCCTCAGGAATTTCGCCCTCGAAATTCCAACAAACACAAGCAACCACAACAATTCTGCACGCCTATCACTCATGAGTAGCCAATCCTATCACTCAAACTAGCCGCCATCAAGCCATGCATCCATAGCCTTATCCTAGCGTGCAGAATTCTAAAAACATAATAGTGCAAGTTACAATGATGTAAGGTGACACAATACTAATGGGTCATTCCGACGAAGAGTTCTGGGTGGGTCATCTTCATGCTCTCTTCCGTCTCCCATGTACAATCGTCGCCCTCCTCACTCTATTGTACCTTGACTAGCTTAACCGTCTTCCTCCTAAGCTGTTTCATGTCAACGAAGCGGCTTACGAGGTCTTGCAACTACGGCCTCTATTTCTAGGTCTTCGTACTGCTCTGGAGGTACCACCACATTCGAATCATGCACGAACTTCCGTTGAAACAACACATGGAAAACATTAAGCACATTCAACATCTTCTCAGGAAACTCCAATCTATATGCGAGCTTTCCTATTCGCTTGATTATCGGAAATGGTCCAATGAACCTAGGAGACAACTTTCCTTTACTTCCAAATTTAACTACATGCTTCAATGGAGAAATTTTCACAAAAACCATATCGCCAACATTGAATTCCAAATATTTTCGACGTTTATCAGCATAACTCTTCTGATGATCTTAGGCCACCTTCATTCGTTGCCAAACGATCTCGATACAATCTGAGGTCTCTCTAATCATTTCAGGCCCAAGTACCATCTTATCTCCAGTTTCTAACCAACAGGCTGGAGAATTGCACGGCCTCCCATACAACGCCTCGTATGGTGCCATCCCAATGCTAGACCGGTAGCTATTACTATACGCAAACTCAACTAGATGTAAATGGTCTTCCCATGATACCTCGAAATCAAACACATAAGCTCTTTGGAGATCTTCCAAAACTCGGTTAACCCTCTCGGTTTGACCATCCGTTTGGGGATGATAAGCTGTACTTAAACACAACTCGGTTCCCAAAGCTTCTTGTAGACTCTACCAAAATCCACTCGTAAATAATGGATCTCGGCCACTCACTATACTCTTTGGGACACCATGGAACTGAACTATCCATTTCACATAAAGTTCAGCCAGTTTTGACGTCGTCCTAGTCGACTTGACAGGAATGAATCTCGCACTTTTGGTCAAACGATCCACGACGACCCAAATCCCTTCGTTCCTGCCCTAGTTTTAGGTAGTCCATCAATAAAATCCATCGTTACTTGCTCTCACTTCCACGTAGGAACTTCCAATGGCTGAAGCAAACCACTTGGCTTCTTCTGTTCAGCTTTCACCAACTGACAGTACATACACTTGGAAACGAACTTTCCAATATCCCGCTTCACCCCTTCTCAGTAATAGATTTTCTTCATATCCCGATACGTCTTATTACCACCGGGATGAATCGTCAACTTCGAGTGATGCCATTCTCTCAGAACCTCATCTCTCAATCCATCGATATCAGAAACAAATAATCGCCCTTGCTTTCCAAGCCAACTTTCTCGATCGACTTCGAACTCTTTATTCTCTGGTTCCAATCCCTGGATAAACTCGACAAGCTTAGCATCTCGCTTTTGGCTTTCGCCAATCTTTTCGATGAGAGTAGGTCTTATCGATAATCTTGCTGACATTTCAGGTTCCAACTCGCACCTAGGCCTGAAATCAAACCTTGCCAAATACTCGAGGATCTTCCATTCCGAAAACATCGCTCCCAAACCTGCGTGCCTTCAACTCAACGCATTTGCAACCGCGTTACTTTTACCAGGAGTATAGGCTATATAGAAATCCTACGATGCCAGAAACTCTAAACATCGTTGTTGTCGAAGATTCAAATCCTTATGGGAGAAAAGATATTTCGACGACTTGTGATCCGTCAACAACTTGAATTGAACACCCAATAGGTAATGTCTCCACATCTTCAGAGCAAACACAATCGCTGCCAATTCTAAATCATGAGTTGGGTAATTTCTCTCATGCGGCTTCAGCTATGCGTAGGCCACAACCTTATCCTTCTGCATCAGTACTGCTCCAAGCCCAATACCACAGGCGTCGGTGTATATCACCTGTAATCGCCCGAATTTCCATACTCTTTGAGTTGACTAATAACACCACCATCCAACCCAAACTGCATAGAAATACGAATCATTAATAGAAAGAAGTTAGAGAATGAGAAATAGAAAGAAAGAAAAGTTAGAATAGAAGAAAACGAAGAACACAAATCTCACAGCGGAACGAATAAAATATATTATATAACATAACTCTTGAAATAAAAATCATTAACTGTATATACATACCATTATCAGAGCATAACAGCTATTCTTGGAACAGTTATAAACACCTGTTCCCAGATACAAACATAATACACAACGGAAAAATATAATAGTTTATAGCTAACTGGTGAAGCCTCCTGCTTCAAACTCCTCCAAGTGAATCTGTAAAACCACGACTACTTGACTGCCTGTACAAATTTGGGCACCCAAGAGTTTAGGGAAAACAAACAAAATAAACTCTGGGTCAGTCATGGGACTGGTGTGAGTAAACTCCAACCATTCGATTTAACTTTCAAAAATCCTTTCGAAAGAAATGATAATCGTAAGACCGATCCACACATAAACACGGATGGTTTTTACCTTACGATAACCAATTTTTTTTTTTTTTGATATCAAATCTAGTGATATTATAATAATATCTACATCAAATAAATAGAATCTAGTGGAATAATTGCATCTCACGCTCCATGTGTAATATAAAATCGAAAACCGCAGGGCGCTTATTGGAGATTGGATTCCGACTATGACAAGGTATGGAACCACCTTCCGATAGTGTATCTCTAGAAGGGATACACTGGGTTCAAGAAGAACGTCTTGCAACCCGACCGATACATGGCTAGCCACTCATTTAACTTGAGTGTACCGAGCATATTATCACCAACGGTTGTGATCAGCAACTGTTGCCGAAAGCACGCAGCAGCGAATAGAATAAGAAGCAAAATGAAATTTCTCTAGATCAAATGATAATAACCCTAATGGGAATGACCCACATGGCCATGCTGCCTGCCCGATTTCTGTCATTTCCCGGGTGATGAGGCTTAAGGTCACGATTAACTTTCAGAACATCTTGTCATCATTCACTTTGAATGTCACGTCGTTAGACATTCGTCCATACACGTTATCCTGGTACTGGACAAACCGAAGGCACCAATCTATTAATCCATCTTGGGCAATTTGTACCTAGGATTTACAGAACAGCCCTTGCATTTTACTCCATCTTCAATTATATTCAACACAAGTTGATTCGTAACGCTTATGCCAATACGGAGTGATTTTTAGATAATAAATCTGATACCGGTCTCTCCGTATTGACAACGGAGGTATAAAATAAATCAAAACTTTGATAATCGGTGATTTAGCTAACAAAGAAACATTCATACAATCAATGGTCCTATTTCCAATTGGAAATTCTACCGATCAAGCATCAAACAACATCAACCACTCTTTAAATCAATTCCTTATTATATTATCGTTTCCAATTCCTATTTCCCATCTTTTGTATCCTTTCAAAACTCGATTTTCTCTCTCGGTTCTTGGTAAAACATTTCCAATATTATATTTTTTTTATTCAAGAAAATATCTCTTATTCCAGTTAGAAAACATTTCTAAATATTCAGGAAATCCTTATTTTCTATATTCAAATATACCTTATTAATATCAAAAAATATTTCCATATTCCATTCCTTTAACCAATTCATTTCATTTTCTATGTGTAGAAAATATCTCTTATTTTATTTGGGGAAAACATTTCAAAATCCTTTAAATTAACGCGATGTTATAAAACATCGTTATTATAACTCAAACCATTAATCATTTATCAACTAACCATATTGCTAACCAATCTTCACTATCGAAACTTAATCATTCCTCCATTAATCATGAAGTCAATCAAGTTGGAGTATAATTACCTCTCAGACCTTAATTGAACAACATTCTCAACTTTGAAATAGTCAAAGCTCACAACTTCAAACAAAATTTTGCTTACGCGGCTCTCGGATTCAATCTAAGAATCCACTTCTTTGACGAAAAAATATTGATTATAACGATAGCGTTATAATCGATGTTTCCAAACATTAATTATAACAGCAGCGTTATAATCGTTGTTTAGATTTATAAAACATTTATTATAACGATAGCGTTATAATCGTTGTTTCCAAATATTTGGTTTATAAAAATATAACTTGTACTTACTAATTTCAATTAATAAGCAAATAATTAAATAATTAAATTTGATTCAAATGGAAAGTAAAAATAGCTACTTCCCTAAATTCGATATAATCAAACTCCAATAAATAACTCTCATTCGAATACTCTATATTAGATTAATATTCCAAACTTCGGAATAAATATTATCATTTCAGGTTAACTAAATTTCCCTTATGATTATTTCCATTCACAAAACATTTGCTTTCAATCTTTATTCATTTTCAAATATCAGTATCTTTCCTTAATAGGAATCTAGACTTGTTTAATCATTCTAATTTAAATCAATCTTAAACTATTTAAAATCATAGAATTGTATTTCCATAGCTATAATTATTGAAATATTCACTTCTTAATATATTTAATTTAAATTATAGTTTTATACTAAATAGAATTAAAATATCCTTCCTGAACTAAACCATTATAATAAAATTTTACCTAATCAAAGTATAATTATAAATCCCATGGATTTATTTCAATTTGTTTTATATTCCAAACTTTGGAATAAAATCCAACGTTTCCTTTCGGAAACGATTTCCAATTGCCTTATCATTCAAATTTCTATTTGAATTCACATTTCCAACACATATTTCTTTTATAGGTGCTTTCGTTTGCAAAATATCTACTCTAACGATTATTCACTTTAATCGTGAATAATATTTCATTTTACATAATCAAATCCATTAGATTTTACCATATCAAACCTAAATTCCATTTATAACTTATATTTACAATTGTTTATAGAAATCCTCATTTATTAATTTTAAACATTTATAATCTCATTTATAATTTGCTAAGTTCAAATCTCATTTCAAATATTGGTTTCAAAACCGATTTCCACTTTTTCATATGAATTTATATTTCATTTTATCAATTGCTAAATAATTCATTTAATTTATAAACTCGTTTAAAATCAACTTCCTGTTTTAATAAAACAAGTTTCTACTTTTTATCTCTATTAGAAATTACACTTCACTTTTTGAAAGAAAAAAATTTACTTTTTAAATCTCAAATTCCATTTTTCTATTCGAAAATATTTTACGGTATTTAAATACCAAAATTCTAGGGCCAACAAGATCAATCACAGTTAATATATCACAGCATATGTCACAATCAATGCAAACACAATAATATAAATGTTGAGGAATCCAATTGGATCCCACCAACCTGTTTCCCTGCATCCACAGATGTTAATCGATATAAATAACATCAATTTTACTTCAATATATGATATCATGGTAAATAGAATCAACCAACGGTTAAATATATATCACTAATCAATCATTTCAGCCAATTTATCAATCATTCATCCAAACAACATCACACAGTATAGAATTACTAGAAATAAATTTTAAAACTCGTTAAATAAAAATATAAACAAGCTGGAGTTAGTGAGTTTACTCACATTGTTTTGCAGTTGTCGATTCCGCTTTTGTTTCGTTTTAAGATCAAACAGACGTTTGATTTTATCATGAAATATTAGAGCTCCATTCCCAATGAATCAGTTCCACAATATAGTCCTGCTACGATTCCAACGTGACTGTTACCGTTAGATTCTGTTAACATATGATAAGTTAACCGTGTTACCATTTACAATTAATTAAATTGTTATTAACTAGTTTAATTAACGAATTAATTACCCTTGATTTATTCTAATCCCTTCTGGACCCGTTCTCTCTGCACACCGGAATACACAGCAAAACCAACCCTCATTCTAGCTTTATTCGAATAGCTCCTTTCAAACTGATCTCCACGCCTAACAACTTCATAAACCAATATCATCAATGTTATTAACAAAAATCCTTCTTCTTCTTTTTTCTTTTCCTTTTTAATCCACAATTAGGAGATTGATTCTTCCCCTTCATTCCGCCTCACGAATTGACATTGCCACTTCAACCTACAAACATTGCCAGCTAAAATGATTGAGCGTCGAACCCTCCTCACCTCTGTAATCCGAACACAGTCAACAAAAATACCAACGATCCCCACTCTTCTTTCCTTCGAGCCTCCAGTTTGCCAAAACCCACAAATTAGACTTTCCAAATCCATGTTTGAAGAGTACAAAGTAGAATCTACTTAACCCTCTTCTTCACGAGCTCTTCTTGTTTCCAGATATTTGTTACTGAGAAAAAACCCTTTTAATCACGTAGTTAAGCAATTGAATTATGGTTTAAAGTATGTAATCCTTCTTCCCGACAATGCATACACAGGCAGCGACGAATCCAAGCTTCCTCTTCCCGAAACTCATCCCACGCACCACGCATTCGAACTGGCAACCACACCCTTGCCAAACTCTTTTTTTTTCAATTACCAGCAGTCCCAACCACATTCTCCCCTCCTCACATAAACCTGGACTTCCACATATAGCTATAGCAACAATGCGAACTTTATTATCATGGAATTAAAAAACTTAGAAATATGTGCTAACCCACTTCGTGAACACCACAAAAATCTCGGATTTGGGCATAAATGCACTGACGCCCTGAGTCTTCCGCCCTGATGCTCTGTCATCACCAAACGGAATCATCGACGGTCACGTGGCTCCAGCTACTGGCAAATCTCGTTAGGCTGAGCATTTCTGTCTCAGGCTTTTATCTCGATATCAATTTATCCCAAAAATAGTTACTTAGGATTTTTCAGCTAATTTTTATTATTAGAGAATTTTAAAGCTATCATTTAACTTGAGAGAGGAAGAAGTAGCGCTGATATACTGTTTTCGAATGAAAGAAGAACATGATAAAGGATCGAATAAATAAAGAAAATGAAAACGCCCGACGCCAAAGCTTTCGCTTTCACAAGTCATGGTATGCCTACCTCAGTACAAACAAAGACACATACCCACATTTTAGATAAAGATCTGAAAATGATGTGTGAAATTTTTATAAAGACTTGCCATTTGCCGAAATATTGTTTAGATCTCAAAAGTGAATTCCTAAAGATTTGGCCAGCGTTTTGACAGTTGCATCGAGATTTTTAAACATTTTTGCTAGATGGGACTATTTGGTAAAGATTTGGGAAACGTATTTTCTCAAGCAATAGCCATACCTCTAATTGGACAGATTTCCTGCGATTTGTCAAATTTAAGATGAGATTACATTTTAAATAGGACAACTACAAATGTTCAGAACGATTAGATTTTCAGATGGTGACTGTATTTTATTTTTACCCAAATGATCTTCTCGAAGTTCTTGACTTGTAACTCGGCTGAAACTCTGAAATCCCGAACACATTATATCTTAGTCAGATACGGTAAGATTTAAGAATCGATATGCATAGATTTTTCTAAAAGATTAGGTTTAATTTTTATTTGAAGGCGACCTTATTTTATTATTTTAATGCGCAATTTCCGCTCAACGTTTTTAATACTTACGATCACCTACTCATCCTGATCACCATGAGGTTTGAAATCCTACCATGTCTAAATATTCCGAGCCTGATGGAACTAGTTCGCCAGATTCCAAAGCTGTTTGCAAAATTACTATTTTAATTACAATTGGTTAATCGATATGTATTTATATTATGCACGATCATCAAATAACTCCAAAATAAATATATTTGTATTTATAATTCGATAATTCAAATCTAAACTCCATTAAGTATTTTAAATTATCCAATTCACAAAATATTGCAAATTCAACTATTTGCAACTATTCCGAAAATTAAATATATTATACCATTATTTATATTAATTAAGTATTCAAATCATTTGAATTCAACTGGTTTAAATCTCCAAATTAACTATTAATAATTAAATAAATTAATTATTAAATCGTTAAAAATCCAAGACGTTGCATTCCTTCCTCCTTAAAATAATTTCGTTCTCGAAATTGTTAAGCAGTAAAAATGTTATAACTCTAACTCCTCATAACCTACTTAGTTGAAATCTCATATTCCATATCTTCATAACCCCGTTCTTATCTGACCTTCGAATTCTCATACCAATACTCGACCATTCATAATTCTTTCCAACTAATTTGTCCACCATTTTTGGATAATCCATCATCACTTTCTTGTCTTCAATCCATATGCTCTTCTGCATATCCACACCTATTCCAATTTATTTTAAATCCATTTATAAATTTCATTATTCCACTTGAAATTTTACTAACCAATTCTGGTTTTATTATTTTAATTACGATTTACAACTCAATTTTAAATTATCAAAAAAAATTCTTAAAAAATTCCCAACTCTTTAAATTCGAAAAATTTCGCCAGCATCTCCTTTGCATGGCTCAATCGGTACAACCAGCCTTCTCCATTCCAAAAGAAAATCAAAAAGCCAAGCGGCTTGCCCTATAGGCTCATAAAATCATCAAACCCAAGTAATATTGTAAACATGAACCTTTTTGTCGGGCATAATTCTATCTCTTGCATTTGTTTCCATTCAATATCTACTCAGCATAAATATATCCATTTCCAGTTGGTTTCAAATCAATCCAACTTCCAGTTTTTAACCCTTTAGTCAACTTATGATTAGTTCACTTCCATTTTATCAATTCAAATCTGATTTCTATTCAATTCCATCCACTTATTATACTTGAATCCAATTCAATTCCAATTAACAGCATACAATATATATTCAACTTGCTTATTCATAAGTCGAATTCATATTAATAATTCTAAACTCAACATTTCTCTTTATTTAATTTCATTCAGAATTATTTCTAATTCAATCCAATTTCAATTCATTTGATACATATTTACCATTTCAATCTATTCAACTTATACAAGTTAAATTTTTATTTTAGAATTCAAATTTTCGGATTTTATTTCAAATTGGTTTGAAATCATATATAGTTATACACATATATTGTTAATCAACTCAATCCAAAACATTTGAATTTCTTAAACAACTCTATTTTTCTCAAATAATTTTCATTAATAAACCTATTATGCAGCAATCCGTCACTTAGAAACTCGAAAATGAACAACGATAATGTCGCGATCCATTATCAGAATTATTTTCTTGCCACTGAAGTGATTTTAGTGCTTAATCACTTTCAAAATCCATTTAAAACCATTTTTTTTTCAAAATTCTTTCAAAATAATGTTATATTACTTTAAAAAAAAACTTCAGAAACTACTTCTAAACATCCAGGATTTAAATCCACAATTTTTTTCTGAGTCCAATTCTAATTTAGCTTATTTGTATATTAAATTCATAGACAAATTCAATTTGGATTTATGTGACCATTTCAGTATTTTATAGTTTCATTTGATTGCAATAACAATCAATACATCCATATATCATAATAATTCCGAAATTGTCCCTTCTACATCAAAAACAATTTTGGGCAAAATTATTTCATTTACCCATTTAAAACAATACTGTATCAAATTGCGTTGTTCGAGAGTTTAGAAACACCTATCGATACAGTTGTACATCCTGTATCGACCATAATTCATAAACCACTCAACAAACCAATCAACACAATATAAAACAATTTTTTATATCAAATCTACAAATACGCGCTCATATATATTTACTCAAACTCAATCTAGGGTGTTATTTACCCTATCTCTATTGAGTAACGCCACAGAGCCAAGGTTACAACTCAACCTTCAGCTTTGATACACCTGAATTCCATACTCTTTGAGTCGACTAATAACACCACCATCTAACCCAAATTGCACAGAAATACGAATCATTATTAGAAAGAAGTTAGAGGATGAGAAATAGAAAGAAAGAAAAAATTAGAATAGAAGAAAACGAAGAACACAAATCTCATAGCGGAACGAATAAAATATATTATATAACATGACTCTTCAAATACAAATCATTAACTATATATACATACCATTATCAGAGCACAACAGTTATTCCTGGAACAGTTATAAACACATGTTTCCAGATACGAACATAATACACAGCGGAAAAATATGATAGTTTATAGCTAACTGGTGAAGCCTCCTGCTTTAAACTCCTCTAAGTAAATCTGTAAAATCCCGACTACTTGACTGCCCGTACAAATTTGAGTACCCAAGAGTATAGGGAAAACAAACAAAATAAACTCTGGGTCAGTCATCGGACTGGTGTGAGTAAAGTCCAACCATTCGATTTAACTTTCAAAAAACCTTTCGAAAGTGTAACACCCCACACCCGCTAAGGTCACTCACTAAGGGAATGCCTTAACTTCGGTGGAGTATTTTAAGTGAAATCTAAAACATCATTTCATTGCAGCAGAAGATAAACATGTTTGGTTACATATCAAAACCAACTAAAACAAGAGTCAAGTACTAAATATCCATCCTGATAAAACATAAGTACATAATCCCACTACATAACTAATAGCCATAATAGAAAAGATAAGCTGGGCTTTACATCACGGTCCAAGCTCCAAAAGATAGATAAAGCAATCTGATCAAAGCCCACTAGTGCTAGGCCCACTCTGAGAACCTGAGGGTTGGGAAAAAGATAAAAACAACGGGGTCAGACATAAGTCTGAATGAGCCCTATAACTTTAACAATACAATCATTAAAGTAATTAGGGTATGATATAAACTTGGTACGGTGATGACTAGGGATAAATGACTACACTAAGCAGCCAACTAGACATAGGATGAACTAAGATAATGGTAAAGACGCATCTACCCACCCAAGGGTAATTACTACACTGCACCACACCAGTCATTCCTACTTAAAGGTTGATCCCACCCAAGGACTTAGAAAATTTAACTAGTAGTTTCGTGTACCCCTAGCTGACTACATAGGTGTCGTCTGCCCCTATCTCCACTAGGTGTACCCACTACTCCCCAAGCGATCGGCTCCCTACCGTAGATACCCGTGCTGGCCCCACAGTGGGGTGTATCACTCCCCAAAGTGGCAACCCGATACAATCAACGGTGCACGGCTTATACCTACACGATGCAACAACGTCTTACCTACCAGCCCGGGTCCACACACGCATATGAAACCCGTTGGACTTGTGTTGCCACCGCTAACCCGTTTTGGCCTCTTATAGTCAAGCCCAGTACGCGTGTCCCGTCCTCGACATGGGTCGAGCCCAATAAGATACATATGGGTTACTGGTTGAAATGGGCCCCCACAAGCTACCCACCTAAGTTTGTCCCTTTTTCTAGTGCATCCCACTTAACCCTTTAATCATGTTTAATTACATGTTTCCACTTGGTTAAGTATTCTAATCGTATTTTCTATTGCCACCCAAGGAAACCCACTAGATTTCCACATGCCACCCAAGGCACTTACTTAATTTCCACATGCCACCCAAGGCACCCACTTAACCCCTCATGCGCCACTACATGCTTATCTGGTTAAGTGTTTCTTAATTGATTAAGACCGTAACCTTTGCAAAGACCTCTCACATTAGACTATCTTTTATGGCAGCTGGATTTGTCGGTCGGGTCCGGGAAGCCTTACGCCATAACCGAGTCTAACCTCGTGTCTTTACACTTGTCACGTATTTAGTTTATGCCTAAGACCTCTCACATTGGGCCAATCATTTGTAGCCGCTGGATTTGCCGGTCGGTTCCGGGCAGTCTTATGCTACAAAAGGGTCCAACCTCGTGTCTTAGTCGATTAATTACACCTAATTAATCACCCCCATAATTTGTATTAATTATCCCTAATTAATTACAAATTTAACGATGTTAATAATTGACTCAATTATGTCCATCCACTTTATGGTATGCATAATCATACCAACTTCACACCATTTCATTAACATGAATATTAACCCCATCGTTCCCCACGTAATACGTTGACATGACATACTTAAAAGGGAAGATTCATCACAAACACAATGGGTTCAACTTGCATAACATTAGCATCAACATGGGTTTTAAAGGTGTCAACATGCATATATGACCATGGCATCAAACCCAACTAGCATAAATAATCAACCCAAACTTGCATGAATCACATATGTCATAAAGAGGGTAACTTGCATAAGTTACTTATGTCATACAAAGGGGTAAACATGCAAATGTATGTATGACATATAAAGGGGTTAACTTGCATATGTATGCATATCATACAAAGGTGTAAACTTGCACATGTTACTTGCATATAATCAAACACCAAACTTGCATAACATGTCATATATGAACTTGCATATAATCAAACACCAAACTTGCATAACATGTCATATATGAACTTGCATATAATCAAACACCAAACTTGCATAACATGGTGTCATAATGGATCAATGTTTATCATAGTGATTTGCATAACTAGCATCATGAACACATAGCATAAAACTTGCATAACTAGCATCATGAACATATAGCATAAAACTTGCATAACTAGCATCATGAACTCATAGCATATGACTTGCATAACTTGCACAACATCATGAACACATAGCATATGACTTGCATAACTTGCATAACATCATGAACACATAGCATATGACTTGCATAACTTGCATAACATCATGAACACATAGCATATGATAACATAACTTGCATTGATCCACATACATAACCATAACCTCATTATATCCTATCATAATTAGTTTAGCAATTGCTTGCTAAAGGCATAGAAACTCACAACTTGTTGATTAGCACTCCTACGAAGAAGATTAAGTTGCTAGAGTTGATTAGGAGTTGATTTGAGAAGCTATCTTCTTCTACAATTTGATGGAGGCTCCTTCAAGTTGCATTTTGACGGCATAACGACGTTGTATCTATTTTTAGTATGAATTAGGGTAGTCTTAGGGTGTATTTATAGAATTAGGATGTAGTTTAGGCCCTTAGATTAACCCTAATTTAGTTTAGAGCCGTCAGATTTCGTCACAAGCCACCAAAACATAGCCCAAAGCTCAAAACAGTGCACCCAGGCCAAACTGACCGACAGGGGGGGGGGGTCGACACATGGGTCGACCCCTTGGGGGGGGTCGACACCCATGTCGACCCTAGTGTCGACACCCTCTGTCTAGCGGGAATTTTCACGCCTCTTCTGAAATTTGAAATTTGAATATTTTAAATCTGTTTTGAATTTTCTGAAACTTCGGATGGCCATAACTTCTTCATACGAAGTCCAAATCACGCAAACTCGGACTCTATCTCAACCAGAATACCGAGACGAACACAATGGCGCAACCCGTTTCCCTTAATTCTCACATCTGAGATTAATTATTCTTTAATTACTAAACATTAATATTAAGTGAAATTCGGGGTGTTACAGAAAGAAATGATAATCGTAAGATCAATCCACACATAAACACGGATGGTTTTTACTTTACGATAACCAAAATATTTTTTTGATATCAAATCCAGTGATATTATAATAATGTCTACATCAAATAAATAGAATCTAGTGGAACGCTTGCATCTCACGCTCCATATATAATACAAAATTGAAAACAGTAGGGCGCTTATTGGAGATTGGATTCCGACTATGAAAAGGTATGGAACCACCTTCCGATAGTGTATCTCTAGAGGGGATATACTGGGTTTAACAAGAACGTCTTGCAACCCGACCCACACATGACTGGCCACTCATTTAACTTGAGTGTACCGAGCATATTATCACCAACGGTTGTGATCAGCAACCTTGCCGAAAGCATACAGCAGCGAATAGAATAAGAAGTAAAATGAAATTTCTCTAGATCAGGTGATAATACCCCTAATGGGAATGACCCACATGGTCATGCTGCCTGCCCAATTTCTGCCATTTTCCGGGTGATGAGCCTTGAGGTCACGATTAACTTTCACAACATCTTGTCATCATTCACTTTGAATGTCAATCGTTAGACATTCGTCCATACACGTTGTCCTGGGACTGGACAAATCGAAGGCACCATTCTATTAATCCATCTTGGGCAATTTGTACCTAGGATTTACAGAACAACCCTTGCATTTTACTCCGTCTTCAATTATCTTCAGCATAAGTTGATTCGTAACGCTTATGCCAATACGGAGTGGTTTTCAGATAATAAATCCGATCCCAGTCTCTCCGTATTGACAACGGGGTATAAAATAAATCAAAACTTTGATAGTCGGTGATTTAACTATCAAAGAAACATTCATACAATCAAAGGACCTATTTCCAATTGGAAATTCTACCAATCAGCATCAAACAACATCAGCCACTTTTTAAATCAATTCCTTATTATATTCTCATTTCCAATTCCTATTTCCCATCTTTTGCATCCTTTCAAAACTCGATTTTCTCTCTCGGTTCTTGGAAAAAAATTCCAATATTATAAATTTTTTATTCGAGAAAATTTCCATTTAGAAAACATTTCTAAATATTCACGAAATCCTTATTTTCTATATTCAGAAAATATACCTTAGTAATATTGGAAAATATTTCCACATTCCATTCCTTTGACCAATTCATTTCATTTTCTATGCGTAGAAAATATCACTTATTTTGTTTGGGGAAAACATTTCGAAATCCTTTAAATTAACGCGATGTTATAAAACATCATTATTATAACTCAAACCATTAATCATTTATCAACTAACCATATTGCTAACCAATCTTCACTATCGAACCTTAACCATTCCTCCATCAATCATGAAGTCAATCAAGTTGGCATATAATTACCTCTCAGACCTTAATTGAACAACATTCTCAACTTTGAAATAGTCAAAGCTCACAACTTCAAACAAAACTTTGCTTACGCGACTCTCAGATTCAATCTAAGAATCCACTTCTTTTACGAAAAAATATTGATTATAACGGTAGCGTTATACTCGTTATTTCCAAACATTAATTATAACAACAACGTTGTAATCGCTATTTAGATTTATAAAACATTTATTATAACGATAGCATTATAATCGTTATTTCCAAGTATTTGGTTTATAAAAATATAACTTGTACTTATTAATTTATATAAACAATTTAATAAGTAAATAATTAAATTTGATTCAAACGGAAAGTAAAAATAACTACTTCCCTAAATTCGATATAATCGAATTCCAATAAATAACTCTCATTCTAATAATCTATATTCGATTAATATTCCGAACTTCATAACAAATCTTATCATTTCAGGTTAATTAAATTTCCCTTATGATTATTTCCATTCACAAAACATTTGCTTTCAATCTTTATTCATTTTCAACTATCAGTGTCTTTACTTAATAGGAATCTAGACTTGTTTAATAATTCTAATTTAAATCAATCTTAAACTATTTCAAAACATGGAATTGTATTTCCATAGCTATAAATATTGAAATATTCACTTCTTAATAAATTTCATTTAAATTATAGTTTTATACTAAATAGAATTCAAATATCCTTCCTTGACTACACCATTATAATAAAACGTTACCTAATCAAAGTATAATTATAAATCCGTTGGATTTATTTCAATTTGTTTTATATTCGAACTTTGCAATAAAATCAACGTTTCCTTTCGGAAACGATTTCCATTTGCTTTATCATTCAAATTTCTATTTGAGTTCACATTTCCAACCCATATTTCTTTTATAGATGCTTTCGTTTGCAAAATATCTACTCTAACAATTATTCACTTTAATCGTGAATAATATTTCATTTTACATAATCAAGTCCATTTGATTTTGCCATATCAAACCCAAATTCCATTTATAACTTCTATTTACAATTGTTTATAGAAATCCTCATTTATTAATTTCAAACATTTAAAATCTCGTTTATAATTTCCTTTATAATTTGCTAAGTTCAAATCTCATTTCAAATATTGGTTTCAAAACCGATTTCCAATTTTTCATTTGAATTCAAATCTGAATTTATATTTCATTTTATCCAATGTTAAATAATTCATTTAATTTATAAACTCGTTTAAATCAACTTCCTGTTTTAATAAAACAAGTTTCTACTTTTTAACTCCATTCGAAATTACACTTCAATTTTTGAAAAACATATATTTACTTTTTAAATCTCAAATTTCATTTTTCTATTCGAAAATATTTTACGGTATTTAAATACCAAAATTCTAGGGCCAACAAGATCAATCACAGTTAATATATCACAGCATATGTCACAATCAATGCACACACAATAATATAAATGTTGAGGAATCCAGTTGGATCCCTCCAACCTGTTTCCCTGCATTCACAGATGTTAATCGATATAAATAACGTCAATTTTACTTTAATATATGATATCATGGTAAACAGAATCAACCAACAGTTAAATATATATCACTAATTAACCGTTTCAGCCAATTTATCAATCACTCATCCAAACAACCATCACACAATATAAAATTACTAGAAATAAATTTTAAAACTCGTTAAATAAAAATATAAACGAGCTGGAGTTAATGAGTTTACTCACATTGTTTTGCAGTTGTCGATTCTGCTTTTGTTTCGTTTTAAGATCAAACAGAGGTTTGATTTTATCACGAAATATTAATAGCTCCATTCCCAGTGAATCAGTTCCACAATATAGTCCTCGTTGCTACGATTCAACGCGACTGTTACCGTTTAGATTCTGTTAGCATATGATAAGTTAACCGTGTTACCATTTATAATGAATTAAATTGTTATTAACTAGTTTAATTAACAAATTAATTACCCTTGATTTATTTTAATCCCTTTTGGACCCGTTCTCTCTACACCAAGGAATACACAGCAAAATACCAACCCTCATTCTAGCTTTATTCGAGTAGCACCTTCAAACTGCTCTCCATGCCCAAACAACTTCATAAACCAATATCATTGATGTTATTAACACAAATCCTTCTTCTTCTTTTTTTCCTTTTCTTTTTAATCCACGATTATGAGATTGATTCTTCCCCTTCATTCTGCCTCACGAATTGACATTGCCACTTCAACCTACAGCCATCGCCAACTAAAATGACTGAGCGTCGAACCCTTCTCACCTCTGTAATCTGAACACAGTCAACAGAAATACCAACAATCCCCACCCTTTTTTCCTTCGAGCCTCCAGTTTGCCAAAACCCACAAATTAGACTTTCCAAATCCATGTTTGTAGAGTACAAAGTAGAATTTGCTTAACCCTCTTCTTCAGAGCTCTTCTTGTTTCCAGATATTCGTTATTGAGAAAAAACCTTTTAATCACGTGGTTAAGAAATTGAATTATGGTTTAAAGTATGTAATCCTTCTTCCCGACAATGCATATACACGCAGCGAAGCAGCCAAGCTTCCTCTTCCCAAAACTCCTCCCATGCACCACTCATTCGAAAAGGCAACCACCCCCTTGCCTTTCCAATTACCAACAGTCCCAACCACGGTCTCCCCACCTCACAAAAACTTGAACTTCCACATATAGCTATAGCAACTATGCGAACTTTATTATCATGGAATCAAAAAAAAAAACTTAGAAATATGTGCTAACCAACTTCGTGAACACCACAAAAATCTCGGATTTAGGCATAAATGCACTGACGCCCTGAGTATTCCACCCTAGATGCTCTGTCATCACCAAACAGAATCATCAACGGTCACGCGGCTCCAGCTACTGGCAAATCTCGTTAGGCTGAGCATTTCTGTCTCAGGCTTTTATCTCGATATCGATTTATCCCAAAAATAGTTGCTTAGGATTTTTCAGTTTATTTTTATTATTAGAGAATTTTGAAGCAATCATTTAACTTGAGAGAGGAAGAAGTAGCGATGATGTACTATTTTCGAATGAAAGAAGATTATGATGAGGGATCGAATAAATAAAGAAAATGAAAACGCCCGGGGTCAAAGCTTTCGCTTTCACAAGTCATGGTATGCCTACCTCAGTACAGACAAAGACACATACCCACGTTTTAGATATAGATCTGAAAATGATGTGTGAGATTTTTATAAAGACTTGCCATGTGCCGAAATATTGTTTAGATCTCAAAAGTAAATTCCCAAAGATTTGGCCAGCGTTTTGATAGCTGCATCGAGATTTTTAAACATTTTTGCCAGATGGGACTATTTGGTAAAGATTTGGGAAACGTATTTTCTCAAGCAATAGCCATACATCTAGTTGGACAGATTTCCTACAATTTGTCAGATTTAAGATGAGATTACATTTTAAATTGGATATTTGCAAATGTTCAGAACGATTAGATTTTCAGATGATGATTGTATTTTATTTTTACCTAAATGATCTTCTCGAAGTTCTTGACTTGTAACTTAGCTGAAACTATGAAATCCCGAACACATTGTATCTTGGTCTGATACGGTAAGATTTAAGAATCGATATGCATAGATTTTTCTAAAAGATTGGGTTTGATTTTTATTTGAAGGCGACCTTATTTTATTATTTTAATGCGTAATTTCCGTTCAACGTTTTTAATACTTACGATCACCTACTCGTCCTGATCACCATGAGATTTGAAATCCAACCATGTCTAAATATTCCGAGCCCGATGGAACTGGTTCGCCGGATTCCAAAGATGTTTGCAAAATTACTATTTTAATTACAGTTGGTAAATCGATATGTATTCATATTGTGCACGATCATCAAATAACTCCAAAATAAATATATTTGGATTTATAATTCGATAATTCAAATCTAAACTCCATTAAATATTTTAAATTATCCAATTCACAGAATATTGCAAATTCAATTATTTCCAACTACTGCGAAAATTAAATATATCATACCATTGTTTATACTAATTAAATATTCAAATCATTTGAATTCAAGTGGTTTAAATCTCAAAATCAACTATTAATAATTAAATTAATTAATTATTAAATTGTTAAAAATCCAGGACATTACATCACCATCTCTTCATTCTCATTCGGAATGGTCAACACAGGAGCACTCGTCAGTCTCTCCTTCAAGATTCCAAACGCTTGCTCACACTTTGCATCCCAGGTGAACATTTGATTCTTTTTCGTTAATCCCGTCAATGGTGCAGCTATCTTGGAGAAATCCTTGATAAACCATCGGTAATAACCAGCCAAACCAGGGAAACTTTTCACATCCATCGCATTCTTAGGTCTATCCCAGTCCTGGAGTGCTGCCACTTTAGCGGGGTCAACCGCTATCCCATTTCTAGAAGCAACATGGCCAAAGAACCTCACTTCATTCTTCCAGAACTGACACTTTGAAAACTAAGCTCTCAGCTAATGCTTTTGCAAGATTTCCAACGCAACCCTCAACTGCGTCTTATATTCTTCCCCATTCTGTGAATAAAACAGAATATCATCCACGAACACAAGCATGAACTTGTTCAGCTGATCTCTGAATACCCTATTCATAAGTTCCACGAAATATGCTGGCGCATTAGTCAACTCGAATGGCATCACTAACCATTCGAAAAACCCGGACGGTGTCCTAAAAGTAGTCTTTCGCACACTATCCTTAGCCACCCTCAACTGGTGAAATCCCGTTGCCAAATCCATCTGAGAAAACACTTTGGCTTCGTGAAGCTGATTGAACAAGTCATCAATCCTTGGAAACAGATACTTGTTCAACTCACGATAGTCCACACACAATCTTAACGAGCCATCTGCCTTGGTTGCAAACACGACTGGTGCACCCCATTCGGAAACACTTCTCTGAATGAATCCCTTTCCTAGAAGGTCACGAACTTGCACCTCCAACTCTCTCTGTTCCATAGGCGCCATCCTCCTAAGAGGCATAACGATTTGTCTAGCACCCTCAACCAAATCAATCCTAAACTCGATCTCACGATGCAGCAACAACCCTTTGACCTCGTCAAAGACATCCCCATACTCATTAGCGATCAGCACTGATGACAGGTCTTGTGGAATCCCAAGCGAATATATATAACTCAAGAAGACCACATCTTTGCGCTTACATCTAATCAACACCTTTCTCCCTTCCACATCCCCGACCCTCACCTCTAACTTCTCGCAATTCACCCTTGCCGCATACCTCTTGAGTCAATCCATGCCTAAGATGATCCAAACCCGGCAAAGTTAAGAACAAAGCAATCACACACAAAAGAGCAACCATGACTCGACAACACTAGACCATGACATATCATGCACAAACTCGATGAACCCCCAATTGGATTAGTCACGATCAATGGTCTATCATAATTCTCGGATTCCAAACCCAAGGGACACACAAGTTCATTGCAAATGAATGAATGTGATGCTCCAGTATCAAACAAAACTCGATCAGAAACACCATGAAGAGAAAGAGTACCTCACACCACGACACCCTTTCCATTTTCCTCTGCAGTAGGAACTCTTGAGTAAGTTGGTATGGCTTCCAAAGCATATGCCTTCACAACCTGCTTGCCCTTAGCTGATTCTGGACAATCTTTCTTCTCATGCCCAGGCTTCCCACACTTGAAGCACTTCTTCTCAGCTTTGGGATTCTTGCACTCACTAGCAAAATGGCATTTCTTTTGGCAATTGAAGCAAACTACCTCACTCTTAGGCTTTTTTGGCCATTCTTCCCTTTCTGTTGTTGTTGCTTCCTCTTCTTATTATTACCACCTTGTTGTGGATTCTGTTCTTCCTTATGTGCAACAACAGAAATCTTCTTAGGAAACAGACTTTCATGCCTCAAAGCCTTCTCGACGATCTTTTCAAAGCTATCATTGAGGTGATCCACAAGCTGATTCCAAAGGTATTCATCCAACCCCAAGACAAACTTCTCGTTCTTTTGATAAGGAGTATCCATATATGAACGTGCATACTTCGACAAAGCCTCGAAGTCAGAAATATAGTTGAGAACTAGACGACCATTCTATTTAAGCTCCACGAATCTCTTAAACAGAACAGACTTCTGAAAGGTGAAGATAAACTTTGCTTCAAACTTAGCTTGGAACATCTCCCATGAAATATCCTCTTCAGGAGACTCAAGTGTGACAGAGTTCCACCAGTCCATCGCTCTACCCACTAACTGCCTTGATGCAAGTTTCCTCTTTGTTGCATCATCAATGCCCAAGTTCTTGAAGATTCGAACACACATATCCAACCACCTCTGGACTTCTTCAACTGGTTTAGTGCCCTTGAACTGTTTCCCTTCCAACGAGGTAAATTCTTTGCATAGCTTTGCAAATTCTACAACTCTCGGCACTTGGACTCCAGCATTAGCTGTTGCTGCCACTGGAGCAGGGTTCCTTCGAAGGCATGCTTCCATCATAGCTTCAAACATGGACGATTAATCAGGTGCCCCGCCATTACCCCTCCATGCATAGCTTCTTCCTCAGCAGTACTTCTTGTATAACGTCATTCTAAATCTGTGAACTAAAATGATTAACCACTTACAAGATAAGCTGCTAAAGAAGTACAAACGCTACTATACTATATAGTACCATATAGTATACATCCATCTAAAATCTACAATTACGTATCTCATACGTGATTATGTCTTCGAACTTTAGCCAAAATCGCTGACCAGAGCTCTGATACCAAATGTGACGACTGCCTACAGCCCCCGCACTAAACAAGAGAAATAATGCGCTGAAAGATGTGCCTGGCAGCTATGGACAATCATCAAAGTAGGTAAACACATCGGAACCTGTCGTAAATCTCATAGCGCAAGGATAAAATATAATAGAGCATATACAACAGGTAATAACAGTGAAATCCAATTGCACAGAAACTGAAAACTCTTAATAGAACCAGTAGAAAGATCCATACAACATAGGATAATATTTCTGTACAAAGGTCCCCATTACATCTCTCAGAGCATATAGTATTAGCGGAAACAGAAAATAGTAGATAGCAATAAATTGGTACGTAAGCCTCCTACTCATCATCGATCAGCATCGTCGTGCTCACTAAGGCATCACCTGTCACCTGCTACTCAGTCTGCCCATCCACAACCAGATGAACATCCTGAGGTAATAAGGGGAAACATAAAACCTTGAGTCAGACAACAGTCTTAGTGAGTGATAAAATAGCTAACAAACTACATCAATAAAGTATATGAGAATGGATAGACAAACTTACTAATCTACCCACAACACCAAAGAAGAACTCAACCTTATCTTCCCCACATCAGACAGTGATAGCCTTTACAACAACAAGTCAACCGTTCATTTATGGAAACCAAAACATCCACTCAATCATGATAAGCATTCATAACATCCAGATTATGGATCTCACATAAATCATCCTAATCAAATTCAACATCCTTTGATCACAAGCCCCAGAGGCCTAAACCAATAACAGACAAGCACCGAAGGAACATCTCCTTTGATGTTGGATAATCTACATGAGACGGTACAAACAAGGAAACCAATCATCCATGACAGACTTTGGCTATCACTGTCAATCCTGCTTTGGAACCATCGTTAATCATATGACGAACAACCTTACCATATTTTAAGGGCTAATGGTAACCCTTGTTCTAACATAAGCTCACATGTCCAACCTTGACAACTAGGTCTTTCTACAAGACCCAGGGTACTCGACCAGCAACCTTCCAGTCTTTTAGGTTGCCTCTATTGTACCCATGTTTTGAGCCTACTAGATATTACAACAACGATAATCTCTTGGCCTTCTCATCTCTAGTCATCCGACCCGATGACTTTTCATAGCTCGAGCAACCATTATCCACCAACTCACGACCTTTGAGTTGCCACCTTCCTCGTTGGTCTATACCGATCAATGAACACATTCAACACCTCAAATATTCCCAGTTGAATGCTCCTCGAAGTTATCACCATTGTCGACTCAAAAACAACCTTCATTCAATCGACATTCTTTAGCTCTTGAACCATTAGATCTTATTCCTTAGGTCTTGCCCCTTAGGTCTGGCTCCTTAGGTCTTAAAACGACCCAAGACTTATACCTAACTCCTTAGACCTTAAAACGATCTAAGACTTAGATCTAACTCCTTAGGTCTAAAAACAACGCAAGGTCTTAGACCTAACTCCTTAGATCTAAAAACGACCCAAGACTTAGGCCTAACTCCTTAGGTCTAAAAACGACCCAAGACTTAGTTCTAACTCCTTAGGTCTATATACGACCTAAGGCCTTAGATCTAACTCCTTAGGTCTAAAAACGACCCAGGACTTAGATCTAACTCCTTAGGTCTAAAACGACCCAAGACTTAGATCTAACTCCTTAGGTCTAAAAACGACCCAGGACTTAGACCTAACTCCTTAGATCTAAAAATGACCCAAGGCTTAGATCTAACTCCTTAGGTCTAAAAACGACCCAACCTTAGATCTAAAAACGACCCAAGACTTAGATCTAGCTCCTTAGGTCTAAAAACGACCCAAGGCCTTAGACCTAACTCCTTAGGTCTAAAAACGACCCAACTCCAGATTTGACCAAATTAGCTCCAAACTTGACCAAATCTTCGCCAAACAACAACAACGATTCAAACAACTGATATAAGTCATCCAAATCAGCCATAACCAACTCACAAATCCATAACAATATCAAAATGACAATTATCATCATTAAATCATAGAAATTGTTCTAAATCATGATAAATGAATGTATGAACTAAAATTATGGATCTAACTAGCATGAACATATGAAATATCATAGAAATTACCGGGTTTAAGTTGCTAAATTAGATCCTATGGTGATTCATATGAAAATATACTTACCATGATGTAGATCTAGGTAAAAATAACTCTAAATGATGAAAAGTAGGATCAGACACCCATATACTTGATTGAATCCGCGTGAGAGATACATATCCATCACCAATCCTTCAATCTAGCTTAGAAATGAAGAAATATGAATCCGGACAGCGGAGAGTTTGCTTCAATCCGCTCGATTTGATGAAATCTCCCTTGAAACGGTGTAGATCTAGCCTCAAATGGTGTAGATCTTTGATTCTCTGAGCTTTAATGAAAGAAAAGATGAAGGAACGGAGGATCCCTTGGCTCTTCCAATGAGAGAATGGAGAAAGTAAACACTTTCCCATGCCTCTTATCCCCTATTTATAGTCTTCCACCAGCCCACTAATGGGCCTCTCCAAATCAGCCCATTATGGCTTTCCAAACATGGTCAGTCAACTGAAAAACATTAAAACAACGATTTCTCACAAACAGCTAAGCCAAATCTTTAATATTATCAGTCTACGGAAAGACAAACATCAATTCCTTTCCAATGGCACAAGTCTCATCCTTTGATTCGACCTGAATCAAAGGTTATTCCCTGTATAAGATTGACAGGGGAAAATTGTCACAAATAAAATCGGTAAAAATTATGAACATGTCTAATATCCTCATAAGCAACATATTAAAAGATAAGAATGATCCAACCCTCAGGGAATAAAATAAAAATATTTTATGATATTCCGATACGTAAAATACGAACTGTTACATTGTCTGACTCAACGGTGGGGGATACGAAGTGTTCAAACGTTGAGGGATCCGAAATGGAGAGGTCCGATGTGAAGGGATACCGGAGGCTCGGGTAAGAAGGCGAGTGGTTCGAAGGAATTGGAGGAGAGGGAGCCGATACGATCAAAATATGTACGTATTGGAGGGGGGGGGGGGGGTCGAGGTACATGTTATGAGGGATCCGAAACGTGTGTGTTGAGGGATACGAGTTTGTGGTTAGGGCATGGTTTCGAGGAGCTGTGGGATTCTTTCTCTCACGATCTCCTCTGAGCTTATACCGTTAGTTATCTGGCGACACTTCGAACTTTAAAGTCACACGATATATTGAGTCGAGCGGGTTTTGATGTACTTTTGGAAACCAGAGCAAAACGCCGATTAACAGATAGAATTATCTTGAAAAAGGAATACAATACTATTTTGATGTACTAACTCTGCATTCACTTTGCGCTTCTAATGCCCGTTTAAAATTCGAAAAAAAATGCACTATGCGTCACTACTTCTGATTGGTCAAGTTGATACATTCGGGTTGGTGCTATCACGAAATAAAATTCAAAAATTTATCCTGACATACGTGGGGCCAGACGTAATAAGGGGTTTGGGAAGGCTCACAAAATTTTGATTTAAGCGGTATAATTTTCGTCTTCCTCTATTGAATCGAATCTGAAATTTTAAAATTTGAAATGGTTCATCTCGCTTCAATTACAAATACAGCCCGACTTATGCAATGCTTCAACGCTTCAACAGTTCGCTGTCCTATTTCAATACTACCATCAATTAACAAATTGTAAATTACCATTTTGAATATCTCTCTTTAAACTTGCTGTTTTTCATTTCAATCTTGTTATCCAGAGAAAGCGTTACCATTCCTATACGGCAACCTCTTCTCACTCTTCTTTTATAGACCCAGGTTCTTTTTAATTCTTCTTCCGTTCCTTTTGATTGAAAAATAGTTTATTTCTTGGCTTGATGAAGATTTGAGCAAGCTAGGTTTTGATAAGTTTTTATGTGATGGGCGATAGATTCAAATTGCTTTCTTTAGCATTTTGTCGAACACTTGCTTATACGTTACTTTATTAGTACTGGGGTGACTCCTTGTTGCTTATACGTTACTTTATTAGTACTGGGATGACTCCTTGTTTTGGTTTATTACTCAGTTTATAAACACAAGTATTGCGGTCTCTAATCTACTCAAAGGCAGAAACTTGCAATATTTTCTGCAGATTCAAACTGCTACCTCCTTTGTTACAAAAGGTGTATTCTTGTTCCTATTTTTTTAAGGCGAAATGAAATCTAAGAATTGGTACTGACGTTGCGTTGAACAACTATTTTCATCGCATTTTAATTGTGAAATAACGAATCTGTTATCATAGAATGTTTTCAGATTATATTCATAAAATACATCGATCACCAGGCAATTAAATGTTGTTCTTAGAATATATGAATGCAGATTGACCTACAGAGGCGATTTTATTTCACGACAAAAGCTCAAGAAATACTTGTAGCGCGATTTCTTTCGTTGTAGGATAGGTATCTTAATGGAATCAATACCTGATTCTATAAGATAACAAACATTATCATAAATGAAAAATGGTTAAGATGTATCATAGCCACTGATTTACCGTGAACATACATAATTATAAATGAAAATTGGTTGAAAAGTATTACAGCCACTGATTTACTGAATGACTAAATTTGTATCTTCTTGTTCAGATTCAAAAGACTGTCTTTTTAATTAGAAAGGAATTTTTAATATATATTTTTATAAGGCGAAACAAATTATTGAGATGCAGTTTTGTTGAAAATTATATGGGTAATGATGTTGTGTTGAATGGCCTCTTTCCATCTCACGTTTGAGTAAAATGGCATAATCATTTATTATGCTTTATATTTATATATTATATTTTTGAATAGAAGAGCTAATCCCTTGTCTTCAGAGTTCTCTGTTTCTCTATACCCAACGAATAAGAATCTTTGATTTTTATCTTTTTGCAATTAAGTACAAGAAGAAAAGAGATTTAACTGCAAAAAGGTGGAATACAGGGGGTACTGATTGGTTGGGTACAGGGGAACAGAGAATTTTGAAGACATGTGATTTTATTTGCTTGAATAGAGTGCCAGGATCTTGAATGTAATTTTAGTATTTTACCATCTACGAAAGCGCAATTGGCCTTAAAAGTTAATTTCTTTCATAGAAAGAGACAAGTTACTTAAGAGTGCAATTTCTTTCATGCAGAGTAGTTCCAACATGGATTCAATACCTGTTGCTATAATCGAACAAATATTGTCCCAAATGAACAATGCTCGAGATATAGCTTCATGCAGCTGCACTTCTAAGCAATGGAATGAATGCATTCCATATATTCCATCTCTCTTCTTCCCAAGAAGTTTATTTACATCTCAACCTTCTGTTGAAGCTGATGCTATTATAACCCGAATGATTTCTCAAGCTATTCGCCTCCAAGAACTGATCATATACTGTCCATATTCACCATCCAGTTTGGCATCAGTTCTTTCCCTACGTAGCAGCACACTGAAAACCCTTGAGCTTCGTATGGACACAGCTTCCAATGTGGAAGATAGAGGACTTGATAAAATTGGAGTGTTGTCTAATGGTTTAGAAGTATTAAAATTATGGGGTGTTTCTTTAAGCAAGTCTCCTGATTGGGGGTGTTTTTCTAAATTACGCACTTTGGAAATAGTTGGTTCAGCAATGAGAGATGATGCTTTGAGCAATGCATTAAAAGCTTGCCCAAATTTGACTGATTTGTCTTTGCTTGGTTGTGATGGGGTTGAATCCGTCTCCATTAACATAGAGAAGTTGGTGAATTGTAGGCTTGATTTCTTAGGAGGTGGGAATTGTGAATTGTTTGTTAATTGCCCTAGTATAAGCGTGCTTGAGGTGCAAGGTTTTAGCTGGATTTTTGTTGATCCAAAACATCGGCTGAAGCATGTATCCATTGCTAAAAACACAGGTACCTTGGTCATTACCTTTCTATTTTTTAGAAAATTAAAGATGCTTTATTTCATTTTTACTGCAATGTTGCTTTTTGAAAGTGGCACTGATGAGCGAACTGAAACGGTCTTGTGCTCTCAGAAAAAAAAAAAAAAATTGCTTTAAATGGTTTTAGTCAAAATAGTTTACACATGCAGGGACTGTATATAGAGTTGATATGGGAAAAGTTTCAGAGCTGGAATATCTGAGTCTGCGAGGCATTCAGTGGTCTTGGACGGCTATAGACTCAGTTCTTCGATCTGCAAGTGAAGTTAAACATCTGATCATGAAGATCGAGTTCACAGGGGACTTTGACAATCTTCAACCTTTCCCTGAAGTAGATTTGGTAGACTTCTTCAATGGTCATCAGAAGCTTAAAAAATTTGAGATTCATGGTGCATTGTTTGCAGCATTGTCTCCAAACTCCCTGATTAATGTAAGTGATTACAATCACAGCACCTTCTTTATTCATTATAGAATTACCTGGTGCTGAATTTATCCTTTTGAATGTATTGCAGTCCAATTGCATGCTTAAGATACCATGTTTGGAAGAGGTTCTTGTTACAGTAAGGTCGCCATTGAACGCTGAGCAAAAGCTTAACACCTTGATTGCATTAGTAGATTATAGCACGAGACTGCGCAAGCTTGTTATCAGAGTTACAACCATGAAGAGCACCCATGATGCGGCTGACGAATTTTTTCATGAAATTTGCAAATTTAAAGCGATGAACCGTGGAGTAGTTTTCATTGAGTGATTGGTGTGCGATTTGATGACATTGTCATTTTTAACAAATTCATTACATTTAATCAATATAAATGAATATTGCCTCTTTGTTGGCATTGAGTTCTTTAATTGCTTCTTATCAGTTTCTGAAGTTGTATCAATGGAAATGTGAGTCCTTTTATGAGTTATGTTGCAATAATGTGACTGTAGATCCCTGATTTCAGCTCTTCTTATACTTTGTTTTATGCTATCAACACTCTGGGACAAGAATTTCCAACCCTTTACAATGTTATTCCTATGTAGCATCATGGGTTAGACAATGTAGAATACATTTACTAAAAGATATATTGTATACTACAATAAAATTGTTTTAGTTGCTTCAATGCAAACATGTTTAAAAGTTTAAAAATTGTTTATGTGTCAATAAACAAGTGGTGATAAACCTTTAACATTATGAAATACAATGTCTAGAACTAACATTTCATTTTATAATGTCTAACAAAAAATTAACGTATCATATTACATATACCATTTAACATCCGCATTGAAGACTAAAAACTAAATAAAATTGTTTATTATCTATGTGTCATTTAGTTCACATCAAAAGGATGTATGCATTGGAGATGCCTTAAGTGTTGTCTGTGCAATGTGCCAATTTTGCTTGCTTCTACACGCACATTGTTGTATGACAAGTAAATGAAATTTGTTTTGTTCTATGTACTAATTGTTTTGTTCTGTTTACCAACCAACGTTTTGATGTCTTGGTATTCGGTCTCATTCATTGTGAGAGAACAGTAATGATATATTGTGGTCGGTAATATGTTTGGTGTGTCAGGAATAAAGCTAGTGCACGAGGAAGTTGAACCACTCTTTTCCTTGTAGCAACTCCAAATGCATCAAATTACGGCTGAAAACCACTCGCTCAACAAATCTAATTCCCTTGAACGGTTCAAGGAAAAATCCAAGGGTCAATTTAATATTTTGAATTGATCCGAATATTGAATTAATCCGTGTTTATTACAGGACGTTGATTAAATCAACGTCAAGTCCCTTGAATGTTGATTTAGTCAGAATTATAGGTATGGACGTTAGAGCATAACGTAGGGTTCTGATTTAATTAGAGTCCAAAGTAGGACGCTGAGGGGTGAACGTTTGGTTGGTTTGGTTTATCCAATGATGAAATTTATCAAATCAAACTAGAACCAATAAAAATGAAAACCAAATTAAGTTTGCTTAGTTCGGTTGGTTATCCGATTAAACCGAACTAAAAATACTTTAAACTTTATGTTTGGAATGTTCACCATAATTTGAAATAAATTATAAATATATGATTAGAGTATTATTATTTATGATTTTTATGCTTTCTAATATCAAATTTGACACATAGGTGATGATTAAAATTTACTTAAATAACTGAACTAACCAAAAATATTTATTATAATATCGATAATTTTTAAAATATAGTAAAAATTCGCTTAATTTGGTTAAGCCGATAACCGAACTTAATAATTTTCCGGGCCGATTACAAACCAAATTAATTTCAAAACCGAACCAAACTGACCAAAATAAATTGGTTTGATTGGTTTATTTGTTTTAACCGAATAATGCTCACCCCTAATTAAATCAGCATCCAACTATTGGGTAAAAGACTGTTCATTCAAGGCAAAAATCCAAAGTAGGACGCTGATTAAATCAGCATCTAACTATTATATCTTTGAATCTGTTGGAGATGCTCTTATTATCAATGCTCATGTGGAAAGTAACAACCCTTTTAAGTGTTGGGTTTTTCCGTTTTCCCGTTTTCCCCTTGTTGCTACGCCCAATCCTTTTATCTTTTCCTCTTTTCTCTTTCCAATTACAATTGTATCTAGATAATTAGTAGGTTTGTAAATAAGAGTTTTGTTTATTATTTATTTCTCTTTGACTTCACAACTAAATCCCTTATGCAAACGAAATTTGCATTTATCTCTTCTGTTTTTAGTTCGAAATCTATATTATTTATATGCGTACAATTATATTGTTACTGATAAGTTTGTTTTCAAATTTTATTAAATGACCTGAAATATGAGGGATTATAGATCATATTTAAAGAACCGATTGGAAATAATTTTGCGTTGAATTGTCCGTTGAGTCGAATTCTAGTTGAAAAGTCTGGCTAATGTCGTCAATGGAGATTCCTTAAGACTAGGACAAGACAACTGGACATAGTAATTTGTGTTATAATATTTGGAAAGAACCATACATGCTTAAGAAAATATTATAAATTATATTTAAAAAGGGATTAAACTTTTAAGTATATATTAATCAAAATAAAATGACATTTTAGAAGTATACATATGTACACATACATTTATCTCTTCTGTTTTTAGTTCGAAATCTATATTATTTACATACGTACAATTATATTGTTAACGATAAGTTTGTTTTCAAATTTTATTAAATGACCTGAAATATGAGGGATTATAGATCATATTTAAAGAACTTACTGGAAATAATTTTGCGTTGAATTGTCCGTTGAGTCCTTTAAGAATTCTAGACGAAAAGTCCGGCTAATGTCGTCAATGGAGATTCCTTAAGACTAGGACGAGACAACTGGACATAGTAATTTGTGTTATAATATTTGGAAAGAACCATACATGCTTAAGAAAATATTATAAATTATATTTAAAGAGGGAATAAACTTTTAAGTACATATTAATCAAAATAAAATGGCGTTTTAGAAGTATACATATGTACATATGCATACATGGATATATATATATATAATTTTCAAGTATATATATATATATATATATATATATATATATATATGTGTGTGTGTGTGTGTGTGTGTGTGTGTGTGTGTGTGTGTATATATATGTGTGTGTGTGTGTGTGTGTGTGTGTGTGTGTATGTGCTTATATGGATCATGTGTATCTAATTAAGCAAGTATAGTTACTATAAAAGCGTGAAATGCAGAAATAAGTAAAGTAAGAACAATCACACCAATCTTTTATATTGGTTCGGTCCTTCTGTCCTAAGTCTAGTCTTAAAGCTACCATTCGGCTTTCTAACTATAAAAAACAACCCTCTCTTTGCTCGGAGGAATAGGCTTTAGAAGCGTAGTTTCCTTTGACAATCTTGTTTTCTATACAACACTGATTTTAACTGAATGATGTAACTCTCCACCTCTATACTCGCGTTAGCCAAGGCCATTGCAAACATTGTTGTCAACTAACCCGAAAAACAAGGCTGTTGAGGAGTGACCATATGTATATTAGCTTTGAATGAGTGCTACACATGCCGGATAATGTGGTCTTACTTCTTAAATCTCGTAAGGAAATTCGACACTTCTAATTCAAGTTCAAATCTAGTACACAGTGGCTATATATAATTCTAAAAGCAATATAAAATACATAACAGTAAAATTAAAGTCAAACACAGATATTCACATCACTGAGGTGGAAATAGATATTAATAATAATACAGAAGTGGTGGAAATAATATAAGTGGTCATGCAAGATCCACTATATCATAAAATAATAGATACATGTACTACACAAAAGAATATGCACACATGTGAGTCACTTTCTCAAATACATAAAAGGTAAAACTACTAAATAAGTTCAGTTAGCCAAAAGGAGAAGCTAGTCCATGCTTTAGTCAAGGAGGAGTACCTATAATACCTCGTTTTGACCCGCGTACTATTTATAAGAAAATAACCAATAAACAGATCAGTCTAGCTGTACTCATCATAATAAACTAAAATAGGATAGAGATAAAAATAAAAAAATGACATATGATAAACAATAACAATCTTCACATGTAAAATGTGAAGGCTCGATATATCCAAAAAATATGTCAAAGAAATCTCAGCGCTATATAAAGACATCTCATCCTAACTAATAAAGCTACTCCTAAGATATGATATCACATATCTCGCCGATACTAAATGATCAAAAGATAACCGATATAATCAAACGAACCAAAATTCCTCATGATGATTCAAAGATCCCCAATATAGATGAATGAACCGAAGTTCCTCATGATCGTCCGAAGATCATCGATATAGACGAATGAACCGAAGTTCCTCATGATGATCTGAAGATCATCAGAATGACCCGAAGGTCGGATTAATTCAAAGATCCATAGGATGATCAAAATCGATTGAGTATAGCGTAAATTACGCCAAGCTGGTAAATATAAGAGTCGAGCTGCATGTCCTACAACCACTTGCTCTACTCGAATATTTACAAACAAGTTGTATATTCCACTAGAAATACAAAATGATCATTGCTACGGTTTTCATTCGAATGAGTCCAAGAATTAACCGTCGAAGCAAACGCAAGGGCTCATAGTCCTTGTTTTACTAAGGCGTTTAATTAGATTTCTAATAAGAACGAGGAAGAGGTTTAAGAAAATATATACTAGTAGTTGGAAAACAGCTTGGAAAATAACTTCATATAATGAAGTAAAATTAAAAACTGTTTAGTAAAAGATTTGGTATCTACTAATAATTTAAAACCCTTTATAGTTTGAAGTGGCAAATCTTATCGTATATTGATTACAATGACAATCGATCTCAAAATTCACGTTTTAACAACATAAATAGAATCCTATAGCTATCGATTATAAATCCGTCTATCAAGAATCAATCGAGAGTTCATCTATCTGAGTTGTTGAAATACATGAATTAGAGCAATGGAAATGTCAGTGGAAAAGAGAAAATGGGCCGAAACTCGGTCGGAGACAAGCCTGAATGTACCTGAATTTCGACCGTGGTCTCCACCGATCGATAATAAAGAAAATAGAGCGGCAGGCCACACCAGGCGTCTGAACCTATTTTCAGATGTCTGACCTGATTCAGATGTCTGAAAATAGATTTCAAGCATTTGAAATTGGTCTCTACCAATTTCCGAAGACCGGTTCAAATGTATGAAATTTATTTCATATGTCTGACCTGCTCTATGTGTGTTTTTCAAGGGCAAAACATCACTTAAAGGCTCCGGATCGATAAATGCTTACCTAGACTCTTGGATAGGTTACAGGCATTCCTTAACGCACTAAACCACATGAACAAACATCTATTCATGGGTTTACACAAGGATATTCATATAAATGAAATCGAAACTCATAAATTGAAGAGTTAACAACCAATTCACACACTACATACACAATACAAACGTGCCAAAGACACACTATACAAGCATATAGCTTGAGGCATAGATGTGATTTCTCCAAGAACTCACCATTGTTTGATGGAAGCAAGGAATCACTCCTATAGGAAGCTAGAACAACCTCTCTTCGATCAAAACACCAGAATCTTCAATCGTAATGCACATGCAAACAAAACCCCTAAATGTTAGGCTTAGGAATTCTCAAAAATAGAAGAGGAGATAAGTTAGAGAAGGTAGAGAGAGGATTACCTTCCTTCTTATCGAATTTGCACACGAATTGAAGCATGTAGCCCTAGTTTGGAATTTTAATTTTCAATTTCTTTCCCCATTTATGAAGAAAGAAGTGTGCTAGGAAGAGGAATGGAGTGAATGAAAGGAAAGAGGAGGGGCTTAGGCTGTTTTATCATGTAGGCTAATTGGCTAGCCTAGCCAAAACCCAAGTCCAAAGTCCAAATTTCCCCTCACTCCAAACACATCGATGTTTATAGTTTTTCTTGTTGTAAACAACATTTTAAACTGTAACACCCCGTAATTTTAACAACACTAAACATGATAAATTAAAGGATAATTAATTTAATATTCGAAATTAAGTGAAATGGACTGCGCCATCGCGTTTTCTCGAAATTCTAGTCATAATAGACACCTGGTTTGCGTAAAATGGACAATGTATGAAGAAGTTATTAAAGTTTGTAGTTTGTGTACGCATAAGAAGAATATATATGAATAAAATATATCTAGAAAATTCAAAAAAGTTCAAAATACAAAAAATTGGGGGAGCGGGAAAATTCCCACCCAGGAGAGTCGACCCATCAAGGGGGTGTCGACCCCTAGGTCGACCCCATAAGGGAGGTGTCGACCCATGGGTCGACCCCATAAGGGAGGGGTGGTCGATCCCCCTACGGCAGATCTAGGCAGATTAGGGTTTCGTGACGGCTAATGGAGAACTATATGCTGCCTCTACCCAGATTAAATCAAGTCTTTTCTTCTTCAGCAATCAACTAATGTTTAGAGATCTGTGATTCAACATCAGCAATCCCTTTTCTATTTTCTAGATCCAATCACAGTGAGTCTATGTTAATTTTTGATCTAAATATTTAAAAAGTAAATCTTGACATGACTATAACTTGGATCTATGCCTGTGACTACTTGAATCATATCAGATCTACTATAACCTGTTTATCTAAGTTATTCTGACATGATTATGAACTAGATCTTAACCTATACCTATTTATCATGTCAGATCTGCCATTGTTTATAGATCTAATTCACTATTTAGATCACCTCATGCTTGTTCCTAAACTATTTGTGGCTAAATCAGATATTTTATTAGTTGGATATCTAATTCATTGTTTAGATCTCACCATGCCTATTTATGATGTCCCTATTATGTTTGAATCAGTTCTATTGTCACATGTTCATCAGATCTGCTCCTATATGCCTATCTTGTCATTATGCCACTGTATGTTTATACCTATTTCTGCCATTATATATCAAACTTATTAGTATAATCATTTCTGTCCTCTCCCCTTCATCTTTTCCCTTTTATTTTTAAAGCCAGGCTACCTTCGAGCCTAGGCATGCCACTGAAATATGCAAACACGTTAAATTGGGAATGGGGGGGGGGGGGGGGGAACGGTAAAATTGGGGCATAACTTGCAATTGGGAATTGCGCATAACTTGAATGAAATATATGAACATGAGTTTGGGGCATAAATCAACTTGTGATTAAAGACCTTAATTTGGGGGTATATGGTTCATTATGAGCATAACTAGGGAAAGGGGCATGAAAACCTATAACAACATAGGAACAGTTGGTTAATAATGGAAATGCCTAGAATTACAGTAATTAGAAACTGTCGCTTGGACATGAGGTTAGATTACACTTGTGATGGAAGTCTGCCCGGAACCGACCGACATATCCAGCGACCACAAGTGGTGAATCTAGTGTGGGGGGTCTAAGTACATAAACACAAGACGTGCTAAGACATGAGATTTAGTCCGACTTGTGGAAGAAGTTTGCCTGGAACCGACCGACATATCCAGCATCCACAAGTGGTAGGCTTAATGTGGGAGGTCTAGCACATTATAACCATAAATGAACATGGTAATGAATTGGAATACTTAACCTAGTTGAATCCATAGGGATTGTATGAACATATAAATTGACTAGGGGTTAAGTAAACTTGTTTGAAACAGTGGGTGGGTTAAGTAAATCTTGGGTAGTTGGGTAATATTTATATATATAGGCCCACAAACTTAACATGTGGGGTTATGCAATCTTTTACTCTGGTATAGCATAACCCGTGGAAAATCTAGTGGGGGTGCAAGCGTAGGGGGAAGCTTGTATCATCTTGTGTATGAGACCCATTTCAGTCAGGAACACATACATAGGTATCAAACGAGTACTCCGAACTAGGTCGAAGTCAGGGCACGCTTACTGGGATGATTGTGAGAGATCCAAACGTGGGGGATGGTGTGGGCGACGCATTTCGACAGGGTCATGTGCGTGCATGGTTCCGGAAGAGGAGGTTTAGACGCCATGACACCTGTAGATATTGTTGTGCACATCCTGAAAACGAAGCATTGCCACTTTAGGGAGTGATACACCCTACAGTGGGGCCAGCACAGGGTATCCACGGAGTGGGAAGTCGATCGATTAGGGTAGTAATTAGGGTACATCTAGACTCTTGTATGTCGGAGGGCCCATTAACACCCTTAGAGGTAACTCCGGTATGTTGGGCTGCCTGTTGATTGTATGGGACAAAAACCACTCACTGGAAGTACACCTAAGTCTACCATCTTATACTTGTTGGGGATCATCTTATTAATAAGAGACTAGTATAGGTGCAGAGAAATCATTAGAGAAGCGTAGTATACTCTATCATGTTATCCTGTTTACCTTGTCATACCTACATTTTATGATGTTATCTCTCTTATCCACTTTAAATGCATGTCATGATACTTTTACTTATTTATATGCTAAAAGTAACCGGACTTTATGTCTGACCCATTTATTTCTTATTCTTTCTCTTCTGTTTCCCCCCAAGGTTCTCAGGGTGGGAATACTCAAGCTTAATCAGGATTCTGCTTTTATCTTGCTTGGAGCTGCAGAAATGTACTGTTCGATTTCATGTTTCTCTACTATGGCTAATGTTTTGTGGATTATGCTTCTTTTATTATTGTACTATGATGTTTTAAAGTACAAGACATAAATTTTAATGTTGTACTGGTTTTTATGTTTTTCAGACATATGATATAACCATGTTTTGAACCACAATGCTTTATGATTAATAAAGTTTTAAATTCGGCTGCTATTTTATATCTGTCTTGATCTTTCTGTTTCTATTTACGCATAATGCTTCACAAAACTTAATGCATTCACTTAATGAGTGAATTAACGGACGTGGGATGTCACACTTGGTATCAGAGCTGAAGGTTACTAGATCGGATAAAGGATTTTGAAAATTATTTTCAAAAAGGCTTTAAAAGAAAGCATTTTCGAAAGAAAAATTTGTTTTGAGAAACATATCCCCTAAAGCCATATGTAACATCTTTCGATCCTTTGTCTGAATCCCCTTCCTTTTCTTTTCTTTTCAGCATGTCTGGGGAACCTAATATTCCTTAGGGAATCACGATACCAGGCTGGTTCCGTAGGTATCTAGAGGCCACGGCGCCTGCCGGTGGTCGAGTTGACGTTCCTTCCCCAACTACTTCCGTCGTTCCACCTCCTCCTCCGCTTGTAGATAATTTCTCTAAGATCTGCAAAGATATTTGTGCTATAGGAGGAAAGCCATTCCATGGAACTGAGACGTTCGTAGAGGCAAGGAATTGGCTCAAAGAGATGGAGGACCTGTTTGAAATTTTTGAAGTGGACGATTGTAGGAAGATTCAGTTTGCCGCCTGGCTATTGAAAGATGAAGCTTCGTTCTGGTGGGAAGTGACGCAAGCAGGGCATCCAGTGGCGACTTGGGCTGATTTTCGGCAAAGGTTTGAAATGAAGTTTCTTTCTCAAGCTGAGAAAAGCATGCAAATGGGAAGATTTCTGGCACTAAAGCAAGGAGGCATAACTGTTAAAGAGTAGGTTAACAAATTCAACTAACTAGCGAGGTTTGGGTTGAAGCTAGTGGATACTCCGCATAAGAAAGCTTTGCGGTTTGCTAGAGAACTAAATGAACCCCTTCATGGGTTAGCCTCATGTCTCATATTCCGATGAGAGCAACTTTTGAAAGGCTCGTTGATGTGGCCTTGATGCATGAGGAAGATAAAGCTGAAAAGAAAGAAGTTAAGGTTGAGGAAACACAAAACAAGAAAGTATGGCCCACGAAGGGACGACAACAATAACAACAAAAAGGCGGAAAGAATGACAAGGCTAAGGATAAGAGGAAGTTCCATAATTGCGGACGCGAGGGTCATTTGATCAAAGACTGCAAAATAAGGAAGAACTCTTGCTTCAGTTGTGGAGAGGTCGAACATTTTTCTAAGGAGTGCCCGAAGAAGCAAGGACAAGGTCAAAGGGCAAGAACTTCTGGAGGGCAAGTGCATGCTCTCGTGATCTATGCTTCAGATCAAGGTAGGGAAGTTTCTGTGGAAGGTTTGATTTCTCTTTCTAATCATCCAATTAGAACTCTTTTTTATTGTGGCGCTTCGCATTCATTTATATCTGATTATGTAGTTGAGTCTCTGCACCTTAATACTAGTATGGTAGTAGATCCCATTATTGTCTCAAACCCCATTGGTGGTTCGGCTCATTTGTCCATGATTTGTCGGGGTTTGAGAATATCCGTGTTAGGCGTCGAATTTGAGTGCGATGCATATGTGCTCGGTTTTATGAGCTATGGTTTGATTCTAGGGATGGATTGGCTAGCCATGTATGGTGCCATTCTGGATTGTGAGAGGAGGGTCGTTAGACTTTTAACTTGCCGTGGAGGACCCTCGAGATTTTTTGTGACCTTAAGGGGTCTGTCATGCTTAGTTTCCTAGAGTCTCTTGATGCATCTATTGATGATCTGCGATCTGTACCATTAGTCCGTCAGTATTCTGATGTTTTTGAGGAGATTTTGGGATTACCTCCGGGGCGCGAGATTGATTTTCGTATATACTTGGTAGACAATGCAAAGCCAGTTGCATTGCCTGTGCGCCATATGGCTCCAAGAAAAAGGAGGGAGCTTAGCAAGCAAGTAGAGGAACTACTTGAGAAAGGGTTTATTAGGCAAAACATATCTGAATGGGGTGCTCCGGTGGTATTCGCAACCAAGTCGGATGGTTCGCTTCGCTTATGTGTAGACTATAGAGAGTTGAATAAACTCACAAATAAGAACAAGCACCCACTCCCAAGGATAGATGATCTGTTTGACCAGCTTGTTGGTGCATCTGTTTTCTCTCAGTTAGATTTTACCATGGGGTTTTATCAGTTGAAGGTGGCCGAGGACAGTGTAGACAAGACTGCTTTTAGGACTCCAGATGGTTTCTCTGAATGACTCGTTATGCCTTTTGGGTTGACGAATGCACCCCGCCTATTTTGTTGATCTGATGAGTAGGGTATTTTGGGAGTTTCTAAATAAGTTCGTCGTGGTCTTTGTTGATGATATCCTGATCTTCTCAAAGAGCGAGGAAGAGCATGCCCAAAATTTGAGAGAGGTTTTGAAAACTCTCCATCTGCATCATCTTAAGGCTAAATTCTCCAAATTCCATTTTTGGAGAAAAGAGGTGAGATTTCTTGGGCATGCGGCCTCTAAATATGGGATAGCAGTAGATCCCGCAACGGTAGTTGCAGTTCAAGATTGGCAAATTACTAAGAATGCAATGGAAGTGAAAAGTTTTCTTGGATTGGCAGGCTATTATAGGAAGTTCGTTAAGGACTTCACAAAGATATCAGTCCCACTCACCAGGCCGACGAAGAAGAATTTGATGTTTTCATGGGATATGGATTGTGATATTGCTTTCCAACGATTGAAGAGGGCTCTAACAACAGCCTCAATCTTGACCTTGCCTGATAAAAATAAAGTGTTCACAGTTTACACTGATGCATGTGGTACAGGGCTTGGTGCGTCTGATGCAAGAAAGAAGGGTAGTATGTTATGGGGGTAGATAGCTAAGGGTTCATGAGAAGAACTACCATACCCATGACTTAGAGCTAGCTGCTATATTATTCGCGCATAAGACGTGGCATCATTATTTGCTTGGAGAGAAGTTCTAGTTGTACACCGATCATTAATCTCTCAAGTACTTGTTCTCGCAAAAGGATCTTAATTTAAGGCGACAAAGGTTGATGGAGTTCCTGACATCTTATGACTTCGAGATTGCTTATACTCCTGGCAAGGGTAATGTGGTGGCAGACGCACTGAGTAGGAAGAGGATGGCCTTACGTCCTCTGTTTGTGGAGAGGAAAAGCATGGAGTTTATATCGACTATTGACTTTAAGCCCTCCACCGAGTTTTTTCCTGGTTTATTTGCATCACTAGAGGTGCGACCTACTCTTATGGATCAGATAGGAGCTTCGCAGCAAGAGGATCCATAGACTTTAGACATCTTGGATAGGCTTAGTAAAGGGGAGACTTCTAATCACCTCAGTAGATATTCCACAAACGATATAGGGTGGTTGCAATGAGATGGAAGGCTTTGTGTTCCCCAAGTTGAGAGTTTGTTGAAGACTGTCCTAGAGGAAGCCCATCATTTTAAGATGACTATTCATCCAGGCGGTGATAAGATGTATATGAATATGAAGAGGGTTTACTTTTGGGCTAGGATGAAGAAAGATGTGGCGGAGTTCATTTCCCAATGTTTGATTTGCCAGCAAGTCAAAGCTGAGCAAAAGAAGCCCAGTGGTTTACTTCATCCTTTGGAGGTCCACAGTGGAAGTGGGAGAGCGTCTCTATGGATTTCATCGATGGTTTGCCTAAATAAAGGAAGGGAAACACCAGTATTTGGGTTGTAGCAGACAGGATTACTAAGAGCGCTTATTTCATTCCAGTTAAGAGTAAGAGGACGACAACATGGTTGGCAGTAATTTACGTTCGTGAGATAGTCCGTCTTTATGGAGTACCTTCCAGTATCGTAAGTGATCGTGACCCCATTTTCACCAGTGAATTTTGGAGGAGCTTGCAAGAAGCATTAGGTACACAGTTTTGTTGAGCACCACTTATCACCCTCAAACCGATGGATAGACAGAAAGAGTGAATATAGTTCTTGAGGATCTTTTAAGGCTGTGTATCCTAGACTTCAGAGGAACTTGGGAGGAGCACCTTCCTTTAGTGGAGTTCGCCTACGACAACGGTTATCAAGCTAGTATCGGCATGGTACCCTTCGAAGCATTGTACGGACGACCCTATAGGTCACCAACTTGTTTGCGGGAATCTATAGAAAGACTTCTACTTGGACCGGATATGGTTAGAGAGACGTCCGAAAAGATTGATCTTATCCGTAGACGAGTGAAGATAGCTTATAATAGGCAGAAGTCCTACGCAGATAAGAGAAGGACTGACATTGAGTTTAGGGTGGGAGACATGGTTTTCATTAAGGTGTCACCTTTGAGGAGTGTGGTTCGCTTTGGATCTGTAGGGAAATTGGCACCAAGATTTGTAGGACCATTTCCCATAACAAAAAGGATTGGCCAAATGGCCTATAGAGTAAAGCTACTAGAGAGACTGTCCAGTGTTCATGATGTCTTCCACGTTTCTCATTTGCAGAAATGCTTGCATGATACTACAGAAGTAGTTGAGCCGAGTATATTGGAGGAAGTAGAGGTGGAACGGTAGGCGACAGTTAGGCGAGTTCCTACCCGTATTCTTGGATTAGAAGTTAAGAACCTACGCAATAGAGAGGTCAAGTTGATGAAGGTTCAGTGGGGAGATAACCCAGAGTATGCAACTTGGGAGACCGAAGACAAGATTCGTGCTTCATACCCTTTTACTTTCGAGGGTATGTTCTTAAATTTCTTTCCAAAAGCTTTTATTTATGCTTGTTTCTATCATTTGAGTATATCCTATCGACCAAGTCTTCGACCTTCAGGTAGGAAACCCATGGATGTAAACATGTGCTTGAGACATTTATGTTTGATGGATACAAGTGGATGCAAGTGTTTGCTAGTGGTTGCTTGTGGATGCATATACACACATATTAGTCACTAGATCGGCTCAATCACTCTCATACTTCATATGGATGTGTGTGCATTTTTCTTCTTCTAATGGATGAATGTGGATGTATCGTCAAATGGATGTTGCATTTGGACGGATTATTGTGCACACATATAGAACTTATAAGTTATAATAGGATTATTTGCATACATGTTGGATTCATAGCACTAACATACATTGCATTAAGGAGGTTGACTGATTCAGTAAACCGCCTGATCTTCGCATTAGTATTGGGACATATACACACACCTTTCATATGCTCATATAAGCATTAGAAATCTTTTAAGTACAATGGATACCTGTGATTGGTGGATGAGTAGATGGATGTGGATGGTAGGATATATGTTCTTCTTAACTTAGAGATTTCGGGGACGAAATCCTTTGAGTAGGGGAGAATGTAACACCCCGTAATTTTAACAACACTAAAGATGATAAATTAAAGGATAATTAATTTAATATTCGGAATTAAGTGAAACGGAGAAGGCCATTGCGTTCGTCTTGGAATTCTGGTCAAAATAGACACCTGATTTGCATAAAGCGGACACCGTATGAAGAAGTAATTAAGGTTTGAAATTTATGTACGCATAAGAGGAATATATATGAATAAAATTCAAAATAGTTCAAAATCCAGAAAATTGGGGGAGCGGGGAAATTCCCACCCAGTGGTGTCGACCACATAAGGGGGGTGTCGACCCCCCTACGACAGATCAGGGCAGATTAAGGTTTCGTGAAGCCTATATATATGGCCTCATTTCTCTTGTTTCTCCGCACCAAAAATAATGGAGAACTAGATGTTACCTTTGCCCAAATTAAATCAAGTCTTTTCTTCTTCAGCAATCAACTAGAGTTTAGAGGTCTGTGATTCAACATCAGCAATCCCTTTTCTACTTTCTAGATCCAATCACAGTGAGTCTATGTTAATTTTAGATCTAAATATTTAAAAAGTAAATCTTGACATGACTATAACTTGGACCTATGCCTGTGACTACTTGAATCATATCAGATCTGCTATAACCAGTTTATCTAAGTTATTCTGACATGATTATGAACAAGATCTAAACCTATACCTATTTATCATGTTAGATTTGCCATTGTTTATAGATCTAATTCACTGTTTAGATCACTTCATGACTGTTCCTACAATATTTGTGGCTAAATCAGATCTGTTATTAGTTAGATATCTAATTCATTGTTTAGATCTCATCATGCCTGTTTATGATGTCCATATTATGTTAGAATCAGTTCTGTTGTCACATGTTCATCAGATCTACTCCTATATATATGCCTATCTTGTCATTATGCCACTGTATGTTTATTTATGCCATTATATGTCAAATTTTTTAGTATAATCATTTCTATCCTCTTCCTTTCAACTTTTCCCTTTTATTTTTATAGCTAGGCGACCTTCGAGCCTAGGCATGCCGCTGAAATATGCAAACACGTTAAATTGGGAACGAGGGGGAAACAGTATGATTGGGGCATAACTTGTAATTGGGAATTTGGCATAACTTGAATAAAAAATATATAAACATGAATTTGGGGCATAAATCAACTTGTGATTAAAGACCTTAATTTGTGGGTATATGGTTCATTATGAATATAACTTGGGAAAGGGGAATGAAAACCTATAACGACATATGAACAGTTGGTTAATAATGGAAATGCCTAGAAATACAATAATTAGAAACTGTAATCGCACTTAGACACGAGGTTAGATTACACTTGTGGTGGAAGTCTGCCCGGAACCGACCGGCATATCCAACGACCACAAGTGGTGAATATAATGTGAGGGGTCTAAGTGCATAAACACAATACGTGCTAAGACACGAGGTTAAGTTCGACATGTGGAAGACGTCTGCCCGGAACCGACCGGCATATCAAACATCCACAAGTGGTAGGCTTAATGTGGGAGGTCTAGCACATTATAACCATAAATGAATATGGTAATGAATTGGAATACTTAACCTAGTTACATCCATAGGGATTGTATGAACGTATAGCTTGAGTAGGGGTTAAGTAAACTTGTTCGAAACAATGGGTAGGTTAAGTAAATCTTGGGCGGTTGGGTAATATTTATATACATAGGCCCATAAACTTAACTTGGGAGTTTATGCAATCTTTTACTCTAGTATGGCATAACCTATGGAAAACCTAGTGGGGATGCAAGCGTAGGGGTAAGCTTGTATCTGTTGGATCTAGATTAACCCTAGAGGAGGGTGAATAGGGTTTATCACAGTTTTTAATTGAATTAAAATTCTAACGAGATATATAATAATAAACAGATCACAGACTATAGCAGAAACAGAAATGCAGAAAATAAATCACACACAGATATACCCAGCTTCGGCAAAACCCTGCCTACTGCTGCATTTCTAAGGTTTCTACTAGGTGATAAAACAGTTCCCGCATACAAGACCATGTACACTCGCAAACCCTGCTCCTATTCTAACCCTACGCTCAAAACCGTAGACTGGCCGATATCCCCTCGACCAGATTTTCCCGTATTACAAACCCATAACACGTAACCCAGATTTTACAGACTCTGTCAACTGTCAGTCAACTCCCTGACTGATTTACCCTAGATTTTACAGACCTAGTAACTGTTCAGATGTTTTACAACAGAGAATAAAAAACAACACAAAATAAAATAAAAACAAAGAAAACAAGAAAAACCCTAGTCTAAAATCAAAGAAAATTAAACTCCCTTTTAATATTTCCTTTTGCCTAAGTCCTTCTTTAATCAAGTCCGGCCCATTTTCAAAACGTTGCACCCTCTATTCTTGGACCCGATCACTTTGCTGTGGACATCAAAAATGGCGGCTGAGCAATTTCTAGGGTTTTCTGAAATAAACCCCCAAATCGATTTCGATGCTTGATTGAATGATGTTTTCTGGTTGCTTTGATTCTCCTTGTTCCTTGCTCGATGATTTGGGGCTTTTAGACGATCGAAACACTTGAGAATAAAAAGTAAGTTATCTGAAAATTCTTGCTTTGAATTTCTTGAATTTATTTTGTGGGTTTCGATGATCTCTAGCCGATGATGTAATTGGTGTATTAATAGGGTAAAATCGAACCCTAAATCACTCTGATTTCCTAAGTGGCTCGATCTGATTTGTGTTGCTTTCCTCGTTTAAAAATGGTCTCTGATTTTCGTTGCTTCCTCTTCTGATTCTCGCCGATTTAAAACATGCTCCCTTTGTTGCTGTGATTCCTCGATTTATTTGTTGCCTATAACTGAATTCGGCCTTGAAAAAAAAACTGGAAATTTATTAACTTGCCAAGTATGAATATTTTGAATAACCTGTATTCCTGGAAAGAATTCTTTTGATTTCTCTAAACATTAAAGATCATTTCTTATTATAAATCAAATCAAAATTGATTGACATGCAAATTTCCTCCTTGCTGATTTCCTGCACTTCATTTCTATATGTCCATTTCTGAGTTCAAACTTGTATGTGAACCTAGATTTGTGCACATACACACCCATGCTGCATTGTAAAACTGAAGACAATTCTTGTCCATATTGTATCCATGTAGCCTTGTATATTGTTGCTTTATGGGAATGCAGTACTGCCTCGACTCCATGTTGGGCTCCACTAATCATGCTTAGCTGATTTTCTGGATAGACATGCATTGCACAAACTAAATAATTCTTTCCAAAAAATTGGTCTTTGAAACCCATTAAAAACCTGATGTATATCTGCAAATAAATTTGAATTTCAGAAATTACTCCCCAAAAACTTGTCTGGCTTGTCAAACTTAATACTGTGCATGTATATAGTTTGTTTGACTCATTTTGGGCTGTACTCCATGTGGACTTAGAGTTGCACCATGACCTGAATGAATTCGTGACTTTGCTGCACCATTGTTATACTTGCATTGTTGTGTCGAATCACATGCACCATGATGTTGGCATTGACCATACTGTTGCACCAGGTGTTTGTGTCTCTACATGTTAGCTTGTGCCATTCTTCTTTGCTGTTTGCATTTGCACTTGACATGCTGAACAAACTTCCATGCAACTTGAACCTGCATTTGTATGTATATGTTTTGTTGAAATACACCATGGTTGTGCCTTCTGTATTGTTGCTGTATCCTCCTGTGCACTGCCCATTTGTTTTTGACATTATGATTTTCATAAGCACATTTGTTATGTCCATGCTACTTTTCGTTTCTGCTCGACCATGCTTTTTGAACTGTTTTCTTGATTAATACCTTACTGGGCTGCACCCATTTCTGTGTCACCTCTTGAACATGCATATTGCCTTATTTTGTTGCATGCTTGAACCTTCATGGTTTGACCTTGTGTACTTTTGGTTTGTATTTCTGACTTTGTTGCTCGATTCATGGACTTGCTGATTTGACTTTTTGTATTTTTGGCTTCATGTTGACTTTGGCTCTATGTTGACTTTGTTGATCTTTGGCTCCATGTTGACTTTGTTGATTTTTGGCTCCATGTTGACTTTGGCTCCATGTGCACTGAGTCGAGACGGTCCATGTGGCTACTCCTCAGTTGCTCGCTAATTGGCGAGGCAGTGCACACGTGTACATTTATACACGTGTGTATATGCAGCCATCAGACAAATTTTCCTGTCCCTGCACTGTTTATACATATATATGTTGTCTGCCTTGTGGTATTTACAGTGTATCACTGTGAATATCACAAGTTGTCTAGACACAGTCGGTTTGATATGAAAATCAGATCGAGTCAGAAAAATGATGAGAAACACACCGAAATTCTGGGGCAAATAAATTTTCAAAACAAAAAAAATATATTCGCTCGAATTTAGAAAAATATTCTTGTTGCAGTGTACTGTGTGTGTGTTTCATTGTGACAGGTAAGCAGATGATGACTGGACTGACTGTGAGTAGTGAAGACTGATAGAAGATTGAAGATACAAGACAGAAGATGATGTAGTGTGTAAAAAGTGTATATGAGTGAATGTGAAGTGTATGAGTAAACTGTAGTGGAGCAATGTATTTCTATGAAAAATGTATATATGAAATGAAATATACCAGTGAAGTGTACAAATAGAGGAGTTGTAAAGTTGTACTGTTTGAAAGTTGAAATAAAATTTTATATTCAAATAGAATACATTGTGAATGTTTGGATTACTGTATAATTGTATTCTATTAAATATAAATATTATATTCCTGTATGTGATAAGTGTATGAAACAGTACAGTAACAAACACATTTATAATAAAAATATATTTGGTTGTTATCATCAAACAAAAATCATATAATTGTGTATACAACACTGTTATATACAACAGTATCATCTTGTGTGTGGGACCCGTTTCAGTCAGTAACCCATATAGGTACCAAACGAGTACTCCAAACTAGGTCGGAGTGGGGCACGCTTACTGTGCTGATTGTAAGAGATCCAAACGTGGGGGACAGTGTGGGCGGCACACTCCAACGGGGTCATGTGCATGCATGCGTCCGACATAGGAGGTTTAGACACCGTGACACCTGTAGATATGGTTGTGCACATCCTGAAAACGAAGGGTTGCCACTTTAGGGAGTGATACACCCTAATGTGGGGCCAGCAAATGGTATCTACGGAGTAGGGAGTCGATTAAGGTAGTAATTAGGGTACATCTTGACTCTGGTATGTTGGAGAGCCCATTAATACCCTTATGGGTAACTCCGGTATGTTGGGCTGCCTATTGATCGTATGGGGTGAAAACCTCTCACTGGAAGTACACCTAGGTCTACCATCTTATACTTGTTGGGGATCATCTTGTTAGTAAGACACTAGTATTGATGTAGAGAAATTATTAGAGAAGCATAGTATACTCTATCATGTTATCATGTTTACCTTGTTATACCTGCCTTTTATGATGTTATCTCTCTTATCCACTTTATATGCCTATCGTGATACTTTTACTTATATTATAAAAGTAACTGGACTCGTCAGAGTTTATGTCTGACCCATTTTGTTTCTTCTTCTTTCTCTTCCGTTTCCCTCCCAGGTTCTCAGGGTGGGAATACTCAAGCTTAATCAGGATTCTGCTTTTGAAACACCCCACCTCCGTTAGGGTCACTCTCAAAGGGAATGCCCTAATTTTGGTGGAGGTTTATAAGTATAAGTCACAGATATACAAGACAGATATAAGAACACATATTTTTGAATAGCAGAAAACATCAACAACTTTTATTTCAACAAAATACGTGTTACACAAACCATGTCATAATTTGTTTTACAATACTTCCCAAAACATAACATCTCCATAACTGTCTTGATTACATTATTTAAAGAAGCACAAAGAAAACATAAATAAACTGCAAAAGTCTCATAATTGCTGTCCAAAGCCATAGTCCAAAACGGAAAAGATCCAAGCAATACATTCTTTCTCTTCAAGCTGGATGTGAAAACTGGTCAAGCTGCGGTATTCTCTCCCTGTGGACCTGTGTGGGGGGGGGGGGGGGGAACGAAAGAAAAGTAGAGTCAGACATAAAGCCTGAGTAAGTCTAGGACTATTCAGTCTATGAATAAAGAACTGGGTATGATAAGCATAAACCGGAAATGGGAAAGCACCATAAACTAAGTTAAGTTGTCTAGGGACGAATACTATCGTACCCCATATTAATCTCTGTACCCATATAAACTAGTTCCCAACAGGCACCCCATAATCAGGGTGAAGTGATCCATTTTCTGATGATCGGCTCCTACTCGCATAGTTACATGTGTCTTACGGCCCCCGTTGTTGTAGTTACCTATGCTGGTCCCACCATGGGGTGTATCAAGTCCCATGGTGGCAGCCCGACACAATCCTACAATGCACAGGTATGCTACTGGTGCCCAGTGCCTTATTTTTCTGCGCCGGAGTGTGTGCACGCCCGCACCCCGTTAGAACCTACACTGTTTCACCACCGCCGTCGATTTGACCTCTTACAGTCAGCCCAATAATCGTGCCCCACCCTGCCTAGTTCAGGGTATCCTGATACACCTTGTAGGGTTACTGCTGAAAAGGGTCCCCCGCTACTAGGTTTTCTATTTCTAGCCAACATGCTAAGTTGGTTAAGTTTTTTATAGACCTAACCCCCAATCAGTCTGTTTAGTTTAGCATGTTCCATTTTGATTAAGTATTAATATAATTTACTTAATCCTATCAATTCTGACTCAGCCTTAATTGTCTTATTAAAGCCTCGACCTCTCACATTAGACAGGTATTGTTGTGGCTGCCTGTTGCTGGTTGGGTCCGGGCAGTCTTACGCCACAACTCAGTCTAAACTCGGGTCCTTATTGGGCTCCGTGTTTAACCACCCACATTGGATAGGTATTGTTGTGACTACTGGACTGCCGGGCGGTTCCGGGCAGGTTTACATCACAACTCAATCCAACCTCGGGTTAAACACATCGTATTTTCTACATTTACATATTTTGTCTCTTTTCTTTTTATATGTAAATATTTGCGGCCCATTATTCAAATTCATCTTTATTGGTTAAAATTTATTTATGCCACTTAATTGTTTTTCAAGGTTGTTGGCATGCGTCAAACATGCCAACACATATGTGCTATATTTTAACCCAAACGTCATTACCCCCGTTTTACGCGTTCGCCACAATATAAGATATGTTGGGTTTAACATTTAAACCCAACTTAGCCATATGAAAAGGGGAGGCTTATAACATGGTGTTTATATATTCTAAGTGACATAAAAAGGGGAGTGTGAACGCATGAACTTACAACGTAACGATTCAATTAACATAAATTAGGCACATGTGAACTTGCAATTGTAATAGCATATAATCATGGCATAAACAATACTTAAACATGAATCATTCTATTCATATAATCATGGCATAAACAATACTTAAACATGAATCATTCTATTCGTATAATTATGGCATAAACAATACTTAAACATGAATCATTCTATTCATATAATCATGGCATAAATACTTAAAACATGAATCATTCTATTCATGTAAACTTGCAATTGGAATGTAAATCTAACTTAATTGTGTCACATATATCACCATATGGTTTTGATAACAACTTAGGCCTAAAACATGTTTCAACTAGGCATAATACCAAACATAGTTTAGTCATGTTCATAAAGATGCTTACTTTTGTTTCTAATAAAAAAAGTATAATTTGCTAATTCCAACATAGATTCATATAAACTATAGTACTTAGTCGTATCCAATTACACACTAAAAGTGATCATAAAAGTATGTACATCATATTGGCATAATAGTGAATCATATACTTGCATGAATCCCAATTAAAATTCCACAACATATGGTTGTCAACATAAATCATATACTTGTATGAATCCCAAAAAAAATACCACAACATATGGTTGTTAACTTCCAACATAAATCACATGCAAATATCCAATCGTATAACATTTCCAAATCGTTTAGAATCAAAATAACATACAAGTATAGATTATTATCGCCACAATTCCATTTCGTTGTTAACTTCCAACGTAAATCACATACTTGCAAATATCCAATCGTATACCACAACATTCCCAAATCGTTTAGAATCAAAATAACATACAAATATAGATTATTATCTCCACAATTCCATTTCGCATTTTACACAAATCAAACGTAATTAATTATTCACATCGGAATAGCACTCTACTTACAATGTATGACGAATCTTCAATTCAGGGATCTGAATTCTGAATTTGGAGATGCTATCCTTTGTTGTAGGCGTTGTTTTGATTTGATTGACGTTGCTTTAAGCTTTCAAATTATCTCCTAATTGTCTCTCTATTTCTGACGGCTATTCTTAGTCTCTCCTCAGCAGCATGACGGTCTTATCTCCATTTTTGTTTGTGTGAATTAGGGTGAGTCTTAGGTCCTTTTTATAGAGTTTGTGAGTTGATTTAGACCGTCGATGGAGCTTGGTTTAATAATAGTCGTTCGTTCGAAGGAGAGACCAACCAGGAGCTGACACCTAGCCCTAGTGACAAGGCAAGGCTCAGAAAATCGACCAAACACATACCAGGCCAGCCAGGGTGGGCTGGGTTCGACCTGGCTCAGGGGCCAAGTCGACACCCCAGTCGACACCGTGTCGACTTGGCAGTCGACACGGGTTACCCAGGTCGACTGCCCAGTCGACCTGGTTAGCCCCAGGTCGACTGCCAAGTCGACCTGGGTGCTTTGGGCGGGAATTTTCCCGACCTGGCCAATCCGGCCCGATTTTGAATTTTGAATTGGTTTTTCTGAGCTGTTTTGGTCTGTTTGAATTTTAAACTGAATTCTGAAACTTCCGGAGGCCATATCTTCTTCATACGGAGTCCGTTTTACGCAAACTCGGACTCTATTTCAAGCAGAATTCCGAGACGAACGCAATGGCTTATCCCGTTTCCCTTAATTCTTTGATTTGAAATTAATTATACTTTAATTTGTGAATTTCACTGTTATAGAATACATGGGGTGTTACATTCTCCCCCACTTAAAAGGATTTCGTCCCCGAAATCTTCAAGTTTAGGAAGAATGTACATCCTAACATCCAAACATCCATCTACTCATCCATCAAACACGAGCATCCATTGTCCTTAAAAGACTTCTAATGCTTCATGATCATATGCGAAGCGTGTGTGTGTACATGTACTTATCTAATGCAAAATCAGGCGGTCTACTGATTCAGTTGACCTCCTTAATGCAAATTATGTAAGTGCCATGAATCCATTATGTATGCAAATTTTCCTGTTCATGATTCTACTTGAGTGCACAATCACTCACACAAATGCAACATCCATATGACAACACATTAAATTTCAACCATATACGAATATAAATACATTTATGCATATGCAATATGAAGTGACTGAGCCGATCTAAAACCTAGATTGTGTGTGTATATGCAACCACGAGCAACCACTAGCAATCACTTGCAACCATCATCCATGACATGCTTCAATCACATGTTTTCATCCAAAGGGTTTCTTCCTAAAAGATAAGGTCGAGGAGATATACCTAAAAAGATAGATAAAAGCGCAACTTAAGGAAAAAGGAAGGATCAAAGATGTACCCTCGGAAAGAAAAGGGTAGGCTGCGCGTATTCTAGCTTCAGTTTCCCAAGTTGCATCTTCTTCGGCGTCGCTCCACTGAACTTTGACGAGCTTGAATTCGCGGTTGCGTAGCTTCTTCACTTCCGTTCCTAATATGCGGGTTGGAACTTTCCTTACGGTTGCTTCGCGTTCCACTTCAGCTTCTTCTAGGATATTTGGCTCTACCACTTCAGCATAATCATGTAGACATTTTCGGAGATGTGAAACGTGAAAGACGTTGTGAACTCCGGCCAATTTTTCGGGTAGCTCTAATCTATAGGCCATTTTCCCAATTTTCTCGATGATAGGGAATGGCCCTACGAACCTTGGTGCTAGCTTTCCTGTGGTTCCAAAACGAACAACGTTCCTTAGCGGAGATACCTTAAGAAAAACTCTGTCCCCAACCTCAAATTCAAGGTCGGTCCTCCTCTTGTCGGCGTAGGACTTTTGTCTGTCTTGGGCCGTCTTCATCCTTCTTCGTATTAAGTCTACTTTCTCTGAAGTCTCTCGGATCATATCTGGTCCAAGTATGAGCTTATCAGTAGACTCCCACCAACAAGTGGGTGATCAGCACGATCTTCCATATAAAGCTTCGAAGGGCGCCATTCCGATGGTTGCTTGATAGCTGTTGTTGTAGGAAAATTCCACCAAAGGAAGATGGTCTTCCCATGTCCCTCTGAAGTCAAGGACGCACAGTCTTAAAAGGTCGTCCAAAACTCTATTCATTCTTTCTGTTTGGCCGTCGGTTTGGGGATGATAGGCTGTGCTTAAGCATAACTGTGTGCCTACCGCTTCTTGCAGACTCCGCCAAAACTCACTCGTGAAGATAGGGTCTCGGTCACTAACAATGCTGGATGGTATTCCATGGAGTCGAACGATTTCCTTGAGGTAAAGAGATGCTAGGGATGAGGCAGTTCTTTTACTTTTGACAGGTAAAAAGTGGGCGCTTTTAGTAAGCCTATCCACTATTACCCAAATGCTAGTGTTGCCTCTCCTAGACCTAGGCAGCCCATCAATGAAGTCCATTGAGATGTTATCCCACTTCCACTGCGGGGCCTCTAGAGGATGGAGCAGACCGCCAGGCTTTTTTCTGTTCCGCCTTAACCTGTTGGTACACCATACACTTAGAAACGAAATCTGCCACGTCCTTCTTCATGCCGTTCCAAAAGAAAGTTCTCTTTATGTCCTTGTACATTTTATCCCCGCCTGGGTGTATCGTCATCTTGGAGTGGTGTGCTTCCTCGAGAACCTTCTTTACTGAATCCCTTGTCTGTGGGACGCATAGTCTTCCGTCTCGCCTTAGACAACCCTTATCGTCGATGGAGTATCTGTTGAGGTGACTTGAAGTCTCACCCCTAATTAGCCTATCAATCGTCTCCACAAGCTGAGGGTCTTCGCGTTGTGCTGTCCCTATTGAGTCCACTAAAGTCGGGCGTACTTCGAGAGATGCTAGCAAGCCTGGTACAAAATCGGAGGAGGGCCTAAAGTCAAAGCTGGCTATAAACTCTAGGCTTTGTCTTTCAACAAACATCGGGCTTAGGGTCAGTTTCTTTCGGCTCAACGCGTCTGCCACTACGTTGCCTTTGCCAGGAGTATAGGAGATCTCGAAATCATACGAGGCAAGAAACTCCATCCACCTCTGTTGCCTCAAGTTAAGGTCCTTCTGCGAGAAAAGGTATTTCAATGATTTATGGTCTGTGTAAAGTTCGAACTTCTCACCTAGGAGATAGTGTCGCCAAGACTTGAGTGCAAAGACGATGGCAGCTAACTCAAGATCGTGGGTCGGGTAGTTCTTTTCGTGCACTTTCAATTGTCTCCTTCCATAAGCTACTACCCTTCCTTCTTGCATTAAGACGGCGCCTAGCCCTGTCCCACATGCATCTGTATAAACTGTGAACATCTTGCTTCCATCTGGCAATGTTAAAACTGGGGCTGTTGTAAGAGCCCTCTTCAGTCGTTGGAAAGCAAACTCGCAATCCAAGTCCCAATTGAACACTAGATTCTTCTTGATCAACTTTGTGAGCGGAGCTGATATCTTTGCAAAGTCTCTAATGAATTTTCGATAGAAGCCTGCTAGCCCGAGAAAGCTTCGGACTTCTGTTGCGTTCTTTGGTGTCTTCCAATCCTGCACCGCTACTACCTTAGCCGGGTCTACAGCTAACCCTTCCTTGGATACTATGTGCCCAAGAAATCTTACTTCCTCTCTCCAAAAGTGGCATTTGGAGAATTTGGCTTTTAGCTGATGGACTCGCAGAGTTTCCATGATTGCCCTTAAGTGCTGAGCATGTTCCTCTTCACTCTTTGAGAAGATAAGGATATAGTCTACGAAGACCACTACGAACTTATTGAGGAAATCTCTGAATACCCTACTAATTAGGTCCACGAAGTAAGCAGATGCATTTGTCAAGCCAAAAGGCATGACAAGCCATTCAAAGAAGCCATCTGGGGTTCTGAATGCCGTTTTATCGATGCTATCTTCAGCCACCCTTAGCTGATGAAAACCGATCGCTAAATCGAGTTGGGAGAAAACATACCCTCCTATAAGCTGATCAAACAGATCGTCAATTCTGGGGAGAGGGTGCCTATTCTTTTTCGTTAGCTTGTTGAGCTCCCTATAGTCGACACATAGACGGAGTGAACCATCCGCCTTTGTAGCGAACACCACTGGAGCGCCCCATTCTGAAATGCTTCTTCTAATGAACCCCTTCTCTAGAAGCTCTTTAATCTGTTTACTGAGCTCTTTCCTTTCCCGTGGAGCCATGTGTCTAACGGGCAACGCAACGGGCTTTGCATTATCTACAAGATATATGCGGAAGTCTATCTCCCGCTTCGGAGGCAAGCCCTTCACCTCTTCGAAGACATCCGGATATTCCCGGACCACTCTAACCGATTGCAAATTGTCGATAGAGGCATCTAGCGATTCAAGATAACTAAGCATAACCGCATACGAGGGATTACAAGTAATTTCCAAAGTGTTACCGAGCTGGGTCAGGAGCCTAACAACCCTTTTCTCACAATCAAGGATGGCCCCATTACTGGATAGCCAATCCATGCCCAAAATCAAACCATATCCCGAAAAGCCCAAAACAAAGGCACTACATTTAAATTCTACACTTAGAATAGAAATTTTCAATCCTACACAGATCATAGACAAATGAGCCGGGCCCCCAATTGGGTTTGAAACAATTAAGGGGTCCTCTACCATACTAGTTTTTAGGTGCAGAGATTCTACTAAAGCAGACGAGATAAAGGAGTGTGATGCGCCAGAATCAAATAAAGTGCGAATGAGGTGATCATAAAGATAAACTACACTTTCTACAGAAGTATTTATACCTCGCTGTTGTAGAGGTGGCGCCTCTAGCACATGAACCTGTGCCCCTGAGGTGGATCCAGCCCTTTGCCCCTGTCCTCGTTTCTTTGGGCAGTCCTTAGCCATGTGGCATGTCTCACTGCAAGAAAAGCACCCACCATTCATCTTGGCCTTCTTTTTCCGGCAGTCTTTCACTAAGTGCCCCACTTTGCCACAGAAATTACACTTCCTCTTCTCTTTGTTGTCTTTCCCGCCCTTCTTAAAGTCTGTCTTCTTAGGCTGTAAACCCTCTTTCTTCCCTTGAGAGCTTTCTGCCTTTGTCTCCTTCTTGCCCTTATCCTCTTCGTTCAGTAATGCCATCTGTACCAACCTTTCATATGTAGCTCCCATGGGTATATGGGTCATGGCCAAACTGTGTAATGGCTCATTCAACCCTTTAACAAAACAGAGAGCCTTCTTGTGCGGGGTGTTGACTAGGTCCAGTCCGAACCTAGCCAGCTCATCGAACTGATTAACATACTCTTTGACTGTCTTGTTCCCTTGCTTAAGAAATAAGAATTTTTCCAACTGCAAACTCCTTTCCGCGTCTAAGAGAAATTTAGCCTCAAACCTTGCCCTAAAGTCCTCCCATGTTTCCACTAGTCTTTCTGCATTAGTGACTTCCCACCAGTAGGAAGCCTCACCTTTTAGTAGCCACACTGCCAGTTGTACCTTCTTCCTATCTTCTACCTCAAAAATGACGAATAAGTCCTCGGTTTCTTTTAGCCAATTCCTAGCTGCCACGAAGGATTCAATTCCATGAAAGTCCTTTCCTCCCATAGCCTTAAAATCTTTACATATCTTAGCAAAAGTGTTTCCCCGCGGAGGAGGTGGAGGAAGAGGTGCTGCTGCAGCCGGATGATTCCCTGCAGCTGGGGGAGGAGGAACGGTAGAACCTGGCTGAGTGGCCCTTGCTTCTAAGAATCGTCTAAACCAACCAGGTATTGGTACACCCTCTGGCAAGTTAAGTTCTTCGGACATGCTGAAACAAAAAGGATAGATTCAAAACGAAGGATAAGAGATAGTACCTATGGCTTTGGGGGACTTTGCCTTTTTAAAATAAAATAATATTTTATCTTTTAAAAATGCTTCTTTAAATTTCCTTTTTGAAAATAAATTTTCAAAACTTTTTATCTTATCTGGTAAACCTATGCTCTGATACCAAGTGAAACACCCCACCTCCGTTAGGGTCACTCTCAAAGGGAATGCCCTAATTTTGGTGGAGGTTTATAAGTATAAATCACAGATATACAAGACAGATATAAGAAAACATATTTTTGAACAGCGGAAAACATCAACAACTTTTATTTCAACAAAATACATGTTACACAAACCATGTCATAATTTGTTTTACAATACTTCCCAAAACATAACATCTCCATAACTGTCTTGATTACATTATTTAAAGAAGCATAAAGAAAACATAAATAAACTGCAAAAGTCCCATAATTCTTGTCCAAAGCTATAGTCCAAAACGGAAAAGATCCAAGCAATACATTCTTTCTCTTCAAGCTGGATGTGAAAACTGGTCAAGCTGCGGTATTCCCTCCCTGTGGACCTGGGGGGTGGGGGGGGGGGAACGAAAGAAAAGTAGAGTCAGACATAAAGCCTGAGTAAGTCTAGGACTATTCAGTCTATGAATAAAGAACTGGGTATGATAAGCATAAACTGGAAATGGGAAAGCACCATAAACTAAGTTAAGTTGTCTAGGGATGAATACTATCGTACCCCATATTAATCTCTGTACCCATATAAACTAGTTCCCAACAGGCACCCCATAATCAGGGTGAAGAGATCCATTTTCTGATGATCGGCTCCTACTCGCATAGTTACATGTGTCTTACGACCCCCGTTGTTGTAGCTACCTATGCTGGTCCCACCGTGGGGTGTATCAATTCCCATGGTGGCGGCCCGACACAATCCTAGAATGCACAGGTATGCTACTTTAGTTTTGATAACAACTTAGGCCTAAAACATGTTTCAATTAGGCATAATACCAAACATAGTTTAGTCATGTTGATAAAGATGCTTACTTTTGTTTCTAATAAAAAAAGTATGATTTGCTAATTCCAACATAGATTCATATAAACTATAGTACTTAGTCGTATCCAATTACACACTAAAAGTGATCATAAAAGTATGTACATCATATTGGCATAATAGTGAATCATATACTTGCATGAATCCCAATTAAAATTCCACAACATACTGTTGTCAACATAAATCATATACTTATATGAATCCCAAATAAAATACCACAACATATGGTTGTTAACTTCCGACATAAATCACATACTTGCAAATATCCAATCGTATAACATTTCCAAATCGTTTAGAATCAAAATAACATACAAGTATAGATTATTATCGCCACAATTCCATTTCGTTGTTAACTTCCAACGTAAATCACATACTTGCAAATATCCAATCGTATACCACAACATTCCCAAATTGTTTAGAATCAAAATAACATACAAATATAGATTATTATCGCCACAATTCCATTTCGCATTTTACACAAATCAAACGCAATTAATTATTCACATCGGAATAGCACTCTACTTACAACGTATGACGAATCTTCAATTCAGGAATCTGAATTCTGAATTTGGAGATGCTATCCTTTGTTGTAGGCGTTGTTTTGATTTGATTGACGTTGCTTTAAGCTTTCAAATTATCTCCTAATTGTCTCTCTATTTCTGACGGCTATTCTTAGTCTCTCCTCAGCAGCATGACGGTCATATCTCCATTTTTGTTTGTGTGAATTAGGGTGAGTCTTAGGTCCTTTTTATAGAATTTGTGAGTTGATTTAGACCGTCGATGGAGCTTGGTTTAATAATAGTCGTTCGTTCGAAGGAGAGACCAACCAGGAGCTGACACCTAGCCCTAGTGACAAGGCAAGGCTCAGAAAATCGACCAAACACAGACCAGGCCAGCCAGGGTGGGCTGGGTTCGACCTGGCTCAGGGGCCAGGTCGACACCCCAGTCGACACCGTGTCGACTTGGCAGTCGACACGGGTTACCCAGGTCGACTGCCCAGTCGACCTGGTTAGCCCCAGGTCGACTGCCAAATCGACCTGGGTGCTTTGGGCGGTAATTTTCACGCCCTGGCCAATCCGGCCCGATTTTGAATTTTGAATTGGTTTTTCTGAGCTGTTTTGGTCTGTTTGAATTTTAAACTAAATTCTGAAACTTCCGGAGGCCATATCTTCTTCATACGGAGTCCGTTTTACGCAAACTCAGACTCTATTTCAAGCAGAATTCCGAGACGAACGCAATAGCGTATCCCGTTTCCCTTAATTCTTTGATTTGAAATTAATTATACTTTAATTTGTGAATTTCACTGTTATAGAATACACGGGGTGTTACAGCTTTCATCTTGCTTGGAGCTTGTGACACCTCACGTCCGTTAATGTCACTCATTAAGAGAATGCATTAAGTTTCATGAAGCGTTATTGGTAAACAGAAACATTACAAGATAGATATAAATAGCAGCGGAATTTAAAAACTTTATTAATCATAAAGCATCGTGGTTCAAACATCATAAGTCTAAAAATACATAAACCCTGTACATCATTGAAATTTCTGTCTTGTATTTAAAACATCAGAGTACAATAATAAATGAAGCATAATCCCCAAAAGAAACAACCATAATAGTATAGATAAGAGCTCGAGCAATACATCTAAGCAGCTCCAAGCAAGACAATAGCAAAATCCTGATCAAGCTTGAGTATTTCCACCTTGAAAACCTTTAGGGGAGGGGGGGGGGATGGAACAGAAAGAAGAGAAAACAAAATGGGTCAGACTTAAAGTTTGGCGAGTCCAGTTACTTTTAGCATAGAAATAAGTAAAGGTATCACGACAGGCATATAAAGTGGATAAGAAAGGTAACAACTTAAAAGGTAGGCATGACAAGGTAAACAGGATAAACATGATAAAGTGTATACGCTTCTCCAATGATTTCTCTGCACCAATACTAGTATAACCAGAATGAGATGATCCTAACAACTGTAAGATGGTAGACTTAAGTGTACTTCCAGTGAGAGGTTTTCACTCCATACAATCAACAGACAACCCAACGTTCCAGAATTACCTCTGAGGGTACTAACAGGCTCCCAAACATATTGAAATCTAAACGTACCCTAATTACTACTCTAATCGATCGGCTCCCTACTCCGTAGATACCCTATGTTGGCCTCATAGTAGGGTGTATCAATCCCTAAAGTGGCAACCCTTTATTTCCCGGATGTGCACAACCAAATCTACCGATGTCACAACGTCTTATTTTCCTGAGTAAGAGGAGTCATGCACGCACAAGAACCCAATGGAGCGCGCCGTCAGACACCGTCCCCACTTTTGGATCTCTTACAATCATCCCAGTAAGCGTGCCCCGACTCTGACCTAGTTCGAGTACTCGTTGATACCTATATATGGGTTACTGACTTAAACGGTCCCACATACAAGATGATGCAAGCTCTCCCCTTTGTCTTGCATCCCCACTACTAGGTTTTCCACAGATTATGCCTACCTACTGGTGTCATGAAATTGCATAATCCCAAAAGGTTAAGTTTGTGGGCCAATATATATAAATATTACTCACCAACCCCAGATATACTTAACCCACCCACTGTTTCAAATAAGTTTACTTAAACCCTATTCAGTTTAACATGTTCATACAATCCCTATGGATTCAACTAGGTTAAGCATTCAACCTTATTGCCATATTCATTTATGGTTATAATGTGCTAGACCTCCCATATAAGCATACCACTTGTGGATGCTGGATATGCCGGTCGGTTCCGGGTAGACTTCTTCCACAAGTCGGACTTAACCTCGCGTCTTAACACGTCTCGTGTTTATGCACTTGGACCCCTCACATTAGATTCACCACTTGCGGTCGCTGGATATGCCGGACGGTTCCGAGTAGACTTCCACCACAAGTGTAACCTAACCTCGTGTCTAAGCGCGGTTACAGTTTCTAATTACCGTAATCCTAGGCATTTCCATTATTAACCACATTTACATATGTCGTTATAGGTTTTTATGCCCATTTTCCCAAGTTATGTTCATAATGAACCATATGCCCCAGATTAATATTATTTATTCAGGTTATGCTTGAATTCCCAATTACAAGTTATGCCCCAATTAGCCAATTCAACGTTTTCCCCTTGTTCCAAAATCTAACGCATTTCGCATATTTCAGCGGCATGCCTAGGCTTGAAGGTAGCCTGAATATATATAAAAATAAAAGGGAAAAGATAGAGGGAATAGAACAGAGATGATCACACTAACATGATGGACATATAATGGCAGAAACGTGCATAAAACATATAGTGGCATAATGATAAGGTAGGCATATAGGAACATATCTAATGAACATACGATAACAAAACTGATTCTAACATAATAGGGATAGGCATGATGAGATCTACACAATGGTTTAGATGTCCAACTAACAACATATCTGATTTGGCCATAAACATAACATAACAGGTATAAGGTGATCTAAACAGTGAATTATATCTACAATCAAAGGCAGATCTAACATGATAATAGCTATAGGTTCAGATCTAGTTCATAATCATGTCAGAATAACTAAGATAAACAGGTTATAGTAGATCCGATGTGATTCAAATGGTCATATGCATAGATCCAAGTTATAGTCATATCAAGATTAACTTTTTAATTATTTAAATCTAAAAGTAACTTAAACTCAAAGTGGATCTTGAAAATTAGAGAAGAGATTGCTAGCGTTGAATCACATATCTCTAAGCTTGAATAACTTGATTGCAGAAGAAGAAAAGACTTGATTTGATTTGGGCAGAGGCAACATTTAGTTCTCCATTATTTTTGGTGTACAAAAACATGGGAAATGAGGCCATATTTATAGATTCCCCGAAACCTTAATATGCCAGATCTAATGCAGGCGGGTCGACCCATGGATCGACACCCCTCCTTGAGGGTCGACCCAAGGGTCGACACCCCTGAGCGGGAAATTTCCTGCTTCCTCAATTCTGCGCGATTCTAAATTCTGGACCTAATTTTTGAATTTTTGGACTAATATACACACACACACATACATATATATGTATGTATGTGTTTTATATTCTTCTTGCGCGTATACAAACTTCAAACCTTCATAACTTCTTCATACGGTGTTCTGTTTAGGCAAACCAGGTGTCTATTTTAACCACAATTCCAAGACGAACGCAATGGCATAGTCTGTTTCCCTTAATTCTGATTAAATTAATTATTTTTTAATTTATTCATTTTTAGTGTTGTTAAAATTACGGGGCTTACATTCTCCCCTACTCAAAGAATTTTGTCCCCGAAATCTCCAAGTTAAGAAGAATGTATATCCTAACATCCACATCCATATACTCATCCACCAATCACATGCATCCATTGGCCTTAAAAGATTCCTAATGCTTATATGAACATATGCAAAGGTGTGTGTATATGTCCCAATACTAATGCGAAGATCAAGCGGTCTAATCCGATTATAACTTGTAAGTTCTATATGTGTGCACAATCATCCGTCCAAGTGCAACATCCATATGATGATACATCCATTTCACCCATTAAAAGAAGAAAAATGCACGCACATCCATATGCAGTATGAGAGTGATTGAGCCGATCTAGTGCCTAATGCGTGTGTATATGCATCCATGGGCAACGACTAGTAAACATTTGCATTCGGTTGCATCCATCAAACATAACATGTCTTAAATACAGGTTTACATCCATGGGATTCCTACCTAAAGGTTGACGATTCGATCGATAGGATATACTTTAAATGATTGAAACAAGCATAAATAAAAGCTTTGGAAAGGAAGTTAAGAACATATTGTCGAAAAGATAAGGGTACGAAGCACGGATCTTGTCTTCGATCTCCAAGTCGCATTCCCTGGGTTATCTCCCTACTGAACCTTCATCAACTTGACCTCTCTATTGCGTAGCTTCTGATCTAAGAATACTGGTAGGAACTCGTTTGACTGTCGCCTCCCGTTCCACCTCTGCTTCCTCCAATATACTTGGCTCAACTACTTCCGCAGTATCATGCAAGCACTTCAGCAAATGAGAAACGTGGAAAACATCATGAATGCCGGATAGCCTCTCTGGTAGCTTTACTTTATAGGCCATTTGGCTAATCCTTTCTGTTATGGGAAATGACCCTACAAATCTCGGTGTCAATTTCCCTACAAATCTAAAGCAAACCACATTCCTTAGAGGTGACACCTTAAAGAAAACCATGTCTCCCACCTCAAACTCAATGTCAGTCTTTCTCTTGTCTACGTAGGATTCTTCCTATCTTTAGAGGTCTTCATTCACCGTCTAGTAAGGTCAATCTTCTCGGATGTCTCTCTAACCATATCTGGTCCAAGTAGTAGCCATTTTGTAGATTCCCACCAACAAGTTGGTGATCTACCGTGTCATCCGTATATGCTTCAAAGGGTGTCATGCCAATGCTAACTTGATAACTATTGTTGTAAGCGAACTCTACAAAAGGAAGATGCTCTTCCCAAGTCCCTCTGAAGTCTAGGATACACAGCCTTAAAAGATCCTCAAGAAGAACTTTATTCACCCTTTCTGTCTATCCATCAGTCCATGGGTGATAAGCGGTGCTCAAACACAACTGTGTACCTAATGCTTCTTGCAAGCTCCTCCAAAATTCAGTAGAGAAAATGGGGTCACGGTCACTTATGATGCTGGAAAGTACTCTATGAAGATGGACTATCTCACAAACGTAAACTACCGCCAACCAAGCTGTCGTCCTCTTGCTCTTAACCAGAATGAAATGAGTGCTCTTAGCATGCCTATCCACTACAACCCAAATACTGGTGCTTCCTTTCTTTGATCTTGGAAAACCATCTATGAAATCCATAGAGATGCTCTCCCACTTCCACTATGGACCTCCAAAGGGTGAAGTAAGCCACCTGGCTTCTATTGCTCCGCTTTAACTTGCTAGCAAATTAAACATTGAGAAACAAACTCTGCCACATCTTTCTTCATCCCAGCCCAAAAGAAAACCCTCTTCATGTCTCTATACATCTTATCACCGCCTGGATGAATAGTCATCTTAGAATGATGGGCTTCCTCTAGGACTGTCTGTAACAAACTCCCAATTTGGGGAACACAAAGCCTTCCATCTCGTCGCAACCACCCTTTATCGTATATGGAATACCTACTGAGGTGACTAGAAGTCTCTCCTTTATTAAGCCTACCCAAATTGTCTAAAATCTATGGATCCTCTCGCTGCGAAGCTCCTATCTGATCCAAAAGAGTAGGTCTTATCTCTAGCGATGTAAAAAAACCAGGCAAAAACTTGGTGGAGGGTCTAAAGTCAAAAGCCGATATGAAATCCAAGCTTTTCCTCTCCATAAACAGACGACTTAAGGCCATCCTCTGCCTACTCAGCGCGTTTTCCACCACATTACACTTGTCATGGGTATACACAATCTTGAAATCATAAGAAGCTAGGAACTCCATCCACCTTTGTTGCCTTAAATTAAGATCTTTCTGCGAGAACAAGTACTTGAGAGATTTATGATCGGTGTACAACTCTAACTTCTCTCCAAGCAAATAATGATGCCACGTCTTAAGCGCGAATACTATGGTAGCTAGTTCTAAGTCATGGGTAGGGTAGTTCTTCTCATGAACCCTTAGCTATCTACCCCCATAACATACTACCTTTCCCTCTTGCATCAAGACCGCACCAAGCCCTGTACCACACGCATCAGTGTATACTGTAAACACTTTGCTTCCATTGGGAAAGGTCAAGACTAGGGTTGTTGTCAGAGCCCTCTTCAATCGTTGGGAAGCAATATCACAATCCATATCCCATGAAAACATCAGATTCTTCTTCGTCAGCCTGGTGAGCGGGGCCGATATCTTAGCAAAGTCCTTAATGAACTTTCTATAATAGCCTGCCATTCCAAGAAAACTTCTCACTTCCGTTGCGTTCTTAGGAATTTGCCAATCTTGGACAGCAACTACCTTTGCGGGATCTACTGCTATCCCATCTTTGGAGACTACATGCCCTAGAAATCTCACCTCTTTTCTCCAAAAAGGGCATTTGGAGAACTTTGCCTTAAGCTGATGTGCACGCAGAATTTTTAAAACTTCTCTCAAATGTTGGGCATGCTCTTCCTCGCTCTTTGAGAAGATCAAGATATCATCAACAAAGACCACGACGAACTTATTTAGAAACTCTCGAAACACCCTACTTATTAGATCAACAAAATAGGCAGGTGTATTCGTCAACCCAAAAGGCATAACGACGCATTCAAAGAAACCATTTGGAGTTCCAAAAGCCGTCTATTTATACTATCCTCGGCCACCCTCAACTGATGAAACCCCATGGCCAAATCTAACTGAGAGAATATTGATGCACCAACAAGCTGGTCAAACAAATCATCTATCCTCAGAAGTGGGTGCCTGTTCTTCTTAGTGAGTTTGTTTAACTGCTTATAGTCCACACATAAGTGAAGCGAACCATCTGCCTTAGTTGCAAATACCACCGGAGCACCCCATTTAAATATGCTTCGCCTAATAAACCCTTTCTCAAGTAGCTCCCCTACTTTCCTACTAAGCTCCCTCCTTTCTCTTGGATCCATATGGCGCACAGGTGATGCAACTGGCTTAGCATTGTCCACCAAATATATACGAAAATTGATCTCGCGCCTCGGAGGTAGGCCCCGTACCTCATAAAAAACATCAGGATAGTCACGGACTACTGGTACAAATCGCAGATCATCGATAGATGCCTCAAGAGATTCTAGGAAATTAAGCATGACAAACCCTTGCGGGTCACAAGAAATCTCGAGGGTCCTCCTACAACAAGTCAAAAGTCTAACAACCCTCCTCTCACAATCCAGAGTGGCACCATATATGGTTAGCTAATCCATCCCTAGAATCAAACCGTAGCCCTTAAAACTGAGCACATATGCGTCGCACTCAAATTCGACGCCTAACACAGACATTCTCAAACCCTGACAAATCATGGACAAATGAGCCGAACCACCAATGTGGTTTGAGACAACAATGGGATCCACTACCATATTAGTATTTAGGTGCAGTGACTCAACCACAGAATTAGATATAAATGAATGTGAAGCGCTAGAATCAAAATGAGTTCTAATAGGATGATTGGAAAGAGAAATCAAACCTTCAACGGAAACTTTCCTACGTCTATCTGGAGCACTAGTCGCGAGAGCATGCACCTGCCCTCCAGAAGCTCTTGCCTTTTGACCTTGTCCATGTTTCTTCGGGCACTCATTAGCAAAGTGTTTGACTCTCCACAATTGAAGCAAGTATTCTTCCTTCTTTTGCAGTCCTTTACCAAGTGACCCTTGTGTTCGCAACTATGGCACTACCTCTTATCCTTAGCCTTGTCATTCTTTCCGCCCTTCTTCTATTGTTGTTGCCGTCCTTTCTTGGGCCATACTTTCTTGTTTTGTGTTTCCTCGACCTTAACTTCCTTTTTGTCGCTTTTGTCTTCCTCATACATTTAGGCCATATCAACGAGCCTTTCAAAAGTTGCTCTTATTGAATATGGGACATAGCTAACCCATGAAGGGGTTCATTTAGTTCTTTAACAAACTGCGAAGCTTTTTTATGCGGAGTATCTACCAGTTCCAATCCAAACCTTGCTAGTTGGTTGATTTTGTTCACATATTCTTTAACAGTCATGGTTCCTTGCTTTAGCACCAAGAACCTTTCCATTTGCATGCTTTTCTCAGCTTGAGAAATAAACTTCATCTCAAACCTCTTTCTAAAATCATCCCAAGTTTCCATTGGATTCCCCGCTTATGTTACTTCCCACCAGAACGAAGCTTCATCTTTCAGTAGCCAGGTGGCTAACTGAATCTTCTTACGATCGTCCACTTCGAAAATTCCAAACAGATCCTCCGTTTCCTTGAGCCAACTCCTTTCCTCTACGAATTTCTCAGTTCCACGGAATGGATTTTCTTCCCATAGCACTGAAATCTTTGCAGATCTTAGAGAAGTTATCTGCACGCAGAGGAGGAGGAGGAACGACAGGTGCAGCTGGGGGAGGAATGTTAGCTTGACCACCGACAGGCGCCGTGGCCTCTAGATCCCTACAAAACCAGCCTGGTATCGTAACGCCCTCTTGAATATTTAGTTCCCCAGACATGTTGAAAAGAAAAGGAAATAGATTCAAAGGATCGAAAGATATTATGTATGGCTTTGGGGAATATGTTTTTTAGAATAGACTTTTCTTTTGGAAATGCTTTATTTTAAAACCTTTTTGAAAATAATTTTCAAAAACTTTTATCTAATCCGGTATCCTTCAGCTCTTATACCAAGTCAGACACCTTACGTACGTTAATGTCACACATTAAGAGAATGTATTAAGTTCCGTGAAGCGTTATAGGTAAACATAAACATAAACATTACAAGACAGATATAAATAGCAACGGAATTTAAAAACTTTATTAATCATAAAGCATCGTGGTTCAAAGCATCATAAGTCTGAAAATACATAAACCTACGTCATTGAAATTTCTGTCTTGAACTTAAAGCATCAGAGTACAATAATAAAAGAAGCATAATCCCCAAAAGAAATAGCCATAGTAGAAAAGATAAGAGCTCGATCAATACATCTAAGCAACTTCAAGCAAGACAATAGCAAAAATCCTGATCAAGCTTGAGTATTCCCACCCTGAGAACCTGGGGGGGGGGGGGGGGGACAGAAGAGAAAGTAGAGAAAACAAAATGGATCAGACATAAAGTCTGGCGAGTCTAGTTACTTTTAGCATAGAAATAAGTAAAGGTATCATGACAAGCATATAAAGTGGATAAGAAAGGTAACAATTTAAAAGGTGGGTATGCCAAGGTAAATAGGATAAACATGATAGACTGTATAAGCTTCTCCAATGATTTCTCTGCACTAATACTAGTATATCTAGAATGAGATGATCCCAACAGCTGTAAGATGGTAGACTTAAGTGTACTTCCACTGAGTGGTTTTCACCCCATACAATCAACAGACAACCCAACATTCTAGAATCACCTCTGAGGGTAATAACGGGCTCCAAAACATACCGGAGTCTAAATGTACCCAAATTACTACCCTAATTGATCAGCTCCCTACTCCATAGATAACCTGTGTGGCCTTACAGTAGGGTGTATGTAATGACCCGGATTGTTATGGGGTAATTTTGTATATTTAATATTTAATTTAAATATTGAATGGATAATATAAATGAATTTTTATATTTATGTTATCGATTTTAATATCGATTTCGATTTAATATCGTATATATTAAATTATCAAAATAAGGAATCATCGAATAACTGAATTCGAAGCTAAAACTGATTTAAAAACAGTTCAGATAATCAATTCAAACTCCTGTTTGAATTAGAATAATAATATTAAATTATTATCGAAGAGTTTAAATGGTTTGAAATTTAATTTATATCAATTTAAATTAATATCTGTTCGGGATGATCGAACTGGACTTCGATACTTATCCAAGTGGGTTCAGAATAGTGGTTTTACCCTAGAATTGTCAGTTGTTGGGTTTGGTAAGGAGCTCAGAATCAAGGTTTATCTAAATTTTAAGGATATAGTTTTTAATTAAATTAAATTAAAAAATATATCATGGTAGGTGGACATAATCGAAACAACAAGGCTTAAAAACAAAGGGGTTAAATCAGCCACGCGGTTCACCTTAAAGCCGCATCTTCCTTTATAAAACCACGATGATTCTCTCCCCATTCTCATTTACAAATCCTTCCTCCCAGATAATGAAAACAAATATAAATCAAAATCAGAAGAAAAAAGTGTCGGCTTCCCTTTCAAACGAATTAAAACCCGCTCCATTCAGAAACATAAATCAAAGTCCTTTACGCCAGTATCGTTCGAAGCCCTGAAGCACCATCGTCGATGGCCGATTCATTTGAATACCGCGAGTCAAAGCACGGTCCGATAGGATTGCTGAACCAGTGGAGAGAGCAACTGCGACAGCCGCAGTATGATTTCCAGGAGTCGATGTCGACGGTGACTGGTTCGTTCGAAGTTTGATTGACGATGTTGCGATTTGGTTCTGAGTATTCGACATGGATCTAGGGCGCAATTACGGCATCAGGAGGCGACTGGAATGGAATCGACGATGGCGTCGAGATTTTTGGGATCACCGAAGTGGTGCGAGGGTCTGCTGAGTGAACTAGAAGTGGACGGAAGACTGGGAGTCGCGAATGGTGTTGGGTAGCCGAGGGTATCAGCGGTGATCGATGCTGAGAGGGTAGTGTCGAACTGAGTTCCGAACTGGAGAAGCGATGGGGGAGAGCTCGTACAGGTGAAGGAGCAGGAGTCCGACAAGCTATTTGGAGGTGGTCCGATCTAATGATTCAGCTGAAGTTGTGCTGAAAGGATTAAGCAGTAATGGTGTTTGGTGAAATGCCGGAAAGAGAAAGAGCGGGATTAAGGTAATTAAATTCATTTAAATGTTTGATTTAATGAACAAGTTGGAAAATGTTATTAACATACGGAAATACTATAAAAGAAATGATATTAGCTGTTAACATGAAATTTGGAATATAATCGTGGTTTAAATATTTAATTTAAAAGGATTAGTGATGTTTAAATTATATATAAAAGTAGAATATATATATATATATATATATATATATATATATACATATAGGAAATTTATTTATTTATTCAAATAATCAATTTCAATAAATGTTAACAAGAAAATTTGAATAAAATTATCGTAGGTACGTAATCATTCTAAAAGATTCGTACCCGGTGATTTGGGCAATGTACGGGATACTCGACAACTTTAAAATTCCGGTGAGTAAATCTCACCTTTTATTTAGAATTTATTTTTATATAGTTAAAAATAATTGTTATGCTTGTTTGAATGCTGGCTGATTGTTTTAAAATATATATTAGTTATTTAGGATATATATATATATATATATTGGGTTGATGATTGGTTGGATTCCCGCAGTCTCATTAGCGGATGCCCGCGGTTTCATTAGCGGATGATTACCCTATGCGCCCCACGCTATGATTAGTGGATGACCTTCATACCGCGATATCCTGCCTCGAAGCAGGATAGGTATTATTTATGTGCTAACGTCTGTGGATGCAGGAAAACAGGTTGGAGGAATCCAACTGGATTCCTCAAAAATATATTATATGTTTGTTGTTTGTTTGATTTCATATATATTCATATATGATGTGTTAAAAATCAAATGATTGAAAATTTGTTGATTTGATTGTTTAAAATATCCCTGGGCTTGAATATTGATTCATAAAAATATCGGAAAGGGTATTTGATATTTAAAAAGGAAATTCTATTTTTATAAATAGAATTTGAATTTTAAATAAAACTATAGAAAATATTAACTTGTTTTGAAGGTATATAAAACAAGTAATTGAATTTATAAACGTTGTTTATAAATGGAAGATGGGTTTTGAATCGAATTTATAAACTCTGTTTATAAATGAAAAGATGAGATTTGAATCGAATTTATAAACTTTGTTTATAAATGAAAATATGGGATTTGAATTGAATTTATAAACGTTGTTTATAAATAGAAAGATGGGATTTGAATTGAATTTATAAACGTTGTTTATAAATAGAAAGATGGGATTTGAATCGAATTTACAAACGTTGTTTATAAATAGAAAGATGGGATTTGAATCGAATTTACAAACGTTGTTTATAAATAGAAAGATGGGATTTGAATCGAATTTACAAACGTTGTTTATAAATGGAAAGGTGGGATTTGAATTGAAGTTATAAACGTTGTTTATAAATAATGCCGAGAAATTCAAATGGACTTTGAAATAGAGATTTGAATAATCGAATTCAAATGGACTTTAAACTATATTTTTGAATAATCGAATTCAAATGGACTTTAAACTATATATTTGAATATAGAAATTCAAATGGACTTTAAACTATATATTTGAATATAGAAATTCAAATGGACTTTGAAATAGAGATTTGAATAATCGAATTCAATTGGACTTTAAACTATATATTTGAATATAGAAATTCAAATGGACTTTAAACTATATATTTGAATATAGAAATTCAAATGGACTTTAAACTATATATTTGAATATAGAAATTCAAATGGACTTTAAACTATAGAATTTGAAAATAGGATTCAAATGAAGTTTAAATCAAAAGAATTCAAATAGAATTGAATTGGAATTTGAATTTGAATATAGAAGTCGATAAGGAAACGAGAGTATGAGTATAATTAGAATTTGTTAATATGCAGTTAAAATATATTTGAACATGTCATGTTCAAATATGAAGGTGAAATAGACTGAAAAGTTAAGTAACAGATTTAATTAACAAATTGAGTTAAAACGATTGGTATATTTAAAATAGATTGGACAGGCATAGACATACAGGAGACAGGTATGGAATAAAGTATAGAAGTGAAATAAATAGAATGCCCGACAAAAAGGTACGTATTTAATTTCCATATGAGATTTTATGCGCCATATCGGCTAGCCGCTTGGCTTTTTCTTTTTCTTATTGAGATAAGAAGGACCGGCAAAAGCTATTTGAAATTTCCCGATGCTCCCGGTACAAAGGAGGTTATGGCGAATTTTTCCAGGAATTTAAGGAGATAGAATATTTTTAAGATAATTTGATAGTTAGAAATCAACGTATCGATATATATAGAAGTCGATAAGAAAACGAACTTAGAAATAGAATAGTATAATCAAAAAGGAAAGTATAAGAAAAAAATCTCGTAGGAATAGAAAGAGAAAATATATATGTGTTTAAAGGTGAATAATCAGTTGTATGGTATTGATTATTCGAGTAAGTAGTCTTGTCTGTTTTGACGTTAAATGTTATTCAGTCAAGGTCTGAGAGGTAATTATACCCCAACTTGGTTGATTTCATGATATACCGATAAGTAGCAAGATTCAGGCTCGAAGATCAATGTGGAATAAGAATTAGTTAAATACTGTATTTGGGTTGTCGTAACGATGTTTTACACAACATCTGTTTTAACCCAAATATGTGCAAAGCTTGGAAATAGAATAATGAACATTTCCTAAGTATAGGAATAAACGAGATTGGAAAAGAGATAAGTAATTGGAATATTTTCCAATTATAAATAACATATATTTTCTAAAGTTTAGAAAATAAAAGAAGGCGATATATGGAAATGTTTTCCAAATAACGTATAAAGGCCAATATGGTTATCGAAAATATTTGGTTAACAAATATTGATAAGAAATAGAGAAGAGATTTAATTAATGGAATATTAATTAAAGGTTCAGTGATTGTTGGATGTTTGGTTGAACACTTGTTTTATTCGGTAGTTAAATCATCGACTATCGAAACACTTGTTTTTATTCGATAGTTAAATCACAGACTATCGAAGTTTTGACCATCGTTGTCAATATGGAGAGACCGGTTGGATTATTATCCGAAGAACCACTCCATATCGGTAGTAGCGTGCGAATCAGATTATATAAAGATAATCGAAGACGGAGTAGAGTGCAAGGACTTTTTCTATTAATAGAAATAGTGCCTTCAGTTCATCCTGTTCCTGGGTGACTTGTATGGATGAATGTCTGACAGAGTATTTCCAGACGATCACGTACATTGATTTCTTCAACCGTACCAAGAGTGGAAGCGGAGAAGGAAACTTCTTTTAGCTAACACGTAATGTACTGTTGAGGACGTCAATCGGTGATTTGATGGATTTGACGATGTGACATTCGAAGTGAATCTGGTGTGATGATAAAGCGTAGCTTCTAGCCTCATCAACCGGTAAATAACAGAAATCGGGCAAGCAGCATGGCTATGTAGGTCGCACCTATTAGGGTGTATAATCACCTGATCTAGAGTTTCATTTACTTCTAAAAATCTATTGTCGATGCTGTCCCATTCGGGAAACGGTTGCTGATCCCAACCGTTGGTGATATACATTCGATACACTCAAGCGAAATGAGTGGTCGGTCATGTGTGGCTGAGTTGCAAGATGTTCTTGTTGAACTCGGTGTATTCTCCTCTAGAGATATACCAGCGGAAGGTGGTCCCATACCTTGTCATAGTTGGAAACCCATTACCCAATACGTGCTTGCGGTTTGGATTGTATATATATATGTGGAACGTGAGATGCAAGCGTTCCACTAGATTGTTATCTACTTGATTTAGACATTATTATAATATCAAAAGAGTTGATATAAAGATAAATCAAGTGTTGGGATTCTCATAAGGGAAAACCCCGTTCCGTGTTATACGACGTGGTCTTATGAGATATCATTTAGTTTTCTGAAACTGTTTTAAACTGTTTACTCATACCAGTCCCATGACTGACCCGGAGTTTATTTTGTTTTGTTCTACCTAAACTCTTGGGTGCCTAAATTTGCACGGGCAGTCAAGTAGTTCAGGATTTTACAGATATACTGGAAGAGCTTGGAGCAGGAGGCTTCAGGATCATATAGCTATAGTTATTTCTGCTGTGTTGTAAGTGATATACTTTGATATTGATGTATATTCAAGTACAAATGTATATTTCAAGTTATGTTATATATATTATATGTTATTCGTTCCGCTGTGAGATTCGTGTTACTCTGATGTTGTGTTCTTCTTCTTCTTCTATTCTAAGTTTCTATCTTATCAATCCTCACCCTCTAACTTCTTTCTATTAATGGTTCGAATTTCCGTGATATTTGGGGTTGGACTTGTGTTTTTGGTCAGCTCAAATTCTACCGGATTTTTGGGTCACTACAGTTGGTATCAGAGCTTAGGTTGAGCGAATACCCAGGCTTGTTGGAATGTGCTCATTAGAGATAGGATCAGTAGTATCCTAGAATGAGTTGAGTGTATATATATACGAGAGAGCGTATTTGTTATTTGATATAAAAACCGTTTTATATTGTGTTGACTAGTCTGTTGAGTGGATTATAAATTTTGGTCGTATCGTGGGACGCCATGATTTCGATAGGAGTTTATAAACACATGAACGGGAGATTGGGCACGATATTGTTTTCAAATAGTTAAGTTGATTGTTAGGATTATAATCGAATTAGATTATAAAACAGAAATAGTTATATATATAACCAATGAAATTTGTATATGAAATCAAATATACAAATGAGATGAATTAAAATTGAATTCCAACTAGAATTAAGAATTTAAAATCCTGGGAGTTGGGAAAATATTTTTCTAAATGGATTTTGAAAGAAATATAGCACTGGACTCATTCAGTAGCTGGGAAATAATTCTGATGATGGTCGCAACATCATTAGTGTTCATTTTCGAGTTTCTAAGTGATGAATTGCTGCCTTAGAAAAGTTTTGATGGAAATTTGTTTGAAAAGAAACAAGCTGTTTGAAAATTCAAATGTTTTGAATTTGGGATAGATATAAATATATGTATATATTTATATTACTTCAAAGGAATTTTGAAATGGGAATGGGAATATAGATTTCGAATAGAAGTAAAATAAAGGAATTTGAATATATATATATATATATATATATAATTCAAATAGAAGTGAAATAGAATTTGAATTCAAAGGAATTCAAATGAGTTCGAATAAAGAAAATTCAAATAGAGATTTGAATATTAGAATTCAAATGGAGAATGGTTAAATAGAATTCAAAAAAAATATAAAGTTTAAAATAGAATTTGAATTTAAAGGAGTTAAAATGGAATTTGAATTCAAAGGAATTCAAATGGATTTGAATAAAGAAACTCAAATATAGAGTTCGAATAAAGAAATTCAAATGGAATTTGAATATTGTAAATATATATGATTTGAATATTAGAAGAGAAATAGATCGGGAATATTATGTTGAAATGGAAAATGGATTTGATATATATTAAAAATATATCAGAATAAAGTTGAATTTATTATAAACAAAGTTAAAACGTTTATATTTATAAATATAATTAAAACGAGCTCGCCATAGTGCGGTAGTTCGTAAATTGGCGATTCGAACTTCAATTGAGTATACAGAACTCAATTGAAGTCGGAATTCTGTGAAACAAGAATCGTCGGGACCGGTTGAACAATAGTTTTCTAATGAAAGAGAAAAATCTGGATTTCATCGTATAAATTTTGAGTTATGTCAAAATCAAATTTTTAGAAAAGCAGCGCCAGAACCATTATAAAAACCATAACGGTTTAATTAAATAAATAAAAGGATTTTTAGGAAATAAAATCCGAATTGGCATTAGAAACATCCAGACAGGAGATATAAAGTAAATACGAACTCCAGTGAAGTAAGTGAAATGATTTTTAAGACAAAAATCATATTTTAAATGGTTAAATAGAGTTAACTAAATTGGAGGATAATTAGTTAAAGGAAAATTGAATCGAAATTGGGTTTTTGGATAAGTGAAAGAGATTGAGAATTTATATTCGAAATCGAATATATAACTCGAGTTGAAAATATAATTAGATGAGTCTATCATTAAGTTGACATATATTTGAACAAGTTATATTCAAATAAAAAAAATGGTGAAATAGGCAAAACGGTTAATTAGCAACTAGTTAATGGGAATTTGAATGATTGAAATTGAATTTAACTTAAGTAAGTTAAATGGATCGAAATGAATAAATTGAGTAAAATCAATGTGAATGAAATATGAATTGGGAATGAAAAAGGGAAATGTATTTGTAAAACAAATAAAGTTATGTGCAAACAAATAGAAGGGAATATTTGTAAAACATTTACCAATAGATTCAATGGAAATATTTATTTATAGAAAATAAATAGAATGTTATAAATGAGATATTTATTTGTTAAATAAATAGAATTTAATCAAAGGAACATTTAGAAGATGAATAAAAAAAAATGGGAATCTGTTTTTAACAGATAAATAGAAACGATTAATTTATAAATAACAATTATAAATTAAATTAAATATTTATCATTCGATAAATGGAATATATAAGTCTGAACTTATATAGAGAAGAGATATCGGTTTTTAACACCGATAGTTTTAAATAGAAGGGGTACACAACACTTGTATAAGTGAAGTAACGCTAATAAAGAGAACATTTATAAAGTGAGAACCGTTACAAAAAGTAAATCTTTATAAATGAATAAATGTTATCCAATAGGAGATGTTCGAATAAGAAAAGTCGATAAGAGTTAGAAATAATCGATTAGAGTTCGAATAAATCGATTAGAGTAAGAATTAACCAATTAGGGTTAATCAGTTAGGGTTAATCCATAGAGTTAATTGAATATTTGTTATTCAATTAGAATTTATTGAATATTTGTTATTCAAATTAAGAGTTAACCAGATAAAGTTAATTGAACCTAGTTAATCGAATTAGGATTTAATTGAATGTTAGTTATTCAATTAAAGTTGATCGAATATAGTTATGGAGATAGAGTTTGTCAAACATAGTTACCCAGGATAAGTTGCCATTTCGTACGACTGCTAGCGTAATTCGCAGGGCTGCAGATAGCCTAGGGCGGTCAGATGTTTCCTGGGGGAATCAGGCGTAACCATTGTGATCGCTGCGATCTAGAGTCAAGCGAATGGAGTTAAATCAAATGTTAGTTTATTCGAATAGAATTAAAGGAGTTAATCGAATATAGTTTATTCGAAAGGAATTTTCGAATTTGGTTATTCGAAAGGAGTTATCGATTATTAGTTAATCGAAGGAGTTATCGATTATTAGTAAATCAAAGAAGTTATCGATTATAGTTTAATCGAAAAGAGTTATCGATTAGTTTAATCGAAGTGAGTTATAGAATATTGGTTATTCGAAGGAGTTATCGAATTTAGTTATTCGATGGAGTTAGTCGATAAGAGTTAAATCCAATAAAGTTAATTGATAAGAGTAAATTGAATAGAGTAAATCGAATATAGTTTATTCGAAGAAAGGTTTTCGAATCTAGTTATTCGAAAGAGAGATTATCGAATATAGTTATTCGAAGGGAGGAGTTATCGAATAGGGATTTATTCGAAAGAGAGTTACGTAAGGAGGTTTGAAATGTTGAGTATCAACATAAATAAGTTTTGAAAAAGTTACTGGGTTTGTAGCACTTTTCCTACCTTAGAAATTTCGAGGACGAAATTATTTTAAGTAGGGAAGAATGTAATGACCCGGATTGTTATGGGGTAATTTTGAATATTTAATATTTAATTTAAATATTGAATGGATAATATAAATGAATTTTTATATTTATGTTATCGATTTTAATATCGATTTCGATTTAATATCGTATATATTAAATTATCAAAATAAGGAATCATCGAATAACTGAATTCGAAGCTAAAACTGATTTAAAAACAGTTCAGATAATCAATTCAAACTCCTGTTTGAATTAGAATAATAATATTAAATTATTATCGAAGAGTTTAAATGGTTTGAAATTTAATTTATATCAATTTAAATTAATATCTGTTCGGGATGATCGAACTGGACTTCGATACTTATCCAAGTGGGTTCAGAATAGTGGTTTTACCCTAGAATTGTCAGTTGTTGGGTTTGGTAAGGAGCTCAGAATCAAGGTTTATCTAAATTTTAAGGATATAGTTTTTAATTAAATTAAATTAAAAAATATATCATGGTAGGTGGACATAATCGAAACAACAAGGCTTAAAAACAAAGGGGTTAAATCAGCCACGCGGTTCACCTTAAAGCCGCATCTTCCTTTATAAAACCACGATGATTCTCTCCCCATTCTCATTTACAAATCCTTCCTCCCAGATAATGAAAACAAATATAAATCAAAATCAGAAGAAAAAAGTGTCGGCTTCCCTTTCAAACGAATTAAAACCCGCTCCATTCAGAAACATAAATCAAAGTCCTTTACGCCAGTATCGTTCGAAGCCCTGAAGCACCATCGTCGATGGCCGATTCATTTGAATACCGCGAGTCAAAGCACGGTCCGATAGGATTGCTGAACCAGTGGAGAGAGCAACTGCGACAGCCGCAGTCTGATTTCCAGGAGTCGATGTCGACGGTGACTAGTTCGTTCGAAGTTTGATTGACGATGTTGCGATTTGGTTCTGAGTATTCGACATGGATCTAGGGCGCAATTACGGCATCAGGAGGCGATGGAATGGAATCGACGATGGCATCGAGATTTTTGGGATCACCGAAGTGGTGCGAGGGTCTGCTGAGTGAACTGGAAGTGGACGGAAGACTGGGAGTCGCGAATGGTGTTGGGTAGCCGAGGGTATCAGCGGTGATCGATGCTGAGAGGGTAGTGTCGAACTGAGTTCCGAACTGGAGAAGCGATGGGGGAGAGCTCGTACAGGTGAAGGAGCAGGAGTTCGGCAAGCTATTTGGAGGTGGTCCGATCTAATGATTCAGCTGAAGTTGTGCTGAAAGGATTAAGTAGTAATGGTGTTTGGTGAAATGCCGGAAAGAGAAAGAGCGGGATTAAGGTAATTAAATTCATTTAAATGTTTGATTTAATGAACAAGTTGGAAAATGTTATTAACATACGGAAATACTATAAAAGAAATGATATTAGCTGTTAACATGAAATTTGGAATATAATCGTGGTTTAAATATTTAATTTAAAAGGATTAGTGATGTTTAAATTATATATAAAAGTAGAATATATATATATACACATATAGGAAATTTATTTATTTATTCAAATATTCAATTTCAATAAATGTTAACAAGAAAATTTGAATAAAATTATCGTAGGTACGTAATCATTCTAAAAGATTCGTCGCCGGTGATTTGGGCAATGAACGGGATACTCGACAACTGCAAAATTCCGGTGAGTAAATCTCACCTTTTATTTAGAATTTATTTTTATATAGTTAAAAATAATTGTTATGCTTGTTTGAATGCTGGCTGATTGTTTTAAAATATATATTAGTTATTTAGGATATATATATATATATATATATATATATATATATTGGGTTGATGATTGGTTGGATTCCCGCAGTCTCATTAGCGGATGCCCGCGGTTTCATTAGCGGATGACTACCCTATGCGCCGCACGCTATGATTAGTGGATGACCTTCATACCGCGATATCCTGCCTCGAAGCAGGATAGGTATTATTTATGTGCTAACGTCTGTGGATGCAGGAAAACAGGTTGGAGGAATCCAACTGGATTCCTCAAAAATATATTATATGTTTGTTGTTTGTTTGATTTCATATATATTCATATATGATGTGTTAAAAATCAAATGATTGAAAATTTGTTGATTTGATTGTTTAAAATATCCCTGGGCTTGAATATTGATTCATAAAAATATCGGAAAGGGTATTTGATATTTAAAAAGGAAATTCTATTTTTGTAAATAGAATTTGAATTTTAAATAAAACTATAGAAAATATTAACTTGTTTTGAAGGTATATAAAACAAGTAATTGAATTTATAAACGTTGTTTATAAATGGAAGATGGGTTTTGAATCGAATTTATAAACTCTGTTTATAAATGAAAAGATGAGATTTGAATCGAATTTATAAACTTTGTTTATAAATGAAAATATGGGATTTGAATTGAATTTATAAACGTTGTTTATAAATAAAAAGATGGGATTTGAATTGAATTTATAAACGTTGTTTATAAATAGAAAGATGGGATTTGAATCGAATTTACAAACGTTGTTTATAAATAGAAAGATGGGATTTGAATCGAATTTACAAACGTTGTTTATAAATAGAAAGATGGGATTTGAATCGAATTTACAAACGTTGTTTATAAATAGAAAGATGGGATTTGAATCGAATTTACAAACGTTGTTTATAAATGGAAAGGTGGGATTTGAATTGAAGTTATAAACGTTGTTTATAAATAATGCCGAGAAATTCAAATGGACTTTGAAATAGAGATTTGAATAATCGAATTCAAATGGACTTTAAACTATATATTTGAATAATCGAATTCAAATGGACTTTAAACTATATATTTGAATATAGAAATTCAAATGGACTTTAAACTATATATTTGAATATAGAAATTCAAATGGACTTTGAAATAGAGATTTGAATAATCGAATTCAAATGGACTTTAAACTATATATTTGAATAATCGAATTCAAATGGACTTTAAACTATATATTTGAATATAGAAATTCAAATGGACTTTAAACTATATATTTGAATATAGAAATTCAAATGGACTTTGAAATAGAGATTTGAATAATCGAATTCAAATGGACTTTAAACTATATATTTGAATATAGAAATTCAAATGGACTTTAAACTATATATTTGAATATAGAAATTCAAATGGACTTTAAACTATAGAATTTGAAAATAGGATTCAAATGAAGTTTAAATCAAAAGAATTCAAATAGAATTGAATTGGAATTTGAATATAGAAGTCGATAAGGAAACGAGAGTATGAGTATAATTAGAATTTGTTAATATGCAGTTAAAATATATTTGAACATGTCATGTTCAAATATGAAGGTGAAATAGACTGAAAAGTTAAGTAACAGATTTAATTAACAAATTGAGTTAAAACGATTGGTATATTTAAAATAGATTGGACAGGCATAGACATACATGAAACATGTATGGAATAAAGTATAGAAGTGAAATAAATAGAATGCCCGACAAAAAGGTACGTATTTAATTTCCATATGAGATTTTATGCGCCGTATCGGCTAGCCGCTTGGCTTTTTCTTTTTCTTTTTGAGATAAGAAGGACCGGGAAAGCTATTTGAAATTTCCCGATGCTCCCGGTACAAAGGAGGTTATGGCGAATTTTTCCGGGAATTTAAGGAGATAGAATAATTTTAAGATAATTTGATAGTTAGAAATCAACGTATCGATATATATAGAAGTCGATAAGAAAACGAACTTAGAAATAGAATAGTATAATCAAAAAGGAAAGTATAAGAAAAAAATCTCGTAGGAATAGAAAGAGAAAATATATATGTGTTTAAAGGTGAATAATCAGTTGTATGGTATTGATTATTCGAGTAAGTAGTCTTGTCTGTTTTGACGTTAAATGTTATTCAGTCAAGGTCTGAGAGGTAATTATACCCCAACTTGGTTGATTTCATGATATACCGATAAGTAGCAAGATTCAGGCTCGAAGATCAATGTAGAATAAGAATTAGTTAAATACTGTATTTGGGTTGTCGTAACGATATTTTACACAACATCTGTTTTAACCCAAATATGTGCAAAGCTTGGAAATAGAATAATGAACATTTCCTAAGTATAGGAATAAACGAGATTGGAAAAAAGATAAGTAATTGGAATATTTTCCAATTATAAATAACATATATTTTCTAAAGTTTAGAAAATAAAAGAAGGCGATATATGGAAATGTTTTCCAAATAACGTATAAAGGCCAATATGGTTATCGAAAATATTTGGTTAACAAATATTGATAAGAAATAGAGAAGAGATTTAATTAATGGAATATTAATTAAAGGTTCAGTGATTGTTGGATGTTTGGTTGAACACTTGTTTTATTCGGTAGTTAAATCATCGACTATCGAAACACTTGTTTTTATTCGATAGTTAAATCACAGACTATCGAAGTTTTGACCATCGTTGTCAATATGGAGAGACCGGTTGGATTATTATCCGAAGAACCACTCCATATCGGCAGTAGCGTGCGAATCAGATTATATAAAGATAATCGAAGACGGAGTAGAGTGCAAGGACTTTTTCTATTAATAGAAATAGTGCCTTCAGTTCATCCTGTTCCTGGGTGACTTGTATGGATGAATGTCTGACAGAGTATTTCCAGACGATCACGTACATTGATTTCTTCAACCGTACCAAGAGTGGAAGCGGAGAAGGAAACTTCTTTTAGCTAACACGTAATGTACTGTTGAGGACGTCAATCGGTGATTTGATGGATTTGACGATGTGACATTCGAAGTGAATCTGGTGTGATGATAAAGCGTAGCTTCTAGCCTCATCAACCGGTAAATGACAGAAATCGGGAAAGCAGCATGGCTATGTAGGTCGCACCTATTAGGGTGTATAATCACCTGATCTAGAGTTTCATTTACTTCTAAAAATCTATTGTCGATGCTGTCCCATTCGGGAAACGGTTGCTGATCCCAGCCGTTGGTGATATACATTCGATACACTCAAGCGAAATGAGTGGTCGGTCATGTGTGGCTGAGTTGCAAGATGTTCTTGTTGAACTCGGTGTATTCTCCTCTAGAGATATACCAGCGGAAGGTGGTCCCATACCTTGTCATAGTTGGAAACCCATTACCCAATACGTGCTTGCGGTTTGGATTGTATATATATATATGTGGAACGTGAGATGCAAGCGTTCCACTAGATTGTTATCTACTTGATTTAGACATTATTATAATATCAAAAGAGTTGATATAATGATAAATCAAGTGTTGGGATTCTCATAAGGGAAAAACCCGTTCCGTGTTATACGGCGTGGTCTTATGAGATATCATTTAGTTTTCTGAAACTGTTTTAAACTGTTTACTCATACCAGTCCCATGACTGACCCGGAGTTTATTTTGTTTTGTTCTACCTAAACTCTTGGGTGCCTAAATTTGTACGGGCAGTCAAGTAGTTCAGGATTTTACAGATATACTGGAAGAGCTTGGAGCAGGAGGCTTCAGGATCATATAGCTATAGTTATTTCTGCTGTGTTGTAAGTGATATACTTTGATATTGATGTATATTCAAGTACAGATGTATATTTCAAGTTATGTTATATATATTATATGTTATTCGTTCCGCTGTGAGATTCGTGTTACTCTGATGTTGTGTTCTTCTTCTTCTTCTATTCTAAGTTTCTATCTTATCTATCCTCACCCTCTAACTTCTTTCTATTAATGGTTCGAATTTCCGTGATATTTGGGGTTGGACTTGTGTTTTTGATTGGCTCAAATTCTACCGGATTTTTGGGTCATTACAGTGTATCACTTTCTAAAGTGGCAACCCATCATTTCCCGGATGTCCACAACATATCTACTGATGTCACAACGACTTATTTTCCCGAGCAAGCGGAGTCATGCACGCACATGACTCTGATGGAACGCGCCGTCAGACACCGTCCCCACTTTTGGATCTCTTACAATCAGCCTAGTAAGCGTACCCCGACTCCGACCTAGTTCGGAGTACTCGTTTGATACCAATATATAGGTTGCTGACTGAAACGGGTCGCATACACAAGATGCTGCAAGCTCTCCCCTTTGTCTTGCATCCTCACTACTAGGTTTTCCACAGATTATGCCTACATACCGGTGCCATAAAATTGCATAATCCCAACAAGTTAAGTCTGTGGGCCTATATATATAAATATTACCCACCAACCCTAGATATACTTACCCCACACACTGTTTTGAACAAGTTTACTTAACCCTTATTCAGTTTAACATGTTCATACAATCCCTATGGATTCAACTAGGTTAAGCATTCAACCTTATTGCCATATTCATTTATGGTTATAATGTGCTAGACCTCCCACATAAGCTTACCACTTGTGGATGTTGTATATGTCGGTCGGTTCCGGGCAGACTTCTTCTACAAGTTGGACTTAACCTCGCATCTTAACACATCTCGTGTTTATGCACACAGACCCCTCACATTAGATTCACCACTTGCGGTCACTGGATATGCCGGGCAGTTTCGGGCAGACTTCCACTACAATTGTAACCTAATCTCGTGTCTAAGCATGGTTACAGTTTCTAATTACTGTAATCCTAGGCATTTCCATTATTAACCAAATTTACCTATGTCGTTATAGGTTTTCATGCCCCTTTTCCCAAGTTATGTTCATAGCGAACCATATGCCTCAGATTAATATTATTTAGTCAAGTTATGCCCAAATTCCCAATTACAAGTTATGCCCCAGTTCAACGTTTTCCCCTTGTTCCCAAATCTAACACATTTTGCATATTTCAGCGGCATACCTAGGCTCGAAGGTAGCCTGGCTATATATAAAAATATAAGGGAAAAGATAGAGGGAATAGAACAGAGATGATCACACTAACTTGATGGACATATAATGGCAGAAACATGCATAAAACGTATAGTGGCATAATGACAAGGTAGGCATATAGGAACAGATTTAATGAAGATATGATATAGAACTGATTCTAACATAATAGGGGCAGACATGATGTGATCTAAACAATGATTTAGATGTCCAACTAACAACAAATCTGATTTGGCTATAAACATAATACAACAGGTATAAGGTGATCTAAACAGTGAATTAGATCTACAATCAAAGGTAGATCTGACATGATAAATAGGTATAGGTTCAGATCTAGTATAATCATGTTAGAATAACTAAGATAAATAGGTTATAGTAGATCTGATGTGATTCAAATGGTCATAGCCATAGATCCAAGTTATAGTCATATCAAGATTAACCTTTTAATTATTTAAATCTAAAAGAAACTTAAACTCACAATGTTTGGATCTAGAAAAATAGAGAAGGGATTGCTAGCATTGAATCACAGATCTCTAAGCGTGAATAATTTGATTACATAAGGAGAAAAGACTTGATTTGATCTGGGCAGAGGCAACATCTAGTTCTCCATTATTTTTGGTGTGCAAAAACATGAGAAATGAGGCCATATTTATAAATGTCCCGAAACCCTCTGCCAGATCTGACGCAGGGGGGTCGACCCCGCTCATGGGGTCGACCAATGGGTCGACAACCCTGAGCGGGAAATTTCGCGCTTCCTCAATTCTGTGCGATTTTGAATTCTGGACCTAATTTTTGAATTTCTAGACTAATATATGTATATATGTATATATATTCTTTTTGCGTATATACAAACTTCAAACCTTCATAACTTCTTCATACGGTGTCCGTTTTACGCAAACCAGGTGTTTGTTTTGACCAGCATTCCTAGATGAATGCAATGGCGCAGTCCCCTTCCCTTAATTATTCTTTAATTTGTCCCCATTTAGTGTTGTTAGAATTATGGGGTGTTACAGAGTTGCATCGATGTATTGCTCGATTTCATGTTTCTTTACTATGGCTAATGTTTTGGGGATTACGCTTCTTTTATTATTGTACTCTGATGTTTTAAAGTACAAGATAGAAATTTTAATGATGTACTAGGTTTTATGTTTATCAGACATATGATGTAACCATGTTTTGAACCACGATGCATTATGATTAATAAAGTTTTAAATTCCGCTACTATTTTATATTTGTCTTGTAATGTTTCTGTTTCTATTTTTGTTTACCTATAACTCTTCATGAAACTTAATGCATTCTCTAAATGAGTGACACTAACGGACTTGGGGTGTCACATAAACTCAATGGAAGTGATCTCAAGTCAAAATTCATCCATATGTAGAATATGACTTTTTGGACGCACACTCGATAAATGATTAACGATGTTATATTTAAATATATTATCTATAAATAAGCGGGATGTTACAGACCTCCCCCCTACAGAAATTGCGTCCTCACAATTACTTATGGGAAAAATCAATATAAATAACAACCACGCACCAACAAGATATATATTAAATTAGATTAACTCAAAAATTCACTTTTGAATAATCGTATAAAATTTTAATTTTGAGTCATAAATCACTATATAACTTAAGTTTATACATGTATAATGTTCAAATAAAAGTCATGAACATATACGAGCAACTAATTTATTTTTCTCCTAAGTGTTTTCAGCAAAATTACGATTTTCCTTACATAAATTCTAAATTTTCTAAACCTCAATTTCAATAACTGTTTAAATCTTAATCGCGAACTACCTTACTGCGATTTTTCTGAAAATGTAGTTTTGACATATCTTAAAATTTACAAGATGAAATTCAAATATTTTTCTTTTATTTAGAAACTATAATCCAATAGATTCAGATAATTTTTGTTTTAAAGTATTCCAATTTATATTGGATCCTATACACTCATTTGAAGTTCAAATAAAAAATTACGAACTACCGCCACGTTGCAAGTTCATTTTAATAAAATTTAATTAATTCGTTTAACATTCAATAAATTTATAAACTATAAACCTATGATCTTATGTTTTTAACATAAACTATTTAAACAATTCAGATTAAAAATTGGAAATATCGACTATCCAAAATCGTCGACCATTTCCTATCACGTTTTAGCTAGAGAATTTTATCTATTAAAATTTTCTAAATAATATTCTAGCTTACAAAATTTTCTTATATTGAATAGGATGTATATGATGGTCATGTATACCCCATTCACGTGGATAAGCGATCTCGTTGGGGAAACAAGATCATAAAATAAAATCCGATTAAACACCTAAATTGGAAATATTAGCACATCCTCTAATATTTCAAAAACAAATAAATTGGAACTTTTATGTTTCCATTAAACCCCTAAAATATCAAATTTGAAATACTAGCGCATTCTCTAATATTTCACAAACAACTTCTAAACCATTAAAACATGATAAATGGTAGAGTTGGGAGAATTTCATAAAACTTGAGAACTTTGGTTTTCAAATTCACGAGGATATCACCAACAAGAATAAGGTCAAACCAATCGGGAATGATCTCGAAAACTTTGATTCATTAAGGTAAACAAAATAAATTGGAATATCTGTTAACCCCAATGATAAAACAAGCACAATAATAAAGAGTTGGCAAAAACAGATTGCTATGTCAAATAACAGAATGACTTAAGCACTACTAACCTACTAAATAGATCATCAACCCGAGACAAGGGATTTTGAAGATGGATGATTCTTTTGGAAAACAAAGTATGGACCTCAAAGTGATTAGGTCAATTCATTCCTAAAAATACCGTAAACCCAAAATGAACAAAGCATGCAAATAAGCATATAAGGAATGGTCACTCTTCAGTCTTCAAGGAAAGTGTTCGAATATCCATGAACCCGGAAGTGGCCAAATGAATGAAATTGTCGCTTCCCAATTGAAAGTCACCAGATCAACTAGTTTCAAACTTGGTGGAAAGATAAACAACTTTATTCACCACGAGGTTGCAATTCATCACACGGAACTTTTTGTCTTTCGACAAGGTGGTCCGACACCACAAAGAAATCTAACTAATCCTTCCATCTCATTGACGTGGTGGCTTCACACCACCCATTGTATTCGGTCCAAAGACGAGGTGACTGTACACCGCCTGTAACATTCCGTCCAAAGACGAGGTAACTACATGTTTTGCTAACCGTTTCGCCTGACCGACGTAGTGGCTTCACACTGCAAAAGAATGTTGACCAACATCGATGTACATAGAGATATTCAACACCGGTGATCTCTAGGTAGCTAACCTATAACGGTCTGGGACCAAAAGGATCCGGAGATCCGATCCAACAACCAAGACGATCCGAAAATATGGTTCAATAACCAAAACGATCCAGAGATCCGGTCCAACGACCAAAACGATCCAAAAATATGGTCCAATGACCAAAATGATCCGGAGATCCAGTATAACAACCAAAATGATCTAAAAACATTTTCCGATGACCAAAACGATCTGGAGATCCGATCCAACGAACAAAACGATCTGAAAATACGGTCCAATAACCAAAACGGTCCGGTCCACCGATGTGGTGGCTTCGCACGTCCCGTGGTATTCCATCCGAAGACGAGGTGACTACACACCGCCCGTAGCATTCCATCCGAAGACGAGGTGACTACATGTCTTGCTAAGCGTTTCGTCTGACCAATGTGCTGGCTTCAAACCGCAAAAGAAAGTAGACCAACATCGATGTATATAGAGATATTCAACACCGGTGATCTCTTGGTAGGTAGCCTATAACGGTCTGAGATTAAAAGGATCCGGAGATCCGATCCAACAACCGAAACGATCTGAAAATACGGTGCAATAACCAAAACGGACCAAAAGTTGGTCTAGTGACCAAAACGATCCAGAGATCCGGTCCAGCGATCAAAACGAACTGAAAACATTGTCGAATGACAAGAACGATCCGGAGATCCGGTCCAACGACCAAAACGATCCAAAATTACGGTCCAATAACCAAAATGATCCAGAGATCCAGTCCAACGACCAAAACGATCTGAAAACACGGTCTAGTGACCAAAACGATCTGTAGATCCGGTCCAATGATTAAAACGATCTAAAAACAAGATCTAATGGCCCAAATGATCCGCAAATTTGGTCCAACGACCAAAACAATCCGAAAATAAGGTTCAATGACCAAAATGATATGGAGATTCGATCCAACGACCAAAACGATCTGAAAACACGGTCCAATGACCAAAATGATTTGGGGAAAAACATGGTCCAATGACCAAAACGATCCAAAGATCCGGTCCAACGACCAAAACCATCTGAAAATACGGTCCAATGACCCAAATGATTTAAAGATCTAGTCCAACGACCAAAACGATCCGGAAATACGGTCCAATGGCCAAAATGATCTGAAGATCAATACACTTTGAGACCGAAACGATCCGGAGATCAATACGGTCCAATGACCAAAACGATCCGAAGATCAGTACGGTCCAATGACCAAAACGATCCGAAGATCATCCGAAGATTAATATGGCCCAATGACGAAAATGATCTAGAGATCAATACGGTCCAATGACGGAAATGGCCTGAAGATCAATACGGTCCAATGACCAAAATGATATGGAGATCAATACGGTGCAAAGACCACAACGGTTCAAAGATCAATCAAAGGAAAGCGAAATCTCACAAAGTAAGAGCCTGAAGACTCCACCGAGTGGGAGCCTAAACTCCATAAAGTGAGGAACTAAACTCCACAAAGTGTGAAGTGATCATCGACGATCCTAAGGTTTCATAAAAAAAAATGAGATTGAATTTCAACCAATTAAGTCCAGAAACTAACAAGAAGTAAACGCAAGTTTGTCAACCCACTCATTTTTACTAAGACATTTAATTAAATTCCTTATTCAATCGAAAGGACGAAATTACCCGCTTGGAACAAGTAATACCCCGAAGCAAATGAGAATACTCAACCATTACCCAAAGAAAGCTAAAGACGTCTTGATAGCGAAATAAATGGGTAACGAAAACTTAAGATAACCATATTAGAATTTTCACAAAACATAGGTTTGGAAATTTTGACACACTTAAATATATATAGCAAGCATGCTATAGCTCATAAGGACTTAGTGTCCCCAGGTTCCTTTGACGCAAGAAAGATGAATGATCACAATTGAAATGAACTTAAATGAGATGTTTATGGAAATCAATACCATAAGAAATAAAGAGAGAGGTACCTTGTTAGGCATTAGTTTCCTTTCTTCTTACCCTTACACTTGGGGAATGCAAACAAGAAATGGCCCGAGTTTTTGCAATAACGACAAAATAGAGACTTAGGGAGCTTGTTAGCATAGTGATCTCTAGCTCCGCAATTATGAAACGCTCCACGGTTAGAGGTAGGAACCGTAGCCACTGAAGTGGGTTGCTTCCCTTTCCTGTTCTCGAGTTTGGGGGAAACCAAGCACAAAATGACCCGGGCCTTGCGATATCGGGAAGAGAGCGGTTTGGGCATTCTCTAGCATAATAATCCATGGTGCTACAGTTAAAACACGATCCATGACTGGAGATAGGGGTTTAAGTCATCAGAGTTGTTTGTTTTCCCTCTTGTAAGGATGGAAATTTGTTGATTTATTATATGGGTGCTACTTCTTGACACCACCCACGAAACCACCACTTCCCATCCCCTAGTGGCCTTCTTTGGGGATGAGTGCAATAGAAACATGAGCATGTCAATCCTGACTCTGGGTAAACAAATTTGGAAGCAAGGGTATACTCTTGAGTAATCTTTATAATATCCAGGAGTTGTTGATTAGTCAAGAATACGCCATCCTAAGTAGGATGGTTAGGTTGCCCAACATGGGATGGAGGACTGCTAACAATTCTTGTTCTTTAAAAAAGATAAGAGGAAAAAGGCTACACTCAAATAAATGTGATTGGTCAATCAAAGGATCATGATGTAAGAATGGGTATGTCAGGTCCTAAGACTCAAATAAAATCCTAAACACGATTTCCTAAGAAACTTAGGACAATGATCCTCGCCATAATATCTTATATTGTTCTGAACTTGGTTCTGAAATGTAGCGCCCCACCTCTGTACTCATGTTAGCCAAGGCCATTGTAAGCCATAGTGTCAACTAACCCAAAAAATAAGGCTGTTGAGGAGCGACCATTCGTATATTAGCTTTGAACGAGAGTTAAATATGCCAGATAATATGGTCTTACTTCTTAAATCTCATGAGGAAATCCTACAATGCTAATTCAAGTTCAAATCTACTACACAGTGGCTATATATAATTCAAAAAGAAATATAAAATAAATAATAATAAAATCAGAGTCAGACATAGATATTCACATCACTAAGGCGGAAATTGATGTGAATAGTAATACAGAAGTGTTGGACATAATATAAGTGGTCGTGCAAGATCCACTATATCATAAAATAATATGCACACATGTGAGTCACTATCTCAAACACTTAAAAGGTAAAACTACTAAATAATTCCAGTTAGCCAAAAGAAGAAGCTAGTCCATGCTTTAGTCAAGAAGGAGTACCTGTAATACCTCGGTCTGACCCTGTAACACCCCATATTTTTTTACAATACTAAAAGAGGATAAATTAAATAATAATTAATTTAATAATTGAGGAAAACGGACTACTCAGTTGCGTCCGTCTCGAAATTCTGGTCAAGATAGACATTTGGGTTGCGTAAAACGGACATCGCATGAAGAAGTTATGGGGGTTTTAAGTTTGTATACGCGTAGAAGAATTATATATATACATATGAGTCAAGGATAAGTCAAAATATTATCCAAAACTATTTGAATTTGAAAAATAAAAAGTGGCGGCAGTTTTCCTGCTCTAGGAGGTCGACCCCCCTTGAGGGGTGTCGACACCAGGGTTGACCCACCTACAGGGGTGTCGACACCCCTAGGGTTGATGTGGCAGTCAGTTTCAGAGGTGCTGCAGCTATAAATACGTGTCCATTCCTCCTGTTTTCTTCATTGAGAAATCATGGGGGCCAAACTCTGCCGGTGTCTGAACTGAATTGGATCCGTTATTCTCCTACAACTATCAACCTAAGAAAATCAGTTAGAGATTCAAGATCCATTCTTCTTATATTTTCTAATCCTAACACTATGAGTTCCTAGTTGCTTTTAGATTTGAGTACTGAAAAGTAAATATGACACGACTATGACTTAGATTTGTTCATATGCCTAAATTATATCAGATCTATTGTAAATTATGAACATAAGAAATTCTGAATTGGTTAGGATTTGGATCTAAATCACTATCTTGTTGGATCTATTGTAACTTTTGTGGCATTCTATGATGTGGATCTTAACTTTATTTGTGTTAGATCTATTCTTAACTATTGATCTAAATCTCTATCTTGTTGGATCCATTGTAACTTCTATGACATTCTATGTTGTATATCTTGACCCTATTTGGATTAGATCTACTTTTAACTATTGGATCTGATTTATGTGGACATCTAAATTATTGATCAGATCTGGTTTATCACTTTGTGCCTGTCATATTAGATCAAAACCAGTTGGACATCTAAATTGTTAATTTAGATCTTATTAGGTTTATTATGACATCATAGTTAGGTCAGAATAAATTAAATGCCACAAGTTCATCAGAATTTTGCTTATATGTCCACCTTATCACCATGCCAGTTTATGTTTATGCCAAAACAATCAACTTTGTCATATTCCCATCGCTTTTCCCTTTATTGTTTATGACTAGGCTACTTTCTAGCGTAGATGCCACCAAATATATGCGAATGCAATAGTTAGGGAACGGGGGAAAAAGGTTAGAATTAGCTTAATTTAAGTAATGTTTTTGAATTGGACATATAATTCAAAAAGGGGAAAATAGGGACATAATCACCTATAAAGACATAGGTAAGAATTGGATAAGAATGAAATGTCTAGTAATTACAATTAGGAATTGTAATTGCACTTATGACACGAGGTTAGGTTGCATTAGTGGTGGAAGTCTGCCCGAACCCGACCGGCATATCTACCAGTCACTAATGTTGAGCTTAATGTGAGAGGTCTAAGTACGCAAATACGAATCGGGCTATGACACGAGGTTAGGCCCAATTTGTGGAAGAATTCTGCCTGGACCCGACCGACATATCCAGCATCCACAAGTTGTAGGCCTAATATGGGAGGTCTAGCCCATTAAAACCATAAATGGACATGGTAATGAATTGGAATACTTAACCTAATCTAATCCATAGGGATTATATGATTATGAACTAAAGTTAGGGTAAAGTAAAATTGGTTGGACAGTGGGTAGGTTAAGTAAATTTGAGGGGTGGGTAATATTTATATATAGGCCCACAAACTTAGCCCGATAAGGATATGTAATTAAAGACACCTAGTGGTAAGCATAATCGGTAGAAAGATTGGGGTTATATATAATTAAAGACAACCTTAGGGTAAATATAACCTGTGGAAAACCTAGTGGGGGATACAAGACAATGTGGGGGAGCTTGTATCATATTACATGGGAGCCGTTTCAGTTAGTAACCCAGAGTATGTATTGAGTAGAGAACTCCGAACTAGGTCGGAGAAGGGGCACGCTTGCTGACTGATAGTAAGAGAACCAAACGTGGAGGCGGTGTTGGCGGCGCAAATCGACTGGGCCATGTGCATGCATGAGTCGGGCTGAAGGGGATAAGATGACCGTGACGCCTGTAGATATAGGGCTATGCATATTAGCGAGGGGTTGCCACTTTAGGACATGATACATCCTACCATGGGGCCGACACAGAGTATCTGCGTAGTAGGGAGCCGATCAATTATGGTAGTAGTTAGGGTACATTTGGACGTATGCCTAAGTCTACCACCTTGAAGTGTAAGGGATCATCTCATTCGGGTTATACTAGTAATAGTGCAGAGTAATCATTTGGGAAGCATATACACCTTAACCTATCTACCTTGTCACACCGGCCATTTAGGTAGTGATCCCTCTTATCTACTTTATATGCCTGTCATGCTACTTTTATTTATTTACTTGCTAAAAGTAACTACACTCGCCAGACTTTATGTCTTACCCTTTTTGTTTCCTCTTCTTTCTTCCATCCCCCCCAGGTTCTTAGGGCCGGAATACTCAGACTTAGTCAGGACTCAGTTGTCATCTTGCTAGAGCTGCTTTTGAAGTATGGCTCAAGTTCTTATCTCTACTACGGCTTAGCTCTTTCTCTTAGGGAATTTTGTTATGCTTTTTATATTTATGTAATTTGATGGTACAAGGCATAAGTTATATTATTATAATGGTTTTTGTGAGTTGTGGTATTTTGGACCATGATGTATGATTTGTGTTTGAAATAAAAATTTCCGCTGCAATCTTATTTATATGTCTTGTAATATTCTGTGTCTGTTTACCTATAACGCATCACGAAAATTAATACATTCCCTTTGTGAGTGACATTAGCGGATGCGGGGTGTCACACTTGGTATCAGAGCTGAAGGTTACCAAATTGGATAAAGTTTTTGAAAATTATTTTCAAAAAGGTTTTAAAAGAAAGCATTTTCAGCATGTCTGGGGAACCAAACATTCCTAATATCCCAGAGGGCATTACGATACCCAGATGGTTCCGTAGGTATCTGGAGGCCACGACGCCTACCGAAGGCCAAGGAAACGTTCCTCCCCCAGCTGCACCAGTAATTCCTCCTCCTCCCCCTCCAAGAGCAGATAATTTCGCCAAGATCTGCAAAGACTTCCGTGCTATGGGAGGGAAGCCATTCCATGGGAACGAGACATTCGTAGAAGCGCGGAATTGACTCTAGGAGACCGAGGACTTTTTTGTAACCTTTGAAATAGAGTATAAAAGGAAGATTCAGTTAGCTGCTTGGTTACTGAAAGACGAAGCCTCATTTTGGTGGGAAGTTACCCAGACTGGACGTTCGGTGGAAACTTAGGAAGATTTTAGACAAATATTTGAAATGAAATTTCTCTCCCAAGCTAAGAGAAGTATACAGATGGAGAGATTCTTAGCACTCAAACAAGGGAACTTGACAGTGAAAGAGTATGTGAACAAATTCAACCAGCTAGCAAGGTTTGGGTTAGAATTGGTGGATATGCCACATAAGAAGGCGTTTCGGTTTGCTAAAGGGCTAAATGAACTCCTTCATGGGTTAGCCAAGTCCCATATTCCAATGGGATCCACTTTTGAAAAGCTTGTCAATATGGCCCTAATGCATAAGGAAGACAAGGGAGAAAAGAAGGAAGTAAAGGCTGAGGAAACATTGCAAAATAAGAAGGTGTGGCCCAAGAAGGGACAACAGCAACAACAACAACATCAAAAGAAAGGTGGAAAGAATGACAAGGGAAAGGATAAGAGAAAATGTCACAGTTGTAGGAAAGAAGGTCACTTGATCAAAGACTGTAAGAGAAGGAAGAACACTTGCTTTAATTACGGAGAGGTCAGAAACTTCGCTAGAGAGTTCCCAAAGAAACAGGGATCGCAGGGACATGGTCAAAGGACAGGGAATTCTAGAGGGCAAGTGCATGCTCTCGCGATCAGTGCTCCTGATAGAGGTGGAAAAATTTCTGTGGAAGGTTTAATTTCTCTTTCAAACCATCATATTAGAACACTTTTTGATTCTCGCACTTCACATTCATTTATATCTAGTTCTGTGGTTGAATCTCTGCACTTAATTACTAGTATGGTAGTGGATCCCGTAGTTATTTCAAACCCTATTGGTGGTTCGGCTCATTTATCTGTGATTTGTCGGGGTTTGAAAATATATGTGTTAGGCGTCGAGTTTGAATGCGATGCATATGTTCTCGGGTTTATGGGCTATGGGTTGATTCTAGGAATGGATTGGCTTACCATGTATAGTGCCATTCTGGATTGTGAGAAGACGGTTGTCAGGATTCTGACTTGTCATGAAAGGACCCTCGAGATTCCTTGTAACCCACAAGGATCAGTTATGATTAGTTTCCTAGAGTCTCTTGATGCATCTATCGATGACTTACAATCTGTTCCAGTAGTCCAAGATTATAACGATGTTTTTAATGAGGTACAGGGTTTACCTCTGAGGTGCGAGATCGACTTTTGTATATATTTGGTGGACAATGCAAAGCCAGTTGCATTGCTAGTGCGCCATATGGCTCCAAGAGAAAGGAGGGAGCTGAGTAAGGAAGTAGGGGAGCTACTTGAGAATGGATTTATCAGACGAAGCATATCTAAATGGGTTGCTCCAGTCGTATTTGCAACAAAGGCGGATGGTTCACTTCGTTTGTGTGTCGACTATAGAGGGTTGAATAAACTCACCAAGAAAAATAGGCACCCGCTTCTGAGGATTGATGATTTATTTGATCATCTTGTTGGTGTCTCAGTATTTTCTCAGTTAGACTTGGCCACGGGGTTCCATCAGTTGAGGGTGGCTGAGGACAACATAGATAAGACCGCTTTTAGAACTCCGGATGGTTTCTTTGAATGGCTAGTTGTGCCTTTTGGGTTGACGAATGCACCCGCCTATTTTGTTGATCTAATGAGTAGGGTGTTTCTGGAGTTTCTAAACAAATTTGTCATAGTCTTTGTTGATGATATCTTGATCTTCTCCAAAAGCAAAGAAGAGCATTCCCAACATTTGAGAGAAGTCTTAAAAAATCTCCGTGCACATCAGCTTAAGGCGAAGTTCTCCAAATGCCATTTTTGGAGAAAAGAGGTGAGATTCTTAGGGAATGTGGTCTCCAAAGAAGGGATAGCTGTAGATCCCGCCATGGTGGTTGTAGTGCAAGATTGGCAAATTCCTAAAAATGCAACCGAGGTGAGAAGATTTCTTGGGTTGGCAGGTTACTATAGGAAGTTCATTAAGGACTTCGCAAAGATATCAGCCCCACTCACCAGGCTGACGAAGTAGAATTTATCATTTTCATGGAATATAGACTGTGATGTTGCTTTCCAACGTTTAAAGAGGGCTCTGACAACAGCCCCAGTCTTGACTTTGCCCGATGGGAACAAAGTGTTTATAGTTTACACCCATGCATGTGGTACAGGGCTTGGTGCGGTTCTGATGCAAGAAGGAAAGGTAGTGTGTTATGGGGGTAGATAGTTGAGATTTCATGAGAAGAACTACCACACCCATGATCTAGAGCTAGCTTCCATAGTATTCGCATTAAAGACGTGGCATCATTATTTACTTGGAGAGAAGTTCGAGTTATACACCGATCATAAATCTAGGCATGGCAATGGGGCGGGGCGGGCACAGGTTGTATCCCCCATCACCCGCCCCATTTGGTAATTTTTTGCCCCGTGCCCGCCCAATACCCGCATGGGTATCCATTAAACGGGTTTTAAAAAAGTTGTGGGTATTCGTGGGTACCCGCGGGTATCCATAATATTTTATTTAGTTCCCTTTTTAACCGTCTATTGAAATTGTTTAAAATTACATCCAATCAAAAAACAAATTAGACCTGACTTGTAGTTTGGCAACGCGTTGCATGGATTTGGCGACGTATTGATATAAACCAGGGAAGAGGATCCGAGCAAGAAATTTTGCAGGATGAGTTAAATTGTTCAATAAAAACATGCGCACAAATACGCAACAGCCAACAACAATGATTTATGCATTGGAAAAAACACGCAATACGGGCACGGGTACCCACGGACATGGATATCTTATTACCCGTACCCGCCTCATTAATTAATGGATATTTAAAAAACCCGTTTATTTTATCCATGGGCACCCATTTAGCTATCCGTTTCATACCCATGACGGATTTTATCCGCGGGTAGTCGTGGGTACGGATTTTTTTGCCATCCCTACATAAATCTCTCAAGTACCTATTCTCACAGAAGGATCTTAATTTAAGGCAACAACGGTGGATGGAGTTCCTAGATTCTTATGATTATGAGATTTCCTATACCCCTGGCAAGGGTAATGTGGTGGCTGACGCACTAAGTATGCAGAGGATTGCCTTAAGTCCTCTGTTTGTGGAGAGGAAGTGCTTGGAGTTCATATCAGCTTTTGATTTTAGACCCTCCATCGAGATTTTTCTTTATTTGTTTGCATCATTGGAGATATGACCAACTCTTATGGATCAGATAGGAGCTTCATAGCAAGGTGACCCACAAAATTTAGGCATCATGAAAAAGATCAGAAAAGGGGAGACTTCTAGTCACCTCAGTAGATATGCCATAGATGAAAAGGGGTGGTTGCGATGAGATGGAAGGCTTTGTGTTCCTCAAACTAGAAGATTGATAAAGGCATTCCTAGAAGATGCCTACCATTCAAAGATGACCATTCATCCAGGTGGTGATAAGATGTACAAAAGACATGCAAAAGGGTTTTCTTATGGGCTGGGATGAAGAAAGATGTTGCTGAATTCATTTCCAATGTCTAGTTTGCCAGCAAGTTAAAGCTGAGCAAAAGAATCCGGGTGGTTTACTTCATCCTTTGGAGGTTCCTCAGTGGAAATGGGAGAGCGTCTCTATGGATTTCATAGATGGTTTGCCTAGATCGAAGAAAGGCAACACCAGTATCTGGGTTATGGTTGATAGACTCACTAAGAGCGCTCACCTTATTCCAGTTAAGAGTAAGAGGACGACATCATGGTTGGCAGCAATTTATGTCCAATAGGTAGTTCGTCTTCATGGAGAACCTTCCAGCATCGTAAGCGATCGTGACCCCATCTTTACCAGTGAATTTTAGAGGATCTTGCAAGAAGAATTAGGTACACAGTTGTGTTTGAGCACTGGTTATCATCCTTAGACCGATGGGCAGACGGAGAGGGTGAATAGAATTCTAGAGGATCTTTTGAGGCTGTGTATCCTAGACTTTGGAGGGACTTGGGAAGAGCACCTTACTTTAGTAGAGTTTGCCTATAACAACAACTATCAAACCAACATCGGCATGGCACCCTTCGAAGCATTGTACGGACGACCCCGTAGATCACCAACTTGTTGGTGGGAACTACAAAAAGATTATTACTTGGACCAGATATGTTTAGAGAAACGTCCGAAAAGATTGACCTTATTCGACGGCGGACGAAGACAGCTCAAGACAGGCAGATGTCCTATGCAAACAAGAGAAGGACTGACATCGAATTTGAGGAGGGAGACTTAGTTTTTATCAAAATATCACCTTTGAGGAATGTGGTTCGCTTCGGGTCAGTAGGGAAGTTGGCACCTAGGTTTGTGGGACCATTTCCCATAACCGAGAAGATTGACCAAATGGCCTATAGAGTAAAGCTCCTAGAAAATCTATCCGGTGTTCATGATGTTTTCCACGTTTCTCATCTACGGAAGTGCTTGCATGACACTGCGGAAGTTGTTGAGCCAATCATATTGGAAGAAGTAGAAGTGGAACGGGAGACGATGGTCATGCTAGTCCCTACCCGTATTCCTGGATCAAAAGTTAAGAAGCTATGCAATAAAGAGAACAAGTTGATAAAGGATCAATGGGGAGATAACCCAAAGAATGCAACTTGGGAAACCGAAGACAAGATTCGTTCTTCGTACCCTTTTCTTTTTGAGGGTATGTTCTTATCTCCTTTTTCCAAAGTTTTATTTATGCTTGTTTTTATCATTTGAATACATCTTATCCACAATATTTCCGACCTTTAGATAGGAATCTTGTAGATGAAAACATGTTTTTGAGACATGTTATGTTTGATGGATGCAAGTGGATGCACGTGTTTGCTAGTGGCTGCCTGTGGATGCATATACACACATTAGGTACTAGATCGACTCAATCACTCTCATACTGCATATGGATGTATGTGCATTTTCTTTTATTTTATGGATGGAAATGGATGTGTTAACATATGGATATTGCATTTGGACGAATGAGTGTGCACACATATAGAACTCACATGTTATAATAGGATTATTTGCATACATATTGGAGTCATGGCACTAACATACATTGCATTAATGAGGTCAACTGAAACAGTATACCGCTTGATCTTTCGCATTAGTAGTGGGACATATACACACACCTTTGCATATATTCATATAAGCATTATAAAGTTTTAAGGACAATTGATGCCTGTGATTGGTGGATGAGTTGACGGATGATGGATGGTAGGATACATTCTTTTCAACTTAGAGATTTTGGGGATGAAATCCTTTGAGTAGGGGAGAATGTAACACCCCGTATTTTTAACAACACTAGAAGAGGATAAATTAAATAATAATTAATTTAATAATCAAAATTAAGGAAAATGGACTGCTCCATTGCGTCCTTCTCGAAATACTGGTCAAGATAGACATTTGGGTTGCATAAAACTGACATCGTATGAAGAAGTTATAGGGTTTTAAGTTTGTATACACGTAGAAGAATTATATATATACATATGAGTCAGAGATGAGTCATAATCTTATCCAAAACTGTTCGAATTTAAAAAATAAAAAGTGACGGCAGTTTTCCCGCTCTAGGAGCTCGACCCCCTAGAGGGATGTCGACACCCGGGTCAACCCCCCTTAAGGGGTGTTGACACTAGGGTCGACCCACCTACATGGGTGTCGACACCCCTAGGGCTGATGAGGTAGTCGGTTTTAGAGGTGCTGCAGCTATAAATATGTGTCCATTCTTCCTGTTTTCTTCATTGAGAATTCATGGGGGCCAAACTCTACCGGTGTCTAAACTGAGTTGGATCCGTTATTCTCCTACAACTATCAACCTAAGAAAATCAGTTAGAGATTCAAGATCCATTCTTCTTCTATTTTCTAATCCTAACACTGTGAGTTCCTAGTTGCTTTTAGATTTGAATATTTAAAAGTAAATATGACACGACTATGACTAGGATTTGTTCATATGCCTAAATTATATCAGATCCATTATAAATTATAAACATATGACATTTTGAATTGGTTAGGATTTGGATCTAAATCTCTATATTGTTGGATCTATTGTAACTTTTGTGGCATTCGACGATGTGGATCTTGACTTTATTTGTGTTAGATCTATTTTTAACTATTGGTCTAAATCTTTATCTTGTTGGATCCATTGTAACTTCTATGACTTATGATGTGGATCTTGACCCTATTTGTATTAGATCTACTTTTAACTATTGGATCTGAATTATGTGGACATCTAAATTATTGATCAGATCTGGTTTATCAGTTTGTGCCTGTCATATTAGATCTAAACCAGTTGGACATCTAAATTGTTTAATTTAGATCTTATTAGGCTTATTATGACATCATAGTTATGTTAGAATAAATTAACTGCCACAAGTTCATCAGAATTATGCTTATATGTCCATCTTATCACCATGCTAGTTTATGTTTAGCCAAAACAATCACCTTTGTCATATCCCCATCGCTTTTCCTTTTATCGTTTATGACTAGGCTACTTTCTAGCCTAGATGCCGCCCAATATATGAGAATGCGTTAGTTAGGGAACGAGGGAAAAAGGTTAGAATTGGCATAATTTAAGTAATGTTTTTGAATTGGACATATAATTCAAAAAGGTGGAATTAGGGACATAATCACCTGTATAGACATAGGTAAGAATTGGATAAGAATGAAATGTCTAATAATTACAATTAGGAATTGTAATTGCACTTATGACACGAGGTTAGGTTGCATTAGTGGTGGAAGTCTGCCCGAACCCGACTGGCATATCCAGCAGCCACTAATGTTGAACCTAATGTGAGAGGTCTAAGCGTGAAAATACGAATCGGGCTATGACACGAGGTTAGGTCCAACTTGTGGAAGAAGTCTGCCCCAACCCAATGTCATATCCAACATCCACAAGTTGTAGGCCTAATGTGGGAGGTCTAGCCCATATAAACCATAAATGGACATGGTAATGAATTGGACTACTTAACCTAATCAAACCCATAAGGATTGTATGATTATGAACTAAAGTTAGGGTTAAGTAAAATTGGTTGGACAATGGGTAGGTCAAGTAAATCTGAGGGGGTGGGTAATATTTACATATAGGCCCACAAATTTAGCCCGATAAGGTTATGTAATTAAAGACACCTAGTGGTAAGCATAACCGGTAGAAAGATTGGGGTTATATATAATTAAAGACACCCCTAGGTTAAATATAACCTGTGGAAAACCTTGTGGGGGATACAAGGCAAAGGGGAGAGCTTGTATCATATTATGTGGGAGCCGTTTCAGTCAGTAACCCAGAGTATGTATCGAGTAGATAACTCTGAACTAGGTTGGAGAAGGGGCACGCTTGCTGACTGATTGTAAGAGATCCAAACGTGGAGGCAGTGTTGGCGGCGCAAACCGACCGGGCCATGTGCGTGCATGAGCCGGGCCGAAGGGGATAAAACGACCGTGACACCTGTAGATATGGGGCTGTGCATATCAGCGAGGGGTTGCCACTTTAGGACGTGATACATCCTACTGTGGGGCCGGCACAAAGTATCTACGGAGTAGGGAGCCGATTGATTAGGGTAGTAGTTAGGGTACATTTGGATGTATGCCTAAGTCTACCACCTTGAAGTGTAAGGGATCATCTCATTCGGGTTATACTAGTTATAGTGCATAGTAATCATTAGGGAAGCGTATACACCTTATCATGTCTACCTTATCACACCTGCCATTTATACAGTAATCCCTCTTATCCACTTTATATGCTTGTCATGCTACTTTTATTTATTTACTTGCTAAAAGTAACTAGACTCGCCAGACTTTATGTCTGATCTTTTTTGGTTTCTCTTCTTTCTTCCGTTCCCCCCCACCAGGTTCTCAAGGCGGGAATAATCAGGCTTAGTCAGGACTCAATTATCATCTTGCTAGATCTGCTTTCGAAGTATGACTCAAGTTCTTATCTCTACTATGGCTTAGCTCTTTCTCTTGGGGAATTATGTTATTCTTTTTATATTTATGTACTCTGATGGTACAAGCCAGAAGTTATATTATTGTAATGTTTTTTGTGACTTATGGTATTTTGGACCACGATATATGATTTGTGTTTGAAATAAAAATTTGAATTTCCACTACTTTCTTATTTATATCTGTCTTGTAATATTCTGTGTCTGTTTACCTATAACGCTTCACGAAACTTGACACATTCCCTTTGTGAGTGACATTAACGGACGTGGGGTGTCACAGACCCAAGTATTATTTATAAGAGAATAAACAATAAACAGATCAGTTTACCTGTACTCATCATAATAAACTAGAATAAGACAAAGATAAAAATCAGAAAATGGCATATGATAAACAATAACAATGTTCACCAGTAAAATGTGAAGGCTTGATATGTCCAAAAAATATATCAAAGAAATCTCGATGCTATATAAAGATATCCCATCCTAACTAATAAAGCTACTCCTAAGATACAATATCACGTATCTTGCTGATACGAGATGATCAGAAGATCACTGATATAATCAAACAATTCGAAGTTCCTTAGGATGAACTGAAGATTATCGATATAGAAGAATGAACCGAAATTCCTCTTGAAGATCCGAAGATCATCAGAATGATCCGAAGGTCGGATTGATCCGTAGATCCGTAGGATGATCAAAATTGATCAAGTACAATGTAAACTACGTCGAGCAAGTAAATATTAGAGTCGAGATAGATGTCCCATATCCACTTTCTCTACTAGAATATTTACGAACAAGTTGTATATTCCACTAGAGATATGAAACGATCATTGTTATGGCTTTAAATCAAACGAGTCCAAGAATTAACTGTCGAAGTAATAAAAAAACTCAATGACTCTTTTAATGGTTGAAAATTCTTAACTCTCGCGATATTTTCCATCTCTCTCCTCTGCTCTTAATCTTCATCCTTCTTGTGCTTAGCTCTCTTTAATTAACTGTGCGTATTCATTTGTGCTTCGGGCTTGTGCTTCCCTAACATCTCGCTCAATTTCTAGGGTTTGTGAACTCATTCTTTCACGAATGCGGTTTCATCTTCTGGCATCTTCATAGTTATTGGTTCCTCTTTGCGACCGAATACTCCTACTGAAGCCATCTACGCTTCGATAGCTGAGAATATAACCGAACTGCTTACTGTTGGGATTTCTGGACTTCGTCGCTTTTAGCAAAGTTTTTCTCTCTCTGCATTTGATAAGATTGTGTGTCGCAGGTTCTTGATTGTTAGACGGTACTGTATAGAACTAGAGTCATTTTATTCTGGCTTGTATGCTTCAGTTTTCTCTCCAGTGGGGAAGATGGGTCCAATCCTTCGGTCAGTGGTGATGGGCACTCGTCGCGCTTATGAAATCAAACAAGAAAACGAGGGTTTGACCACCTCATTTGCCCCTGTCTGCGTTTCAGGGGATCGAGAAATGGTCATTCACTCACCGTACCGAGCTTTAAGGTTGGATCTATCGTCTGTGGTGGAATCTTTGGAAAGTTTTTTGTGAATTTTCATCTTCGAATAAGGCTGGTAAAGGGGATTTGATCACCCCAACCAGTGTTGCTTCTGTTCCTGTGGGAGTGTAACGGCCCGACTTTCGATGACCTCGGAGGTCGTGTCATTATTAAAGAAATAGAAATAGATAGAGATTAGAACTAAACAAGAACATCAGAATCTCACAGCGGAATTTAACAAAATATAATATCACATAATATATTACATATCAGAGTCTATTACATCATAGTACATTGTTAGAATACACATCATACGTGACACTGGCCCAATACATCATACGAACTAGATACTTAGATATAGATATAGTCACTATGCTGGTTCTTGAATCCCAAGTCCAAAATATTTCAAAAGGGCTCCATAATATACCTGGATCACTTCTCTACTCATAACAATGGTTATGAGTACCCAAGAGTTTATGAAAAACACAGGAAAATAAACTTTGGGTTAGTCAGGGGACCGTTGTGGGTAAACAAAATTTAAAACAGTTTGGAAACAAGAAAATATGGAATGGATTTTTTCTTTTATGAGAACAGATTAATTTAGCTTTAGAAAATCTTTCAAAAGAAAAGATAATAGTAAGAACAGCCCACACATAAACATGGACGGTTTTTACCTTACTATAACCCAAAAACATTTTTGATATCAAAATCATCTGATATTATAATAGTTTTTATCAAATAAATAACCATCTAGCAGAACGCTTGCATCTCACACTCCACATACATAATATAAAATCAAAAACCGCGGGCTCTTATTGGAGATTGGATTCTGTAATGACCCTCCCTCTCGGTCGATCCAAATCAATCGTTAAACTGACTTAAATCGAACCAAAAAGGCGGATACGCTAACTTTGTGCGCACACAACACATCAGAACAAACCACATAAGACTTTTATAAACATCATAATAATGTTACATCAGAGTACAAAATATCAGAGTATCGAAAATAATATACATCGGATTTTTTTTACAATAAATGTAATACAATGACGCGGAAACAAATAACCTAACATAGCGGAAGACCATCAATGCTCTGGACACAGCTTTATGCTTCGATCTAGAATTTTGCAAAATGAATTAATCTGCAAAACCAAAACTACTGACTGCCCGTGTGGAAAATATGGGCACCTAGAGTTTAGGTTAAAACAATAAACTCCGAGTCAGTTATGGGACTGGTTTGAGAACTAAAAACAGTTATTAAACTTTTACTTTAAAATATGGTAAATCACGGGAACACGCCGTATAACACTGAATGGGCTTACCCCCATGAATACCAGTGCATAAACAACAACTAATAATAGTCGTATTGATCTACAATGCATCACACAACATGTAAATTTCCAATTTACCCGTTTAGGCTTAAACCCTAAACTTAGATTTTCGAAATCCAATTCACTTTACAGAAATTATT